>CAKASE010000082.1:10000000-12400000 GCA_916720795.1 Danaus chrysippus | reverse complement strand
AAAATTGTAATTAAAAAATGTACTTGACGTTTGACCTATGTATCTGTAATGATCATATGTCACATGATTACTCACAAAATAAAACAGATATATACTACATTCCTGTGGTAACTATAAGCAAATTTCAGAACATACTTTAGACAATATGTTATTGAGACGTATTAGCTATATGACTGTAAAGTTTCAATAATATACAAACATATATCATAACAACCTTATCTTCCATTCCATTAATTCATACAAACATACAAAGCTTTTAATATTAGAAGTTTTATAATAGAATAAAAACAGCTGTCTCTGTAGAAATAACGGATTTAATTCTAGAAGTATTATGTGCGAAATATGTCTCATAAAACATACGCATACACATGAATTTAAAATATATCAATACCATAATTTTATTTACTTTTAGAATGTTTCTTTAACATTCGATCATAGAATTCTACAATATTGGTTAATGTGTCTTTTGAATAAACTATCATGTCCTAGGAATGTGAAATGTGTCTTAAGAAAACATTAATCATGTTACATGATGACAAGGGGAAAGTTGAAACGTACTGTTATTTGAAAATTTCTGAATATTTAAATAAGAATAGTTTGATGAATTTCAAGTCCCGACATTTTCTTTGAATAATTGTTACAATAAGTGTAAAAAAATATAGTTATACCTAATTCTCTCTGCTTTTATAATTTACTAAAAAGATGTTTTAAAGTGTTCTGGAATTATATAGTAAAATGTAAAAAAACTTTCGATATTCGATTTAACGATTCTTAAAGGAAAGTTATATTATCTTTTATGATGAAGAAACTTTTTATTCACCAATTAATTTTATTCCATTCGAGTAAATGAGTAAAATTTTACAGATAAATGTGTAACAAAATTTTACAACGTTTTAGTGACTTTTTAATTATTTTGAAGAAAAGGCTATAGTTTAAATATCATTTATTACATCAGGCTTTTATTATGGAATAAATTTAATATGTAGGCTATTTTAAGTGATTGCTAAACTCCTGACCGGGCAACTCATTTACCAAGTTATTTAACACCGTGACTAAAAATTCTGATCATGAAGCGGCCGTTAATTTTCTTATACCTCGTTTGTTTAAATTAAATTCCATTCAAGAGAAGAGTTTTTAATATAAACTATATAAAGGAATGTCCATTTTTTGTTGACTTTTAGCAACACAATTAAATTTAATTTTATAGTTGAGAATTTTGTACTATCTCTAAGTTCACATTACTTTATTACATATACTGAACCTTATATCACATACAAATTGACAAAGTCGAGGTCACAAAATAGATTTCAATAAAATTGTTAAATGTTTACCTTGAATATCAATTTACATTGTAACTTAAAGGTAGGAATTACAATAAAAAGTATTAAGAAACATTAAGCAAACGCCTGAAAGTGGCAGAGTTTGTCCTATAAAAATGTCGTTAAATATACGTATATCTAATATGCATTTTTATATTATTTTATATTGTTACTAGTATTTGTCCGCGACTTCGTCTGCGTTAGTTTCACAATTAAAATGTAAATGTGTAGCTGACCGGGCGAAATCTGTACCTAATTAAATGTACCTAATTGTATGTACAATTGATACATAATTGAATTTTGAATCTGAAAAAGTATTTGGAAAAATATCATATGTCTGTTCCCTTCACCAATTTTCAATCAAATCCGTAGAGCAGTTCCTGAGTCATAAATAGTGTAACTAACACGACTTTTTTATATACATATATAGATGATTGTATAATTGTAGTTTTATATTGTTCAGTCACGAGTTATTTATTCTCAGTTATATTATGCGCAGTAATGTGACCAAATGGATAAGAAAAAAGTCTGATTTAAGGGTTGAAAGGAAAACGATCCAAGAGTATTCTGTGCCAAAATAGAAAAGTGGAAAGTCAATACGGTCGGCTCTCGATGCAGACTGCACTTCACTTGCGTTTGCTTAAACTTTAGACGTTTAACAAGTCAGAGCACTTTGATGTATTTTTTTTGTTTTAAAAGTTGAGAACTATGTACGATATTTAAAAATATATTCAACATGTACAACGTTGAAGACCTTTGTTCTTATTTAAAAATGTTCTGGTGACAGTTCACACGAATGTGGTATTAAATAATATAAATCTTTTTAGTATGTGACTTGCTCATACGCCACAAAAGAAATTTAAAACCTTATATTACTTATTTCCTCTAAAGGAGGTTGTTTATATGGAGATATAATATGATACAATCAATAATAAACCTTTTAATTAAAACTATTACAGTATCGCCATGAGATTTCAGTCGTTTACTTTTATAGTTAAACATTACTGAACCAAACTCGAAATGTTCATATAAAATTAAATGTCTTTGTTGATTACATTGCTTTTAGTTCTATTTGAATGGATTATAGCTACCTGCCTATATTATTTGTATTTTTATATAAAAACATTCATGTAATTGGATACGATCATTGGATTTCGCTTCATTAATAATTAATAGGCTTAATGCCTACTGTAATCACAATATCGTATAGCATTCTTAATAGTTGTTTTGCACCTTCAACATTCAGACCGACCGTTCTTATTTTAATTTAATTCTTTAATCTTTATATATAGAAATATAAAAGACTGGTTAATAAAGAACTAGAAGGAATATGGTGTTAAAGCTGTAATAGTAGTGAGCAGTAATTTTTATATCACCAAAGAGCTATTAAGTATTATAAAAGTATAAATTAAATTCTTCTTTCTGTGTTTATTCTTTTTTCAATTACTCTTTAAATATTATTAATACCTAATATAAAAACTTATTAAGTAAGTCGTTATGAGAATTTTGCAACGAACAAAATCGAATTGTAGCTATTATAAAACTGTGTCTACATATATAAGTATGAAGACAAAAAAGACATTCTATTGTTTGTGTCAAATATTTTTCTTAAATTTCACTAGGGTATTTTTTATTGTCTAGTTATTTACAACGTACTATGTGGTATCAAATACAAAAATTTGCTTGGATCTTCTAAACATAACACATTTGAAATGGGTAAATTGTTAAGTGACAATTACATTTTCCATTTTCCAGTTATTCAATAAATATTTTTTATATAAAAATAATAATCAAAAATACTCTTCATTAATATTCGAATATGATTGAGTGCTTAATTTTTACAAGCCAGGATTAAATAACAGCATACACACAATACCATAACAATCTGACTAATCTTTTTAACATTGTGATGTAGAAACAAACATTGTTTCTCTCTCTCTCTCTCTCTTTTTCTCTCTCTTCTAAGACTTATCACTTAATAATTGCATCCTATGTCACTAAATGGGGGAGACAGCATTCCTAAGGCAAGCTTGAATTTTTCACCCCATATTATCTTTTCATTAGAAAATACTTTGCCTTTTTATTAGTTTCGTAACTATTTACTAATAGAACAGGGAGAGCAACACAACACGGCTTAAAGAAGGGGTTTGTTGCAACTAAACTCTCGGTTTGAAAGTTAGGCTTACATTTTTTCGGTTTTTTAATTATTCGTTATCTTATGATTTTATTATTAAAGATTTGTTCTTAGGTCGCTCTCATATACATGATAACAAGTTCTGATAAAAGCGGCATTAACAATACAAATGTCTTAAAAAACCTCAGATTTTTGGGAAAGGAATTTTATATGTTTTATAAATATTATACAACACAAGAGTCAAGTAAAATCAATTTTCGAATATTTTGTATAATTAATCGTAGGATATAGATGGTAAATTTTTTATTTAAGATGAAAATCGTGAAATCTCTTTGTACGGCAAACCTTTCACTGATAATTTTTAATATTTTTTTATGTCCGCATATAATTTATGTACTTATATATGAGCAGCAGTTTCAATAAAAGTTGCATGCTATTTGGATCTATATAGAGTAAACGTAATTTCATGCTAAAATAGAAACCATAATAATAATTCTAATTAAAAACTTTCACGAAAACATACTTTCAATTAATTAATTAATAGCTATTTTAATAACATTCCTGTTATATTTATGCTTAATGTTTATCGGGTTTATTCCCAAACATTTATTTAAATAGCATTTCAATTTTAAATGCTAACCAATGAGCTAATATAGATTAAATGAATATTAATTATATGAAACTCTTCAGCTAATCCATAAATTGAATTTACATATGCCAAATGATTGTAAATATGATATAAATTATAATGTATAAACACACAAAACTATTTAAATACTAACTATTACGCATTACTTTCTAATCGAGAATTTTAAAAAGATTTCAAAAATGTTCTAGAAATATAAATTCTTTATTTTATCGGTAAATATATGTACCGAATACCTTAAAAGACGGTTTTTTAATGAGAGCTAAGACTTTCGCCAGTATTCATTGACATGAAACTGATATTTTTCGGATTTACTCTCGTGATCACGGTTGCTGCAAAGCATCCAAAACGTCGCACTATGGAAAAGCCCCATACAAGGCCGTCACAAAACCCTTTGACATGAAAGTCGTTGTTATGGAGTAAAAGTAATTAATTAATTTAGTCTTATAAATAAGCTTTCTTTTCTATATTTTTAAATAAGTTTTTGCTAACTATAATATATATAAAAAGGCAAAGCTAACTCATGTTCAATGATGTGATTTTGGCACAATACGAATAACGAAACGAATAACGAAAATAACGAAACTTAGCCGTTGAGAGTCGAGATATTTGTTGTATTACGATCTTTATACATTAGTTTACACAAGGAAAAAAATAATTGTTGTTTCGGCTAGCGCCTTTTCTAAGACGGTGCCAAAACATATTTAAATATATTGTTAATTTTTAGTAAATTAATAAACATAATTTTCAAAATTATTATTTTTTATATTAAACCTTACCTTCACGTATCTATATGTATGCAAAATTAGAGATAAACATACGCGATTTGCCCACAGTGCGTCGGGAGTATGTACTATAGTTAAAATGATTACAAACGCGTAATAAATTCGAAAAATATAAGTTTCATTTTTACTCGTTCCATGGCGTAAGAGTAAAAAAATATTACATTATAACAAATAAAATATCTAATAAAATGGAAAAATTATATGACTGAGGCAGACACTTTACTCGGCTCTCAACGTAATTACACCGCTACAAACTTGGATGCTCCGCTAAAAGCAGTTTATATGAACACTAACTGCATTATTAACTTTAGAGTCGAGCCACCGTCACTTTATCTACAGTTTTACATACATTTTTGACACATATAGAACTAATAGAAGTCTCTTTAGCTTTTACTCGTACCATACATGGAAATAATTACTTATTTGACATATGCAATTATACATACATACGAGAAACGTTCAGTTCGTCAAAGTGAATATCAATACCACATTAGATCTACGCTATCAGAATAGTTGATTTAAATTTCTATTTCCACCGCAAACAGTGTTGTGGCATTATTTATTAATGAATTGCCTTTGTGAGTAACGAATAATAGAACCTGATGCAACATTATGTTATACAAACAGTATTTACAATAAAATGTTCAATGTTCATGTTGAATATGTATCAACGTAACACTAAATGTTACATTTTAATTAATGCGGAGTAATGCAATTATAACTTTTAATTAAATTAGTAATGTGTGAATGAAATAGTTTAAAAAAGACTAGACTAGCCAGTTACTGGTTTTAGAAGTTGATTTTAACGCGATTTAGTGTTTTAATTTTATGTATTATAAATCGAATATATTTTCTTATTATTCTTCAACTTAATAAGATCTAAGATTTTTGAGAGTGCTCATTTAAATGAAACTAATATATTTGCATTTACTACGAGATTATTATTTTAATTTTTTTGTAATGGACCGTTTGGTTCCAATTTCCAGCCTTTGTAACCTGCCATCGAAAGATGATATTAACTTTAGTATTTCATCCAACTTTACAGACAGATTTCTATGTAGTTCGTTTATATTACTTAAATTAAACTAATATTTTTTGGAAGTACTACGTGATTTTATTTTTTATCAAGAACTACATACTCCCGACGTTTCGGTTACTTTACAGCTACCATTTTCACGGGCAGAGGACATCTCGTCTAATATCAAAAATAAAAATCGCGTAGTAAATCCGAAAATATTAGTTTCATTTATTCTTCAACTTATTTTACCTAACACACTACTTAGAGATACCTTCCGTCAGATTAATTCTAGTCTCCACAGAATTACTAAAACATCTGCCTGTGATCGATCTTATTTATCAGCGGTCATTATGTAAGCTTTACCAAGAGAATAATGAATTAAAGGAAATTAATATAAATTAATGGTCATTGTATTGATAATATTAATAAACGTCACTCAATTCAAATTAATATACACATTGAAAACACAAAGCCAGAAAGGCATATTTGAAGTTGAAAATTTTATAAATTAACTCGTCCTACAAAATAAGATAAAGTATGAAAATAAACATAAGGTATTTCATATAAATAGCATAAAATATATTTGATGGCGCATTTGTGATTTTAGAAATTATATTGATTACTTTTACGATAGATAAGCGAACGTCACTACCGAAAAGAAGTGACGGTCCGCTTGACGTAACTCGGGGAACTGGATGTATGGTACTAAGATCGGCGAATTGATCCGCTGTGTGAGGCATACACCACGTTGTCCGCGGAACGTCGTGTGATTTCGATTAATACTGAATACGAACGTTGTAATTGATCCATGGTTTTTGAGTTTAGTTAATTGTAGTATATGCTAAATAATAGTTTGAATTATAACGTCGGTAACCTATACGTCAAATGTCAATTGTTTTCCTATTGCCCGTCAACCTACACCATTATAGAAGAAGGAAATAATCATAATAAGGGCCAAGTTTCTATATATTTTATAGTCGGACTAGTGATAGAGCAGGAGCAGTTGTTAACAAAATAGAAGATAAAATAAGCAAACATAATTTGATTACTACTTTTGAAACTATTGTAAATATACTGTTTTACTTAACTTTCATGCAATGGATAAATAATACATATCTTATAAGTAATAACAAAAAATCAACTAACTAAATACTTTAGAAACCAAATATACCCACCAGCATTATAAATGTCTTTTCATTTACAGAATCTTTACTTCACTAAGCCAGTGTCCACATCGTTAGCTATGAATTCAAAGATACTACACTCACAGACACTTTCATAACGAGATATGAATTTATAAACAGACTTTAGAAGCAAGGACTCGTTTGCTCTTAACATAATTCAATATGATATAATACTTTAATATTACCTTAGAAATATCACAGCAGTTAGTACAAGTGAAATCTGAAACAATTTAGATGGCTATTAACAATAATTAAACACATGAATTTCTTCTTACCATGTACATATAATAAGAATGTTTATTTAATAAGGATAAACCAATATATCAATCACTAAGCTTTTATTGTAACGAGGCTCACTCGGACCGTGCGGAATACTTGAAAAGGCCTTACTTAGAAGAGCTGATATCGTATGCGTATCATGTTTCTTCTATTTATTCCGATATATTTTTGTGGCTGAAATTCTTATTAGCTGTTATAAGATTATCGGGTAAGGATACCTTTATATTTTATAAAAGAAAATTCTTAATAATAAACTCTTAAACTAATGAATGGGTTTTAAATATTTATTTTAACTTAAAACCTTAAGAATATTTATTATTTTATTCTAATTTGAAGACCCTTCGTAGAGACATCAGATGAGTTCTTATTGTCCATCTTAAAAGTAAACGTAGGTAATGAAAATATAAATTATTATGTTATAAATTCTATTTTTTTATTAAACTAGTTTTGTTGTTTTTTTAATAATAAAATAAACGAGATTATATACTCAGAAGACACCACTGATGCCAATGATAAGGGAGAATGATTTTGATATAATAATAAGTTAACTGAATCAAACTTGTAGGGTTGAATGTACAAATATTAGTTTTAAATATTGGAGGTAAATAGTCTAATCAACTAGAATTACGTCAATCAATACATAAAATATACTATTATTTATAACTATATTTAAATATGTAATAATTTAGTACATATGCACTTTCTCCCTTGTAATTATTATCACACATATTGTTACCTATGTAGAGATGAATCGAGAATTTTGATCAAAACAATATTAAGACTAAACAATGAAAATAGTAACCCGAAAATATGTGAGTCTTAATTTAAAATAAATTAAGAACTTTTTATATTAAATCACCAAAGTATCAACTGTGTTTAATCTGTCGTCGTGTTATTTATTCACGTCTTACGAAGACATATTTTGGAAAAGATTTTTTACACAAAAATTCCGGTTCAATCTTGAGGCTAGTTGATAGTCTAAAAAGAATATTAATCACGCCTCCGTCTGCAACGGACAGACAGACAGCTGTATGGAAGTGATGGATGTTTAAACAATACGCTTAAAAATTCACATTTTCAGAAAATTTCTCAATAAACTATAGGTATTCTGTAAATAAACTATTATAACACAATAACTATGGGAAGTACCAATGTGATTTTTCCGAGTCATATATACTTTCTAAGAGTATTTAGACATCACTGATTAATGCATTCCCAAAAGAGGGTTGATGTCAGGTAGGCGGCCGGTCGTAGAAACAATGAGCCAAAACTATTCACAATATGTAAGGCAGACCCTGGCTAAAGCTGGGAAATTGCCAGGTAGAAGAAGATACATTCAAATAATACTTTTTTATGTATTGAGTTAAAAGGATATTAAAACAAAAAAGTTGGATAAAATCTGAATATTTATAAAGAGATTTATATTTTTTTACAATACAAGCATAAATTAATAGTAATTAACTAAAAACACTAAAGCCTGCAAATCCTATGTACAATAACAATTAAATCAACCTTTTAACTTAAAATATAGTATAATGCTTTTAAAATAATTGGTTATTGAAATATATAATAAAATAAAAATTTCAATACAATTTTCAACACGTACATTTTATATGAACAATTGTAACTTTTATACTATACCGATGTTGAACTAAACAACAAAGCTCTCATCGTGTTGTTATAGTTTTAATTGAATATATTCACATTACATTATTCTATAGTTTTCTGTATTGAGGCATTCAATATTAAAAACAACTATACTGCTTTGTAACCTTCATTAAGAATATAAATTACTTGTGACTTATAGATTACTCCATTTTGTTTTATGATTTCAATGGATTTTCTATCAAACGAAAAAAATAGTCAGTGATAGAAAATTACTCACAAATTTGTTTATTAAAATCACCGTATATATAAAAATTTTATTACGCAATTATTTGTCACACGTAACAATCAGTTTCTTATTTTTAAACGAGTATACAAGGGGCGTTACGTTTGTGAGTTCTTTATAAATTCATATGTCGTAATGAAGGCAAGTTTTAAGTACTTCATACTCGGAGGTAACGATGTGGACACTCGCCACTAAACCTGTGTACTATTGTCGGCTGAGATTCTCAAATATTGACAGAATGGAAACACGTCAACAAAAACAAGTCTGTTACACTATTGGATAAATTAACATTACCTTTGTAATCAGATTGGTTTATTTTTTAGTTTTTAATGGTATGTATCTCGTAATTGGTCATTCATGAAAGTATATATTTCTTATTTTTTCTTAATCTTAATAAACATTAACACACAACTACGATTAGTTCATTTCCAGCGTGGATAGTTTGAGAAGCGTTCCATGTTCGTACAAGCACCGCTCATTAAGTAACAGAACAATGAAGCAGTGAGTATGAACGCTATAGAAACTATAAGAACTTGGTAACCATATGAAGTACTGACAACACTTCAATAGTGAGCGATGATATGTTACCTGTAGGGATTTAGGTAATGTATAATTTACTTCAAAACAACAAGATATATGTAGACTAGGGTTTATGTATATTGCACTATCGGTATGTGGTAAGTACTTTTTCTCTCTTATCCAATGATAATGATAATGATAATGATGGCACCACTGATGCCAATGCATCAGTGGTGCCTTCTGAGTATATAATCTCGTTTATTTTATTATTAAAAAAATAACAAAACTAATTTAATAAAAAAAATAGAATTTATAACATAATAATTTATATTTTCATTACCTACGTTTACTTTTAAGATGGACAATAAGAACTCATCTGATGGCTCTACGAAGGGTCTTCAAATTAGAATAAAATAATGAATATTCTAAAGGTTTAAAGATTCTGGGTTTTAAAGTATAAAAGGGACTCCAACAACAAAACAGAGTACAAATAATAACAATTCACTTTAACATTTCTATGCCAGTACTACACGAGGGCAACGTCAAGGCTACGAATATTATAATGTTGTTTAAACTCTAAAATTTAATTAGTCACTTGCAACTAGCAACATTAATATCAAACAGTTTGTTGTTTGTGAGTAAATTTCATTTACGTTGTATTAGAGAGCATATTCTGAAATGTTGTAACTTGTGTTACTCTAGGAAATCAAAGTAAAACATAAATATATAAATGAAACAATTCTTTTGAAACAATATTTATTAGTTATATTTATTTACATCTGATTAACAATAGTTTGATGTATTTTTAACTTAATTATGTTAGAGGAGGTTATGTGTTACATTACCTTAGATGCACATGTCTATTGTAAGGTTCTAGATAGCGTTCAATAAGTACAGTCATTTTCGCGACATTGCGACTTTCTTTCTAGTGCTTGTGATGATCAAAGCTTTTATAGTAAGGTGACCTGGACGAACTTCAGTATAGTTTATATTCAGGCACCAACTTCACATGCTCGGGAGTCGTTGTTAAATCAAATACCGTATTATTGTTGTTAATTAACCATCTCTGACACATATTCATTACCATCACCAATTTATTGTTGTCGTTTTGGAGACGCACTTTATTTTGGAGACATAAATGAAAAAATTTTCCTAATGCTATATATATGTATATTTTTTTATACAAAAGGGGGCAACCGAGCAGACTGGCCTCCATGATGTAGGTAGTTCCGTCGCCCATGGATATACGTAACATGGATTTGCGGATACGTTGCCACCCTTTATTGGGGAAGAGGGGAAAGAAAAGGTAGGAAAGGGTAACCAGTGTCTCACTCATCGGAAGAAACGCAGCCACTAAAGGCTACTTCACGCTAATCTTCTGTGAGAGGGTGATACTACCCCGGTCGAGCCAACCCATTTTCAGCTGCAGTAATTTTACCACGGCTACGCTTTATCATCTAAGAAATACGTAAAAGTTTAAATTTTTGCTTCAGAAAAAATATTCAGAGAAACATAATGTGAGAATTTAAGTTTCAAAAAATCTTCAGCTTACATTTCAATTTGTTTCACCTTGACACGCTTTTGTAATTGTTATATTTTTAAGATAGGAGTGTTTGAGTTCTACAGTTAAATATTTGAATACTTTAGAATTTATAAAATTAACTTGCTTCTAATATTGCATTTTCTTAAGTAATAAAACTGTATTTGGTGTATTAATAGACTTAAATATCATATCAACTGTACGTCATAAAAATAGAATAACCTACCAAATGAACGATTAATTTGAAGAAAGACGAAAAAAGATATTTCCTTTTTACATTACATTTATAAGAATTATCACATTTTTATTTGAAAAAAGTAAGATGAAAACCTTTTAAACGCTTTAATGCTTTTGTCGCCGAATTAAAAGCATACGTTTTATGAAAATCCATTCTTCAAAAAGAAATGTAACAAAACGAATACAATTTAAAACAACACTGTTCTTTTCACTCTCATACATAAATTTTACATGGGTTTATAACATTTTTATTGTTTATTAATATCAATATAAGAATTAATCCTTATGGTATGTAACGTCACATCTACTCTTGGGGTTAACATTTTCTCAAAGGTATTATATTGACAAAAACTATCTTAAACTTCATCTACTGTAACTTAAAGTTGTTTCCTATAATATGCTGAAGTTTTATACAATCACCTTATACCGTTTTAATGATTTTTACATGAACTAAATGGAAAATTTCAGCTTAACCGAAAAGTAATTTAAACGCTTGATTGTTTGCGTCGCTGGTATATATTAATTGGAAAAATATATTTGACTTAATTAAACTACCATGTTTGTATACTTTTCTGTAAGAAACAAAACGAAACTATTGATACATGGAATGTCGTAAATCTAGCTCATTAAATTAATAACTCAACGGATATAATCAATTAATTCACCCATAACTAAGAAGGATTCAACTGGTTAATTTGAATCTTACCTTCACAGAGACGAAACCTCTTAGCATTCAATGGATTCACCGTAATGGTGCCGGGTCCATCGCTTTACAGGAAGAGGACCTTCAACAATGTCTGGTACTTGCAACCCAGGTGTAGGTTTAAGGGGCCCCTTATCTAACGAACGTTAAACGCTCACCTCCACTGTCCAAGCTCCTCCCTCTACCTAACCAAATCGGAAAAGAACCTACTAGGGCTCCTTTCGAAGGACGTTCCAAGAATGAATTATTGTGACTTCTGGACAGGCCCAAATTTTTTAGTAATTTGTAGAGAGAAATTTAGCCGTTAGAACTCCTGCTCCCACTTCTACTGCGTTTAAAATTATCTTGGGTTTCGTAATGTGAAAAAAATATATTAATTTTATGATTTCTCATAATGGATTACAGAAATTTTACTGCGAGATAATCAAATATATGTCAAGTGTGAACGACACGAGAGAGTTAGTAACTCGAGTCGAAGTAATAAATGTTATCAAGGCACTGAAGTTTCCGGCTTATAATACCGTGATATAAACTTAGTAATGTTTATGAATTGTAGGACTAATTCATCTGATATTAAATATCTTTATATTTAAATGAAATTAATATTTTTCAGATTATACTACGCGACTTTATTTTTGATAAAAAACTACATACTCCCGACATTTCAGCTACTTTTCAGCAACCGTGATCACGGGCAGAAAGATGTGAGTGATGTCTTTCTATTTGTCATGATTAGGTTCTTATTAAGTTTAATAAAAATCTTTAAAAACTCTTTGATACGACTATTCTGATTCTTCGGAAATGAAATGAAGAATGAAACAACATATGTTCAACATACGTTGAACATATATTGTTGTTATACATAAATGAAAATTGAAATATTTCAATTTTCATTTATGTATAGTTTAGCGCTAAATATTCATGGGAATTTATTATGTTACGCTATAATTACATTTCTTGTAACTACTTACATCTTGTTAATGATTTGATGATGTTAAAAAATAGTTCTTTTTATTCGTATACGTTCATTTTTATATGCAAATGAAATATCGGTCAACAATAAATGTATGTATATACAGCAAAATTATAATAAAGTTTCAAATTGATTCAGTTAGTTGTAGAGTATATTGTTTATTGTTGCAGACCATTCATTATAACTTTAAAAGTTTTGTTATGTATAAGAGAAGTTATTTGTGTTGACATATTTCATTTACTATAGGATATTTATTTAAGAAAATATTCTGACTCCAATGGTGATTGTGACACTAATAAAAATAGTAGATCATATGTAAGCAATATTACGTCTATATACAATTACTATTTAAAACAATAAAACACGGCACTAGCAAGGTCTATTTTTATATGTTTATAAAAGGTGGAATTTATATGAATTATTATGATGGTTAAATTTTAATTTTAATAGACATCATTAAGGTCTAGTAAAAACAAATTTTCATAACGTAAAACTTCATATTAAAAAAGAAATACTACATATTTAGTCTTGTGACAAAATATAATTTGGTGATTAACAACTTATTAAGTACATAAATTCTTACTTATTAAGAAGTACTTATATTTAATTTGAATATTTCTATTAGACTAATAATTGGTAATAAATTATCAATACAATATATAAAAGTGCAGCAAATAAACATAAAAATGTGTGACGCGGAATTCTCAAATATATATAGAAAGTTATATTTTATATGAACGAGTGAAATTACTTCTGCGAAGATTTACTGTATCCATTTGAATAATAAAACAGTGAGTTCAGTGGCGTCGCGTGTGCTCGCCTGATATGGATACTGTCATATAACAAAGTACTTTAAGGTGATCTGAAAACTTGCATTTATATTTATTTTATTAGAATAAAATATAAATGGAACTCTAGCTGTCCAGTGACTAGTCTCATACATGCTGAAATATCCACTATTGTAACTCCATGGTATTGTTCTTGTATCTCAAAAATACTTGAAGCAATTATATGTTAACGATTCTGTATAAAGGCTTAAAACGTAACATGGGACTTACTTTAAGTAGACATTCTTATCTTCTAATGCGATATAATTTACTGTTTTCTTTTATGCATTTTTCTACATGAGACGAAATACACTTCACTTTTGATATCTTTGCTATAGTGTGTCCTAGAAAACAATACTATGTAGTGCAATTGCAGTTTTTTAATTAAATAGTGTTTGCACAGAGCATAAGATTACTATTTGTCAGGAATTGAAATTTCATATAAATCTAATTATTTATTTGTATTGATAAATAAACGTATACTTTTGTCTCTTTAATTCTTGTTATAAAAGGTTTTAACGAGATCGGTAGAATATAAACTATAAAGGAATTTGTAAAGATTATTATTATAACAATAACAGTTTAAACCAAACGATCCAGCTAAAAGACCGTCACACTTTTAACAGGCGTCAAACTATTCAGGAGGCGCCAGTTTCTCACAATAAATAGGATTTAATTGTACAACCTTTGGACTTGGGTGTAATAACTAAACCATTAAAAACTAAGACTTAAAAATAACACATATTTTACAGAAAATTTGTTGTAAGGAAAGACCGAGGTCTTAAAAACTTTACGAATATGCTTGAAATCAATAGTTTTATGATCCGGTAGTAGTTGACGGGTACGGTGCAGGCTTCAATTGAAATTGCTCCTATTCCTATTATATATGTTTTAACGCTACGCTAAATATCTTCTATCTACAATATGAATAATTAACATATTAACATAAATTTATTCCAAATAATAAAAAAGACAATGAAAATCTTAATTACACTCTTAAATTCCCTTAATTTTAGAGTACAATCCCTAACATCTATATCAGATTTAAAATGTCAAGATAAAAATATTGTTATCTGAATTCGAATAGATAATTTTTTTTATTAAATCTGTATTTGTAAATTTTTATTTCATCAGTTGATATTTTCATTTCAATGCTTTATAATGTTGAACCTTAAGTAACAAATAGAGGTCATGAAAACACAATGGCACTAGTGGACTCGGAATTAACGAAGGTCTAGAAATAGTTGAAATAATTTGAAACAAGAAACATGTATATATTATTCCTATAGCACTGTAATATAGATGAAATGAATAAGTAAATAGAATTGGTAAATAAACAGTTACTATTAATGGATTAATTAGTCAGTGCAAATAAACATCTAAATGTAGTCAACTACAAAATTATAATATTTTGAATTTTTATTTAAGAAATAATTAAATAATTCAATGATTTATTTAGTCACTTTTCTACTTGTAACCCTGATATTACGACTAACTTTCTAATCGTATATCTGTATCAAAGGGACTTCCAAATTCCTTTAATAATATTCAATGTTGTGTTATGAATTATGAATATCAAGGGACGGTATAAACTTAATTTTCATGCCAACACTCTGCATTTAACAAGCTCGAGGGAGCGTAGCGGCGAAATAGTTATTTAAAACAAGGCCAACGAGTGATCATTATTGGCCGCCGTGATGTTTGAAAATTAAATTCCCCTAACTTGATTAAAATACCTTATAATTATAATTTTATGATGAGAGATATTTGTTTCTTAAAGGATATTTATGTTTTATAAGTCTGGAGAGAAACAAATTATATTTCAATCGTTTTAAAGATTAATTAAAGTGATTAAATAGTTTATGAAAGCCTAGTTCTTTTTCACTATTCTCTACATCTTTCTGATAAATATGACATTATATAGTTATTAAGATTAGTTCCAATAGCAGCAACAAAAATCGGCTGCTCAAATGTGGTTTAATGTCGTCTAATCACATATAGAGAGGATATCTGTTTATACAGATATAAGTATTATATAAAAGATAGATGGCTACAAATTAAAAAAAAATATATAATACATATAAGAACAAGTTTATAAATATTGCTTAATTGTTAACTCATACGCTCAGTTTTAACAAGGCTTTCAAATGCTATTTAATAATAGCACTTGAATAACTAAATAAACACTTAGGTACAAGCCTTTGAGCTCCAATAAATGAAGCAAAGCTTTCAAATGGCATGTACTCGTAATACTATCAGATGAGTAACAATATTTTGTTTTACATTGGAAGCCCAAAAAATAAATCCATAAAATTAATTTTAACTTAAAAAAGCATCTTTAAACAGAACAGTGCGATCACATTCAATATTATTTCGAGGTCTCTCCAACAATCATAGTCATGTTCCTCCCAATATAAAATCCAATAATACATAGTACGTTGGAGTTTTAAACAAACTGATCGTTTGTTATATCACATTGTTCCAAGGGGAGAGTTTATTTCTGTTCAAATCGAAGCAATCAGACTTGAAGGACACCGCGGAGACTGCGGATGAATGGACAGAAAATATTTGAAAGAAACCATTCGTGGATGCAATTGAAGCAAACAAATATTTTGGTTCATTTAATGTATGGAGAAATTTTTGCTAGGAATTGGTCGTGTCCGTTGAAGTTGTGATTAAATAAAAACTTAAAGTATATGATAAGTTATTATATCTTCTAAAATATCATGAAAACACTATAAACATTATTATAAGATATATTTTTTTTCTACAAAAAATTCCAGCTGAGACCGTTCAGATATTCAAGCATAGTGGTGTTATTAAAGTCTACTTGTGTCATCTAGGCTGGTATATTGGTAAAAGTGGTAATTTCATTTTAGTTTTACAAAAACTTATCTTTAAGTTTAATTAATGATCGATGTATGTACATATGTTTAGGTCACATTTGAGATCATTCGTTATTAATTACTTAAAATATGTACTACGCGCTATAGTTATTCATATTTTAAATGAGTAGTTTCTAGATGAATGACAAAAAAGTAAAAGTGAACATACTTTCACATTTATATGAAATAGTACGAATATATTGTATATTATATGACAGATAGATGAAATGGCAAAATACTCTATTAATCTACTTCATTCAGTGGCGGTAAAAGGGATACTAATAGATTCATACTATCCTAAAATAAAAATATTTACAAATTTCTTCAAAAACGAACAGTTTTAATAGTTTTACGAGCATACGGTGCAAAAAAAACTTTATTTATAGTTCACATATTGTTGCTGTTACTAGGGTGAAAACAAAATTTATAAGTGGTAATCGATAGACGACAATAGAGATGGTTTTATTTTTTTAGTTATAATAGATAAGATTGTTAAGGAAGCATGGCACAATACCAAATTCGTTTTTTTGTGATGACAAAAAACTAAATCAAACAGAGGTGATTCAAAAAATAAAGGTGAAATGATTTTTATTTTCCAAATATAAAAAATGAATATTAATTATGTTTGTACCTTAGTGTCCATACATTTATTTGTTACAGCTTCATCTTTATGTAAAATGTTTTACTACAGCATAGAAGCAAGCTTGTAAGATTTAACTCTTATTAAGAATGGATCCGCTTGTAATAAAGCCAAATTGGCTATATTGTTCCTTACAATTTGTTTTCAAAAGGCCTAAAATATTGTTTTGTAATATTACAAATGACTTCAATTTTGTTATGAAATATTTGATTTTGATTTCACTTCACCCTCTCAACGACTTTCGAAGCTGAGGTCCGGTATCATAAAGGCTCTCTTGGGACGCCCGTACCCAAGGTCCTTTGGGCACGAATTTTTAGAGTACGTCCAGAGAATTACTCTCTCTCTCTGTAAAGCTGTAGTAGCCACTATAACTAACAATTTTGTCAAGAATATATATAACCTATATATAACCTAACCTAACCTAATATATATATATTTAAATAATGGCTTTAGTTACTGTTACATATAATATGTTTCAGTGTTTTCCTAATTGCTCATTAGTTGTGTATAGCCAACTTTGTATGGGTACACGACTTGAGGGTATCCATTAGTTTTCTTGGTGTAAAATCAATAGTAATTATTTTTAAATAGGAAATTAAATTAAATGAAATCTATTACCGTCAAATGTTTTCTCTTGGATTCGCAAATTAAATCAATAATTTATTAATAACTAGGTCTTTGATCTCAGGAATTACTGGAACGAGAACCCATTCATTATAAACGATTAATTCTAAACTAGAAATCAAATATTGGTGAGCTCAAATATATTATTATTGCTTCATAATTCTGAATTCTATTCGATAACAAATAAACAAAAATCAAATATTTAATCAATTATTTTTCCCTTTTGGTTAAAAAATATTTTTTTTTAAATAAAATGACGGACTTTTTTATCGAAGAAATAAAACATGTAATTAAAGTTTTCCTCAAAATCACGAGAGCATCAGTTTCATTTATATGTAAAGCAGATGCGCTATTAATTCACGGATGACAAATTGAAAACAGTCTCTTAAAATATATAAATATGTCAAAAACGTGATTCAAAAATAATACTTAAATTACAGTGTATTGTTATTTTATCATCCGTTCAATTTAAATCATTCGGTTAAAGTAAATTGGTATCATTATTTTAATGTTACACTCAGGATGTCATTTAAAAGGGGATAACGAATTCAGTACGTGCTATGATATTGAACAAAGTAAAATTTAATAATATTAAAACATTTTAGTTTATATTACGACGAAGTCTTTATATTTAATGTACACAATTAACACTAAAAGGTTCGTGTAATGTATTTACTCTTATTTATAACAAAAAGAAACATACAAACAATAAACTTTTTTCATATCGTGGATAATTATTTGCAAAAATATTGAATTCAAGGTACATATAAAACTTGAATTATAAATTTTAATTTATTAAAAGAAAAATAAAAGATAAGAGGAAAAACCGTAGTAAAAAAAGGCGTCCCACAATACTCAGCTAAATATTTGTAAAAACATTTACATTAATAATATAGGAAGTAATTTGCCAAAGTCATCTTAATGGTAAAAGAAATAAATTTGAATTCTCTCAAAGTATTGGTATTAAATATGTTTCTAATTATTATTTCAATTTTTACATTTTGTTTATTGATAAAGCCAATTTATTCTTGCAATCAAAAAATATGGGCACTGTAAGTAATTTGTCTCATAATTGAAAATTTTTACTTGTAAGTTGAAAATTTTACTTGTAATAGATCCAAATGCAGAATAATTAATTGTAATTGAACAAATTTCTTAAAAGACAGTATAGGTTAATTATAAGTTACTTTTATAATAACTCTTTGTTAGATGGAATTAGAAGAAATATTAATGTTAATAAGGTTGAACTGAAAAATATGTCATTCAAATTGTTCTAAAGGTTTAGTTAGAAAGATAACCTGATCATTCTTAATTTTCACACATCTAGTAACTATCTCCTACAATCATTATAATGATATATACATGTTTCTTGTCATGTAGTACATATTTTTATATTTGAAAATGTGTTCCATATAAACCATTATGTGAGCTACATATATGGTGCGTATATTAAACAAATGGAATTTGTAGTAAGTTTATTTAGCGGAACACAAAGAAAAGATAAATAACTACCCAATTAATCTTCCTAGAATTTGAAATGCAGATTTTTTAATGGAATTATATTCATCCTTATAGGTTTACAACAAGTTATAGAATATTATTATATAAAAAGCATTTTTGAGATCACAGATGAGCTCAATTTACCTTCTCTTGTAATCTGAGCTGTAGCTCCTTATTAGAGATGTTTTATTTTCCAATAACAGAGATATCTCGTTAACATCATTATACAGTGTTTCCTTTGAGATTACTTTTTAACATTGTAATACAAGAATTGATTTATTCATTATTTTTGTTTGTTACTAATTATTTCTACAGTAGATTATTATTTATTTGAATATAAATGTTTAAATATTGTTAGACTGAAATATATTTATAGGGAAGTCAGGTGCCATATCTTATTTCAATAGTTACCTAAATATATATGTATAGACTCTTATACATGGAATGCGAGGCATTTCACCATATATTATAATCAATGTAACCATTTTTGGTTCTCGTTATGTCTTAAGATAACTTTTGACTGTATGTTTTATTAAATAATTCTCATTGTAACTGTATAAGTATATGATACAACACAATAACTTTAGCAGCATTACTGTGCCTGCATCTCGTATTACATTTCGGCTGCATTTTATCTCTTCTGTTGGTGACAGTCTGGTATTAAGCTCCACTAAGCGTTACTTATTAAATGTGCACAAAAAATTGCTCTTTCACTCCACAAGAGGGTAATCCCGCTGACGACAAAAGCCGCAGATATGGAAGTGTCCTAATTTAGAGAATTCAGGAGTCGAGTATTCAAAAAAATAATATGTTTCTGTTTATCAACCTTTGTTTTGATATGTCTGTATTTATTTTTTATGGTATGGCT
The DNA here is from genome assembly GCA_916720795.1 of Danaus chrysippus. NCBI lineage: Eukaryota > Metazoa > Arthropoda > Insecta > Lepidoptera > Nymphalidae > Danaus > Danaus chrysippus. The sequence goes on along the minus strand of CAKASE010000082.1, from coordinate 12,379,428 downwards.
TTTACGTATTGTGGCAGTTTTATCATCTTTTAAGCAACCTGTTTCAATTTAAGCATTGTTGTCAGAACACAAAATTAACATCGTGCAACTCAGCAGAATCTTCTATATATATAAAAATGGATTGCTGTTCCTTAGTCTCGCTAAAACTCGAGAATAGCTGAACGGATTTATCTTATCTTAGTCTTGAAATGTTCGTGGAGGTTCAGGGAAGGTATAAAAGATGAAAAAAATTTATTCATTACTGGGAAAACCATAAAAACAGCCCTTTTCTATTTCCCATACAAACGTTTTTTTTTGACATTAGATTTGACAACTAACTAATAATATGTCAATCATTCTGTCGCACTTCAAAACACGGAGATTTATGGCTTACAGGTAAACTCCAAAAGTATAAATAAAAAAACGTAATAGATATTTCTTGATTATACGGCGATACGAAGTTCGCCAGGTCTTCTAGTCACTTATAAAAACCCCAAGAGAACACAGAAATGTTACATTTAAAAAAAACGGTATTGTAAAATGATAAAGATTGTCAAAACAAAAACAAATAAAATTTGCAATACTTTATAATTTACAAAACATTTAAGAATAATCTAATAATAAGACTATCTGTAGTGGTGGTTATAATACTGGTTAATGCATTAGAAAAAAATATATTTATTTAAAATTCATACTGATCCAAGGTTCGTTAACAATCGAAAATGCTATCAGGGAACCTTACTGGAGCAACTTTGATTATTTCTTTTGGTTTGAAGGGTTAAGCCCGCTCATGTGATATCTTATAAGGGTTGACTTTGACACAAAAATAGCTGTATGTTAAATGTTTTTTAATAGTAATAAAAATATAATTTTGAAAAGCTACTATATAAAAGTTCTAAATAAAATAGGAAAACACACAAACGAAAGGGGCGCAATTAAACTGAAGAATATTTAATTTGGTCTCATGAGTGCTTCTCACTTGTCGGTTTTGTGGCTCACAGTCAGATTGATTGTGCGAATAATTACTTCTTAGCAGCTATATTTTGTATGTCATATACGCAGTTCTTTAATAAACAAGAGTATTTCCAGAAGATCAATGAAAGTGATATTAAATACACCCATCATATTTAATTTTTATTGTGTATAGTGTTGGAAATAGCGGGATCAACTACAATTTATATTTCAACATTTGCAGTAGTAGCCTAAACGATCGCCCCTACCGCCGAGATTATTTTATTTTTTTAGCTTATTGCTTAAAAGGAGAGAATCCATATGTGGTAATTCATTTATAATAAAGATTGGTGATAATAATATAATCTTAGCCTGGTTTAAATAACATTCTGTGCACAGTGCTCTCATGAGGTCCGTAAATATAAATCGTCGCTGTGAAAATCGGCAGTTTATGTTCCCCAAGAGTTATCTTTATATTTTTTTACTAATATACATTTCTTTTATAATATTTCTCTTCTATTTATAAATAAAACTACCCAAATCTACAATCGTTCTTGATATGTTAATCACGTTTAATTTTCTTGAATGATCATTAAAACACAAAATGTAACACATCTTATCAATCTAATAACTTTTAATTAATAACCCTTATCACTTATCTAATCGTCGAATAAAGGTTTAAAGAATTTATTCTCATATAAAAGACATACATACAAAAGTGAAAATACAAAAGTAGTCGCCAGATTATTTGGAACTCAATTAAAGATAGTAAGATATTATTACAAGTGTGTTACATCGTTGGTATATCAATTATTTTCTAAGATATTTTGTGAAAGTTGAGATTTAAATTCATTAATTGAGCTTGCATTTCTTATAAACGGTAATTTGTTGTAAAGTTGTACTCCCTCAGATGTAATATCCTTTTTTGCAAATTTTGTCCTAGTCTTTGGGAGAACTAGTAAGCTAGGTCGACGGGTGTTATAGTTAAGAATATTAATTTAAATTTGAATCTTAATTCGTCTTTCAGTATATCATAAAATTTTGACCTCAGTATTACACAGTGCAGTAACCTATTACAGCTTATTATAGTCGTATCATTTATACATATAACATATTAAAAATGAAATGTAAAGCATAAATTATTATTAATATTTTACTTGGTATTGGTTAATATTAGTATCTATATAATATTTGTTTGTAGTTTACAATCCTACTTGTTCTTCGTACAGTTAAAAAAATAGCTGAATTGAAATGCTGCCGTACCTTGGTAAAGTCACATATTTTTTTCAAGCCGAACTGAACTGAATTCCGAACTAACTGCTTGAGATTAAGGATCTATGATATCCCAATATCCACTAGCTGAAAACGGTCTATGTAGTAGTTGAGGAATCTTTCTTAAAAGATAAAATCATAAAGTACGAACTACATTTAGCGGAAATATAACATTTTAAAAGATTGGCTTTGTCAGATAAAAATGTGAAATTATCCAATTCGCCAATCAATGGTGTTAAAAAAATGTGACATTATCACGCTCTAACATAGCTTCTTTTCCGCAGTCATTATGATCTCGGCTATCCCGGATAAAACCGTAAACATGTAATGGTTACTTTATAAATCTTTAGATGACTTTGAACTGACATCTGGATGGAGAAAGTCACAAAAAAATGACAAATAACACTTAAATACAAACAAAATGTACAATTAAGCGTTAAAATTATAATAACATAAAAAGTTTTCTTTCACTATTTACATTACTAATTATTTTCATGAAAAACTAAATTAATGAAAATCCAATTTGATTTAGAGGGTTCCGTACCAAAACCAGATGATGTGGTTGACGTTTAATTAAAGTACCTAATTCTGTTAGTAAATTGTTAGGGAACTAATAAAAGAATACAAAAATCCTCGAACGAAAAGATGAATTGTAATACAATTGTAAAAGATACAAACCTAACTTTATTGTTGATAAAGTCTTATGGCCTAGGTATTAATATTTAATTTAATCATCTTTCCATAATTTTTTTCAAATTTCATAAGTTTGATTAATGAATATAAGAATGCACTTAAAATATAAAAAAATTAAATAATTTACAAAATAGGTAAACATGCCAATAAAAGAATATTTTAACTATCTTCAAAATACGTATTAATGTAATTACCCAAGCAAATACGCTCAAAGAGATTATCAGTTAAATAAATTTGTAGTTTTCAAATAGATTCAAGAAAATTATTGTTTATTTAAAGTCCAACGACTTTTACATAAATGTTTGCACTATCTCTATTTATAAATATGTTGTACTTAAATCATAAAAATACTCGCAACTAATACATACAATCGTCTTTGAAAATAATCAATTAAGAAAATATATAAAAACAATATCAATCACGTTACTGCTGCAACTGACATACGGATAGCTTCAGGAAATTGATAAATCTTTCATAATTAGTTTTATATTACTTGAATGTGTATTTGATTGGTCTTAACATATTTTAAAAGAAGTTAGCACAGCGATTTCTCCCGACAATTGATTTGATATTATATAATACCACTAAACTTAATAGGTACTAAAGAGTGCTAATAGTAAGTTTTATGTTTTAATTTTTGTGATTAAAATTATTTTCAAAAGAGAAAGTAGACTCAAATATAGTCAAATGGGTATCGTGTAAGATTTAAGTTCTATTTGAGTTACAAAATTGCAAAATCATCCATTTTAAAATTAAAATGAATTAAAACTGAAATAGAACCAATTAATACGTTTGAACAATATAATTGATAAAACCAATTAATGACCCGTAGGCTTTGAAGGAAAGTTACAATTTATGTATATTATATTCAAAACTAAGCGTAAGTTCAAGAATAAATCTACTTTTAATGGTTATTATTTTTTATTTCTCAACATTAATTTGTATTTTCACATTTTTGATATTAGTTTTATCAATCAGCAATAAGTTTATTGAATCATGATAATTAATCGAAGCCTAACCATCGTGAGTTTGAAATCAATATCATGAGGAATTCTGGCTTTAATTGAAGAAACATTTTATTTGCCCTTAAATTTAACAAGAGTTTCAATGGCTCATTCGAAAACTTCCTGAAGTATGAAATGATCACGATTGTATTATGGCTTCTTTTTCCAACTATAATTGATCCTTAGTTACAACTAAGCATCCTCTGCCTAACACAAAAGAAATATCCGTTTGTTAATGTCTAGCTGAAAAGGAGTTAAGGTGACGGCAAACCGTCTCAAAACAAATCCTGAGTTGAAATTCATTTACTCAGAGGCGCAGCTACTAACAACCAGTGGTAGAGCATGGTCTCTTAGAAAGTCAAAAATCCGGTCAATCGGAATACTGAAGATGCCATATTTAGGAAGGGTACTAATAAGACTATAAATTCAAATCTTTAAACAAAGTCTACGGACTTGTACCGGCATATTTACCTCACATCGAGAAGCCAATTACAAGGTGGATTTAGGGTCCATAAAAAGTGCTGAGGGCAGCAGAGCACCCATATTTGTATCCCACTCCTCTCCATGAACACCCGACACAACAAAAATCTTGGTGTATCGTATTCGACTCTAATCACAAAGCTTCTATTCAGTATTCAGTCCCATCCTCCATTCAGCTACATTAGACAAGATATTGAAACCCGATTGGTAATCGGTTGGTGGCATGACTTTGTCTAATAGGTATTGACTATGCCGGCAGCCGATGCAATGTTAAGACCTCCCAACGAGAAATATATATACATATATGAGCTGTAACATATATTATAATGTATGTGTATACTATTTATACTAAAAAGCCTTTTAATGTATATCATGCAGCGAGAACTAGTATTTTTTGATAGTTCCAAAGTTAGAATAAAGTAATATTAAATATAGTTTAATTTGATCTCAAAAATAGGGCAAAGTTTACTGCTTTACATTTTTTCTGAAAATTTATAAGAACAACTAAAAAGTTTTTTAAATAAATTCTAGTATCTTTTAAATCAAGATGGCCTTTTCGACTTTCGGTTGATAAATGTATTAGATCACCAGAGGTTTATCTTAAAGAGAGATCAATCTCGGCACTCATTTAAATTTTATTCATCGATCGTCCTTTCAACAGCTATTTGATTTTGGGGTAGTATTTTAAGAAATTTTCTAAAAGTACAAAAACATTATTCCTTATTTTGTAATATATTTAGTATAATTTTGAATAACTCTCAAAATGTTAGAGTTACCTTTAAAAATATTGTTATTAAATTTATAAATTAAATGCTCTTTTATAAATTTTATTCCAATGTTAATGAGTAGCTATATAATATTATGTTTGCATGAAATATGTACATAATAGAGCTAACAGACTTCTCAAAATTTATATATTATTTACGACGCCATTTATATTACCTTTGAAACACTTTGTAGGCTTTCTATTTAATGCCGTAAATATCGGAGTATTTCTTAATAATATCTTTTATACATAAAGTATTGCTGCTAAATAAAATTTAATTTAGTTCTACAAAATTCTTATATGTGAGTGTAATCTATTTTAGAAATGTTTTGCTTCTATGAAAGGAACTTATATAGTGAGACCCATACAGCGAACTATATCAACATTATTTATGAGAGCTTGTACGTGTGAGTTACTTTAATATGCAACAAATAAATAACAATTTGAAAAAGATGTTATTATTAAGGAGTTGGATCAAAGCGGTAGTGTTGGTATACTCTCCATTTAAGTATTCAAAGTAAATGTTATTTTTTTTTCCATATGGAGTTGTCATTTTATCCATTAATTTATATTTAAAAAGAATTATATTTTTTTTAATACAAGTTTCTATATCTTAACACTTATTTTCTTAAATTCAACGATGACGTGTTCCAATAAATATCTTTTTATTGTGGTGTTATTTTTTTTTCGTATAGTTTTATATAAAATGCTAATGTATTTCTGTTTTTATTCGATTTAAAATATTATTATACTTTAAATAGTTGAATATTCAGAAAACTTTATAATATAAATTATATAACCGTTACAATATCTTATACATGTCTCATGTTAACTTAGTAAAGATTTGATATCTTATTTACTTTGTAGAGTTAATAGAAAAGCAAATATTTTTTGAAACTGATTGATCAAACAACTCGTTTTCAAATAATACCGATTGTATTGACACCCATCCCATGTCTTATGAATCAACAAAATTATGTATACTTCTTGTAACCACCGAGTTTTGTAATTTATTTACTTTTTAGTCGAAAATACAAGCAGATGGGCAACAATACAACTCTATGAATTCTAGTTTCTCAAATCAGCTAAATATTACATTTGGAAGTGAAGATAACCAGAAAAGAAATGTTGAAAACCTTTTATTTTTATAGTTTTATTTATCTTGAGCATAATTGTTTATACAATAAAGACACTTTTCTTAACAAAGATCAAACACTTCGAAACTTCGAGCTTTGTAAAAATATTAAATCACAATACATTTTTTATGAAAATGCGTGCAATATAATAACTATCCCTCATAGTTCTATATTTCAAAACTTTACAGCTGATAAGTTAAAAAGAATATTATAAAAGAATTAGAAAGAAATTTCAAAAGATAGTATTTCAGACAATACCTAAATAATATTCTACCAGAAGGTAAGTGAAAATTTGTATTAAAGTTGAGGCTATAACAATATCTCATAAAGAATATATTATATGGTTTTCATTATAACTGATATGGTTAAGCAAAATAGCAGTTGGAAGAGAACAAAGTAGGACAACAGTAGTACTTAATCTTTATTAATATGATTCTAAAATGAAAACCGCATAGCAAGGAATTAATATTGTGTTATGACTGTGTATTGTAAAAGTCAGTGGTGGCTCAGTGGTTAAAAGGCCCGCCTCTCGTTGCCAAGGGCGCGGGTTCGATCCTGGCCCGGGCAAGTACCAATGTGATTTTTCCGAATCATATGTACTTTCTAAGAGTATTTAAACATCACTGATTAATGTTGATTCCCAAAAGTGGGTTGATGTCAGGCAGGCGGCCGGTCGTAAAAACAAATAGCCAAAAACTATTCACAACATAAGGCAGACCCTGGCTATAGCTGGGAAATTGCCAGGTAGAAGAAGAATGACTGTGTATTGTGTCTATAGTCACTGACGCCAGTATATATTAAAAATTATAATCAGTACAGTTATATGAAGAACATCTACAAATGGGATGTATTAAAAGGATTTATTGTGTTCTATGAAAGGAGATAAAATAAGAGCAAGTAGGAGATTTGTCTTTGAACCCGGCAGTAATATCACATTTGAAATTCTCAAAAGAAACCTTCACAGAGGATGTGATTCTTACCTCACATAAAAAGAGTTGATGTATTCTCTTATATAAAAATCATTGTAATTCTAAGTAAAGCATATTTATATGTATTTATTTCAATGTTTTATCCGATACCTAATACAACTTTATTGTTTTAATGAAAACTTTTATTTTGATTTACCTATTCAAAAAGGATTCATATAAAAAGTCTCTATTTTTCAATATAAATTTAGCTGTTATAAATAATTTGCAATATGTTTTTAATTTTGAGTCTGTCTGTTTATGGGTCTGTCTGCCGTCTATCTGTTTGTTCCGACTAATCTTTGAAATAGCGCGATCGAATTTGACGAAAGTTTTTTGCAGATAGCTGATAGCTGATATAATAAGAAGTAACTTATGCTTCTTTTCTTTTAGAACAATTTTTTTTATTTTAGAAAAGTAAACCAAGCACTGTCTAGTATCGGGCGGAGCTCAAGCGCATGCCACCACTGGGCCGTTACATCCAGTGCCACCCACCACTTCTGAAGAAGGACGTAGGCTGCCTTTTATTCCGATCTCGAATCCCGATGCCGAAATTAAGCGTTATCATGTGTTAGTGAAAAACCTGGGAAATGCGGTTCTTAATAGTTTTTTTTTTGTTTTACGCAGATGGAGTCTAGGGTAACATCTATTATAATTTAATTTGTACAGATAACATTAACTACGGTCTTCTAACTATCTAGAACTCCTCCATACTTGTAAATGATAAATGACATCATCAACCTTTCTGATCATTGGAAGCGAATGCTCAGTCTTATATAATAGCATGTGATAAATCGTACTTGTTTTGTGAAGCGCTTCAACATCCGCTGCACTTATAGTAAATGTCGCAATAATTCATTTTGTTCAAGTATCAGAACCACTTAAACTCCACAGATCTTACAGAATTCACTTCACAGAATCTTTATGATAAAAATTATTGGATTTTACGAGACTTTGAAGTTTAGTCTTGAAATTTGTTATTTACCAATTTATATAAGAACAAAACTTACAGAGCTTAAAACTTTTACTTGGGCATAATATTTTCTATTTTGTTTAAGGTGACTCTTTTGGATTCTTTTACGTGGTATCATTTTATCATAAATTTGAACGTTAAACCACTTGTAACTGTTCGTTTGGCTCATGTGAATTTTACATTGGTGTTAAATTCTCAATTACATACATAGGTGATCATAAAATAATTCATAATCGATACCTTATATTGTTATTATGTCCAGTTTATTATATAAAACATTTATTTCAATCTGAAAAATATTTAAAGCAGCATCGTACCGTAAACCTTACACAAACAGTGCAACAAAATCACTGAAATATTTACTTTAATTTATATGCAAACCGTTCGTTGAACGGAACCGATCCCTCACTTATATCGATTTACAATAAATATTTCATTACGCATTGACCTATTCAATTACCACTATTGTTGTTATTTATTCAATTTAAATTATCAGTATTGTTTTTCTTTCAGTTGAAATAAATTTAAAAAATCGAACTTAAAATAACCAAAAGAGTAATAGAATATAACAAATTAATTTTACCATCCATCACTTTTAAAAGTTTATAAATTTTCAAGATGTTGTGAAATTATTTTTGCAATTTAATCGATACTTATTTTTTAAATATTTATATTTACAATTGAACCTATAAATATAATAAATAAAATCTATAGACGGTTTTCAATAATAAAAATAATTATCCAAACTCTGTCATTCATATACATGGATTGTTTTCTCGACACAGTATCTGATTCTCTGTTTTGAATTTTTAAGTTCAATATTAGTACTTTTTATAAATAAGAGAGACAATCATGTACAGCCGTCAAAATTTAACTAAATTCTTGATATATGTTGGATAATTACAAAACCGAAACCTATGTATAAATGAAATGAAATAATGTTTGAACGTAGTAACATATCTAGATGTAATATATATAATATATATTACATTAAATTCTCAAAATAATGTTATGATGTTATGTAATTATATCATACACGACAGTTACATTAGCTCATAATCTGCGTAAATTAATTGCAATGTCGAACATAATCCCTGTACCGCGTTCAGATTTTCGCTCATATGATGTCATTGTTGTTATATAACAGATAAGATATCAATTATTACTATTTATTTAATATTAACCATCAAAATATTCTTGTACACTGAGGCTAACATCCCTTCTACTTGAGTTTCAAATTGTATTTCAATCTTTAAAATACTAATTCTTATTAAATCCCTTGTCCGCGAAATTTTCTTGTTTTAAGTATTATTATCCTTTTCAAGGGCATTCCTACTCTCTTTTAGGATATACAAGTCTATATACACTCATTATGTTAATTTTCACTGAGATACTGGTATTCAATTCTGGTCTGACCCTTATTTATATTAATATTATAGCGTAACCTGTTATAATTGGCCTGTATATTTTTCTAATTAAGATATTAAGTGCTTTAGCGTTCCAGTGTTCCTATATCGATCTACATTGTAGTTATCAAGAGCAAGTTGCAACATTGTGACTTTCCGAACACTAAGTGTCAAACCGTAGTTTGATAATTTTATTAAATACTCGTACCGTTTGTTTACTATTTAAATATAGAATTATTCATCATAATGATTTAGAGTAAGTCAACTCGTCGTCTTGATCCTTTTATTTTTAGAAGATATAAATAAATACTAACAATCTATAGTTGTCTGTTTATTCGTAATGGTCTACACTCGAGTGACAGAGAGTCGCTGTCTACACTGCAGGCTCACTGTCTTGTAGTATAAATTATATTAATCCTTATTACACATCCCCTGCTATTGAAAGTTCGAATGAATCCTCCAAACCGTGAGTAAACAACCTCGAAGTACTTTAATACAATTGTTCAATAGCATATTGTCATATAATAATATTGATTATTATATTACCGTTATTGTACCGTATTTGACCTTTGTTATCGACATTTCCTAGAACTAATGTTTGAGGGGCCTTCGCCCCCCAAAGGGTAATGTCATATGTTACTTAACTTGGAATACATGGTTTGTAACATCGTTTCTTCAATAGAACATAATAAATTCAAGAAAATGTTTAATTATGGCTATAATTTGATGAAATAAAATAAAAAACTATGATTGACAAACCGATAGAATAAGTCACAGATGATTTACAAGCTTTCTCTTCCCCATTATTTTTATTTTTTGAGGTAGCAGCTTTGTTTCTACTTTTCTTACAATAACTACCCTAAGCGACGGTGGCCACTAAAGAGTTTTTCAAACTTGTCGTCTTTATTTTTATGTCATATGCATTTCATGAGCACTTTGACGTCAAGCTTTATGAAATCAATTCTCTTTCAATAACGTTCATATATACAATAATTTTATTGAATAAAAATGAACAAAAGGACAATAAACAATCATCTATTATCTAAGTGCGGTGCATTGTCATCTGAGTGTATTGAGATCCTCACAATTAGTCACTGAGCCACAACACAGTCGTTCTAATGAGACCGTGATTATAGTGAGATTGTGGAGTGCGAGGTGTTGTATCCCGTTGTGGGTTCTTAATTTATATGTTAATTAACTTTGAAGGAAAACATTCTCAAAGAAATCTTTTATGTAAAAAAAAAATAGCTTTGTCAACTGCCAATTGAGGTGCTCAAAGCCATAATTATTTAGAAAATAAAATCAATATCAGAGTTATTTTAAACAGTAACTATTTAAACAAAAAACTAAATTCTATTTTGATAAATTCTATTCAGTCAGGACTTTATATTCATGTGTAATACATTATAGTATTAAAAGAAATCTCGTTTTCCCTGTTTTCGACAATTTTCCGCTTCTGTTTTAATTTATCATCCAATAAGTAAGTCCGTGAATCATTAAAAGTAAGTGATCGACGGTTCTGTGATCGTCAATTAATTAAAGATTCAATTTACATGTTAATTGAGATGAAAAGCATTAATATCACTTTATCTTCAAACTAGAATTATGAAAACATATTATATGTATTTGTTTAAGATGCTGACTTTAAAACCATGCAAAATACACCCAGGATTTATTGAAAATGCGAAAATTATAAGATTATATATGAAATAAAATAACTAAATAAAAAAACTAAATATATTACAGTGAATATGTCCAAGTCAGATCAGATTCAACATATATTTTATATTGTTGTATACCAAGAAAATGTTTGAAATATTTTAAATTTTAACTTAACCTCTCTTTTCACCTTCCAAACGATACATATTTATATTTAAAACAAAAATAACATCATCGAGTCTCTACGATTATAAACCGTATGACATTGACTTCATCTTATAAGATGAAGTCAATGTCATATTTGATTGTACGAGTAGTCTGAGAATAAATCTCAAAAACTATACATATATTTAAAAGTACTAGTAAGCTTTTAATTAACTGTTTACAATTAATTTCTTTCGAAAGTAGGCAACCAGAAAGATATTTGTTACACTAGACATTTCTTCCCAGAAATGGGAAGACATACATACATAAGTGATTCAACATAGAAGTAGAAAATCACTACAGTTCCTGTCTAATAGAGTAGAACCTTCGTCTAAACATTTTGAGAAGACATGAAGAACTCCACCCACTACCCATATATAATAAGTCGTCATTAAAAACTGTAGACGCCCTTTATATTAGCATTGTTAAAGTTTACATTCTACATCACTCGTTTCTTATTAATTATGTGAACAAATTAGAAACAAAAGACGACTTGCATAGCAAACATTACAATGTTACAAGATCGACTTGAATATGTGTTGAAACTATGGTAAAACAATTTTCACTAGATTGTGATAAAACGTTGGGTCGCGTTTATTGAGGTGTTTCGTGTGGACTTTTCGTATGGTTGCCTTGTGAGATAAATTTCTGGGCTCCACCATTTTTGGGTATTATGTCTATAAATATGAAAAATAATAGTAATTCCTTTATAATATATATTGTTATAAGTGCTTATAAATAAATTTTTATCTATCGTTTATTCAAAATTTTTGTATCGAAATATAAAACACCATAAACCTTTTGGACAAAGTATAAATGAGCGACATTTATAGTATGTGCTAAGATTTTTGTCTGAATTAACTTCTCTATTATTTTTTTTCAAGTATTATACCTTAAATTCTATTGTATCAACTTTGTTCTCCTTTTAAAATTTTCAGCATTTCCTATTGACTTTTATATACTTTTTGTATTAGAATTAGCAAAATAAATATAATAAGATATATTTTCATTATTAATATAGAAAAATATATCCCAAGAGATGACTCGTTACTTAATTTGATCCTAACTCTTATGTTATTGAATAAATGTGTTATTACAATTTGGACATCTACATTAATAATAGCCAGTTAATTTGATTATACATCCTTTGTTCTAAACATTACATGATATCACAATAATTGTATATAAAAGAATTATCTATCACTGCTTGTAACAATCGGATCACTTTAAAAATTACTATATCGTTTTACAAAATATGTCAATAAATAAACATTGGATATAAATAACGTTTGTTACACGATTTCTACATACAAATTCAGATCATTTAGAACAAACGAATTTGAAATATAAATGAGCAACGGTTGAAAAAACATCCAATTTTATTTAACGCAATACCGTTATAAATCAATGTTTTTTATTTTGTTAGAGACTTTAGTAATCTGTAACACGTGTTTACATGACATGTACATAGCTATGAATTATGTTACAACAATTTATATTATTACTATTTACAAATAATAATTATAATACTGGAAATAAAATGATTCAATCTGGTAAGTGAAAAATAACAATGAATCCATATACTTATTCAAAAAATGCTTTAGGAATAAGCGTTATAATTAGGATTTATTGACTCCAGCTGTGTCCCCAGTACAAACTTATTTATAGTAGCCTAAGTAATGTTTCTGCATTAAGTATTCTTACTGAACATAATTAACAAAAGATATCCTTAAAAAGTAACAAAATATCAAACCTACCTTGAAATTAGTTTTATATTTTCAAAGTCTCGTTATTGTATTTTCTTTATTCTCATACCATAAATTTATTATTATGAATCCTACTGGTGTGATATTGTGCAGCAGGTTGTTTCGAATTGTTTTGAATGTATTCAATAAACTAGTATTCGCAAAGTCCTCTGTATGTTAATGGAGTCGAAACTCTACACGACTGTAGTGTAACGACTGTATGAAATATTTAAATAATATCGGACGTGACTTAGTATAATGTCGTAGGTAAGTCAACATTATTTACAAACTAGTTGTTTTATTAGTGTTACGTAAATTCAAACAGAAGCCAAATGAGTACATGTTCCCAAAAAATTTAACTGGTTATAATCAATCATGCATGGGCAGCCGAGATGTACCTCGCACATCACGGGCAGACGAGATATCCTCGTGATCACGGTTGCTGAAAAGTAGCAAAAATGTCGGGAATATGTAGTTTTTATCAAAAATAAATTCGCGTAGTACATCCGAAAAATATAAATTTCATTTAAATAATAAGACTCGCTAAAATCTTAGATCTCATTATATACCTATTTTTATATCTGCATATGAAAACTCTTCTAATTTATAATACAAGGATTTTACTAGTATTAAAAAATTGTTACCTTGATATACATCCGGAGGTTTTAATCAGCCTGTCGTTTGAGATCAAGATAAACATAAACACCCTATATATTTTTTTTTACAAATCTACATATATCACTATTATTTTTCTCAATAAAAATGTACGTGGGAGGCGTTGAGGGAGTATCATAAGCTTTGTTCCTCTCGGGTCACAAGCTTAAAATCTTTGAGACTTGAAGGTGCGACTTATTATTTAAAATCATTATTGGTACAATTGTCGCTACCTTAATTGCATGCCCATAGCAAGATCAGTTGTTATTGTTCTAAATTTGTCAGTCGTTGACAACAAATACCCTCTCTATCGTTTAGACCTGTGTTTGAACTTAACCTATTTTTTGAAAAGAATGATATTTTAACCAATGCTTGATAAATTACTTTTTGGAATAAGTTATAAACTGTAATTTTTTTAATTATGCAAATCAAACATTCAGAGAATGTTGAAGATAATTTATTATATATGAAAAAAAATTGCTACATATGCTAACACTTCTAAAAGACTATACGAACCAGAAACCTCAATAAACACGACCCGACAGTTTGTACATTTGAGTGAAAATTGTTTTTGCCACATGTACACGGGAGATATTCCAGAATAACCATAAACTTTGTACTAAATATAAACACTTTGCTGATGTTACAAAAACCGGTTTAAAATCTAATGAACTTATATATTCTACGACTACTTTTACAATCACTTCAATATAATTATTATTGTAAATAGCTTCGTGGATATCACTTGTATTAAACTATTCGACGGTGACTCTCAATTGATTAAATTATGGTGTTTTTCCTAAATATTTGACATTGTATTTAATACGTTTTTGTGAACAGTACAAGTATATAATATAATTTAAGATAATATTTGAAGATAAATTTAATATTAGAGGTAAAACTGAATCCTGTAGTTACTATTTTTTACAACAATCACAGTCCACCATAATTAGTACAGATTGAAGATATACATATTTATTAATAATTAATTAATTAAACTATCACAAGTATTTTACATATGTATATTGCGAAACCAACTGGCGGTCATTTCTCAAGCATCTTACTTATTATAATACAATAAAATGAATTATGACTATTTAAGAAATATAGTATCTATTAATAAATTAAATTAATTTTATGTTATGTTAAATTAACATCTTTTTACTTGGATGTACAAACAGCGCTTGTACGAAAATAGCATATTTTGTTATTTTTGTCTTTCTCTCTGTTCTAAAGTTTGCTCCGTATAATCACTGAAAAGACTAGATTGATTTCGACGGAGCTTTAACTGTCAGATTACTGGTATCATAAGGCGTAACAAGAGTTACAATTATTTTAGGATTTTTTTGACTAAATCTTTGAACGAAGTCGGCACTATTTTTAAATAAAAAAGTATTTATAGCATGTTCTTGTTATAAATATTTGTAAACTAAGAAAACTATTCTAGTAGTTTATTTAACGAAACATTTCCGAGCAAAAAGTAAATTTTTATGCTTTACAAGTATTTTATTAGAATAAAATTCGGGTATTTGGTCAAATTAATGTCTCAGTCAATGAGTGACAGTGGCTATTAATTTTGTCTTTAAGATAAATGACTCGAGTGTAGTAAGATTAATTAGTTCAATTAAAGTGTAATGTACAGGGAAGGGCAAGGGTTAGGTACTTTATTATATATTTAAAAATGTAGTATAAATGTTGTATATATGTACATATTATAGTCATATATGTACAGCTTAGTAGTAAGGTGCAGTGTTTTTAACTTGTCCAGTAGGAGTTAGATTTGATTATGCATAAATTCGCGTGTAATTTAAACGTAATAAAAATATTTTTGTACACAAAAACAACCGATTTCTTACAAGAAAGTGTGAAGTAGTAATAAATTGACGGACCACAGATTTATGGTTATTTTGAAAGAGTTACTCAGAAGTTGAGCTGCATCTTTAAAGTAATAATCTAGAGGCATTTGGAAATAAATAACAATGTTTCCTAAATTAAGACAATGAAACTTTAATTGCCCTTTAACGATTAAATAGGCAGATTGGGGCACTTTGTAAAGTACTCTTATACGCACCATTATACACAAAAAATACCTACACTATTTTTGAAAAGAGCTGATGGTCTTAAACTGCGGGAAACTGCTCCCGAAAACTCTTTTCAAATTAAAGAAAACTGCATTAAATTTGATCAACATTGACGTTAAACTCATAAACGTTCATCTTTTTGAGGCGGGAGTTAAAAATAATCCTTAACAATGTCTTATATAAGACATCGGCAAACCTTTATAAAAATTAGTGTGACTGAAAATACACTATATATATACATATATTATATACATAAATATATATGTAATCTATATACACGAATAGATCTGTGTATTTATATGATTTTAAATGTATTTTAAGACCAGCTTAAAAATCGAATTAACTAACATCCTTGAATGAGGTAATTTTAAAATTTATCAAATTGAAGAATCTGCTAAAGTGCGAAGTAGAGGAAAATATTTTAACAATTTTATTTGAAGTCTGGAACGAATTTTACTTAATGTAACTCGGATGTCGTGCCGTAACAAACATAAAAAAAGAAGTGTTACAAATGCAGATAATATATTAAAAGTAAAGTGCATTAAGAAATTTGAAACCTGTTCAGTAGTTATCACAAAATATGTTTCCATAAAACATTAAAATCTGCGTATTCTATTACCAATATGGGGGAATTTCGAGATGTTATTAAAAGGAAGGTTCTTCTTCTTCGAATAATTATAAAGTTTTATGTGATATAAAAGAACTATTACAAAATATCTAATTAATATATGATATAATCTTTGTGTTTCCTATTGTTCTTCTCCAAATAACTTATTATACTCAGATACAATATCATCATCTAATAACATTCATTTATTTATATACTAAAATTTTATTTAATTTATCTGTATGTATATACACATATGTACAAATTTCGCCCATGTAACACGTGTGAAAAAATATTAAACCGTTTATAATTTGTTTACATTCTTTTAAGATGGAGAAAACAAAGTTCTATATAGTTTGTTTTCTTTTTTTGTGTTTTCTACTAATCTATACAATTTGGGCAATCATTTATTCTTAAAGTTGATATAATGGAACAACGTACAAACAGGCCAAAGTCATTACTTAGTTGTAGCAGCATTTATTTGTATTTTAAAGTGAATGGCGACACAGTTAATGGAGTTGGGTTTGTTTTAATGCTACTTGGCGTACTAAAAGCTTTTAATAATAATATATACGTACTTTTATTTCAGAACTTCAATATGAGTATACATGGATGTAATTTTATCCTGCACATTAAATATTTTACATTATGTAGTATTAAATTTCCCCATTTATTTATCCTATGATATAGAATAAGAGATGTTCATAATAAATTATATATCTATAACAATAATGGGATTCATTTATGAATGTAGCTTGATTATTCTCAAAATTTAGTTCTAAATAATATCTAACAGTTTTAACAGTTTCCATAAAAAAAGTTCTGACAGCGTGTAAACTTTCATTTGTTTTGTATGCATTAAAATATATAAATAATAAACGTGCCATTATAAAAACTCTCGTAATAAATAATACTTAACTAGTCGCGTCCTGAAAGGGACATCGTTAACAGGACCCTTGAAGCACTGAACAAAACTCGTTTGTCTGCTGTGTTGTGAGGTTTTATATTGGAAGTTTTACAACGACGTCTGTCTGCTTTCATCGGTACTAACAAAAGTTTTTGATCAGTGAAGTATATTCTATCTTTAAGGTATTATACTTATTATGAAGTGTATAGAAAAGTAAAGATTTTAAAGCTTAAAATAAATATAAAATTGGTATATTAATCATGAGCCCACATGTAGGTATATTGGTAAAAATATAGAGGCTGTATTCTGTATCTGCATAGCTCTTCAAAATAGGATTGTTTGAAAAATATGCAAAGTAATGACTAAGTGTATCGTATCGTAATAGTAATCATAATTAAAAATAGTTATTTTACCGCATTAATATACATACAATGTATGTTTATACTTATTGATCCTATAACGTAACTGTTATGTATGTAAAGAAATTATTTCTTCCAAGTAAAAACAAATTGTTTCCAATGTAGAAGTTTGTATCTGGTAAGCTTTCATATAGCTAATTAAACCTTTGTTCTTTGAACTCTTTCGGGAATGACGATCAATATTGTAAAAAAATAAATTCCCATTAAAAGCACAAAATTCATATTTCCATAAATATTGCATTTTCAGTTCCCGGATAATTTTCATGCACTTCATTCAGATATTCTGAATTACTAAAATGTGATATGAAAAATAAAAAAATAAGAGTTCTAACACCTATATATTATAACAAATCATCAGACACATAAATTTATTCCCAAGAAATTTGAAGCAAATAAACCAAGCAAGTTTATAAGAGAGATATAAATTATGCTTTTCCACAGAAGTTATCGCCGCTGTCAAATTTACGACTAAGATTCAAATAATCGAGTGAAATACTCACGTTCTTGGAACAGTTTCATCAAAGTAAGATTTTTGACACAAAGGATTCTATTTTAGTTTATACGATATTAAAATTAAATATGATTAAATGTTTTTCATCGTCGTTTTAGTTTTCATAACATTCACTTAATTCTGTTCTTTATAAGAAATTCGCATCTAGTTTTTTTTTATTTCTTAATATTTATAAACTAAATTAAAATACTGCACGTAAATGACCGGAATTGCTTCTTTACTCATATTATGTCTTCTATTGGACTTAACAATAAAATTATTATAATCTTGGTTCTCTAAAATAACCTTCTAAAAATTGATCTCAGTTAAATTAATTTTGTAAATGTTGATAAGACAAAAAATATGTCCCCAAAACAACCCAGGAAATATTTTCAATAATATGACGTAGTAATCATAGTTAAATGATTTAAATGTGCAAACTAAAGTTTACAAACTAATAATAATAACTTGTTTTCAATTCCTTTGCAAAACATTCAACTTATGCTGACTAAAAAGTGACAATTAAAAAAATCTTATTTGATTACCCGTTTTTACGTACTCTATCTATCTATCACTTCACCATACTCGTTACTGTTCGACCAAGGCGTCGCAACGATTTCCAAACCGTGTGATCTCGCTTTATCAACCTGATGTGATATGTAATAATACTTCAATAACTTCCATTCCACAATTTTTATGAAAGTTTTCTTAATACAATCTACAATAAAAGATCCATCTTGATACCTAAAGCTTCTATGGAATTGCTTTTGAACAATTGCAATGAACGCTCTATATTGAAGGCTTTGTGAGTTTCGCTGTTGACATTTGAAATAACCATCTAACGGTGGAAAACCGAGTTGACACTTCATAGTCGTCATAATAACTAAATAAAGGAAAAATATTGTCATAATCCATTTTGTAATTAGTTATCATTTATTTTAGATAGAAGATAGTTAAAGAAGTAGTAAACGTACAACAACATTAAAATGCAAGAAGGTTTTATATTCAATAAAGTTCATCTATATAGAACAATTATTTTTGAAGACTCTTGAAGTAATTCTTCTTTATGTGAAAATATGACTTTTTATTTTATGACTAATGATGTACAATATTTAATTTATGTATAATAATCATTAAAAAGACGAAATTCTAAAATGACCGGTTCATTGTTAACAATTATGGTTGGTAGATAAACATTAAAAAATTATTAAAATAAAAACAAAAAGCCAGCAAACTAAATTGAATTGATACTAATTTTAAAGAGTGGTGTGTTTTTATGAAATCAAGATGAAGCGAAACTTAATAACTAGAAAATTATGATGGGAAATCAATACGGGACGAAAAACTTCATTTGCAGATAAAAATTGCTTAATAAACTAAGAGGGAAATTTATTTAAATCACTGATTAAAGCCACGCACTCCTGTATACCACTGGCCCAAATGAGTGAAATTATAAACATCTGTATATACTACTTCCTATTGTTGCAAGAGCTTTACTCTGGCGAACTCCTTTAAGTTCTTTACTACCTATTGACAATTTATTTTATGTCCGTTGTGACAAGAAAAATGGACAGCAATTTGAGGCGATTTTATAAAACTTTCACATTCAAAAAAACATATCAAACAACTGCAACTAAGTCTATTGACGGCGTCACAATAGACCCAGTGACTAAAGAACTAAGCTAGCCTTTGTTTGGTAACTTTTATTTTTGGTCTTATTGGTTCTAAGACGGAGGACGACATTTGAAGATGACATGTAACAAACAATATTAAATTGAAGAAACAAATTTGTTCTCATCTCAAACAAATTTATTATTTATACAGCGAACTGATTTATAAACAAACTTGGTATAGAAATAAAATTTGTTATAAGTACTCTCGTAAGGACGTCGAGGTAAATCGATATTTATAATTAAAATCCTTGAGAACAACTTATACATAACTTTTGAATTCCAAATCGCAATCATGTGTAGTAAAAAATGGATAATTTTATTATATATTGAAATTTCGTTACTTGTTTGCAATTAAAGATCAAACATTAAATTAAAGATTAAAACATCAAATAATTTCATTGTTAAATTTTAATAGTATTTTAAGAATGATTGCTGATCGGTTGGACTGTATATACGTGAATCGCTGCGGGGCCATATCTCACGGGATGGTACAGTGGTGATTCGCGTATGTGGGGCTCAGCCGATCAGCTAATTTTACAAATTAATTAATTAATTATTATATTTTAAGAGTTTGTGTATTATTATTTTTATTAACAATTTGTGTATTATTTTTTTAAATGAGTCTTTGTTACTTGAAATAGAAATAAATAGATAAAATAAATAAATTAGTCAAAAAAAACAAACGATACATTATTTCATGTATATCTTAACCATTTTCTATAAAAAGCAATCATGATATGTATGAAATCGTAATGTGTAACTTTAGAATCTAAATAGCAAACCGGGTTAGCAATTATCAGTTTGATTGATGACACTAGCCAAGCACGTTGTGAAGTTAACGTGAAACAATAACTGGTAGCAAATGTTGATTTAATTTCAACTAATGGTGCATTGCCAACGTCTAGCTCTATTGTTTTGTTCTGTAGCATTGACGGACAAAACACATTAATAAAATTAAACTCACAATCGTCGTATTTTATCAGTAACACAAACGGAATTAAGTTTTTTTGACATTTGATTTATATAAAACACAATTTATTTCTCTAACAATTAAATGAATACCTTTTTTAAGCTAGATCCTATTTTAAAATTAGAAATACTTATTTATAATATAATATAAATTAATTTCCGACATTTTATAATAATCCAAGCAATCAATTATTAAATATTAAACGAGATATCATTTAACATTGACGGCAATAAGAAAAATTATAAAAATGCTATGCTTCTACCAGTTCATCTTTGTTACCAAATTAGAATATAATTTTTTTTAGCATTTCTGAAACATTTAACTTTTTACCCCACACTATACCCTGACTTAATATTACATGTGATACTTCAGGTACTATAAGAAATATTTCACTTTTATAACAATAAAAGTGTTATTAAATTATTTAAGGTAATTTTGGACGTCTTATAATCTTATTTTCTACCCTTATTTTCTGCCGGAGATTATAAACTAAATATTAATCTTATAGGATTTGTCACAAAAATCATAAACAAAGATAAAAGTTTAACTGTACTCAATTTCCTAGAATTAAATAACAATAAATAAACATATTTATAACATACATTTTACTTATGAACCTATAAAAATACGAGGCAGTCTTTTTTATAGCAACAACAAAATGATATAAAAATACCATAATGACGCTCTTAACTTTTGCTTACAATCATAATTGGTTCCTTAGTCGCTGTCCAAGTACACAACCGAATACAAAACCATTGTTTTTATACTCCCCTATTGAGTAAACTTCCTACATCTACCCTACTAAGATTATTGAAACAGAGGTAATATTATACCTTAGTAAATAGTAACAAAGAGAACTTTAATTATTAAAATGTTCTAAATTGTTTTAATATTAATTATATTCTCCTACTTAACAAGATCAATCTTTCAATTTTTGATACTATGTACTACGTATAGCTTTTCGTATTATATGATATGGCATTACAAAACACTTATTTCTTTAGTCTGATTGTATACAAATGCTTATATTTAAAATGTTCTTTTGTAGTATTTTACAGTTTAAAATGAATAGACCTTAGATCAGATTTAAAGTTCAATTCCGTGTTTGCAGTCAAATAGATTCTAGTTGGAATAAAAACTATTGAATCGTGACCAGATGTCGCTTTGTGTGTATTGTCTGTCGGTATAGTATAAGGGCGATCGGTCTTTTTAGATTTTGTTTTTTTGTTTATTGCGATCACTCTTTACGTATTGAATTAAAATAGTTTATCAAACTGTCTTTCATTTGCTATAAAAAATACTATTACAACTCATAAAAGAAACTAGTATGAAATCATAAACTCTAAAATCAGCAGCGTCTTTCAGCCATCGTAAGCTTTAACATATGTATATCAATAATAAAACAATTGTCTTATACCAATAGAATAATTTTAGTCATGTATTATTTAGTTTATTTTATCAGTAATTTACTTACATATGTACGTATGTTTTCAAAATTGAATATTCATAGCAAATGCTTTCGACAGTTTTATGACACGAGCTGAAAAGTTGTTTAGTTTACCTTTTGACTGAATCTAACGATGGTTTAACTAAAAGTGGTCACAAATCTGTTCTACATCCGACTAGGACCACTAATTGCGATGTATATATAGTGAAAGAAGCCCTACAGCATTTATAAAGAGGCAGGACTCGCAAAATATGAATGTAGTATTAGATATTAAATGTATACAATATGAGAAAATATATTTCATTAAAATATTACAAATGCAAATATTAAATAGGACACAAGTAATATAGTAGTATGAAATGGAATTATTTATAAGTCATGCCAATTCCGTGGTACCGTGAGACGGAAGCTTCAATTGGTTGACATTTATTACTTCATTCCTCATATTCATAATTCGCCCGTGTGGTTCCCCGACTATAGGAAGCTGGAAACTTGACACATATTTGATTTCCTGACTGTCTCATTATAGTTGAGTGAATCATAAATGTTATAAGCATCTCTGCTGAATGAAGATTGCATTTGAGAAAGATAATTTGGATAACACATCAAGTTGTCAAGATTTTTATCCTATCTTTGAGAGTACTAAATAATAACTACAACTCAATGAATTTATATTACTAAGTATTGCTGATTTGCTGCTTAAATTCAAGTTTGACGGTACAAGTTATCAACCACAAAGACCTCAATACAAGACTTATGAACCATTTCAGAAGTTCTTGTAAGTACAACTATTTGCTAGAAACTAATATGTAAATTCCCATTAATTAGTTTTCAATTATTATTTCGTAATGATATGTACTTATACTTTTTATCGCCGGTTTTAAAAGAAAGTTATCTCTTCCATAATCATTTCCATTTTTAATGGAAGTCAGTTTGATGTTTTTCCTATTTATAAAATACTTTTCAATTAAATATAAAACGAAAAGTAAGTATATTTAAGAACTCATAACATTAAATCCAATTTCGGTAATAAATTTTTCCAATTCCCAAACTCGTAGAATAATTAACCGCTTGATCCAAAGAATATAAATCATTTGGAGAGGAATGTAAATTGTGGTTTTTACTGATTGTCCTAATGACCTCCCACAACAAGTAATTTATATTATGAAAGTATGTATAATTATATTACAATAGCTTTTAGCAAAATATACAACCTTAAAAGACGTCCATTAACTAAATTCGTTATTTATATTGAAACACAAATTCAATATTGTTTAAGGGAACAAGTATGGAGCCTTCTTGTATATTTTAAGATATTTTTTTGTATTTTTTTTGGTTACTTAACCGCGATGAAACTAAACAGTGAGGATTATATTTTAACCTCGATCCATCTTAGAACTAAAATAAAATAGTGTTTTAATAAATCCTCTTCAGATCATAGACGTTTTACAAAATGATATGAAGTAGCAAACAATATATTCCAACAGAAATATTAATTTCAGCATTAAAAACAAAATCCTATCCGATGAATTAATGCGAGCCACTGACAACTCTATATTGGTTGTAAGCCGTTCACTTAAACACAGAAGCTGGTTGTGATATGATTTGCAATTGATGCAAAGAGACTGAATTATATGTATATTAAAAATATACTTAGATTTCAACATATTCTTTTAAAAAATTAAATAAAGAAAATCTGTTTATTTCTCCTGCCTGTGTTTTTAAATCTGCTTTATCTAGTTTCTATCTCAGGTCACTCAATATACATTCCGATTTATAATTTTTAAATCGTTTATTTTCTTTAACACCGACACGAAACTATAAAAAACTAACATTAAACTTAAATATTTTCTGAATATGGGAGTTATCCTAATAAAATGAAGCTTTGTCCTACATAGGAGTCCAACGTAATTGAGTTACTGCCAGTTCTCAAGCACGCCACTTACTGGAGGTTGTATAGGAAACCAACAGGGAATACTATTTGCTCTATATGTCTTAGTATGAAGCGAAAATTAAGGCTACTAGTATTAAAAGCACAACTAACAATCAGTATGTAAGAATAAATGAAGATATGTAATTAAAGTATGTATAACTATGTATAAGTGCCAATGTAGCAATTTAGCCATATTCATTTTTTTCCTATATTATGAAGTACCTAACTTATATTTTTCGAAAATATGGTTAATATATAATCAATATTAACTGGGGTATATGGTTATTTGAATTGTTTAAACTTTTTCTTACAAACACATAAAACATGTAAACCAGACAATAGAGTGAATAAAGTAATAAGTGAGACGTGTCTGGAAATAAAATATTATAAGTTTTTGTCTTTCGTAAGACTTTATAGCTTTTGTTAATATCATTAAATTTTTATTGTTTAAGAGAGTCACCATTTAATTATTTTAAATAATATTATAAACGTTAAAACTTAAAAACTTGAACATTCTATATCAATTAGTTCTTTTAACAAGTGTAAACGCACATTCGTTAATTTTCTCTAAGATCGAACTTCTCAAAAAAGTATCTTTTTCATTGCTTATAAACACATTTCTCTGAAAAACTAAAGTTATAAGGACATAACGTATCAGTCGAATTATAATAATTTGAATCTTTTAGGTTTCTTCTTTAAACTAGGAGTATTATTTAAAAACTAACTTACGTCTTCTATATTATTGTGGCTTTTCTCCTGACAAATAAAATTTCTGAATTTTTCGAGAGAAAAAATATATTTATTACATAATATATATATTTGGTTCTCCTACCAACGATTAGGCGCGGATCGTCTAAGAGGTAGGATGTTAATACTTTATATCAAAGTGTATTAGATATAGTCGATGCTCACTGTTGAGGCTCTAATAGAGTTTGACGAAGAGATGTGATATGTTAAATGTTGGAGTATCTGATGGTAAAGAATTTTACAGGAAGATATGGGCATTAACTATGTAATGTTTAACGCGAGTGAACAGTTAAAATATCGTGAATAAGATGGATAATAATTTATAATTCTATATTCTATAAGTCATTTGCTTGGCCATAATACAAAATATTTCATTTAATTTAATATGGATCTCGTATGATTTAATTTTTTTTATAAAATAATGAAGTCTCGAAAGTTAAATCATAAACGAAGTCTCATTAAAGCGTCTCGCTGTAGCGCCTTTCTTGACTCATTACTCCTACAACGATCAATAAACAAAATTGTTTGACGACCTCTATAAAAAATATAAATATATTTTCCCCATTTTTTTCAATAATCGTTATGATATCCATATGATACTATCTATTACCACTTTATAAAAATGTTGCTGATGCTGATACTATCTATTATGCTGATACTATCTGCTGATGATGCTGATACTATCTATTACTACTTTATAAAAACATTCCCTCCACTTTCTAACATTTAACAGTTTCCTTAATATTACCACTTCATTTTCATCGGAATCATTAAAACTCTGCCAACTGAAACCATAATGCAATGCCGGAATAGTGCACTAAAACTTCTATCTATGTGACTCTGGTCGGGATAAAATCCAATGAACTGTGACAAACTGCGGGTCGTGTGTTTTGTGGTGTCTGGTGGAAGTACGTCGGCTATTCGTTTCACTCGATCGTTTTGTTCGAATTGCCTTTTTTACACTTTACTGACAGACTCTCTGTTAAACAATAACTTTTAGTTTATTGGGAACTACGGTTGAGAAGATCTAGTGATAATACTTTTCCTTAACAATATATGTATATGACACTTGTATGATTTTAATGAAATTTGATTAATCTGTAGAAAAATGAATTAAACCAAGTAGACATTTTCATTTTTGGACAAGAAAACGTAAGTTTATTAACGTGAAATTTAATATTTTTCTATAGTTGTGACTACAGATACTTATTATTTGTATACAATTTTTCAATGAAATCTTTTTACACCCTGAAACTATACTTTTTGATTCTTTATATTTTTTATACAAATTTATGTTTCGTCTTTTGAGTTTAATATAATAATATAAACAAGTTTTTAAGGCGTCTCTATATTATTAAATACATATATGAATTTTTTACTTGGTATTGTAATTTTTGGTGAAACAATCGTGACAACATAACTTATTTTAATATTATTTTATCCTTTAAATTAATGTTGCATCTGTCGACGACTTTAAATAACTTTCTTTATATTTTTTCTAATTCTTTTTAACTGTATTTGTTATATCCAGGATGCTGTCCTTTACATTATTGAAGTGTATTTCAGTAACTTTATAACGAGACTTGCGAGGAGAAATTGTATTTCAAAGTAGTAATTTATAAGTGCCTTCCCCCGACTAGTTTTATATAATTGGAATATAGTGTTATATTATATTTCATATAACTGTATACATATAGTTAACTTTACATTTAATATTATAATATAATGTTAATATATTTTTATATATCTGTATGTTAAAACTATGTAGTTTATCTAAGGTTAGACTAATAAATTAATGGTTGATTTATATGGTTTGTCTTCATAACGTGTTCACTTAAAAATGCCTAAATGAAATAAAAAAAAACACATAATAAATAATAATAATTCCTATATACCGAGCAAACCTCGGTGTCAAGATGTAGCTTATTTATATATTTCATAATAAATACTTTTCTATTACTTATTTCAGAAATAAAACTTATAAATACATAGATGTTTTGATTTAAAATGCTTTAATTTAATAACTTTAATTATTATTAAGTATTAACAAAATGTGTATATAAATATAGTTAGTTTTATCTTATTTTCACTATTATGATAGGAATAGCTGAGTCTTTATTTTATTTTTCAGGTTAATAGTATTATTGGTGGAAAAAATAAATTGTCTTTGAAAAAAGAAAAATTTTTATACACATTAAAAGGTTTTGTATAGCAGGAAAAAAATACGGTAAGTATATGCTATTATTTTCATGTACGAGTACCATTACCTTAACTAGTGTCAAATGTCTCTTTGTAGTATAAATAAATGGAAAATTCTTTAATAACTTATCATAAAGCAATTTTGTTTAATTTTAGATGGAATTCTAATAGGTTAATTTAGTGCCGAATCTTTTTTCCACTTCCTATCACGAACTTTGTACATTAATTCTCTTTTCTTTTGCAGACTATTACAGTTCAGTAAGTTCTTTTTTCTATTCTTTCTTTTTAATGAAAATCCTTACTATTGGATACAAACCAGTCGTAGTCTAATAACGCTCCAACAAACATCGTCGGAACAGGACAATTTGTAGCGTCAATAAAACGTGTTCTCCTCTATATAAGGGTGTATTAAAACAAAATTTAAATTGTTATTATACGGATATAACAGGTATATTTTTTATGTATACATTAATATAAACAGTATACTTATATATCAAAAACAATTAAAATACATATTTCTAAATGCAAAAATCATGTCTCCTAATGACGTTGGATGAATAGAGCAATGAATGAACTGAACTGTCTGAGTCAAACGAAATGATTTAAGTATATTTTTAATATAACAACTGATAAAATAAATATTACTTATACAATTTTTATTGAAATTAAAGAAAAAACAAAATATAAAAATTATAAAACATTTTTAAGTTTAATTGATTGAATTGTGAATCTATTTTGAATATTATTAATTTTTCAGTCTTTACAGTATCGTAATGATCACGATAATGTAGATACAAAAGCATTTAGTAAGCGTACATATTAACAAATAGTATTGCAGCATCTACATTGTTTTGTTTTAGTCATACAAATTCAAATGTAAGTGGCGATGACGTGTATACGTATACGCTTACTCTGTATCTCATAGCACTTGTATTTATAAAATCTTGAAACATACTCTATTCATGATCTGTAGACGCAAAACAATAGTAACACGATTCTTTCAAATGTCGCTTGGGTTTTCACATTTTTTTTATTTAAGAAGTTGTTAAAATACTTTCATTATATATATATATCGGCGCAATTCCTATTATTTGAATAATCAATAATTAAGGGAAGTTGGAATTATTAGGTGTCTCCTGCCACTCTCACCACCTGTGCTAACACAACAATGAGCGTTAGTAAGTCAAATAGAAGTAAGGGTACAGATTCAAAATAGTCTCGCTCGAGCCTTTACAGCAATCTGATCTCTTCGAATTAAGGGATTCGTCAACCTTCCATAGCCTGAGAGCGTGACGATAATAAAGAGAAATTGGTGACGTCAGTTATGCTGACGTGACTCTTCTTAGACATAAAGACTATGTACTAGCTCCGACGTATATATTATATATAATCAAAAAACGTGTTTCACACATTTCAGCCCTTATTTTGCATGACTTGCTGAAACTATTATACGAGATAATTTATTTTTGCTGTCCTTCACAAATAATTTATTTTTAATCGTAAAAAATTATTTCATGACAATATATGTATTTATATCCCCTAAAATTGAAAATTTAAATCAGCTTACCCAGCATACTGATCTAGTGTGAAATTATGGGCTATTTTCTTATTTTGAGTAGGTCCAAACTTTACACCAGTAACAACAGTAGGACCACCGCTATTGAAGACTGGAAAGTAAGAATTGTTGCATTTTGCTGACTATAATGGTGAAACGATATAAAGATAGTACAACCAAGTAGTTTGATATCGAAAATACACAAGGTGACAGTTTATTTTACATTTTACACGTGTAAGGCAGAATGGTAATCATAAACTGCTCGGTGTTCTACTACCCAGGTTCTTGCCAACCGATGGCAATTAAATTTCTGTCACTATGAACAAGTTTTGGTGTTTTTTGCAGATATGAAACAGAAATAGTTCTCAGAATAATTCTAAAATAAAAGTAATAGCAAATAATAAATTCAAATTAATAGCAAATTGTCAAGACTTGATGAGATTATTGCAACCGACGATTCTTATTCCTCACTATTAGAAGCAGTCTTAAAGAAATATATCTTACTGAACAACCACTGTAATAAATAATCAAAGATATTATTGTTAGCATATCACACGAACTTGGAAGTTTCATCCGATGGACCGCAGAAAAGGACGAGTAGTATATACATACTGCAATGTAACTGAATTTGCCAAGATTTATTGACTCCTGACTTCAATTTAGTCCGAGAAACCTCTCTCCGGCAGACACCACAAACGTTGGAGTAAAAGCATGAGAAGCCTACGAGTGTGGTGAGCGTTGACAACACAATACAATCTATTTATATGAGATTTGTTGCTCCAAAGACTTTGTAGTTATTTATGAACCAAATATTATAAAGAAGTTAAATACGAGATATACTCGTCAAAAGAAAATAATGAAATAGATTCCTTAAAGGCTTGTTATTTTATCCATTGTAAGTTAGGATCAGGCTCCGAAAATAGACAATGGATCAAAAATCTTTCAATGTTTCATATATTCCATCTAAATACCGATCAACGATATCAAATATATCAAGACTCTTTCAATCTATAAGTATCACAAGCCAATGTATATATCAACGTTTTTTTAAATTTAGTTATATTATATTACTTACTATATTTGCGGCCTTTTAGACCATCATCCTTACGTATTTATAATTTGTTTATATTTAGGTCCAGTATTTTAACAATAAAAGGAAGGAAAATAAAGAATATATTTAAAATACACAATTTGCTTTCGCTTCTATTCTAAATTCTTGTTTTGCATAATTTATGCAATTTAATCTTATCGCTTTAAAAGAGGTGATGATTTTATAAGATAAACTTAAAATAGATAAAGGTATAAAATTAGGACCTAATAGTCAAAAGGTTTCCACCCACACAAACAGATTGAAAACGAAAATACATACCAGGTGAGTCAAAGAAAAATCAGTGACACGAACAGTTTGATTTACGCGTTAAATGGCTCCCGTATCATGGTCGTCGAGCAGACGTCGATCATTTAGAATAAACGGCTTTGAAATAAAAATAAGGCAGACAGGCGAAAACTAGGAGCAAGTGGAATAGATGTCATTTTGATATTTATACTTTGATCAGCGAACTATAAGCATTAAAACGATTACAAGACATATCCAAACATTATTAGACATTTCAATATTACATATACTTAGTGTATACGTGGGGGCAACTAAAATAATATTATAATTTTAAGTAAAAATAACAAAACTTGTGAAAAAATAAGAGGAATTTTAGCTTTTACCCTCAAGAAGATTTATGAATTTAGTTAATGAGATCAGGTACTTCGCTTATCGTATAACTTTAAAGGTGAAATTCTTTTATATATAAATGGAATATCGATAACAACCTAATGCTTTCCATTACACTGAGTATGTAGTAGGTTTCGAAGGCGATAAATCGATCCAGCTGGGTTTAATTTTTGTACACTTTTTTATACAGAATTCCCGGGCGGTACAACCCAAAACTTTTTATATACGTACAGGATTAATCTAAATATGCCTTAGAATACAATACACTTTTTTTTTATATTGCTAGCAGATATTATCGTCAACGGATTATATAACAATTTATTTATTACTTTTGTCTTAATATACAATTCTCATTCAACAATAAAATTGTCAGAGTAAGATAAAAATACAATTATGTAATTGTTTTGAAACCGATTAACGTCATTTATCCTCTTTAGAGAAAATCGTGTAGATAATTAATTGATTCATCAGCAAAATTACTATTACTATCTGTTTTGACTATAGCTAGTACTTCAGCAAAAATAAAGTTAGTTATAGCGTCTATATGGATTTTTCATTCTTTTATAATATTATATATTTTCTCAGGTCTTCGCGGTTCTGTTGTAGGTATATGAAATAGAAAAAAATTAACCTGCATTGTCATTGATCTCCATATTATAAAGAAAGATATATTTGCAGCCTTCGAATAATTTATTCTGATAATAAAAAGTGAAAACTTTCCAAACTTTAATTCTTAAAACTTCCCAAATACCAACTTTAATTGTCTCAATAAAATTGACGGAATCTTTGTAACAATCCAATGGAAAATATTAACACCATCATCTACATAATTGAAATGATAATTAAATTTGAACTACCTTTTATGTTTTCGTTTTAACAACATAATTATTTTCATTTCATTCTACTCTTATTTGTTAAAAATCTTACAATCTTAATTTTAGATTTCAAATTGGTCGATTTTTCAACTGAATTCCAGCTAAACTTTTTTCAAACCACGTTGTTGCTTGTTATACAAAGAATAAAACGAAAAAAATCAATTCAGTCAATTTGTTGTTTTGAACTAACGATCAAAAATTTATTTATATATACATGGAACAACTATAAATAAACTTCATCTGAGGAAGAATGCCGTTAGTCAGATACCTCTTGTATGTGACAAATATATAATTTTCCGTTTCTGTAGTATATTATTTTTCAGGTTCAAGGTTGTTTAATACCAATTGAAATTTCAAAAAATAAATATCTCTAAATAAGATTATATGAAAATATCGTTAAGAAACCTGGACCTATAATTTCACAATTATATGTTTGAAATCACCAACCCGTCTTGAGCAAGCGTGGTGATTAATGCTCAAACCGTCTCCATGAGAGAAAGAGGCCTTTGCTCTGCACTGGGCTCAGATATGTTTAAAAAAAATTAAAAATAAGATTATATGAACATATACCTGCTGGTTTTATTTCAAAATCAATTATTACACATCAAAAAATCCGTCCACTTCATAGTAATATCTACAGCCTGTTCATTTACATGTAAAACGATTCCATTATTAATTCACGATCGAAGAACCGTCGATCACTCACTTTTAACGACTCGCAGAATTACGTATTAGATTACAAATTGAAACAGACGTCACGTTTAAAATAAAAACGATGACGATGTAGTCTCTCACATTAAAATATGTAAAAAAAACATCATTGCTACAAATATCAAGTTTACGAGTTTTAAATATAATAAAATTGTTCAATATAAATTTTAACGATAGTAGAAAGGCTTGATCCATGCATGCTTGTCTAATATTATTTTTTTGTCAAAACTGAATTTCTATACACTGTATGCAATTATCGACATACAGAAGATCGTGACCTTTAAAGAAATTTAATTAAGAAACTGTAAGCACTAAAATGAACATAATACTCTTGTAGTCTTGCTATTATTCTAGAATTATGATAAATATTCAACAATCTTATTCCGATGGAAAGATCTTTCACCTTATTTAAGACAAAAGTTATTAACTAATTTATTTCGGTAATCCAATAGTGCCTACAATAATAACGCTATAAAATATAACGAAATAATGATAAGACCAATACAGAAGTGCACAGTTACAGTAAAAATATATCATAATACGATTACTATTCGACAAGACTGCTAGTAGTTTAGATATCTGTGTTTGTGTGTGTATTTATGTATGTATATGCGTGTGTGTGTGTGTTTGTGTGTGTTTTAGTAATAAATCAAGACGTAGGTAATGTTATTCGGAGCCTTTACGAAAGAAGGACTTAATAAAGTTATTACAATAACATTAAAATGCTCATTTTCCACTTGAACTATTCACCTCGTAACTCCACCAAGCTTCATGTATTTTATTGTTTCTGTACTATCTCTTCTGCCAGTGACAGCACGAAATTAAGACTCGCCAGGCGACACTTATTAAAATGTTTCAAAAACCTTTCTCTTCACCACACAAGCGTTAAAAAGAGATAGTAAATTAATATTTTTATTTCACTTCTTGATTATAGCAATGATAGCAATTATATTACATTATATTTAAGACAAATACTTTGTTCTCTTATATAGTTTCTAAAACAAACAACTGAAATAATAAAATTTGCATAATTATGTTTTTATATAAATTACGTAAGATACCAAAAAATTTCAGGTATCCATAAAAAATAGATATGAATATGACACATTTTAAAATGATATTATATTCTTTTAGTTCACTATAGATTTTATTAATTCGGTCGAATTTATTAGATAGAAACCAGTCATAATAATATTATTATCATAATAACAACTTAAGACAGGGTTGCGGTTTTCTTCCACTTGATCATTACACTGGTGTATTTTAATTGAATGAGGCGTAGTAATTGAAACGAGGCGAAACAAAATTAATAGAGACTTTATGATCGGGGTTTTTAATTAGGATGTTAATTTACTCGGAAAATGAAGAACGTTCAGCTTCAGCTTAAGTATTTATTAAATTAAATGTGCTATTATTATAATCATTACATACACCATCATGAACATTGACATTATTATAAAGACTTTTCAGTATATATGTACATATGTGTATGTATATGCAATGGTTGCTCTTTAAATATTATATACTTTTGTAATTTACTGTTGCACTTAATTTTATTTCGAGATTAAAATTCAGACTGCTACTATTTAATTTTGATTACTGAAATTATCATCAAATTAAAAGTTGTCTAATTGGAATAAAAATTCCAGAGTTAGACGTGAAGACACTAGTACTTCTGATCCTCACAAATATTCATTGAACCTTTACCTGTTTAAAACTCTATAATGAGTAACTTTCTGTTATTATACAATGTAGGCTAATAAATAAAATTTTAAATATATTTTTTGAATAAATGGATCCGGGAAGTAAATAAAATATAATTTGATAACCAAAATTACCTTATAAGTATAAAATCAACTATTAAAACCTATGGTCATTTCAAGGAAATTTAACAATGCTTAAAATTTTGTATATATCTTAATATTAGTTTAATTATGTTTCATTACATAAAAAACTTATAATTTTATTAAAATTACAGGTTCTTTCATTATAAAATATAAGTCGCTCAAATTAGAACCATTTTACGCTGAGCTCGGAATTAGTAATGCAACATTTTTAAATAATTTTCACAATTTATTTAACGGGTACAACACAGCGTCTTTCATAATTATGTATTTATTAAATAAAACTAATGTCGGCGGGTTTAACTTATTAGAGATAAATGTGTCTTGATTAAAATGTTAGCGAGGCGTTTGGAGCTCGTTTAATATCCAGAACACGGCGGCTGCATTATGGGGAGTCTGATGCTAAGAGGATTAACAGATCGCAATATCAGCTACACTCTAATAAATGTCAGAAGGAAAATACGCTCTGAAAACCTTACAATATATTATATTTAATAAAATCTTCATAGACTTATACGTGGTAATCTAAATATAATGATTAAAATTACGTCATAAGCGATCTTTGTTATCTATGTACGATTGCCATTTTCACATAGATGTTTTTTCATTTAGAATCATGCATTTTTTTGCAAGTTTGAAGTTATATCTCACTCAACACATTAAAAAGTAAAAGGTTTATACAGATACATTAAAATGAAGCCTCGGAAACGGCTTTCAATTTGTTTATTCTAATCTTTCAGTCAATTAAACAATAATTTTCTAAAAGCCTCTCCCAAAGAGGTTCGCAGACATTACACAAGTGAGTAACCAAAATGATTGCAAAATTGTTTTCCTTAATATTCAACGGTGCTTTGTGTTTTTTTTAATAACTCAAGATTCTAAATAAAATCCCTTCAATGAACCTTTTTAACTGTATTCAATATTTTATGTTATATGTTATTGCTTTTAAACACGTATGTAAAGTATGTCATACATTAGGATAATGTATTTGACAAATCACCTCATAAAGTAAATATTTTTAGTGTTAGTTACAAATGAAAATATTAATTTAAACAGCTTCTAGCAGTCACCTCTCTATAAATATTGAAACAAAGTTAGAAATGGAACTTTCGAAACTGTTGAAAATAGATAAAACAGTCGTACATGTAACGATCGGTCTAGGAATGGAGGTGTAAATGTTATTTTTGTCTTTATGTAAATTTTTCACAGTTTGAATAAACAGCATAGCGACGTCAAAGCCTTTTAGATCGTACCCAAACGTTTGTAGCGGCTTAAAAATATAGGGAAATCGAGAGGTCACTAAATATTGAACAGACCAGGAACTCAATCCTATACTTTATACCTTACGTTCTTTAAAAAATAACTCAAAATTATTAAAATGTCTGTATTGTAAAATAACATACCACAAAAATTATAAGAACTCTTGACATCTGATTATAGTCCTGTACAGGGAACAATATCTTTTGTAAATATTATCTATCTATTTTTAAACTAGTAAAAAAATTTGTTTTCTATACTGTTTAAAAGAAACTCATAACTCAAGAACCTGCGATTAAAGATTTTTTAAATACTATATTATATTTTGTCAAACCTTTCTAAAAAAATTGCACCTTTGATAGAATTTTTCAATGTTTTCAAAGAATGCTCCTGATTCTTTTATATTTCTAGTTGTTTTTTTAATTTAACTTAAAATGATGAAAAAAGGTAATGACGAGTATGATACATTTTGATGTGTTTTGTTATTAATAAACCTATGGAGTAAAATAAAATTAATAATAAACTTGTATCATATCCACCTAGTTTTCAAAAAGCTGTAATTAAAATTATTTAGATAAATTTAAATTAATGGCAAAGCACTTTTGTTTTAACACAGTATAGTTGAGAGGGCTGTGGTTCTTTGTAATATATGTTTTACTTATGGTTATGTACATATTAATTTCACGCGAGATTTCCTTCTAGAAATAATTTGATTTAAATTAGTTCCTTAATACGTATAAAGGTGGATTTCGTAATTTCACACGAACTAATTCTAATATACATATTTACCTCCCCATAAATTACTACCAATAATTAAACTATTTACTTACAATTACGTTCATTATACCATGTAAATAAAATTAACAACATACTCGTTATGATTATCAGATCAATTAATAATTAAAGTCCTTTTTGGGTCCAGATATAATGTTACTTTTCTTCACTTTTAATGTCAAAAATATTGATTGCTTTGATAGTTTTACTTTAAGTTATTTTAACGTCAAACTATTCAAAAAGGTTATCTTAATTAAGTACACATAATCATAGAAATTGTCACACAACATATATACGTAAAGAAAATATCACTATGATTTATTATTATATAAAGTTTTGGTTACAAGTTAACATTTAGATGTGAAGTATAAAATTGAATTCACTCTCCGTTAAAGAAAATATAATGCACCAAGTCAATACAAGTGAGCGATCGGTCCTTGTACAAAGATCGCTCTGTATGTAAATTAAATTGCATACTACAGTGTTTCCGCGGTAAAATATTTGTTTGAATCAGACTTGTTTAAGTGTTACGAAGAGATTTCAAGTTCTGTATGCAGTATTTATACGTATTTGAATTTAATTTATAATGTATTGGTAATTCATTGTTACAACATTCTATTATCACAATTCTTGTTAAACAATATTGTTTAGCAATTCTCAATACTACATTCACAATAGATGTACAAAAAAGATAGTCAGCAGGCAAACAAACGAATAGTAATGCCAGTTTTTGTATACATACATTACATCCTTTTTGCGCGTCCATTCACTGTTTACACAATTGTTTTATTAATTGGCCAGAATTTTAGGTCATTTGCTTTTCCTGTACTAGAAGCTATTATATTCTGTATGTCCCGAGGCTTAGTATCCAACAAAAAGATAATTCCATATCTATGATGTTAATATTCTACACATCGAATTACTCAGGATATGATGAAGTATTTTCTTAGTCTGATAAGTACTAACAAATTCTTGAACATCGAATCGTTACGCTGAGAATTTTTTACTTGAAATGGCGTGTATGGAATTAGATTCACAGTTTTGACGACAGTTATTTTCTTTGTCATGTAACTAAGTATAAGCAAAATAATCAAATGTCATTCTCTTACAGAGCAGCTACAAAACAGTATTTTGTAAGATGTCTGGACACTAAGTGGTTCTGATACTTGAACAAAATGAATTATTGCGAGACTTTACTATAAGTGCAGCGGATGTTGAAGCGCTTCACAAAACAAGTACGATTTATCACATACCATGCGCGACTCTGAAGTACATTAGAGGAAATTTCTTGATTAAATTTAAATGTACTGACTTTTAACTCTTTATGTATATAAAGATTTTTTATACTAAAATACATATATTTAAAATCATGACATCACTTAAACGAATAATGTATGAAGTTAGTACATTTAGAGTTTTAAAATATTTCAATACCTAAATATATTTCTTTATCCAAGAATGAGCGTTACTATACAATAAGGCTTTTAGTGATTACAAGGAAAGTGCATTAAAGAGTAAATGAGAGAAATAACAAATACATTTCAGACGTGACTTGAAAAAGTATTGTCAATCTTAGTAATTAGAGTTAATGCGCACTCCACTAGGACTAACAAAAGCCATGAGAGCAAAGATTACTTATTATACTTTTTGGAGTAAAACTTAAGTATTTAAAATGTTTGTTTATAATAAGATATTATCTTACTAGACATAGAAAATGTGTTGAAATATTTTAATGAACAAGAATATTATGAATAAACAACTTAAAAAATTTTTGAAGCTACGTCTAAATAATGTACTTTACAGTAATACATCTTGTTTATAATGTTCTGTATAAATACTTTTTTCTAGTCAACCAAGGCTAAATATACAAACAAATAATTATTTTACTTCCACCAGACACGTAAGTATAATTTCAATTTATTAAGAAAAAAATTTTAGAATTTAAATTTCAAGACTCAAAGTACTTTTCATCTCTTTAATAAGGTATAAAAGATAAAAGTATTTATACAAAAATGTACATCATATATAATCGCTTTCAATTCATATATGTAGTAAGTAATAACTAAACAATTCCAGTTGCCAAGTAGTAATGATATGTTCATAGTTTAGTGTGAAGTATCAGGGGACATAAACCTCTTCCGTCCAGTTTCTTTAAAAGCTATATAAAATAACTCTAAACTAGTAAACTAAATTCACTTTAAACTACAACCTTAAATTATTAAAACTGTAAGTTAGTTGTTTTATCATCTCTATATTATTGTGAATGTAACTCGTACAAACAGTTTTATCGGTTGCAATGAATAAATAAAGAATAAAGCGATTTGGACAAAATGCATTTCTTCAATTTTATAGTGAGAGAACAGAAGTGAGCTTGAACGACTAAAATTTAAACGTAAAATTTAGAAAGCCATGAAAAAAATCTTAAGAACCATAGAGTTCATTATTACCTATATATGAAGTAATTTTATTATAACATACAAATAAAAAAACTCTCAAACAACATGCCAGTCGATCTATCAGTTACAACATTACAGAATAATTACATTAGTATGTTTCAAATTCCTTTAATAATATACATAATATATATAACAACAGTCGTTTAATGAAACTGTATTCATTCTAGAGGAATGCGCAGATAAATTAACAAATAGCATTTATGTAAGCTGTTGTTACGGACGAAATCTAAATTTAAATTGAAAGCGAGATGTCGGTATTATTTTGAAATCAGACGAAGATTTGTCAAACGACATTATATTGGAGTTCTGAATTGAAATTTGATATTTTGAGGGAATATTTCAAGAACCACATGTGCCGGAATTGATGTGTCAATTTAATAGTTAACTGGTTTGATTATAATCCAAGGTTGGGAAACCAGACATCTCAAGGACAATATTCACAAACCAAAACACTATGAGATCACTAATAATGTATCGTTATAAATTAATTAGGGATCGGTGATATTGGAGATAGAATTGAAATTAGTGAAGTATGAATTTAACAACTAAGAAGACTTTATAAATTATAAAGGTAAACTTGGCTGTTATTAAAATTTATTTTTTTATAATATCATGTCAATTCATCAATTAATCAATAAAAAGTTTAGAAAAATAAAATAATCACTATCTAACTGAATTAGTATCAGGATCTAATTGAGACATTTGTAATATTTCATTTTTCGTTTCTGAAATAATAAAATGTCAAACATTTCGGAAAAAAGAATAGTTCATTATACCTATACTTACTTTTCTCCTAAAACTACCTTTTTTCAGTACTCGTTAAGTAAATGAATGTATAAAAAAACGTAAGTGTTATTTAATTGATTCTGTCAAGTTCATTTTCATAACAAAATTTTTTAGCTTTTTCCTTATGCCTTGGTTCCGTCAAGTGTAGCAGTTTTCCAAGTTAGGTATGATTTGTTATCTGGAGTATCCATGAATCGGATTTTCAAGTAGTAGTAGAGTGCTTAGAAAATAAACTATGGTTTAACGGACTTCTAGCAAAAGAAGAACTACCTAGCTTGAACTATATGGACTATTCGAGGTATCTGGTAGTGCTCATACACTTATCCCCCTAAGCAATTAACCTACATGTCCTGTATAATTCTCGGTGGACTACAACAGAGGAATGTTCAGGTTTTAGTGAGCATGTTAGCCACTCTGACAGGTGAGTTCAACGAAAGCTGTTTCACTTATTGACTTTCTGACGTTTAAAAATACTGATTAATATGTAAAACATTTTCAAACTAAGTAATTTACAAAAATAATATGAGGCGACGAAAAAATTATAATTATAGGGTAGGATTAATTAGATTTCTTTTAGTTATATATTTTGTAAATACATCAAAAAGTAATTAATCGGTGATAGTAATTGCTCACGATCTTTATTTGATCTTTATGACATACCTCAAAGCTCACTTATTTTTATCATCGTCTATTTTTGATACTACGTTGATACTACGTCTTTCACTTTAAACTTACGCAAATTTTCTTTCAAGTTTGTAGAAGGGTACGAAATCACCCTAGTATCGGATTGCGAGTTTTCTTCTTTGTAAAAAATTCTTTAGAATATTTTTAAATACCACAAAATTAAGAACAAAATCATTCACTTTGTATAAATTTTTTAAGTTCTATGTACAAGTTATACATCCACCAAGTACTTATTTCCCAGACAGACGACACTAATTGTTTGAAGATGCGAAATCCTAGAATCATAAAAACCAAGCTGAACTTTCTATTAAATACAACAATGGCAAGTTTCGCAATGTTTCCAGTCGAGAGCCAGCGAGACACTCTACAGTCAAATGTTTTAATTAATTTGCAACGAAACGCGAAATGTTTAGCAATGTATATATTTGAAAAACTCATTAAACCTTAAATTATTAACATGTTTATTAACAAAGCTTTATTGGCAAGATTAAGATAATAGAATTTTCTAAGGCATAAATATGTATCGCATGTTTTTAAATATTTTAGTTAGTCGTAATATTAGCTTCGTTTTCATTTATTGGTGTTCTACAATACACTATAGGTATGATCTCTATCAACCTTCAGAAATTATATATAAAAATAATAAAAGTGTGAATTGTGAATTTACTTTTAGGATATATAGAAAACCTTTTATTAAATAACAAAAAATATCAGTTGGGAACTCAAATCGTGCTCTGACTGACACTGCTTGTTCAGGCATCGTTATTTGTATACAAACATTTTATAAAACAAAATGACGGGTTTTTAACCCAAATATCTATGTTATATATTCTTTTAAACTGAAACACGGTTTTTAAAGTAACCTTTTTTGCTCTTTCATTTTAATTAAATATTTTTTATTCCTCGTATAACACCGTCGTGGTTTTCCATAAACTCTTGTTTTTTTGTAATATCCACATTAAAAACTAAACCAACATCTATATGGATGCAGTCTAATAACTCAAGCTTAAGATAGATATAACTTTAACTCACACCATTTCATGAATCACTGAGAAGACAAGACTTCATGAATCATTGAACACACTCCGCTTCATGAAATTCATTTCGTTTCAGTTATATAAAAGAAATGTCAGGAACAGATATGTTTATAGAATTCATACAGTTATTTTTAGCACAACTTAAATAAGACTTCGAAAACGTATCGCATTTAGACAGAAGTAACGTTGTTTACGTAACAGTCAATTATCAGTACTTTTATATTTTCTGTTAAAACTTAATAGTTATTAATATTTATTTATTCATGAAAAATGTATGCCACAGCTATTGCTAGGGTAATATTCTATAGGTACATTAATTATTGTCATGAAGAAATTAGAACAGTTTACAATAAATTACTATTATACAATAAAGAGTTCTGGACATTAAAATTACTTTGGAATTGAAGCTGTTAATGGTGAAAAAAGTAATGTAAAAAAATACCATGACCTTTGTTAATGTGATGGCAGCGTGACCTGCGTTCAAGTGAGAAAATTTTAAGTACGAGTAAATGTCTGTCTGACCCTGAAAGAATAAATCTTTGTTTTAGGAGATGTTACTTTAATGGATTTACAACAGCTCGTCTTTTATTACTCAATGTTATATTACAATTAATAATATCGATGTACCATATTACTAATATTAACACTACTAAACCGACCTTTGCCGTTGTTAAAATTTAATACAAATTAAAGTAAAGTCAAACACCTCGTATCTTCTGTACGTCCTTTGTTAAAATGCAACACCGAATTTCTAATCTGAATATTTTAAATAGTTAGATATATAAGTGGTGTGCAATTTCAGTTATTAAAAACAACCGCTGATTAAAACTACGCAAGCAAATAACACTTTCTGTTGTTAATTGTTTCGTTTAGTTAGTTGTGATAGTTACATAGAGAAAGACTAAAACATAACTTAAAATATCATGATAGCGAATTTGTTTTCTTTCTCAGTATTGATCTGGTTAAAGTGTTCTTTTAATATATGTACTTTGATGGATACTTATAATTT
Source organism: Danaus chrysippus (assembly GCA_916720795.1). Classification (NCBI taxonomy): domain Eukaryota; kingdom Metazoa; phylum Arthropoda; class Insecta; order Lepidoptera; family Nymphalidae; genus Danaus; species Danaus chrysippus. Next base: position 12,337,354 of record CAKASE010000082.1, on the reverse strand, counting down.
TTTTACAGAATATTTATACGAAATACTCGTAAAGATTTTGTACCGACTGTAAATCAGAAATAAAATTACACAAATACTTGAAATGTGTATTGATTTGTCAGAACGGGGAATATGAAAAAGATTTTTTAATAATATTTGTAACTGCAATATTTGAAGTGTTCAAAGCGGATTTTCGATATTACACTGTCGTCGTTGTTTTGTCAGAAAAGCTAATATTACAGACATCGGCTGTACATTCCAGTGACATTCGATAACGGAATACCTCGCGGATACTGGGGACTCAACGTTGGGGGGCCACCATCAATCAATCATGACGACGGTAGGGCGACTGGAATAATAATTTGAAACTTTAAATGAAAGAACACATTTTCAAATTAAAATTAATTACATCTATAAGGACATGTATACGTGATAGTAAAAAAAAAAGTCTTAGAAATATTAGACTATGCTCTATGTACAAAAAAAATATTTCTAATGAGCGCCTTTCGACTAGGAAATAACCAGGTGATGTTGTTTTTAATTAAGTACAGACATGTCCTTGACTGACTTTTTACCTGATAGTCAGTTGAAAAATGTCCTCAGACGTATAATGTATTCTCCTTGCTATGAACCAGGTTTGGTTTGAAGACATCCAAAGTATGTACTGGAGACACAAAGACTCGTATATTATGCTAATCCTTTTCCGTGACCATCACTAAGAAGGAAATTATCACCCAGAATGTAAGATTAAATTTAATTAAAAGGATAGAGAATCACTGGGTGTCTGTAGTTCTTTGGTAGAAGGAAATCGAGGAATTATATCGTGCAATGCCTGTGAATACTGGGCATAATGTATTGTATACAATAGCAAAATACTGGCTATAGTACTTTGACTTAAGCTGAGCTTTGCATTAGTGTGAGTGAAAGTAAAGGTAGAGTTAAACAAAAAACTTTTAGAATTAAATTTTTAATTATTAATTATATAATATTTTAAATAGATACATAACATAAGTGCTATAAAATGAGCAAAACTTGTAAAAGGCCAGATGGAAATATTTTGAATATAATAGAAAAAAAATTATTAATTAATAAAATTTTCGAAAACCTATACAAATTATTCTTCACTTGACATTGCGTTTTCAACATTTGTTTTTGCTACCAGTACAAAGGGTGAAGTGCGGAAGGTGCGAGGCGGAGTAAAAGCAGTATAAACCGGTTTAAAACTAGAAAAGAACGTGGCATTCAAAAATTTGACATCACACCTACACTATCCGTGAGCCCTCACACAAATGCAAAGCTCTGCTTAAATCAAACGCACTGTACTTTACTTTACTGACCTTAAAGATATCTAGATTAGTTTGAACCAAGCCGTGGTCAATGATAAGCATAATATCTGTATGCCTTTTCACATCACAGACCGATACACACATTTAGACATCAAACTTAATATTTAAGAAATGAAGTTTACGAAAGCAAATATCGGAATTGGTTTGAAAATCTATTCGATAAATTATAATTTTATTTGCAGCAGCAATTACAAATATTGAAGATTAACAATAAATGCAACATATTTTTTTATCATATATATAAATATTTGTGTGTTGGAAGAGTTTTTATTAAATAATTATACTTTCCGTCAGTTTTCATAACACAAGTTTACATCCTCACAGTTCATGCGGTGTTTGAAGTTATCTATTCATAAATCTTTGCACATTATAGTTGTAACGAAGATTTATTAAAGGGATACTGTAAACGCTGTGTATTTAGTACAGAACATAAACTTGTGGAAAGGGAACACATCAATGAAATGCAATTTTCAATGTAAGCCATATCAATCGCGTTTATTAAACGTATTTACATACTTGTACACAAAGTTTTTTCTTTACTTTTGTGTGGACATTTTTTTGTTGTTGTTTGAAAGTTTTTACATGATTTAAAATAAAATTTATTTTATTTGATGATGTCAAAAGTAATTAAATAAATTTATCGGAGTTTATTTACAAAACTTATAAAATATGATGTTACGTGAATACACCAATTATATTTATAATTTTTCTTTTAATGTTTCTATTTTTTAATCTAAAGCATAACGATATTTTATAGTTTAATTTAACTAAATAACTTCTGAGTTGCATGTATATATGTGTATAGGCTTCGAAAATTCGCCAAGTTATTAAAGTAAAACCGCATGGCGAAAATGTGTCACATATCGCTCCAGAACGCTATTCGTTGTTAATAAATAATAAAAGGGGTTAAATTAATGCCATAATGAGATGTTAATACGGTTTAGGATACAGTAATTGATACAGTAATATGCTTTAGGATACAGTAATTGACGCTTAAAAATACATTAATTGTCAAATTTTTGAATTATAAAATATGTTAAAATTTAAACACTCTGCAGAATATTAAATATATACATATATAGTGACGTTACGATTGAGGTTACTACGTTTTAATGCAAGAATAATAATTATTATTATAAATTAAAGGGGAATCGCCCTTTAATTTTTGAATTTGTATTCTCGAAAAAATTAATCGGCTCTCTCATTCATCGGTCGAAGCGCAACCATTAATGACTACTGAACGTCGATCTTCTGTGAGAGGGTAGTACTTTCCCAGTCGAGCTAACCCATGTTTGAGATGAAGTAACTTGACCACAGCTAGGCTCTAGCATCTCCTTATTTTAAGCTACCTTTTATATTGTTGTTAGTATAGTCACACATATGAAAATCAAAAGCGTTCATCAGGCCTCAAATTAAAAAGTTTTTAATTATTTTTTTAACTCTAAGTAAAATCACGTTTTGTGTTATAATTTTATTAAATTAGAACATTTATTATTTGTCATATGTAAGCCCTACTAATGTGGATATACAAAGAACGTATAAAAGAGAAGCATAAACACACACACACACAGGCACTTACACACACGCACACATACATTACATAAAATATATGATGTAAAAGTATAAGAGTGTTTTGGTCTGTACCACAGTCAGGTAATAAAAACATTTTTCAAGTCTTAAATCAGCTGGGAGTACTCGGCACAGTACATGTATATAATACACTCCGCTATGAATAATTGAACACTCTCCTCTCTGTTCTATGACAGTAGTATCAGTGGAACACACGCGGAGATGTTTTATTATTTAAATGACTACAATATATCTCGAGAACTTGACATTTTATAACATATGAATAGTTTATTATGAAACTTTACACGTCTTTAAAGTAAATTTGGTAGTGTCAAAGTATTGTATAAAAATTAATGATTATAAGACGCAACGTCCATCTTCTATATATATAAAAATGGATTGCTGTTCCTTAGTCTCGCTAAAACTCGAGAACAGCTGAACCGATTTGACTAATTTTAGTCTTGAAATACTCCTGGAAGTCCAGGGAAGGTTTAAAAGGTGAGAAAAATTGGAATAATTGCCGGGAAAACTCTAAAAACAGCCCTTTTCTATTTCCCATACAAACGTTTTTTTGACATTAGATTTGACAACTAACTAATATATCAATCATTCTGTTTGATTGAAACAGGAAAAACCTGATCATTTATGGCCTCTAAGACGGAATATAGTTCGCCTGGTCAGCTATACCTACATATATTACTCTTGACCAAACTAACTAACTAAAATATGATAAACTGATTAGTTGCAGGCAAAGATAAATTGAAAGAGAACCCAAAATATTACAATTATATATGAGAAAAAGAAGCATTGTTGTTCTGTTTGTGTGTGTATTTTAATAAAAATTATTTTATATGGATTTTATTATTAAAATATAAAGAAACTTAAAATTGAAATGACCATAATATTTAATGGATGACTTCAAAGTTGTTCGAATTGACTACATAAATATAACACAATTGTTTATAACTACAAAATGTGAGGACATGTTATATGAGATAGTCATCTATATTAAATAGAAACTGACAAACAGACAGAAGATATGAAATTAAGTCAGTTCTAAACTCTAGGCTTGGCAAACGTAAACAGATAAGTAACATCTTATACTTCTTGATTGAAGTATGTATTTGAAATTTACAAAACTGTATTTAGTGCCTATGAATTATATAAAATTAATTAATAAAAAAACCATATACTCGTATGTAAATTGTATAAATAATCTCTGAAGTAATACAAAAAATATATTTAAACCTGACATTTAAATGCAGAATGACTCCCAATTGAACATAGTTTATATTGAAAGTTTACGTAGCGTTTACAAAAATTCAATTTCTACTGAATTGAATTTCAAAACACGAAAATTCCATTATCATAACTGGTTCATATTAAATTGGTGTATTAAAATTCATTCTAAATATAAGTATCTTTGAATGCAAAGTAACTAGAAAGACGAGAGTATTACTAAGCAAATCATGATTGTATGCTTAACTCAGGTTTCCTCGTCATACTACATACGAAACCTTTTTGGTTTTTACATATAAAACTTGGTCAATTTTTATATAAAGCAGAGTATATAATGAAAAGCAGGAAAGACTTCATATAGTATGATGGTGCAATGCTGTGCTAAGCATACTGATCACTACTATTTGAGGAGTCGATAGAATTTTCCCTCCATTCGTTTTATTGTAGGATTATAACTGATTTGTATTCTCTTCGTTTTTCATTATTTTATACATAATCAATACAATTCTATAATAATTCGGTATATTATGTAATATAAAATCCGTTCGTCTATATGTAATATGTGTTGTTGTAGAACAAACAGCTTCTGTATGCGATCTCACAGACTCGACCACTGAATGTAAATTGAATGATACATAAACGATTGCTACAGCTTATTGTTTATTTACGACGAACAGCCGTCTCGTCTTCTGTACGCCAGAGGAAGGTATTCATATTTAATTGTTAAGTTGTTAGTAAATGTTATCTTGTAAATATATTATGGAGATACGATTACATCGCTGTAATTAATTTCTAACATCTGCTTACTATATAATGTGGCATGTAGTTTTTTATGCATACGTTAGCAGAACTAAAGAAATATGTAGAAATAAAAGTACTATTTCACAATATTAGAATAGCATAGAAAACTCTTATACCTATAAAAAATTAAGAATTCTACGTTATAAATAAACTGGTTTAAAACACTGGTTTAATAAACTGGTTTGAAACACTGATACTCAGTACCAACAAGTTATTTTTAAATTAAGTTTTAAATATAATATACGACGCCGAAACTATGTAACCAATATAACAATGAGTTCTATCAAATATCAAATCAATATATGAACGCTCGAGTATCTACCGTGAACTCATCTTAAAGGAATATTGGGAAGCAATAAAACACTTCATTCCATCTTAGAAACGAAATACATCGTATACATATCATGAATATGAATACAATTTACGTCTAGAAGGTTATTGAGTACCCTGTCACATAAAACTAATACTTACTTACTTCTATAAGTAACTATTAATAGGCTTTTTCGTTGCAATAATATTTATTGAATCTAAAAAGTAAATATTAATGGAAATTACAAGAAGCATTTATTATAATTTAATGATTATACTGACAATGTCTTAAATAGATCAAAACTGTCTTAAATAGTTTTAGGAATTACCAAAACTAATACCAAACATAACTAAGAACTATTACAAGGAGACTGGCTTGCAAATTAATAAAACAGTATCAATATCGGGACATCTTTTTGAGACACAAACACACACGGATATCAACGCCAGGCTTATACCAGCCCTACTTTTGCGTGGTTTGTTAATAAAAATAATGTTTATATAATATGACTATATAAAAAACATATTTATTTTAATAGAGTAAAAAATATCTTTGTATATATTTTATTCCCTCTAGTTGGTTCTTCATATAATACTATTTACTTGAAGACTGTCAAATATTAAAGCACGTACTGAATCCATGACTCGCTTGAAAATAACCTCCAGAGTGTATCATTAAAGTAATGATAACAATTTACTTTAACCGAATGAAATGAATTCAAATATTAATAAAATGAAAATACTATTTATAATATATATAAGTATCTTGTTATTTAAAAATCCCTACAAGTATTTCCATTAATATTTATAACTCATTCTGTTGTTTTCGTTTTCATGTAAATAATCCTGCGAGGTTTCGAATATTTTTATAAAACACACTTTAATAGTAATATGATTCTGTAAACAATTCTGACGTACCAACTTCAAACATTAAAGTAATTTTTTAAATGTTGTCTTATATGTTTCAGCAGCTGAATATTTTACTTATGAACAAACTGGTATAACTATCGCCCTACCATACTTTAAATCAACTCCACAACAATTCAGAAATACCTCTTTCTTGTCATAACCTTTATCTAAAGTAAGAGACAGAAAAAATATTCAGATTCAGATTAAAGAATCAAAAATATTTGAAGATAACAATTACTTAAAATAAATAAAATAGGATGTAGTATTTAGATTATGTTTATAATAAAATTAAAGTAGTAATTTAAGATAATCTTAGCTTAATGGACTAAAAAAAAAATTCATATAGAATCCATACCTACTGTGTATGAAGTTGTATGAGGGAAACTGAATAGAATTTTAATTAACAATACATACTCTATTTTATTTAAGTATCATTATTGTGTATAAAAAAGCAACTAGAGTACATTATAACATCAATAAATGAACCGGTCTGTTTGTGATTATTGTTTAAAGCATATAGTTTTAATGATAGTACAATGGAAAAAATATATAATACAAGTTGGTAATTATGATCAAACTAATATACATTCATATAATTAAACCTAGATTTACCGACAGAAATGAAACATCGTCATAAACCAAGAATATATTTTCTATATCATTTTTGTAATGAATTTTGTCTGAACCTTCCAAACAATCATAAATAATGAATGTCTAGAGACTGTTATATTTATCATATTCTCGCCAAAACTCTCCACTACCTAACTCCCCCGGGCTTTAAAGTACTACGAGTTGACAGTGAACTTTATACATATGTATATCGTTTGTTTGAAAACGAATTATTATATAGAATAATTCACAATAAATTTGCTATAGAGGAACAACAAGTATAACTATAAAACAAGATCACTTTTATTTTATGTGCACTGAAAACACTATAACATATATTATGACCGCTTTATAAAATGACACTTAAACCGTACCTTCACTCAGGTTCATGACTTTAATATGAATATATCTATAATTTGAGTTTTATCTCAGAACTTATTTTTAATTAAGCTATGGAAGACTGTGAATGGACATTATTTTACAGCTTTGGAATGACTTTAAAGGTAGGTACAGCAATATTGGGTTTGAACAGATATCCTTCATAATTCTTTAAAACCAAAATAATAATATAGAAATATGTATATATTAGGTATTTAAAAATCCTATCATTTCTGTTCTTTTTTGTAAAAAGAAGTTTCATTTATAAAGTTAATATTTCCGTAAACCGTTCACGTATATTTATACAATTAATCATGATGATCGAGATATACATCCAGCACACTACCAAGGCTTATGCATAACACTAGTGCTTATGCAAAGTGACCAGTACTATTCGAGAAACTATACAGAGATATCGAATTCAGTAGCCGTATATGCATCCGAGACTTGAATTTCATCAAAAAATTCCATCCAATTACATAGTTTTTCCATAGCTCATCCTTTAAGGATATGAAATACATAAGTAAATTGCCTTGTCCTGTAAAATCTCCGTTACTCAGTAATGCATTGAAAGAAATCTTGAAGACAATCGATTGAAACGGACAGGGTAGGTATATTAATGATAAACCAATTTTAAAAATATTTCTTCTATGTATAAATATAAAGTTATTTTCTAAAATAAAAAAAGATTTTAAATTTCGAATGGCGTATTTTGATTAAGAAATAGCAATAAGATCGTTGTTCATATATTAAAGTTGTTAGTTTTATTGTTGAAATGAAAACTTATAAAAACCAATGTAATACAAACTGAAAGTTGACCATAACATTTGACATCTTAGATGTTTTTAAAACTTAGTTTCAAAGTTCTGGATTCAACTCTAGCGAGGACTAAAATGATTTCCTTTGCCAAGCTTTGCTGAGAAAACTTTGTCTGCAAATGTAATATTTGTCTGCAGATTTAAAAATTTTGTGATGTTTTAATAAAAAGGTTTTAAAGCTTAGTTTTTGATAAGAATTAAATTATTTTATTTGATCATGATGAGATTACTAATCACGTACACAAAAAATTTGAACACAGTTTATTTAGAAAAATAATAAGTTATTGTTGTTTTTTCGTGATCTGTCTCACTTTATCAGGTTCCTTATTAAGAATGAAAAATGTTTTTATTAATATTCGAAGGACACATTTAAGGATAAGTATATGGGAACTTGGCTTTTATTAGAATTATATTCTTGTTCCATAGTGGCGTATTTCAACGGGCGAGGAGAAAACAATTAACACTTGACTTATAGTTTATCGACGTTATAATTTAAATTATTAATTAACGCACCCTACAATTAACTAAACTCAATAATCAAGGTTCAATTACAAAGATCATACTCAATATTAATAGAAATCACACGACGCGGCCACGTTGCGCTATGAATGGAGTATGCTCTAGGACATATTTGGTAAAATAATCAATCATTACTGACGCGTATTCTTTTCTGTCGTTTTTGCCACTTAATGTCCCAGTTATATCTATGTGAATAGTATGCCAACGAAATGTATGCAAATCCGTCGGAGAATTTACATGGCGAAAATAGCAATGACCGCACTGAATAAAATTTGGAGAGATAGGAAAATTATTAATCGAACAAAAATGCATCTGATACGAACACTTGTCTTCTCCATATTTCTACATATGTATCTAACTAACCGATTCTATATAGTGCAGAGATGTATACTATGAAAGCCACTGACAGGCAAAGAATTGATGCCTAAGAAATGTGGCGATGTATTTTATGCATACCTTGGACGGTCCGACGTACGAACGTCACTAAAATCAAAGAACTCAAAATTCAAGATGGTCAGCGCTATAAATTTTAAAATTACCTATATATATTATGAACTATGTAAATGATATATATTTTTTAAATATAATTTATGAAAAATAATGATCTTTTTTAGGTTCGTTTTTATTCCTTATCTTTTTTTACTACAGCAAAATTATGCTTTTTTTATAAAATAATTATAAAAATGTATAAAGATGTTTTACGAAAATAAAAAACTAATCTTAAAGAAGTAAATAAAAAAATTTTTGATCCCATTACGATTAAAAGTCACTCACTTATTGAAAAATAAATTTCTTAGTTTCTTTGTAAGGAAGAAAGTGTTATGAAAGAACAACTCTGCTCAAGTTTTCAATTTACTTTGAAAATTGCATTCTAAGAACATCGAGTGCTTTAACAAATTGTATTTTACAAAGACATTTTAAATAAATAGCATTTCATTTGTTAAATTTGACGTTCTGCTCAAGTATTTATTTTATTTTTTACATTAATTTATATAATCTGCTATTAAAACAGGCTAATCCTCTTGATGCCTTTTTGTAATTAAGTATATCTTTTATAAAGTTATGAAAAGACAAAAAATAATACAATGGTTGACGTTCCTTTATAGCTTATTCCTAATGGTTCTGCAGAAAACAATTCAAAATTTTCCTTACCGTGTTCTTCTGCATAGACTCTAGAGTCTACAACAATGTTGTTCACGCTTCAAGAAACTCATTGTTATTGGTTCCGTACAATATAATAAAATAAAACAAAACTCAACTACAAACTTTTTATTCATAATTATCAAGTTTATAAATGGTTCAAACAGGTTTCAAATGCTAAACTAATATTTATTTGCTTATATAAGGCCTAGGTCATAACGTTACTGAGGTATATGATTATTATAATATTATTCAAACTCTAATCGAACGTGCCGCTACAATAAAAATAAGGTATATCTGAGAATAGATTTATTATCACCTAATGATTCCAACGTTTAAAGTTATTCTTGTGAACTATACATTCAACTACAGCAAAGATATCAATGACAATAACGAACACGGAAACATTTACTAACAACAGAGCAATCACTACTCGCAGTTTGGATTTAACAAACAATTGGAGAATCTCTTTATAATTGTTATTCTCTTTATAATTGTATCTCGCTTAGTTTTAAATACAGCATTAAATTTATGTCAACATATGTATCTACATATATTTTATTTTCTTTTATGCTTGTATACATTCAAATGCCAAAAATGATATCGATCTTTAATATGATTTTAATCTTACTTTGAGGTAAATATTGTAAATACCTTGAGTCGCACTTGGCCATCTCCATAATTATTTTTTAAGACTGACATATAAAAAAATAAAAAATATAATGACAGGGAATCACGCTTTCAAACATCGTCAAATATTCTTTATTTAAATTATTTTTGCAAATACCTGGAAGACTTTAGTTATTTATATTTAACAATAATCCAATTTTATTTCAAACATATCATTTCTACTTCAATAATAGTTATATCCTTGATATTGTCTGATAACTTTGCTGCAGCCATGTTTAATATTAGTCAAATCCTCGCTAGCATCACTATTACGTACTAATACTATCATTTATATTAAATTGTATAATTATATTTCTGCATTTTAACATTTAATCAATAAAAGCACTCTTATTTGAAATGTATCACAATGATGTAATCGTACCTTTAATTATATATTGGGCTGTATATAGTCAACTATCTGCCTCATATATATTAATAAATAAAAAAGATACATGAAAAAGCTAGAAATACATTTGTGTGTGTTATTTCAAACCAGCAAATGTTTTAATGTATGAGGAACACCATGACGTATACAATAAACTCTATTCATTTATAAATATATTCAAATAATAGTTACCGTTAGTATATGTGATGGTGTTGTGTATAACAAATTATAAAAATACTAATGGCAAAGATTTACCAATTATACAAAAAAATAATAAAGTAAAAAGCAATAAAATAATTAAACTGATACCGTGCAGATGGGACGACAAATAAAACAAAATACCACTTCGTAAGATTTTACTAAACGCACATAAACGAAAGTGCAGTAATACATTTATACCCGTTTCGTATTGGCTTCGCTACATAAAACATAATACATGCTCATGCACAAATTAAATATTTATACTCCTACTCCTACACACTGTGATTACTGTTTGACATTCACGGTCACTCGAAAATATATTGACACTACATAGTACATACCCATGAAACATAATAGGAGTATCATACAAATGTCAAAAAGTCAAATGTCACTGTCAAAAGTCAAATGTTAACATTTACACGACTGAAAAGTCTGTCAGTGAAGTCAAATTCAATAAGTTTGAAATGAAACAAACAAAATCACAACAAAGCTGCTATGCATTATCATAGAAATATTATGTGATGTGAAGTTTTTATATAATGATTAAGAGTCGGCGATATTAAGAAATATTATAAAAATAAAAAAAGTAGTTTTATTTTATAACAACATAAAAATAACAAAAACATGCTACTGCATGATTTCAATGATCTTTAAAAATAATTTATAAAAAAGAAATGTCCTTTTGATAAACATGAAAAAGGAGGCAATGTTGTTTTTAACCAAAAAATACAAGATAGAAATTGTTGTATGCATATGAGGAAAAGTTATTTATTTTACTAGTAAAAAGGTGTGAAGATATTTTTATTAGATTATAATCATTTGGCAAGTAAGTGACGCACAACATTATATTCATAGAAACTAGCGCCCGCACTTCGTACTGTAAAGATCAATCGTGTTAGTTGAGTTTTATAAAATACCTAATAAATACCAACGACGTATGTATAATAAATAAATTTATTTCAACTAACAATACGGCTAAGGATTTTATTAATCGAATTACAAAATTTCTGCTAATGTAAACGTGCGATAAAATGCTATTAGAAAATGCTAGCGACCGATAATATTTTGGTACGTCCTTAACAACTATACATGTATGTAAACTATTCAATGACGACTCGACTCCTAACCTACGGGGCTACGACCAATATGTCAGAGGGCAGTCTTTGGTACTTACCTGGTTATATATTAAAAAACTATTGATCGAAATTATTACACCAAACCACTGTTCAAATCAAAATTGTCAATAAAAATATATTTCTCAGGGCTCTCTACCTAGTGTTGCCATTCATTAACTTAACGATCTCTTCATATTGACGATACAATATGTATCGGATAGATCCATCGATTCATTTCTATAGCCTCGTGTGTTCGCTTCACATGTCACGCTAATTCTTATATAATAACATTTAACTAATAACAATCGAGGTACGACTATGGCTCATTAATATAATTCACTCTTAAAACGTACCGTTACTGAATTAATATCTTACCAAATAGTTCCTATCATAAGGTGCCATGAACATACTCGTTACCATATTAAGAACACTCTAGAACAAACTGTCATTGAGAACTAATGCACATTTGACGTAGTGTTTGCACTCCTCAGATGGAGTTGCCATTACTTGATTAGAAAACTGTATGGACTATTTAACAGCAAAGTAGAGAAAAATCTTATTTTTATACATTAAACGCCAAAATGTCGTAATAGCTAGCAGTACAAAACTCCTTTCCACTGTTTCTACTATACTTGTATCCCATGCATTTAATAAATTTTTTGACACTACATCAAGTGCATTAGTTCGAACGCTTGATCTAAACCCTACTCCTCACCTTAATTTTGATTAAAAATACTTTCAAATATTAATTAATTATAACTTCATAAACCTTAAGGTTACAAATGTCACCCCACCATATACATTCAACGCTTCAAAGAGAAGATTTAACTGTGATTATTGTGTTGTGTAAGTATTGAGACAGATTTAAATATTAAATATATTCTGCAAGCGGTTGTTGTGCAAAGTTAGTGATATCAGTAGACTTTCTATGGTAGAAGTTTTCCGTTATGATGCAGTCCATTTATCTGGGTCTTCCTAGATCGTCTCTGCTTGTATCTCTTGGCCATGTTGTATATGGGTAGTATGAGAAGTATCACACCGGAGATAGCTATGAACACTCCAGCCAGATAGAAAGATAGGTCGTAGGAATCTGTGATGTCATACACCCACCCTGGAAACAGATATGTTACATATTAATAATAAGAAACTACTAGTACTAAGTAAAGGTGTTATATTCTTAATATTTGTTATTGTATAAAGTAGGGTTCATTTTACAGTTTATGGTAGAAATTATAACTACTTTAATAGATATTGCAATTCTATGGTTATTGAATTTCATAGCACTAACTGCTCATACTTAGTATTAAAGATTGATTATTAGATAACAATGATTACTATCTCTGATATAATTCTTATTTTATTTTATACTATTTTAGTTATCAAAAACCGACCTGCAAGCGGCGGTCCCACCAGGTTCGCAACACCCTGTATAAGCAGGAGCAATCCATACGCGTTCGTGAACTTCTCCAAAGTAATTTGTTCCACGAGGATGATGCTGGTGAGGGAGTAGTTGGCCGCGATGAAGGCTCCAAAAGCCCCAGCAGCCGCTGCGACCTTCGGGTATGACCCAAGCAGCGGCATAACCAAGGTTACTGGCCCACATAACAACATACACCCTGCGTACACCACGATAGGTGACACACAACTCCAATCACCAACCCAGCCCAGTAGGATCTGATGAAGAAGAAAATATATATTAAATAACTATGTATCCATTATAATGCTTATAATATACCTGGATAGGAAATTATAGATTCTCATTCTAACATATCATCATAAAAATATGTATATAGGTAGGCACGCCAGCTATTTAGAGAGACAAATAAATAATTAATAATATATATGTAAAACTAATATTATTAGCCATTCATATAAGAACAATAAGTAGTAACAGCTCATGATTCATTGGACTCTAAATCATATCCTTTTGACATTTACTACATTAACTACTCATTGTTTTATAATCTATATTATCTTTAAAGGAAAGATCCATGTATTGATATGTTTCCGCAATGGAGCTGTAATAACATCTTCGTAGTAATTTTAATAATTATTATAATAGTGATAACAGCAGCGCGTTATATAAATCAAATAATGCGTTATCATTCATATCGTACGGGTCAAGTAATTCTGGTTATCAGATATGTGTTATCAGTGAGTCCCCCATCAGATATTCAATAATAGTTTTATTAAATATAAGTTATTATAATCAAAATGAGATTATGTACTTTTATTAAAATTTTGAGAATATATATTTCAAATAGTTTCGAGTTTTATTAATTAATTAATACCTGCTCTGTCATAGAATCATCCATAGAAGATATAAAACACTTGAATATTATTGGAAAATTGTAATTCTGATGAAAAAGTTGTTTTTTAATTAAATTGAGAGGGATCAAGTAAGAATATTTCATAAAAGGATGTGCCCTATCAGTAAAAAGAAAAATTGAACTCTAAGTAATAAAAATATCTAATTATGGTCAATAAAATAGTAGAGTTCTCACCTCACCAAACATGTTCAATATTCCTATAATAGATATCAGCATAGATGCCTGAGACTCGTTGAAGCCCATGTTCAGAGCGTTGTCAGCGATGTAAACATACGGCACGTCATACCACATATAGAGGAGGAAGTTTGATATGGCGAAGACGAGGAACTTGGGGTTCAGGAAGTGAGAGAAATCCAGCACGTCCACGGCCAGGTCCCAGAAGTCCCATAAACCAGCGTACCACTGAACCTGGAGTTGCAAAGTAAGACTATGTTAAAAGGGTGTCGAGATGTAGGACCTATTATGTTAGAGTTAGATCATATTATTTATAATAGGATAGCATAAGGAAAATCAATTACCTTCTCTTTGGCAATCGTCGTCATGGAATTCCTAAATATGTTAGGACAGGAAGACGCTCGGAGTCTATATCGATTTATATTAAGCATAGCACCTCTGTATGTAAGCGAGTGTCTGTGGACTCGCAGGTCCTTCAGGAAGGCGGGGGGTTTTTTTGTGGAACCCGCCTGTCTCCTCAACCACAGCGATAGAGCCGCTTTCTCGTGAACATTCGTACTCGTGTTGCTCTGTTCTCGAGCACTGGGAACCGAGGTTGGTGACAGTGTCCCGGGAGAAACTGTACCAGGGGACAGGATAGCCTTTGGCGGAGATTGTTCGTGTAACCGACCACTATCGCTGAAACTTCTGGAAGGCAACATCACCCCGGGATAGTTTTGCGCTAGTAACGCATACGCTCGCCCTCTGTTAGACATTAATTCGAATACTTCTAAGGAAACGCCTTCCCCTCCAGTCATAAATGTCGGCAAATCGACCAAAGAACTAAATTGAGGCACGATCGACGTCGATGCCTCTTCTATTACGGTGTCTGTCACTTTAGTGGACCCGGCGGCACTACTTTTACTATCAGAAAAACTGTCCACTGAGGATCCGAAACGTTTATTTCTCTTTCTTTCTCGCCGCCTTTTTCGTTCCCTCGCTTTCTCAGCGTTCATAGTAGTAGTCCATGGCAAATCTCGGAATAACAAGCCACAAACAGCCATATTCAGGAAAAATCCAGCGAGTATCAAAGTCGTTCCCCGCCACCCATACTCGTCTAGTAAAATATATGTTAAGGGTGCGAATATAAAAGTTCCGATACCGCTCCCGCAAACCGATATACCGGTCGCCAGAGAACGTTTCTTCTCAAAGTAGTAGGCCACTATGACCACAGCGGCTACGTAACACAAACTCAATCCAAATCCGGCCATAATACCAAAGGTCAGGAACAACGTCTCCATATTATCGACGAATGCCGAAATGACGAATCCCAGAAACGCCAATATCGAGCCAAAAATTGTCATCCGTCGACAGCCATATCTGTCCGTCAAGAAACTAGCAATGGGTCCGGACAGCAGCGGCATCGCCATAAAGATGCCGGCGATCCAAGCGGTCTTTCCTTTACCCTCGCCGAAGTACTCCAGGAAGTGCGGAAAGAACACACCAAAACTGAACGTAATACCATCGGCGATGAGGTTGACCATGAAGGAGGCGAACACGACGACCCAGCCCCAGCCGCCGTCGGGAGGACGGGCTTCCGCGATCGACAGCTCCTCATCGTCGGAGCTAGAGCTCGAGCTGGAGGGGGGCGGGAATTGAACGTGGCGGGCGGGCGCACTCTCCGGGATGGCGGGCTCTACGGTCCCGGGCGACGTCGTGGGCTCGGCTCCGACTCCTCCGCTGCGGAGGGGCGCGCGCTCCGGCGACGACGGCCGCGCGAGGTCCATGTGCTCAACGCGCGACGGAACTTCGCGCGCGAGTGCAGCGCGGGCTCAACCGTGCGCCGGGCTTCCATGCGTGTAAAGCACCGCCGTCGTGACCTCATGCTGTACAACAAAAGATTGACTATACATTATGTATTCGTAATTAGCTTAACTACATATAATGATGGAGTTACATACATATTATATCATGCTTTAATTCATAGTTTTTTTTATTTTTAATGGGTTATCGTATTTTTGGATGGTAACCAAAGCTGATTATATGTTCCAAAAATAAAAATATACTTCATAAGATTGTCATACTAATAATAACTGATTTTAATCAAATTTTGATTACCACAATTATCAGTCCTTTTAATAACTAGGTGTGGGTATATTGGAAGTAATTACATCACCAAGTGTAAAGTAATTTTTGGACCATTTAACTTATAATGTTATGGACTATGGAGTAATTGGGAACCTTTGAAAACCACTCGTCAGAGGATGTATGCTAAACTATCTTAACTGCTTCTATTGGCATACAAAGATGAGAGGTCAGCCTTATGACGGTCCCCGTATTGTATATGAATGGCAACATCGTTTAAAAGGCATTCGTCAATGAAAATAAAAATATCTACGTATACATCATGATGTATGCAGTTATGAAACAATTATCATTTAAATTTTTTAAACTCAAACCTTTCAATGAAATCTATCATAACTATTTTTATATCTCTATTTTTTACAAAGAAAAATGTTTACTTTTTTTAAATCTTTACCCTAATAAAACAAAAAAAGCTTGAATGAAATTAATTAACCGCATCTGCAGCCCCTGGACAACTTGTTTTACTTAACATATTAACCAATCGCGGTTGCATTACCGATATTGATATTAACCCATCTCCATTAACGATATCACAGCTATTAGCTAAACTAAAAGTAGTTCTACGGTAAATTTAACTAAGTAATGGAAGCCGGTATTCCCACGAGAACAATGTAGGACGCACAGTCTCATGGGAAATTAAAGGAAATTTAAGAACGCGATGTTTTTAATCGTATACTTTAATATAACAGATATTTAATGTATTAACTTATATGTTACATTCACCCATTATTTTAATAACAATTATGATTGGCTTCGTGTTGTTACGTGTATCATTCTTAAGAAATATTAATAGATCTTACAATGTTTATTGCTTATTAAAACATGTTTTCGAGTAAAATATTAAGAAATATGTTATTAATTTCATGGGTAAAATTCTGTCGGAAGAGATCTATAGTTACTATCGCAGTAAAACAGAAGTACTGACAAAATTGCGGTGGAATTATTTAATAAAACTTAAAATTCCATTAAAAATCTGCTGTGCTGCCTAAATAGGCACTTGGTTCTTTTCCAAAAAAAAAAAAGGAAAATTTCTTAAGTAAATTATACATAATATACGATTTTAAAAACATATAATATTTTGTAGCAGTGATCAAGTTGTTCTTTAGGTTATCTCTAATGTGATGTTTTGCAAGTAAATTAAGTTTGTGAAACAAAAAGGACCAAGCAGAGCAACAGCTAGTTTAGTTATAAACTTTTAGCAATGTTAAAAAAACACTATATTAGATTTTTCTATTTTGTAATTTACTTGAGAAAATATTAATAGACTGATTTTATTATATATATATATATATATATAGTGTATACAAGGACTCAATTGACAAAAACTCAAAAAAAAAAATATAATGTTTCAGCAACGCTTAAGATATTATTCAATATCACTGATTGAGTTAAGGAATACTTTGAGTACGTTTGATGTATAAACGACCTGAAAAGATTGTAATTTAAACATCTCAAAGGAAAATGAAGCCCAGTTATATATCACTGATAGGACTTTTATTTTTAAGAAGAGCACCTATTTTGATTTCATTCACAATATCCAAATTTGTGTACGATTGTTGTTATAACACTGGTCCGTTAAATCCGTGCTGTACCTATACCGTTAACCTTCCATCGAAGGTCGTCCCGCCCGTTATTTAGAGGGCACGCCGTATTTAAATATATTTCCGCGTCTTAGAGTTCAGATTTCGTCCATCCGATTCGCCAACCATTAAGACGTTATACATTTTTAAGAAGGTCGGAAATTCAAAAATAAAACAACCGCAATCGAACTTAATCCAGAATACTAATTATGATGAGGCAGACCCTGGCTAAAGCTGGGAAATTGCCAGGAAGCAGAAGACTAATTATCATTAGCAATGTTGTTTCACAATTTATAAAATAAGAATTAATATATTGAATTGGAACATTGCGTATGTTGAGACGTGTCGGCAACAAAGTTATTAGGAATTATTTACCAAGGAAATGACGAAGACGTTATTTTTAATCTTTGACTTTAAACAAATTGAGAAAAAAAAACATAGGTCTTATATAAACCAAACTTAATATAAAAGAAATCCAGAACTAATGTGGACCAATTAGGACTGATATAGAGGAGAATTACATTCACGAAATCTAAAAGATTCGTGATTGATTACGAACGTAAAACTTCAAATAAATTACATTAAAATTATATAAATTCCTTGTTTACAACATCTACAACATTGGCAATTGTGGGAATGACGCAATTAACATAATTCTGAGGCATATTTGCCAAAAATTCTGGCCAAATACGCTATTGCCATGACCAAAGGACGCTACCAGATTATCACGCAGCAGACTGGCATTGTTCCAGATACGACGTTCAACACACTGTATGATATGACTAGACGTGCCGGGAGACTATCGCTAAATAAAATATTATAAAGATAACTTTTTACTGTTCCACAGTTATGTTTAAATATTTATGCTCACGATTTATTCTCAAATATGAGAAAAGATTTTAGATTATGACATGTATGTACGAGGAATGATATTGAAATTATCAGCTACTACTGTTTATTAAAATATAATTTTAGTACTGTTTACACTAGACTTAGATATGAAGAGCATTGAACCTTTTTTATTTTTTTTTTTAATATAAAAAATATGATACTGACGTACTAATCTTTCAAATCTCGAAGAATATAAGTGTTACATATATATCAGTTCAAAAAACCAGGAACGTTATTCTACGGACATTCTTATCAAAGAATAATTTGAAAACACAAGCAAATAGATAATATATTTTTATATACAAGTCACTGTCTTTATAATATTTCAATAAACTTAGTCAACTCTGATAAATAATCACGGAAGCTGATTGAGATAAAGAGGAACATGCGGAGCAAGTGTCACGTTGTGAAATGCTTATAAGTAACAAGAATTCGACATACCTATCATGTGACTTAGAAAATAAAACATAAGTAGAAATTTAAGGAATCATATAAAAAAAATATATTTAGAAGTCATGATTTAGTTTTTTAGATAAAAAGAAATTAAGTCCTACGGATCTATTCATTAAATCACTTTTTCACACAATATCCTTCGTGTATTTATATTTCTTAACTTCTCACCGATAGATTTAAACCAAGTAAAAGTTAATTATTTTATAATTGTATTTTAGTGATGAGATAGTTACAAAATTTACATACCCATATAAAATTACAAATTTTTCGCAATCGGTTAATAGTCCTAAAACTACTCTTGTTGCGTTCGATAAAGATGTATGTATAAGTAGAACTGAATGAATATATCCTGCTACATTTACGATATGATATGTTATGATATCATTGTATCGTAAATGTAATTTACTCCATGTGTTCGGGTCGCGTGGCTGTCATTGTTTCATTGTGCTAACGGCCCCCGAGCCGTTTATTTAATAACAATTTGTTACTATAGCTTGTTTACTCTCAAAGACCACACGCGCTCGCTCCATTAGACACTTGTCACATTTATCACCTATACTTCCTTTCAACGATTTTCCAATCATATATACCTTAGGGGCCGACAAAATAGTCTTATATCATGTGACTGGATTTGTCGAACCGATCCCTTTCACGATACATTTCTTTCCAAAAACTGTATTTTATTTAAGCGGAATCTTCAGACTATCATCCTTCGTCAACATGACAGTCACATAACGAATTTAGGATGTGACTGAAACGCTTGGATACTCGCCAAACGAAAAAAATGCCTGCAAGGAACAAATAGAGCACATTTTTGGAAATAGCACCTAGTTCTTGCTGAAATAGTTTTGGTAATAGAAAATATATCGTACTTTTAAGGAAATAGTGTACTTTTTGCCGAATCGAAGCGTTTTGGCGCAGAGCCAAGTTAGGCAGTTTGACGCAGTTTTCGCAGGCCGTTTGGGGGCATTTGGACGGTTGTTCTTTGAGAATCGTTAATGATGTTTTGGAAACGTCCATAGAAGAGAGTCAAGGTCGGAGTTTATATCGTTTTTTATATGAGTCAATAATTTGAATCACAACTAACAGCCACTGGTTATTGGGTACACAAACAACATGGAGATTATTTTACGGAACATAAAATTATATATTAAATATTTTTTATTTGGATATATTTCTTCATTTGAATTATATATTTCACTGGAATTCTTGAACATATCAATAATCACTTCGCGTAATTTACCGTGGGACTCGTCAACGAAGTCACTACACATAGTAAAGATATGAATTTAGTTTAATTCACGTTAAAAATTTAAAAATTACTTTATTTAAATTTTCTTTGTCTTTTCTAAATTATCATCAAAGTTTTGACAAAACTTGGACGGTTATTTATTAAATGCAAATAAAAATAGAAGAAAAATAATTTCTTAAATATCAATGAAACGGTTGTTCCTTTTCGTTATTAATAAGCCCAAAAGTGCTCTTAAATGTAAAATACAATATATCTTAAAAGCATGTTCCTGAAAGTAACGTATAACTGTTGTAGGTGTAATATCATAATCGGTCCGTACCGATTTCGTTCACGCCGATTTCATGTGATTCATGGACGCAATAAAAATTATCTACAATACATTGACACTTTATCGAATAATTTAATAACATAGTGTATGAGGCGATCGATATAAACGTGTTGCAGCATTCCGTCCAAACACATTATTAAAGTATTTAATAAAATAAATTTATTTATTTATTTATTTAAATATGTGCAAATTCTGAGCTGCGAGTTAATGTAAAAAGTGCCAATTTGTTTGTTTAAATGTAGCTGTGATTATTATAAAGTGAATGTATTTTATTTGGCAGTAAGATGAATATGTAGAGCGAGGTGTAATTCACGAAAATAAATAAATCTTTCGGAAGTTATGTAGTACTATTATATAATAGATAAACATGTTATGTAAAATATGTCAGTCTTGAATTTATATGATTTTGAGTGACCCTTGAAGTAAGTACATTAAGTTATATCCTCATGAAAAAAGAAAAACATGGTTTTAAAGTTAAAGTTGCCAACAGTCGACTGTAAAAGTCAAACTGTGTAAACTACAGAAGTGATGATATATATTTATTAATCACTTCACCAGTACAACGTGTTTAGTAAACAAAAATCACCTTCATTGGCAACATCTTGGCAGGGAGATTTCAGACGATTGCCAACCTTCAATATTAACAAATATCACCGCATTCCCGTAACTTTTAATACAGTCAATATAACACAATTCACACAAATCAAACACACTGTGGACAAACGTTCAGAAAATTTGTGAAAAATATGAAGTATCGGATCGCAGCCGCCTCGAGGAGTGACCGAGCGCGCTCACGACGCCTCATTATTTAATAGTTGGATAAAAGATTATCTATTGAGACGTCCTCCTTCGCTGTGATACTAAATTAAGTATTTATCACCGAACCACTCCGCTAACTATCGATCGTTTGACGTTATTATACTTTTGTATAATTATATAGAATATTCTGGAAGTAATTTATTAATTGTCCGAAATAACTAGCGAACACAGTCCGCACTCAATGGCCGACACATAAGAGGATAAATGTCACTAAGTAAGATAACGACACATATTAATGATACAAATGCGATAAGTTCAGAACATTTGTAATTAAGAACTCGCAGAGCCCGGCTCAGATAACGATGGTTCTTATAATGATTTCATCGGAACAACAAGTCAGTAGTGCAGGAGACAAACAGACAGACAGCAGAATGAGCTTTAATTACTTATTTGACGAAAAATAAATACTGAGATTATTGATACTTAGCAATGATTAAAAATCGTAAATTTCGCAGACATACAAACCCCTTTGATCTTTAAAAGAAAGATAGAGTAATGTCCGAATGTGCGTGTCTTTAAAGCGAACGTGAATCTTTTCGTGCCTAACACCACATAAACTTTAGCAAGGAGACGCTTTATCCTGAAATTTAATTAAACAAATGTTTACGAATTTCAAAATCTGAATTAGTAATCTCGTATTATCAAATCTGATGAATTATTTCATAAGCAAAAATCTTTAACAATTACATAAAAGCAGTAGCAATACGTGCATTTGAATTGGCAATTGTCTATCGCGACGGCTGACTGATTCCTGGAATTGATCTTGGACACTGAGAAATATTTACCAAGTGGATACTGATAAGTCGATTGATCAAAGAAAACATTTTGAGAATACAAACATTCTTGGAAGATATTCTGATTGAAATCTATTCCATCGGTTCACTATTGACAAAGCGAATTAATGTATGAAAAATTATTCCAATGAGTAAAAATCTTTATCCTACTAATATTATAATTGAGAAAGTTTTTTGAGTGTTTGTGAATGTTTGTTACTTCTTCACGCTCAAACGGCTGAACCGATTTTGATAAAATTTTGTATACAGGAAGGTGACGTCCAGGAATAACATATAGGCTACTTTACATCCCGGAAATCCGAGGGTAGTAATGAAATAAATGCTAATCTACCATCATTCAAACTAGCTGGTAATAAAAAATCTATTTAGGAGACACAGTAAACTATTTTGTGACCTTTTCCTTTACGGTCTGATGAACAAACTGAAAAGGTTAGAACAGTATTACTCTTTTGTTATCATTTTAACAAGCGGAAAAAAAAAACACAGGAATTTTTGAAACTCAATTAGGTTATTTAGTTCATTGTACGTATGTATCTGGTCATGAAAAAAAGTCTTATCATATTTAAAAATTATCTTTAAAAAGAACAAGGAAACGCTTCGGATATGCTTATCATAAATATGTATTAAAATAATTTATTTCAACACGTCAAACAGATTCACAGCCACGTTTCTTACAAGCGGATGTATATATGTATATAGTGTGTTTTAAATGTGTTATCAATGTCGACATTTTTAATGATTTTACTAATACGATTATACTAGTGATAACCCGCGGGTCGGCGTGGTCTCGTCAGCCTGTGACGTGCTAACAGCGCGTGACATCGTATCTGATTGATATGTGCGTAGTACGAGTTAACGTCTTTAATATGAACACAGACAGTATGAAGGATTTTCATTCATAAATCTACATTAAAACTAGTATGTAGAATGTTATTGAATATAATGACAAATATCAAAGAAGTTTCTTTTAATTCCTCGGCATACTATTCTAAAAAACTAGTAGTCTTTAAATAAAAGTACTTTAAAGGCAGTCTTAGATATTCAATATTTTCAAGTACAATTATTAGACTAGCTGATCTTAATCTCGTAGTATTATTTCAAAGTAACTAAATAATTTTAGGATCAAACTTTAAATGATCCCATAACTATAAACTAAATATTAATATAGTAGAACTGATTTCAATTCTATAATTTTTAATTGAATAAAATATCGATAGTTTCTGCCTCTTTAGAATTAAAAATGGTAACAAAATGTAATATCCTTAACATCGGTTAAATATTTAAATACAACAAGTTTACCTACACTTGCCAATCTACAATGCAATAAATGACATATTTATAGTACATATACATACCTATACCTATTTCTCTTACTATCAATATTGGGGAAACATAACTATCTATATATCTTTGAAACCAACTGGGAACTATCGATATTCATCCTTGGACCGTGAATTATTGAATGGTTTACATTAAAACACATTTTATAAGTTTCTGTTCTCAAACGCATACAATATGGTTTAGCAAATCTTTTTAGAATTAGCATAAACTCAGAAGACTATTGAGACATCTTTTAGACACAACTCTTGACACAGATCAAAAATGTTAAAATTATACAAATAATAAATAAGATGAGATAACTATGAGATCGGATTAAAGGAGGTCAAGGTCACTCAGAGAAGGGCTCCTGTACTTTGTGCACTTGATGTTAAGTAAACAGTTATTCAATTTGTTTTTAGATTTCTTCTTATTTATAACTATAATATATTATCATTAAGTTGGTGGACAGTGAAGGGGCTTGCTTAATGTTTCGATCAGAGGCATTTCACACACGAGAAGGTCAAGGCCAAAATAAAAAGAGCCCCAGCCACTTAACCCTTCTTATTCGCTTGCGAAGCTATTTGAGAATGGCTCGTTTCTAAGTAACTACTATAAAATGCCTTTTACGGACCATAAATAAAATAAACTTAAGATGTCTGAGATCTTAAAATAGTTATACAAGTTTCAAACTACCTCCCATTAAGCTATGTTTCTTTGATATGTATTTTGAGAAATATAAATGATAAATATTCTATACAAGCAAAATTTATTAGAGATCAAATTATAAGCTTAATGAATATGAATGATCCATCTCTCGGGAGTCGGGAGGGTTGTTCTGGTAGCCCCTTAAAAACTCTTCATTATACGAGCAGTTCGTTCGTTAGTGGACTTGACAATATTTATACTATGCATTATTTTTTACACAGTAAGTACAGTGTATACAGGGTGACTGGTGAATTACTATCGATACTTGAGGACGTGATATTTGACGATCATATATGACAAAATAAAAATTAATATAACATAAATATTAATAAACTTCTAAGTAAAGTTAACCAAAAGTTATGTAATTAATTAAGCATCGTGTGAACACCCTAAAGATTAGGTATACACACACGCACACACACACGTGTAGGGGCGTTGTGTTGTATCAGCACGCCGCCGCACGCGT
Organism: Danaus chrysippus; assembly: GCA_916720795.1. Taxonomy (NCBI): domain Eukaryota; kingdom Metazoa; phylum Arthropoda; class Insecta; order Lepidoptera; family Nymphalidae; genus Danaus; species Danaus chrysippus. The sequence goes on along the minus strand of CAKASE010000082.1, from coordinate 12,312,132 downwards.
CCACACTTGGAACACTTGGAACGTGTCCACACTTTATTTATTTATACGGAAATTTGGTCAAAAATTAAGTGCCTATTTTTTTTACATAATTCGAATGAAAATCATGTACCGAGTATTCTCCTTAAATATTGATAGTAATTCACCAGTCACCCTGTATATTTGTGTGTGTATATTATAAATATGATTCATACATTCATCGTGACGTAGCTACATAATTACGATATCCTTGTTCGAGATTGAGTTTTTCATCTTCATACTAAAAGACACAGCTATGTATATTATGTGTTTGTTATTTATAAATTTCGTGTCCTTCTATATCCGTATAACTTTTATATATAAAGGAATTTTATTTAACGTACGTCTGTAATGTAAAGTCATTAAAATTCAGGCTTGACGAAAATAGTTTTGGATATTATTGAAACAAAAATAAAACAAACATTTGTCAGGTACATACGTCCCAATTCAGAGAAGTAACTCAACAAGCCAAACTATTTACAATAATAATAAATTAAAATCATTAATTACACCAAACATTATATAAGTCTTTCATTGAATACACATGCTTTGGTTAAGATAAAGTATCGTGTTACTTGTGGTTTCAGAAATATTATATACACTTTAAAAATAAAGAAGTTACGACATCCCTACACTTGTTATAATAATCACTATATAGAAAAAAATATATTACTTATAAATATATAAACATCAAACTAAATATTTTACGCTTAAAGTATTTCGTAGTAAAATTTATGTATGAAAGTTATTTTTAAATATCAATATATCAAGTTTATTAAAGAACAAGTCTGCACCGCTAATATAGGAACGGAAAATTTTAAGATTTTTATGCTAACAATGAGATAAAAAACAGCATCTCGAATCTGAATGCTTACTTTTAAATGACGATTCATCATGCAATAAAAAATATTATAATAAGCAGATTATACAATAATTATTTAAATTTTCTTGAAAATATAATAGCAAAATAATATGACCTAGTTTTAATGGTTTCTATATAAAAGATTACCAACAATAATTATTTTCGGACATAAACATTACAAGTAATAATTCAACGTTAAGTTGGTTCCTATTTAAACTGTAACTTTAACTTGTTCAACTGTTTGCTTCAAGTTTGTATTGTTAACTCAACTGCTCCCTAAACTTATAACTGTTTACAATACATTTAACTATTATTGTATATAAATTCGTAGAAAGCGTTACAGAGATTAGATCTTAGCTATAATATGTATAATTAGTCGTACTAAATTAGTCGAGTAACTGTATTTAAACCTGATGCCTTAATGACTTCATAATAATTAAAATAATACTATTTAACTAAACGAGCTAAAAGGGAATTAAGTCGTTTTTCTACAGCTTGTTCTAATTTACAAATTAGTGCGATTTAACAATCGTGATGACTAAAGGAGAATTTAATTCTTCTGTAGTGAAATACGTTAAGGTTGTCAACGAGAAGTTTTTTCTAACAATACAGATATTATTATAAAAGTTATTTTAATACATTCTACCTTTCTTTAAGATTACCGATTCACTCAAGACGAGTAAATTAAGAGCGTGGTGTCAGAGTTATTATTAAACGACCTATTTCCAAATTATTCCTACAGTCGATTTGGAAAACTCCTACCTAATACTGAAATAGAAAACTAGTTTCAATTAAATTTCAGAGAAAAAATAAAATTACAAAAAATGTTTAATATAGATTTTATAATTTTTTGAAATGATAAAATATTTCATGAAAAGATTTCTCCCGGGATAGCTCTCTTGAACAAAGGCTTTCATAAGCCTTAGAACAAAGCCTGATGGATTTATCAACATTCATAAATAACTATGACCTGGATAACCGAGGAACCGAAAGATACTCACTGGCAGCTCACTGTTACCTACCTTCATATTATGTTTCACAAAACTTTTATATTAAGAGAAAACACGAAATAAACTACATATACAGGGTGACTGGTGAATTACTAATTATAATATAACATAAATATTAATAATGTTCTAAGTTAACCAAAAGTTATGTAATTAATTACGCATCGTGTGAACACCCTACAGATTAGGTATACACACACACACGCGTCGGCGGCGTGGTGTTGCATCAGCACGCCGTCGCACGCGTCCACACTTCGAACACTTGGAACTTGTCCACGCTTTATTTATTTATACGGAAATTTGGTCAAAAATTAAGTACCTATTTTTTTTTACATAATTCGAATGAGAATCATGTACCGAGTATGCTCCGTAAATATTGATAGTAATTCACCAGTCACCCTGTATATGACATTTCACAAATTTTAAATAGACTATTTAAGAGTAGTCTGTGTAAATAGCCCAATTCATATAATGATTTCGATAAATTTATTAATAAATACTAGGTCTATATTGTTAAAAACAGTTTAACAAAATTGGTGACTATTAAGAGAACACGGTTAATACTTGACGGTCACCGAGAAAAACACGTGCCTTACATTATATAAAGAAGTATTCATCAAGCCATACAAACAGAACAAAAGATTAATTAATTTATATTGTTATGATATATAATGAAATTTGTTTGTCTTTGTTCAAAGTTTTAATTTATATATATAATAAAAAGATACGATATAATATCTAATGATTTTATAGTGGTACTCATTATGAATTATTTGCGAGTGTTTTCGAAATAGGTTTTTCGTAATAAGAAATCTATCCTTTCTACATTAAAAGATATACAGCATCCCTACTAATATTATAAATGCGAAAGTAACTCTGTCTGTCTGTCTGTTACGCTTTCACGACTAAACCACTGAACTGATTTTAATGAATTTTGGTACAGATATAGAATTGATCTTGAGAAATAACATAAGATAGTTTTTATCCCAGACTTTTGAAAGGTTCTCTTGGAAACGCGATATAACCGAACTCCACGCGGGCGAAGCTGCGAGCGGAAAGCTAGTAGGATATATCTTAAATGATAATACATATTAAATTTCAATAACATGATCTTGTTGGTTTGTAAATGTTTAACAAATAACCAACCAAACCGCTGGTCACTATATGGTCACGATGTAAAGAGATAAAAGGCGGCTGCCTATAAATATCTAAATGACCAAGGTACAGGTTCTAGGTAGAACCGTGGCCAATTGACCTATCTCGTCAATTGAACCTAATTACCAACAATAGTTGGCTTCGATCAAAACGACGACAGTACTCACTTATCCGATTATAGAGAATACTAGCTTTCCGCCCGCAGCTTCGCCGCGTGGAGTTCGGTTATATCGCGTTTCCAAGAGAACCTTTCAAAAGTCTGGGATAAAAACTATCCTATGTTCTTTCTCAAGGTCAACTCTATCTCTGTACCGAATTTCATTAAAATCAGTTCAGTGGTTTAGGCGTGAAAGCGTAGCAGACAGACAGACAGACAGACAGAGTTACTTTCGCATTTATAATATTAGTAGGGATTTTACGTAGTTCTATTGAAATAATACATACATACATTATATGTATTAATGTACTGTGTAGTGACTAGTTAGTCAGCTGTATTTCTATAATTTATGAGATCTAAGACTCGAAATTAAACTTATATTTTCAAATTAATACGCGTTATTTTTATATTATCTCGTCTATCTGTAATCACGGTTGCTGAAAAGTAAGCGGAATGACGGGATTGTGTAGTTTTCAAAAAAATAAAATACGCGTGTACTTTATATTTGGGTAAAATTGTAGGGTAACGAAGTACTGTTACCTTAATGATAAAACTTGTTAAACATCTTTCAAACAAATAAATATTACATTACGCCACACTTAAAAAAACATTTAAAACAGCTAATTTTATTTCTACTCAGTTTTTATAACGAAATAAATGTTTTATACCACAAATTGGGTTCTGTTTAGATGAAAAGAAAGATACTTGTTTTATTTCAATTGTATACCTTAATAACAACACACGAGAGACTATTTTGTGTTTATCATTAATGTATTCAACATAATCATTTAAATAGTAATTAAACTTTAAAGTTAAAAGATAATGAAATTGTTCTTTATAATGAATTAACAAACGTTTTTTTTTAATTTAAATGTCCATATCTAATCTTCTAAGAATTCTTTTCAATAATTTCTACTCGTATACATCATTGGAGTTGATAAAGAAGTTTTATATCCATTTAACAGTCATCATGATTTTAACTTGAACAAAATATAGTCACTGTTAACTAAGATCCCTAAATATTTGAATAGTTTCAAGTAATTTTATTAGATTTCATATAGAAATTCATTATCATATAACAGAAGATCTATCAACAATGCTATCTCCATATATCACGGAGTTTATTTACTCAGAAAGATATATAATATCTTGTTATATACAAAATATTCGAGACAATATATTTTTTCACATCACACCGTTCTCCATGACTTATATAACATATAAAACCCATAATTTACATGCGAAGCCCTATAATACTGAATCGCATTACACTACCCCTCGTCATAATCAGAAGTTCACTCTACCATACTTCTTAAATTTCCAAGAGCTTCATATTCAAAATAACTTGACTAAGGTTTCAATACGTTATTGGAATTGTTAAAAAAATATTACGAATCGAAATTTAAAATACCTTTTAAACAGATGATTTAATTTAATACTTAAGTATTATTTTATTTTATATCGTATTATGTACATATGTTATATATAATTAACTTATTATAAGGGGATAGACCGCAGTGCGGCGCTCTCATCGACCCATCCCATCCCATTCATCCCACAGGCACGTGGAGAGGCCGTCATTAGATAAATATCAAACCAACACCTGTGGCTTTGAAATCATACACAACCTAATATCGATACGGTCATACATACTTATAATATTTGATGGATACACGACGCTTTAAAACAACTAGTCTTGAACTATCGCAAGAAAGTTATTTTACTTCATTCTTCAAACAAAAATTTAGTATATGTATGATTTATTATAAAATTCTTTCGTTTTTAAAATAAATTTTTATCATATGTGACATATTTGCCGAATAATAAGGTCGTAATTACATTAACATATGGATCCCTTTTCTTTCCTATTTATACTTTCATAACTCGTATATTAATTTAAATTGTTAACTGAGATTGTTTGAATACGACGATGTGATTGTCTAAAGTATTTAACGAATCCGCAAAAGTGAGGCTCAGAGTGAATCGATATTTTCGTAACATTTCAATCCTATGTAAATATAATCGAGACGTACTAGATTAGATTACAGTGTTATTTAGACTTTTTTGACGAATTTTTTTATCTAACTCGATTTATATAAAATATTAACGTTTATTATCTATATTACTGATTTTGGAGGGAAAGATATGAAATACGTTTTTTTTACTAACAAGTTAATTGACTTGAAACTAATACCTAAAATAATAGAAAGGCTCATTTTAAAACATAATATGTATATTCAACTAGCAAACACTAAATTTGATTTATTGTTTCAAATATTATATTTACTTTGTTCATAATAAAATAAAAATCATGGCCTTCACCGCGTAAGAAAACTATACATATGAAGGGCATTAATACTAAAGCCTTACATGTTTAGAGAAATAGTATTCAAGTTACAATAAACAGAGAGAGACAAAACTTCTCAGCATTCCATGGATTCACCTTGCAGGTGCCGAGTCCATCGCATTACAGGGAGAGGAGCTTCAACAGTGCCTGGGACTTGTGACCCAGGTGTAGGTTTAAAGGGCCCTAATCTAATGTTAAACACTCACCTCCACTGTCCAAGCTCCTCTCTCTACCTAACCAAATTTGTAAAATATTATACAGTGGTTTTGAAACTGTATTCCCACAGTAGTATTACTCTTCAAACTTTGGAAATCTGAACAATAATTAATAAGTTTTACTTAAAAATAGTATATATATAATCTGAAATAGGAATTACCTGAAAAATCTTTGCCAAAAAATATTATTTTTCTAAACATTAACATATTGAGTGTGAAGCATATTCTGTACAATATTTTTAGGTTATCTTTCTATGTAATAATCTAATAAATCTCATGATAATTCTGTTCCGAATTGATAGAACCTCTAGTTACCAAGATATTGACTGTATCATACCAGAAGGTCTTCAAATAAAAATTACATACTCTAGATGTTAGAAAGAATATATTAAAATAATGTTATTATTATAATCTACTTTCCTAATTCCTCAACATGTGTATGATCATATTTAGCAGATTTTTTCCTTTAAATATTACATGAAATAACTTAGGTTAATAATACAGTTGTCTTAAGTTATATATTTTTTTTAACAATTATTATTATTTATCAATTCGTTACAAAAAAAACAATTTCATAAACAAAAATCTAGATGTTGCAAAACCATGATCTATTCTTGTGAAGGTTACATATTTTTATAATTAAAGGTTAGGAGTAATAATTTACATTAACTTGTTCAAGAATGGCAATCTTTAGTGATGAAATTGCAATAAAACTAGATGCTTTATTTCATTATGAACATAATAAATTATTATTCTTTATATAAAAAGTTTAATTACGAAACAATCACACCATACTCTGATTTAAAAATTATTGCTACATAAATTTTATTTAACTTTACTCACCAAAACGCTGTACTGGACTTGACAATGCTAGAAAACAGCTCGGACCATCGCAAGACTCGCGTATAACATTAAAACACTTGCTTTATTAAATAAAGAACAATATCTTACAATAACAATAGACTCTTACAAAATGTTAGGCACTTGTTTCGATTACTTTGGAAGAATAATATAATGATTGCTTGTATATTTGTACCTTATTTTATGTCAACAATTTATTATGTGTATAGTAGCTATACTGGGTATCTATTACTAGTCGGACTACAGTTATAGTATGCAAACACTAATTTACTTTCTAGATCAACAGAGTATCAGACTATGCCTATATTCTATCGTGGACTTTGACTTTCCTACAATGCGATTGGTTAACCTGACTAAGTGACAGAGAGCGAAAGTTGAATGATAACTCAGTCCACTTGTACCGATTGAACGTGGAACGACTATAAGCACTTTATTAATATGTTATGACCTAAAATATGATATTCCGTTTCTATTAATTTTGTTATAGTCTGAACAATTTTACGGATATATTATTGTAAACTTTATAATATAATTTAGAATTTAATTTTGTTCTACAAAAATATTTTTATATAGAAACACTAACCTTATAACTTCAGACTTTAGTGTTTTAAAAATATAGATGTCAGTTGTCAGTCATTTAAATTTCAAAGCAAAATATGTAACGGCTGGTTTAATTCAATTTTAACTTTTAGTTACTACAACTAAACACAGATAGTCTATAACCAGATATTCCGATTGTTGTGTTTATTTTACAAAATATAATGGAAAGCCCTGCTCTCTATCTTGTAGACGTGCGAATAAAAACGTTTAAAAAATGGCCGTTCACTGATAAAGACAAGTGTAATATACGAAATATGGCAGAGGCGGGTTTTTATTCAGTGGCCACCGGCGAAGATGACGCTGACGCTGCGAAATGCTTTCTCTGCGGTAAGGAGTTGGATGGCTGGGAGGCTCATGACGATCCCTGGGATGAACATAAAAGTCACGCCGCCAAGTGTGCGTTCGTACAACTTGGTAAAAAGGAAAACGAATTATTAGTAAGAACATTCTACATCATACTACTTAGTTTACTTTCATAATATACTACAGTCATCTAACGTAATGAACATTGCTCTCTGTTTGATTTTTCAATTTAAAGTCATCCTATTGTTTATCTCGATTAAATAGGTAGCTAAAAAAGCTCACAAGAAAATGTTTATTCTTATTTTTAAAGTTCACATACAATTGTTAATGTGTATGTTTGTTTCAGTTGTCAGAAATGCTGTCAGTTATAAAACAATACATGGTAAATGAAGTGAAACGTGTCGCAGAAGCTAGGAAGGAGAAAATTGATGAGAGAGCCAAACTAGTTAGAAGACAGTGTATGACAAGGAAATGATATATATATGAACTAATTGTGGACAAATGTATACCAATGTTAATGTAATATGATATTCTTAGATATAATATTATTTAGTATTAACAGACATTCATTGTAGATGTAAATGGTAATTATTATGTGGAGTTTGTGGAGGATTTGTATTAAATAAAACCTGACTATTTAATTAATTGTTATTATAATGTTATGGAATCAATATAATAAACTGATGTCATATAAAAAACATGTTTTTGTTATGAGAGATGTAGAACAAACTTTCTGACTAGAAATATTTCTGTACAAATATAAAACAACAATATAATGTTAAATATTATGATACATTTTTGTTTGCTATGAATTATGTATTATATTGCAAAGGATGTATGACAGTAAGTTATAGACATTTCTGACAATTTATTAATATGCCTGCTGGTCAATGGCAAGTTATGACAGATTTATACATTATTTGGATGTTAAAGTTGCAATAAATGACTCAATGATTGTAATGAGTAGTCAATAATGGCCTAGTGGTTAAATGGCCCCCTCTGGTGCATGAGGGCGCGGGTTCGAAACCTGGCAAGTACCAATGTGATTTTTCTGAGTCATATGTACTTTCTAAGAGTATTTAGACATCACTGACCGTTGGTGAAGGAAAGTATTGTGAGGAAACCTGGATTTGTAATAATCACAATTATAAGTTTGTAATCACCAAACCATCTTGAACAAGTGTGGTGTTTAATGCTCAAACCTTCTCTATGTGATAAGATGCCTTTGCTCAGCAATGGGCTCTGATAGGGTGATGATGATTCATTAACTATTTTCACTGAACATTCTATTAACTCCTGTAGATGTTTTGTTGCATGGTATTGGTACACAGCTGAGGTGAACTGCAGTACAGTGCATATTTAGGCTCGACCACTTAAACTAAATTAATTTTAAAGTGTTTAATTTTTAAGTCAATTTAACTGCTACAACTTTTTTAAGAAAAAAATATTAACCTACCATAAATTCAGTCAGTATTGGAAAATATAATAATTGTGTGTCAGGTGAGGGTTTCAGAATCATTACATATTTATTGTTCAATCATAGAATATAGCTACAGGGAACATTGATATGGGAGATAAGTATGTATAGAGATACAGATTGTTGTTAGGGTTTCTGAACAAACTTGAATTAACGACACAAAATGTGTTACTTAAAATGATTATGACTATAGCTATCTTATTGTTTTATTCAAATATTTTTTGTTTAGTTCATCTGCCTAAACAAAGGTTTAAATTATAGAAAAGTACCTTTTCTTTGCTCCTGTTATGTAAAAAAAAAACATTATTTACATAGTTTTTTTTATTGTGAATGCACAGAAAAGGCACATGTAACATTTACCTTTCAAATATACAACAGCTGTTACCAAGCAATAGTTGCTAAGTAATAAACTTCCGTGCTTAGCAACAAGTTATAGCAAACAATGCTGTCAAGCTTAATGTTATAATTTTTAATTCCATTATTTCATATTAATTTTTGTTTAAATCTGATTTATTTTATAAATCTTCTCTACGAGGTTAATATTATAATGGACGTGAAAAACTTAGAACCTTGTAGTATTATAGGTTTTGATGGTAGGAGTTAATATGCTGTTTTCAGTTTTTGCTTCTCTAAAAATCTGAATTTTTCTTAATGTAACATAATCTTAAGAGAGATCTTAAATATATTAACCACTCTTTATTTCAAAGGCTCAGCAATAAAAGGTTTAAATGTTCATCCGGATGGCGACCACATCGTCTATCCAATTGGCAACAAGGTATGCATTCAGGAATGGAAGAGTAAGAAGATGTATTTCCTCAGTGGACACACAAACAGTGTTTCGACTTTGGCCATTTCACCTAAAGGCACGTACGTCGGGTCGGGACAAATAAACCACATCGGCTTCAAAGCTTCTACTAAATTGTGGGATTTTAAAAAGAAGGTTTTACTCGGGACTCATGAGCTACATAAAGTAAGATATGCATCATATATTTAAGACCCAGTAATCGTAGGTTAAGAATTGAGTTATATGTATTTAGATTCTACTAGCCATCTTAAATTTTCAAAGGCGAATCAAATCCCTACTAATATTATAAATGGGAAAGTAACTCTGTCTATCTGTTACGCTTTTACGCCTAAACTACTGAACTGATTTTAATGAAATTTAGTACAGAGATGGAGTTGACCTTGAGAAAGAATATAGGACAGTTTTTATTCCAGACTTGAAAGGTTCTCTTGGAAACGCGATATAACCGAACTCCACTCGGGCGAAGCTGCGGGCGGAAAGCTAGTGTTATATTATTGTCAGCTCTAGGTCTGCTAACTCTATCGTGAAATAACTTTGACTATTCTAGAGTGTTCTTTAAATTCCATCATATTTAGGTGCGTGTGGAGGCCCTATCTTTTTCGTCTGATGAACGTTACATGATATCCCTGGGCGGCAGGGATGACGGCTGTGTCGTTCTGTGGGACTGTGTCGCGGGCGCGGCCACAGGAACCGCGGCCGCCGCCAAGTTAACCACCGGAGACGCCATGACACTAGTGCCGCTCAATTTGAGAGTCAACTCATTTGTTACGGGAGGAGATTGTGAGTCACTTGTTTTATATCTGGGATACGTAGATTGTATACAAGAAAATAATAATGTAGTATGTACAGTGATTTTAAACAGGGCCCTGTTTGTAGAATTTATTTTTTTAAATAAAAACGATATCATATTGATGGTCTATGTTGGCTTATAGCAAGGATGATCCGGTCAAAGGAATACAATATAAAAGCAAGCCCAGTTTCTCATACAATAATCATGTCAATTTCTATGTTGTGTATATCTACCAAAAACAATGTTTGTTTGTATACAGCGAATCTTCGTGTGTGGAACATTCGTGCCGGCAGCAAGAACCTCGACGTGGTGGACGTGTCCCTGGGCAAGTTGAGGCGCTGTGTGAGATGTATCACGGTCAGCAGTGACGATACTTACGGCATCGCTGGGACCACGTGCGTCGGCTTGATTATTATATCACTTATGACATACGACAGTTTTTGTTGTTGTTGTTAAGTTGTTAGACGAGATCTCGATTGATTTTTTCAATGGAGACATTGTTTGTTAAATTTAGTGATGCATTTTTTAACGTAAATTTACTTTATTTCTTTTTAAGAATGTCTCTTCTCTATACTTTTTTTTTGGCTTATAAGTATTTTGCATTTTCATTGGTAACAGAGGTGTATATCTTTTTCTATTAACGTCTATCTGGTTTATAGTTTTTTTATCATTATGATTGCTATTTGTACACGTTGTCCTGTAGAACAGAATTCTTAAACAGAAGCTATAATTCTTACCTACAACAGAAAACATATAATTTAATTTATTCTATGTAACGTTACAGTTCCGGTGACATGATAAAGTTCTCCATCAACTATCCGTCTGATCCAAATGTTTCCGTGGCCGAGTGCAAACCTTCTCTTATTGGCTGTCTAGCTAAATGTGGTCCTTGGAAGAAAGGAAAACGCCCGGAATCTATATGCTATAGTCAAGGTCATATCTCTTATCTTCCTTCACTAGACTTATTCCGACATTTTATATTAAACTAGAAGACCCGGCGAACTTCGTATCGCCTTATAATCAAGAAATATCTGTTACGTTTTTTATTTATATTTGTGGAGTTTACCTATTAAAGCCATAAATCTCCGTGTTTTGAAGTGCGACAGAATGATTGACATATTAGTTAGTTGTCAAATCTAATGTCAAAAAAAAAACGTTTGTATCAACAACTACTAATAAATTAAAAATTAGTGAAAAAAACTTTGTCCAGCGGACAAAATTGTGAATCTAAACCATTCCCAGATCCCCTTGAATACACACAAAAAATTACATCAAAATCGGTCCAGTCGTTTGAGAGAAGTTCAGTGACATACACACTCACAGAAGAATTATATATATATAAAGATTATTAAATATTATTTATAATCAGGTATTGAATCAATCCTCATTATGAGTGACGGGTGTCTCATAGTGGGCGCGGGTGACGGAACCATTGACATCCTCGATGAAATTAACTGGAAAGGAGAGTTCCCCAAAGGAAAAATACTCGATCCAAACAAACCTTTCTTTAAAGCTGTAAGTTGAGAGCTCAATATTAAATATACTGCTATTTAAATAAATACAAAGTTTGATAGTATATGTTAGTAACTTTCTGGTACATAACTTGGCAAAAGACCATTTTTAGGTGTCATAGGTTGATAGGTATCGGGAACGAGATTGCATAATCCGTCAACATGATCGGATGTTCGTTTCTGAATAAACTTGCAACCATTTATATGGACCCTCCTGTTTTTGTTACTGTTACGAGTATTTTTAATTCCTGATAAGCATCAAAAGTGGCCGCTCTTTTACGCTAGGCGTACATGTGCAAACTTATCCACTACGCCAAAGCTTTGTTAAGTTATATGACCGCAACTATAATAAGTCACAACGAAGGCATTCATTGAATAATAAAATATTGTGACTGCTGTCATGTCATTGGGATATGATTGTTTAATTGTTTATATGATAGGTATTTAATCCTCTTCATGGTATTGTGAGAGAGTAAAGACAGAAACAAAAGTTGAATTCTCTTTAATAGCAAAATCATACTAAGTTAAGCTGGTGTCCAAAACAATAAAAACACCCAAAAATTAAAACTAAATTCTTACTTAACAGGATTCCGAAATCCACATTAACGCTTAGAAATTTAATTTGAACTTACTTCTCCTACGACGATCAACGAATAATGTTGAAACTTTAAAGGGTGACAATACCAAAGAAAGTGTAAATAGAATTCGTTATGCATAGTGCATTTACATATGAATTATGATAGACTTCTTCTTCTTGGTCGTAACATTCTTGTCAGAGTGGTCGTGATCATCACTTAATATTTATTAGGGCAGATGTTAGCCTTACGAGTATACGCCATTTCTCTCTGCTAGCAGATAGTCTAGTGCACTCCTGCAAGGGAATGCCATAGCAGATTTGATTTGATTTGATGAAAAAAAAAGCTCATAATGAATAATTGTTCCGACCAGCTAAGGAGCACAAAACTGGAAGGCAGCATCACGTCTTTAGAGCTGATGGAGTCTCCGTCTGTCCGTGGCTCGAGCCGTTTGTTACTAGCCGGGACACGTACTAGTGAGATATTCGCCATCAACGTGGAAACCTTTATACCCGTTCTAGTCGTCACTTGCCATCGATGTGCCATCAACGATATAGCATTCCCCAGGTTAGCTATACGATGCCCTATATATACAAAAATATCATTTATATATTTATTAATGAGATCTAAGATTTTCGAGTTTTAGTCATTTAAATATTAATATTTTTCCGATTATACTACGCGACTTTATTCTTATAAAAAACTACTAACTCCCGACGTTTCGATTACTTTTCAGCAACCGTGAACACGATATGTAGTTTTTTACAAAAATAAAGTCGCGTAGTATAATCCGAAAAATATTAGTTTCATTTAAATATATATTGATTTTTAACCGTCCGCGTCACTTTAATTGTGTCGTCTTAGGAGATAATCTCATTAAATTATTCTGATTCATTCTATATTTATTTTATTGCAACGCTTAAATAATATAGGGCGGCAACCAGAGGTTATAGGAAAACTACGAAACTTACTTATATGTATATTATAATGAGAATTATATATTAAAACTTATAACCTACACTAAAGACTACATGATTGCCCCGATGTTAGGATAACATACCATTCCATAGCTTGTGTGGTATCAGGAATCTTCTGGTTCACACGGCTTGGTGATCGTTCCACGGAGTCAAAGCGTCACTCGTTATATGATATTTTATACATACAACGATGTTGCCCCGGCGATGTTCATTTATTTTTTAATAGGTAGTACGTACATAACATGTATGCAAATAGTTATATGTATCTATTTTATCTCTACCAGAGGTATGTCGGGCGTATTCGCTACAGCGGGTGCGGGTGATGTCCGTGTGTGGTGTACTGACTCCGGTATAGAACTCCTTCGTATCGTGGTGCCTAACTTCGTGTGTTCCTCGCTACTGTTCACGGACGACGGAAAAGCTATCGTTACTGGTTAAATTAAATTTATATATAAAATTTTATGTCAGGATTTACATATATTTAATTTCGTAAACAAAAATCGGTTAACTTCGAATGAAGCATGATTTTCGGATATACTATGGGGTTTATTGCATTTCATTTTACTCGACGTTGAGTACTTTACTGCTAACCGTTATCAAGGTTTGACGAGATGAGAGTAATGTCCATATTTAATATATCTGAAAACTAGCTAAATTCGAATGTAATCTCGCAAAAATGCTAGACATCATCTGAGTTTATTTTCAATGACAATTCCATGTAGCCAAAAAAATCTTAATGTTTATTTATTCACAGATTCTAAATTCATTTTGACATGTTTCCTAAATCAAATTATTGTTAACACTCGTTACAAAACATACCTACCTAGTATATAACAGTATATAGTATGTAATGTTTCCAAATTCCAGCGTGGAACGACGGTAACATCCGAGCATTTACACCGCTGACCGGTCGTTTGATTTACTGCATCTACAACACACACAACAAGGGGACCTCCGCGCTCGATATGACGCACGACGGACGGACACTCATATCAGGAGGCTGTGAGGGACAGGTAACAGACAAGTCCTCATTTTATATATATACTAGAAGACCCGGCGAACTTCGTATCGCCCTATAGTCAAGAAATATCTGTTACGTTTTTATATTTATATTTTTGGAGTTTTGGTACCTATTAAAGCCATAAATCTCCGTGTTTTGAAGTGCGACAGAATGATTGACATATTAGTTAGTTGTCAAATCTAATGTCAAAAAACGTTTGTATCAACAACTACTATTAAATTAAAAATTTATTAAAAAAACATTGTCCAGTGGACAAAATTGTGAATCTAAACCATTCCCAGATCCCCTTGAACACACACAAAAAATTTCATCTAAATCGGTCCAGTCGTTTGAGAGAAGTTCACTTACATACACACTCACAGAAGAATTATATATATAAAGATATATTGTAAGCGTGTCGGTGGTGGCCTAGTGGTTAAAAGCCCGCCTCTCATGCACGAAGGCGCGGATTCGATCCTGACAAGTACCAATGTGATTTTTCCTAGTCATATGTAGTTTATAAGAGTATTTAGACACCACTGACAGATGAAAGAAACCTGGACTTATAAGTTAAAATTATAAGTTTGAAATCACCAACACGTCTTGAGTAGGCTTAGTGATTAATGCTCAAACCTTCTCCATGTGAGAAGAGGACTTTGCTCAGCAGTGGGCTCTGATAGGCTGATGATGATGATAACTGTGTGTTATTCTTTATTGGTATTTCCAGGTCCGTGTGTGGGACATCAAACCTGAATGCCAGAGTCTCAAGAAGGTGTTAAAGGAACACAAGAGTCCGGTGTCTGCTATACAAGTGTCTCCCAACGATACGGAGGCTGTCAGCGCCGGGACTGATGGATCGTGCATTATATGGGACTTGATGTAATGTAGACTTACCATACGAATAATAATTGAATAGGAAGTTACGAAGGTTCATTCACGTCATGATAGTCGTTATTTTGGAGTATGAACGACTTGTCACTATTATTTGTAACTTTTTTGGTGACATAAACATTGTTTTCTCTATTGTAATTAATCAAGGGCAGCCTTAACGGGCAAAATGTTTTTTTTTTTAATAGAAATAGTTTGCTTGCAGCTATTGCAGCAGCTTGATAGATATCAGGCTGTTTCGGAACATTTTTAACTGACTTCAAAAAAGTAAACGAAATATATTTGTGTATTAAAAAAATAACATGTTATTAAGTATCAGTTGTCATTACTTAAACTCGTATCAAACAAAAGAAAAGTAATAAATCTCAAAAACAAATCACATCTCGTCAGCCCGTGATCACGGTTGTTGAAAAAAGCCGAAACGTCGGGAGTATATATAGTTTCTAATCAAAAATAAAACGCGAAGTAAAATCCGAAAATATTAGTTTCATTTAAGTAATAAATCATTAACTTATTATTATATGTTTCAGTTCGTTATCTCGTCGACAAGTGATGTACGCTAACACTTTGTTCATGTGTGTGTGTTTCGAGCCGCGAGGAGTGCAATTGTTGACGGGCGGCACGGACAGACGGGTTGCATACTGGGAGGCAGGCAGCGGGAACCTCGCTAGAGAGGTATACTAGGAATACAAAATATATATAGAGATAGAGTAGCAGTAAAAAAAACTCATTAGTAATTAATTAATAGTTGTATTTTAGGTTACATCAAAATTAGTCCACTTCCCCGTATAAACAGTAGTGGAAACTTAACTGGTTGGAAACTTAACTAATATTAAGCTGTAATATACGATATGCTGTATGTTTCCTTAATAATAATAAATAAATAAAGAAATTACCTAGGAGTGAAGCTTCAGAGACCTTGAATCTACTGTTTAAATGACACTAATATTTTTCGGATGTACTACGCGATATTATATTTGATAAAAATTTACATACTCCTGACGTTTCGGTTACTTTATAGCAACCTTGATCATGAGCAGACGAGATGTGAGTCACGGTTGCTATAAAGTAGGTATGTGGTTTTTTATCAAAAATAAAATCGCGTAATACATCCGAAAAAAAATTGTTTCATTTAAATGAATAAGACTCGCGAAAATCTTAGATCTCATTACTTCAATATTCTGGTTCATACTTCACGGGGAGACAACAATACTAGATATTCTATAATTCCAAAAACCACGATAATTCGTAATATCTTTATATGGACGTGTTGCGAGTTATTGTGGTTCTATTGCTAATACATAGACATAGCGTGCAGTTAGAAGTCATTTTAAGTTTCTTAGATCCTTTCTGCGAATGTTGAGAATTCACAAAAACTTTACATACGGAAGGTAAAATTCGATGACTAGGATAATTTATTCTCTTAGAATACATTAGACAAGACATACTACATATTACGTGGGATAACTTGTTCTAGGTTATTATATCTTAAAATTATAACACTGTTTCAGTTGGAAGCGAGCAAAGTAGGAGCTATAAACGGAATACATATAACACAAAAAGGAGATCTGTTCGTGACCGGTGGCAACGATCAAATGGTTAAAGTAAGTTATAGTAAACAAACTTATAGTAATTTTATTCAAAATTGCTTTACAAATGGCGACAATTACTTAAAAAGTCTTCGTCTTTAAGCTTACCTAAAATATGTATATGAAGTGGCTAAAAATAAATGGAAACTAGTCTGTAGACACAGAAGTTAGTAGAAATTTTAGTTTGCAATATACTTTATCTATAATCTAGATTCTAGAGGGTTATTATTTAGCGAACACGTTGAAATTGATTTTTTATTTCTGAAAAACAGAATACAAACAATATGTTGTTGGCCCCTCACTGCCATTTACAAAAAGCAAACCAACAGGCGTGTCTTTATACATCTAACATGACATATATTCAGACTTTTACAACTTTAATGTCAAAATAGAAAAAGCCTACACATTTCTCAGCGTTTCACATAGAGCTAAGGTATTCTTATAACAACATTACTTATACATATAAAGTGTCATGAATGTTTGTTGTGATATAGTTATGGAAGTACCAGGAGGGTATCTACACACACATGGGTCTGGGTCACGCGGGCGCGGTCACCTGCTGCCGGTTCAGTCCCGACGCTAAGGTCATCGTGAGCAGCTGTGCGGCCGGGACTATCATAGTGTGGAAGGTGCCCGACGTACGTATCACGATATGTATTACAGTCACACACACATACACACACACACACATATCTTGAAATAAATCTTTTCTCAGATTGTTTTACGCCTAATAGGTCACTGTACTTTTTTATATAGCCCTCATGATTACACTCGTCTCTACCTGTGATTTCTTTCTAAGCTGATACACAGCTTGAACAGAGTTAAACTAATATCAATATAACTAAATTCCATCTTCTATTCCCATGTTTACATGATTTTATTGTTCGAGTAACTTTGTTACTAACGCACAAATTATAAATATACTAATATGGGTATGACAATGTCACAATGATCACATTTTTTATCTTAAAGGAAAAAATGACATTAGAAATATGGAAAATGCATAACATTAGAAAAAAATAAGTAAAGTTAACATCAATATTAATAATTGTTTGGAATTTTCAATGTGTATTTAATTTTCAAACTGAAAAAAAAAATTAAATATAATATAGTAATTTAAAAATTTTTGACTTAAAGTATTCATCATTAGTTTAAATGGAGATTTGTAACTCCTCAAATATCACTTCGCCAGACCTCGCCAGTCACACCGAAGTCCATAACTTTGTGGAATCTTTGATTATTAATACTTATTTTATTTATATATTAAGATAGAAGTCAGCAATTTCGAGAATTGCATATTTCTTAAAATCACATCATTTATCATCTTCAACCCATGTTATCAAGTATGCAAAATGTTTTCAGATGTACGTCAACGACGATAAGTTATCATCTGGACGGAAAAGTTCTGCGGAGCCGAAAACATTAGAGGAGGAGTTACACCTACCCTTGGATGATAAACCTGTACAGAAGGCGGCCGGCGACAGACCTCACAAGATACCTGCCGCGCCCTCTAAGGTCAATATAACATAATTCGTATTTAATATATCCAATTGTATATCTTATCTTATATCTTTAAATTAGCAATTCTTGTATATACAACATGTAACATAATTAACGCACACCCTGAAAGTAGATTATTCAGAATCGGTATCTGGATCGATTTTTATAGTTTTTTATGTAGGTTATTTTTTTTCTCAAATTTAGATAGAACTAATTAAATTACAGTCATCCTACGCACGCAACACCAACAGCGACAGTCGGCACACATCAAATACCTACGCACGTGTCCATTGACCTCCTAGATCAGCTGATTTAACGCCACTCGACTTTTTTTGTGGAGGCAAATTAAATCGCTAGTTTATAACACAGAGACAACAAGTTTCGAGGAACTAAAAAATAGGATAATAACCGCCTTTATAAAAGTGAAAAGTGACACTGCTGACTGCAGGCCTGCAGTATTATCTAAAATAAAACCACAATTGCGGAAACAGTCATTAAAGTGCATTGAACAAGGCGGTGGACATTTTGAAAATGTTTTAAAACGACATCGCCGTGCGAGTGCAAATTAAACTAAGTTTGTTTATGATCTTTAAATTATTGTTAATATTTTGATTCACACCATTTAAATACGCAGACTTTATCGTAGGTATTGTGGTGTCTAATCAAATTACGCGTTATCGCCTGTTTAATAATTCTTATTTACAAATTTCATTTAACCAAATAAAAAAAAACCAATGTCGACAATCTTAAGCCTGAAAATTGTGAAAGAAAATCATAAATCATAATGTAGTTATTTCGTGTTCTTATTATTACCTACTACTTATTATTGTCGGACGGCACTCGGGGAGAGGGGCGCGGGCGCGGCGAGTACATTGTGTCTGTCTGTGTGTGCGTGTGCAGCGGAGTGTTGGTGAATAGCTGACCATATTATTTGCACGAAATTGGTATAACTAATTTCACAAATAAAAAATGCTAACGCACATATAAATAATATTTGGTGTATGCATTGCGTTTATATTATTATATTCTAATTGGGGTGTTTGAGGGTGTGCGTTAATTATGTTACACGTTGTATGTTTATATATAATAATTGGAATCTCGGAATCGGCTCCTACGAATTTCATGAAATTTAGTATATAGGGGGTTTCAGGGCGAGAAATCGGTCTAGCTAGGAATTATTCTTAGGAAATGTTATTTTATTAAAAAAAATAGCAAAAAGGTGTCCTTTAAAATATGACTCTTCCTGACATCTATTGGCGAATAGTAATATTACTTTTTGCTAATTGCTTTAACGACACAACCGGAGATGACGTTGTTAAGCAACAGGAAGTCAATGAGTGTTTGTTTTGAGGTTAGACTAAGAAATTAATTGTTGATTTATATTGTTTCATTATTATATTGTTTTGTGTCTTCTTAACATGTTCACTTAAAAATGCCTAAAGGAAATTTAAAGAAAACTTAAAATAAATACTAATAATTCCTAAATACCGAGCTAAGCTCGGTATCCAGATATTTGAAACTGATAGTACCCATACCTATAAAATACTATATACATATAAATACGTCTTCTGATTTCAAATTCATTTAATCTTCAATATTCAAAGCCAATTTTACTTCATTTATTTATGTATGTAAATCCGTACTTTTTTTTTTAATTTCATTATTATTATCCTTAGTATATTAAATAATAAACTCATCGTTAAACCGTGACTGTACGGTTCATGTTTGGCTTGAAAAGATATTACCACATTTTTGAATTTCGTAATAATCTCAGTTCTCCACAAGCTATCCCCGGGATGTACATTGTACATGCCCCTCTATTGTGTATTATTCAATCCTACGTTTCCCTCTTATCCTAAACAAAAGTCGACTTAATATTTTATAATGTTTGTATCCTCAGGTGGAGAAGATCGCTTCTATAGATACGAGTCGAAGTAGCGTCCACTCGTGTTGTCCGTGCGACTCTGCTAAATCTAATCAGTCCAAAAAGACTACACCCAAGAGTGGACCAAAGTGTTGTAGACCGCCAGGTCAGTTGGTGACACAAATTTAATATAAAAGACATTACTTTCATTTATCTAACTTGGTGTAACTGATTTTGTTCTATAATGGTGCCCACAAAAAATATGTTATATGTAGATAAGAAAACAAAATATTCTAACTTTTAAATCTATACTTACAATAAAACTTAAGTAGGTATATATCATTTTAAAACAACATTGTCCTTAAATGAACTGGTTACCAACTGCACCGCCTGAATTCTCCCCTGGAAGTAAGAATTATGTTGAGACAGAAATCAAAAGTGTCTGTTATTAAATAGTTATGGTAACTATGTGACAGCGCCATCTATGGTCTGTAATAGATGACACAAATATAGAAAATAAAAAATATACAAAATAAAACATCTACGTGATCTCCCTCGGGATTCGGGAACTACATAGACAGATAAAGTACATTACTGGAAAGCTTCATAAGAATTTATTCATAAGTTTTTACATCCAACAATAACACAAGACTTTCATAGTTCTATTAGTAGGGCTAACCTTCATTCGAGATATTAAAAACTTAATAGTATTTCTCTAAATGCAGTCTAACAAATTTTGACCTCAGACACATGATTATTAAGTATAAAGAATGAATATAAGATCAAAGTAAAATTATACAACTTTGATAAAGACCGCTTTAGTAAGAAAAGGCAGTGTAAAATAGAGAAATAAAATGTTTGATGAAAACTAATTTATCAACACGTATTGTTTAAAAGTTACTAATAAGAAAATCTTTATATATATATACTGACTTGTAATGTTTGTATTAAAATCCATGTTATTTCCATTTAAATTATGCCAGTCAGTATCAATGATGGAAAAACAATATGTTATATAGAAAACAATATATTTCACAGATAATCTACCAACAAGGACTACGAGCAAGGATTATGTCAACAGCAGTGGAGATAGAAAGTAATCAATTGCTTGGAGAAAAAAATTCTATACAAAAGATGCCAACGGAACTATTAGAATTATTTATGATACTCCAGTACAAGTATCCAAGTGACAATAATTTATATTTTTAATATTAAAAAGATTCATTATAAATATGATTTTTATTTGAATACCATCACATACATATATTATAAAATTCATCACACAAATGACTTAGCCAAGTTACTGCTAGAAATAATGCTTAAATTATACACATAAAACTAATATTTTTCGGATATACTGCGTTTTATATTTTTGATAAAAACAACATACTCCGGACGTTTCAGCTACTTTTCAGCAACCGTGATCATGGGCAGACGAGATGTGAATGACACTAAGTGGTATGTTGTTTTTATCAAAAATAAAGTCGTGTAGTATATTCCAAAAATATTAGTTTCATATAAATGACTCACGAAAATCTCAGCACTCATTATACACATTATGTTTATAGAATACATGAAAACAGGATTTTATAAAATAATCAACCAAAATTTAATTTATACAGGGTGTATGAAAAACTATGTCAACCCTCTTAACTACGTTATCAGTATCGATAATGTAACACAAGAAAACAACTTACATTTACAAACTCTTCAATAAAAATAATAAAATTAAATATTAAATGATTATTATATGTAGAGTAACAAAATGTTTGTAAACCCTGGTATAACACGATGACACGCAATGACGTCATCACAGCTGCTGCGCTACTAGTGAGGACCTTGAAGTTACTTTCACATTATTGAGAATATCGATATTTAAAAAATCATAACAATAAATAAATATTTAATATTCATATTATTTCGATACTTATTTTGATATATCAAACATTAATATTATGTTTGATTGTAAAACATCATTTTTAACAGAAATAGATTAACGATTTATCCTAATAATACAACATATGTAGTTAATTTACCTGAACAAGTTTCAAATTATAATATTTATTATTAATAAAAGTTATTTTAAATGAAATTATTTTAATGTGAAAAGCATAACTATTTAAACCAATATTGAAAATGTCGATAGAATATTTATCGATATAACTAATTTTTACACTTTCAAATCTCTATTCGACAACTAACAGAATAGTAATAATAACGCCGGCGGCCCGTCGCCTGCGGTCAATGGTCACGCATGCGTCGTAGCGACTATACGGTGTCTTGACCTTGTATGAGTCAGATGTTTGGAACATATTTTCGAAAAATGTCGATTTAAAACTTACTTAGCCTATGCACTGTAACTGACTTCTGCTTGATTTTTTTTAAGTTATACTATTTTTTATAATAAGCTTATACTTATATGTATACATGCCTTCAAGGGTTGACACAGTTTTCCATACACCCTGTATAAACAAAGACTAAATATTATAATGTTATAAATCTTTGGAATGCTTCACCAAACATGTTTGAAAAGATATAATTTGTAATGCATTTATTTACATTTATTTTTATAAATATGAAAAATTATAAATGTCTTAATATTACAATCATTGAATAATAATCAAACATAAAACTGAAGCATGAGACAATGATATATGCTTAATAGAAAGAAGCCATCTCATGATATATTAAAATACAACCAAAATATATAATTCATACAATTCATCCCCAAGCTTGACTCTTACAGTAATGCAGCACCAGTTTACCGTCCGTTCCAAAACACTCATACAAATTCTTGATCAGCTGGTCGGGGGACAGGGCAAATGTTTGATTGACATATAGAAACTGAAAAAATATACAATATATATTTGTGTGATATGTTTTATACTGTTTTTTAAAGTGGAACTACATGAAACTATCAATAAGATTTACAACAAGGAATTTAGTAAATAGTAACTTATTAAAAACAGTAGATGACTCGAAACAATGCCTTTAAAATACTAAAAACCATTAAAGCAGACAGGTAAGTTTTCAGTTACATTTGGTCATTAAAACGTTTGAATGTGAGATATTGAAAAATATATTTGACAAATATAAATATTGAAAAAATATAAAATAAATGAGTTGCTTGTTTAAACAAGTAGAGAGATGTAAATTTTACACTATATGAATAGCTCTAGTTTATGGGCATTTCTCTACTAAATGGAAAATCACTGTCCCAAGCAAATTTTGTATAATAAATTCTATCATATCTATTTTTTTAGGTTTAATATGGACATTAATGTGGTATTCTTGGTTCACCATTGTTCATTTAGTAATTTAATATAAATGTTTTCGAGATAAAAGATGTTAAACACCTCAAAACACAGTCCCCTGGTATAAAAGTGACTTATATGAAAATTTGTGATAACAAGGGTTACAAGTTCAGAATTGATGAGAATGGTATGTCTGATGTCAGTTTTGACCAAATATTATAAAAGTTAGTTTATTGTGATAATTAGTTAACAGAGGTAATTTTTTTTTGTTTGTTTGTAATAACTAAATGGTGAATTTTAGAAAGACTCTTGAAGTAAGAAGTTGATTTTAGTCAGTTTATCACAAATGTTATAGAAAGTCTACTCTAAAGTCTAGTCTAAGTTACACATTGTAATAAAAATAAAGCTTTGCTTATTTAAACAAACAATAATACTAGTTTTTGTTCATAAAAATATTCCCCTGGTTGGCCACAACAATCCCCTGTCACAATTTTGCACAGAACCATCCATAACCAGTGGCGGCTGTACCTTAAGTGCACTCGGTCGCTGAACCACCAATTCAAAAGATTTAAAAATCACAAAATATTACTTCATCTTTATTTTTAAATTACCATTTTAATATTTATTTTTTAAACATATAAAAACATATAAAAAATTAAATTTCCTAATTATGATCAAAAAGCTTGAGCGCTTTACTAAACTCAAATCGTGGGCTTCGGCGAGTGCATGAGGACTCCTAATACATCTTGTATGAGATACGCATTAATAAGCAGGACGCGTGAAACAAAAGATAGTTCATAGAAATGTACCGAGTAATGAGTCGGTTCTCGAGCGCCGCACGAGCGGCCGAAGATTACCGAGAGCACCCGATATATGATGAATTGAGCCGTGATTGACATCTCGTTATATTGTTTTGTTGCATTTTCTAATTTTGATATTTTAGTAAAGTGCACCACCGGTTCGATTACCCACCGGCCGCCACTGTCCATAACTCAAAAACCAAGAGGAAAATGTGTGGGCTTCTTTAAGAAATATATTTGATATACTATTGACTTTCTTTCTATTGACAGACATTCTCAACATTTAATAAAATTTGCTTAGGACAGTCTTGTATGGATAAGTTTCCAAATAGCAGAGAAACACCCTTATATTTTTTGTGATAAGTGAAAAAGTTTTGACAACATAATATGTATCTCAGAAGAGGAATATTATTTATAAGACTAAAATCATACCAATCTTTCCTCAGGTTCCAGTTTCAGATACTTTTTAACAAACTCCATAATCCAACCAATAGGTTTCTCAGCATCCACAGCCCATTTCTTTTTTTTCATTATAGGTGCGTTACCTGTCGCCTTCAGCAAAATATCAACTGAAAAATTTATTAATGACTATTATTCATCTATTCTGTATATTAAATTGTATAACAAAAATTTATACAAAAGAACATTTAATAAAAAGTATAAATAAAACTACGCGCTTTTAACTTTGTCTGTTTTTCCTGTGTCACTGTTATCTTTCTGTTCATCTTTTTCGCTGTTCAATATTTCTGCTTGGGATGTATCATCTGAATGTTTTTCATCACTCATGGTAGGGCGATACAGATAACAGTAATTTTGTTCTTATTATAAAGTCTTGATGATACTTGAAGTGTGGAAAAACGCATACATTAAAAATATGAATCAATTAAACAAATTTAAAAAACCAGACATCATTTTTATCAACAATTAATTCGGATTGTTAATATTGGCAAGTGACAACTGACAGGCCATAATTAATATGTTAGTGTAACATAATATGAACACGAAATATGATATAAAAAAACATTGAAAATTTGAGTTAATATTTCTGACTCTCCTAGGTGTTTGAATTGTAGGTAGTGATGTATAGAAAAATGATATTAAGTCTTAGAAATATAAATTATCAAATTTTTTAAGAGTTAACATATTTAGTTTTTCATTATTTTTACTGTTTGTTTTAACTTATGATTGTCACAGATAATATTAGGCATTTTTTTTAAATAATAACATCTCTGTTTACAATTTATGGCCTCGTCAGAAAAGTTCAACAGGTGTCGGGTGTCCTTAAGGACTCATACATATCCATTCTTTTTTTCAAATTGGCCGAACATTTTGGACAGTTAGCATTCGACAATATCTCCTTATACAAATTTTTAAAAAATTGCCTTAAACTTAAACTAAAGAGTAAACAAAAATGCTAGAGTCAGCTATGCAACGTGGTATAATTCTACTACGATTGTGATTTAAGTAATATTCATTACATTTAGTTTACCCTCGTTAATTGAAAATGTAAGTAAATTATTTTATTTTCGTTGTATTACGATGTGATTTTCTTTTTGCTCCGTTTATCTTTTTTGCTAAACAAGGTAAAAATTCTATGGCGCAAAAAATATGGTCAATGTTGTCAAATCTTGTCAAGTGTGATAAATGTTGGGGATTTACTTATGTTTTGTTAAAAGTAACTTATATAATAATAGAATCTTTATTGCAAAGCAGAATTCTGGAAAAAAATTCAAAGAAAATAGACGTAAATGTCATCGTGACAATACGGAATTTTTTAAATAAGAGGAGTATGCTTTGATTTTATTTTAGCTTCAAGATGAGCTCCAAGGGATGGTATTCAAAACAAGATGTGATAAAAGATTTAGCCAAGGTGACTGGGAAGCGTGTTAGTGATTTGGGTAATCATTATGTTGTGGGGACTGAACCACCGCCTGTTTGGAACAATGAGGAAGGTAATGTTTAATCAGTTAAATTACACTTCTAATTATATTAACTGCTCTATTTTTCTGAACTTCATATATTTATCTTTCTAAAAGTGTTCTTTAGATATAAAATTTTAATATGATGTTAAATTTTGGTGGATGTATTTTAATATCAACATCTCATATTTGTGTCTAAAACTGTGTATTGAATATTACAGATGATGAAGATCTCTCAAGATTCTATGGAGGACAAACACCAACACAAACAGATGACATAGAGAAGCCTGATTTGGCGGGAATCACAGAAATGCTGAGAATGGTAATTAAACAATATATACAATCCTTAATTGCAAATTTGGCTTGTTGATGTTCTCAATTTGTTACAATCATCAAAAATTTTCAGAGCCACAATGATACATAATATGTTTTATTATATCTTACTCCACCATGCATACATGTTTGTTCAGTCTGTGTAATAAGTTTAAATCTGAAATTATAGTATTCAATAAAACTATATTAAATTGTCATGTATGTGTTGTGCTAAGTAGCAACTTGATTGACAGAAACCAATATACTTAAGTAATCTACCTACACTACACTTGACATCACATTATTATTCCACAACACTGACTAAGTAAAACTAATACATAACAGTTTTTCAAATCGTACAACCATTGGTAGCTATAATCTTAAGCTGTTTCAGTGAAATAAAGTTTCGCAGTACTATCTTATGTTGATATATTTTCACAAAAAATGTCTTCATTAAAAAATATCAATGATAGAGTCAAGGCCTCATAGTTTAGTATTCTATTTATCAGTAGATTTAAATGTTTTGTTTTCGTAAAAAAGTGACCGAATCTTAATACATATAAGTAAAACACATGTCACATTGTTTGTCTGTGATGAATTCCTTAACCACTTAATAAATTTTATATTAAATTTGCACACGGTGTGCTGTTTAATCCAATTTGAAAGATTTTTAAGGTTGTAGAGCATAACTGTGGTCCAGTGACTACAGGTTAATCATGAGCTGTCTCAACTAGGGTAGTACCACTCTCTCACACAAGATTTGCATGAAATAGTCTTTAATGACTGTGTTTCGTCTGTTGAGTGAGAGAGCCAGTTGCCCTTTCCATGTTCCCACACTTTCCTACTATTTCCTTATTCCCTCCCCTCCCTTTTCCTGAATAAGCAAGGTTGGCAACACACCCACAACATCTTTTTGTCGAGGATGTCCATGGGCGACAGTGACTACCGCCCATCAAGTAGAGCGCCTTCTCGTTTGCCACCCTTCTCATAAGAAAAGATAGCTGTCATCTTAATTTATAGCCACAATATTATTTTATTGCAAATAATTTGTCTATTAGTTGACATTCACAATTATCTGTTGACTCTAAATAATTTTAACAGTTGTGTTGTGTATGATGTCACATGACACATACTATGAATGTAGTTGACGTAACCATATCTATTGTTTTAACACACTATACATTTATACTCTGTGACAGACTAGTAACAAACATATAAGGAACAATTTTGATGTTTATGTTAATCTGAGTATCTATATGTTTGAATGTTTTTAAAATTTTAATTTAAAATGTAATATTCTATTTTACAGGTTGACAACTACAATGAAGGGCCATCAGAAGAGAATAAAACTGAACCAACTGATGTTATAGTGTCTATAAGTAAGTTAGATCCTAACGCACAGGAGTTTGAATCAAGTACAGTGAAACAAGGGCAAAGTGCATTAAATGTAAATAGTAGTAAATATAATGAAGAGCCCGACATTAGAGATCAAAAGTTACCCTTAGATGTTAAGAAAACTGTGCGGACTGATATCTGTGATACTAAAGTAAGGGATAACCAAACTCATATACCTAATGAATTGAAACAAATGAGAGAACAATTGAAGACTAAGATCGCAGAAACATCCAACATTAACTGTGTGAAACAAAAGAGGGAGAGAAACCTAGCGATTACAACACTCATGAAGCTATACAGCAAAGAAGCGGTGACAGAAACAAAACCTAATCTGATATCACCTGAATACTTTATAAATAACACAGCAAATAATATAACACACACACAGGATGGAGTAGGGAATAACTTGACTACAGATCACGTCACTGAAGACACTTTAAATGCTTCTACGGATACTGAGATTATTAATAAAGAAATTGCAGCTTCTGTGGAAAAAGTAACAAAATGGCTCTGTAGTTCAGAAACAGAGACACCAAATAATTGCAGTGATACATCTCGCAAAGATACTGATAGTACTGAAGAAAATACAGTAACGAAAGTGCCACAACAAACAAAAGTGCCCTTAATACATCTAGGTCCGGTCACATTCAAGAGGAAAACTAATAATCGTCATGCAATTTCACCCGTTTCTTTACTGTCGGATAGTAAGACGAACAAATCGGAAACTTACATTCCATCGAACTACGCCAACGAACTCACTAAGAAATACACAGAACAGAGCAAACAAAGACAGTCGCAGCCAGATCTTTGGACGAGTATAGAAAATAAACTGAAAGAAAAGGACGAAAAACTAAAGAAACAGCGGCTCGTACAGTGATGGTGATGAAGTGACAAATAATGATTTAAGTGAAAGTTTTTAATGATGCTATGACGACGGGGTGGTGCAAATACCATATCATACAAACCAAATAAGCGCGAGACGTGTAAAATGGTGAACTTGTAAGATTTTATATTAAAGACATATTTTTTTATTGTTGGCATTTCTTATTTTAATCCGAGTTTTTTTTTGTAAGACTTAAATTGTATAATAATGCTGGCCGGTTGTAACTAATAACTGAATAAAAGTTTATAAATAAATGAAGGAGAAATAATGTGTTAAGTACATATAAGTTCATTAAACCACTGGTATCATTGAATAAACCATGCGAAATCTGAAGCAGCCACGAATTTGTATCTAGATGTTCAACATAGACTGTGTAGGTGAACAAATAAAAGAGGCATCCTTCAACGTCAACTGTTAAAAATATTGGCGCTGATTATTTTCGCTTCCACATATACGCATAAATATTATACAGTCTGCACACAAGACGAAAATTACATATTTCAATGTTCAATGTAGTTTAGATAAAGTGAATAGAAATTAAGTTTTTGTTTCTTTTGTTCTATTCAATCTGTCAAAAAACACTCAATCCACAGTTAGGTTAAGTGTCAACTAATGACATTTATCACAGATCATTAGTAAAATACAAGCACGTATCATGATTTACGAATTATGAGACTAGTTTTTTGGAATTCTAGAATCTTTTTTTCATTTAAAGTAATCCCTCATTTACACTGAAACAATCCAGTCAAAAGACTAGTTTAAACTCAAAATATTCAAGATTAAGCCAATACCTATATTATTTATTATACCTATATGTTACAAAACACTTCATTTTTTATAGAAAGAAAACCAATGTTTTTTAGGAAGTTTGGTTAGTACCTAAATGAATTGGTACATACGTCGTCTTTCAATGATTTTGTGTATAGAGTTATAGACCATTAAGAATACCGAGATTTATGGAGTTGCATTTTAGGTAAACTTTAGCTACCCCACATATTCATGTTGGTAAATTTCATTGTAGTTGGAGTTTCGTTCTTGCCGTAACAATATGGATTTATTATCCTTGAAACCACTTAACAAAGTTAATGGAATCCAAATTAAAAAATTGTCAGGTCTTTCTCATGACAAGAGTATAAAACATGATTAATTTTAAGTATGATAAGAAATTTAAATTAGATATGCGGAATGAGTTAAATATATTTTATAGATTTTCGATAAGTTAGAGAGTCAGTCAAAATTAAAATGTTTTGAGGTTATAGGATTTATCAAACGGTATTGTTTCTTGAATACGTATAGTTCATTTCAATAGAAATTGGCAATCTTGTAAACAAAGCAACTGACCACGATTACCCCGTTCTTACGTACAATGGAATATCAGTCCTCATTATAATTACATCTCAATGAACCCACCACTTTTTTTAACAATCTTATCATCAATAAACAACTGTGTTATATGTTTATTTTATTAAAATCATTTTGGTTGTTTTTTTTTTAACTTGGTTTGTTTGGTGTTTTTAAAGCGACTTCTTTACTTTACTTTCAAACTTAAAAATGTATAGCTGACCGGGGGAACTCTGTTTCTCCTTAAAGGCAGTAGAGCCGTTCTTGAACTATAATTGATACAACTTTTATTTTTAAATTAATATTTATAATCATTATTATTTTAACCAAGTCACAGATATCAAAAAGATTTGATTATACTAAACACTATAAGTAGTGTATTCTACAGGCTGTGATGAAAATCAGTCAACCGATCAAAATGTTTTTTTTTTCTGGTATTTGGCAGTCGGAACTAAACATAGGAAGCGCTAAAAGTACAAATGAATCATGTTTTTAAATCGTTAGTGATCTCGTAATACTTATTGACTTTGATGGCATGGTCTTTGGGGTCCTTGGTTTCCCAGGGAATCAAGGATTTTTAGTACTATTGGGATGCCAAACAATCTTCTGTTTTCGTTTGCATTCTGCATTTATAAACTCATTAAAAAAGCTCACTTATAAATACTTAGCAAAATATGAACAATTTTAAGAATTCATTTATATGAATAGTTTAATGTAATAATTAAGATTAAAGTATCTTGAAGAGTGCTCACATCACTAGGGGCATAGAAAGTTTTTGTCATTATCAGCTGATCACGTTTGTTTATAAGATTGCCAATTTCTATTAAAATAAACAATACGTAGAACTCGTTTTCTGGTGGAAAATATACCCTCACTATTTTCTTCCGATAAGAAGTTTCCATAGTTTACTTACTATTATCCCAATAATAAAGAGATGAGATTACACAATGACACATAACTGTAATAAACAGATATGTTATCAGCGTGTTGTAGAACCTTACAAAAACTCGCAACTGATAATTCGAGGTGATAAATATGTGTAAACACTAAATAAAAGAGGAATTGGTGTGGAGCTATGAAGGATGACGACCATTCAACATTACTAGTTCTCGAGTGAAGAAAGCGAATTATAACCTTTAACTTCTACGAAACTTACCTCAAGTAATTTCTGCCTGAGAGTTGAAAGTAGAACATTATCGTTGGTCGAATCCATAGCCAGGGAATCATCTATTTAATACGCTTTTCTGTATTGTACGATGAGTCGTTATGAAAGGTGGGGATGGGGTGGGGATCTCGAGATTTTCAAACATCCGTGACAATTTTTTTATCATATCTGATATCATATAATTTGTTATAATATTTAATTTTATCACCTAAATTTGAAATGAAAGAGTTTGAAATACCGTACCCGTCTTCAGATGTGTCAGGATCATTATCCTTTTTTCCTATTGGATCTTTTGAGTCATTAAAATCGCCTTATAATTCATCAAAAGTAAAATTGGAATTAAGTAGAATACCCGCGGGCCGCGGTGGACAAAGGGTAATCATTTTTTAACCTGAACCTAGGTCTAACCATTCATACAAATGAGTCGCTGGTGGAAGAATTCAAATCAAAATTACATTTGCTTAAAATCTTAATTTTGTTTTATACAACTGATGTCAAGGATCTTGAGTTCATCTCCCGTGTTTTTCTTTTTTACATATTTTGTTTGGCCAGTATATTAGTGATAGATGTAATAATACAAGTTTAACACAAAGGTATTTAAAATAATTAATATCGAATTTTACTTGCCTATAGGTACGTACGTTATACACAAGCTAACGGATTTGTTTTTGCTATATTGCGAATATGTTTTAAATTTTTAATGCAATCTTGTTCTAACTTGATATAAATGATTTAAGGAATTCTCCATTATATTATTAAGCCAATAGGAATTATGGTATCTAGCTGATAGTATACATGCTGTTTCGTGACTTGTCGCTCCCTCAAGGTCGGGAAGTGAGTGCTGAGATAAAAAATACAATTGCAAAATAATAAACTCTCAAGTATACCGAGGTTACTTATTAATATTAGATAAACACTTTGACATTATTAGATGTGCATTTGTAGGGTGAAAATGGTTCTAAATTTACAGAAACTGTAAAAATTTTATCTCAAAGGAGTATTATAGTTCTGGACCAGATGTCACTTGGTTTGTGTGATAATTTTAATATTATTATTAAGAGCAAAATAAAAACTTTCAACTGTTTTTAGTCCAAAGTAAGTGTTGCTTATTAAATATTATATTATACATATACATATTATGTATTTGTAAATATGTAATTATATTATTTGTATATGAAAGAATACAAACTAATTGGTAGTAATAAAGCAAATAAAGAAAATGTATTAGACAATAATAAAATAGCTCATAAAAGACCTAGTGATGGACCCGACTCGATGGAGGGGAAAATAAAATCGGTGGAAAATATACAATTTTCCAAAAGAATGGAAATGTTGCTGTAACTTCTCTCATTGAAGCTCATCAAAGCCAGGTGGTATTATTTCTGATCGAGAAAAAAGTAGAAAATCATTTATATATACAAAACATTATATGAAAAGTATGTCTTAAATCACTATTTATTTCACTAAACACAGGATAAAATGCAAGCAATGTATTGGCCGGAGCTGGAAAGAAAATAAAAGAGATTGAAGAGAAATGGCTTTTTATGGTTCCATTCATGTAATCATAAATTATTGTCACTGATATGGTTTAGTTTAGTTTTTATATGTAATATTCATTATTATTTATTATTTATGGATGGTTTTATTATTTAATTTATACTTCAGAGTTCAGAAAAGAAATGCTTTCGCCCTCAAGTAGTCAGAACAGTTTAGATGAAGCACAAGGTTTTAAACACATTGATTAAAAATAAATGATAAGTGTTAAGATCTGTCTAATATAGGAATAACTTTTAAGTCACACTATTAACATTAAAATCTAACATATTTATATGAATGTCATACTATTGATTAAAATATTTAAATCATGTAATCTGTATACGTAAGCAGGTACATTGTGTTATTACAATTACTTTGTGAATAACCACTTCTATGTTACGTGTAATATAGCAGCAATAATTTATTTTTCAGTCTTGGATATTAACAATTTAAGTGTAATCACAATCTTCCCAATGATTGCACAAAGTCTGTGTAAAGAACTGTATGAGACAAAAAATAATCATAGATGATTCGTCTGAAAACTGTCAATAAATTTATATGAACTTCATTTATTTTTATTGCGATTTAATGTTTTTATAAAAGAAAACACTTTTTAATACATTTTTTTATTTCTTTAGAGTATAGATGTTTTTATTTTACTTTTTGTTGTTCCTCATTTAGATTTCTTGAATGTTAGCAATGTTGCCCATATACACTTTGTCCACGGAATACCTAATAAAATCTAATTCTTCCCTTACTCATGCTAATTCTATTTCAAAAGGGTTTAACGGTTAAGCACTACTACTACTTTGGGATTACTTTGACTACTACTTTGGGATAGGTCATTAACATTACAAGAAACGAGATGATAACTATTGAACGTTTCGTAAACAGCTACATCACGTTGAGATTGTTGGCTTAACGTGATCAAAAAATTATAGTCTCCATGGAAAATTAAAAGATCATAAGTCAAATAATCGTTCTGGTACATATATAATAATTTTATTTAAACATTAACATCTGAAATATACATAGTTAGTTATACGAAGTTATGTAAGTACGGAAGCTTTTACATATTGACCAAAAATCCATTAATTACACAATACTCATATTTTAAAAAGCTATGAAAATATAACAAAAATTTATTATAAACCGAATAAAAGAACTGCCTTACCATGGAATTATCTGTAGTTATAATATATGTTAACGAGGATTTGATAGTTATTTTTTTTTTATATTTTTGATAGTTTTATTCTGACCCCTGTTGTATCGACATGTCATGTCGCCAGCGGTGTCACTTTTTCGAACATAAATGTTTGCATAATAAATAATAATATGAACACAGGCTTATGAATGAAAAACTGGGAATAATCCGTATGCAGTGTGACGATCTAATTGTGTGTGAAGTGTGGGTACTGAATTGTGATACTTCACGACTATACTATAATATTTCAACTCCTGATAACTTAACTAGTAATATGTGGTCAGGTTTTTGTATTCCACCCTTTATACATAAATACTTTGAGAATAAAACGGACGAACGATTATTCATAAACCTTCGGCACCCACGCTTAGAATATTATTATTATGAACATTTTAGAAAGTGTTATATTAGTAGTATAAGTATTATATTAAGATACGCGTCTGGCATATCGTCTGTCCGTAATAGTTATATACAGAATGTATGTTACGTTTACATGTATTTTAAAATGACTCTGGTGAGGAATTACGCAAAAATATATCGTTGAATACCTTTTAAAAGTAATATAGATAGGGTAGATTGTAGAAATATAAATGTTTGTATTAATGAAAGGGTTTTATGAAATTATGTTTATCTGAAGACAAGCTGCTAGCAGCAAGATGAACAGGTACGTATAGTAATTTTAATTGAAGTGTAATAAAAGAATCAAGACATAATTGTTTAACACATTAAATATATTAATTATGCTACTGCAACTTCCGCTATTAACACTTTTGTTTATAGTTTTTTTTTTATAGTTTAAATAAATTATATTGTATGACGAATGATGTAGGGTGACAACCAGAGGTTCCACGAGAACTAAGAAAAATACTTATATGTATATTATAATAAGAATTACATATTAAAACTTATGACCTACACTTAAGACTATATGATTGCCCCGATGTTAGGATAGCAATACAATTCAACAGCTTGTATGGTGTAAGGAATCTTCTGGTTCTTACGGCTTGGTGTTCGTTCCGCGGAGTCAGCAGTGTCACTCGTTATATGATATTTCATCCATACAACGATGTTGCCCCGGCGATGTTCATTTAATTTTTAATATGTACCTCGTACGTAACAGACGTATGTCTTTTATTTTGAAGTACTTACTTCTGTCAGATTTTATCTTAATATAAGAGCGAATGACAAGTTAAATCAACGATGTCGTTATTTCAAGATCAATTAGAGCTGAGTCGTGAATGGTTCTGTAAATGGTTGTGTGTGTTATATTAGTTGTTGGCTGTCATTAAGATCAGTAACGTTTTAAACAGTGTGTAGTGAAGTGGGGCCGCTCGTCTGGAATGATAGCTTGAACATATATATATACATAATATACATAATTAGTAATAAAGTAAGTACATAATGATTATTTTTTAATTATTTATTTTAACGATTCTTAATCACATTTAATGTATTGGGTAATAATGTGTGAACAATTAAATATTATAAGTGTGAAATATTAAATACTTGTACAGATTTTACCAGTGAGATATTATAAATATGAAACTCTTTGACACATTGATGGGATGTTATTAAAAAGTTATTAGATAAATATGACGTCAAAATAACATAAAATAGGTGTTTTTGTTACATTAAGAAGTAATACTGTGAGTAGGTATAATTATGTTTTCGTATTTAAATGATATAAATGCAGGTGAAAATGATATTGTCTGAGAAGTCTTTGAACGAAAACGCAAAATTTCACGAAATATATTAAAATACCAATTGTTTTTTAGATATCTATATCTACTTTAAATATTTGGGTATATATATTTTTTCAAGTTTATAAAAATATACATGTAAAGTTATTGTATTATTGAACGGAATTTAAAAACGGATTTCACGGTCGTTTTAAATCAATGACATCTTTTGTAACGTTTATTACACATACAAACTAAAATTTTAACTAAAGTAATAATGACTTCTGTCCGGGTAACTTTGTAACATATTTATCGTTTTTTTTTATATATTACTTTAAAGATATCGCCTTAAGATTATTTTACTCCATATATTGTTTTTTTAATTTAAATATACTGGTCGGAGTAATAAAAGGACAACAATCACTATTAGAATAACGTTAGTTGTGTAGTAGTTATTCATTTATATCATAATTACACCAATCAAATGGTCACTTTATGTAGATTTTACCCGCGGGTTTGTCTGTAATAAAATTGGCATATTTAAATTTTCCAAATATTTTATTGGAAGGAAACGTGGTGTTTTACCTAATATATACAAAAATCTAAGTATTTAGATGAAAAAAACTAGTTTTGCAGTCTTGTTAAGGTTAAGGTTTTTGACGCTGTACTTCATATAGGTTCCTTACATAAATTGTAATATTTTAATAAATTATATAATATCCGTGTAGTAGTAAAAATTAACATGTATAAAATAATGTTCATTATATATACCTAGTTGTGTTTTGTTATTCATAGTATTTATTAAAACTTAAACCTAGTTTTTATTTATATGTACTAAAATGAACATCAAGGTAATAATTTGTTCTATGTGTCTTTATATTATTAGTATTAAGTATATTCTTTGAATTAATTCAATAGCTTTTTTGTCGATTTACGTTTAAAACAAAATAATCAAGAAAAAACAATTCTTATTTCATACAGGTACTCCGGAAATATATTTCTAAATAAAATAAAAAAGAAATGGATGCATAAAAATATCAACTTTGTTTACCTTAGTGTGTTTTGACATAAAGACAGTTCTTTATGAATGTAACTGTTAGATATAGAATAGGTATTTTTATTATTTCATACCATTTTTCAAGACCTGTTTTCTGTGGAACTCCTGGAGGTAACAAGCCTAAAGCCTTCTTTCAGCATTTAAAAAATCAAAGTCCTTATAATAAGAAATATTATATAAAAATGTTCTTCAACTTCGAAACATTGAATTTTGGTGACAAAGAATATCGTATAGCAAAAAATAGATTAAAAGTGATAATAATTAGAAAAGTGTTAACGTCAAATAATAATTACATTTAATATGACTACGTTTAACGACAACACTTGCAAAATATCAATGTTTATATAAAAGATTAATTGTGTAAATAACTAGCTGTTGCCTATGGTTTTGCCTGTACATTAATCCTCGTTTGAGATACGACTTATCGTCCTAATAAAGTTTCACTGGATGCTCCAGGACCCCTTCATCACATTCTGACTTGGCGAGAAAGAAACTTCCTCAAGATTCCCTTTTGATTAAAAAAGAATCTGAAACTAAGCTTTTAATTGAATCAATTATAGTAAAGCAAACATAGAGTTCAATTGAGAACATACTTCTTTTTAAAGTCGGTTAAAAAGTATTCTTACTACTTCTTATGAAATTATTTTTCTGTGACTGAAACTTCTGACAAAATTAGTTCGTGTTCACAATAAATTTATAATACCACGTTAATATGTATGTATGGTACACATTTTCACATAAGTTCAGTGTTAAGCCGTCTATAAATTATTTATTACTAAGTTTTCTTTTGTTTCATTCCAGAATGGTGCATCAGAACATTCAGATCGGTCTGGAGAATGTCATACGGGACTTGGTAAGCGATTGTTTTAAGTTTATGCGAAGTTAAATATTCGTATATTTGATTTAGATGTTATTAATGACAACGCAAGGAAGGTTATAAACATGATTATCTCGCAAACTGATTCTTCTATGAGTTAGTGAACTAAGTATTATATTAGTGCGAGTCTTGATAGACTGAAGAACATTATAAACATGGAATTCTGATATTAAATACAAATATTAACGTTTGTATCTAACAAAGAATGTCGTACTTGTAACTCTTATTGCCATAAGAGGAATTGGTTTGACTTAATACATTAAGATATCATTCTGAAGTACTTGGTTATATGTAAATTATTTCTTACAATATGTATTTCTGTAAGAAGATATATTGAGGACGTTTACTGTATAAGGCGATACAGTTAATTGGTATGTGCTAATATATATATACATATATGCCAACCAGTGTCAGTGGTGGCCTAGTGGTTAAAGGGCCCGCCTCTCGTTGCCGATAGCGCGGGTTCGATCCTGGCCCGGGCAAGTACCAATGTGATTTTTCCGAGTCATATGTACTTTCTAAGACTATTTAGATATCACTGATTAATGTTAATTCCCAAAAGAGGTTTGATGTCAGGCAGGCGGCCGGTCGTAAAAACAAATAGCCAAAACTATTCACAACATGTAAGACAGACCCTGGCTTTAGCTGGGAAATTGCCAGGTAGAAGATATGCCAACCTTTATCGTAATAATCCTAATTTTGAATACATTGGAACTATTGTATCATAGTTATTTTAATTATATGAAAATATTCAACGAATATAAATTTTTACACTGTTATTTATATTGGATGTATTTAGAGCTGATTTTCAAGAAGGAGGCAGCT
The DNA here is from genome assembly GCA_916720795.1 of Danaus chrysippus. Classification (NCBI taxonomy): domain Eukaryota; kingdom Metazoa; phylum Arthropoda; class Insecta; order Lepidoptera; family Nymphalidae; genus Danaus; species Danaus chrysippus. Next base: position 12,273,387 of record CAKASE010000082.1, on the reverse strand, counting down.
TCTAAACCAGACGATTTTATTCCCATGAAACTGACTTTAGTCATTCAAAAGTAATGTTTATTTTATATCACTACAGTTGGATTATTATTATCAATGAACACTTAACATTAACTTCCCACAACTACCCGCAAATTGAAGTTGCGATTCTTCGACGTTAAGATGGAAATATCTTTTGAATTTATTTAATAAGAAATTACGCTTAAAATCCGTACTTTTTGTAGAAGCCAAGGCTGTTTATAAATTGTTTTAATCCTAGACAATAGAAGTCTGCCAAAGATAATTTGCTTCTAAATGAGCGTAACATTTCTGTCTGTGTTGGACAATTGATCTTATTTAATTCCTCGTGCTTCTATGACACTTGAATAGAACCCTGTTCAACAATAGTTCTGTATGGTAATATGTCAATATGAAGAGTTACTGAAACATTTTGTTTTGCTTTCTTCGTTTGTTTTCTAGTGTCCGTAATCGAACATGAAGTTAATGAGAGCATCACGACTATACAAGGTCATGTAAGGAAGAGTATTGTATGTAGTTCAGTATATACTGATTTGGTCATTTATTTATTTTTTTGCTGATTTTTTTATCATTTTAATTACAATAGAACCTCATCTAGTAATATTGGTGAACAATCCTGCTAATATTATAATTGCGAAAATTTGTGAGTGTGTGTGTATGTTTGTTACTTCTTCACGCTCAAACGGCTGAACCGATTTTGATAAAATTTTGTATACAGGAAGCTGACGTCCAGGAATAACATATAGGCTACTTTACATCCCAGAAATCCCAAAAATCCCGGAAATCCGCGGGCAACACCGCGGGGCGCAGATAGTAAAATATAAAAATGCTTGTTTTTATTTACGAAAAAAGAAATTCACCTTCAATGATCAAGCCGTCTTTTTTAACTTATGAACAATGTACCTAAATAATATAATTAATGTATTAAACTATTACAAAATGTATCAGCAATCAGCATAATACATTACAGTGTTTCATATACTTTTATGTATAAATTAACAACATGTCAGTGACATGGTTTAAAATATTTAAATTAGTTTTTCAAATTAAACAAAATGCACAAAACTTAACGAGTATGTAACTGATAAGGGTAATATTATTTTAAACCTGTTATTTTATGTATTGAAATTTGAAGTGCTCTTTTTTATTTTTATCTATATATTTGACACGTATGTAAATTAATACACTTTAATATAATATTATTTAATCGCTTCCTAACTTTTTGTCGTTAAACCGGAACATTGTATCGTATTGCAGATGTTAAATAATTTATCATATAATTGATGTGCCAATACTAAAAATTAATAAACCATCAGTGTAGTATCAATTTAAAGTAAAAATATATTAATATTTTAAAAATGAAAATAAAATTTTATTAGATATACACCACTAAAACCACTGCGAAAGCCATCGGCCGCTATGTCGGTGTACCCCGGATCTGTCAGCGACAGGGTACACTAGCGACTGGCCGGTCCTGGCAAAGACCTCGGAGTTTATTAAATATACAAATTTTGTAGTGTTCCATAAATAATTTTAGTTTCCATTGTTCACTTTTTTTTATTAAATAATAACACAATGACAGTCTTAATGTTAAAAGTTTTAATCATCGTATTTTATATTTTTTCCCCACGTTCAGCCATCACTTTTAGTCCTTTGTTTTTTTTTTGATTACGCAGGAAAACACATTTTTTGAGCCGTAAAAAGAGTTTTTTCCTCTTCCTTCCTTTCTTTTTCCTCTTTTCACTTTTAGTCCTGGCTCCTGGGTCAAATTTCAGATTTAGATTAAAAAAATTGTCACACTGCATTTTCAACATCGCCTTTAAATTCAATTTTTTTTCTACAAGAGAATTTAACGTGGATCAAAATAAACAGTAATGTATTAGTAGAATGTTTGGATTTATGCGGAATGTTGTAGTCGTCTGTCGTTCAATACCACCAAGTTCTTCGACCCTACTCTGCATAACTTCGCTGAAATACTTACTTGCATTGTCTTGTTATATTAGAACCCGTTTCTATTAACTACTCCTGGATATTTCTACCATAGAATACCATTGAAAATACAACCTGGAATCATTCCCAAGTATATTAAACCTTCATGGTATCATCAGAAACACAACAAGACTTTCCACTGTTTATGTGTATCCGGTTTTGTACATTCTTCTGTTAAAGTAGCCATTTCCCATTTGTGGAGTTTTATATAAATAATTTTTTTTAGAAAACGATAATTTTTCGTCAGGTCAAGGAACACTTTCTACATCTGCATTGTTCGTTTCTTTGTCATCTTTGTTAATTCGTGTAGCAATAATCGAGTAGTTTTATAAATCCTACCTAAAGATTTTAAATGCTTTTGTATTGTAATTATAAATATTCTAAGAAAGTGATTACAGACGCGTGCTGGTACTATGTTGTTTTTCTACTGTTTCCCTAATAACTATTTTCAACCGTCGTATTTTCACTATCAAAACGATTACGCCAAATCTTATTAACTGTACAAATTCATAAGGAATTTTTACATATGAACACTTATGAACAAATCTCACATATGAACATACATATTACTTATGAGACACCATGTGTAAAAGTCAAAGCTATGAGTTTCTTTAATAATCCAGGTAAACTGTATTTGCAAATATTTTTATATTTGATAACAGTAAAGAGTATTCCAAATGAGTCTGTACGGAGTTTGTATATATGAAAGGTATGTCATGTAGTTGGAGCGATGTGCATGCTAATGTGAAAACATTAATGTTACTTCCACAATTTTACTAAAATCTTTAAATCGTTTTTTCAGTCAGTTTTAAATGGAGAACTGGAAGACTTTTTGTCAGTTGAATCATTTAAAAATTTTAAATATTTTCTATACATTCATATTTAATTTAACTCCGGACGACACATGTACATATACATAATAAACGTTCATAGAAACATGAAATAATTACAGAACAAAAGATTTACATTTAAAAGCAATATTAAAATATTTGTGCATAGCTACATTTCATAGAAAATTTTCAATATAATTTTAACAAATTTAAGTGTTATTTTAATTAAAAAAAACGTTAGTCATATATGTAAAAATATTTAAAGTAATAGTTTGTATTCAAGGTACACTCATATATAAAAGCTATCCTCTATTATACTTTAATTACAATATTAAGAATAATTATTTCCTTGAATATTTCTTTTCTCTTTTAATATATTCACTTTATACCTTAATATCGCCTGCAGTATTTTTACATTATTTTTAATGGTTTATTTATTCATAGTTACGAACTATCTATACAGTCTGTGTATACTGTTAGCAGTTTTAAGAATGTCACAATATTGTATATATTTTAAATTAAAAGTATTTATCATCTGTAAAGAAATCTGAAGGCTAAGAAGAAAATCGGCAAGGTTAATTCTACCCATCCACCAATTAATCAAGATATTCTATCGCCGTTTACTAATGTAGTAGGCCCCAAATTGCTTCTGAAAGGCCCGTATGCTTATTCCATAATACTAAACAATTTTGCTATACAGAAAATAACTGAAATTTACATTAATATTAGAAATTAAAGGGAATTGTATCTTTAGAAATATTTTTTGTCTTTTTTAAGAACATTTCAATACTGACGTACTTAAGTGTTTTGTTTCTTTTTTTCATATTCAGAATCCTGAGAATGCCCAGAGCCAACCAAAGGAAGAGAGAAAAGGGAACGTGACGTACGGCATTGATGATGTACCGCCCTGGTATTTATGTATATTCATGGCTCTACAGGTATGTATATTAACATTATATATAGAATATATACCTGCACTCATCTGGACGAACAGATATCATAATAATCATTGGATTACAAAATCGAATTCAAGATTTTTATTGGTTTATTGTGTGTGTGTGTTACTCATTTGCAAAATATTACCAACAGTAACAGTATTAGGTGTAGTTTTGTAATATCTGTTTCTTCCAGCACTACCTCACTATGATCGGCGCCATAGTCGCGATCCCTTTCATCCTGTGCCCGGCGCTGTGCATGCAGGAGACAGACCCTGACAGATCCAACATCATCTCCACTATGATATTCGTCACTGGTGATTATGTTTCACATATTTTTGTGCACTATATACATGTAAGAGTTCCTCTTTATAAAAACGAATGCCAGCCCTTAGCAGGAAAGGCTATCTTTAAAATCTATTGATTCAAATGTATTTTACTTTTTATATACATATGTATATATCATTATCATGGTGGGTAGGGAAAGGAATACTTATTGTCCATACTAAAAAAGTTTGGTCTCAAATCTACGACAAATAATTCTCCTGCGATTGTTTAGTTTGAAAATTTGTATTTAGTCATAATCTTTATTATATGTATATACAAAAGAAAGTTGTCTTAATTACACTATTAATAATTCAAGAATGGCTGTAGAGATTTGGTTGGAAATTAATGGAGAGGTAGATTGGAATCAGGAGACGGATATAGGATACTTTTGGTTTCGTTCGACCAAAAAAAATTGCTTGTATAATCCAAAATCCGTTTATTCACTGCCCCTATATCGAAACAGTTTGCCTTTTTAGCTATACATTACTAATCGAAAACCTAACGCGGACAAAGCCGCGGGCAAAAGCTAGTTTATGATAAAATCTTTGAAATAAATTGCTGAAAATAAATACTATATATCTACAAATATATGACGACCATACTATACGTGTTTATGATATTTATTAACACTCATATGATTTGTGTTAACACGAGCTATACATACATATACTGCTTGACTCTCGTCATTGATAAAAATTTCCGCCTTGACAGTGTACAATGACTTTGAAACTAAAAGCAGTTAAGAAGAGTCGTGTTAGGATTACAATAAATCTCATAATTGTACGAGTAAATTCTCTGTTATCGATGTTACCACGTTAGATAATAATCACATGTTAATCTCATGATTATCATCATATATAGTATATACCTAACAGAGTTCCTAATTACATCAAATGTAATTAATTTAAAAATTAAACAGGTAATGCTATAACTTTTCGTAGTAGAATATATTTTTTCAAAAAATTAACTTTTTCTTTTATACTAGCTTTCCGCTCGCGGGTTCGTCGGCGTCGAGTTCGGTTATATCGCGTTTCCAAGAAAACTTTTCAAAAGTCTGCGATAAAATTTATCCTATGTTCTTTCTCAAGGCCAACTCTCCCTCTGCCTCAAATTTCATTAAAATCAGTTCAGTGGTTTAGGCGTGAAAGCGTAATAGATAGACAGACGGAGTTATTTGCGCATTTATAATATTAAGTAGGGACAATAATGATTGAATTAATATTATTAAATGTTTTTTATCTCTATTGACGTTCCTTTTATTAAAGTTTATTCGTTACGCGTTATGAATAAATCCTTATATTTGGTTATTAGTGTGATTATTAAAACATCATAGTTTTTATCTTATATATGGTATATTATTATCTTATTTGCTTTTAAGTTTATCTCAAAACTTATATTAGAATATTTCTATTTTAATGTTTTCATTTAAAACTCGTAATCGGATAATCTTGAACGTAAATAACAGCAACGTTGTTTGATAATGGTTTTGTTTAAACATTGTATTATCGTTACAAAAATTTAGGTTTAATTTAAACAAAGCAATTTCCCGAAACACCAACAGAGTTAGAAGATAAGAAAATTGTTTTATATACATTTAAATATATAATGTTGTGAGTTACGAGCGAATTATGTAGGGTGGCAACCGGAGGTTCCAGAAAAACTATGAAACAAACTTATATTATAATGAGAATTACATATTAAAACTTATAACCTATACCCAGTGGCGGCCGGTGGGTAATCGAACCGGTGGTGCACTTTACTAAAATATTAAAATTAGAAAATGCAACAAAATATAACGAGATGTCAATCACGTCTCAATTCGTCATACATCGGGTGCTCTCGGTAATCTTCGGCCGCTCGTGCGGCGCTCGAGAACCGACTCATTACTCGGTACATTTCTATGAACTATCTTTTGTTTCACGCGTCAGGCGTATTAACTCGTATCCCATACAAGATGTATTAGCAGTCCTCGTGCACTCGCCGAAGCGCACGATATGAGTTTAGTAAAGTGCTCAAACTTTTTGAAAATAATTAGGAAATTTACGTTTTTATATGTTTAAAAAATTAATATTAAAATGGTAATTTAAAAATAAAGATGAAGTAATAATTGGTAATTTTTAAATCTTTTGAATTGGTGGTTCAGTGCACGAGTGCACTTAAGGTACAGCCGCCACTGCCTATACCTAAGACTACATGATTGCTTGTATGGTATCAGGAATCTCCTGGTTCACACGGCTCGGTGTTCGTTCCGCGGAGTCAGCAGCGTCACTCGTTATATGATATTTTATCCATACAACGTTGTTACCCCGGCGATGCTCATTTATTTTTTAATATGTTGCCCGTACGTAACATGCGATAAAAAATCCGATTTAGGAAGGAAACCATAGTTTAAAGTAATTCTCTCAGTTGGCACTGACTTTAAAATAATGTAATATTTTATAGTTAACGACATCACAGAACCTATTACTATGTAAGAAGTAAATTTATTATTATGGCTTTTACATTTCTTGTTGTCTTTGTTTGAAATTATTTTGTTTTATGATCGTAAGTGATGACGTCTGATAAGGATTTTTCTCGAATGACGCAACGGCGAACCATGAGGAAATACTGCCTGTATTTGCACAGTAGTAAAGCAGTCTGAATTGAATGAAATTTGAGACGGAGGTAGTTTAAAATACCGAAATTTAAACTGTTTAGAGTTGTTAAAATGAGCTACAATTTTCTATGGTTTCCCTAGATTTATTTAAGATATCCTTGTTAAATCCTAGTTCCCTTATTAGAAAATTACTCTTCAGATATTTCATATTTTACAAAAAAGAAAAACCGTGAACATCAAGTCATAAAGGGCTTAGGAATGAACCTAAAAATAAATTTTGATACTTTTTGAAGTTGACTTATAAAAGCTAGAATTAAGTACGCGTATTGTGTTATATGACCTCGGAATAAATAAGTCGCTATTTAAAATCACTCACATTATAAAAAGAAGTGTTTATTTAACAATAGTTTGTTTTCATTGGCACACGTCACAGTGTATTATCACTATTATTAAGTGAGACATTCATATTTGAACTGTTGTTAGTGAAAGTGATGATGTTGTAATAGACTGTGTGTTTAAGCGATGATTGTTATAACAAACAAATATACATTTATTTGTCTTATTACCTCTACTCAATGGAAAAATGAATGTGAAAATATTAAGAAATAAAACTGACAACAAAAAATAGTTTGTTGTGGAGGTGCTGGGATTTGAACCCAGGACTTTCAGCATGCGAAGCAGACACTCTACCACTGAGTTACACCCCCTATGATTAGGACCTCTAAATTAGGTAACAATAAACAGTAAAACGACGATAAACTTTCCTCATATTGTTCCTTGTCTACAAATACTAGTGCTTGTCGTTTGAATATAGTCTGTATTCAGGCGTATTGTTTGTGTTAAATTACCATACTAATATTTATAGAGAAAAAAAAAGTAATAGTTCTTTACATTAAACATTCAATAATTATCGTGAATTCTGAAAAAGTAGTTAAAATATTTTATTACAAAACCTGTAGCCTTCAATGTTTCAATGTATTTACTACATTTAAGTCTTTGAAATTTTTTTTTTTTTTTTTTTTTTTTTTTTTTCTACGAGGGGAATCTTTTAAAGACTACCTGCCGCGGGGGAAACGCGACAGGGGCATGTGGGATTTCCACCCACTAAACCACCTCGACGTTCTCTGCGCTGTGCGTAGGCTAGTGAGCGGGAACGGCAAGCCATACTTCCGCTCACTACGCACAAGTCCCGAAAGGGACTCCGCCATCGGCAGGGGTATCAGTGGCTGACCACACCACCCCTCCGACTCAAGAGCAGCGTGCCGGGAACGCCAAACACGCCGCTCTTCCTCTAGCCTATGTTACCCGGACGCCGGTTCCCCATCGACGCCCGGAGGCTTCCTCACTGGGGAGGCAGGTCGCGAGCATAAGCCCGCTGCCTTCGACCCAAAGTCTTTGAAAATGAACTATCTCAAACTAAATGAAAAAAACCATGTCACAACTAGTTTTTCCTTAGTGTTGTTTCAGAATAGTAAGAGTCATTTAATTGGTAATAAGTTTATTAAAGTTTATATTATACAAACAGGGTTAGTGACCTGGTTTCAAGCGACGTTTGGATGTCGCCTGCCCATCGTGCAGGGTGGTACTATATCATTCCTGGTGCCAACCCTGGCTATCCTCGGCCTGCCGACTTGGAAGTGTCCAGACCCCGCAACCCTCTCAGCGATGACGGATGACGAGAGACGGCTCGTGTGGACAACCAGAATGTGCGAATTGTCAGGAGCTATCGCTGTCTCGGCGTTGTTCCAAGTCTTTGGGGGTGAGATGAATATTAATAATCTAGTCAGCGGGAGCACACGTATGTATAAAGTAGACCACGATTCTGAGTTCCACGGCACATCCCAATTAACACTTTAACTCCCCTTTTATAACCGAACAACCAGGTACACGACGTGCCACTATTCTTTGGATGTTAATCTTATATACGTTTCCTTCTTCTTCATGCGTACAGCAAAGTAGGGAAATTTTTTTCCTGCGTCTATGTTTCTTTCTATAAAAATTAATGGTATGTTTTTGACTGGAGAGAATCGCACTAAAACGAAATAAGCACTATCTCAATCACAGCCTGACTGATCTATGTATATCTATAACACCTGTGGCGTTATTTCCGCTTACCAATTAATTGAATAATAGTTAAAGGTCGGCCAGTCGAACTTTATGAAAAAAATATGTTTGAGTTTTAAATTTGGAAGCGATTTCCAATCTGTACTGGTTCACATAATGATGTCTAAGAATTTTGTGAGTATTCACTTCAATAAAACTAAGTTTTCCAGATATAGTACGTGTTTCATTATAATTTAAAAACTATTAACTTGATCACTTGGAGACGAAATGAAAAAAAATAGTAGTATCCGAAATATACAAAAATCTTAGTTCTATTGTAGTTATAGGTACTCGTAGTTAATTAATTTTCATACATTTTGTGTGAAGAAATTGTACATATTAAAGAAATATATATGAATATTTTAGTCAATGATGGCCTACTGGTTAAAAGGCCCGCCTCTCGTGCATGAGGGTTTCTGTTCGATCCTGGCAAGTACCAATGTGACTTTTCCGAGTCATATGTACTTTCTAAGAATATTTAGACACCACTAACAGACGGTGAAGGAAAACATCGTGAGGAAACTTGGACTTATAATTTTAATTTATAAGTTTGAAATCACCAACCCGTCTTGAGTGATTAATGCTCAAAATCTTCTCCTTGAGAAAGAAGATTTGGTCAGCAGTGGGCTCTGGTAGGCTGATGACGAAAAAAATATAAAAGTTTTTAAAGAAATGCAAACACACGGAGCTTATGATTTCGTTGGTCCATCTAACTGAATCGAGTAATAATAATTCTGATATGAAATCAACGACTGTATGAGATGTCTACTGCAGCTGATCCTAATTATTTCATTTAACAAAGTTACAGTAAACAGAGTAACTTGTGAGTTTAGTATTGTATTACAAACAAAGTTACAAATAATATCTTTATGTTTTGTAAAACTATTGAGCTATTCCAAAGGTTTCAATAAACCTTGTAAATTATTAAATAACTCATTGTTCAAAGTTCAAAATCATTAGTCCGTGTTAAATCTCAGAAGTTGTAGTAGCTTTAATTGATTGTAATACAAAGCTCTTTGTGAAACCTCCTCTCTCAGAAGTCGGTTTACTTGTTTAGTACTAATTTTAACTTTATAATACTTCTATTTGAAACCTTAAATAGCAGACTGTGTATTAACTCAAACTTCTCAGTTAACTGTACAAAACTTTTGTTAGTTTTTAATGTTTGCAGTGCTTATTTAAATATAAGCGTATGCAATTTCAGTTTTAATAAAATGTAGCATTTTTTCCATTCTACCTTTTTATGGAGTTCAAATCAAAATGAATGTTTTATATTACGAAATAATTTTCTTTATAAAAAGTCTTATGTTATCAAGATAGATACCGAAAATGTTATTTTAAGCTGTATGTATGAAGAATTCTTTGTAAGCTGTGCTGTAATTCCGACTTAATAACGATCCCTGGTACGAGGCCAAGTACATTAATTAGGTCGGTTTATTAAAAACGAAGAAAGATTAGATTTTGTCTTACTAAATCTTTTTTTTAACCAATAATAAATGTCGTATATAACTATTAGTATGTAATAGATTATTTGGAAACAAAATACTTTAAAACAATGAGATACTTTAGAGCATTTTTCTTAATCTTCAAAGTAAGCTGTAATGAAAATGCGTTTTAATGTTTGTTACTACTTCATCATCAGGTTACTTCGGCATCATCGGTTCCTTACTGCGGTTCGTGACTCCTCTCACTATAGCGCCCACGGTAGCGTTAGTGGGACTTACATTATTCGACCACGCGGCCAGCGCTGCTTCCCAGCAGTGGGGCATCGCCGCTGGGTAAGTATATATAGAAGTCACTTCATTAAGATTCATTCTCATATAGTTCTCAGTCTATAGTTGAAGTGTATGTGTAGATATTTAACACTCTTTCACGAGAAATCTACTTTGGTTTAACAAAATTTAACTTTTATGTATCTCTTATAATAGAAATTATAAATAGTAAAGTATAATTTGTACTTTTAACAATTATAGATTTTGTAAAATTATATAACTCAGACCGGATGGTGCTAGAAGTAGTTTTAATTCAACTGATATTATTAATTTTATATTAACTCAAACTCAAAGAAGTTTGTTAAACATATGTTTACGTAATCATAAAGCAGAAACAGAAAGAGAGGTTACAAGAACCAGCAGAAAAGTTAGACTTTTTACATTTTATTTATGAACATTACAATCCCTTTTATCATAGGAACAAATAAAATGTTGTCTCCAAATAATTGAACACTGTCGAATCAAGCACTTTAGTAATATAAACATACTATGTAATAATTAAATATAAAATATTTATGTTCATCTGTTTCCATATGTAATTCTTTTATTAATTTGGTTTTAATAGAAGCATAGTAATTCACATATGAAACTGTATATAAAATATAATACGTGACTCTGTCTTTATTAGTGTCATAAACAATCCACTTATAAATTACTAGCTACACCCCACTGTTATAAAACCACAACCATAGTAGATATATGTAATGTCCGACCGCATTACTCCATAATAAAATAACTAACAGAAATTTCGTCACAATTTTAAATAAAATATAGTTTTGTAGTAAAAATAAAATATCTGCTTTTTATTATAAAAGAATGTAATTCTTCAATGTTTCAGTAGATATTTTTAATTATTTTATGCAATAAAAGAAGCAGAGAGTCTTGATTGTGTAGTTCTGTACTCACGGGATTAATCTAACTAATTTTTACAAAGAAACGACTCCTAGGAGGCATCTTATTACAAATAAACATATTTGTTTTGTTAACTTTGGAATTGTAAGTCTTATTTGACCCTAATAATTAAAATTGTCTCATTAAGTTACGAACGAAAAAGTACATTATTTTAGCAGTATAATATTTGACAGACTTGTTTGTTGTATAAAATGAAAGCCTTCGAAAATCCATCGTTAATTCCGAAACACAATCCCGTCAATCCAAGTTTTTAACAACCCATTACAGCTGACTACACGATGCCGCTTAATTGTTCAGTATTTAATTATAATAATAGCAATATTATATTTCGTTCAAAAATGTCGTGAGTCTGAATTTTGTTAAGGTTTTTATTATGCTTGCTAGTACTTTTGAAACAGGTTCATTGTTATATCTATAAAAACTTGAAAAGAAATAAAATGTATATATTCTTTTCTTTTCTTCAAAGACATCCTTGTAAGAGCTCTCTGTTGTATATTTGTTAATGTTACATATATTTCCCAATCTCTCAGAGTACTTAATGTATATATTATGTTAGGCCTCGGGCAGAATTGAAAATGAGGAACATTTTGTTGTCTTGATATTTAACTCACCTTTGCCATTTAACAAACAACAACGGTTTGAAAACAACAATAACACGAATCAATTCAATTATTTGATCTATTATCAGTTATTTCTCACTAATATGTTTTCAGACAAACTATTTTAACATATTAAATAACATTTTTATAATTAAAATATTATATATTTAATTATGATTTCATATAAATTAATCAGAAGCGATGTTTCTAAGTTTTAATGGTGCATAATAATTGCTTAACATTGAATAATAATTCTGTCGGGTTAACATCAACGGAGTGAGACTAGTCGTAGGTAAGTGTTGTGGGCGTGTGTTATAAGGTCAAAGGTCACTGGCATACGATCGATCCTTAACAGATTCATATTACACAGTTTTTGGTAACGCATGAAAGTTTAATGATCCTATTGACACACATGTAGGTATGGTTAATTAATGATAAACCTATTCATTGCTTCATTACGTTATTATAAAAAAAAATTATACTTATATGAGTAATAACAATAACCAAATTTAAAAATCGAGTTTTTAGTTTTAATTAATGGTGGTGTCTTAGATTATAAATGATGAAATACATAAATTTAATAGTGTTTATCCATATTAATATTTGTAGTGGACATTTCTGGTAAGCTTTTATCCTTTTGTATTTGTATACTAGTAAAATATAGTCCTTAGGAGAATATCCAATGTTTCCAAAGTTACTTTAAAATGTTAAAATAACTTAAGCGAAAGTAATCTTCTGTTTATAATGAAGCTGTGTTCGATACTATTATCTTATAGCCACTTACTGAGATAAATAGGAAAGCGTCTCGAAAAATTATGTAAAGAAGTAATGTAATACATTTTGAAAAAAAAAACAAAAATTATCTAACAGCATATCTTTTATATACTTCATAGAATACAATTTTCATATAAATTTTATTATAATATTTGTTTTATGTTAGAAACTCCGTCTTTTCTAAATATCTCTTAAAATTGTCTTCTACATAAGTGTATACTAATTTTAAATAATGCTTTATCCAACCTTTTATGTAAACGTAAGAACAAAAAAATTCCACATGTTCTTATACTTTTATAATTTATATAATAAATATTTTTTAATATAAATATAATACATATAAATCGTATATCTACTAAATGACTGAGGTCAGTACAATTTCAAACATCACATTATTTTCTTATTCTAATAAAAGTCTAATCAATCATTAATGGTGTAACAAGTAACAACATCGAATACGCGGACATACATAATATGTATATACTAAACTGTCACAACAATCACTTGTTTCATATATTAACATTCTGCGAGAAGTCGTCCCTGTTTTCTATAGTACTTTAACCTAAAGTATCCTAATATTTAACAGGTCAAAGGTCACTCTGTTTAGGTCATTCAAACATTTACGCTGTCAAGCAAAAAAATATATAGGTATATAGCCCAACACACACACACACACACACACACACACCCACGCACACAAAGTAAAAAAATCTATTTAAATAAAATGTATATATAATCGTTCAACTAAATGATCATATTGTATAGAAATTAGTCGTATCAATTATCGTGTCATTTAGTCATGTAGAAAAGACAGACACATATATGATTGATTTAATAAAAGTCACTTTTTTACAAAAAAAATATTGACCTGAATTATATAATACATTGTACAGCCCTCATTAAAGTATATTTATTTCCACCGTAGCTCGTAACTCGTAAAGCCTTAAGGCTGCGTCAACTAACTCATCGAACGTCTGACTTCGATGCTTCGACGTTGTCAAAACTTTCCGACACTAAGCGGAACGAGCTTAAGATAAACTAATACAATCTAACAAACTTACTTTACTGACAGGAGCTATAATATTACATATATACATTATTAGAACAAAGTACTAGTATAGTATAGATTTATGATGATATTGAACGGTTAATGTACATGTAGGTCCCCTATCAGATAGATCAATCATCTCGTTATAGCATCTATGCCGCGGGCGTGAGGCCTGGATGCTGGGGCCGTTGCCATGACGACCGGGTCGCTCAACAAGTGCTCTATCGATTCATCTGCATCACACGAATGCAGCCGGACGTTGACACGACCTGTTAATAAATAAACCACATTTAAATCTCAGCATCTCTATCACACGTACGTGTTCATTAACTCGTGTGATAGAGATGGAGTGTCACCTATATTTTGCTGTTTCTGTGCCAATTCGAGATAAATGTTTTATGTTTGCTCATTTATAATATATTCTAGATTACTTAAACATATTATGTCAGTGCAGATATAAAATTGTTTTCGTCTTTTTGTTCTATGTAACAATGTAATAAGAATTTATAACTTTTATGATTTCGTTAAACTTCTTGACAATCCAATTCAATTGTCTGCTCGACATATATCTGCGATTTGAGAAAGTATAAATTAGTTTTCTCGAATGACAGAAAGGACGTCTTAAAGTTATAGCGACATTCAAATTGCTTTCCACGTGAATTCGATTTGAGTGATGTTAGAGTGGACATAAAGAGTTGGTATAGAAACGTGATATATGTATATACTAACAAAATATCATGGTTCATAGTAATGGAAGAATGTTAGGAATATTTTACTTGTAAACGAAAGTAGAAGCTACTTTAAAAAAAATGAATATAATTAAGTTTAAAACTGCTTTCGGGCATACATCTTGTCATCAATATGTCACAAATTAAACCTATTAAAAATAAAGTAAAAATTGTCATTTTGAAATTACTATAAATAAATCCGTGCAAGAATTGGGTCGCTTGTTAAATAACATAATGTTTGCATGAATGCAATTCAAATGAAGAGCAGGCGGGCTTTGAGATAAAGATGGATTTTGTGAAACAGTCTGTAAGCTAGATGAATAATTCTCTGTATAATAATTACTCTTGCATACAGATTCATAACTTATTAATTAAACATTTGATATTGATATACAATTTTAATTAAACATTTAATTAAACATTTGATAATGATATACTATTTAACAAAGCCGATAGGGTCAATCATTTGTACTTTTTATTTGAATTTACTATATGAAGTGAGTCTAAAAAGATTTTAAATCATTTACACCTAAACAAATAATTATAATTTTTAACTACATGACTACGCGAGTACGCAAAACACTCCCTCGTGAGAACCACTCATCTAGACTGTATGGTCAACTGGGAAAGTGTTTGTATAATGAACCTAATTGGATCACTTCTAAAATTAATTTAGGCTCAATGAAATTCTCTTTCTTTATAAAATGGAATTGAACACAACCATTGATAGGCATGTATATATTAAAACATAGCTCCATTCTCAATAACTTGTTATATAAATAGTATTTTATTGAATTATTGAATGGATCTAAAAACCCGTTTGTTTCAGAACTTTTACGTTGCTGACTATATTCTCACAATGCATGAGCGAAGTCCGGATACCGACGTTGACGTGGAAGCGAGCGAGCGGCTTCACTATGATATGGTTTCCACTGTTCAAGCTGTTTCCTGTTAGTAATACTAACTCACCTCCTAACATTGTTACTGAAAAGAGATCAAAGCTAAGTGTAAACGCACACTGTTGATTCACACAGAAATTAAGAGTTTTTGAAGGTTTTTTTAAGCAAAATAGGACTCATTTGTTATAACTAATATCAAATACCACACTTAGATACTTTTTTGTAGCTGGAATATTGAAAAAGTTCTTTACGAAAGGACCAATATTGTTTACTAAAGTAACTGGTTCATATAATGTATAAAGTTTTATTCAATTAAATGGAACTAATATTTTTCGGATTATTATCTCGTCTGTCCGTGATCACGGTTACTGAAAAGTAGCTGAAACTTCGGGAGCATGTAGTTTTTTATCAAAAAAGTCACGTAGTATAATCCGGAAAATATTAGTTTCATTTAAATAACTAAGTTAAGTATCTGTAAACTGTTAAAGTAACTTTTCCAATGTATTTTTATTTCGAAGGTGTTATTAACTATTGTTATAATGTGGGTGGTGTGCGGCGTGCTGACTGCTACCAACGTCTTCCCCGGGGGTCATCCAGCCAGGACGGACCTCAAGCTGAACATCATAGAAGACGCTCCGTGGTTCAGAGTCCCGTATCCAGGTAACAAAATAACATGATACTACAAATACATGCCTAAAACACTATTAAATTCGTTTTTGAATCATAGATATGAACACTAATTTATTAATTTAATATAAGTATAACATATATAAGTCTTTCAGCTGATGATGATGATGATGAAGTATAACATATCTTCTTCTTCTTCCTGGCAATGTCCCAGCTTTAGCCAGGATCTGCCTATTTAGTATAACATATATAGTTACTTGTTCTTGATGGGCTTTAAGTATGTCTTTCTTTTGATAATTGTGCATTTTTCCATACATACATACCTAGTCCTTTGTCTATATTTGGTCTATCACTATCTAATTATTTTCCTTTATAATATTGTTTCTTTTATATTCAGGTCAGTGGGGTGCACCGACAGTGAGTGTGGCTGGTGTATTGGGTATGTTGGCTGGAGTACTCGCCTGTACTGTGGAGTCCATCAGTTATTATCCCACAACAGCCAGAATGTGTGGTTAGTATATTATCAAACGTCATACTTACACTTCTTCTTCCAAAATCACAAAGCACTAAAAATAACAAAAAAAATCATTTAAATTTTTTGGACTGGAGTTTAGATCTGGAGATCTCGATCTTCAAACACACCTTACCAAGTCGCTTATTCCATATAAACTCTGAAAACATGTCAAGTATACCGATTTTTACAAGATATTTGTATTCTAGCGGCGCCCCCTCCTCCTTTGCATGCTATCAACCGTGGTCTTGGCACGGAAGGCCTGGGAACCATGCTGGCTGGACTATGGGGCTCCGGGAACGGAACGAACACGTTCGGAGAGAACGTTGGAGCTATTGGCGTTACCAAGGTAATAATATAATAATAATAATAATAATAACTTTATTTCAAGTGACTATGACTCATATTATTGTTAGTAATACATTTTTCTTATCTCCTATGTTAGTATAATAAATTAATTAAACAAAAATAAAAATAAAATAAAAATAAAAAACTATCACTAAACTTGTAATCATGGTAGTAATTGCTGAACTAATCCGCTCGAGATAGCACAGCAATGACTAACATAATTACAGTCTAACCTGCTAGCAATTGCCTTCATGATGCTGTTGGGACTATCCCGCAATCGGTACACCAAGGATCCATCCATCTTTTGCGTATAATGGCATAAAAGCAATCGACCCTCGCTGCCGCGAACATCCCTGATGCACTACAATGGCGGGGCAATCCCATCAGCACTCTAAAGGCATTGTTATATTGGACCCGGAGAGCGTTATACGACTTTTGAGAGTATTTGGCCCACAGATTGCACGTATAGAAGGTGGTACAATAGGCTCTAAACAGTGTAAGCTTAACTTCTCTCGAACAACGTACAAATCTGCGGGCCAACATATTCGCCCGTACAGACAACGCCCTCCGTTCCCTCTCGATGTCAGTGTCATCCTTGAGATCGGGTGTCAAGATGTGTCCTAAATATTTGAATGTATATACCCTTACCAGACTAGTGCCATTGAGCACAATGGGTGGTATTGTTCTCTCTATTTTACCTTCGGCCTCAAAGATCATCATCACACTCTTTTTGACATTGAATATCAATCCATGTTTTTCTACATATGCCTCACATATGGCCATCAGCTTCCTAAGACCGCAAATCGATGCGCTCAGCAGTACCATGTCATCAGCGTAACTAATATATTTACACAAACATTATCCACGTAACAGCCGACCCTGGCACTGCTGAGCTCCCCGATCAAATCGTTCACATACAGGTTGAAGAGCGTTGGTGAGCTTAACCCCCCCTGCCTCACCCCGCACTCCAACCCATATGCACGCGATAGAGTTCCTGCCCATCTGACGTTGTTGACCTGGTTCTTATACCAGTATTTAAATATGTTGATAAGTTCAGGTGGTATATGAACTTTATCCATCTTTTCCCATAGAATATCATAAGAAACCAGGTCAAACGCCTTGGACAAATCCAAAAAACAAGCGTAAATGGGGGTCTTACGTTTAGTGTAGTAGCCGACAGTATGCTTAAGACCGAGTATAGCATTCTCTGTAGACAGTCCCGGTCGAAACCCGAACTGGTTGTCATGAGGTGTTAATAAAGTATTTAATTCTTTATTAAGCATACTGTCAAATACCTTGGACAGAACAGAAGCCAGCGTGATAGGCCTATAGTTATTTACATCAGATATGTTACCTGTTTTGTTCTTTACTATTGGTACAACTATAGATCGTATCATATCACACGGCATAAAACTGTGGCTTACACAAAAATTGAAGAACATAGATAGAACTCTAGAAAGGTGTGGTCCAGCGTATTGAAGATGCTCAATGCTAAGACCATCATGACCCGCGGATTTACCTCTGGTCATGCGTTTAATAGTTTGTGCAATATTTTTACTTTCGAATTGTATCCTCATTTTCATGTTGGTCTCAACACATTCAGCATCGACTTTGAAAGTCCACACGGTGATTTGATGAAAAAATGGTCCACAAAGAGATTAGAAATTTTGTCAGGCTCAGACATACCATTGATGCTCACAGGAAGAGAAGGCTTTGTATTCAATTTATTAGTGTGCTTCCAAAAACCGCGAAAATCGTTTTTTGGAGTGATGTGTGGCTAGAATATCCATTTTGATTTGTTCTTGATGGTTTTGACACCATTTTAAACGCGATTTGAAAATTTTTCTTGCCTCACACATTTCCTCATAAATACAGCCATGAGTTGGTTTTCCGAACAACAACCAAATTTCAAATTTTTGCCTTGCCCTCCCGTGCGCTTCAGCAACATGTCTATTCCAGCCTATAACCTTCTTTCTTACTATACGCCTCTTACACTTACGACCCACCACGGAGGCCTCCACTAAAGCCTTAACTATGTCACTGTACAGCCTTGTCACAACATCCTTGTGCATGGAATCATTACAAGAGCGGTCACAACAGTTATGAAGCTCTTCTGGGAATTGTATTTGACTTAACCTATCATTACATTCTTTTCTATATAATCCAACTTCTTCAGCATTCAACAATCAAAGGGAAATGGTCGGACCATAATGAGATAGACCTTATGTTTTACTAGTGTAGTGGAACAGTTGTTATGTATAACTATATGGGAAGTAACGAAGTACGTAAACTTTGAGTGGATATAACTTAACACTGGATATTTTTTTTAAGAATATTCAACTCCATAGCTTTCCAAATTATCATATTGTCTTACTTTAAAATTTTAGCTTTTAAATATAAAGCTTGGGGATGAACCAAGTTGTCTCTTATTTATGAATTAGAATGTCACAAAATGTTTTTCATTACTTTATTCTGCTATTCATTACTTTATTCGGAAAGTATTAAACTGGGAACTGTTATATGTTATCCAGGTAGGTTCTCGTCGCGTGGTGCAGTGGGCGGCTGGTCTGATGGTGGTGCAGGGTGTCGTGGGTAAACTCGGAGCCGTCTTCATCATCATACCGCAGCCTATCGTCGGTGGACTCTTCTGTGTCATGTTTGGAATGATTTCCGCATTTGGTATGGGAACTGCTTCCAAATTTCGGAATCCCTCCATACTTAATCTTAAAAAATATATTTTCTAAAAATTCAATATTGCATACATACTACCTCTAATGTTGCAAAACTCAAATAACTTTATTCAATATACAAGCATTACACTTTCTTATTGATGGTCACTTGAGACACTACCGCCGGTTCGGAAAAGAAAATACCCTGACCTGAGAAGAACCGGCGAAAGAAACTCAGCGGTTTTTTTTATATATTTGTTTCATATATTACATATATACACGTATTATTAGTACAAAAAACTAATTTTAATATGGACTTAAACCGTGTATTTCCTATTTATATTCCTATAAGAATTATTTTAGTTTTATTTCTATAGTGTATATTCTATATCGGTTAGTGCTATTTTTCATTCGTCACTTATCGTCAGGTCTATCAGCTCTCCAGTACGTGAACCTGAACAGTTCTCGTAACCTGTACATCATCGGCTTCAGTCTGTTCTTTCCTCTTGTTCTGACTCGTTGGATGTCTGAACACAGCGGCGTCATACAAACTGGTGTAGAGGCTCTTGATGCGGTACTTCAAGTACTACTATCTACCAGCATCCTGGTGGGAGGAGTGGTCGGTTGTTTGTTGGACAACCTGATACCAGGTCAGTAATGACGATCATCGAAACAAAGTATATATATATTGAAGTTATTGAATTATGTGCCTTATAGATATTAGATTTTAGATTCTGAATTGATTGATTACTAAGATTATGAATTCAAAATGTTTTAATGATTATGTACTATTTTGCATAAATCACTCGTTTTGTATTACATACATATAGCTTGAATTCTAATTAGTTTAAGAATTTTATGAAACGCAATGGGTTCTATGACGGGAAAGATTTGCTAGTGACTATTAATATACATTCCTTTCATTCTGTGGTTCAGTTTTATACAAAATATTTTCTGGACAAAAATTTAATTTATACTTATGCAGTACAGTTATTCACTAGTGTTGACGCCGAATAAATTTACAGTTACCATAATTTTCATCTGTCTGTGTTTATTATTAGTCTTAAAGTTTTCAATTTGATAGAATTGTGTCAGTTATTATATTAGAAAAATTAATCTTTCATATATTCGATAACTTATTACTGCATCGAACTTTTGCTGACGTATTAATAGGACGATTGGAAAAGTTTTATCCAGCTTTATCCAGTCAACATACGAGTATGTGACGTAGTAACTGCAAGTTTAATATCTGAATGATTAAGTTCCTTATAATTATAAGAACACATTTTTTTTCAACAAATCATAATGAAATTTCAATCACTCAACGATGTTTCTCTGTATGCTTAGTCCGAGTTAGAATCCTCACACTACATACAAATCGTTTACCGTTTCTCATTGAATAATCTACGTTAATACTATAGTGTGTGATGATTTATAAATAAAGAACCTTCAATTCCTAGTATAAAGCGTGGCGACGCCTACATGAACTTAGCATACTACTTCTAACTAACCTGCTTAGTATTGTAATATTCATAAAAAGGGAAATATTCCCACATTTATCAATATTAAAATTATATATAACATTTCGCTGCACGAAGAAAAAATATACATAGTTATGTTCTAGACGTACTGTACATCTGTTGTGTAAGAATTCTAAAGAAATTAATAAATGAACATTAGTATGGAAGGGGGTGAGTGATATTAATGTTAAAATACAACACGAGAGATATATAAAATGTTGGAATATAAATGGAATTGAAATGTTAGACTATAGTGTGAGTTATTTACGTGATGACTGGATGCATTGTATGTGATTATAATGATTGTTATAAGGAGATAAAACTAAGGTGATGTTACGTCAAGTTTCAGTTAATAAGATGTTAGATTATTTGAACAACTTTAAGTGCGATGTCATAAACTGATTGATTTTATATAACACAAATCATTATAATAAATAAAATATTTACTCTTGTTTCAATTTGCAATTTTTCGTCTAAAAACAAATATTTGTATTTAAATGTAAACAATTTAAGTTTAGAGAAAGAAGATTTATTCGAGCGGTGTTGACTTCTTAATTCTCCTTATTAATCCCTAAAAATAAAATATTTTATATAAGTAAGAGGTTTGTAATACCAACAAGCATTCGGTTAAAGTACCTTTATTTGTTTAAATAATATTCAAATGAAGTTTTTGTTTCTTTTAACTTAAACCGAGTTAATGCAGACCATTTATATCTGTACTAATAAATGAAATTGAAGTGTCTGTTTGTATTTGCAAGCGGTTAACGCTTTTCATTATACGCATTTAAAGGTTTTTGCAATACCAATTGCATCGAAAATAGCATTTTCGAAAATTGGCATTGAAGATGCAATTTTTTAAAATTATTGTCTGCTTGTTTGTTCCGGTTTATCTCTAGAATATCTGCACCGTTTTAACGGGAATTTCAATCGAATGCCATCAGAAGTAGGCTATTGTTTCATAAGAACTTAGGCTAATTTATAAGCGACTTTATATAAAGATCACTTTAAGGTTGATTTTTAAAATATCTTTTTGTTATAGAAAAGGCAATGTCCTAAGGCAGTGCCACTGTCACAAAGAGGGGTCTTTAAGAAATTATAAGGTTTATTACACCCATCTCAAATGCGGTTTACCATGGTGTCAAAGCAGCATGCAAACAAGATTTAAAAATAAATAGGACATCAAACATCAGTAATAATAAATGACGATTTAAATTTTAATATTTACGAAAGAAGACCTTTAGTAACTTTATTTACTTATTGCGTAAAAAAAATTAAGATCTCCTACAAAATAAAAAATACTTCAAAATTGCGTCATGAATAATATTTCTTATTTAGTTTAAGTACGTTGAATATCGGTAGCTTGTGATATAACAGAATGTATTTTATTATATCTGTATATACACATCATATTTATATTTACAAAACGTGATTCATATAAATAAAGACTCAAAGTTGAAAAGAAATCTTTAAAAAGGAAACCTCTTTGTGTACACATAAAGAGTATTAGAAAAGGTTCGAAATGTTTCGTAAATGATTGTACCATTTACAGACAGACAGACAAGACTAAGTTGCCATAGATAAAAATTAAAATATTTAAGAACACTTAATTCATATCAAAATATTTATTCTACTGTTCAATAATAAATAGCTGAATTTCTCATTCATTCATTCTCATTCTTCTCAAAGTTCCAAAACAATAGTTATTTAGTTTCGTTGTTATATGGTGCGTGTAAGGCAGCGCCCCTCCCTATACACATGACCTTATAGAAGCTGATACAGAGCCTCATCGATCCTTATACCTAGAAATAGAGTTCGTAAATTGGGTCACCTGACAACTATTATCAAATATAACACACAATATACGATTATAGGTACAATAGTCGATAGTTCAATATGAAATACAGAGAATGTAAGTATAATAAATGTTTAAAGAATGAAATAAATATTGCAGTACATTTTATCTATAAATCCTTTTCAAGTCTCTGAAACTAAATACAAAAGTAAAGGCATTATATTTTAAAATGAAGAGCAAATAATTTTGAAGCTCATTTGTCTCATCAAAACACTGATGAGATCAATGACTTCATAAATTGATTTGTAATTTATTAGACTGTAAGTTCTAGAACAGATTTTCATGTTGTTATTGTCTGTGATAATTACATCTCAGGCACTGATGAGGAGAGAGGTCTGGCTGCGTGGGCGAAGGAGATGAGTCTAGAAACTAGTGGCGACTCCCACGGTAATACTTACGACTTTCCCATAGGAATGAGTCTCGTTACACGGTTAGTAATGTTTATTAATCATATAATTAATAGATAATTATGAATTTTTAATGTAATTTGTATAGTTGTAGCCATATAATTAAATAATTGACCATTATTATATATATTCTGCAGATTCAAATGGACCCAGTACCTGCCGTTTATGCCGACCTATGAATCCGGTAAATTTACAGATCTGTTCAAGAGGAAAAAGGAATCTTAATGTACTTATAAATTGATCATAAGTCGAATATTGTTAATATATTATTGTAAGGAACGTTAAAATTGTATTTAATTATTATCAATTGTTGAAAATAAATAAAACTTTTTAATCGCATTGTTTGCTTTTGGTGAGTTTGATCAAAAAGTTTGTCATAGATGTGTGCAGAGGATGCAATAATAATCTTTAATAAGAAATATTGTAAAATTCATTGTGTTTGAGATGTCGAAATGGTTTTTTGTGAATAAAATTGTTTTTACGAAACAAGTGATGTTTTAAAAAGAAATATGTATATATTATATGGAAGTAAACAATGTATAATATACATTATACATAAGATGGCAACGTGTGTATGAAGGGGTTGTACGGACGGATTACTAACAGCTCTCGACGCGTGTGTTGCTGCATATCAACCAGATAAGAATATTCGAGTATTTTATAACCTGGCCTTTATACTGAATGATACTCAATATATAACACTTACTACTATACTGGTGTGGCCTTAAATGAGGTGATACTTACGATTCTGAAACTTCTACTCCTACTACTATGTCTATCCCTTTCTTTAAAAAAAAAACTTGAGAAATATTTGTTCGATGCCATTTTTTTGGGTAGTTATAAATAAAAAGACAATGAAATCGGCATTCAGCCGTTAGTATCAATCGAATGAAAATAAAGCAGTTATAATAATTAAAATATTAACCGATATGTTTCTTAGATTTTTCGTGTTCAGATATTTAACAAAATAATATGCTTATTAGTAGTTAAATTGTGTTAATCAACAAATAACTTATGTTGTGAATATAAATTATATGAAACTATTTTTATTTATGGTCACGCGGTGGAAACACGTTAATAACTTTACCTCAGAATTTTCCAGTCTGAGAGAATGTGATTAAAACCTTTTTTGTGGTGAAGAGATTTAAATTAAACTTTCTGAAATACGCTTACGTATTAAAGTTGGTTAAGAAGTTTAACTCAATGATTGACACATAGAAATGGAAACGGTGTCAATAGTAGAAATGCATTATGAATATAATAATAATATATACGTATATTAATATAAGGAGTTCAGTATGTATTTAAATAACTGATCGCTTGCACGAATGAATTGAACTATCAATGTTCACACGGTCAGCTGATTGTTGGCTGCTCTGCCACGGCCGTTCCGCTTCATCTGTACTTTACGGCCTGTAAGGGTTAAATTTTGAAACAAAGAAATAAATCTTTACTATTGAACTGTAATATATTTTACCTTACTTTTCATTGAATCGTTCTAAATATATCGTATAATGTATATTTTAATATTTTATTTGCTCACATACAAATACATATATATCGAAAACATAATTTTAAGTTACCATATAAAAGAAATGGAACCTTTAGTTCAAGAAATTTGTCAGTTCCTAAGGCGAATAGGCCAAAATTAGATAGAACTTAAATATTTTTATAGTTTTGTAGGTTTTTAAAAGTTTTTATATCCTTATTACGAGGACGCATCCTCACACTACATACTGTGTGTTTGCGGTTTTTAAATTAAAACTATACTATTACTATAAGTATAGAAATTACTATAACAATGGGAAAGTAGACATTTCAAAGAACAGAAAGCATACCAACTTTTTGGAAACAACTGATATTAATTCAAAATAAAGTGAAAAATTAAATATTTCTAATAAAATAAATAACAGCGTATATGTCCCAAAGGACATAAAAAGGTAAGTTCTCACCATATTTAATGAAATAAAATCTATTGTAAAAGATAAAAATTAAAAAAAAAAAAAAAAAAACTTCGTTTTTTTCACCTTTCACATTTCAATTTTAAAATTATATGAAAAACAAATAGTAAGTACAAAAGTTTTAGATCTGTATATTACCTACATCTTTGCCTTTTGACTTTTCTCCATAGGACTCTTACTTTTGCCGGAAATCGAATTAAGCCCTTTTTAACCCTTAAAAACTTCCCTTCCTTTTCCCTTCCCGCCCTCAGATTGCCAGGAAATTATTTTCCCTTTCATATTTATACTGTGCACCTCTTTTCCAATGGGTTTCATCTTATTAACTTTTTTCCATTTTATTGTTTTAAACCGGTATTATACAGTATAATTATAATTTAAAATTATGATTATCACCCTAGTATGTGTGCCTTTTATTGAAAAAAAATTATATACATACATACATCATTAATCTAATTTTTTTCCAAAAAATACCAAAAAAATATATGATATAAATGTTTTATGCTTTTGAATTGTCTTTCATATAGTAATAGCTGACAGCGTGTCCATTACTCTCCCAGATTCATTTCATTATAATCACAACGTGTAGGTAGTGAGATACCTCGTTTTAGTTAATGCAATTATCTTCTAAATGCTAAAATTTCCCCCCACTGTAAACTATTTCCGCAACAAATTTAACTTAGTAACGTGAACGCAGTTTAAACTTCTCCTATTTATTCAGAGCTATAATTGATTTGTGTTGTTCAAATTAAATTGCATGCACGAGCTAACAGAACTGTTTTCAATGAAGCGATGTACCGCTTTACGGCGCTTTATGTTTAAACTCAGCGTTTTAATACAAATATAAAAGATTCGAATATACATAGATCAATCATTACTATGGTATACGTGTGGGAAGCAATCAATCGACTGGCTACATTCACCGTGTCCTATTGAATCGTATTATCTACGGTACTTCATACATCCACTTCACTTTACTACCACGTGTGTTGATACCTCGACAACTATATATATCAAATTTATTTATTTCTTCAACTTTTTAGTCTCTCGAAACGAATTTTAAGGAACATTAAACTAATTGGTTATAATAAATGCAGTATCGTAATAAATTGGTTGTAATAATTTTCCGACATTATCGGTTATTTGGGTCATTAGGTCGATGAACTGGCGTTCGATGCAGAAAGTCGAGGAAAATTCGAAGGAAGAAATGCGAAGTACGTTAAAATAATTGTGTAGTAATGTGTCATGTAATGATCTTTGTATTACATACAGTTTATTTTTGTTTAAATCGTCTTATTTTAAAATAAAGTCTCCGTTGCATCTTGTCTAAAGCTCTTTGTTGTCGATACAGAACTTAACCATTCGTATGCCTTCAGTTCGTTACCTGTCACTATATTCCAATATCGCTTCTAGGTTGGCATCCTAGAAGCGGCTTAAAGTGAAAGGTGTCATGTCCAGAGAGTGTTAGGACTGAGTGTGTATGAAGGTAGTGATCATTTTGATTAATAGGTCGATCGTGATGCAGGGCGGTGAGCGTTGTGCAACGGAGCTCCGTGTTTA
Source organism: Danaus chrysippus (assembly GCA_916720795.1). Classification (NCBI taxonomy): domain Eukaryota; kingdom Metazoa; phylum Arthropoda; class Insecta; order Lepidoptera; family Nymphalidae; genus Danaus; species Danaus chrysippus. The sequence continues at coordinate 12,246,408 of CAKASE010000082.1, read as the reverse complement.
CAGGCGGCGCACGCATGCTAACCTGTTGTACAAGGAGGGCGGCAGGGTCCGGCAGGGGGTGAGGCAGCTGTAGGGGGGAGGGGGCTCCAGGTCCCGGGGCGGAGGGGGGGAGCAGGGTATCGACCAGGGCGAGGCAGAGTCAGTCCCGGTCGAGAGCCGCCGCTGTCCGCACTTGTTCTGTCCAGTGTTCAGCTGTGTACCCAAGTGTTCGCCCGTGTCAGTCGTCCCGAAATGCAGCCAGCACGCTGGCCGCATTGAACACGAATAGCCAGGTGATCATATGTTATATAGAACTAGTTTGTATCCGTGTTGCTGTATGTTGTAGACGTGTCTTTTGTTTGTGAGGAATATTTAGTTTCCATTAGCTGTTTACCAAAATCTTTCAAGTCCCTTGTAAACGTTACTGTCTTATTTTTTGTTTGCGGATAGTAATGAACCAAGTCTACCGTTGCCGTACATTATTTCTCTGTTTATTTTCTATGGTCTCGTCAGTGTACCCACATTTGGGATCGATCTATATATTTCTTTATCTTTTGTTTTGTTTCAAACATTCTCTCGTGCGTCATTCCCAGGATAGTTTTATCCGTGTACAATTCTTGTTTGTCAATGTTCTCATCGTCTCTTGGAAGTATTTTTCTTTGTTTTTCTTTGAGTGAACTAATAAACTACACTTTCGTTTAATTGAGGCGTGTAAATTAAATTTTAAATTCCGTTGGCAAGCGAACCACAAGCAAGAGCTCTCATAAATAGTCTTATTGTTGAATTCTTTTCTACATTACTGTACTACAAGTCATTAGGTCGAAGGAATTTATGACGATTAATAAAAACTTTTCTGGGCGACATTTTTCTTAGTAATATTATTTAACGAACATACATACATACGTATGTCTAATGATCAGATTTCTGTGATGATTTTATGTGTTACTACAAAAAAATCTATGGACGCTATTCTTTACTTACGAGTACATTTTAATAATGAAATGATAATTTTAATAGACCGGTTAATATATATTATTGAAAAGACCTCTTTGCAAATATACAGGGTGACTGGTGAATTACTATCGATATTTGAGGACGTGATATTTGACGATCATATATGACAAAATAAAAATTAATATAACATAAATATTAATAAACTTCTAAGTAAAGTTAACCAAAAGTTATGTAATTAATTACGCATCGTGTGAACACCCTACAGATTAGGTATACACTGACACTCATACGCATGTCGTGACGTGGTGTTGTATCAACACGCCGCCGCACGCGTCCACACTTGGAACACTTGGAACGTGTACACACTTTATTTATTTATACGGAAATTTTGTCAAAAATTAAGTACCTATTTTTTTTACATAATTCGAATGAGAATCATGTACCGAGTATTCTCCTTAAATATTGATAGTAATTCACCAGTCACCCTGTATATGAATGAAATATAATGTAAGATTCTCCTAAACACATTTATAAAGGAACAAATTTATGACCAAATTCTAAGTGAATTATACATCTCAATAATGTAGACTCTTAAAATTGATCACAACGCAAAATGACAAAAATATATTATTATGTTAACATATTTCATTCAAGTCTTTTGTCTTCGTTTACTTACTCGGACATACAAGAGCCAAATTTTTAAGCAAATTATCTCATGTCGCATTTAAAATTGAACAAAAATATCTCGTAGAAGGCTGTACGAGCTACGTCGTAGACACGCAAGCTACGCCGTAGATTTATAGGTTGTCTGCACGACTTGAGCGAATGTTCGTAGGCGGTCCTGTACATGTACATCCTTATAGTCCACTGTAGGTGTCAATTATATAAATACTGTTAGTTTTAATATTACTTATTGTGAAATAATTTCTAGTATAGTCTGCTTATAAAGTGCTTGATGCTTATCGGACTATGAACTTGTAATATGATGCAATATTACATCATGAAAATATAGAAAAACCAAAAAAATTGGATAAAGCCTTCATTTTAAATAGTTAGCCAATCATTATTACTGAATATATTTTATTAGTAATTTTTAACATAATATATAAAAGAATTTTTTCTAACAAGGTTTTTATAATAATTTAATTAATTCAAAGACTTTATTAATAGTCATAATAAGATCACAGCGTCTTATAATGACTTTCTTTCCCGGTATAAAAATTCTCCGGGACAATTTAATTATACTCATAATGTATAATTTTCATAAAAATTATCCTCAAAGAGTTTCCCGGAACGGAAAAGATTAGTGCTAACATTAACTATGTAGAAGATTTATTAACAGATACTTAGAGGATAAAGTGCATATAGAAATAATATATTCAGAAAATTATGTACTCTTAAAGTATAATTATGTTGTTTTACTATGGATAATTTAAATAAGAATTACTTTAATGAAATACATCGACACGAGCAGGCTTTGAACCTATGTTCGAAATAATACATCTTATAGTATTACATTTTTTTTTAGTTTAATGACTACAAATACTAGAGTTGTATTGCTGAGTCTTCGTATATAATATTAGCAACTACACAATATTCAGGAATATATATATATACATACATACATTTACATATGCATAAGCTAGCTTTTACAAACATTCAATATTTCATAGCGAACTAATTTATTTTCTTATAATTTTATAAGAGAACAAATACAATGAATGAAACACTTTTCAATTAGGTACAGGCCGTACAGCTCAAACAAATTACATTTATTTATTTTGATGTAGTGAAAATTTTACAAACATGCAACATAACAATATATTTATAAAAACATCGATACCAAAAATGTCTCAAACTTAGTAATATATGTTGATCAAGTATTAAACATTATTCCTCGGTTTGTCTCATATGATAATGAATCAAATGAATCACAAAAGTATATACAAATCTGTTCGTGATGAATATAATCGATGTTAAGCGATGGCTTCGTAAATAATGACAACAAACAGAACGCGTCGGATCCAATTATACGGCTCTCGAAACTTTGATACATAGCGTTCAAGTATTAGCATTAATGTATTCAATAAACCCGATTTAATATACTATGACTCATACTCATACGAAATAGTCCAAGTAACGCTGGCTTCCTTATTATTGTTTTTATCATATAAACGGATAGATCGTGAGGAATCTGGACTGTATTACAAGCTATGACTGACGTATTGCTTCTTAGAACTACTTTGTTTTACTATCGAATATAAAGAAATAGGTTATGCATATAATCTATTGCTGGTTTTCTTAATGATTTGATGTTTTCATGACAGCCAAATGTATTGTTATTGAGCTGCGATATTCATTGATAATACTGGATAGGAAATAGTTATGTGACATTTGTATCATGTCAGAAGTGAACTTCAAGTTGTGGAACGCATTTATAAGAATATAAGCTGATTTTGTACCTTATAGTAGTTTTTATTACTTTATTGTGAATAAAGTAATGTGTCCAGTTGTACTGTGATTTATTAAGGAGATTGTAGTATAGTCGTTCAGTCAAAAACTGAGCAACGAGTTAAATTCCATTTTAATTTACAATTCAAAAAAATCCCTACATAATAAATGATCACAACAAATTGTTTCAAATAAAAATGAGATTTTCACTTTTCATATCCCTAATCGTTCTGAACAAATGTTTCTTTAAAACAAAATGAAATGACTAGCCATCGTGTTTAAGGGTTTCATGAACTAACTTTTATAATTAGTTGTTTTAAACTAAAATTTGCTTGAGTGACCGAACTCTAACAATGAACAACAGATTTTCTTCCGTCTTTTATACCAAATCAAATTAAAAAGTAATTTTCTAGATATAAGTAGCATTTGAACATAAAGTCGTCTTGAATGGTATTGTATGAAAGTAACGTATAATTCTCTTCAGAGCACATCTCATATAATAATCCTCGCTGAGAGCACGACTGGAGATCACAGACAAAGCATCCGTTACTGCGGCAACAAAGCTCCTATTATATTTACAAGACTTGAAAATTATTTCAATGAACATCAAAGATTACGTTTCTAAGCTAATCCTGAAATTAGAGTTTTGTATTACATTGAATACAACATTTGTATAGTTATATATTTGTGTTAGCGACTTTCGTATTGGTAGGTAAAGGAATTGGTTATTTGAGGTGTTACTAAATTTCACAATTAAGTGGTTCTTCTTAGATGTTTGTTACTTGTTATTAGGGTTAAATGTCAAGGATATAAAATATTAAGAGCTTAGAATTGAGTTACATATTATTTTAATATTTAATATTAAAATATTGTCTCATTAACAGGAGAGTATTCACTGTTTAAGATTTAACGTTCTAGTCTAAAGCGTGATTCTCATTTGTTGATAGATAGACTATTATGATCCTATATAATTAAATGTCCATTACACTATGACGTCACTCCCCCATGTTACATACAAAGTTTTTAATATTAATGTTTGAAATGAATAAACACACTATAAATCTCTCTTTATTGAGACTGTTTCCGATCGTTGTATTGAGTGTTGTGTTCGATACAGTTCTATATACAACTATTAACTACTTCCCATAGAACCTTTGATATATTTATTAAATATTAACTTTACTTTTAATATATTTCTTATTGTAAGTCACTGATACATTTCTTCGTACTTCACTATTTAATATAATTTCTTACCTACTGCTTAATGAGATCTTAAATTTTCGAGAGTTTTATTCATTAAAACTAATATTTTTCGGATTATACTAGGAGACTTTGTTTGTAAAAAAACTACCCTGATCACACATCTCGTCTGTCCGTGATCATGGTTTGCTGGAAAATAACCGAAACGTCGGGAGTATGTATTTTATAGTCAAAGATAAAAATCGCATAGTATATCCGAAAAATATTAGTTTCGCTTACTGCTTCTTTAATACAGCGAATGTTAAATTCATTTCCTCTTTCGTCCCATCAGTCTTCACGGGCCACTTTGTAATTGTATATTCAACTTCCTCAACATAACTTTGTTTTCGTTTATTTTCCGATAAGAAGCAAAATTAAATTTCGTAACAATTAGTTTCTCTAGCAAATTGCGGCAACATTATCCTTAATTAACAAAAGTGAACATTTTCCCAAATTAATGTCTAACAGATGCTCATGTATTGAGGAAAGTCTGTAGTAGTTTAATCTTAAAGAGCAAATAACTATCGGGTGAGCCATTTTCAGAACATTTTTCATAACCGCATAAAATGTTTTCTTTTTAATTTATTGTTTGTATTAATGAGTATATTTTTAACACAATCAATAATCCATCGATCTAACAATTCCTGTTGACAGATCGAAGCGTGCAACTCCTCCGCCCACTGGTTTGTTCACAACTATTTTAGTATATTGTATGCGTGTGCGCACTGGGCGGGTGTTACACACACAGACACACACACACACAAATACACACACACACGCACGTACATTAAACATTATGTTGATTAACAACAATAACATTGTTTACCAAAAAAAATGAATTTATCGTAAAGAGGAAGCAAAGCATTAAGCGTCTGTTAAAATATATATGTATTGTTACGAGCACACGGAGTCTGAGTTGGAATGTTTGTTGACTCATAGTTCGGCAAAATTAATGCATTCGCCTTCAACAGCGATCGATATTTGCACCGGATTATTGACGAAACCGACGGAGCAGATCAATAAACAACAGGACAAACAAACAGCACGTACTAAATAAACAACTATTACACATAAATCGATAAAAAAAATACATAAAAGTCACGTTAATTTTTATGGTATTGAGACTTCCTACTAGAACTGTATATACGATAACTATAAATACACAGAATCTGTTTAAAGTTCTGCAGGATTGTGGAACTCGTTCAGATATACACAAGCAAACAAATAATTACGTTAAAACGAAGGAAACTTTAAATATAGACGTTCTTAAATATATACATTGTGTCGGTTGGGACTTTGTTCGACTTTACTACAGCAGTGTAAATCATGTAAGAAAATATACGGGAACTATTGTATCGTAACAGTATACGAGGATCGGCTGTCATACCTCTCATAAGTGCTTGGATATTAACAAAAAAAGAGGTTTGAAATTATGGTTTTGAATTAAAACGAAAAGAGCACCACTTATAGTATTCTTCAGAATCAGGAAATTCATAATAAAAAAGCTTTTCTTTCACTACAGAGATTTTTGTCTCTAGGGACCAACATCGCTTGCCATGACTGCAAAATTTGTTAAATCAAATATTTCCTTGTAAAAATCAAATCTTCTACTCTACGTATTTAACAATAGTTCCAGCAATCATGTGCCCTGATATCTCAATACTTTAACCCTTTAGCGATCCAATTAAACAGCGTCTGTTCTAAACACGTGCGACCAAATCACATCGTTAAACCGTCTTAAGCTGAATTAATCCTCGTTCATCGTTTTAATAAAATAACATTCCAAAGAGATAACTGTTGTTTAAACTAATTGAAGTATTTATTTCATTCTTTCATTGTTTTTATTGGCCAATGATAATATTTTAACTTTATGGCAATCACAGCCTTAGATACAAAAATGTTATCCACACATTTACGTCCTTCGTATAGTATTTAACAAGTTTTTTTGTTTTTGCTTTGTTTCTATATATCTTCTACCTGGCAATTTCCCAGCTTTAGCCAGGGTCTGCCTTGCATGTTGTGAATAGTTTTGGCTAATTGTTTTTACGACCGGCCTGACCGACATCAACCGTCTTTAGGAATGCATTAAACAGTGATGTCTAAATAATCTTAGAAAGTACATATGACTTGAAAAAATCACGTTGGTACTTGCCAGGATCAAATCCGCGCCCTCATGCACGAGAGGATAGCCTTTTAACCACTAGGCCACCACTGACTTTACTGACTATGTATATATTATAGTAATATTTTCGTTAATTAATACGCTGCAGGCGGGGCTGCATGTTCGTATCGTCGGAATGTTTAATGTTAAACCAAGTATATAATCGGAGTGCACTGACCCATTTTCTTCGGACTGTTAGCTACAGCTACGTTGTATGTATAATTTTGTTTTATGTTTCTTAGACGTACGAGGGTCGATGGAAAACTTGTAATTTTAATAGTATCGCTATAAATACTATTTATTTAAGTATAAATATTTTTTATCCATGGTGGTAAGGGGTTTAATAAAGTTATTTTTATTTACCGCTATAATTTACCCTAAATAAATTTTATTTCGTCTTTTACCGGTCCACATATTCTTAAGCTATAGATGCAGTAAATCTCTCACTTTCTGATGTGATGGAAGTGTATGGAGATTTTTGTTGATAAATAATAATCATCTCTAATTTTGTAACCTGTATATTTTTTTCATTCATTACGTAGCTTTCAAATTTGTAGAAATAAGCAAGGTTTTCAAATAGCGTCTTTTGATGGATATATCTTTTAAGTAGACCTTTTAACTACATCATGACATCAATATTCTCATTTTTTATTCAGCTTTATCTGTAGCGGTATATAAATGAATGAACGAATGATTTTTGTTATACAAACTGTTGTTTAGATTTCAAAACGTTCTATTGTTATGCCAAGATTTCTTTTCTATAACGTTGAACGAAAATTCACAAACAATTAAATGAAAAATCACAACATTTTTCATGGTAAATATTTTTTGTGCAGTTTTCATACAAATATAAAATAATATTAAAATATACAATAGATTTATTGAAAGTCAGTGGTGGCCTAATGGTAAGAGGGCCCGCCTTTCGTTGCCGAGAGCGTGGGTTCGATCCTGGCCCGAGCAAGTACCAATATGATTTTTCCGAATCATATTTACTTTCTAAGAATATTTAGACATCACTGATTAATGCTGATTCCCAAAAGAGGGTTGATGTCAGGTAGGCGGCCGGTCGTAAAAAAACAATTAGCCAAAACTATTTACAAACATGTAAGGCAGACCCTGGCTATAGCCGGGAAATTGTCAGGTAGAAGAAGATACAATAGATTTATTCTTAGTTATTACTGTTATAATATTTTAACACATTTTTAACACATCGTCCACGTCGTATCAGTTCCACGGTAATATCAAAGTTATAATCATTAGGTCAGCGTGTAAACAGCGCTTGAAATAAACACAGTAATATAATAAAACTATCAATCAGAGTTCGAACCTCGCGAGATATCGTAAAAATAGTTTATTTATAGCAAACAGCACGAGACCGAGTCCATCATAAAACGACCGACGCTCGTTATAAAAGTACAGGAACGGTTTTCATTAGCTGATATTTATTACCAAATATAAACAACAATTAACTTATGTGATTACTGTTTTGTATATATATGTATGATTCCAACATACATACCTACTAACTGCCACACTTAAGATTAACATAGAGCAAACCTTATGAAAAGCGGTGGTATGAAATAATGTTGTAACCTTTACGACTCGTAATTTCTGTGGAAGGGAACGACATATGAATGTTTCTTGTGTTTTTTGACAATATTTATAAGTTGCAATTTCATTTAAGTAAGCTCCAAAATAATATGTCAGTTGACCATTCGTAGTATTAGTTAGATTGTTTCACCATGTTTTGTTCTTACAGTAAATGTTAAACGAAATAAAGTCCCTCCCCCCGCTTTCCCTGCCCCCTTGCCCCTTGTCCCCTGTCCCCTGCCCCCACTAACGCGGTCGCTATCATGGGAATATCCAAGGAGACGGACCGCATTGCAGGGAAGTAAAATATACAACTACCATCATTATATTTGAAAAGCATTTTCTTGTACTTTGGTAGAGGTTCTAATATTACAGAAATAACATCGAGTACTAGATACTATTAAGCTCAAACAAATACAAATATAGTTTGTTTAGATGGTGAAAGGAAAACTTTTATTATTACTTCTACAAGTAAGGGATTTCTCTAGTGGTATAAGAATTAGCAAATTTAAAGACAATTATATATTCAACACACATGTCTGTACGTATGTGTGTGTGTATGTTTGTATGTGTGTGTGTGTATGTTTGTATGTGTGTGTGTGTTTGTATGTGTGTGTGTGTACAGAACGACTCGTAATTTTGATTTACAACTGTTTAACAAGGGCGTGAACTATTCCACGTTGTTCGTTAATGTTTTGTTAAACTATTTCTAGACGTGCATCTCTCATCGGCATCATATTAGTGAACACTTAGCGTATTGTTCTGTTCCACGCTGATAACGGACATGTTTATATGTCTTACTATAAATTATAGGGAGAATGTACCTCTACGAGGAATATTACTCAATAATGTGATACTATTTTGGGAGTTACGAAAAATTGACAGGGTTGTAACTTAGCTACATAAATACTGATATCTTTCAAAGATCTAGATATTCTTGTCAACAACGCTGTTGTCATTTATCACACCGAGTTGATCTTTAGGATTATAAACAGTTTCAGACAAAGATCTTATCTGATGGTGCGGGCTGACTCGGTCACTTGTATGTTAAGTAGGTACATATATATAACAGAAATTTAGACACTCATTTAATATATTAAATTCATATTAAATGAACGATGTCGAGATATGTTAGGAATGAGTAACATTATGTGTTTAGTATATGAATATTGATATTTTTTAAGTTCTAGTTAGAATTACCGAAAATAAAACTTGTATATAAAAAAATCAATAAATGAGTCGGCGGTAGAATAAGTGTGTTCATGAAAATGAAACAACTATAACGTTTTTTAAATATAACTAATATATGAAGGGGGAAATATATAAAACTGCATTTTGTAAGAAAAAGCAATACACGAGTGAAGCGAATATAAATAACGCGTCGATAGAACAGATTTATAAAGAAACGAGATATAAAGTGTGTATAGATATTTACTAATATATGGAGAGTTAAAAAATTTATAGAATTATATTGAAAACAGAATTAAACATAACAATGTTGAATTGTTATTACTGTTATTGAAAATAACTGTATAAAAGAATATAAGGTTTATAATATAAATCCGTTGGGAGTCGTGAGTCGACGCTCCGAACAGAATCGATCGTAGAAAGGGACTGTGAACAGAAATACTTACTGGAAACATACCAGCTACGAGTATGTAACTTCCGCAGCATTCATAGAAATATAAATATTTTATTTTAAACTATAAATACTTAAATACAATGAGAGTACTGTTCGTTGGAAACTGACCACAACGTTTCATAGCTCGTACATAGCTTCTATTTCAGTCGTTGCATTCCTTATGAGTTTCCATTCAGTGAATGTATGACCAGGTTCCAACTTACCTATATTCTACTTAATATATATGACAAATTATTCCCACGAGAGGGTTGATGTCAGGCTGGCGACCTGTCGTAAAAACAATTAGTCAAAACTATTCACAACATGTAAGGCAGACCCTGGTTATAGCTGGGAAAATTGCCAGGTAGAGAAGAATATATATGACAATTTATAAACCAAATGTTTTCTATTGTATACAATATATTTTTAATATTCATTAACAGTCCTCAAAAACATAATTCGCGTGTAATGTTCACGTTTAAAGAGTTGTTAATTCTTTACAACAGTTTTAACGACTGTAACGTAAAAGTGTTGAAGTGTTCAATAAAACGGAACGTGCTGAGTGTCTCACATCAATAATTCAATCTACTTTTGTACAAAAAAATACTATAACATAAGTTAAAGGTTGTTTATAATAAAGTGCTTCAAACTGTACGTACTAATGTATTGTATGGAGATATCATATTCAAATAATCTTTCCAAAGCTGATTGTTCAAAGTATTATGTACGTTGCTCTCAATGAGTGCTCTCAGGACGAGATTTGTGACATCTGATGTTTACGAAACAATACTATACTATATATAATACAAATAAATTACAATAAAACGAAGAGATATGAATATATTTATATAAAAATACACATAGTTACTATTAGTATATATTTAACTTGCAATCTATGTATGTACATACATATGTATATACACATTTGTTCGAGTGAAATCCTCTTGCAATTTGTTCGCCTTCAATCGTTTGCGCTGAAATTTTGTATAAAAGTTTAGTTTGAATGACAATGCCGCGTTTTATGACGTCATCCCTAATCCAACATGGCGGTTCATCCAAGAGGGTGGAGTAGTTATTTTTAAGGCTCTTCTACAAAAGGGAAATCGAATGAAAGGGCTTGTTTAAAAGAAAAAGGATTCTAGCGATTACATTATTTAATTTTGAAAACCTTTATAAATAAAAGCATATTGAAGGCCCATTAAGACATGAAGGGAAGCATGTCGTAATTGTTTAGTATTTCCATTCCTGTAGCAATGATTCATAAAAACTAAAAGCACATTGTTTACTCAATTATTGAGGCGAGCGTATTGTGAGCGATTTGTGTGTGTTGTGTATGTGTGTGTTAGTGTGTACACGATGAAAAGACCCAAAATACACCGTTGTATATTAAGAAAATATATTTGGGGTAAAAATAAAACTCATGTTACTAGAAAATACAACATATATTTATAAAACCTTACCTACAAGTATATAGACGCTGCCGTACCAAGACATTACTTAAGATTTATAGAAAACGTTAACTGTGAAAATGAATTAAAATTATGAATAGTAATAGATAGTAGCGTGTTTATTTGAATGGTACTGTATATAAAAATTTCCTTAGAAATATATATTTCATGAAATATATCCAGTAGTAATGATATCTCAACTACAGACCTTATATCTTTATCTTGATCTACGATAACCGACCACCCAGACTTGACCTTTCCAACCCAACCATATGTATGACCACAATTTTGGCATCGACTTAATCAGTTGTTAGACTTACTCAATTTTATATTTCTTTCTACAGTGGTTTCACTCTAGTACCACACATTATTAATATTATAATATATAATTTCGTACTTTTATATTAAAACGTGTTTCTTCTGTATATTTCTACTTGATGTATATTTCTGTAATCTTTTTGTCTTTTCTATCTCGAGTCCGTGATAGCCAAAAGTCGTGTTAATTTACTTCTCCTACAACTAGTGTCACGTAAGCCCCGCTGGAGGTCACTTCTACTGGTCACAGCTGATGTCAAATGAAATGGTAAATTAGTTTTCAGTCGTGTCAATTAGAGAAGTATATAAACTTTACTGAAATCTTTACGACAATATAGATCATTTTTAATTTTTTATACAAGGTTCCTTCATAAATGGTAAACATTAATTCTTATAATAAAGTTATATACATAATTTATTATAAATATTTAATACTTATATCGTAGATTTAAACTCCTCTAAACATATTAAATATTTCCTGCCCTACTCGCTGTGTAACTTGCATGCCTCTAGTGACAATTTCCTGCTGCTCGATGTCTCGTGAAATAAAATTATAATATATTTAGCTGAAATTAATATTGAGTATAAAATATATAATTTTGTAGTTAAAACACAAATGCACGTAAAAAGAGAATCATTTATTTACTAATTCCTAAGTTTGAAAACTGAATAAGTGATCCCGGATATATTTAATACACCTTAAAGAAAAAAATCACTTTTATCATTACTCACATTATTCTATAACATATGTACATCTATTTTTTTCCATTATACATATACATATATACTTAGTAAATTTAATATTCGTCTCCAGTCTAACACTACTATCTCTAGACACATGTGTTAGATAGCTAGCTTTTAAATAGAAGTTATATTTAAATTCATTAATTGACACCCTCATGTGTGGAGCTTGTGATATACTCATATAACTAACTATAAAGACTGATACAGTTTTATTGTGTGAAGAGTTCTTGAACATTTCAATTCACATGTTCGTATAAGAAGCAGCTGTGACTGATTTTATATGCATGGTGCATCGATTTGAAATTAAAGAAATATAATTTAGTTCAGTGGTAGTTAGTGAGGAAACATATTTATTGTTGATTTATGTTTTTTCATTATATTTTCTGTTTAGTTTAAAAATAAAAAAAACTAATAATATTAAAAATGGTTTGAAAAAATTGTAGACCAGTCACTGTTTAGTAGGATTATTTTTAATCAGTTTTCTAAGAATATATTTTTAATTGATAATAATTAATAATTATTTGTTTTGTTTGGATTATTCAATAGTCAGCATAGGTTCCTTGTAGATCTGGTCAGTACTATTCCACTTTGATACAAATACTAAGATTTTGACTTCTATAATGATATTTAAGATGTTCATTTGTGATCACGGAACCCGAATCGTCGAGATTATGTAGATATAAAATAATAAAAAAGCATAGTATCCGAATAACTGAATTTCATTTAACAGTTCATTTTTTTCTGTGTCATTAATATTTTGTAGCTTCCTATAGAATTGTAATGTTTGTTTTAGGAGGTCGCCTCTCATAATAAAACAGTCATAAAGTACAACAAAATGTCACAGTACTTGTATAATGTATATATACATTATACAAGTATAGCAGTGAGCCAAGTAGGCCTTCCAAACTATTACTTTGAATAGTCTTTGGCATTGTTTCCAACTTACATTCAGAATTGTGTTCCTAATAATTTTCGTCTTTTTCATGTTCTTCCGTTTTCACTTCTTTCAATAGATACGAACGATACATCACTACCGAGCCAAGACGAATGATTGTTATATAGAAAAATATTTCTTAGAACAGTTTTTATTTTATTATATCTATGAATGATAAAAGCGATTCAATATTCTCTTTGTCTATACACTCTAACATTTAAGCAGTTTTTATTCTCTAAATATATTCAGTTTACATAATATCTTGTGTACTGAAGTATATAATTATTACGTAAACAAGAAGAAGTCTTACATAATTAAGTAGAGAAGGTTCACTAAGTACGTGATGACATGTTTATAGGATAATACTATGAAATTGATGTCACACTCACAACACTGTAATATTACTATAGGTACACATACTTAGGAGTGTCTAAATAAAGCATCTGGTTTAAGCAAATGTACTACGAATATATAAAAGTAGTATTCATGACAGCGGTCAAGTGTTAAGGCGTTGTACACTTCTTTGTGTAGTGTTTCTTATCAAAGCCTCTTCATCTCCTGATAGTCCGTCTCTCCTGAGTCTCCTCATTAATGTACTATGATTGTGTCCTTTATTATATGAAGGTATGTTAGTTGCTTGTATTTGTGTCTTGTTCATTAAGTAGGTACGACTGATGTACATAAACGTCACAGTACAAAGTAATCATTGTTGTAGTAATTATAATATTCCATGGAATTTTTATCATCAAATGTAGTTGTTTATAGTTGTGTGTGAAATAAAATAATGAACAGTTGTTTCAAAACCGGTTAGCCATATTAAAATATTATATGAATGTTAAACGAAGTCACTTGCAGTTGATTTTATCTAAAGTGCCCGAGGGTTGAGGCTTGTACTGGCTTAGATAGAGCCTTCACTTGACTTTACTCCCTGTGTTGATAAGAACAAGGCACTCATTAATATAATTGGTACAACAATACTGTTGAACAATAATATATATAAAAATAAAAGTACATATAAACAACTGTTTGTTATTACGTTTAAAGTAAACATTTTTACTTCAACAACTGAACAGTTGGAGATTAAATGAATAATAAAATGCATGAATTGTTTGTCTTTACATTTAATATGGCCGGTGTTTGTGATATGGATGTAATTAATATCCACCAACGTTACTCACCATTTATAATGATGACGGATGAAGACATATTTATTATTCTTTGTGAATCATACGATGAAAGAATTTAAGGAAATTAATTATTATCACCTAAAATTATGAAAGTTTATATAAATTCTTTTATATACAAACGGTCGAGTGAGTGTTCGCACACGGTTGGATTTAAAACTTGTTATAATAGGATTAACTAAATGAGATGTAGCGAAGGTTCACGGCTTAACAACTAACAAGTGAAATAAATATTAAATGAGAAGCCTGAGAGTGGAATGTGGAACCACCGGTATATTTATCAAATGGAGAATCTTATCAGAGTTGTAGTGTATTCAAGCTATAGGAGATATGTTAAATAGAACGTGCCTTACACTACATACCGAGCTTACAGAGTAAGACGTGGAAATGAGTGACGTCATCGACTAACATACATACATACATATATACATGCATACATGCATACATACATACATACACAAATATTTATTATACACTGTATGGCTGTATATCACAGTTACATAGCGAGATTATTAGAAATTAGATCACAAAGACGCATAATTATATGGAAGGAATTAATTGTCTTATTATGAATCAAGCAATAAAACTATTATGTTAAGAATACACCTAGCGTTCAGTTTATATCATTTAAGAATGTTACAATAACCTTAACTACATAAAATTTATGTTTGTATGAAAAAATACATGTTCAATATGCTTGGTTATACCATAAAATTGATGATAAACTGAAGTAAAGAGGTAGTATGAATAGTAATTTTTAATTTTATCATTGAGCTCTCATATACCTTTGAGATTTTCTCGCATCTTGACTGTAGTAACATCAATTATAATCATAATGAAGAAGCTGACTCCCATCACCAACTTGATAACAACATACACACACATTAACACGATATACTGAAACATAGTTGAAATGAACATTCAGTCTTATATCCTTATGATAGAGTTTATTTTTAACTGCTATAATAATAATCTTATATCTTTAATCAGCTGTTCTTGTATACCTATATAATATACATTTGGAAAACCTCTCCAACAATTTTTATGATTGTTCATTCAAGGCGTTTTGGTGGTTATTCATCGATTTACCTAGATCGGTGAAAAGTCTGCTTGAAGGAAAACTAATTGCTTAAAATTGTTTTATCGCGTAACAAAGATAAAGTTACTAATCAAAGGATAGAGTTGTGAATAAGCCTAATCATATAATATTTCGCAGCACGACTAACAAAACAAAAATCGAGCGAAACTCGTTTTCCAGATATTAATAGTATATATGAACAAAGATTTCCAAATTATTATTTTTTATTATAAAAATATTTTTCCTAATTTTTTTAAATAGAAATTGTAACAACGGGTCAGTATCTTTAAAAAAACGTTGACATCTAAAATTCCGTATGAAACATTAAATGTAAAACTTATATTTTTCTCAACATACATATTTTGATCAAAATCCGTACAGTTTCATTGTTACTATTTTTTTATTGATGTGTATTTTCTCTTCCTTCAACATATCAACAGCTTTTGTTCTAGATTTACATCAAAGTACGTAAAGAAAAATATTTTATAAAATAGTTAAATATATATAAATCATATACTTGATTATAGTTTGAAGCTTTTATACCATATAAATAACAATATAAAATGTTATTAAAATTTACTATAAAGTCTTGTTTTAGAATATACGTCTCTTAATTTTATCTATTATTATTTTTAACACAAAGTGTGTTTATGTGTGTTTGTGTTTTTGTTCCCAATATTTATATTCTCAGGAGTTCTTAAATTCAATACACATACTGGTATAATGCACAATAAAGTCTTAGTTCGTATTCCGTGTCCTCGATCGAGTTGTAGGTATATGAAATGATATTTTACTTTCTGTATTATTGTTGGCAAACCTTTTAACATGTTAACACAGAACACAAAAATAACTAGTGTCGGTCGCCCGTCGTTTGTATTCAATTAAAAGTCACATTAAAATATCAATGTGTTATCAAAATATAATCACAATTATAAAAATACATATATATTGTAGGAATATTTAAACGTTTACAATTTCTAATATTTTATAAATATTCAAGGATAGTTTTAAATTTTAATATAAAAAAATTATAGTTCCGGATATTACATTATAAATAAGTATTAAATTATTTGCGTCAGTAACAAATAATATGTACTCGTATACACACAAACATATTTTTATGGATCACGTTCAATGAGGTTTATATAAAAAGAAGTGCTTCAATATGGTTTAAGGAGTTCTGTGACCCAGATGTAACACACACATGGTTCCGACGAATGTTTCCCGGTCGTAAATGAATCTGGTCAGTGTGACTGTTCGTATGGACAGTGGGTCACGACTTACGTGAGCCGGTCATAAACATACACCTTACTATAGAGATAGTTGGATCATTTGTTTGTTTATCGAATCGTAAAATCACGTCGATAATCCATAGTTCAAAGATCAGTAGATCTTTAATCTCCTTCGTCTGTACTCTTTACGTTAATCATGATAACAACAGCTCCTCTCATTACCATCTCATGATACATACGAGATGGTTCTTTGAATTATTCGGGTTCTTTCCATGACCTAATTATTACGTGCTTTGTGAAATGTACTTCCTAACTGTATGTACAAGAGTTTGTTTAGATAATACAAGTAGAAGGAAACTTTTCTCAAACCATCCAACGGATCTGCCAATAATGTTTGGAGACAGAACAGGTTTCAACAACCTGTTGATTCAACAACACCTGTATTGTATTACATGAATAGGTTTCCATCTTCTTGGCAGCCAATGTATTTATTGCTATTTCAACTTTTGACCGCCTCACGTGGAGAGTTATTTTGATAGGAACGAAATTATCATATTAAATTATTTCTCCATCAACAAATAAAATAAATAGAAAAACCATTATTTAAGTTAATAAAATATTATTAATGAACTTCATAAAACTTGATATTTTAATTTATAGTACGGGATCATAATACACAACATGAGGCATGTAATAATTCTTCCAAAATGTAAGAAAATATAATATTCATAAACATAAAAAAAACTGGGATTATTCTGTTAGTGTGTGATGTAGTCGTGCAATGAAACACAATCCACAATCGATACACAGAGCAGATGCCAAACTTCTCTATCGACATAAAAATAATTGTATTACTTTCTTGATGGCAGTTATTTATCCCCGAACTTTCAGAATTAGATGAAAACGAAATAACAGAAATGGCAATGACTGATATAAATTAAACTACATAATTATAACATATTACTGGAGAGTTAAACATAAGTAGTATTATATTTATTTAATTATTTATTGCATAATAAGTGCATTGTTTGTATAACTTGAACCATTTTTATTCAACAAGTTAAGTGTTAACTGTGATCCCGTTCAAACACGTTATCTGAGTATCATCAGACCTCACTCAACAACTCTTGGGGCAATCCAGATCACTTACACTTTGAATATCAATTTTTTCTATTACTACACTTTTCTATATAAAAAAAAATATACCGTCGCTAGAAAGTTGTTTTATATAATTAATATATGTACATATATTGTTTTATGACTACTATTCATTAAATAAATCATGAAAAATAGTTTTGTTAATAACATTAAGATTTATCTTATGGATTCATATTTCATTCAATTAAATAAAGCTTCACTATCGTTTCACCTGATGGTTGTTGGAAATTAAGTCTTAGATGATTAACTCATTATCTCAGTAATAAGTATTAACTCTTGATCGAAAATATTCATATTGGAAGTTAAGCATAGTGCCAGAAAACTGTGCCAATCTTTTGTTGTGTCCATAAAGAAGGAAGTGTGTCGTTTCATATACAACAAAACGATGGGGGTCTTGTTTACGTCTTGTTGTTGGATGGTAAAAAAAATATCCAGAAATTTAATTCCATGTCATATCCTGTGCATAATCTAAAGTGGTCCATATCCAATCATGGTCATCAGTAAACCTTTTGTTTTATAAGAAAGTTGGCAGAATGATCGAAGATCTACTTGATGGGCAGTAGTCACCGTTTCCCATAAAGAAATGCAACATGTCTTATGTTGTGGATGTGTTGCCAACCTGGGTTATTGAGGAAGACGGAAGGGTGGAAATAAGGAAATGGCAGGAAAGGGTGGGAACAGGGAAAGGCCAACCACCTCTCTCACTCATAAGACTATTTAAACCATCAAAGACTACTTCAAACCGATCTTCTGTGAGAGGTCGGTACTAACCACAGCTAGGCTCTACCACCTTTTTCCTCGTCTCTCAAAGGAGTCCGAAACTATGAGACAAGTGAGACCTCAATAAACAGAACCTCACTTCATATGACAGCAGTATTTTTCAAACTACAGAACAAAGACTGTAACGACTGCTTTGTAACAAAGAAGCTGTATTAGTCTAAAGCACTGAAGTACATATTGCAAAGACGTCGCAACATTTGGACACAGATTTTTTTAATGGAAGTACGGCTTATCAATCTGAAACCGTTATGATGAATTACATTTTTTTTGCTTATTTTGAACTGTGATAAATCAAAGGTTGTCTTAGACTCCGCCTAAACTCCATGACCAATCACCCGACACAGCGAAAATTTTGGAGTATTGTAATGAGCCCTTATTAGAAGGCAACTTTTCCAACCTGTCCTTCAAGTTGTTTCATCAACGTCCAACAACAACGTCCACAAAGCAGACAATCGCTTGACGTCATGGCTCTGGCTAATTTAAAGTCTTATACGTAGTGACCGAGGACTTTATTAATTAATTCACTCATAATATTTACATTTAATCTATCATAAATATATTTTAGTCACTCATGTTTAGTGTCCATATTTGATTACGCTGCGTAGTTTTCTGGTAGGTTCAGGTGGGATCACGTAAATAAATTGCACCTCACTTTACACTATATATACATACGTATATTTTATATACTTTTTCGTCTCGAGATTCCATCATGGAATTCGATTACTATGAAATCGTCCTCTTATATTCGAACGTGTCTCTAGAGGTTTAGAATATTCCCAATAAAATGAAAGCGACACCAAGTTTCTTTGTAATAAATAATAAATAGGATAAGCCTTAGAATAACACGAACCGAACGATAGAAGACTTGATTTAGAAATATCCTTATGTAATATTAAATATAACCGTCTCGATTCTCTCACGGATTTAACTTAATAACAATAAAGAGTAGTATCAGTAGTAATGTTCCGTGGTCATGTTGGTCCATATCCAAATCAAGTCTTGTATGAGGGGGCGGCTCGGGCACGGGTCTCCCGCTGCGCCGCTCACAGCTCACCCGTGCCCGTGCTTGCAGGATGCACGCGGTCGGTCTCCACTCGGCGCTGGCCATCCGCCGCGAGCGCAAGCGGCGCGCGGAACAGCAGCGCGCCCGCGAGCGACGCTACTCGCTACAGTCCTCAGAGTCCGGAGTCACCTCTCCCCACTGCTCGACCGGGAGCCTCGAGCGACGCCGCCATCGGAAGACGGGGACCACCGACAATGAGGTCGTCTCCTCGGTGGGCATGCTCCATCTCGGGGTCGTTTTTCTCGTCCTCGGCGTCTTCCTCGTCGCTTCCGGCTGGCTGCCCGATGACGTCACGTCCTGGAGCAGCATCGGCTCCGTCAGCTGGTTCAACGAACTCGTCTGCTCGGGACTGTTCGCTCTCTTCATCGGGATCTTCCTCATAGCTTTGCACAAATACCTGACCAAGTCAGAGGAGGACGCGCTGGAGGATTACGTCCAGCGACAGTTGACCAGGTCCAGGTCAGGGCACAGACTGGAGAGAGACGCAGAGACCGGCGGCATGAGGACCAAGGGAACACGGCGAGTACGAGCTACGGAGGTTCTACCGGAGACGATCACTGAAACATACACTGAGCCCTCGCCGGATAGAGCTCATGGGTTCGTGAACGCTCTGGCCATCAACGGAGACGCGATGAGGGAGACTCCTCTAGAACAGATCGTGGAGGAGGAGATGTCCGTCGCTTCGGAGAGCGAGAGGCGGCTGGGCAAGTTCAACAAGGACACGTACTCCACACCGTCGGTGGCGCCCAGCCTCAGCCCCGGCTCTCCGTCTGATACTCGCGAGCTGCTCTCTGACGGACGGTACATGATCATGTCCAGGATGTGAACGTCTTAGTTTGACAGTTCACTGATTCCGTACATCTTGCTTCTTTATGGACTCGTTTTTGACTTTATTGGTAAACATGTTATATCACGATGATTTTCAAAATACACTCAACAATACCTCTTATAATGATAATTAGTCTCTTTTTTAAATGATAGCCATCAAAAAAATATTACAAGTAGTTTTCGAATAAAGAGGATTGAACTCAACTTTGAAGGTTGGGCGCGTTCTCCATCGAGAATTAGGATATTCGGTATCAGCGAAATGTCAACTGATAAGAACGGCCGTACGTTGAAGGCTTTCTATACATGGACGTTATATAGTTCGTGCTACCAAATAAATTATTAACTGTTGCTACCGAAACTAACACCGAAGAGCTTACGGCTTCGTAAGTTAAATGTTTGTTAAATGCTTCTCACTCACAATTACAGATGGACCAAGTCACGATAGTGTTTAGAAGTAAGTTGTATTTCGCCTTCTATGATTGCAGTCTCCACCTCAATAATGACAGAACCTTGAGCCAGGTTGTAAACTGTTTTTCTGGTTCTTTTGTAAAAGCCTTTTACGTTGATATAAAACACTGATTGCAGTTGTAAAGGCCAGCCTTTTATTAATCGTATTCATGTGTTGGAGACTGATTATTATTCTATCTTATTATCTTCACTCGTTTCTGGTGCTGGTGATGTTATAAACGCACGCTTTATGTCGTATTTGTTTGTTCTGTACCAATATCGAAGCAGCTGTGCCAAAAGTAATATAACAGTAGAATTCGTTCTCGAGTCTCGCGTTCGTGAGATCGGCTTCTACTGTATCAAGTCATAAAACTGATCTCATATATTTTAGTTAATCGGATACTTTTTGCTTTTGGCTGTGAAAATTTTCGTTACTATAATTAAGTACAAAATATATAAAACATTGTAATTGATATTATATAAATGATCGCTTTCAATCTTTTGATTATTAAAGATTTTATTAGATGTCTAATTTGATGTATACTGTTTAATATAATGATATTACACGTATGTTTGTATCAGCTCTTAGTTGTCTAAGTATTTTCTGTGACCACTTTTATATTGTATGTTATATGACGGGTCAGACTGGTTGATTGTTTTCATATTACTTTACCTTTCGATTTATTTTTTAACTCTGTTATTGTACTATATGTCTTAATATTTCGCGGTAATGTATGTGTATAGATCAAGGTGATTAATATAATTAATCTCGATCTAAGCTACATGTTACCGTTTCTTATACTTCTGATCTGTATATGTTCGTTAAGTTTTTACTACGCTATTATTAAATGCACAAATGTCGATATTTAACTATACTATAATATAAGCTGTGAGATGTTAGACAATAAGGTCCGTGCACACTGTATGTAATGAAGGTGTTTTGTTTATATTGTCTAACATCTCGGTGGGTGTACATTACTCTTAACTATTGTCGCCTCCGTGTTTAGTATTTGCTAGCTTGTATATATGAAGAGTGTAAGTGAGGGTGACTCACCTGGTGTTAAAAAACAGTCTTAATAACAATATATCTCAAACTAAATGATACATTTCAGTTAGCAATACCATAACAATAGTTATCCAGTAGTTATGAGAGAAAGAGACGAAAAATCATATCATATGCGGGAGTTATAGTTTACAGAAAAGTCCATATAATGTGTTACAATATAACTATCCTTCTCTCTATATAAAGATCCGTCTAAATAACTACTACCTATATTATATATATGTTATAATTTCTATCGTCACGTCTATACGTGGCGATGAACCTGATGGTGATGATGATGAAGATGGTGATGATGAGTTAGGTCTCATAGTTAATGAAATATTTTTCTCTCCTATATTAAGCAGCACCCACGAGGTAGCGTGGTTATAGTATGCACATATTAAACATCAAACTTCTCGTGCCTATACTTTTATATTTAGGTATTTTTGATAGCGTATTTAAGATTTCTAATTCGTATTTGCTGTGTCACGTGTAAATAAATATATCACGCGTTCAGAACTATTCATATTTAATATTATATAATATACATTCATATAATAATTGAGCTGTTTGTACTTTTGAAAACGTTATGCTCTGACAGACTCACTGACTAAATAAAGCGTAAAATATATTATACGACGCTTCTTTGGAGTGACTTGTATTGTCACGATGCTGCTAGAAGGTAGGAGAAGGAAAGGTGAACTTGTCAAAAGTACAGATAACTTTAATATCACTATTTGAAACAAAGCAATATTATAATAAGCAGTGCTTCGCTACATCTCACTCGTACTAGAATAATGATCGCACATTAAGACGCGTCACACTGGCCGCCTCACGAGTCACGAGCCCACCTCGTCTGTGAAGCCTAGCTAGCTTCATACTATATATTAAAATAGCTTGAAGGCTTGCCGGGAGCCGCTCACCGCGTCCCGTGTGGACGAGCCTTTATATCAGAGCACAAGACGTATTTTATACACAATATATTCTACTAGGTTCTCTTTGTTTTTCCATAATTTTCCAGTTTTGGTGTCGTGTGAAGCTCAAACGTGTTAGTTGTGAATTTTTTACGCTATTTCGATGTCGTGAAGAATTTTTATAAACGCTTTTGCGCCTTTTTAATCGATTCTATATGCGTGTCCGCGCAACTATATGTATAAGACGAGCCGGTAGTGACGTGACGTCTGTGGGTGGCGATGAAGCTCCAATAATATATTATATGAAAAATGTCTAGAAAGTACAGAACTAAATTAAATAATATTACAAATACATGATCTCTTAGAACTGTTTAATATACAAATAATTTTAAAAGATTTTTTTGCAATGTATAATATATAACTTTGATCATTTCTGATATATGTGTGTTATTACATTGAGACGTTCATATTAAATAAAATAAATCGATAACAACACTAGCCGCCGACGTCACATCACTATTAAATGTCCTTCAGTTTATTGACAGAGTTCAAAGAAGTGTCTGACTTTCAACGATTACATTTATATTGGTTTATGAAACATGTCGAAAATATATTATTAACATGTTAGAGAAATAGATGCGGGGTTACAGAGACCAGTATAAGACGAACTCTGATTAAAATTACATACAACAGGAACTGATGACCCCGCACTTATTGTTGTAACATGGTTATTGTTATATCTTTAACAACAGAACAACAGACATTTGTAAGAACGCAATACATTGATGGAAAATGTAAGATAAATAACTTCATTATGTTATAAGTGATACAGTTTCATTTTAATTCATATGAATCAAATTAATAACACATTTTCCTTCAAACAATTTTTTAATAACACATTCCTTAGACACGTATTTTATTTATTACACTTATTAATTAATAAATTGATAACTACTATAACTAAGTTTCATTTTAAACCTTTTAGTTAAGTTTAAAAGATTAATTCTAAATTTCATTAATTTACAATTAATGCATTGTAAGTTATTCTTAAATATCAATCTTTAATTTAATATCAATTTCTCCGAAATTGAGAAAATATTCTTCATATTTCATGCTTAAATAATTTACTTTTCTCGTACAGTCAAATAAATCACCTTCTTAAGAGTTATGTTAATGTACAAGTAGTAATTTAAATTTATAGAATTAAAATTTTATGAATAATTTAATAATAATTTTAAAATTCATGAGTAAATAGAATTTTAAATAAAAGAAAAATAAAATATTGTTGTATTTATGTAACAGCATCATAAGGTTTTCATATACACTTACACGGTCTGACCTCGTGAAAAGAAGAAGATATTAACACCCTTAATAATTAATTTGAATAACAGTTTTGAAATATAGAGTTGAAAATGCTTATTTCATCTGCTATTAACATACTGAAATACAGTTTCAAATTTCAATACTGGCCTGTATTTATATTAGTAGACACACACAAACACAAACACAAACACACACACACACACACACACACACACACACATTCAACATTCAATGTGAGCTCGTCAAAAACAAATGACATTCAACTCTTGTTCCCATTCAACACACACTACATTAAAAACTGTAACGCTGCCAGAATTCTATATGAGAGGCTACGAAGTGCTACGAACAAAGGTCTGTATGCTACGCTCCGCCGCTACGACGTAGCACCGGCGACATGCTCTACGATCGATATGTATCAACTACGTGCAGATGTACATTTGAATAATGAATGACATTCATTAATATATTTATGAATTCATTTCATTTTTTATTGACACTTTAAACATTTAACTGGGTTTGAATGTTGGAATGGATAATGATATTAAAAATCAATTACAAAAAAACCATTAATATACATATGAATATTTAATATTTTCATATAATAACATAAATTGAACTACATATTCACAAATATTAACATAATATAAAACAAGCTAATGCTTTACATTTTAGTAACGTATAAATAAAATGAAACGCTTCTTGAGATAGTCTAAAAGTTAAAACGTTGAGTAAAAGCCTCCATAAATACCGGTGACTGACCCACTTACAGACGTACGGCCTTACACGGTAATAAATATATACTGCGCTATATACGTATGTAAGGAAAATATTATTTCCCTTATAGAATAAAATTATAACGTCCGAAATAAAATATTTAATTATATAAATGAATATAAAGAATTAAAAATGGCAAAGTAATTTCAATTTGTCGACACGAAAATATACGATCATGACTTATATTTTATAATTTTTTTGTATTTAACAACATCACAATAAAGTAATTCAAAAATAATTGTTACTTATAATAAAAATATATTAATTCAAATTAATTTATTTCCAGATATGCTACAATCGTTACTACAGCCAAGAGACAATCAGAGACGTAAGTATATGATCATGACTTCATTCAATGATATCATGAATTATATTATGAATAAATTCAACTCATGACCGTACAGTCGTTATTCCCTGATAGTGTGTGGCCGAGGTGCGGTGTTATCACACTTCATTTACATAGGACTGCAGTTAACATGATACACATCAGTTAGAAGTTATAGTATAATATATAACGAAGAGCATTTAAATTATATTATTAACTTATAATGAATGCTAGTTAGTTTCATTTAACTTATCATTATTTCGAAACTGTGACACTTATGAGTTATGGGTTATGAGTTAGTGTTCTTGGACGTATCTTTATGTTGATTCTATGCCACTTATAAGTATTCGTATAGTTTTCTTGGAGTGTCAATACAATGAGTGAGAGTAAATTTGTCTTGAACTAATGTTGTCGTCATGAATGTAGACTGAACAGTGAGCAGTCTAAGAGTCTATGGGACTAGACGTAACACATGACGATTTCAGCAAAAATGATCGGTGCAATGCCAGCAGTGGCCGTGCGTCATGAGAGGAGACGGGCTGAGAAGAGGAGCAGGCGACCCTCGCAGTTACCGCTGCAGCTGGGCCGGCTGGAGGACGGGACGCCCTCGCCCGACCACAACCTGCGGGGAGACCTGTACGTGTGTGGGAAGGTAGGAACACCATGAGAGGAGATGAAATATATAACATTGATAGTATGCTTTAAAATGAGGTAGTTGGATCTTGATCACTACAGAAATGATGAATGACATACCAGTGATAGTATACGCTTAAGATAAGATAATATTCTAATGTCGTTGTATGATTGTAATATATGGGGTTTAGAATGATTATAACAGGAACATGTCTTGAGAAGATAAGTATTAACTCAAACACTAATGAAACTATTGAATTTGGGCAGTGTACCAATAAAACTCTTTAGTAAATTTCTTTTAACACTTTATTGAAAGCAAATATTCCAACACGAGTCACAAGTTATAATATTGGCATAAATTACAGTTAAAAGAAAAATATGACTTATCCACAGACTAAGTGTTTTGTGATGAGCACTAGCGCCATAGTGGCAGAAAACTTGACCTAACACCTTTCAAAACTATAATCTTACTTTTAAATGAAACTATTATTTTTCGTATTATACTACGCAACTTTATTCTTATAAAAAACTACATATTCCCGACGTTTCGGCTACTTTTTAGCAACCGAGATAAGGGACAGATGAGATGTATAATCTGAGTTTATAATTTTTTTCAACAGAAGCGACTTGTAGTTGTTGTTGTAGCAATGATCTAATAATAGTTTTGGTCCACCAGGTGGCCTTCCTCCACGGTATAGTTGGTTCCCTGTTGTTGGGGATCGTGATCCTGGTGGTAGGGCTGGTGCAGCTGTCCCCGGGAGCGGAGGCTGCTCAGCATCGATACTACCTGATGGGCGCCGGGGGACTACTGGTCACACTCGGGGTACTGGGAGCTGTGCTCAGGTCAGATATTGTGATATAACTGATGATGATAGGATAGTCGCTTAAATGATTATTATGAAGTATTTATATGGATTATTTGGAATAGTTACAAGTATTTATTAATAACTAGCTGCGCCCCGCGGTGTTACCCGCGGATTTCCGGGATGTAAAGTAGCCTATGTGTTATTCCTGGACACGCAGCTTCATGCTTACAAAATTTTATCAAAATCGATTCAGCCGTTTGATCGTGAAGAAGTAACAAACGTACACACACTCACAAACTTTCGCAATTATAATATTAGTAGGAACTAGGAAGTAAGCAGAGTGTAAGTCAGAGTTAGCATCACATATTGAACACCAATACGAGCTCAGAGCTAATTATTGAGCGGCGATTCTAATGACACTTTATTATACATAGTATGAATGTCTCAAGATATCTTCAGTTTGCACTAAGTATAACTATATGTATATGTTTGTAGATGCCTCTGCCTGCACTGGTACAACATGAAATACCGCGAGGAGTACGAGGAGCGTGTCCGCAGCCACCACAAGAACTGTGTGAGTGTGGTTGAGAGTCACCACGAGCGGCCGCGGCTGAAGCCCCAGGCCAGCGTGCACGACGTGGACCTCATCAAGCAGCCCTCAGTAGCCAGCGACACTTAGACTCACTCTTAACAACCACTCACTCGAGCGCGACCAACTTTGTAAATCTTTTATTATATACGTCATGTTTATATCTGTGCTCAAATCCCTCTATCTATAGATAACGTATTACTTCGTATAGATGTATTGAGATTCGTTTGTAGATAGCTGTTCTTATATTGTTTACATTTAAGCGATGATTTTGTCTCTTAAACATATTTTGTAGTATCTTTATAGTTAATGTCTATCTTATCCGAGGTGACACGGTCGGTACACGTTAGTCGTCATATCAGTATGTTTCGTACCGTGTCTTTTCTTGTTTCAAGGTGTTTTCTATACTATTCTGTATATAATATTTGTGTTAGTTGTAATGATGTAACCGCTCTCTGTACATATCTACATTCGGAGCCCAAGTTTAACACAAATCACTTTCGGATCTTCTTTGATAGTGTCGTATTAACTCAAATATTTAACTGACCTTTAAACTGTTCAGTCACACTTAACTAGTGTCTCGTCACATATCACGCCCTCTATATCCTTATACATACGAAGCCTTCATAATCATTTTGATAGAATAATTTCTAACGAATTTTCTAACATATAAATTATTCCACAAGTAATATTACGTTTTAATATACCAAATATTTTTGAAATTTTTACAATTTACGTATTATATTTTGGTTTAGGTTCAAGACGTGGTTCTTGTGTCATCGGTCCCTCACAGAGGTATATATTTCAATCGTTTATCATAGTATATATGTATATTTCGTTACGAGTGTCTCCAAGTGGTTCCATCAGCATCACAGCCGGAGATGAAGCTGTTAATTCTAAATCCTTACCGTCCGTTACAAACGATCACACGAAACGCTCAACTACACAACTGGAAGAATATTATTATACTTTATATATATGTATATATAGTGAAGGCACGCCTGTGACCGTGACCTCTCACCTCTCCCGCTCCCCGACCCTCGACCCTCGACCCCGTGGTTCCCATCACTACTAATTCAGGAGCTTAAGGAATGTATTTTTGTATAAATTTATTTATAAAACAAATTTTTAATTCTATATATCATTTACATGGCCGGCCGCGGGTCAGCTCACAGTCCGCGGAACCTTTACAATATTGAAACTTGAACATATTCATTACTTACTCACTACGAGTGTTACAATAAGATTACTATCTGAACTACGTCACGCCGTCTGTCTGTCTGTACGTGTCGTGTTCTCAAACACATATAATATAATAAACTTTTAATAATAATCAGATATTAAAGTAGTTGATGAAGTTGCATGTTTAGTTGAGTCGGTGGATCAGTCGATGTAATAGGTGTTGTAATATTAATATTATATAACTTCTGATGTAGACCAATATTAATATATTATAAATATTATATCTACGTTACATAATAAGGTCATCGTGACGTCATCACGCTCACTTCACTTCACTTCACTTCAGTTTGTTTCTATTTAAATATCAGTAATTGAAACGTTAATATTAAGAGACTGAGAAGTGTTCTAAAGTTAATATCAAAGTTTTCTTATATTTTCTTTTGAGCATGATTTTTAATATTATTTAACGATTCCATGTTTGTTTGTTTAATGCTTCATAAATACAGTAATATGTACATGTATTGTGTATGGGTCCAACAGTCGGTCCGTAGCGACGCGTGCTTTACATACATGTTCAAGTTAAACTGAGACCGTCACATATTATTTTGTTAACATCATCTCTCATGTTATTTACCGCGACTCTACCTGTATTATTTTGTAAATTCATATATAGTTATAATAATTTGTTCGCCGGAGCTAGCCACTAGCCAGTAGCCAGTCCATTGACCTCACCCGGCCGGTGTATTTTATTAAACGTTGCCAAATACTTTGTTTAAAGCTTGACTGATTTGTATAGTGTTAGCGTTTAACCGAATTATAATAGTGTTTAATGGTTTTAGCTTGTTCTAGCTTCGTTTGTATTGCTGTGCCAAATGTTCTCTCAACTCTCTGTTCTATACATATAGTGTAAGCCGTCTCCGCATCACGTCGTACATTCCGCGTCTCGTATGTATCGTATCCGAGTCTACTCTGGAACGTTTTTATCTCATAATGGATGTTTAGTGTTAAGAGCATGTTATCATGAATGTGTAAGCGACTAGTTATATCAGTGTACCTTTATATATGTATGTATACATATGTTTTATTCGTTCCCCAATAAGATCCTATACTTGGTGGTGGATGTATGGGATGTGTTCATGGTCCCGGCCAGCCGTGGCCAGGAGTCCACACGATCCCCCAGGACCTTATTGAGGAACCCTCGTCATCCTATACCTAAGCTCTGTTCACTGTGATAATGTAAATGTATAAATTTATAAGGATATATACTTAATACAAGGAAAAAAAATGAAAAAAATATATTATATTTACGCTCTTATAAATATTTGGAAAGTTTTGAAAATTAGCCGTCGCGTCGTTTAGAACAAAAAATAATATGGTTTATAAATATCACAGTGAATTCAAAGGACGAACCTCTTGTGTCAGTTCCCTCGTTTGTTACTCCCGGGTCCCAGGGTCCGGGTGCCGGGTCCCAGAGTCCGGGTCCCATGGTCCGGGTCCCAGGGTCCGGGAGACTCCACCTCTCGTCTCAGTACCGCTCGATCAGTGTTCTGTATGTCGGTACAATGTTGTATAACATTTTAATTTTAATTACGACTGTGCTGTTTTATATCTCATATATTTTATACCGATGTCTCTAAATAAAATGTGAACAGAAATATATGATTGTTTTATTGTTTGGATAAACCGTGTTAGAAATCTGTTAGGAAGTAAATTATAAGAGAATACATGTATGAAGTAATGTTACACTTAGTTTACATTGTTTTATTGCTGTTATATAATATGTTCCTTTGAGTTTTCTCTTAATTTTGAAACAGATGCCTTGAACCGATTGAACCGAATTTTGTTATATATGATGAGTTTTAATTCCAATATCTACATGGTTAGCTATAGGTCGTCAAGCTAGATGCTAAACTATGGATCATTCCCTCATTCCAAACGGGTGTAAAATCCTCGTTACAAAATGCTTCAATTAAACCTTTAGTTCCAAGTTTTTTATTATCGTACATGGTTTCTTTATTTTTATGGTTTCTTTATTTACTGTTGTCGTGATAACAAGCTGACGAGATGAAGATGTCAGGCAATAAATCTATATTTTAAAAACTTTGTTTGATTTGAGACAAGTTATTATGACAGTCGGTTAATAAGAAACTATTGAAACAACAGTATGAGAACAAACATATCAAGTTGGAGAAAAACTACAAAACAACTTAGAAAAAAACATTTTAACATTTAAACTATCGTGGCAAAGAATTATACTTACCACTTGTGGACTGTGGCTTAACTATCAGATCAATATAGTAAATTCTTTTACCAATGTACCTACTATATATTAATTAATGATGATTAATGCCCAAATATTATCCATGTGAGTAGAGGCCTGTACTCAGTAGTGGTCTCAGATAGGATGATGATGTCTTCTTACTTAACTATGAGATGTATCTCGTGAAATATTAGGTTTACTTTGTATAAAATGTACATATTAATAAATCTTGAAATATTATCGTAATTAAGATCCGAATCGATTTATAAAGAAAACTTCTGTTCAAGGCAAAAGGTTATTTCATCACACATTTTTTTCTAATTTAAACTTTTAAATGATTAACCATTTCTTATTAACCAGTCTGTTGAAAAAGTCAAATTAAGTACTTAACTAAAGAATGTGTTTAAATGTAGACGATGGTATTATTATACTTGAAGTTATTAATTTTCAACAAAATAAATAATAATTAATTGATTGCTATATAATTAGCTGCTGTTTAATATTCAGATTGAGAGAGAAATGTCCGTTAGTAATTTTTTGTATTAAGGATATAGACCAGTGCCGATAGCTTTTAAAACATAATTAAATTATAGTAGAATGAAACCCATTAGAAAAGGAGGATAATATTATAAAAATTAAGGGGAAAATAATTTACGGGCGATCTGAGCTCGGGAAGGGTATGGAGGTGAGTATTTAAGGTTAAAAAATGGGTTTTCTCGATTTCCAACAAAACTAAAAGTCCTACGGAAAAATGTTATATGGCAAAGTGGTAGGTAATAAAAAGATCCAAAACTTTTGTAGTAACATTTTTTTCACATAACCTCGAAATTTATGTGAAAAACTCGAAAAACCAAATTTTTGGTTTTTTATTTTTTTTATCTCTTACAAAAAACAATATTTTGTCACTAAATTTGGTGAAAACCTTGCTTGTGATGTTATAAATATACTGTAATTTATTTCATTAGAAATATTTATGTTTTCAGCTTATTTTGAATAAATATCGAAAAATCAGCCTCATTTTCAATCGAAAAATCGCCCATCACAATATCACCGTTTTTCAAAACTTTGTTGTGTTTTTTAAATTTAAATTAGAAAGAGCATTTTCAAAACGATATCAAGTGTCATTTCATTAAAAGGGACATGATTATTTTATCCAAAAACGGTACTGAAAAACGCTGATATTCTGAAGGGTGATTTATCGATTGAAAATGAGGCTGATTTTTCGATATTTATTAAGAATAAGCTGAAAAAATAAATATTTCTAATCAAATAAATTACAGTGTATTTGTAACATCAAAAGGAAAATTTTCACGAAATTTCGTGTCAAACAATTGTTTTTTGGAAGATATAAAAATAAAAAACAACAAACTAGGTTTTTTGAATTTTTCACATAAATTTTGAGGTTATGTGAAAAAAATTGTAGAACAAAAGTTTTAGATCTTTTTATTGCCTACAACTTTGCCATAAAACATATTTCTGTAAGACTTTTAGTTTTGCCGGAAATCGATAAAACCCATTTTTTACCCTTAAATATCCATCCCCATACCCTTCCCGACCTCAGATCGCCCGTAAATTATTTTTCCTTTAATTTTTATAATATTCTTCTCCTTTTCTAATGAGTTTTATTCTACTGTAATATATTTTCACTTTTCATTAATTTTAAAGGCTTCTGCACTGGCCTAATAGGTTTATATCGAGTTAACATTTGTAGTTTCTGAAGTATATTTAAATATCTACAGTTTAAAAAAGCCTCACTTCCTAAACACCTGATGACTAAGAACAGACACTTGTCTTAATCGATAAAATAAATCGATATCTTATTTATTTCTTATGTATCGATAGCAGGGTAACATCGTAATCAAAATAATAAGAGTCACGGGTCACCTAAGGTTCTGCTGATAGAAAAAATAATCATAAATATACCTCATATATACCGGCGCTACCAGCTTTAATAACGGATGCGACTTGAAGATAATTTGAGGCTGTCATCAATTCTTATTAAACCCCATTAGTATTTATGATTATTGTTAAAAGTAAAACGAAATCAAAGGTTGCTTAAAAGGAAAATAGAACTATGTTTAAATCTTGTTATAAATATGACGTCTGGCCGCACGACGGCAGACTTCATAATTGAGAATTGAGAATTCAGAGTTCAGTGAGTGAGTATCATTGAAGTATGTTATTATGAAGAACCTTTGAGAACACAGGAGCATTAAGAACAATTGGAGTTTCATTTTAAAATATCATGGACCGTTCTAGAAGGAGTGACATTTGAAACGTCAGCGAGACTGGCGTCTCTCTCTCTTTAAAAACAACGAATCTGTAATAAATCCGGTATATACATACTAAATAAATTTTTAGCTAGTTCATACTTCGACTCATTTTGAATTTACGCCTTAAGTTAAATTTTATCAATCCTGTCATTCTTAACTTTTCTAAAGAGCTTTCAAACGATAATAGTGAAGCTGTTCTAGCGCCATCTAGTATATAATGTTACAAACTACAACACAGTCATTATAGTTTCAAAACAACCAAGTTGCCAAAGTTACTGCTAGATGGCACGTTGATGAAATTATTATTTAACTTCACTCGATCGAGGATTTGCCTGCGTATAACTAGTGATAATCCAGATTAATTGGTGAATACTACAATATTTAATTATTATATTTATATTTTTTTTCTCAAGGTGACAGTAATTATTTTTAATTACATTATAAGCTCGTAAATCTTCCTCCAAAACTATCATTATAATTAACTTAGTCGACGATCATTACAGTTAGAAAGAGAATCACACGGATCAAAATAAAATGTTTGAGATGCAGCAAGAGGTGGGAAAGAAACTATGGTGTATGAGGATAGCTTTGATAGACTAATGTTAATTGTAACAGTTGAATCTCTCTTGTTAAAAGATAACATATCTAAAAAGAGAGTTATTGTAATATTATCGCGATAAAAAAAGTTTAAATTTCTCTTTAGGTTACCTACCTAGATGGGTTCGGGACGTTGGAAGTTTAAACATATAGTTATATTATGTAATAGTAAAAACGATTTTTAAAAAGATCGTCTCCATTCAAAAATATAAACTGTACTGCGTATAAAAATTTCCTTATCTTTATCAAATGACGCAGTAACTTTTTTATAGTCGATCTAACATAAGCTTCTGTCAAATGATTACCAATTAAATGTCAGAATCCAAAATTATAAGCAACATTGAATATAGCAGCGTATAAGATGTTACACTAAACATTTGGTTCGGAATCTGGTAGAAACGAGTTCAGTTTATGACGAGCCTTGCTTTATGAGTTGAGTGGTCTGCAAGGAAGGCAGTCGGGATGAATCATAAACATTGAGCCTTCAAATATACTGGTACCGACAGATTACCTGCTTACGACTGGATATGAGATTTGTGGATACATTGATTTACGATTACAAGTGCAAAAAATACATTTTATATTATTATAGATGATACAAACATATGTATGAAATGTATATCTGTTAAAACATCCTTTTTTCTGTACAGAGGTTATTATTTTTATAATGTATGTACCTAAGTACCTAAACATTACAACACATGAAACAAATCAAGCTAATATTTAAGATTCACTTTTACACTTCACTTTAGATATTCATAAAGAATCTGTTATTGTAATTTTATATCTCAATTAATCCAGCGGATATGATATAAAAATTATAAGAAATAATCTTTTATTATTGTAAAAAATGTCCTTGTGAAATTAATTTCCTAACTTTTTTTTTTCTAAATTTTTCTTTTAATGTAATCTGGATATAGGCATTTATTATAGTTATTGATAGTCACACACAACTTGTCCCTCACATACCACAGTGATAGATGTACGGATTGTAAAGAAATTGGCTGGTAAATGTGATGACTGAAGTAACTTAGAAGTTATGTGAACCGAACACGGACAACGAATACAGACACAGGAGTTAGTTGAGGATTTAATGATGAATATTTTGATTATAATAACGTTCTAATACACTCACAATAAACTCTCGAACATATAGTTTACAAAAGACAAACGTTTATTATAGACATTCGTTGCTTGTGTTTGACACCGGCGTCCCGACATCACACGAAACAACACACGTAGTCCGAATACTTACTTTAAATGAAAAAAAAAACAAGGAATCTCACTTAAACCCGCCAATTCCACGGAGTTGAGCTAAAAATAAGATTTTAAATTTGGAGTCTAGAAAAAACATGGTAATGATTTCTGTTGATGTAACTTTAAGTTCAAAGAACAACAAATATATCAATAGTGTGTTACCATATTTCAATATATCGTCGGGGATAGTGCAAATCCGCGTAACTACGCTGAAATATTTACTATATTAACGACTTTTAATGTATTTTTTTCACAATTATTAATAAATGAAACATTACGCGGATGCACTATCCCCGACGATGTGTATTTATTTTAAATAGTCGCGCGTCTAGAGGCGACTGTGTGCGCACGAGGCGGCAACCTCGCGACTACACCGCGTCGGACGGTTAGTTGACGCGCGAGTCCCGCTCACTACACGCGACATGAGCACACGGAAAATATGTCTGAGCGAACGGAACCTACTGGCGCTGATATTCGAAGTGAAGAGGAGACCGTGTCTGTGGAACCACGAGGAACTAGGATATAATGAAAGGTGGCGGCTCACTACCGCCTGGACGGAGATCGCCACTAAATTAAAATTACCAGGTACTGAAATTGCGACCAGTTTAGATGAGACCTCTGTACACTCACTAACACATTTATATCTAGTTATAACTTATACTGGACAGACAACGAAATTTATAAGGCGTTAACAAAAACATTAACGACTTAAGGTCACTGCTTACTGAGATAAGATTATAATATTATTTAATAATTTACATGTACTGCTGATAAATAACATAGTAATAGAACATTAATGTTATAACCAATGTTATTACAGAGGACGTACTGAGAAACAAGTGGAAGAACCTCCGGGATCTGTTCAAACGTGAAGCGAAGAAATGTAACGGGAACACGGTCGACGAGTACACCGGCAAGTGGAGGTACTTCAAGACGCTGTGGTTCCTTAACCAACCGGGAGAGGGCGCGGCCAGTGACGATGACGACGAGGGAATTGAGAGGAGGATCAAGGAAGAAGTACAGAGTGTAGGCCCGGATACTACAGACGAGGCTTACCTAGACCACAGGCAGGATAAGAGATTATACGCGGAGATAGAACTAGCACAGGACCCGCTAGAAACGAAGCGACCGCGACTAGATGACTACGATTCTATGTTCCTCATGTCACTAACACCTTACTTCAAACAACTGGAGCCGATGAGGAAGCTGTCACTCAGGAACAAGATACAGGAGCTCATCTTTAATGAGTTAACAGAACAATCCGAATACAACGTACTACCATACTAAGATTTAGAGTTCAGTTTGCTATATTTGATGACGTCACACCGGTCGATGATTACCGAATCCTTAACGTACGGTTAATTATTTTAATTTTTAATCGGTCGTTATTACTAATGTTTAACATTCCTCATATTAATGATCGGATGTTTGTATGTGTGACCGACTTACAACACTATATGTTGTCTTGCAACATAGTAATGCTATATTAATATAAGTAAAGTTATATGTTAAGCTACATTTTTGTAGGTAATTAAATGTCGAGCGCAGTCGGTTAAGGACGCTAAGAAGGCGTGTTATGTTTTTACTGTTATGAATAGTTGCTCAGGATCTGTTAGACTGATGAACTTAGTTAAGAATAAATGTATGTAAAGATTTTTGAATATGAACATGTAGTTTTAATTTTATCTCGTCCCAAATAGTTCTGTTGTAATATTTTTTCTTCATTTATTACATTGTTTTAACTATTTCAATGATATTACGACATTCTTTACATATCAAAGATTTTTGTATTAAACACTTTCAATAGTAAAAATACTTTAAATATTTGTATTGTGTGAAACAATAAAACTGAGTGTATGTAAGGAATTGTCTTTACCTTGATGAGGAATTTAAAATGTTACAATTATATATTAAATAATGTTATAGTAACTAGGTAAATTGTGTCACTGAGTACAAATATTTTTACTTTTATTCACATACTAGTTTTTGTTCGCAACTTCGTCTACATTGTCGTAGTATTTATTCAAAGAAAAATGAGTAATGCTTACTAAATATAACAGATAATGAAGAAAACACTCATAGCATATTATATTTCTTTATAAACTGTTACTTAGCCACATAATTGAGAATTATATTCTTCAAGTTATACTATTTCATAGTTTCATTATATTCGTTTCAATATATTAATAAATAAACACAAGCCTATTGACTTTCGTATTTATAACTTAGGATGAGATTCCCTGGAACACTACTGTGACGTCATAATAACAGTTAGCTAACTTCAAATTATAAAATTGATGAAGTCATACTTCCTATACCAATTCGAAGACTTATTCATACAATCATTAAACAAATATCCATTGTTGATTACTAAATTACATACTATATCATATACATATATTACGTCTATCTAAAGGTTTTTATATGTTTTCTCATATACATATATGTATATCTTTATTATTTGATCGGGTCACACTTCATATAATAAGTCAAGTGTCGATCTACCCACTAAAATGTAAATAGTTAAACTGAACGCTATCCAGTTACAATCAGATGAGGTTTTGTTTTTATACATCGGTTTAAATTTAATCCATACTTAAAATCTTTGGCTCTCATGTTAAGTAATTTCCAACACTGTATATACCTAAATGCTTTATATTTTATCTATATATGTTTTATTATAAAAGTTATTATAGTTGAAAACATATATAACTAGCTTTCCGCCCGCAGCTTCGCCGCGTGGAGTTCGGTTATATCGCGTTTCCAAGAGAACCTTTCAAAAGTCTGGGATAAAAACTATCCTATGTTCTTTCTCAAGGTCAACTCTATCTCTGTACCGAATTTCATTAAAATCAGTTCAGTGGTTTAGGCGTGAAAGCGTAGCAGACAGACAGACAGACAGACAGACAGAGTTACTTTCGCATTTATAATATTAGTAGGGATTATAGTTGAAAATAAAATAAAAATGTAGTATGTAAGTATAAAATTTATTCTAGCAATAACAATAAGTATTTCTGAACATGTACTTACCTATACAGAAATCAAATATGTATAATAATATTATTATTACCACTGCTTAACAAAGACTTTTAGAAAATAAATGAAAATTATCTAGTGGTGAAAGTTTTTTTGTCTTAAAACTAAATGGTAACGATTGTATAACTTGACATTTATCTGTCTTCTTTTCAAAATATATCGTCGTTTATAAATCTAATTGTATTAGTATTATTGAATTTATATAAATAATTATAAGAACATATTAAGTAGGTATGAAAATTATAGTATAGGTACAAGGACTTATTGGGTATAAGCATTACAAGCTAATATGGCCACCGTAATACATTATACAAATATATTTATACAGTCTTAACAGCACTTGTTTAAAACATAATTGGACTTGTGTTATAAATAAAACATATAGAAATAACTGAACGAAAAATATTTCGTAATGGTTAAAGTTATATTTGAAATAAAAATATGCAAAAAATATAATCAATACGGCTTATAGGCCGACAGGAAACATGTGCCGACGGCGCTGCGGAGTGTACATTATCCTTTACAAATTTACACATTAATAATATTTGACAAACATTTTCAAAGCAAATTAATGGGTTTCTATTGAATATAATATAATAATGAATAGCTACATTACATGTTCATTATTATTACGCTTCTGTATAGTAAAGCGTGGATTTTGTCCGTTACAAACTTGATTTATATCTACACAAGGCACAACACAGTCTTTTCGTAGAACACTAATTCGCTAGTTCAGTATCCATGAATCCAATCTGAAGTCTGTGGGGATCCACGTCACGAGTCACGTCCAAATCACTTTTTATAGGAGGTTCGGCGCCGCGGCCGGGAGCCGGCAGCGTCACACCACCCAAACAAAACAGGACGGCGGAGCGGCAACCTCGCAGCTCGCAGCACGGACCGCTTCAGACGGAGCGGCAACGTCGCACCGCCGACCGGTAGCCGGCTAGCGACTAGTGACGGGCGTCTAGCGAGCAGCGAGTACCGGTGAAATGTGAATCGATCCCTCCCGCGGCCGACATAGTGAAGCACTAAAAGCTTCATTACCGTAAATTAAACAGTTTTTTCTTATTGTTATTGTTTGATATTGTACACTGTACGGTTAAATTGGATACGGATGCTATTTACGTATATCGATGTTTACGACGGAGTGACGAGAAACATTTTTTTTTACTCAGCTGACATTTTTGTTTATATCTTATGTGCGTATATTACTTAATACATTTCTATTTAAATATATTTATATTAATCTTTGTGAAATGCGTTGATGGACATTTACGTGATGATAAAATTTTAACAATATAGCGCATAAAGTTGAGTTAATAACGTAATGTTTTACGAACTTTTATAGAAACGTTTTATGAATATTATAATTCAAAATGATTATTGTTTAATATATCTACAAGTCTGTTAAATATATGTAAAAGTATCGTGAGCAAATGTTAATAGTATTTCGTTGATTCCACTGCATTCTTTATTTTTTTTTCTTTATATTCTCGACTGTGAACACGAACACAGCTACATTGTATGTCTGTGCAACATTAATTACTATGCACTAGATTTCCTTTCAGAGGAATTTTTCTGTTTAAATTACATACTGAATACATCGAATCGTACGTTTTAAAAATAAGCTAGGTATACATACAATATATAAATATAAGGCAGCTGTAATTAGTAATTTTGTTTTAATCGATTGGCTATAAAAACCGTAAATTACATAGTAAGTAATGTTTTAAATTATATGACATGACGTAACAGTTAAGATGGCGGCGAATACAATATGAACAAAAACTCATTCTTAGCACAGTTCGCCGCTAAATAAGTACTTTATAATAGTACAGAACCGTAACTAAATTCGTTCTAATAGATTCACTATTGTTATTTTGGTGGGGTGTACACTGTATAAGGTCCGGGGTCCCGTATTTCTTTGACATCCATTGTGAATGAACGTCAAGCTCGGTCATTGTGTCCAAATATACGTCAAAGGGTGTCCCGATGTAATTACTCATATAATATATTGTTCAAGAAGACTTCTTCGGGACAAGTGTCGAGAGTCGACCTTTATAGTGTATTGGGAAACGTTAAATTATATCGCTTTATTGTAAACGGAAACTGGAAATAGGCGTCTGAATAATTAGACATATGTATTGTGTTGGTTAATGTAACTTATATTATACTAGCTTTCCACCCGCAGCTTCGCCCGCTTGGAGTTCAGTTATATCGCGTTTCCAAGAGAACCTTTCAAAAGTATGGGATAAAAACTATTCTATGTTATTTCTCAAGGTCAACTGTATCTCTGTACCAAATGTCATTAAAATCAGTTCAGTGGTTTAGGCGTGAAAGCGTAATAGACAGACAGACAGAGTTACTTTCGCTTTTATAATATTAGTAGGGATAATAGTCAAATTTTGTTTCAGCAACAAGTTAGTTTTCGTTGAATATATTTGAAAAATAAACAATATAATACATATGATATGAATGTTTCAATCATAATGTACCTAATCGTAGGGAGCGCACATCGCAAACATTTATCATGTACTGACTCATTTAAGATAAGAGTGTGGCCACGAGGCGGGCGGTGTGTGGGACCGTGGCCAGGAGACGAGCGGGTTATTGAAGGAAGGAGAAATGACGTCACTACTGTGTTGATCAGATGAATGACATGACACACACACACACACACACACACACACACACACACACACACACACACACACACATACGACACTCATCAACACACCTCCTAGTGACACTGACTGAGACTATCTATAAGTCTAATAGGGAGAGACGAGACCAGTCTAGACCGAGGTAGAGAGTGAGCGATCAATGAATGAGATCTAAGTTAGTACCTAAGACTTGCATTTGAAATCTGGAGACTCCAACAGAGAGCATACTGATTGTATTAAGAATATAACATTATTGATAAACATAAATCTGAAGTTATAATCTATTCTCAAAGGGGTGATGATATTAATACTTAGGGGAGCGGGGGGCCAGTTGTTACAGGGGTAAGAAGTTACACGCATTTTTTATCGGGATTTTCAACTCTTTAGTAGACGTAAGTGGACTCATTTATTTTCTTATAACATCGTGCGTTGCAAAAAAACAATCAGTGACCCGTCAAACGGCAAACTGTTAGGTTATGTGCACGTGTCTCGATTTCCATCAAGTTCGTAACAAAATCTTTTACGAAATTTTTGATTCCTGCTGTCTATATTTGTTATTCTCTAAATTCTTTTCGCCTCGAACGTTCATAATGTATCGAGTTTTAATTTGTAATAGCGTTTTATTCTGCTATTGATATCCATTAATGGCGGCTTTAATTTTAATTAAAAAACACACCATGGGGCAGGTTGTTACAGTTTTTCGGGGTAGGTTGTTACATGTAACAACTTGCCTTAGATCTTGTATTACCGTTCATCTCATTGACTATCATTTAGAAATAACTTCGCTGTACTTAAAAATTAGAATAAATGGAAAGTGTTAAAATGAAATCATACAAATGAAATCATACGTGCAATCGAAACAGCAACCAATCTATTACCTGACACTGTTAACAATATTACTGTTTCACCTTCTCCAAATCCAGCTTGTTCGCAAGATACAGAATGTTTAACAACATTGCCAAGTGCAGATTCGTCAAGTTTTAAAAATAAAATTGAATTAGAGATACCAGGTCCATCTGGTATACAAAGTACATTTGAAAATTTTTCGCCTTCAAAGATAAGGTCCTTTCCCAAGGCAGAGGCTCGAAAACAATCCATCCATAACCGTCGTAAACGTAAGTCCGCTGTATTAACCGATAAACCAAAATAACTAAAATAAACGATACATAAGATTTAAGAAAGTTCCTGCCAAAGTTATGTGATTATTACTGTTAAAAAGTTGGAAAATTACGATATAGATATTATAACTGCTCATAAATGTTATAAGACTGATCAAAATAGATTTTTTTATTCATAACGTTTTGAAATAATAAAAAATAAATGATTTATTATTGTTCATTTTGTTTATTTACCTACTGTAACATCGTGCCCCGAAGGTG
Source organism: Danaus chrysippus (assembly GCA_916720795.1). NCBI lineage: Eukaryota > Metazoa > Arthropoda > Insecta > Lepidoptera > Nymphalidae > Danaus > Danaus chrysippus. The sequence goes on along the minus strand of CAKASE010000082.1, from coordinate 12,204,149 downwards.
TAACAACTAGCCCCAAGTCAGGGGTAAGTTGTTGCAATCGACTTATTTCATTAATTCTCTATTTTGGGAAAAAATACGTAAATTTTAATATTTTTCCAATTCTATTCTACTAGCTGAATAGACACACTAATGGTAAAAGCAATCAAATGTATACATTATTTGATAGCTTTTGTGATATTAATAATTATCTAAAAATTGTAACAACGTGCCCCCCGCTCCCCTACATGTGTTTATTGTTTATAATCATATATGAGAGGATTGAGAGGTGAGAGGTGTCGTTTCTGCTTCTGTGTCACATCATATCCTTATTATTGTCTATATATGTACATTACAGTACCTATAACATACACTATCACTTTCATGATCCAATCTACTAGCTAGGTGTCTATCGTCTACCGCCTATACTAACAATTAACAGTCCTCTGTCCAGTCAATATACAAAGATCGAAGTGACCTTCAAACTGACTTCTATATTTTTGAGTATCTATACAATATAATCTTGTTCTTGTGTCTGTGTCCGCGTGTGTTTCTTCCTGTCCCCGATACTCGTATATCTCAAGTTCCTCCAACCTGTTGACGCGACTTGTTACGGAACAAAATAAACACTTGTTGGAGACAAATCAACAGATATAATATACTATTATAACATTAAATATATATACATACGTTTTAGAAATACCTAGGTATAGATAAGTACCTACTTGATAGGTACGAATATTCATTTGATATTTTTATATTTATTTATTAAAAACTAGTTTGTACCTTTGTGTTTAAACTCTCATTGTAGCATCAGTCATTTTAAGTTTTAATATCAGAATTCTGTTAAATAAATTAAAACTTCATAAAATATGTGTAACACCTAGTATAAATAATATTATATCTAGTCATTAAATATTTTTTTTCTAAAAACATTTTAGATGTAACTAGTATAGGTGGTAAACAGTCAAGCACTAGCCAGTCGAAATAAAAAAAAAGAAAAACCGGTTTCCTACATCCCAAATATATTTTTATTACTTTATTTTTGTAACATATCTAGCCAATTATTTACCGTTACGCATATAAAATGGAAAATAACATATTAAATTAAGTATGTATAACTATGTATATAATCCTATAAAATTAAATGTAAGCAGAATAAAATAAAAATAAATAATGAACCATATCATAGAAATAATTATAAAATGAGCTTCTCCTCTCACACCGTACAAAGCCCGCGAAAGAAACTTGATATGGTAATAAATAATATAATATAATGTGTCTCTTTCTAACTCATGTGAATTTCGTATAGTGCCATCCTTGTCTGGAGCTCGCCCGTTAAGTTATCGCTCTTCAAATACTTTTGGAAGTTCCATGAAGCCTCGTATTGTATGTTACTAAAACATTCTAATGTTTTTGAAAATTCAAATTTGGAACTATTTCTTTTTTCGTCGCCGAATTTATTTTTTTATCTCCAGTCTATACTCTTTATAACAACATGACTTTTACAGTTTTCATATAAATATTTATATAATTTTTTGTTGTCATATTAGCAAGTGTGGTCATTGGTTAGTTTTTCTACTGTAATATTAAACAGTAGTAGATACAAAAAAGGTAAATATTTTTTAAACCACTTGTGAATCGTCTTTTACGTTAAGTTGGAAGTATTTTAATATTTTTTCTAGAAATAACGTTTCATTACAATGAAAACTTTATGTGGTGAGTGAAAATTTATTATTGGTTAAGTTTTATTTTGTATTCATGTTCATGTAATTCCAGTCTCCTGGATGACTTGAAGTATGTTGTTCTTTGCAAAACCAAATAACTGTCTTCGATGAAGTTTTACAGTAATGCAGCTTAGTCAACAGTATAAGACACTGGCTATTTCATCCTGGAATTCCCCGGAGTTCCCGCAGGATTAAGGAACGTTTAACAATATTATATTTGCATGGTATCAAAAGACATATTTTTAGATACCGCTGCTTAGTTTGCTTACAAATCTACTGTTTAACACCTAACATTTCTTTCTGGTTATAACACCGAAGTCTCGTTCGAAAACTAGTTATTTTTTAAATATTAATTATTAACAGAAGTGCTCGAAACATTCAATAGAAGACAGTATTAGGTTTCAGAACGTTGTTTGAGATTGTGTCTTATAGAGTTGTATGTTCAGTTAAAAGTACGAACAGTCTTACAATAAAGGTAGTTATTAGTGTTGGACGAAATGTTTGTATTGGAAAAGAACTGTTAGTGGTGTTGTTTATTAGAGTTCAGGAGTTCATCACACAAGGAGAGGGAGGCTGGACAGACGTACATACTAGAGATGTTGATAATATTGACTATTGTAGCTACATAGCTTTATATAGGTATATAAAGTGAAGATTCGTTTTGTCTTAGGTAAACTTTTTTAAGATAGAATCTCTTGAACCTAATAATTTAATATAACTTTAGATATTTATAAATCTCATTTGTAAGAAGTAGGTAGGTACATGAGGTGTGTCTAGAGTCTAGACTCTAGATAGAGACTTATTAGATAACTGATATCATAAATTTTCAATGTTTTTTAACGACGAGTACGGGACAGTCCCAACACAATCCTGCATGCATTGTTAGATCGCTGGGATTCACCAATTTTAGCACACTGGATACGACTCCACGTAGTCAAGTAAAGTACCTATATGTGTAGTTTAAAATTAGTTAAAAAAAGTATCATAAATAAAATTGCTTTTGCTTTGCTTTTGTAAATTTACTAACCAATTCATTTATTACCTAAGTATAATTTGTAACGTACTAACACTATAGGTATGGATCTATGATTATGGTCTGAAATAAATGATTATTATTATTATATTATTAAATATAAGCTGTTAATATTAATTGTAAATATAATTAAAAACAAATGTGAACAAAGTTATTTCGCAATGATATTGTTTTAGTTTCGGTCGTAGCTTGAAAAGTTGTACCAGACGCTTAGACGAAACCTAATGCCTCCGAGTTTAGAAAGACCGTTGGCTCTTTCGAAGAATGGCGGAATCCTTACAATGCAGGTTGTATACGAAACTTGTTTGACCAGAATCGAGAAAAAAAAAGTGGCGGGCAAGTTCGCCTACAATAGCATTCCGCGCTCATCGGCCCGCCCGCGGCCCGCCCCCGTCTGCCCCCCGGCCCCGCACACCCGCGCACCCCTCACAGACACAACACACACACGCGCACACACACACACACACACTAACCTCTCGACCCCCTTCTCCCCGCTGCCCGCGCCGCTCCTCTCCCCCGCGGCCCCTACCGCCGGCCTCTCAGTAGTACACGGAACGTGATCGCGTGCGTTCAGTCAAACGTCGTTATAATGTGATCAGTTCTAATAATTCCTAACAAACTTACAAAACAAACGATCTGTCCACATGTATATAAATGTTTTTGACTCTAGTGTTAGTTACTTGTACTCATATAGTTCAGTAGCAGCGGTTCATGTCATACGATGCATCACTATGTCTCATACATTCTAATAGTGTTATAATTTGAATATATCTCTGTGAAGTGTTTGTGTTTGTTGCGTATGGTCCAGCGGGTATTGATTTTCGTCACACCAACGAACAGCTGCTCGAAGGATGCGAATGGAATATACTAGAAACGAAATGACCCACTGAGAGACGGCCTGTAGTTAGTACATACAAACGGTCGAGTCTACAGACTGTAGGAAGTATGTCCTAAACATACACAATAATAATGTCATAATATCTTTACCAGTTCGTGTTAATATTAGAGGTGTATAGTGTAGTGTAATGTGTCGTGAGATCAAAGAGTATACAGAATAATACGATCTAGTGAGAAACTGGTGTCGCAAGGAAACAAGTGTCAGACATTGTTGCTATTTGTAGTGTTGCTATTTTGGATTCTTTCAGTGGATGTGGATTTAAAACTGTTTATAAGGTAAGGCATTGTATTATATGAGACTAATGTATAGGTTTATATGTATTTTCTGTGTATATAGCATATATTTTGTCAAACTTCGTATTCCCTATAGATGCTAGGCCTAATGTGCGCGCCGAGGGCAGGCCGTGTGCATTGGAACCATTCCCATTACTGACGGACATATTAAAGTTACAGAAACAGATTTAAAACGTTTACTATACATTACATGAAGATGACATTTATACGAGTATTGAATGTTGGTTACAATGAGTTACTATGTACGGAACACTTCGAATGTATTAAGCTGTTCTTGTATGCACTTACAATTACTATTTATACTTGAAATACTTATTATTACAAAAAATATTAATAAACAAGTTATATTAAGCTTTTTTATACATAATGTTAACTTAGTGAATGTCGTTGCACATTAATTTTTAAACATACCCGTAATTCAACGTATTGAAATGAAATATATTAAAATGTGAATTAATTATTAATTATTATTATTACGAACTGCATCATTTATTATCTGTAGAACACTTTCAAGTTTCAACTGTATACAGCCTCGGTTGCATCATTTCTTTGTTTCGTAATTTTAAACGTGCACCGTCAAAACTCGATGTATTTACATACAGAAAACTTTTAATTTAATTTAATATAATATAGGTACATATATTATGTAGTATTTATTCTGCCAATATTAATATTCGTATCATATTTCCCTTTCCATGTTTCTATAGTGTTCTCGGGGGCTCCTAAACCCGTCCTCATACATAGTAATTATAGTAGCAGTTAAATTCAAATGTTTAGTATGTGGCTATATGTCCAGGTCGTTGACCCCGTGTGTCTGTTGTATGGGACCAGTCACCAGTCGTTCATGAATAAGCTTCTAGTGTCTTATCGTTTAACTTTATCAGTGTTATTTATTGTATAATATTATTTATTTGTTTCTTTATACTTGTACTTTGTGCTACATAATATTATAAGAGTTTTTCTCATAGAATAGATCTCTAAGTATAATGTATGAAGTTTGAGTGACTTCTGAACATTCATACGGCTCATGTATGTGTGATGGTTTTGTATGTGAATCCATTAATAAATGTATTTAATGGTTTTTACAGTCTCGTTAATGAATCTTTATTATTATGGATATATGTGTTATGTTAATCAAACATAATATTTCGGTTGAAACCATTACGTTAAATGTTTGTCTTAAACGTATAGGTATGTTATAATAAGATCTAAGACTTTCGCGAATTTTATTCATTTAAATCAAACTAATATTTTTCGGATATACTACGCGTGCTTTATTTCAGTAAAATGCTACATACTCCCGACGTTTCGGTTACTTTTCATCAACCGTGATCACGGACAGACGAGATGTGAATGTCTGTCTATATTTTATCTTACTTTACTTAATATTGGTATATATGTAATGTGTCCGTCAGCCTGTTGATGGAGTCGCTCCAGGTGTATTCTGTGAACAGCCTTTTCAAATCCCTCATCCCTACTAATATTATAAATGCGAAAGTAACTCTGTCTGTCTGTCTGTCTGTCTGTCTGCTACGCTTTCACGCCTAAACCACTGAACTGATTTTAATGAAATTCGGTACAGAGATAGAGTTGACCTTGAGAAAGAACATAGGATAGTTTTTATCCCAGACTTTTGAAAGGTTCTCTTGGAAACGCGATATAACCGAACTCCACGCGGCGAAGCTGCGGGCGGAAAGCTAGTTCATCTATATATCTTTGAAGGCGGTCTATCCCTTGTCCTCTCGTTGACTGTCCGTTAATTTGAATCTGTATGTACTATCATTAAATGTATCCTATAATAATGTCAGATATACCTACATAAAGATTGTTGTATCATACTGAGCGGACTAAAAGATGTACCTAGAGATGAATTAATATGGTAGTTTCACTACTAAATATTAGGTATAGTTATAAAAAAGTAACAGATTTATATGTATTATTGTATATGTAGCTATGTATATTGTACGTATATTTACTAACAACGACTATCATTTGTATAGTGTTCCAGTCAATAACCTTATACTATTATAGCTAATTATACGATACAATCGTATCGTTTATAGATGTTTCTACAAAAAATGTAAAGATTTTTTATTTAACACTTAACACAAAATCATACAAAGAATTCTTTCTTTTCTATTATAAATGCGAAAGTATCTCTGTCTGTCTGTCTGTTACTCTTTCACGCCTAAACCACTGAACTGATTTTAATGATATTTGGTACAGAGATAGAGTTGAGTTTGAGAAAGAACATAGGATAGTTTTTATCCCAGACTTTTGAAAGGTTCTCTTGGAAACGCGATATAACCGAACTCCACGCGGGCGAAGCTGCGGGCTGAAAGCTATTTCGTTATATGTATGAAAATTTTCGTGTCGTGACATTTCGCATTTTGTCTTGTCAAATACAAATGACTGACTATTATACAAATCATATATTTTTAACATATAGTATAAATCATTTTTACCAACATAAAAAGGTATCCTAGTACCAATATTCTATCTCTATTGTTCTATCTATATATTAACCCTCTGTCTGTCTGTCCGTGTGTTCCAAGTCGTTAAAGTATTGTAATGTGTTAATTGTAGTTAGTTACCGTCGCGGGGTAATAGTGCATGACAGATCTACATCGCATACACTTTATATGAATCTCTGAACCATAGATAGTGTTGTGAATGGTTTAATATGAAGTAAACAAGGTTTGAAGTTTGACTGAGAGTTAATAATGAGATTGTATGATTGTACAAGCTATATGTGGTTGAGAGGTCATCTTATACTAAGGAGTGAGTTAGTTAGTGTAGAATATTTTCCTCTACCTGTGTGTTGACCGTCTCAGATCAAACGCTACTTTATCCGATGTTTGTCATACTTATTATAACTAAAAGATACTCTTGGAACATTGAAGACTCTTACCTGACCTCGCGGCGAGGATACGAAGGTGTTATAATAAATCCTCTCAATATAATAGAAATATATTTACTTAGTATATATAATATGTATTTTGATATAAAAATATACAGCATTCAGTATTAATTTGTATTTTTGTAATTTTAAATAAAATTTTAAATTTCCTATATTTAATATACCTATTGAGATCTAATACTTTCGCGAGTATTCATTTAAATGAAACTAATATTGTTCGGATTACTACGCGTATTTTATTATTATAAACTAAATATTCCCGACGTTTTGGTTACTTTGCAGCAACCGTGATCACGGGCAGACGAGATGTATAAAAGTGAACGAAACGTCGGAAGCATGTAATTTTTAAATATAATAAAATACCCGTAGTAATCCGAATAATATTCCTACAATATATTTCGTCCACATTTGCCTATAGGTACATTCAGTGTTTCCTCATGTCAATACATACAGGTGATTAAAGAGTATTATTATTTGTAAATAGCTCTGGGTACTTCTGTTATATGATCAATATTTGCATGTACATCTTGTAAGTAATAAAATGTATTACTTAATATGTTTTTATACATCCTAAAGGTCATAAAGGAAAAGTAATATGTATACATATAGGTATCTAACTATCTATGATTTTGTAACTACTTCGTTAAAACATGTTAAAAGGGAGATCAGACACGAAATTAAGAAATATTTGACGATAGACGATTATTGAGATGACTTAGACAGAACGACCTCGACTTGACTCCTTAAATAATGTTTGTGAGAGAGCTCAATATAAAAACATATGTAGTTTGATTGAAAAGCAACACAGAAATACACTACTTAATTTGATCTTATTTTAAAATAAAAAGTGTCTATTATATAAAGGTTTATGTTTATTATAACATATATGAGTCATAGGCATTTAACAGTTATCTGTGTAGGTATGTATGTTGTAGTTTTTAAGATCTTAGACCATCTAAATAGTTTAAAACACTCACTTTACAATATACCTACCTAATGTTTGGTGAAATTCTGACAAAACTTTGTATTAAAGATAGTTATTATAGACCAGTGCCGATAGCTTTTAAAACATAATTAATAAAAAAATTAGCAGCTTAATGACAATTTTCTATTAATTACCGAAAAGAGGGACTATCTGGAGAACTTCCAGAGTAGGTACACAACTATTAAAAATAAATTAGAAAGAGCATTTTCAAAACGATGTCGAGTGTCATTTCATTAAAAGAGACATGATTATTTTATCTAAAAATGGTACTGTAAGTAAGAAACTTATTTTTTTTCTTCACTATCGGAAAATAGAGATTTGAACGAACAGAAATCATACCAAATTTTTGAAAAACGCCGATATTTTGACGGGTGATTTTTCGTTTGAAAATGAGGATGATTTTTCGATATTTATTCAAAATAAGCTGCAAAAATAAATATTTCTAATCGAATAAATTACAGTGCATTTGTAACACTGAAAGGAAAGTTTTCACCAAATTTCGTAACAAAATATTGTTTTTTGTAAGAGAAAAATAAAAAACCAAAAACTAGTTTTTTTGAATTTTTCACATAATTTTTGAGGTAATGTAAAAAATGTTAGTAAAAAAGTTTAAGATCCTTTTATAACCTACAACTTTGCCATATAACATTTTTTCGTAGGACTTTTAGTTTTGCCGGAAATCGAGAAAACTCATTTTTTCCTCTAAATACCCATCCATGGGTATGGACCCTTCCCGAGCTCAGATCGCCCATAAATTATTTTTTCTTTAATTTTTATAATATTATCCTTCTTTTCTAATGAGCTTCATTCTACTATAATTTATTTTCATTTTTCATTAATTTTAAAGGCTTCTGCACTGGCCTATTATGTAATTGATATGTGATTGATAAGTGTTACTATCAAATGTTCTAATATACATAATATGTATCTATATATTGAATATACGTAAAATGTCCGTTTGTACACACTCACCGCTCATTAAGGACTCAGTGTTATTTACATAATAATACTGTTATGTAAGAGGAAGTGTCCAAAATGAGAAAATATAATGACGGAAATATTATAATATTTCTTAGTATATAGTGTTATATGATATCTGGAAGCCGAACTCCGCGCTGTTATATGTATAAGTATATATTGACAATATATAATAACAAATAATTGAACAATATTAACATATATTTTATATTAATCATCAATCAATACGTATTATAAAATAAAGTCCCCCGCCGCGTCTGTCTGTCTGTTCGCAATAAACAGAAAAACTACTGCACCAATTATAAAGCGGCTTTCACCAGTCGATAGCGTGATTCTCGAGAAAGGTTTTAATATATAATTTGTTAAATATATAATTTGTTTTGTATTGATTTGTGTGTACATTAACGATATTTGTTGAAGATGTCGGGAAAAAATAACCCGTCTGTCCGCTTTTAACGAAAATGCTGCCAAAATCCTTTAAGATATAACAAAACAATGTATGGCAAAATTGTGTATCTAATATTGGTCTACAGAAAAGTCCGCGATTGCATATGTCTACCTCTTAAGGATAACATACCATATCCATTTTTCTACTTTTGAAAAAAGGCATTCATGAAGCGTTTACAGGAAAGCTATTTATATAATTACTTCGCGTTTAATCCTACATGCGTATCTATTAATTACTTTTTGAATTATTTAATTCGGACCTAGCATTTGAATGTTATCATAAGTTGAATAATTCTCAAAATTTAATCCACGCGATAGCTCAGGTACCTTTTTCAAAACTTTTGTTATTTTATTATATTAAAAACTATTATTAACATAAAAACATACCGTTTTTCTAAGTTCAAACTTAAAATATGTTTAACTAAGAAAAATAAAGATATTTTTGTTTGCCTTCATTTAACTGAAAAAGTAAGTACTTAAGACTTTATACGCAACATAGGCTATTTTATATATTTTTGTAAAATACCCGTGCGAAGCTGGGGGCACCTAGTTGTATATAATAATTATATAACATAGTCACAATCGGTGTTATCACCGTGTATGAAACATATTATTAGTGTCACCTCACACATATGTTATATATTTTAACTGTCAGTTTAATACTATTTCTGAAGTGAAACTTCTTATGCGACTTCAAAAAGGTTGCGTTAAACGTTTAACGCTCCTGGGGGGCTATAAAAAAGACAGAGCGAGAGAGAATGCGTGGCTCGCGAATGCATGCATTCAATCGTGCCTTGTAAGTAATATTAGTAAAGTTTGTATTAAAAAAACACTAAAAATTCCTTAAAAATCTATTAACTACACCTTCCTGTCTTCATTTCAACAGTACAAACTTTCACTTCTTACGAGAAGAGGGACTCCTTGCACAGTATTTTAAAAATTTTGACATCTTTTAATTCTACTGTTTCAATACTTCAAGTGGTTTCTATCTTTCCGTATCAAAAAATAAATATACGATCCGTATTAATCTAAGTTATGTTAAAAGTTACTTAAAGTTAGGGCATACTGGGATGTAAATCGAAGGTTGTCGAGGTCTGAGATTTTTTATAGAGGTGGGATACATAGCTATTTATAATAATAATGACATTTAAATAGTAAAATGTGCATACAATACCTGTTTATTATATATTGCAAAGCTCTAGAACACTGACAGCGATGATCTTAGTAGTTAGTACCTATTAAATGAACTGATATTTTTCGGATGTACTACGCGATTGTTTATTTTTGATTATAAACTACATACTCCCGACGTTTCGGTTAGTTTACAGCAACCGTGATCACAGAGAGACGAGATCTTAGATCTCATTAACTTAGTATTCTAATATGTTCTTGTTATAATGAACATAGAATACGTATCTTTTAACTATATAGTATAGCTTTACTTACGACACAGGCTTTATAATATAAAGTTGATATTAACAGGTTATTACTAATATAATTCGTCGTTTAAACCTCTCGTAACTCAATACGTACCATTTCCAAGAGATCAGTCGACTATTATAATTAATTATATATATTATAATGTTCCAGTCACGATACAGCACGCGTGAACGATGTTTTGTTTAACATTAACTAAATGTTAAAAGTATAAATATAATAAACTAGTCGAGCCACGAGACTTTAATAGGCAAAACCATTGAATTACCAGTTTTCAGGTTGCAGGTTCGAATCTTAGTCTTTAATTTTTCATACTATTTCTATATTTTTTATTTAAAACTCTTATAGTTGATCGTCCGTCATAATAAACAAGGAATTAATTGAAACTTTTAAAATACTTTTAAGTTTTGACAAAAAAAAATCTTTTTAATGTTACCAATCTCTACTTAATATTATAAACGCGAAAGTAACTCTATCTGTCTGTTGCGCTTTCACGCCTAAACCACTGAACTGATTTTAATGAAATTTGGTACAGAGATAGATATGTCCTTGAGAAAGAACATAGGATAGTTTTCATCCCAGACTTTTAAAAGGTTTTCTTGGAAACGCGATATAACCGAACTCGAGGCGGGTGAAGCCGCGGACGGAAAGCTGGTATAATATAATTGTTGATAAGTTTAAATGTGCAATATAATTAGGCTTCTTAATATCACAGAAAAAATCTCTATGGAGAACTGAGTTGTTATGGGTTAGGTATATGTATAAGAAGACATACGTATGTTGTTTAGGATAAATACTAGAATAATTATTATTATAGATATTTATGTATATTTGACGACCACATCAATGACGAGTGATAGCTTATTCTAAGTATTGAAAACTAGATGTGACCGCGACTTCGTTTCGTAGAATAGTGACTATGAGCAGCGTTTTTTTGACTTAACTTTTTTATTTACTAACCGATTGACATGAAACAAACACTAAAGTATAACTGAAGCATATCACAATATATTCGTGAAAACCGCATCCAACTCGGATCAGCCGTTTCTGAGATTAGCGTGAACAGACAAACAGACAAAAAAAAGTTAATTACATTTTTGGGTTCGACATCGACATAACAATAACCCCTGCTATTTTTTTTATTTTATTTTCAATGTACAGACAGCACTTTTCTACAATTTTATTAGGTATATGTATAGATTAATAGTGTGATACAAACAAAACCTAGTAGTGTAGTAGGTATAGAAGTAGTGTTGTATGAAACGAGCTCTACAGACCTTATAAACTACTGTCAGCTCGTGTTGAAATTAGAACTATATATAAAAATGATTTATTAATCAGCGACACAGAACATTGCTCTGTACTAAGTTAGTAACATATGTCACTACAGATACACCTATGTTATACATATAAGGTAACGACTGTATGAAATATTAGTGTTTAGCAGTTGTGTAAGATATATGTGGAAAGAACGTAAGTATGATAGAAATTACAATGAAGTAAAGAGGATACAGTTTAAGCAATTAGCACACAAATCGACTGTATAACTTCACTTTTTATATTTTAACTGAAAGCCTCCTTAGTCCTAACTAGTTGGTGATGAGTTGCGAGAGTAGGTAACATTCATACTATTCGTATTATAGTTACCTACTTCTTCTACCTGGCAATTTACCAGCTTTAGCCAGGGTCTGCTTACGATGTTGTGAATAGTTTTGCCTATTTGTTTTTCTGGCCGGCCGCCTGCTTGACATTAACCCCCTTGGGAGTGCATTAATCAGTGATGTCTAAATACTCTTAGAAAGTACATAGGACTCGGAAAAATCAGATTGGTACTTACCAGGGCTAGGATCAAACCCGCGCCCTCGTGCATGAGAGGCAGGCTTTTCAACCACTAGGCCACCCTCTATGTATTATAATCTATATATTATATTAAAACACAAACGCTTCCATCAAGTTTTTGATAGCCCTCTCAGTTATATGTGTTCAACGATAATGTAATAATGAAATGTCTACACATGACTTGTACGTGTGTCTGCTCCCTCGTATCTCCCGAACTGAGTGCACGAGTCGAGATTTGTGATTTACTAACAGTGGAATAATATCACTTTACTTAGATAGTTTTTCAGTTGTTACAGCAGTTAGAAGTACTTGAATGTGATTCCGTTTCAAAGAGCTATGACTGTTCAGAAAGGATCGTTCATCATCATCTGTACAGGACTTCATTTAGATAAATTGTTTGTGATGTATGGAATAATTATAGTCGGGTTTAAAAACGTTATTTATATGTGGGTTTGTCTGTTTTATACTGACTAAACTCTATGGTAACTTATACTACGTGGAACATTTTTCTGTTTGTAGTAGATAATAACTTGAATTCAAAAGGAAAAAAATGACGAAAAACCTTATCTCGTTAAGTTATGTAAATTATATAAGAATGTTAAATGTCTCTAAATATGTTTCACTTCCTATCATCATGACTACATACTACAGTCTACATACTACTCGTATATATTCTTCTTACTACAGACATATATATTACATGTACATATGTATATATTAAGGTCTCTCAAGAACACCTTCATTAATAGATTTCACGAAATCATTCATTTGCTAACTTGTCTAATAGTCATTATTACATCTCTATCACCCCCCCCCCCCCCCTCCACCAGCTCATCCTTCCTCTCCATAATATTTTCATTTAGCATCTCATCCAAGTCATCCAAGTTCGTCCTCCGCGTCCTCCGACTGCCTCAAATGCACAAAATCCATTCACTTTTATCTCGTTAAGTCCACTCGTCACTCTCAAATGTGTTCTATTACATCAATTTACGACTCAGAATCCCCTGCGGCTGAAATAAATTCCGTATTAGTATTTTGCGGTGGGCCGGTATGAGCAATTTGCGACGTTATCTTATCGCGGCTAAAGCTTAAAATTGTTTGGATTCCGTTAAATAAGGGTCGGATCGTGAGGTTCCTTTTGAAATGGACCTTATAAGTGTCGGTAATAGGTCGAGTTTACTCTGCGGGGTGTCGGATAATGTTTTTATGGTGTTCAGAGGTCAATCAGCTGTTCGGGCACGCGTCGCCCCTCGGGGAAAGATGACGTCGGCTGGGGGACCCGGGCCCCTCAAGCCTCGGGCCCCTCAGGCCCCAGGCCTCCTTGACAACCTAGCCCTCTGACTTTGTGTTATTCACGGCCATTCCCTATAACATTCATCAAAATCAGCTCCTCTATATCTCGATACTCTAAATGATTTAGTTCGATGATGTTTCTAACGTTTAATTATTAGAATTTATTTGTTATACCTGCTATTACTAGCTCCTCTTACATTAACAACCTTATTACATACACCATAAGGTCTATCTTATTCCGCGTCAAACAAACAGTGAATCTTTAAGGATGTTTGTGAATTTAAGTAACGTGTGTTAATATTGAACAGGTAAAACTATTAACATAATTTGTTTAATTATAATGATGAAGGCTTTATATTAATGATATCCAGAAACAAGACAATTATACCGCAAACAGTTAAATGTTTTACTTAGCCATACCAACTACTCAAGTAGTTAACTTTAAATACTGATCTTATATTTAATATTAAAATTTAATAATATTTTGTTACTATGTATAAATAATATTATATTTTTCATATTTTAAACCCCGCTTTTTACCCGTGTTATAAACATAAGGAGACACTCATATTATACATATATGTATGTATGTACCGATATATAAAAATATTATCATACAAAGTAAATGTTTTTTTATTTAAACGGTTTTACTCTTAAAGTAGTTTTATTCATTAAGTGTGTAGTATTAACATATAAACTGAACCTTTTATACATATAACTGAACCTTTGATTCAAATAAATAAATTCCCATCAGTAGGAAACAGTAGGCTTTACATTTACATTATTTTATTCTTAACTTTATTTTTGATACCAAGTTACTTCTATCTAGATATATTATAGATTAGAAATACGGGTTGAAAATAAAACAGAATAGTGTTTTTATATTATGCTGTAAAATAGGATTATTGTAACAAAACAAAGTTATTGAAAACATTTCGTGAACGTCCTCTAGGAACTTCGGTGACCTTCTATAACAGAAATAAAGTTGTGACTTGACAATTTCTATTTGATAAGTTTATTTCTAAAACTCACGGCAAAAGAGAATGAAAACATCCGTTGACAAATATATGTGATCTCTAGATGTATACAAATGAGAGAGACTCATAGATCTTGCAATCTGGTTACGTGGGATCCGACGGCATCCCTTATCCGTAGGAAACGATCCATCAAGGCGTTATCTCGCAGGAAACAGGGTTTACTAGTGCTGCCATCCGATACACGCGCACGCGGATCTGACCTCTATGTACACGCGATAGAGGCGGATATCCCTCGCACCAGCCCGAGGGTGCGTCTGACGCGTGTGCACATATTAGTTTGAACTCAAAGACTCGGCACAAATTATTAAAGTCTCGCCGGAGTCAATACGAGCGTTCGCAGGTTTATAACATCTATATAACTTTATAAGGCCCGGCTGGATCGATGGCGGTATTTAAATATATTTATACTACATTATAAAATACACTAATAAAACTAGAGGAGCGACTTGTTAGCGGACCGACTAAGGCATGAGAGGAAGCGGGCTGGCCGTACTGTGTGGGGGACGAGGAATATAATATGTACCTATAGTAATAGTCGCCCGCTCTACTCTCATGATTTGGACCACACGTCCTCAGTAAATACCTCGAGAGCGGGTCGGGTACTAGGCGGGTAGTGGGTAGTAAAACGGCGAGCTGTAAAAACTACCATTCAGCCGCTTTACATCGCTCGTCGACAGCCCGTGGACGTTAGACGACCACCGCGAATAAAACGTGCAGCGCTGAATAAGAAAAATACTCAACGTATTTGATTGTTCCCGAACAGCAGCTGTAATAACGTTGAATACATTTCACTAAATAATAAAATAAATATGTTTTGTAAGTACGGTTTGTGTTCCGAGGGACTTGAGCGCGCCACTCCTTCAGCGCCAGTTATTGTTAAACATTTTTAATCAATCATTGTAGTCGTGTTGTACTGTAGATGTCATCTGTTCATAAACAAAGCCCGCTTATGTACTATGTATATATAAAGTTATATAAGAATGGTAATGTTTTTTATCTCTTCTATAAACTCTATGTATTAAAACCTTATTCTTTTGAATAAATTAGTTTTAATCACAAATCATTTACTACTTCTGTTCAGTCGGTTTACATTTATTAAATAATTTAATTAATAAGAATACGTCTAAGTCGGGTCAAACATGATGTGATGTTTGTGCTAGAAGGTGAGACAGACAGGTACCTAATCGTTGTGTGTATGTATTTGTGAATATTTTTTATGATTTGATAAGGTTTCTTGGGTATAATAATTATAGTATTGCTATGTCAGTCTGCTGTCTGTGCTTGTGGTAGTGTTGTAACAGAACCTTAATATTGTTGCCCATAAAATTTTACAGATATATTTCAGCTAATATGTATATCGATGGGTCCTATGTATAAGGGGCAATGTAGAAATTTAGCCATTTTAATTTGTTTTCGATTTAGACACTTCATAATACTATATTCTACAACATCCATTTAAAAAATGTGTATTTGTTAGTAGAAAGACTTAATTTTTATTGCAGTATAAGTCCATAAGTAACACACTTTTTAATATATAGGTAGGTACATATACAATATACCTACATTGAAGTCAAACTTAAAACGCCTCTACTGAATAATTATAATTTTGCACATTGGCCTTTATACATAGAAGCCATCGATATATTACAACTGGTTAACTGATAAATGATAATTATACAACATGAATTTATAGTTTTTGAGAACATCGGTAACATACATAGGTATATACAGACATACAGACAAGTGCGGACTAATGACGAATGACCATCGTTTTATTCCACCACATGCTGTCTTTTTTATATTGTGTATGTGCTTGTATATATGTTAATTTTGCTACATGTTCGTAATTAATATCCCGCTGTATGTAGACACTATGCAGGGTGTTTTGTTGATATAGTCCATTGCATTTAAATATGGGACTACATATATAAAATGAATTGCCTGATCGTAATATCAAAATGTAAAACAATTCTTGATGAAGTGCGTCATATTATCCGCATGTAAATATATATATGTTCTGTCAGAGTTATATGGCAGTAAAAGGCTGCAACGTTTTCATATTCATTTATCTATAAATACTATGAACTCCACAACTATACAAGTCTATACATTTAGGTACATAAGTAGGGTTGAGTATTGAATGTTCTACCTTAATGTATACTCACATCAGATCCTGAGTGATCCGCGACAGCGACCCGACCTTTGATAACATCCTTATAATTAATTAGTGAAGATGACGTACACACACACACACACACACACACACACACACATACACACAAACAGCTATAGAGCCTTTAAACACGAGCCTAATTAATGACAGAGCAGTCAATAGTGTTGTGTTAACCAAACATACACATACTATTGAAACACATTGAACATCACTGTACTGAGATCACTATTCACTTGCTATTGAGGGACTACTAACTACCTACTATGTACTACCAACTACCCTTAGAAATCTCTATACATATAAACGAAAGTAGTGTTAGTTGTACCAGTTACTGATGAATCTACCTAGAAGTTAGAACATAATCAGAAATATACGTTTTGAATCACAAAGTTGCTAAAGGCATTCTAATAATGGTTTTAGTAGGTACATAGTGTATAGAGTGGTCGGTAGTGAGCTTCACCCACCATCACGCGTATTGTATGGTAATGAGATAACCAAGAGTTGGAAACCGCAGGCAGGACACTCTGATATACACGTTTGTACCTA
The DNA here is from genome assembly GCA_916720795.1 of Danaus chrysippus. NCBI lineage: Eukaryota > Metazoa > Arthropoda > Insecta > Lepidoptera > Nymphalidae > Danaus > Danaus chrysippus. Next base: position 12,186,567 of record CAKASE010000082.1, on the reverse strand, counting down.
ACGACAGGTCAAGTATGACTGGAAAATAAGAATAGGTACATAAACTCAATACATCATACTGATAACCATCATTACTTGAGCTCACTCACAGACAACAGTGTCGTGTATGTATAAGTATGGTTTAACTATACAAGGACTTTTAAAACATTCTATTGTGGCGAGTGACGTCATCGATGGTAGTGACGTCACCAGCAGTCCGCGGACGAACATAACAAAGAATTAGTTAGTGTAGATTAATTACATACAAAGTTTACTTGGCGGTTTGGCAACGCGATAATAGAATTATAATGTTCATTATATGTAGAAGAGACATGAATATAATATACGTATGTATTTTAGATACTGTCATAGATTGAGTTAATATAGCGAGCGATTTTGATGTACTGAGTCATATAAAAAGAGAGTCTAAATTTGAAAACAAAAATTATTATATCGTTAATCTTAAGTAAATGATGTTTTATCGAATATAAAAGCAAGATGTTTTTGATCATTCATATGTACTAAAATTATATGCTATCACCTCAGGAATGACTTGTTCCATCGAGAATAATTAAAAACTTAACAGTTTTATTATTTAGAACACGTAGTAAAGTAATATCTTTCCTCACTTTGATATTGGTAACATAAATTACTTCTAATTATAAAAGTACTACGTAATTATAGTCAATCTTTGAATGTGTTTATAAGATGAAGACCCCGTACTTTCACATAACATTTTAATGTTCCACTCTTACTCCGTATAACAACAACTAATATAACTACTAACACTACACACTACATATATTTTAAGGCGAACAAAGTCATTTACAAAATGTAACACACATAATGTATATATTTCTCGATAAAATTACAGTAAATATGCTTTAGTTTCGTATTGTCTGTGTGTAGTCTGTTTCGAGGCGTTTCTAAACCATAGTACCTACTATCTAGTGTTATATAAGGAGAATGATTTGTAAAAGTAGGTTCGAAGAAACTAAATGTCAGTACATTCTATGAAGCACGTTACACGGCTCAGTGTTACAACACTACATAATGATGTGTTAGGGATAACATCTGTGTGTTAGAACGAGTCATTTACAGTCGATCTAACTGTCAGTACGTAGTGTGTACGGTCGCGGGTCGTGTATGTGGGTTCACACAATAGTCAAGGAGTGTGCTGTGAATGCGTCGCACGTCATATATTATGTTAATTACAACCCGCGTTGGAATAATAAAACGAAACATACGCTGGAATTACACTTCCGATCACTGACATTAACATATTTATATATATGTGTGTGTGTGTGTCCATAACGTGTACATATAATTAAATATAAAATGTATATATAGTATGGGAACAGCATATAAGTAGTCTTTAACTAATAATTGATTTTAATATATACTTACATATGTAAATATTGCGCAGAAAATAACTAACTAGCGAGTAGAGTAGCCGGCACTAAGTTGTATAGTATCACATAGGTTTTGTAGATGAAGGGATATTGTGTGTCGTGTTCATCACTTACCTAATGCATAAAATTGCGGCCTCTGATTTAAAACATAGGTATATGCCATTTTTTTTTGTTAAATCGTTGTCTGTACTGTAGAAAAGGAAAATAAATTTAATAAACAAAGCTGTTTTCTCAAATGTTTAACGTAATATTAATTTATGAAAACAAATGCATCTCCGGTATATAAACAACAAATTTAAGGCGTTCACATTTTACCTGTGTCTCTGTCCTAGGACAAACTTCATACACTCTAGTATTTCATAAACATTAATGATATTTGTTTACTAATAAGTAATAACATAAACACTTTTTCTTTGAATCATATGTTTTTATCAACAATACCTATCAGTGGTTGTAGCTTGACTCTTGACGAAGGTTGTCGTATAAGGCTCCGCTCGCATGAACACTCCAGCATTAAAGAGTTTGTTTAACGTCACTTCTGTTATGAGACTTATACCCATTTTCAGAGAGGAAATGGGAATTGAACCGATGACAAATGATTACATGGCCCCTTATAGATAATGACGAATGGTGAAAGGTCAAAGTTTACAAAAATAATAATTAATTGATAACCACATAAAAGATCTCTTTACTATTCCTAATATATATAGCACGCGGTATTTTGTACGTTTATACTTTTTTTTTATTATTAAAGCCTTTAATATATCTACCGACATACAGACCATCATATTAATAACATTATTATGATAACATAAAGATAATGAGTAAGCACAGAACGTATTTTTGTTGTCGACAAAAACAGTGACGTCATCACTCTAATTTCAATGATACAACTATGTAATACTAGTGACTAAGTATTTACGATGTATTTTATTGCATGAGCCTCAAATCTATTGTTGTTCTATATGTTTTGAGTGTCTAGGTAGAGCGGTCGGGCCGCTAGTACATTTCCTACAAAGTTGTTTTCCACAACTCAGTTGAAAGTTTCGAGTTTCTCTCTCGTATTTCTGTTTTATTTTATAATTGCGTCTTGTATTGAATAGCTTTATGTGTGTGTGTGTGTGTGTGTGTGTGTGTGTGTTATATAATATATAAGTAACATTTCAGTGTCAGCTACATGTTCGTGAGGTCTGTGTGGTCCGCCGTCATAACAGGATGTTTGTTAGCATTGTTTTAAATATTCATAAAAACGAGGCTCCGGTTACTGTTACACGCTTAAACATACGCAAATACATATTATAGGTATATAGAAGACTATATATTATGATACACATTATATACTTTGGCAGTGAAATGTTAAATGTAAGAAATAAGTAGGTACTAGTTGTATTAATTAATATCAGTATTAAATGTGTTGTTATTATCACATGTATGGAGGTGATGTGTGTGTTATCCGGTAAGCGATATAAGCATTTATATCAAGTGCAACAGCGTCTGTTATTGGATGCACATTATAATAGTTCAGACGAGGTGTTACTCCGTGTACCGCGGGCTCGTGCTCGCTGAACCGAACGACCTGATATCTGAATTTTGCATACCGCATCAACGGAACGCCGGACAAATATAAAAAGGAGCTGTTGTAGACGCAGCTGGACTTTATTGTTATTGCCATAGAGACGATATTCGCTTGTCGATTTGCTCCAGGGCGGCAATTAGTATCGATGTTGAGCAACGAGCTTTGCGCATGCGCCTCGAACTCGTAATATACACCTGTGACCTTCGTGCGTCACGAGCCACCCTCAGCCCTCGCCCCTCGGCCCGCACCCCCCTCAGTAGCACGCGGACCGCCGAGAGGGAATGACGTCGATTAAGAAACGGATATTAAAAAAAAATAGATAAAGATGATTTCAGTATTGAGACGTTCTTTCATATAGAACATGCTATTATAAAGAGAATGTTATCATATTCATAATATAGCCTCACGTTACATAACATGTATGACGTCATAGTTTCATTAGGTCACCTATAAATCTAGGCTGTGCAGGAAGCTCGGTGCGGGGCCGTGTCCTATATTCAGTATTATAATCGATGTCAGTAACCGGTTAGTTGGTTGCTTGTGAATCTCATCTAGGTACCTACACCTAGCACGAATCTTCTCTTCTTTATATTTCTATCACATTTTAACCACATTCTTCTACATATCTAAGACATTCTCTTCTGCTTACGGCTTTATCTGTAATTCTCTTCCTCTCACACAGTCATACTATTTATTTATATATGTAACTCTGGTTTCTATCTACATTTTTTGCCTCCTACCTTATCTTACACGACACAATACATGTAAACACTCCATTCTTTGTCTAAATAATAACTATATTCTCTATGAAATTTCAACATTGAATCTTTAAAATTAACTAAGAAGTTCCCAATTAATAATATCCATATATTTTTTATATAACTATATAATTGTTCCGTAGTGTGAACTCTCAACTAATCGATCTGTTTAAAACATTTTTTTCTCAATTTCTGTACTAAATTGTTATTTTTCTTTTAAAATCCGGACCATTCATTGGGGACGTGCCTCGAATATATTTTATAGTAACCAATATTGATGCAGTCAGTTGAATTTGAACCGTATGTGTATGTAGTGAGGGTAGCAAATTATTTGTATATATATTTATCAGATGCTCGTTCTCACATATCTTCGTGTGATCGTGGATGCTGACTGCGGGACTACTTCATAATAATTATAACTAATTAAACGATGCCCGATACATCGTACGGAGGGCTCACACGTAAAAAACATATTTAGATAAACAAATATACAGGGTGACTGGTGAATTACTATCGATATTTGAGGACGTGATATTTGACGATCATATATGACAAAATAAAAATTAATATAACATAAATATTAATAAACTTCTAAGTAAAGTTAACCAAAAGTTATGTAATTAATTATGCATCGTGTGAACACCCTACAGATTAGGTATACACTGACACTCACACATACCTACGCATGTCGTGACGTGGTGTTGTATCAACACGCCGCCGCACGCGTCCACACTTGAACACTTGGAACGTGTCAACACTTTACTTATTTATACGGAAATTTTGTCAAAAATTAAGTGCCTATTTTTTTTTACATAATTCGAATGAGAATCATGTACCGAGTATGCTCCTTAAATATTGATAGTAATTCACCAGTCACCCTGTATATACAAATATATGTATATACAAACGCTATGTATACATTTGATTAACATATAAATGTTTTGTTAATAATAGCTCCATTGATAAGTATCGGTAACTTTATAGCGTATTATCAGAAAAACAAATTTGTCTTATTTTTTTTAAAGAACTACGAATTCAGATGTAATAAATCCTCATGTTAAAGTATTTTGAAATATTGTGATCTATTTCAGACTCTAATGAGATCTAAGATTTTCGATTATACATTGAAAGAGACGAATATTATTGGGATTACTACGAGTATTTTATTATTTTAAATACAGACTCCCGGCGTTTCTCATCTCGTCTGCCCGTGATCACGGTTGCTGAAAAGTAGTCGAAATATTTGGGAGTATTTAGTTTAAAATAATAAGATGCACGTAGTAATCCCGATTATATTCGTTTCATTAATTTCAGAATATATGTACCTATATTTTTATATTAAAGGTGGTAAATGAGTAGACGGTCTACTTGATGGGTAGTAGTCACCGTCACCAATGAACATAGGCAACATCTCTGTTACGTATGCTTTGCCAATGTTACTTGTTAGTAGTGGAAGAGATTGAGGAAAGGGTAGGAATATACCTAAGTTATACTGAGGAGTTAATGAATAAAACAGAATGAATGACGTGTTGACAAAAATACAGTAAGATAATACACGTCATGGTTTTTGTTAGTATGTACTCATTGTAGAGGTTTATAAATGACTAGCTTTCCGCCCGCAGCTTCGCCCGCGTGGAGTTCGGTTATATTGCGTTTCCAAGCGAACCTTTCAAAAGTCTGGGATAAAAACTATCCTATGTTCTTTCTCAAGGACAACTGTGTCTCTGTACCAATTTTCATTCAAATCAGTTCAGTGGTTTAGGCGTGAAAGCGTAACAGACAGATAGACAGAGTTGCTTTCGCATTTATAATATTAGTAGGGATTTTAAGAAGATATCTAGAGTTGAAATACATGAAATTTAGAGTTAGTAGGGGGTGGAGGTGTAGGAAAGGTACTGGGTGAAGTGAAAACAGTATAATCCGAAAAATATTAGATTCATTTAAATATATATTTTTCATTTCATAGCTTCTTCATAACAACTATACATCAAACAGTTAAGGTCAAACAATCTCTGAACCGGTGAAGCTGCGTCCCAAACATCTCCGACAGCCTCGTTCCGCGAAATATACGAAAAACAAAAACAAAAGACACGAGACGGATCCTACACTTATAAACATTTCATTGATACACATAGCAAGTTTTTATACGTTCATAAGATGTTTGAAATGATTATGATATTGTATGGAAATGTTATAAAATTAAACAGGATAGCTTATTCCTACTAATATTATAAATGCGAAAGTAACTCTGTCTGTCTGTCTGTTACGCTTTCACGCCTAAACCACGGAACTGATTTTAATGTAATTTGGTACAGAGATGGTGTTGACCTTGAGAGAGAACATAGGATAGTTTTTATTCCAGACTTTTGAAAAGTTCTCTTGGAAACACGATATAACCGAACTCCACGCGGGCGGAAAGCTAGTTACTTATAATGAAGGGGATTTATAAGAATTTCAGAGTTTCATGAAGTACTCGGTCTCTTGTAATCTGTAGGTATACTAGAAAAGAATAAATACGTATCTAAACAATTAATTAGTGTGACACTCGTAAGCGATTTAAACGATCCTTTGACATCCAATTACATGATGAAATCCTTGTCTAATAAGATTTAGTTATATCGTTGTATCGGCGTTCCTAGAAGCCTTTAAGACTTAAGTTGTTTGTATTTGAACGATCGCCTTGAACCGAATGTTGTGGATTCAGGTAATACTAACTGGATAGTTAAACTTTAACTCAGAGTCAGCTATGACTGTTCCGTCACGGACGTCGGTCAAAACATTGACGGACAAATATTTAACTAGTCATTCAGGTACTGTGAGTGAGATTAAGAAATGTTTGATGATTATACGGTTATATGGTGAGTATTATTAATATATTTAGTTTTATTTGTATATACACGATCAATGGTTAAATAACTTAGTTACATTGAGATGACTAAAGTTCTTGATACAAACAATTTGCGTATAATTTGAGTATAATTATCTCTAAAATTAACAATAATCGTTAGTAGTTTTACTAGAATTGTTCTAGATGTGTTTTATTATAAATTTCTTAATTGATTATTGTAATGAGTATAAAACAAAATAATATTTATAAGTGAATTGTGTTCTGTTACGAGTTGCGATATGAGGGCTCGTCCCCGCAAATACAAGCGTCTTGGACCGCGGGTCCATAAATATTAGGAATATCTGTTTAAATACTATACTGGAATATTAACAAAATCCTAGAAGTAAGTACATTAGTTATTCATATACAAATAAGGAACACATTAATTATAATAACAGCATTGATATGACACTTCAAACAATTTTTCTTCATCAAACATATAGTTTTCAAATAAAGTTTGGATATCTTTAAAATGGAATGTATCCTATGTTTAAACTGTAGCACTAAATATACAGGATTGAAATTCAAATATAGCTTTCATAAGCAATATACAATGTTTGCGATATCTGAACTTACGATATTCATGAAGTCTCTTAGAATATAAACAAGATATCGACATTCACGAAGTACTAGACAAACTCTGTTTAAAATAAACAAGAAAATAAATAGGTACTATGAAAAAATATCTGTAGGAAGTGTTGGTACGATAGAAGCGATGTTATCAACAAATTAAAAATTAAATAATTGATTATTATGTTATTCAGTATTGATATGCAGCTTTTAATTTAATTATTTCTATTAGTCTTTGTAGCGACTTTGTCAGCGTTAGTTTCATAATCAGAAATGTATAGCTGACCAGGCGAACAGTTTCGATATATAGGGAGAAAATAAACAGGTTTTGAATTCAAAAGTTTCCTATTTCCTTTTTCTTGTTTTAAGCTATCTCTCCACTAATTTTCAGCCAAACGTTCTTGAGTTATAAATGGGGTAACTAACACGATTTTATTTTATATATAGATATTAAATATCTCATAATCATCTCGTAATGAATCGCATAGCAACCTCTGTACGACCCTACTATCACTAACTCCTATCTACAGACAGACACTCACCTTCACGTCATGACTATATATAATATATAATGTATGTTTCATTACATATATATTTGATTTATTACCAACAACTATGACATATAACTCGACTGTTATTGCTTGTATATGTTGTGTCCATATTTTGTCTGGACTCTGGTCAATGTGAGAATGAGATTACATACATTTTGTATGATTGAAACAAAAATATGTGTTAAATTAAAAAAGTGTATGGAATTTTTATTTTACCAACAATAAATATACTTCATGAAATCTAAGACTTTTGTTAGTTTTATTCATTTAAATGAAACTAATATTTTTCGGATATACTACGAGTGCTTAAGAAATCGAAGGCGGTAGATGTTAAATAATAAGACCAACTGACAGACATTCACATCTCGTCTTCATGATCACGGTTGATAAAAAGTAGCCGAAACGTCGGGAGTATGTAGTTTTATACGAAAATAAAATCGCGTAGTTATAATCCGAAAAATTAAATTACATTTAAATATACACTTGTATGGATATTTCAACACACAAGTATAGTAGTTTCAATAAACAACTGCACCTAATTCCCGACCAGTATACATATATTATATTAATGTAAGTATTATAATAATAATACCATATATTAACACGACCTTTACACTCGACAACTCGCCTGATTTATCCGACTGCGACTGTAGGTACTCGACCCTGACACTATTAGGTACAATAACTTTATATGCTAATCATTGGAACTTTCAAATGCTTCAATTCATTGTGTCTTATGTACTAACTTGTATACATAATCTTCTATATATATAAAAATGGATTGCTGTTCCTTAGTCTCGCTAAAACTCGAGAACAGCTGAATGGATTTATCTTATCTTAGTCTTTAAATGTTCGTGGAGGTTCAGGGAAGGTATAAAAGCTGAAAAAAGTTGATTCATTACTGGGAAAACCATAAAAACAGCCCTTTTCTATTTCCCATACAAACGTTTTTTTTGACATTAGATTTGACAACTAACTAATATGTCAATCATTCTGTCGCACTTCAAAACACGGAGATTTAATGCTTACAGGTAAAGTCCAAAAATATAAATAAAAAAACGTAATAGATATTTCTTGATTATAGGGCGATACGAAGTTCGCCAGGTTTTCTAGTACATATATAAAGAGTGCGATCTAAGTTTGGTATAAAGATTGGACGTGACAGACAGACATAGTGATAGAATTGGATTCACAAAACAATAACCCGTGCGTTTGTGTGAGGCGAGCTCATAAAACACGCGGCACTCCGGGAGATACTATATGTATGAAGAGATATTGTGTTACAGCTAGAGTTAGAGAGATTCAGTTTATTTGTATAGAGATAGATGACAAAATTTATGATTTCAATTGGATTCAAAATTGCGTCATTTCTTGTACATGAAGTACTAGGATAACATATATGTATAGCAGGTTTATATAACTTTATAAGAGATATATTATTATTAAATGGTCAGTTAATATATGTATAAATACAAGTAACAGTTATTTAACGTTAGAAGTGACAATCTGGTGTGAGAATACGACAATCGATTTTATTTTAATAAAAAAACTGAGATTTTATATGAAAAATTAATTGTTCAATTAAAATTTTCAGACTATATAAATAACGTATATAATATATTAACAATAAAAGATTATTCCACATATCTTTATTCATATATTCTTACAGCCAGGTCCATATTAATCCGACGTGTGTTCCGTACATGTCCACGTTAACACGCGTGCTAAATCGATTTACAAACCTGGTGGCTCACAGATGGAATCAGTTTTTTGAATATTTTTATTATTTTTATTGTTTATTTCATTGTTCACATTCAAGCGTTTAATTATATTTCGCGGTTGTTATGTTGTGAGATCTTTAAAAAGTGTAGGAGATTCATATAAATATATTAAAAATTATATTGTATGTAATATTTTAGACTTATTATATTTTAGTAATAATAGATTTTCAATTAATAAAATTTACGAACAATATAACTATTTAATATGAAAAAATACATAATAAAATCTAAAACTTTCGCGAGTAGGTACCTATTCATTTAAATGAAACTAATATTTACGGATTATACTGCGCGTATTTTATTACTTTAAAAATACATACTGATCACGGACGGACAAGGTTATTCACATCTCTAAAAAAATACACTTAAATTAATATTTAATAACAACGAGTATTACATAAGAATGACTGTTAATAATATAAGAAGAACAAAAGATAGAAAATCCTTTGTAACAGACTCTGTGAATGTCGACTGTGGGGTGACGATAACAACTGGTTATTGTAAAAATACGGAAAATATAATACAGAGAAAAACTATTTAACCGTGAACCAATATAATGGGTTTCCGAGAAAAACTGATCTGACTCACTAGACATTACCTACAGCCTACAGTGACACGAACAAACAGACAGTATAATACTGTTTTTATATTAATAATATCGAATAATTTGTACATACTTCAATATCATTAAAATAAATTACATTAAAATTTTAATTTGTTGAAAATATCTATCGTTGTCGGAACTGAATAACTCTTCACATGATTTAGACGAATTAATTATTATATTTTTGTATGACAATATGTTTTTTTTGTTTGTTGAAGTTGATCCTTTTGTTAGGTTAGCACTCCTCGCTATGTAACAGGTCATACAAATATTGGTTATCAGATTTGTTTCTGAATTAGAAATGTATGGGTGATCGGGCGAACTCTATGCCTTTTTAAAGATAAGATAAGAAGATTTTAGATTTGATCGACTTTCTTTATTATTTTCGAATCGTATAATAAGTACCTATCTATATTCTTTCCCTTGTTTTAATCTATCTCTCCACCAATTTTCAGCATAACCCGTAGGTACATTCGATCTTGAGCTATAAAAAGTGTAACTAACATGACTTTTTTATATATAAGGAATATATATTAAATATGTATATGTGTACAGATAGATATATTAGTTTATTAATTACTAACATTTGACTATCAAGGTTCGTTGACCTCTATATACCTAATATTTACTCGAATCCTTTAATACTATCAATACACACGATATTATAATTAAATATTTTTTATAACTTTATTATGAATAAAGTATAAGGAAACTAGTAATTTTTATATATTGATATATCTCATACCAATCGTTTAACTGTATGACGTACGTTTAAATGTTAATCGTTATTAGGTATTACTGTCAATTACCTAGGTACATTAATACACACTTGGTATAAGAAAATGAGTAATGATTTAAACTATACTTAGATCAATATAATAAATATATATATATATATATATATATATATTATTGTAATATATGTATGATTGTTTGACACAGATCGTATAACGCCCGCTCTTGTCATCAACAGCTCTGTGTCTCGTTGATTGTTTAATACGTCGGTCGCTCTGTACATTATTAGCTCTACAAATGACACGCCGCGTCATTATTAGATATATAAATATATCTATAATTGTTATATTAAATGTTGTAAATGCGTCATAATCATTATATTATATTACTTTATCAATGATTATATTTCTTTATAGTTCTCAGTACGTGATTCATACTTAATTGTATATAAATGTAGTCTTAGTTGTTATTATATATTAATATAAGTAGGAATATATATAATAATGTTCGTCATATATATGTATTATGTATAGCAGCAGTTCATGGATCATATAATCCTATTAGGACTTGGAACTCCCGCTGATTGAATCTCTCGTGATTATTATATGTAATGAAAATACACGAATAAAACAAACGATGTACTTTACAAATACATCAGATTATTGTAAGTTATATAAAGTAAATTTACTAATAGAATTATATACTAAGACAAAACTATAACTCCAAAAAGATTAAGTTTTGTTATTATACATAGTTCAAAATTTATACATAGAGAGACGAAACCTCTTAGCCTCCAATAGATTCACAGTGCGGGTGTCGGGTCCATCGTTACAGGGAGAGGTGCTTCAACAGTGACTGGGACTTGCGACCCAGGTGTAGGTTTAAGGGGCCCCTGTCTAAAGTGCGTTAAACGTCTCCTCCACTGTCCAAGCTTCTTTCTCTACCTAACCAAATTTGAAAAAAACCTACTAGGGCTGCCTTCGATGTACGCTTTAAGAATGTATTAATGTGAGTGAGTTCTGAACAAGCCCAAGTCTTTTAGTAGGTTATAGAGAGTTTTCGCTGTTATACCTCTTGCTGACACTTCTACCGCGTACAAATCAACGACGAACCTATTTCGAGTTAGTTCGTTAGTGAGCTCGTAATACTTATTGACCTTGGTGGTATGGTCTTTGGGGATGTTGGTTTCCCAAGGCACCGTAAGCTCTGTCATCACAACGATCTTTAAAATTCGCGAATACATAAATATTTCTGTTCTGGAGGCCGACGCACAAATATCCTCGGGGATTTTATATTGTTTTTCATACGTGTCCATCATTATAGTCCAATCCGACGCCGTTTTAAGGATGGAGTAAGGCTTGACGTTTATTTTGTAGCCCTAGTGCCTTCTCTCACAAAACCTATTGATCGCTCGTTTGTGCTTATTTTCTAAATATCTAAGTAAACGTTCCATTTTTCTTACATATTTCATATTCTATCAATACGTGTCCCGACCCCGCATCATCAAAATATATAACTGTGTTAACAAATTACATTTTAAAATATGTATATTTAAATAAGAAATAAGATAAAAAAGAAACAAAAGACATCGACTTAAGGACATTTTAATAATAAAATATATTTTTTGTTTGTTTCATTGTTGAGTATAGGAAACGAGAATAACTCAAAGATTAAAATAGAATAAGTTGACCATAAACTTGTACTATAGAGTTGTTATTAAGTATTTATTATAAAATACCTATTGGTTACTGAATTTAGGAGTAAATCTGTCAGTAGCCACCTTTCACCAGGGCCTGGTTGTAACACTACGTGGTACTTCATGTACCAAACATGGAACATAAGAAAACTTCATAGTTCCGTCACTCAATAAACTTAGTATCGTCTTTAATGAAAACATACATCAAGAGATTCCTTACTTTATAGGTATATAATATTTTTAGTAGAATTTTATCCTCGTTTCCTGTCATTCCGATACTCGAGTGAACTGGTAGTTTTGGTTAGAAGCAAATTGTATATATAAATTTAATATGTAGGAGGACGACATACTTACAACGGAATTAACTTCTTAATGGAAAGCTTTACATACAGTGTGTAGACTGTAGAATGCTTGTGGGTAGAAACCAACTCGCTTAGAATCTTCTCTATCTTTCTATATCATAAGTATTTCATACACATCCTGTATAATATTCATTAAACAATACAAAAGACAGAAAACAAAGTACCATTACTATCAAACCCGTCTCTGCTAAGGCTTTCATTCACTAGTTTCGTCTAAAAACTGATAAAGGACGTCATATTCTGATCAAGCTGCTTTGAACCATCACTGAGCTGGTGAATTTGAATATACGGTTATAATATAATAATGATGGTATCAAACTAGTCAGTGGTTTCCTAGTGGTTAAGAGGCCCGCCTCGCATGCATGAGGGCTCGGGTTCGATCCTGGCAAGTACCAATATGATTTTTCACAGTCATATGTACTTTCTAAGAGGATTTAGACATCACTGATTAATACATTCCCAAAGAGGGTTGATGTCAAGCAGGCGGCCGGTCTTAAAAACAATTAGCCTAACTATTCACAACATGTAAGGCAGACCCTGGATAAAGCTTGGAAATTGCCAGGTAGAAGAAGAATGATGGTATCAAACTATAGTACTAGTCTAATGAATTATCTTCTTGAGTAATATCTTCAGCATCCGTAGTAGGTATATCACCCTTCTGACCCTTCCTCCACGTACCTGCCTCACCATACAACACGGTCCACAATCATTAGTGATTCCAAGAACTTTGATATATCTCCGCTTAAAGTATTCGCTGGTCGTTGCTAAATATCTGATGTGTTTTTGATTGTTTATTTACATCGTGAAAACTATACATTATATATATGTAGTATACTAGCTTTCCGCCCGCAGCTTCACCCGCGTGGTGTTCGGTTATATCGGGTATCCAAGAGAACTTTTCAATAGTCTGGGATGAAAAACTTTCCTATGTTCTTTCTTGAGGTCAACTCTATGTCTGTACCAAATTTCATCAAAATCAGTTCAGTGGTTTAGGCGTGAAAGCGTAACAGACAGACAGACAGACAGACAGAATTGCTTTCGCATTTACAATATTAGTACGGATAACATGTATTAAAAAATATATACGAGATAAACTAAGTTTTCATAGCTTATGTGGCCTAATCGTTTGCTTCACACTACAATTTAAAAATTAATCTCTTGAAGTCGAGTTATTATAACAATGTAGGTATATTACATATAAGTTGAAAGGATTCATTGTATAGAAGGATACTTTCAGACTTTACGTATTTTAGAGACAGGTCACAGAATGTTGAGGAATATCAATTAAAAACAAAATATTACCTATCTCTTTCTCTCTTTATTTCTTTCTCTCTTTCTCATCTCTGTTCATATCATAAAATATTTCTGTTACTTCCATTCCCGGTTCTCCCTATATCTAATAAACCAAATCCCCAAAAATTGAAATCGTTCAAGAATACATACGAGTGTCGAGTATCTCCAATCAATCTAAATGTTTAAAATTAAAAACCAGTTTTCGTTTCACGGGAATCAAAAATAAAGGTACGAGATTAAATAGATGCTGGGAGGGACGTGTTACAGAGACCAGGACAAAACAAAACATGACCACTTTAACTGATTGATTATTACAGTACGGTCATCTCTGACTGGGAATTTTAACTTTATTTCTTTATTACTGACACGAAACGAGTAGTAGGGAGGACGAGATATGACTAGAACTATACTATAGTACTTACTTATATTATAAATGCAAAAGTAACTCTGTCTGTCTGTCTGTTAGGCTTTTACGCCTAAACCACTGAAATGATTTTAATGAAATTTCCTACAGACATAGAATTAACCTTGAGAAAGAACATAGGATAGTTTTTATCCCAGACTTTTGAAAGGTTCTCTTGGAAACGCGACATAACCGAACTACACGTTCGCGAAGCCGCGGGTGGAAAGTTAGTTATAAATATTATAGTGTAAAGGTAGGTTACTGTATGAAAAACAGTAAACTATTCGTTTGTAGTACGACGATGTGTACTCGGACTAAGTATATTGGTGTTGATAGTGAGTGTATGAATGTATTGAGATGTTATGATCAATCCATACTACATCCTTCAGCCAGAATTCATAGTTTTCAAATACAAGTTAATACTTAAATGTTACCATTATGAAATTACAACTAGCCATAATAATAATTATAAGGATTATAGTATATTATAATAATCAATGCGGAGAGAATGGCGCCGCTTGTAACAATAGCCGAATCCTCGTGACGAGGTTTGTGGAGTCAGAACAAGCAGGCTCCATACTATATGTACTGTGTTATATACTACACTGTATATAAGAACATTGATATAGCTACGTACATATAGTTACAATTACAATTACATTTAATATTATAGTTTTACGTGATTGTTTTCCCTATCGATTGTTTGAATATTTCTCAAATGTGTTATTTCTACTGATACCTCGAATATAATTGTTGAGAATTAAAACATCGTTAAATTTTTATGTATATTAATATTATCAACAAATTCACATACATATTTGTTAACGTTTTTAAGTATTAACATTGGTTTCATATACCTACCTAACATCTATTCATACTTCACTAATTGTATAATTATATATTTAAATTCTTATAATTTATACACACAACAATGTTAAATAATCATTATAAGTATATTTATATTATATTTCCTATATTGTTACAAAATTTCATCGCCCGAATTTGTTAGATGGTAATCCCTAAAAACGATCGTTAGTTCTAGGAATGGGACCCAAAGCAGGTAGCGATGAAGCAGACCACAACATATTAGTAAAGAAATTGTATTATAGTAATATACTAGTCAGTAGTCTAGTGGTTAAAGGCTCGCCTAACATATATGATAGCACGGGTTCGAAACCTGGCAAGTAGTAATGTGATTGATCCGAGTCATATGTACTTTATAAGAGTATTTAGACATCACTGATAGATGAAGGAAAACATCGCGAGGAAACTTGGACTTATAATATCAAATTATAAGTTTGAAATCACCAACCGGTCTTGACTCTTGAGCAAGCGTGGTGATTAATGCTCAAACCTTCTCCATGTGAGAAGACGCCTTTCATCAGTGGGCTCTGATAGGCTGATGATGACGACCATGTCTTACTAGAAAGTATGAACACATTATGATGGTGTTTTCACTTCCATAACACGATATAAGGCTCTCCTCACACAGGAACTCCGCCCCTGCACGGTTCACACTCATTAAAAACTACCCTTTAATGTTTGTATCAAGA
Source organism: Danaus chrysippus (assembly GCA_916720795.1). Classification (NCBI taxonomy): domain Eukaryota; kingdom Metazoa; phylum Arthropoda; class Insecta; order Lepidoptera; family Nymphalidae; genus Danaus; species Danaus chrysippus. Next base: position 12,170,407 of record CAKASE010000082.1, on the reverse strand, counting down.
ACAAATCAGATTTATTACTAGCCTTATATTTCGTGTACTAGTGATGTTTGTATGTGTTTAAAACATAAATATGTGTTGCACGCGATGTGTATAATATGTAAGTTAAAAATGCTTCGATATTTTATAAATATGAAAAAGCATTTTATAATTTGAAGCGGCATTTTTATCGTGTTAGGTTCGTTTATAAAATGCTGAAGCCATTTGTAAACCTAATATATAAATTGTACGCTACATGTACATAATATATTTTGAACGAAATTATACCTATAATTCTCATATATTCTGCAAATATCCCTTTATTCGGTTTTAGTTCTGTGTGAGCTATGTTAGTTGTGAGATTCAGTTTAGTAGTTTTTATGTGACGAACTAACAAACAGATATTCCTATATTATTGATTCATACAAAAAAGTCTTTAGTTCTTTTTTTGTTAATGTAATCAATAAAAGTATACGCTGTAGTGAAAATGCATAATATTTACCTATATATATAAAAATTTTATATAACTATTAACTAGTATAATATACTAATAATAATTAATATGCATATAAAAACCTAATTGAACCTCCTTACTTGACTTTAATTATAATTCCCTTTTAATTAGTTACAAACTACACTTGTACTAAAAGCTACTTTGTTATTGCTCACACAAACTATTATACGCGGCTCATGGGGTGTAGAGTGTCAGTGACGTCATCACCCGCCGTTATATGTGTATGTGTGTGTGTGTTTGTGTGTCCACTGAAATAATACGTGAATATATACGTATATATAATATATAACAATAAACATGTTAGGGTCACGTCAACTGTACGTATTACATACGTAGTGAGCGGACTGTATCCTCCAGTATTACAGCCACTATTGAAAAACTGTAATATAGGTTTTATATATATTAGTTTTATCGTATCTTTTTCAGTATAATCTTCAAATCTTTCATATCTAACATAATTTCACACATTATTTTCATTTCTCATTTACTTTATATTTCGATTTATATGAAGTTCTCCGAATAATTGAAATTAATAAAATAATTTATTTCGATTTGAGGATGACGAAAAATATCAATGAAGAAAAAAATGTGTATAAAAATGTACGATGTAGGTGAAAAAGGCATAAGTACGGTAGTCATGTGTTATATTAGCACAGTACTGTAGTGTAGTGATGAATGTGAGACAGTTGTTCATTTAATATGTAAATAATATATTAGAATACATGTTACAGAACTATCAGCAAGACAAACATTAAAAATATACCCAATAAATTGACGCGAACTAACCCTCTCAAGTGTAAGTTTGTTTGTTCGTAACAGGGTGTTAGATCCTGACTATCATTATAGTTCCTCTATAAACACAACACTATATAACCGAAGACGCTAAAGTATGAACGCTCCACGGGCAGTATGACGGTAAACACTCGTGGTAATAGTGATCACAGCTCATGACACCCACAACCTATTATTGACTTGCTTTATATGTTACATGTAAACAATACAATAGTACCTATAATATAATGTAATTATATACCTAATGACCGTGTGTCAGTTCCTTCTGTCACGTGTCCAACACGCTCTCTCTAGTGTTTGGTATATTTTGATACATTATAACTCATTACATTAAATATCGTCCTATATATTATAATGTTTGTATTTGTTTATATCGTCGTGTCGTCTCGTCTCGTGTCGTGATCGTGTCGTGTCAATAATAATTGTCATAATTGTTTAATCACCAGCGTGTCGTTACCAGTAATTACTTAATAACACCCCGCTGTGTCTATGTGTGTGTGTGTGTGTGTGTGTGACTGTGCGTGTTTTTGTGTCTGTGTGTGCTTCTCATCTCGTATAGAGTAACCACCATGACTGTAGTTTTGTATGTTCCTCTTCTTCTTTCTCAGTATTTTTGTTGTGTATGTCCTTGATCGCGGTGGTAGAAAGTGTTGTGTAGTACCAGGAGTACATAAGACGCAGGAGCACCTGTCCACACTCTACCTACAGACATGTACAGTATACCTACCTACCTACCTACTATAATGAAATAACGTTTGAAACGATCCAATTAATTCGATTTAATCAAATCACACATTTAACCGAAACCAATATGAGGAAGCTTCTCTAATGAATGTTGTTTGTATGATTTTACGAATTTCTAAAAAAAACAATTTTTAATAGTTGGTCTTTTATTAAATTATATAAATAATAGGAAGAGAGTGAAAAGAATAAATGTAGATGACGTCACAAAAGTCTAGATAAAGGTTGTGACGTCACGAGACGATCTTTGTAGAGTGAATAAAATAACAAACATGTTGAGTGATAGTGATGATGATGAAATAACGTTTGAATGAAACACGAGCTTGATTAATTATTAATTCATTTATTCACTATTTATTATATGTCTTACAAAATAATAACACAATTTATTAATGTAATAAAAATATATATTATATAATAAAAATGTTTATCTGCCCGTATGTATGTTTGTCTGGTCTCGGAAACAATGTTTATAATGAATAAAAGTTATAAAATAAGTCGTTTTATGAGAATGTATACTTTGACATCATTGATTCTGTTGCATCTCAACTAAATTAACATTTAATATAAACCGTTAAAACCGGCGACACTTTTTATCATATTTCATTTTTTCACGAGGACCCATAGTGTAAGGTATGGTCCGAGCGTGTACCAGGCTCCCATAACATTAACAGAGTTTTGTTTGTTTCTCCTCGTACAGGTGGTGAGGTGGTTCATAACGTGGAGCGATGCTGGGCGGGGCGGCGGGGGGCGCCCGCTCCCGCCCGCCCACTGACCTCCATCAAGGTATGCTCTCCTGGTACACTAAGGTTTTTTACTCTAGTTTCGTGCCGAGTTCGTTCACCCGCTTGTTTTTCAGTTAGTGAGTGACATTCTTCTTTCTTCTCTAAATAATAAAATGTAACAAAATTGAGATTTTAATAATATAAAAATTTAAGTAATTAAAATTTTAATAATATAAATATGCTTTACAATCCTTGTTTTCTATTGTCCTGTTCTGTAGTTGTTATTGTTATAATATCAGTGTAGTGTATGTCTGTCCTTCCCTCAGGTGTAACTCGGTTCCCGTTGTATTCCCTGTTCCCGACACAAGGCAGCAGATCCACTCAGATACATAAAGGTAATACAATATGTACATAAAGTAAGTAATAACACAACAAATACTCTTTGTGTGGTCTAGTTCGTAAGCACGTGTGTCGTAATGGTGATGACGTCACAACAGAGCACTGTCGATGACGTCACTCACACATCTCATACTGACCGGGGGGGAAACTATAATTAAACATGTGCTGTGTGTTGGTTGAGATGAGATTAGATAGAAATAATCCATTCCTTAACGCTTGCACGCAATTATTATAAATGTACATATTCATTAAACTGGACACTACACTGTCTGGAACAAATAGAATGTTTCCATAGTACATGATGAGCTCTCAGGCTCTGGAAGGGTTCAACGTTGACCTTTTTATAGATAACTCGCCGTATTTCCCCAGGGGCCACATCTTGAACCCTTACAATAAATTACTCTCATCAACGAAATAATTTGTTCGTCCCTTGATCCTCCTATGCGGTGGTGTGTTGCAGACCAACTTACGTTACTAAAATAAACAAAATAGTCAAATCAATTAATACAGTATAAAGTACACACACTCCACCAGCCCTCAGTTCTCACAGTCGTTATAAAGCATGTTTCGTCCGTGTGTCCGTCAGTGAGTGAGAGCGTGTTCTCGTCCTCCGTGTCGTCGCTGGCAGCTGCTGCAGCTCCTCCAGCTGCTCCAGCTCCTCCGCCGACTCACTCCCCCTACCCTCCGCTACACCTGGAGCTGCTCAACTGCTCGCACCGGCTGCTGCTCGCTGACAAGTGAGTCGTGATAATAATCATTACTTTAACTGAATGTCATGTTCTGTATAACAGTGTCGTCATCATCAAAAAACATTTAACATGTATATCTGTGTGTACGTACAGGGAGACCAGTAAGATGGAAGACTCGAAGATGGGTAAATGTATCCCGGACACGCTCTGCTGTCCGGACCAGAGACAGCTGCTGGACGGAGTGATGATGGAGCCGCTCACCATCAAGATGGAGCAGGCCAAGAGGACCTGCAACACCTGTCTCACCACCTCGCCCAAGAAGGTATACTAACTATACTATACTTACCTACTGCTGACTGTCACAGCGTTTCGTTTTTTGTTATGGTACCAGAGCATCATAAACAGCTGAGAGGTGTATCGGCAGGTGATCCACACGGACGGCGGCTGCAGTCGGACCAACCCCGTCACGTGGCTGGGTGTGGGTCACGTGGGAGGACACGTCGGGGGTCAGAGCGTGGTGCAGGTGAAGCGCGAGCCGCAGCACATGCACGTGTCCGAGCTGGTGGCCGTCAAGCTGGAGCAGGCCTCGCCCGGACACAAGCCGGACCCGCCGCCTATACCGCCTATACCGCCCTCACTCAATAATGGTCAACACCAACAATCTAATAAAATCCTTTTAGTGGATGAGTGAAACTGCGATCAATTTATCTCAAACTTCGTCACTTTAATTAAATAAATGTCGTCAGTTGTAAACTGCTCCGTGAGTGTCGTATCTCACACCTCTTGTTCGTTTATGTTATGCTGGTAATGATTATACGAATGTTTCAGATCATTGACAACGGAACTATCTCCAAATTTAATTTTTCTACCCAAAAATTTAATATATTTTATAATAGTAGTATGTGATACAGGTTCTATCCCGGTCGGTATAGCGGTGGCTAGGCAGCGAGTGGGCGACGGGGGCTTGCTGGCCGCGCTCTCACAGAAAGACAACCAGCGACTACATGACATCGGTAAATAACACATATTAATTACTATTAAACAACTGATCAATTTCTGAATTGTTTTAAACTGGTCAATATCCTTGTTCCATCCAGAATCCTCGGTCAGTCCTCTCTAGCGTATATAGTATGTTCTTCAGTCGAGCGAGTCTATCCGCGGCTTGTGTGTATGTATAGTCGGCCGTTCGTCGTCGCTAGTAATTGCGTCACCAATGAAATAATCAGCCTCTCGGCCGTCTCTGACAGCCTGGTACCACTATGTATCAACAACGGTCATCAATACAAAAAAATATAATTAAGATATATATAAAAAATACCGACCGACATATACCGATAACGAGTTTCCGTTACGTAACAATTATTAACGGAGCTTTTGGTGCAACTAATTGTACGCATATTTGTTGCACGTAACGTAATGTTTGTTGGGAGTGTTTCTCGTTACTTCAGTCGTAAATCAAATGTCGTTATCATTACATCACGCTCACTCCGACTGAACAGTAACTTCTTCAACACAACCTTATTTACAGGTTGTAGTTGTTATTAGAAAAAATTATAAAGGTTATTTTTACGTAATATTGTCAAAATTTTCATGGGTTCAGAGTCTATAAGATGCTGTGTGAACTCAGCTTAATAAGAAATGGTTAAAAAAAAATGCATTCTTAGTCCGAGCTCCATCGACAGACTATATACGGAGTTATCAGTTTTTCATTGATAAATCTGCGTACAATAATAGGTATATGATATGAAAAACAGTAAACGCTTCGTATGAAGTGTGATCGTCACACTCGGACACTCGGACTATGGTCACTGTAGTACTCATGTTATTGCGGTTGTAATCAAGAACAGCGCTCACTAATTTGTTGGTAAATTATAATTACGAGCTGGCTTAGGACCGGAGTCGTTTGAGAACAATTATATGAGTATTATGGAAACGGAGAAAAATGTATCGTTATAATGATATCCGTTACGTGGGAATACATTGATATATGTCAAGGAAACATTCGTTATACTAATCTATTATTATCAGTTGAAATCAACTCTTAACGTTTCTAGGGTTCCTTTAAAGGTAATGTTTAATTAGAATCGTCTTAGCAGGTGTTTTCATGACTCGTAGGTAGTATTTTTAATATAATGTCATTGACCCTCATCACCCCTCCCCTCCTCCCCGCTCCCTCCTACACTAAGCCATTCCCCCGTATCTGCCTGTAGCCGACGTGTTTGTTTATTCTGTTCGTTGTAAGTTATAATCGCACGTTAGATGTTCTGCAAATGTCATGAATATTAAAACTATAAATGAACAGAATAATAACAACTAGTAAGAAATAAACGAACGGACTGACGTATTGAATGAAGTATCCTGTGTTATAACTATACTAGCTTACTGACGCGACTTCGTCCGTTTTTGTCGTATAAAAATGTTAAAAAAAGTCTACTCATGTGTACAAGTTATATCATTTAACTATTAATTTATTACTAATAAAATACGTTTACGTTTCTTTAATATTAATCACGATATTGCAATATATTTTGACAACACTCATAAGTACCTACTACTAAGTATGGCTTTGGTATTGATTGTAATCTTGTAAGTTACTTGTGAAGAATTTAAATTTTATGAATGCTTGCTTACAAAACAACTCTATTCTATTCTATATAACAACATTCACGTCCGATGCATGAAGTATTTATGACGTGTGACGTCACTCGTGATGGAATCCCAATAAGTAATAATAGTGAGGGTGCGAGTCCACGCGGGTCGGTCGCAGCATCCCGCCGGAGTGATCTCTGAGAGATGAGAACACGGCCGAGGTTCACCTACCAGGGGACCAGCGGCTGGGGGAGCGTGTACTGTAGGCCGATACTGAGACGATGCACGGGGAAATGAGCTTTATTTATATTGATATAGTGGTTTTAATAGAATGGCAGGGTATTACACAGCGAGCGGTCCGTAGCCGCTGATTACTAATAAACTATCATAGTTTTATGACCGAACGTTGTGTGCTGGTGTCACTGGGAGATTAATATTATATTTTCAATATTAAGAGTCCATTGTCCTAGTTGAATATTTTTACTATAAACAAAACTATTTTATTTTTTTGTATGAGATGCTTTGTATTAAGTTCTATATAATAAAGTTCTTAGTAACCAGTTAGTAGGGACAATTATGACTCATTTGTAAGTTTCATGTTAGGATAAACATTACACTTTCTCCCATTTGTTATTTACTCGATAGCGAGACCAAAATAATCTTACTAGATAGTTCGCTAAGATCAAATTCACATATCAACGTAATATAATAATGACGATTATGTACAGAAAGTTTCTGTACATCTTAGATACACATACATATAGTATGTAATTTTTTTTTCTTCATATACTTTTCCTAAAGAAATAAATTGTGTAGTAGGATTCAACTACAATCATTTCTGAAGTATTATATTTAGTGTAGTTAATGATTAAAGTACACGACCTCCAAAATTATTTTAAGAGATAACTAGAGTGGGTTTTATAAGGAGCTAGTAAGTAGAGCCTGTGTGAGACCATCCCTCTGTGTCGCCCCTCGCTATTCCTCGCTCCACTGAAGCCCTGGTACATGGCGGGTTCGATCTATGACACACTGAGACACGCACAGACACACAGACACAGACGCGTGACACACACAGGGACACACAAAGACACACAGGCAGAGACACTTCACACCCAGGATACACTACACAGACATAAAATACAGTTTCACAGACATACAACACATAGGTACATGGATGTAATTACAATACATGTTACGTCATTCATTCAATTTGTTTGGTCATAAAATATATTTGTATGGTTGAGATGTCATTAAACATATTGATACTGAACAACAATTTAAAGATAATATGGAGATGACAGTGATTGTCATGATGTGATCTGGTGACGAAAACATGGAGCCATGAGGAGCTGGGACTCGGTATAGAGAATAATGTGTGATGAGAAGGACAGTGACAGAGGCGAACTGCACTGAACTAAAAATATAAGGGCCCATTCGACAGGATGAATATAAAGTCGATCAATTTTCAATCTTGCCGTAATTGGAATAAAGATTATTATTATTTAATCCGTATGATTTGCAGACTAATAAAAGAATCGGATATACAAATAATATGCCGGTGATCGCATTGTTGGTACACTAACTAGTAAACTAATCGTAATATATTGTATAGGTCTGAGTGAGTTCGTCCTCCTAGAGCCCTAGTACTGGCCTGGTACCTGCCTGCTAGCTGGTACTCTCATAGTGTCATCCTCTCATCGTCGTTTCTCGATCTAGACCTTATCACCTGCCGCTAGAGTCTAAAGTCGATCGTCCTCAATTAGATGAATATTTCAAAGGCAGCTTTAAATTTTATCGAATTAAATCGGGAGGTCGGATTCCATTCATGTCACCGTACATACCGGCTCGAGGGGAGCCCGGGATTAAACATGCCTTTAATGAAATACAGTTTCGTTTCGACTTGAATTTTTTAAATAATACTGACTTATACTTGAATTTATTAATTTTTATTGTAGTTTAACTGTTGTAAGTACCTCTAGTTGACCACCCTGCTCCCTATCACCAACACCATTGTCTATTTGTGTTACTGAGTTGTAGTCGGTGGTGAGAGTGACGGTAGGTGGTCGCTAGCCGGCCGGGACAGCGCCGTGTCAGTCTATAAAGGGAGTCTATATATTTATTTGGCCTAGATATTCTAGACTGAAAATAGTACAACGATACGCGTTGTTTGTAAACTCACTAATAGACGACCGAACTGAACATCACACAGTCGGCTGTAAGCTGTACCGTATATAGAACACCTTCACCGACACGTCTCACGGCTCGTCACACGTCCGCCTCACTCGGAGCTCGGCTTTTTATGATTTCCACCGTTTCCGCGGAAAACTATCAGTTGGCCGGAAAATCTTAGCGGCATCCGCGTGAATTCGGCGTCGGATAAACCCTTTTCTTCAGCGCGCGTGATACTAGGAGAACAGACTGCACTAGGAGATGTACGCTGTCGGCCTACGGTGGTGCGAGCGAGACAGACTTATGTGTGGAATGCGGCCGAGAGAACAGCGCGTCCGACCGGTGAAGGTCGAGCGATACGCGCCACAGTATAACTGTCCATAGACCGTTCACACAGAAAACATATTTTAGAAGCGATTTGTATTTTCATGTTTGACAATTAATTATAATTTAAAATAACATACGCTATGATACGTTTCTGAAACGGATATAAATATGACACTCATGAATATATTTTCAAATAGAAATTAGTTATATTAACGTATACGAGGTCTCTCTGCGTACTGCCTGCTCTGTGGCTTGTCGCCGTAAAGAGACAGAGAGGGCGGTACGTGTGCGAGAAGGACGGTTATAGAAGCACGTGGTCCTGTCGTTTCGTAACGTTAATCTCCTCCGGCCGCTGGCGCTCCGGTACTGAGAACTCACTGGGAGATTTCGTTTTTAAGCAACAAACAAAATAAGTTTAGTTTCATATAAAAACGTGCTTTTATTTATTTAGTGATTGGCCATCGTAGCAGAAGTATACAGTTATGTAAGTAGGGTCAGTGAACTTAACAAAACTAATTGTTGTAGTAGTTTAATGAAAATAATCTACTATTAATTTAGACGACTTCAGTCAAAGTTAGTTTCAGTTAAACACAATACAGACAGGTAATAAGTATGAGAATGAAAAACCCTTTACATTAGGTACCCTGTGGATATATAAAAACTTGCATTTACCATTCTTAACACCTCTCAAAAATGATTATTAGAATTATTTATTTGTTTATTAATATTGAAGTAACGTTTACATTACACACACAAACACACGTGAACACACACACACACACAGACCCAGCTCCATGTATATTTTATGCTAATTTATAATAATTATTAATTTAGTATATTTTTAACGAGTGACCGTTGCAGATTAAACCGTCACATTGTCATTGCAGACACGCAGGCGGCCATGACGGTGGGCGTGGCCAACGTACTCTGTGATGACCGGCCCGCCCCCATGGCGTGGCCGACCCCCGCTCCCGCCGCCCCGCCGCTGTGGCAGTACCCAGGTGAGAGACCTCCCCCGTGTTCATGTTCTCCTGGTATCTACGCGCCAAGCTCGCCGCTCGCCGTTCCTCTCTGTTGGTCGCCCCCCGCCTCCCCTCCACCGCCCCGCGGCCCCATGTCTATAGTACAGTGTGTGTGTGTGTGTGTGTGTGTGTGTGTGTGTGTGTGTGTGTGTGTGTGTGTGTGTGTGTGTGTGTGTGTGTGTGTGTGTGTGTGTGTGTGTGTGTGTGTGTGACGACACGATCACGACGTCAAACTAACACGATGCGACACGCTGAATGCATCAAGTTATTTGTTATTTGTTTATTACCTTTTTAATTAAACATTATATAATAAATATTACTCTTCGTGTGTATAAAATCCAGTAATCATCGTAACGTCATGTTGTATGACACCCCCCCGCCCGCCTCCACCACCCGAGCCGTCCCCCCGCCCACCCTCTTTTAATTTTTGTTCATACAACACGTTTAATAGTTCAATAGACCTTTTTCCTTTATTAACTCTACTCTGGGTGTTAGTGTCGTCCTGCGACTTGTCTCATTAACATCATATATTTCCATCAACTTCCTCTCTATTCACTTTCCATTGTTTTATAAGTTGTGTGAACAAAATAACGAAGATAATGTATTATTTTGTACACAGAAATTATTCGTGTAATTTTTTTATTCCCTATTCGTCGTAGTAATATGCCGACCCGAGTATCAACAACATATAAAATATAACTTTAGTAGATAAATGAAAATGACAAACATTATGATGATCTCTTCCTTACGAAAAAGTCGAAGTAATATTTAATATCACGTATTCATGTATTATTTAAAATTTATAAACAAACAGTTGGATACAAATGTGAAACGAAATGAAAATGAATTACTTCGCTCAAGATCATTATGAACTACTAAACATTTTTACCCAAACTATGTAATAAAGATAATATAAAGACATTCCAAGTTAAAATCATCTAAAATCTAATAAAAATGTTTGAGACTCGACAGAATATTTTTCGTAAGGATTCCATTCAGTGTCCGTACGTCTGTCTGTCTGTTCCCACACGGAGCGGAACTCACGTCACTCGCGAAACATAAATTATCGATCATCAAAAAAAACACGCAACAAATATATCATAAAAACTTCTCTATCGATAACTCCACTCGATCTCCGCTCAACCCTAAACAGAGACCCCGCCCTCCAGGCTCCGCCTCCGAGTCGTATCAGCCAATGGCGTTCGTTTATAGTTAGTGGGTGTGGTCGTGATAGTTGAGGGTCCTCCTACATTTAGTGTTGTGAATTAATTGTTTTTTTGTGTTAATAGTTATTTTTCGGTGTCCGTCGATGGTCGTGTGTCGGTGTGACGCGCGTGATCGATGGGAACAAACAGACACACACACACTGTAATGAACACCATTATTAATACTGAACATATATTTATAATACTACGTGTATGTATATATGTATGTATATATCTAATAACCAAATGTTTCTATAAAACTTCCTGATAAAGTTCCATATAGAAACATTTTTAAAGAGATTAGTTTTGTAATTCATTGTAACACTTCTCATATTAATCGGGCTCATAGATTCCGAAAGAGAGATCGACGGGAGATGAGTTCCCATGAGTTCATATGAGTTCTGATGAGATGTTATCTAGTTAAATTAAAGATGAGATATGTTAAATCATTGTGTAGCAGACACTCAAAGGTCACGATTCACGAGAAATATGTTTCCTAAATTCATAATAGGTTTAATAATTGTAGACTACCTCTCACGATGAACTCATCAAGTGTACCTAGTAACATCATCAGTTTTATCTTGAGATATATCCGTAGTCCGTCTCTAGTGAGGAGTTTCTTCGTAACAACTCCGTTATTCGACATACATACAGTTTTAACACTCATGTTTCTAACTACATATCTATGTATGTATGTATGTATGTATGTCTCTGTACCAGTTTAACTCCACTCCACATATCAAACATCTCTAGTGAAGTCTGTTTCTCTCCATCATATCACTAATCTATCTATCGTACGTAGGTATTTTTAACTTAACTTTTTGCAAGAATACTATGAAATATAACAAGAATAATAAAATAATGAAAATTATCAAATACCACAATTAAATATTTATACTTATATAATAACTAGCTTTCCGCCCGCAGCTTCGCCCGCGTTGAGTTCAGTTATATCGCGTTTCCAAGAGAACCTTTCAAAAGTCTGAGATAAAAACTATCCTATATTCTTTCTCATGGTGAACTCTATGTCTGTACCAAATTTCATTAAAATCAGTTCAGTGGTTTAGGCGTGAAGGCGTAACAGACAGACAGACAGACACATAGACATTAGACACACAGAGTTACTTTCGCATTTATAATATTACTAGGGATTAATAAACGAGGTAGTTTGCGTTTTTGCATGTATGTTGCACATTGAGTCAGAAACTGCTGAACCTAGTTTGATGAGGCTTTGTAGGGTGTAGTTCAGATCACCACGATATGTAGGATACAACGGGTCCCATTATAGTTGAAAAAGGAACGTCTGTATGTCATTATAGGTATGTATGTGTTTGTGTATGTATGTGTGTGTGTGTCTTTCTCTCATTCAGACGAAGTCGCGGACAAATGCTATATGTTCAGTGTGACAGTCCCGTTAGGGTCAATATTATAATATTATGAAGTGAGCCTTGTGTCTATCGAATTAAGGTATAAAGTCGCTTAACATATATAATGACTGGAACGATATACAATCAGACGACATATCTGGTTCCAGTCATTATTCTACTTTATATCATATTAAGTACCTACATGTATATAAGTGTTCCTCATTATCTTCCGTCTCCCTCTAACTTATATGTAGTAATCGTCACTATATCCCCGTCCCTCTCGCACACCTCCCCTGAACCACTACACCTTTCCACGGTTTATGACGTCCTGATGATACGGTTTTGTTAGGTATTGCTTTTACCATAAAATTTTTATTTCTTATCTGTTTTTTTCATAATTTAAAATTATTTTGCAAGTATTCAGAAATAGTTAGTTACTTCTTTCTATAGTTAAGAACCATAAGTTATTTTTATATCAATTTATTAAAATTGTTGACTAATTGATTAAAATGACTCATATCACGGGAGACTCCTGGCGTTTAATAATTACCTAATATGATCTTTATTATATTTATTGCTAAAAATAAAACTGCTTTGTTGTCGTCTCAAACGGAATGTAATTTTCATAACAAAATGTACATTTCAGCACAAGTGTCGATGGAGAGCATGATGGTGGGCGGCATGGGCGGCGTGGGCGTCGGGTCCGTGGGCAGCGGCATGTCATCCGTGGGCGGCTTCCAGCTGGTCCGGGAGCCGTCGTCGGGAGCGCTGCTGCTCCTCCCCGCTCCCCCCGACCTCCCTCACGCGGTGGTGTGGGGCGGAGTACCGTATCCATCCACTCCTTTACTGCTGCCGCCCGCTCCTCATCCATCACATCACCTTCAGCTCCTGCCGGGTGACCTGCTCGCCTCCACGGCCACGCTCCAACACACCCACACTCACTCCACGCGGCTGGTCACCCTCGCCCCCGCCCCGCCTGCACAGCCTCACCCTCACCCCGTCGATAAGAGGAAGCCCCTCATCCAGCCGATAATAACTCCTCACACGCTCATCAAAATAGAGCCGGAGCCGCCGCAGGAGAAGCCCCAGGCCTTCGCCCCCGAGCCCGTCCAGCAGCCGATCCTCACCACTCACCTGTACTACCAGCCTGAGTTCCAAGAGCAGGCGTGCAGGCCCCAGGGTCCCCCGGCGGCCCCACAGACCCCGCCGCCCGAGGCCCCCGCACACAAGGACGCCTCCAACCAGACGGACCACATCGACGAGGACGAGGACGCTCCTATGAACGGGGACGAGGACGAGCGGGAGGTGGCGTGTGTGGGGGTCGCGCACTACCCGGAGGGAGCGAGCGTTATACAGATACAACCGACACATCAGAACATGGACGGCGCGGAGGAAACTACTCTGGAGGGCCTGGTGGCGGCCACCGTGGTGGGGGCGGTGGAGAAGGCGATCAACGCGGTGGAGAGGGAAGAGGCCGCGGATAACAGCAGCAGCCGCGGCTCACACGACCTGGTCATAGACACGCCCGGCCGCCTGTCACCACTACACACCGCGCCGCGCCCGCCCGTCGATGTCAGCGGGTTGGAGCTCCTCTCCAACAGTATCGAACAGTTCGAGCGGACCACTCCCGGCACCCACGCGCCCGGACCAGACCAGGCACCGCTCACCATCGACACGAGGCCGTCAACTAAAATAAACATACTCATTAAAACCTCACCCAAGTCTCCCTCGCCGGACGATGAAGTGGAGACGCATAAGATAAGGTTCCAGTTCCCGTTAGTGAACACCGGTGACAGTGACAAGCCGTCACTGGACGGGTTGGGGCTGCTGTGTGCTCTGGCGGAACAGAGGTTCATGGAGGAGGTGGAGGAGAGTCCCTCACAGAACATGCCCTCCACCTCCAGAACATTTATTAAGACGGAGATATTGAGTCCCACGGACAGAGAGAGGGAGATAGCATCCGAATTAAAGAAAGAGAGACACAGACACAGAGATGACGCCTCGAGTGAGAGAAGAAGGAAGAGAAGTACAGACAAAGAGGAGAGATTACGACACAAACTGGAGAAGATGCGCCGACACAAGAGGGAGAGGAAGGACACCGACAAATCAGAAGGTGGCGAGTTGGAGGCGAGTCTGCGAAGAGTGACGGCGTGCTCCTGTGGGGTGGCGAACTGTTCACACACGTCGAGCGTCCCGTCCGCGCAGGCGCTGGTGAACGCCATGGAGAAAGATATGAGGGAACGACTACAGGACCTGCAGCGGCAGTGTGATGAGAAGCGAGCTCAGCTGGACGCTCTCACGCCGCCACTACCGCCGCTGGCCGCGCCCGCACCCGGCATACAACTCAGCGCGAGTCCAGCACTGTCACCAGACTCAGACAGAGGATCATCCAAGAAACGTAAAGTAGGAAGACCGAGGAAGGTCTCCAGTCCCGACTCCACGGAAACCATAGTAGCCAAGAAACCTAAATCGAAGAACACTCTCGTCGGTTACCTACTGGCGAAGGGAAAACTCAAAGGGAACATACTGTACTCGAAGGGCGAACCCTCGAGAGAAGACGGGAGCAGGACCAGTAAGGTGCGGCCGAAACTAAAAGCGGAGCCGGTGGTCAAGATGTACTCCGAGGAAGACGAGAACGAGTGGGGACTCAACAGGTCCGCGAGCTCCTCTATGGAGAGTCTGAACGAGGTGAGGCAGAAGAACAGGGAGAAGGTGGACCGACTGGCGAGGAAACACTCCAGAGACGACATGTCCGAGATAGAACTAGCGCTGCGGAGAGCGAGCGCCTCCAGCGACAGTGACAAGGAGAGAAGACGCGCGAGAAAGAGACGGAAGAGCACCAAGTCGAAAGAGAGAGGAGAGGAGCAGACACAGCACGAGCCGTCGACTCAGGCGAAGATATCCAAATGTACTCTGACAGAAGAAAAAATAGACACGTCGCCGCGAGTGTTGACGGCGAGGGGGGGACTGTTCTACGCGGGCAAGCTGAGCGCTGTACAGGCGCCTGACGTGTACGCGATAACATTAGACGGAGAGAGAGGGAACAAGCCGCACATACTGTCCAGGGAGGAGACGCTGAGAGATGCTGTGAGTACTGACATATACATATATAGTTAAAACATAGTCCCAAGAACAAGGATATTTATAATTCTTAACGAAAGTTAATTAGAATCTTTATTTACATGTAGGTTTTCAATTTTTTCTATAATAAACTTGATGTAATATAGTTTTAGACCAATGCCGATAGCTTTTAAAACATAATTAAATTATAGTAGAATGAAACTCATTAGAAAAGGAGGGGAATATTATAAAAATTAAAGGAAAAATAATTTACGGGCGATCTGAGCTCGGGAAGGGTATGGGGATGGGTATTTAAGGGTAAAAAATGGGTTTTCTTGATTTCCGGCAAAATTACAAGTCCTACGGAAAAATATTATGTGGCAAAGTTGTAGGTAATAAGATCTAAACTTTTGTACTAACATTTTTTTCACATAACCTCAAATTTTATGTGGAAATTCGAAAAACCAAGTTTTTAGTTTTATATTTTTATCTCATACAAAAAACAATATACTGTCATGAAATTTGGTGAAAACTTGCCTTTTAATGTTACAAATGCACTGTAATTTATTTAATTAGAAATATTTATTCTTTTCAGAATATTTTGAATAAATACCGCAAAATCAGCCTCATTTTCAATCGAAAAATCACCCGTCAAATTAAACTTTGTACTAACTACTTTTATTAACTAAGTAAAACTACTTTTATTAACTAAGTAAAACTTTGCCATATAACATTTTTCCATAGGACTTTTAGTTTTGTCGGAAATCAAGAAAACCCATTTTTTACCCTTAAATACCCATCCCCATACCCTTCCCGAGCTCAGATCGCCCGTAAATTATTTTTCCTTTAATTTTCATAATATTCCCCTCCTTTTCTAATGAGTTTCATTCAACTATAATTTATTTTCACTTTTCATTAATTTTAAAGGCTTCTGCATTCTCCTATTTAGCTCTTACAATTATGAATATAATGATCGAATTACATATGTATATCTTCTCTTCATAAATGAGACAGTTCTCTCTGAACCCTATCCTCGCCCCCCAGATCCTGGAGGTGAGTCCGTGTAGTGTCCGGGAGCTTCCTTCCGGTACTCGTGTGTGCGCGTACTGGTCACAGCAGTACCGGTGCCTGTATCCTGGAACAGTGGCTGTATCTTCCCCGGATCCTCATCACGATAAATTTGTCGCAGTCGAATTCGACGACGGCGATTCCGGCAGGATAGCTATAGAAGATATAAGGTTCTTGGAACCTAATTATCCTATCGTTGGTAAGTTTGGCTCAAGTATAGTTGTTACGTTTTTAGCGAAATAACCAATGTTCAACAAATTAGTTAAGCTACTTAAAAATTATTAACACGGAAGGAGATCATTTTATATACAGCGCGCATTCTCGCTATATATAATTTAATCAGAAGTTTGTCCGTCGCAAGAAATAAAAATATGAAATAAATTTTAAACAATCACTATACATATAAGTTATTATGTACTATTACTATAAACAACTACTATATAAACGGATATAAATTTAAATTTGCAATACATACAAAAGTTTAAAATATTTAATTTAAAATCTAAGTAGCTCCGCTACACGTCATTGACTGGTTTTATTTAATTTTATGTTAAAATAACACCATTTTTTGTTCGCAGAATACGAAAACACATTGTTCACTCTGAGCAAACGGCGGCGGAATACAAGCGTGACGGAGGATAAAAAACACTCGACGGCTTCCACGAGCAATGACGTGAAGAACGAAACACAGAACGACGGACAGAAGGAGGAAGAAGATAGACACAGAGATAGGAAGAAGTTGAAGAAACATCGCAAGGAAAAGATGAGGCGGCTGACGAGCGAGGACGGCCCTTCAGAATATATAAAGAAGAAGAAGAAGAAACACAAGTGCTGCGAGGAACACGGCAAGCATCGCCGGCACCACAAGAAACATCACCGGAAACACAAGAAGAGGCATCACTCGATATGCAAGGAACACTCGAGTTCGTCCGGCGATGATCACAGACAGAAATCATCCTCCGACTATATGGACTCAAACAAATCCAATGAAGATTCTTTGGACTCTAACGACCGGTTGTCAACACTGATAGCGGTTGAAAAGTCTCCGGAAGAAAACATGAAAACTGTTATCAAGAAGGCCGTGCTGTCCAAGAAGAGTCTGGTGAAGAACGCGGTGCTGGACTTCAGTAACCTGAATAAAATAACACTCAAGAAGGAAGAAGTTAAGGATAACCTTAAAGATAGCGGGATAGGTCTCGAAGAACCGGTCCCGGAGACTTCAGCAGCTTCCACGTCCACTGATACTTCTAAAAAGGTAATTAGTCCAACACGCCTAGCAATATTCTATGTATGACGTATATTAATGATGTTTATGTTACCAGAAGGTCAAGAAGCGTACAGTTTCCTCTACATCCTCGGACGGAGGTGGTGGTGTAAGCAAGATGGCGGCCTTCCTGCCCGGGACAGCGCTGTGGAGGTGGCACGGACCCGCATACAGACGGACTACCAGGCCTCGACACAGGAAACTGTTCTACAAGGCCATACAACGAGGAGAGGAGATACTACACGTGGGTAGAACATTGACTACTGATGAGATGTTTTATATCACCCATTGTATGGGTTTGATATCACACGCTATTTAGATTTGATAGTTTTATGGACACCAGCTAGTTTGAGAGTATCGCGTTTAGGTGATGAGAACGACCTGTTTATTGATACTGACTAAATTATGACAATGCTTACATTATATTTGCTTATGAATGTGTACATACATTAAAATTATGTTAATGTTATTGAACCCACACACACACCCATCAATGATGACAACTACTTGTATTCACTCACTATCCTCGTTATTCCGTGAAGTTTAAAATATATTTTAAATCCAAAATTCATGTTGCTGACTGGTGTTCTAGGACAGTAAGTACCAGGAGTCCATAATAATCTAAGTAGTAATATGTTTTGTGTGAAGGTGGGCGAGGCGGCTGTGTTCTTGTCCACCGGCCGCGCCGACCGACCGTACATAGGTCGGATCGCGGCTCTGTGGCAGGCTCGGGGCGCCATGGCGGTCAGAGTACACTGGTTCTACCATCCCGAGGAGACGGCCGGCTGCAGAGACTTGAAGTACCCGGTGAGTACGACCACTGTAACAAGAACCTTCATTTAAAATAACATATATAACGGAGCATTAGTATGATATAGTGCGTTTGGTTTAAGCTGAGCTTTGCATTTGTGTGAGTGCACACGGATAGTGTAGATGTGATGTCAAATTTTTGAATGAAACGTACTTTTCTAGTTTTGAACCGGTTTATACTGCTTTTACTTCGCCCCCCATCTTCCTCACTTCACCTTTTGTACTGATAGCAAAATGAAATGTTGAAATTGCAATGTCAAGTTAACCCATTTGGCGCCTCTGTACCCGATTGTGTACACCTAATCAATTGAAGGTAGATAATCACTTTACTAACCTATATTCGTTTTTATCGTCTCATAATTAAAAATGATAGTTTGAGCATAAAAAAAATTACAATTTATGTGGGTATATTCATAAAATCTGTCACAGTAAGGCTATGAACTTCGCGATGTAATCGTTTGTCGAGGTAAGTTCGCTGATACATTATTTTTTTTATATTACATAACCTAAATTTCAGATATATTTATGTTTCTTGTAGTCAACATCCTTATTCGTAAAATCAATAATAAAAGAGTATCTTACAACAAGTATTTACAAAGAAATCGTACTTGAAATACAACTGTACTCGATTGCGTACAGCGGCCGAATCCATATAACGATTGCGCTTATTGTTTTAGTATTTCGTTGCCATGAGTTCGAAATATTCTAGCGTTTCTAACTGTTACAAAGGATCAGAGTCAATGCTGTTTTGGATGAGAGTGACAGTGAAGGGGATTACGACTGTTATACAGCCAGATCTCAGCATCCTTACAAATGAAGAGGAAGGTTTCGACGAAGACATGGTTACCGCATCTTTGCCGCGGGATGTGCCTGGCAATATTGAGTTTCTTAGAGCTAACGAGGACAACATTTTAAGTGACGATAATAGGAGGAATCATTGGCTGAAAAAGAAATGAAAAGGCGAAAGCAGCTATGTCAGCCTGTATGGCGTAAATGTTCCCTTACATAATCTTCGGCGACTGAAGAAAGAACTGATATGCAAGAAAGACAGGAGGCAGTAAAAGAATAACTCGGAGAACTTAGTCCCGTACAGATATTTGAATAAATGTTTGATGAAGAAGTTAATTACGAATACAATTGAATATGCTAATCAAAATAGCAGACATACTTTTCAACTGGACTCCAATGATTTGAATAGGTTCATAGGTATATTGATACTTTTTGGTTATCATAAAGTATCCAGGGAAGATTTGTTGGTTTATGTTAAAATAGCTAAATATATACCTACTAAAATATGGGGGGAGTTCATGCAACATTACAAGGTTTAGCTCAAAATAGTGTAGAGCACTATCCGAAAAGGTTACAAAATCATTGCGATGTGTTGTTTGTCAAACAAGAGTTCGTTGGCATGCATAAAGTGTGTAAAAACATTATGTTTTGAAAACCAACGTTTTGAAAAATTTCACCTATAATAAGCCGCTGTACTCAATTGTGTACACCCTTCTCCTGAAAAGCCTGATTTTCTTTTTCAAAATATTATTTTATTTTATGTTTATTTGACCCATAGCCAACATGAAAATAAATGTTTTGTAAAAATACTACTGCTGTTTTAATTTTGGCGGTTAATGGGTTAATAAGAATTTATAGTTTTTTTAAATTCTTATTAATCAATTTTTTTTCCTCAATATTTTGATATTTCCATCTGGACTTTTACAAGTTTTGCTTATTTTATACCACTTATGTAATGTAATATGTCTTCTTCTTCTACCTGGCAATTTCCCAGCTATAGCCAGGGTCTGCCTTACATGTTGTGAATAGTTTTTGGCTATTTGTTTTTACGACCGGCCGCCTGCCTGACATCAACCCGCTTTTGGGAATCAACATTAATCAGTGATTATGTAATGTAATATGTATCTATTTAAAATCTAATAAAATTGAATTCTAAAAGTTTTTTGTCTAACTTTACTTTTACTTTCACTCACACAAATGCAAAGCTCAGCTTAAGTCTAACGGACTAACCCATTTATTGATTTATTTTTTGTTGTATTACCTACTTGTAAAATATTTTTTTATTTTGTAAGAACCCAGTTTCGTACGTTCAAAAACATTTATGTAAACAGTTTTGTAAATTAGTTTTAAGTTTCATTTAAGTGAATATGTAATATTCTTTATGAAACAATAAAATATCTTAAACCATATGTTCCAGGGCGGACTGTTCGAGTCCCCGCACACCGACGAGAACGACGTCCAGACTATATCTCACAAGTGTGAGGTTCTACCGCTGGCACAGTACCAGGAGCGGCTGGGGGACGACCCGGCCCGGTACAGCACCGTGTACGACAACAACGACGTGTACTACCTGGCGGGACACTACGACCCCACGCAGCAAGCGCTCACCATGGAGCCCCACATACCGCTGCAGGAGAACTAGACACCAGAGCGGCAGGGACCCGGTGGAGAAGATGAATGATGGGAAGCTCACATAGAGAACCTCCCTTGATGTTATGATACCCTGGTACTTAACTTACGACACGAAGAAGAAAATGTATTTAATGTATTTGATTTATGATAATTATTAAAAATGTAAATTGTTCCATCACATTAAAAAGGAAAAGGAAAATTATATAAAAACAAATGTTTAAGAGACATCGCCAGTGCAATAGAATAGTTTCTTCATTATTTTTTTAATACTTGTGAATCCAGTAGTTTGTAAGAAGTGACGTCACACACCGCCTCTCACTGTCTGGTACAGAGTATACAAGGTGTTCAAGTACAACGGACGTTACCGACACACTGATAGTTTGACGTGTAGAGGTCGCTGACGCGGCGGGTGTAGTGCTTGTCCTCGTACTAAAGGTACATTCGTTTTAAAGTTACCCTTGTTATGTTTAGCGGTGTCCTTGTTTGATGTTACGTTTGGTGGAGTGGGACTGATGGCTCTATTGGGCCTCGTGGGCCTTCTAGGTCTCGTGGGTCCTTTGGGTCTCGTGAGACAAGTGGATGTAGTGAGCCTTATGGGCCTTGTTGGCTGAGTAGGATAAGTGAATTGAAAGGTGGAGGGTATAGTGTGGGCCTCGCGGGCCGTGCAGGCCTGGCGGGCCCAGATGTATGAAGTGATGATATGTGATTTATTTTTATAGTCGTGGCGGTGTAAGGAATGCCTTTTTTACATATGTATACGTTTATATTCTACATACTCTTATATATTATATAGTCGGTCGTTCGAGTATGTCTGTCTTATGCAATACATTACTTCAGCTAGTCCTTTATATTTTCTAAATCTACCAGTGTCTGTGTGTAGTCAGTTACAGTAACTGTCGTGTGTACGGAGATCTAAATTTTATAAATTATGAATCTGATATGTTTGTTTGTTGTTTTCTATATATTATTATATATGTTTTTATATTTCGTTTATTTTCGTTGGTCGGTGTATACGTTATACGGATGGTGCTACCCTCTTGAACTGTTCTTAGTTTGTGTTAAAGGTAAGGTTGTACATACTCGATAGTGAAGCGCTCCAACTGACATTGTCTTGATGTTTTATTATTTTTATATTATATATATATATATGTGGACTGAAAAGACAGGGATAAATGTAGGAGACCAAGGTTAGGGAGTACTGAGTAGATAGGTTTTGTATGAAGTGGCCAAAAGGTGCGATGTCGGAGGAAAGAGGTTGTATAGATTCTCTCTCGTTTCAAACGCTTTTTATATGATCTACAGTCTACAGTGTACAGTGTACCTATATGTTTAGCATTTTTTAATATTTGGTAACGGTTATATATAGTATGTATGTCGCAGTCTGTCCGTATGCTGGAGGTGCGATCTGAAACTCTCTTCACGTATGTCTGGTATGTGAGTCTCTCCCGCTACATGTACAGTAGTTTCAGAACGTGCTCCGTGTACTCTACATAGGTCATAGTGATCATTTCTTCCATTCTGATAGTATCGTATTGTTTTAACATCATAGCCGTATGTAGCGTCGTACTTTGTTTATTTATAGTATAGATATAGTTCGAGACATAAGTTACGTGGTAGGAGGACACATTTTATATAGATACATTATTATTATAGATATATTTCTTTTCAAAAGATTATAAATGAGATGAAAATCGAATTTTGATGAAACTAAAAGAATGTTATGAGAATGTCGTATTTTTATATAATGTTAGTTGTCTTATAATATGAACAGTTGTGTAATGTAAGTACAAAGATCGAATATTAACGCTCGTACTGTACGTACAAATGACAGTAGTGGAGACTCAATACTTGCAACTGTCTGTAATGTGTAACGGTCTCTAAGGGACGCCGTACATTATAATACTAGATTTAAAGAGTTATAATATATCAGCATCTATAATATAAAGGTTATAAATACGCTTAAATAAAAATATTTTTGGCTGACAGAGTGTTTTATTTGTGCATAAATAAATCCATACATTATATATAATAATAAATACTATAGAAGGCGACATATGTTCTCATACCGTGATAGAAGCTACTCGGATACAACATCTATATGACCCATCGACAAATACTAATGGACATGCCGTACGCGTATAATATGCACTAATTTTTTAGTTTGAAAAGAGTGAGAGAGATGGCCTATGCTTTCGGTCTAGCACTATCTCTTTCCTCATAGACGATTGGCGCTCAGTTTTCAAGACAAGCACGGCATATAAATTTATATAATTAAACTATAAATACAATTTATAAACATTATTTATAATTAATTTTACATAATTTTTTTTAAAATATATAAAAATGGGCAAAATTTAATAGCATTATTATCTATTTTAAATATAAAATAATTATATTTTTTCTAAATGAATATATAAATTATTTTTGTTAGGGTAATTATGAGTATTTCAATAGATCCTTTAATAATTATTAATATACATGTATATAACATTTTATATGGTTATAAATATATTTAAGAACGTTCTCGTATATTCGAGTAATGAGTTAAATCTACGAAATTAAAGAAAATAATATTTCAGAGATGTATACCTATTACATGGATTTAAATTTATAATTAATTTTCGCGTATAATTCATACGTCATTAATACTAAAAATCAGAGATAGTGAGGTTAAACGTAAAGCTGTATATGACATTAGGAAATAATAAATTATCCAGAAGGGGCTCAAACGTCTTAAGTACGGTACTATTTTGAGAGTGATAATTTAATTTAAATAAGATAAGATAATTTGAGAGAGATAGACCGAAACTTCGTTTCCTATCTTTCTTTCGGAGTGCCACAATTCTCATATCTAAAGCATGTCCATTAGTATATGTCGATGATATGACCTATCATCTATTCTATTCTACTCTATACTACACTAGTCCTAAGAGTAAACCTCCCTCTTCCCGTCACTAATGACTTCATAAGTGTCGTCATCTATAATCTTGTACACGTCCATACGGTAAGTCTGTAGTTTGTGTAAGAAACGTATCGAGCTCTCGTCTCGCATTTTCGTGATGACGGACGGCAGGTCCTTAGTCCGCGCCTCGGACGCCAACGAGCTGTAGTATCGTTGCTGGAACAATAAACATTATAATGAGAACGAGTAAAGTCGCGATATATATATTGTATTATGACGTAGAGCGGACAAGGACTGTTATCGCCTTATATCTCATATTGAACTATCATCGCCAGTTCCCTTCAGTCGTGAGCTCCGTCTCAAAGCATCCACACGTGTCCGCTCTAAGGTGAGTGAGTGTAAAGTAACGACCTCGCTGTTTATGATCTCCTGGTAACTTCATCTATACATACACAGAATATTAATATTGTTAATTTTTATTAATAAAATAATTTGATTGTCTTGTGTTTTATTTAATAATGAAAATTGAATCTCATCTATTTAAATTATTACTAGTGACATCTGATAACCTTATAACAATGAGATGACGTCATCGTTATTTTATTTTTAAAATATTACGAAAATTGAATTGAATTGAATAAATTATGGGGTTGCAACCCTTCACCCACGTCCGACGACTTGTAGTGTATTAATTATTATTAGAAATACATGCTATTTATAAAAATCAATGCCAAAAAATAGAAACTAATTAAATTCTAATGCTACAACAAAAAAAATACATATATGTACATATAGGATACTCGATGAAAAACAGAATCTACACAAACAACTAAAAGAATACAGAAATGTAATTGAAATATAAAGGGAAATTAATCAATAGAAATTAAAGCACCTATTAATACTACAAGAGAAAGTTATTATTACTATTACCGATTTAAAAAGCTGATAAAAATGTACAAGTAATTGAAAAATAAGCCCTAAAAAATTGGTCAGACAAATTTACATAAAATTAATAGAAAAATTATTAGCATTATAAGTAAAAGTACCAAGATTGTTGATTAAAGAATAGAAGGTTAATAATACTAGGCTGGACAAAGTAATAAATAACTTATAAATGTAAGACACACCCAGTTCGTGACTTGACGAATAAAAACCTTATTTATAATGACAAGTTGTTATTGTTGGTTATCAAACAATGAAATGTAATAAACTATTACGATTGACGTGAGATATATGAGTAGGGTTCCGTAGGTGTTCTTAAATCATCGCACTTAATATTATCGACGGAGGTTTGTATGAGAAACGGGAGACGCTACGTGTGGAATGACGGAACAAACTTGAGGTAAGACTACAGATATCAAAATGGATTCCTAAAACAAACTTTTTCCCTTTTTTATCCGTTAAAGTAATGTCACTCTATTTTAAACGCACACAAAAAAATACTAGTCTAATCTTTAAGAATAAATATATTTTCTTATTAAATAAGTCAGTGGTGGCCTAGTGGTTAAAATGGTACGAGAGCTAGCAACGTCAAAAAAAACAAGAATTTCATAAAAGGCCCGCCTCTCATGCACAAGGGCGCGGATTCGATCTGGCCCTGGCAAGTACCAATGGGATTTTTCCGAGTAAAATGTATTTTCTAAGAGTATTAAGACATCACTAATTAATGCATTCCCAAAGAGGGTTGATATCAAGCAAGCGGCCGGTCGTAAAAACAATTAGCCAAAACTATTCACAACATGTAAGGCAGACCCTGACTATAGCTGGGAAATTGCCAGGTAGAAGAAGAAGTTAAAGTAATGTCACTCATTTTAAAAAGAACACAAAAGAAAAAAAATAATTGTTATTAATAAACGCCTTTATTCTTTTCGACAAATTCAGGTGTGTTTTCTCCACACAGTACCTACTCAAGATTATAAATCATCCAACAAATAAAACGATTCCCGTAGGAGTGAACTCATAGCATAAAACATGAATTTATATACGAAGTGAGATTAGAAACTAAAAGGATTGAATTAAATACTTATTTTATTTATTTAAGGAAAGGAAAAATAACTAAATAATTAAAAAAGATAAATTTAAAACAAACGCTCTGTGTACAGTACCTAGGTACATGTACACTATCACGAAAGTTCACCCTTTAAAGATACCAAAAATGTTTGAACTTACTTCCTTCTAAACATTAAATTTTTTCCGATGTCATTGTCATGGAGTTTTTAGCAATTCATTAATACTAATTGATTAAATTTTGATAACATACATATATATTTAAAACACTTTATCAACAAATCATCCTAACATTGTTTACGAGTTTGGAAGATACTGGCATGAGTTGTACATATTTTTAGATAACATTTTGTTGTTAAGTATTGTAAGCGATGACTTCGTCAGTTTTGTTTCAATTATTGCCAATTTTCATGTTATACTTATACAAAACAAACTCATCTTTTAACTAACTATATGAGCGGTTTCATATTTTGTAAAAAGATTGCAATATATTTCAATAAGGGCCAAATGACAAAAAAATTTAAACTGAACACTTTATTGATATCTACCATATGTATACGATTATATCATTTTATTTATATAGGTGTAAATTATACATTATTACCTAATCCGAAGTCAGTATAATGAAAATTACCACCAAACACTTCGGTTTAAAAATGAGTATTTAAATTTAAAAAAAAATCAAGCAATAGCCATTAATATTCATGATTTTGACTATACCAACGAAATATTAATCTATTATTTTATTATAAAAATACAGTTAAAAAATTAAAAAAAATAACATATTAAAATTTGTTAAAAAAATTGTAACCCCATAAGTATAAGCAAATCATCATTCATCCGACATCCAAATATTTTTTTCTATATAATCTGTGCCTGTGTTTTCTATATATCCTGTGCTCGTTGACACTCAAACCGCCTGTCATCGATGACAGTGTACACGTCACGTCTGTATGACGCGAGCTCGCTCAGGAACTTCAGGCTGCTGTCATTGTGTATAGACGTCAGTACGGGAGGCAGCGGTGACAGACCAGCCTCGTCTGACAGTGACACGTAATACTCGCCCTGGTGTGTTCATATATATATTTATGATGCTTCATTCGCAAACCTAATAAAAGCTGTATAATTTCCGACCTTCGTCTGTTTCTTTAATCTAAATACCTTGTAGAAATTATATGTTTACAAAACGTATGTCAAGGAAGTCATTATAGATTATTATAGAGAGTAGTCGGATCAAGTATGTTGTTAGTACAATGTAACGCCGTCGACATTGGCTGTATGTATCCTGTATTGTATTATATGGTGTGTGACGTCATCGGATATTTTAAAAATAAATCAATCAGCTGTCACCAGTTCAATAACAGTACAGTCCTAATAAGGACAATTTCCGCAGTGATTTACAAATGTAGTGCTAAATCTGTTTTATTACATTTATGATCTTCGATGTCTGTAGTTTTACAACAAGTTTCCTTCGTCACTCCACACACGAAATTACATATATTCCAATATTTAATACATGACCTACATTGATACCATTAAGTACCTACCTACGAATGTTAATTAATAAAAAACTAAACACTAAGTCTGTCGTGTGGCGATCTAAACTTGTAATAAGGGTCATTCATCTTTATCGGTAAACCAATATTACCAAGTATAAATTTTTTACCAACATCTCCTAATACTTATTTTTCTATTGTGATCAATTTATTATTAACGGTAACATTAAATTCCCAAAGTAATAACACGAAAGCTCTCATAGAAATGTCTTAACTAACTCAGAAACTGTCAGTATTTCTTTAGTTAATGGTAACCGTAAGTCAATATCTTTTCTGTTCGTGTGTGACGTCACATTCCCCCCTCCCCCTCCACCACATACCTGGTCCGGGCCCATCATGTGCGCCTGTCTCTTAGTGTACCCTCGCGCCAGTCGCTCGCTCTTCTCCATCTCCCAGTGCTGCATCATCTGTTCACTGGACGGCAGCTGGAACGAGCCGTTCATTGATTGGACGAAATACCGCACCTGGAGGAAACACACCTCAATATAAGAAAAATTGAACCTGCTCTCTCCCGTAATAATACGAACAGTAATACTCTCTCTATCTTCACTATCTTATGTCTCCCTCTTACTTTCGTTCGCCTCGCCCGATCACACTTTTCGTAACGCTTTAGTCACGCATTCACCAGCTTACTGCCAAGTCAAGTGTGTGTAAAAAAGTTTTACTTCAAAAAGAAGCTATTGACTAAACATTCTCATACTATGTATTTATTTATGTAGTTTTTTTGATAATAATATGGTTATAAGGACCTGCAAGTCGAACATGGAGAAGGCGCACACGTAGTAAGGGACGCCGATGAAGCACATGCTGGGGTGGTTGATGTTCACCACGTGCTTGTACAGCGGCTCCACGCAGTTGTCCTCTACCACGATGTCACACGACTCGTGGAGGAATGGGAAGTTGTACAAATATCCTGAGGATATCACCTCCGTGATTATGATACCCTGGTACTTTCACAGGTTTTTTTAATACATTTTCAACACTTACCAGTACAAAGGAAAACAACATCCATTGGTTCGCTGGTACCATCTTGGAACACAGCAGCGTTCCCTTCGATCCGGACGACATCCGGCTTCTGTTCCAAGTTGCTGGGGAAGGTGGACTTCAGCTGGTCCTTGATATGGTGGCTGAGTATCACTTTGCTACAAACGCTGGTTATCTCTAGCGCGATGTCTAGTCCAGACGGACCCGCTCCGATCACCAGAACGTTCTTGTCTTTGAATACATCGGGGACGCGATAGTCGTGGCTGTGCATTACTTCACCTTTGATAGAAAGAGAGAGAATATAAGAAAGAAGTATAAGAGAGAAAGAGAGAGATTGAATGTTTAATATGAATTACCTTCAAAGTTCTTAAGTCCTGGTATATTAGGTATGAATGGCGTGTTGTAGTGTCCGTTACACACGAACACGTAGTCATACTCCCTGGTGGTGGAGAGCCCGGTAGTCAGATGCTTGTATGTGACGTCCCAGAGCTCGCCGGTGGGAGTCTGCTTCGGTTTTATCATTTGTACATGATGTTTGTACTGTAATACAAATAACAAGCATTGTATATTACAATTATATAAATTACATACATAAAATATATAAATACTAACTTTAATACATTTCTTGACGTCATGTTTCTCGGCGTAACGATCTAGAAAGTTCAGCATTTCTTTGGCCGATATATAAGATTTTTCGCTTCCTTTAATGGGAAAATCGGGGAAGCCCATCACCTCCTTTGGCAGGTTTGTTCTGAAACGATACAAGTGTTAAGAATCTCTGTTAGAAAGTTGAGTACATATTGTACTAATGTTTCACTCGTCAAATATTAATAATAGATATTGTTGCAGAAATGATTGGTAGCTCATACTAGATATATAACTATGTACATATTGTATACGTAATGTTTATTTTCCTTAAAATGTCTAACATACATCGTGTCAGCGGGGTGAGGATCACGGAGTCGGCTCATTAATTAATTATAACTTATATGTTTCTAACTCACTCCTTACATAACAGACATATCAACTTATGACGTCACCAAGTAGGGCATAATAAATACACAAATACCCTTAATACGAGCTTACTGCATCACACTGCGTACGGAGCGTTAACAGTTTTCATTCAATAACCTTCGAGATTTAGAGATTTTACGTAGGTTATTAAATGAGAAACGGGAGACATTTCGTATAGACATACTGGTTTAAGGTCTAGAGCTTCAGATTGGTAATTAATTCTTGCTTAGTTAAATCGGAGTGTCTGTTTGTAATATTAATTATTAAAATAACCACCCCTTAATGAATGCATATTGATGTATACAATGTACATATATCTACTAATATAACATCGTTATAAGTTCAATTAGCTTATTCCGTTTAGTCTAGCTAGATCGATTTTTACAAAATTCTCAGTTGCAAGTATTCGTCAAATAAGGAGTATACACTACAGCCACTAACCAATTTACTTATTTATTTCACGTGGACGAAATCGCGGGCAGAAAAAGTCATAAATATGTACATGTTATTTCTAGTTGTTCTGTACCTATGTACCTATGTATGTATGTATATATGTACCTTAAACTCTTATACATGCTGGTGTGTATGGGCAGGCCGAAGTCATCGTAGCCCACGTTTTCCGTATAGACCCAGGTGCCGCCCAGCTGTGAAGATTGTTCCAGTACATCCACCCTGGAGACTAGAGGCTCGGCCAGTAGGTGTCGAGCTGAACAGAGGCCGGCTGCTCCCGCGCCCACCACGCACACACGCATACCTATATCATCATCATCATCATCATCATCATCATCATCATCATCAGCCTATCAGAGCCCACTGCTGAGCAAAGGCCTGTTCTCACATGGAGAAGGTTTGAGCATTAATTACCACGCTTGCTCAAGACGGGTTGGTGATTTCAAACTTATAATTTGAAATTATAAATCCAGGTTTCCTCACGATGTTTTATTTCACCGTCTGTCAGTAGTGTCTAAATACTCTCAGAAAGTACATATACTACATATGTTGATATATAAAACGCTTCAAGAACCTATAAATCTATACACAAAAAAAATCATTAATTAGTCGTTTAGGAATTTTTTTCTTACGGAACATTTAATTTGAAATTACTAATAATGTTAGATAACCCTTACCAGTTACGATTTAGTGTCGATGTACTCTGATAAGATTTAATTTAGGAGACGGAGAGACAATACCGACTGAATAAAGATATTAATTAATGTTATACATAATTATATGAAAAGAAAGAAATCTTCATATTACTTATATGTATATATGTTTATGAATGACATAGCTCGTCAGCTACAATCTAAATATGTACCGATCGTTCTATTAGGAGATAAAACTTGGCATTGATAACTGAATTGCAGTTCAATACGTGTTTTATGTATTAAACTAAATAAAATTTTATTTAATAATGAAATTGCATGAATGTTTTCAAATGTGGACCGTGATATGAACTTATTGATACGGGAGTGCTCGGGTCACGGTACGGCTTATGTTCACAATCTCCGGTAATAATATTCTAGAATACTATTCTTACATCAATGAATTAATGATAATTTTGTTTGTATTACCGGTGTGTTTCATACGTGTGTACCACTAGAGAGGTGTCCAGGTCATTGACCTTATCAATAAGATGGATCTATTTTCCTGCTTCTTTTGAATGATCATACAAATTTAATTTGTTTTATTATAAAAAAAATGCATGCATTAACTAGGAAAGTGAATTTCTCCAAAGTATTTTCTCGAAATGCTTTAAATTGTTTTTTTAATTTTAATATTATTTTTATAAAATAGAGTGTAAATTTTCTTCTTTCATTTCCATACACGTGTCAATAATATTTAAATCAAAGTTATTTAATAGGTATAATTAATACTTACTGTTAACTTTATATATTTTTCTCGTAAATCACAACAAATAAATTTTATTTATTTCCCTCACTTTCACTTTTCACATATATCAGTCCCAATGTATCAGGAGTTCAGTAGTACAGAGGAGGTGTCAGACACGCGACAGCCGATGCTCTCTCACTCAATGAACGCTCGGGGTGCGCTCCAACGGTTATATGCTGCACGCGGTCACAATAATGCAACCACACCAAAACTTTAATATATACATTCATTTACAAGAAAATTTAACTTTATTTTGATATACTATTAACAATAATTACAGTTGTATGTATGTGAATAGTATTAAAATTGCATGTACTGAGATTTGTTTCGTACTTAAGATCGCGTCCTTGAACCATTGACAGTCGGCAGTGAGTGTTCGTATCACACAAGGTGAGTGCGACGTCAATGTATGATAAACTTAAAATTTTCCTATAACATATAAATTAATAGTATCGGTGAAACATCTAAACTAATCTCCACAGTCGCTATAGACGAGACAGTGACGAAACAGTGTTAGAGACTTGCATAAGACGACTTGCATCATTCAGTCTGAGGCAGCGAAAATATACTAAGAAAATATATGCTTTAATATTATTATGTTATTTGTTTGTTCATAGAAACGTCATCACTCAATAGAAAACTTCCCCAATAAAAGATACTATAGCTATATAGAGGAACATACAAGCACTGACTTGCAGGTTCTCCTGAAGTCTGAACTAGATATCACATATGTATTATCCCTACCAATATTATAAATTCGACAGTAGCTCTGTCTGTCTGTTACGCTTTCACGCCTAAACCACTGAACAGATTTTAGTGAAATTTGGTACAGAGATAGAGTTGACCTTGAGAAAGAATATAGGATAGTTTTTATCCCAGACTTTTGAAAGGTTCTCTTGGAAACGCGATATAATCGAACTCCACGCGGGCGAAGCCGTGGGCGGAAAGCTAGTATCTTATATGACGTATTTATTTATTTGTTATATATTCCATGTTTTTCTAGTTTCCTCCGCTTTAGTTTACAGCTCCTTGTTTTTCTGTCGTTGTTTGTCACTTGTTGTATGGGACAAGGTCTTTTTTGTGTGAGAGCTTTATCCTTATAATTTATATTATACTATTAATAAAGTTATCTTTATTACAGTTTCCTGACATCGATTTATGAAACTGCATACCGATACAATATGTATTATGACCGTTTTTTACACAAACACATTGTGAGTGAAGTATGAAAAATACAATTAAGTTTGTAAACTGAGCAAAACAAAGAACAAAATGCTTTTTAATTTAAAAATAACCAAGTTATATACGTATATTTATATTAATCAATGTAGCACTAACTTTATATAATACATATTTCAATTCTTCACTTTTTTCTTATAAATTTTTCTATATTTTCCGTGGGTTTAGAAATATTTTGCGTTATATTTTTTTTTATACTTTTGTTCTTTTAGTTCCTATACGAATTGTGACCTGAGCTTTCTCTAATTGATGGCAAAATATATCGTAAAAAACTATGACTAGGTACTTCTACTATCACATATAAAAACAAATATTATTTTAATTCTAATGCTGACGTATTATTTTATTCATAACAAATTATAATTATTTTGAATAATCACTACTAATATTATAAATGCGAAAGTAACTCTGTCTGTCTGTCTTTTACGCTTTCACGCCTAAACCACTGAACTGATTTTAATGGAATTTGCTAAAGAGATAGATTTCACATTGAGAAAGAAAATAGGATAGTTTTTATTCCAGACTTTTGAAAAATTCTCTTGGAATCGCGATATAACCGAACTTAACGCGGGCGAAGCTGCGGGCGGAAAGCTAGTACAGGAATATATTAATACATATTCTCTTTAAAACTTAATAGCCACCTCACGCCTATACATTTAATCAAACTGCAAACCAAATGATGCAATACAAACCAATTTTACATTATACCGTTCGTTACCACATGTTTTATCGTGACACTACAGACAGACAGACTTACAGTTTTGTATTCTAGAAACTTCGATTATGACAGGATCAATGAAGGTTTCTGTATCAAACTACCAACGCGGCGTGTGCAGTGTGACGGTGAGAACTTGTTGTAAGGCGAATATTATAAAGCTGTCTCGACAACTCGCCAAGTATTGCGATCGTAATAAAATTGTGGATATTAGTGGCGTGTAGTTCAAATTACTTAGAATGAGTTTTTAAGTATTTCTAAATATTAAATCTTGCCCCTAAAACCTTTATTAAAAATTTCTGAACTATTCTGATTAATTTAAATCATTGTTAGTATAAAATTTAAACAAAATTTAGAAATGAAACTCACACTTCACTCACGATATATTTACGTAAAAAAACATTGATAAGGAGTACCCTTAGTCTGAGTTGGCATCGTCATACTACATACAGATAGTTTACAGTATTTGTAGTATAGGTAAAGCTTCGCACATTATTATAATAATGGGTTACTGAGGCAATGACAGTGAACGTTTTGTATGGAGTTTGAACAATGTGTGAAACAGTGTACGTTACTCACTTTAACACGTACTAATATAATATTGAAGCATTTTATATTAAACAATCTAATATGACAGCAATTTATTTAATTTCTTAGTATAGAAATATTTTTATATTTAAATTTTGAACACTCATTTTTTAGCAATTCTAAGATAAATTTTTTATATACCTAGATAATTAAAATAATGTTCCTTACACTTGGTTTAAAATATGCAGCTTTATTGTATTCTTTAAAACTAATGTATTGAGTATTGACTTCTCTACATTCTATTTGTAGTCACTGTTGTTGACTAATAGACCCTTTATATGAACATGGCATCGTAATTCATATACAATTGTTTTATTATTACTTGAGAACCGAAGAAAAAAAACGTCTACTACTAAATTATTAAATTTTTTTCATCATGTCTATCATTATTTTATTTATATACATATATGTATATATACATAATACAAGCAGTATTGAGGACGCGTTGCTACTTGTAAGTAACTGATAGGAATGATAGTCTTATATAACAATATGTTACTGTTGTCATCCTGTTTTACTTAAATTTATGTCTTAATATATTTTTATTAATATTCACACAGGATCGGCATAAAGTAGCCTTTAATGGCTACGTTTCGTCAGATGACTGAGAGAGCCGAATGCTCTTTACTTTTCCCTTCTTTTCCCACCTTTACTCCTCATTTTTTCCAATCAAGGGCGGCATATACAATACATCTGCAAATCTACGTAGCGGTTGTCCATGGGCGACGTTATTACCACCATCAGGTCAGCTTTCTGCTCGATTGCACCCTTTCGCATAAAAAAACATAAACAATAACATATTAGTCCATAAATCGTTGTGGTATTAACAGGAAAAAACTGCTCCAGAGAGTTATCAGGTATCGCCGTTATGCAATATAATTTTATTAACAAGAAAAAAACTGCACTAACAAAACAAAATACTAAAAAGATAAGCACCTAATTACTGTGACGATACACATATGTAACAGGCGTGATTTAAAGATCATTTTTAAGCACATTTTGGATGAAAAATATACTTAAAATTCAGTGTGAGCTTAAAGGCTTATCGTCATCTAGATTTTAAGGAAGATAAGACCTAAATTATCCGTTAGGTAATTAATAAAAATAATATATAAATATGTGTTCATAAAATGTATGTTATAAAACCAATAATTTTGTTTACAATATCCGTCTATTGAGAGAAATTATTAGTTGGATCTAATCAGTGTTAAACCGATTCAAACCACTACAGTGTAGACATTAGGGTTATCAGTAAAAGTTCGAGTATCGTCTCGCCCCACTTAAGACTTGCTAACACGTACATTAAAAATATTACTCATTAATATATGTTATGATTAATATAGCTTTTCATAATCCCGTGGTTTTTCAATCGTACTGGAATCACGGAATATTTTGCCAATCTCAAGGTTTTTATTTGTTGGAAAAAATTCGATGTACCTCGTTTTAAAAAATATATTTATACACCTCTCAATATTAAAATGTTCTTGACAGATTTATTATAGAAATAAAAAATATAATAAAAATAAAGTAAAATAAAAAGTAAAAATATGTTAAAAATATTTCACAAATACATAAACTTGTCACTTTATTATTTATTTTTTTCCAAAAAAATGAAATCTTACTGATGAAAAGTCAATCCCTATCCAGCCGCAATAAAATAAAAAACTGAATTACAAATTGAAACTACCAATGTTACTCGTATAATATGTTAAAAAAGAATAAAATCGCATTTTTTCAAATTAAGCTTAAATGTTTATAACCTGCGTGAAACGAAACTGTTCACTTGTCAACTTCAAATTGAACGTCAAATGTCATTATTATCACTAGTTTAAATGTAAACAATAACAAAAGGAATAGATATAATTAAAGAGGTAGTACACTTCTATAAAATATGCCAGACAAATTTATATCTAATTTATTATAATAAATATAAGAGTGACTATGGATTCTGACGATCCGCGGCAGCCTTTATTGGGTAAGTGCACTTGTTTTCGGACTCAACTTATTGTATTCCTTTATAATTACATATGACATTGGCGGACTAAGCTGTGCGAATTATGTCATACCTACATTAAAATTATACAATAAAAAATTTCTGTGTTCCCTCATAACCACCAATGTTAAGTTTATATTACACAATACTCTCTAATTTTGGAGTTGTTATCTGTTTTATATGACAAAAAGTTGTGTGGATATATTACTTTTATTTAAGAATAAATTGTGAGTTATTTTATATATCATACACTTGTAGTCAAATGAGCTTTGAAACGATATTATTTTATTATGGCGCTAGTTTAGCTTCCTATTCTGTACAACATATTCATATTATGTTCTTTTCTATTGGTTAACACTGTTATGTCTTATCAATAATGTAAAGTTCAGATAAATAAATAAATCAATTATTATGTTAATTATTATCTATATATAAAATGTGTCTAGTACCCACTTTATATTGGTTAGGTACTTTGTACCATATTGATTTTAAAAAAGTTTTATTACTATGATTGCTTAGTTGTTTCTTGACATTCATTGCTTTGTACTGTCTTTTTTGATATATTTTTTATTATTTTTCAATTGTTTTACATTAAATATGGAGCTTAATGTGGACAAAAAAATAATAATTTCAAATATTTGTTCCAAAAATTGTTTATAATAATTTAATTTTATCCTCTTATTCTTGTTTTCTTAGTTAATTACATTGTTGTGATGTCTGTAGCTTAACAACTTCATAGTTGCATACTTATAGATAATTTCTATAATAAGGAAATGCACTGAATAATTTTATAAGTACTTAAAATATAGATATTGATAGTTGTTGCAAGTTTCTTTACATTTTAATGGAAAAATGTTTATATATAACAAATCTTCATATACCTTCCATAGATTCCGAAGACTGTGAGTTTTTGGTATTTTTTTGTTAGGATTATAATATAATCTTTTTATTTTATTTAATTTAAAATCTATATAAATCTATATCTATCTAGTCCTATAAACTATAAGTATATATGTTGCAGTCGGTGAATTAATTATAGATGTAAACTAGTTAACTTGTAAATGGTTTGAATGATTGCAACCAACTAGATAAAATTGTATGAAAATTCAATAAAGACATTTAAAATGCTACTTTTCACAACTTAAATATATTTTTCACGTATTTATGTCCCAGTAATATAAGGAATTTTGCTGATGATCTTGTCACTTAGCGATAATTAAAATCTTTGTATTTACATTCAACATTTTCATATATAAACTAACATTCATTTAACCTTTAAGAATATTTATTTAATTTTATATCTAAATAAACCATAAATGAATTTCCATGGTGATAAGACTATGAAGAAAGTTAGTGTTTGTTTACAGTTTATAATACTTAAGATATAACTGTAAGTGGATTTGTGTGGTGAATATGACAACTCAAATGTAAGTCTTCAGAAGATAAATCTTGAGATAAAGATAGCTTTAATAGATTAAATATATACTATGAGATAAGAGATGGGATAATAATGAAATGGTATGAAAATTTATTTGTTATTACTATAATATTTCTTAATTTTTTATAATATACTATTGTTTCAATAGATATTTGCCAATACTTATTAGAGTAGTATTATCTAATTAATACGTTAAATTAACCTTGCGTGGTCGCTGTGGCTAAGACGATTATAGTTGATATGGAACAATTTATTTCAAAATCCCTCTTTTATATGTAGCAAAACAAGTACGGTTCTGGTTCAATTCGTTGTGTAGGGAAGCCAGAAAAAACTGTGATCAAAGCTACTTTGGGAAATATTGTGTAATCGTCTCTACTACGGTAAGGTTTTGGCAGTCTTTAATCGGGTCTAGAATTGGTAGTATCTAACGACTTTCTGACAGATTGCCTGGGGGATTTTGGAAGGATCGCTAGCCTTCCTTCAAGATGACGTTTGTAGGTGTTTTTTGATGGTAGTTGCTTCAAAAGAGTACTTAAACAGTAGTAGGCTCATTTCTACGTCCTACATGGCTTATCTAACATAGCTATGATATGTAGTCTATTGGTAATTTCATTATTATGCGGACGATAGTAAAATATTGTGCGGGTAGCTGATAACCCACGCTACTTTGCGTAAAAAATTTGCAACTATCTTGTGCTTGATTGTGGTCACTGGTCAGTATAACTGGATACAGTTTAACCCAGCATGTTTGTAGGTTCATTAAAGAAATTCTCTTAATTATCTCAAAGATTATTTCGATCCCTGGTATTCAAGTTTCTAGTATCTTGTAATCCCGGAGTCAGTTACCTAACAAATCCAAGTTGGTCATGAGAACTTCTTCTACACCACGTGGTGGATATTATGGCTGTACAAGGAAAAAGTCTGATCAGACGTGGAGTACTGCTCTTATTTCCACGGTGGTACATTCGCATACCAACTTGTAATTTTTGTCTCCGTTTAAAAAACTCCCCGTGTGTTCCATGGTCTTTATATGTAGAACTATTAATTAATATTTTGACAAATGCTAGTTTTTGTCTTCCTCGTTTTAATTAAGGAATGAGAATGGATCAACAATAGTCAGGCACAATGCGGTTTTAGAGCTAATTCCTCCTGCAAAGATAGGTGCTATCTAATAAACTTTCTGCTAAGGTTTATCCAAGGGATATGGGACTCTTCAAAAGAGTAGTAAGCAGGTGTTTAAAAGGTCGGAAACCACCAAGTGACACCCCTAGCATATCAAATTAGTCGTAAGCCAATATACCACCTCGGTTTTTTTAAAAAAAGTTCAGCACTTTAGATAAATCTAGATAATAAGGAATGGTATCAGATAAATGAACTATTTTCCTGTTTCTATGTACGACATTTTGTATGAATCTCAATAGTGTGAATGTTAAGTTGTTTACTTCTAAGAATATTAGTTTTATGGTTCTGGTTATTGCGACACAGGAAATTACGGACGATTGCGACTCAAGCTATGAATATATTAAAAGTTCAAGTAATGCAACAGATAATAATTTGAAATATCAATAAAAACTTATATTTCGCAAAGATAATTATATCTTTATCACTATATATTCTATTAGGGTTGTCAGCGAGGCTCTTATCCGGCTAGTAGTGACAACCTTAAGTGTCGCGTCTGTTTACGCAGTGCTTGCACTACTAGTATTACAAAACGTTATATTAAGTACCTGTGACGATGTTTCTGACAGTCGGCGGTGGAACTCCTGTGAACTGAGTTCGATGTGTGTGATCCGATTATAATGACCTGTCTCATTGGTAATGATCATTTGATTGTGGTAATATGCCCAATTAGATCAGTATAGTGATTAATGTGTCTTTAATGTTTTATTATTGTTACTATCATAGTATTATGATAAATAGTTGCTAGTTTTTATAGTGTGCTTATTATCGTACATTTTCTATAACAACCTTACTTGAAATAGAACATTGTGATACTAGTGAAATAAGGAAAAAATCTATATTAATGAATGAAGATTGTATTTGTATAAGAAGGTAATCGCTTAATTATTATTATTTACGTATATATTACTCGCAGGCTGCCCTCCTCGTAGTAAGTGGCGCCGTACGGCCAGTAAGATGTGTAGCGTGGATTCATGGAGACGAAGGGTTCCTATCACTATTTGGCTGCCTCAGTACAATCTGGAGAAGTTGTTTCGTGATGCCATCGCTGGTGAGTGAAGTGC
Source organism: Danaus chrysippus (assembly GCA_916720795.1). NCBI lineage: Eukaryota > Metazoa > Arthropoda > Insecta > Lepidoptera > Nymphalidae > Danaus > Danaus chrysippus. The sequence goes on along the minus strand of CAKASE010000082.1, from coordinate 12,130,700 downwards.
AGTTCAAATTGTCAAGGAAATAAGTCTAGAAGTTTTTCAAAATCTATTTATAGCTATAGTATTTTTTTGTTGTTCACTTTTAAAATAAATGCTATCATCTGTTAAGATCCTAAGAACAAGTAAATCTTTGTTATTCATAAGTAAAGCTTAACCCATATGCATTCAGAGCAAGTTTGGTAATACGATTAGAGTGAACAAACAGTACTTTAAGACTATAGTCATAAACGTGTCTTAAATATTCGTATTATGTTAAAGCAATGTATAAGATTGGAAACATACAGTGGGTGCAGTCAGTCAATATAATATACATACATATACAGGGTGACTGGTGAATTACTATCAATATTTAAGGAGCATACTCGATACATGATTCTTATTCGAATTATGTAAAAAAAATAGGTACTTAATTTTTGACCAAATTTCCGTATAAATAAATAAAGTGTGTACACGTTCCAAGTGTGAACGCGTGCGGCGGCGTGCTGATACAACAACACGCCGCCGCGCGCGTATGTGTGTGTGTGTGTGTATACCTAATCTGTAGGGTGTTCATACGATGCGTAATTAATTACATAACTTTTGGTTAACTTTACTTAGAAGTTTATTAATATTTATGTTATATTAATTTTTATTTTGTCATATATGATCGTCAAATATCACGTCCTCAAATATCGATAGTAATTCACCAGTCACCCTGTATATTATAATATACTAGTTTGTTTGTTTATCAGTTGCTTTACTTATGTTTATTTTCAATATTAATGAATTGTAGATAATTTTATAATTCATAACATTATACTACTTTAATTATTTACACAAATTTATTTGACGTTAATTTTCACGAAATGATTTTAAACTAAACTTCTTTGGAAATCAATTATTTCTACAATAAATCTAACGCTCTGCTGTTTATCGAGATTAGTTTACCTGATTCCCAGTCACCAGTAGACACATACATACACATGATCCAAAAACATAAACTTCCTATTTTGACTTAGCCATTGAGATCTAAGGGTCGGCTCACACCATTTAAATCAAGTTCCTTAAAATTCAATACTGTCTCAAAAGTAATAACCATTAATTTAAAAGTATTCTACGAATATGAAGTTTTTATTTTGTATGAAACATTAAACCTGAACAAGCAGGCAATGCTTAACTAATGAGGTTTTCGTAAATCATTTGACACTATCTCTTTCATATAACGTGAAATTTAAGGGTAATTAGATGCACGGGATAACATTTAAAGTATTGTATATTAGGTCTCTCTAAAACCTAGAGTCCAGAGTACATCATCAGTCCATCATAAGTGCGTGTTGAAATTAATATTTTTTAATTCATCAAAACACGAATGGTTCCGTCGCAGATCATCAAACAAGGTTTTAATTTAAACTGACAGATAAATGGATTGTAACGTTGAAGTAAAATGATGTAATATATAGAGTACCCTTTATCAAACCGTGAGATGAATAAAAAATATAAATAAACACACACGTTATCTGAAGATAAACGCTGGATTTAAACATATCAAGTACTATAAATATATATATGTTATAAGATTATCGCTCGTAACATAATACACGTTAACATCGGCGGAATTTCATCTGTAGGTATATTGATAAATACGTCACTGATAATAAAAATATATAGTGACGTCATCGTAATATATTCCAGAATATATATATTATATGTTTATAATCATAATATTGTACTTGCAATAATATTTTCCTCCTAAAGTTATATATAAATCGATATGAAATTACGGCAATATAACTGAAATATCTCGATAAGAAGATTCAATATTTTCTACAGCATTTATAGCTATTTTTAATAAATCTTCTCTCCTATACCCTTTTACAACTGTTAACTTTAACTTGTATTTATAAGCATTTAAGACAAATACGAAAACCAGTTTATTATACAATAGGATACAGTTTCTGTACCCGGTATAAGATGGCCACATGGCCATATGGCTATCATACACCGACTAACATTGGCCATCTCTCTTTTTCGTTTAGCAGAGATGGCCACACCAAAAAAATAAAGAATTCGTAACAAAATGAGACTAATTACGAGGTTAAGAAAATATTTAACTCGTATACTTTGAAACTGAACTAAAAATAAAGACTATTTTAGAAAACTTATATCACGATTACCTAAAACAAAAAAACTTTAAATATTTTTACAATAATAACAAATAATAAAAAATTTGCTTACTTTTCCATTCTTCTTATTAAAAAATGTACTCGTACATGCATCTTTTGGTGTTATGTATACGTACGTCACAAAACAAAGTAAACTTTTACTAGTAACACTTAACCAACAGCTCAGGAATTATTCTGTTGCTTTCTTTTTTGTTGTTCTCTACTTATGGCCATACATCCCGGAATCACCCCAATTATATCTATAAGAAAATTTATTATCTAGTCAGGCAGTGTATGTATAGTGTTTAAACTCTGATTTTCAGGTATAACAGTGGGTCTAACGTCAATACCACAAGGGATAGCGTACGCCATCGTAGCAGGGCTTCCACCACAGGTTAGAAAACAGACTTTAATGATACATCATTAAGCGACATCATTAAATGCATTAAAAACACAAATCAATGCTTTCCAATGTATATAATGCCTAAGTTTATAGAACAGTGAAAATAAAACTTGCAGAGAAATTTTCGTATGAAATAATCTTGTTATGTTTTTTGCCATTGTTGAAGTTCTCCCAATTTTCCATGTATTTAGTTCGCAATAAGGTATTTCTTAAATGTATGAAAATTATAGTTGTCTATTTGTTTAATTCCAGGTGGGCCTATACTCTAGTATATTCCCCGGCATCATGTACGCTATATTCGGCAGCTGTAAGCAAGTGACCGTGGGTCCGACGGCCATATTGGCAGCGTTATTGACCAAGTACGTAGCACAATCTGAAGATTTTGCGTACTTGGCATCCCTTTTGACTGGCTGTGTTATATTACTACTTGGTGTTTTACAATTAGGTATGTTAATGTAGGTACACAAAGAATATCCATCAATCTATATAGGGAATAAACGTTATCTTGGAGGTATATGGACGCAAGGTTTTGTTCCAACCTATTAACATACTAGGTAATTCGTGGGATATGTGACTTCACCGGTGTTTACGCATAATTAGTTATTGTGTACTAAATATTGAAACATTAATCTGGTGGGGAGTATTTCTCCTCGATTTTAATCACGTAGTTTACTCAATGCTTCCACTCTGATGTGGAATATTCACTAAATAGGTACATTTACTTGTTACTTAAATTTGTTTTCTTCAAATTCGGAGTAGAAATTATTGTATTGTAGGCGATAAAGCAAATCGATATTAGGTACATGTGTGGTTGTTTTCAGCAATTTGTAAATTTTGTATTTATGTATGACTTCAAAATGTAGTTGAATATTCTACTTTCACTGGAAACTTGGCTTGGTGATAGATTGATTGTTTCCAAAGTTACGTTTCGTTTGAGGAGTTAAGAACTATAAAAAATATAATTAGATCTTTAAAGTAATTAATGTTTTGTAATGATTTCACTGTTTTCTGGTTCATTTCTTCACTATAGTTGATAACCTAACGATTAAATTAAAGAAAGCACGTCGTGTCAGTAGCGAAAAGTTTCGTAGCATGTGATATAATAAAATAAATATACTTCCGCCTGTGAATAATAAGATAATATATTACCCAAGCATATTTAGGTAACGTCCGCAAAAACTGAAAGAAGTGACGTTTGTAACGTCAGCGAGGCTGGCGTCTCTGTCTATAAAAACAAGGAATTTGTAATAAATCCGATACATATTTTATAGAAGATAAGGAATATTAAGTGAATCTAATCAATACATATTCTCATGTTCCAGGTTTCCTCTTAGACTTCATATCAAAGCCAGTAATAAGCGGCTTCACAACGGCCGCTGCCATGCAAATATCAGCTTCACAATTAAAATCATTGTTTAATACAACCGGTGAGTGCATATACAATTTTTAACACACTTATATGTTTTGTACTTTGTGCTTAACATATTAAAGGTTATACAAACATTCTATTGGCAACTATCTATGAAAGAAGAGTTGTGGAAAGGTAGTAAAATGCACCCCACGCTTAATCACTCTGAATGTAATAATTCTGTTTGTAACTTAATTTTTATTATTATTTTATTTTGGGGTAATCAACTATGATTGATTGTTTAACCTTCTGTTACGGTAATATAAAATCTTTGTTATTAAAAATTATTTTTAAGTTTTTAGTTCGATTTGCTATAAAACCGTGTTTTTTTTTTTAGTTTTTTTAAACTATTATTTATTCTGTAATACATCATACATTTAAATTAAATTCAAGTATTATAAAAACGTTTTTGATTTTTTTTGTAACATTAAGAAAAGCTTTAATAACTCATATATGTATAATAAGTACCTAATGTTGTTTTTTATTAATTTTCCAGGTAGTTCTGGTGGCACGTTCATAAAGGCTGTTATAAATTTTTTCTCGAACATAAAATCCGTTCAGTTGTGGGACACCTTGCTAGGAGTTATCACCATCATATCTCTGTTTCTTCTTAAAGTGAGTACGTATTCACAGTTTTCACATTGAGTGATATAATTATTAGTAATAGTAATTTCACATTGAGTCAAAATTTTCTTTTGTACGTATTTTCTTACAATTTGGCAATTTTAGACAGTAGTTGTTTTTAAGTCTCTTATAATTTTTAAAAGTACTAAAAAAAGACAATATTTTGGATGGGTTAAATAAGAACTTCTAATATACATACTATTGCTTCCCATTATTTTCTACTGTTGTTAACAAAAGTGCTACCGAATAATATCAATGTTCGTCATTACGTCATTAAATATATATTGATGGCATCCACTTAAAATATATTCTAAAAACAATTTTGAATTAAGAATGGAACAATTATAATATATAATTATAATATTGAACCTTACTATCTTTATAATAAGGTCGTTTCTCGTCCACAGTGCTGCTCCCCCTCCCCCTCCTCCCCCCACTCGTGTTACGTCACATGTCGCGTGTACTCTGTCCGCGCTCGCAACGCCGTAGTAGTGTTCGCGGCTACGGCCGTGGCGTACCTGTTTTACATCTACGGTATGACGCCCTTCAAACTCACCGGTAAGATTCATGTACATATAATACTAGAAGACCCGGCGAACTTCGTATCGCCCTATAATCAAGAAATATCCGTTACGTTTTTTTATTTATATTTTTGGAGTTTACCTGTTAAAGCCATACATCTCCGTGTTTTGAAGTGCGACAGAATGATTGACATATTAGTCATTTGTCAAATCTAATGTCAAAAAAACGTTTGTATCAACAACTACTAATAAATTAAAAACTAATTAAAAAAACATTGTCCAGCGGACAAAATTGTGAATCTAAACCATTCCCAGATCCCCTTGAACATACTCAAAAAAATTCATCAAAATCGGTCCAGTCGTTTGAGAAAAGTTCAGTAACATACACAGTCACAGAAGAATTATATCTATAAAGATATATATTACCATTAATCTACTGCTGAATGGATTTTAATAAAACTTTCTTATAATGTAGTGGAGAGTTTAATGTTCGAACCGGAATTCCCTTTAGTTCCCAGATCAAGACAAGAGTCATATTTTATTTAAAGTCACATCAGACAGACTATAGATGGCGTTATCATGTAGTAAATATTTATATGTTTTTAGCAAATCCTATTTTAAAATGTAAATGGATGCAGTTGCAGGTAGATACTAGTTAAATATGTATACTACAGAATATTGACAATATGATTTCAGGTAAAATAGAAGGTGGTTTGCCTAAATTCGGTCTACCTCCATTCCAGACTGTAGTAAATAACAATACTATTGGTTTTGAGAAGATGTTGGAAGTATTCGGACCTGAAGGTTTCGTGATGCCGCTGGTAGCGATACTTGAAAGTATCGCGATTGCTAAAGCCTTCGGTGAGTATGTCTTAGCTACATTTTCCCCTTATGCCTTGATTTCAATGAATTTCCTAAGAAAAAATTATAACAAAATCATCAAAGTGTTTGTAGGATTAAATAACTATGAAATGTTTTGCAATCTTCGAACATCTCATTCTTATCTACTTGTGAATATTATTTATGCTAAAGGAGATCATTCTTTTTGGGCCTTTTTTAAAAGTGCCGGCCAACAAAAAAAATGGTACATATTTGTAGAACTAACCATTTGGAACAATAGTTAATATGGCGCAAAAGTTGTAGGATCCAAGATATAGAAGTTATTCAAGTTTCAAGATTCATCATTTTGGTACTTTATTTTTTCCTGAAAGTGCCAGGAAACATAAAATAATGATTGATATTGCTAGAGTTAAGCTTCTCAAGCAAATCATTATAGCCATAATCTGTTAGAAACCTGTCATTTTTATGTAATACTAGCGAACCCGACACACGTTGTTCCGCCAAGTATCTGAACGCATGCAAGAAATGTGTTGTTGTTGAATAATGTATTTCACTGGTTTTACCGGCCTGGTGACATTTTTATATCAGACCGTGGTTTTAGAGATGCTATAGAAAATCTGGAGTCATGCGGTTATGTACATGCTCTGCGCCACTTGCTCTCGCGTCATATGATCAAATCCGACCCGAAATGGTACAAAATCAGTTAAAAGTGCTTCTAGGCCCATTTTTTTAATATATAAAAATGGCACCCCGATATACATATTAGGTTAGACAAATAATAAAATCATCAAGAAATGTGTTGCATGCGTTCAGATACTTGGCGGAACAACGTCTGTCGGGTTCGCTAGTATTACATAAAAACGACAGGTTTCTAACAGATTATGGCTATAATGATTTGCTTGAGAAGCTTAACTCTAGCAATATCAATCATTATTTTATGTTTCCTGGCACTTTCAGAAAAAAATAAAGTACCAAAATGATGAATCTTGAAACTTGAAAAACTTCTTTTTTTAAGGAGCATACTCGGTACATGATTCTCATTCGAATTATATAAAAAAAATAGGTACTTAATTTTTGACCAAATTTCCGTATTAATAAATAAAGTGTGTACACGTTCCAAGAGTTCCATGTGTGGACGCGTGCGGCGTCGTGCTGATACAACAACATTCCGCCGCGCGCGAGTGTGTGTGTGTGTGTGTGTATACCTAATCTGTAGGGTGTTCATACGATGCGTAATTAATTACATAACTTTTGGTTAACTTTACTTAGAAGTTTATTAATATTTATGTTATATTAATTTTTATTTTGTCATATATGATCGTCAAATACCACGTCCTCAAATATTGATAGTAATTCACCAGTCACCCTGTATATCTTGGATCCTACAACTTTTGCGCCATATTAACTATTGTTCCAAATGGTTAGTTCTACAAATATGTACCATTTTTTTTTGTTGGCCGGCACTTTCAAAAAACTCCCAAAAATGTATGAAGCCTGAATGATCTCCTTTCGTAATGTAATTTATTGGGTTTAAATTTCTATACGTATTTATTTAATTCCTTAGCGACACTTCAATTATTTTATGGGTGCAGACTTTTTGTCAAGTCCATGCATTACGGAAAATAATAACAAAATATATATGTACGTATTAAGTAATATTGTTTTGTATTTCTTCGTGGAGTTATAACATATATATCTATATCTCAGCGGGTACAGCCTCAGTGGACGCTACTCAGGAGATGCTAGCTGTGGGTATGTGTAACATAGTGTCGTCGTTCGCTCAGTGTATGCCGGCCACGGGTTCCTTCACACGGACCGCCCTCAACCACGCCAGCGGGGTCATGACACCGGCCGGCTCACTGTTTAAAGGTCAGCCGGTTTATGTGACACATCCTCATTATAAACCGTCAGATTTTTCATAGTAATAAGTAACAGTGTCTTTTTATGTCTCTATAGAAGTTTATTTTATATTTATAAAACTTCCTACTGATTAATTGACTTGTAACTTACTTTATTTAAATCGACCGAGATCAAAGAACTAGAGACGACTTACATGCTTAATACTAGATGGCACTAGTTGTACTCATCTATTATTTTTATATGAAGTAATATATTATAACTTTTTTTTTCTATATTTCCAGCGTCCCTCGTGTTACTATCAGTAACGTATTTGTCGGAGGCGTTCTTCTTCATCCCTCGCTCGACCCTGGCGGGGATCATCATGATGGCGATGGTGTCTATAGTAGACTTCACTATTATACCATCATTATGGAGAAACAGTAGTAAGTTGGCTTGTTTTAAAGTCTATGGACGGGATGGTGAGAATTAAAAGTTTGTTTGGAAACTTCCTACTGTATGAATATCAAAGTTATTGAAAATAAATTACATACAATATTATGTACTATTCTATAAACAGACACATCCGAAAACTGGCATTCGCAAAAATATTACTTAAAGTACGTAATTTTTCTTGGTTCATCCCTGTTCATCAACAGGGGACTACTTTTCTAAAGCGATTAGTATCGAAAGATGGTAAATAATAATGCATAAAAAAGTCCATTGAGAATTTTTGGAAGTATGATGAAACAAACTATCACCCAAAATGCCAGTCTTCATCTCTCGATGGTCTGTGTATGATAGGATAGAGAAGGGATTTTGTATAATTTATCAAACAACGAAACGGTATAAATCAGAAAAGTATTGCTCGGAATTAGATGAATTGAATAGCAGTCAAACAAGAATGAACAATTTATAGAGCATCAGGGTAGGAGGCGTGGTGCGTCTGACAACTTGACTAGTGTTGTTTGACCTGCGTCGAGATGTTTATTCCATTTAGTACTAGAGACCATACTCACCTAAAGTTTACAGATTTCCACTTCTTCCGAACAGCGCAAAAACAATCAGCTCTTGGTCTGTGATAAATGAGCATTCTAATAATTTTTCACAGAACAATCTTATATGTTCCTAAATGACGGCATTTTTAAGGCGTATCTAGTGTCGAAAGGTTATTGAACCTAAATTCAGATGCATTTAAGTTTTCCTTCTAAATTCCCATAATACAAAGGACCATACGATAATTACAATAATTATAGTCTGCTAGTTTTTTTTATATGTCAAATAATAATATTTTTTTGTTCTGGCAAGTAACGTCAACACTTTATTTCTTTATAACAGAGTCGGAGTTGTTCGTGTGGTTCCTGACTGTCGTGGTGGGTGTGACGGCGGGTCTAGAGTACGGGATAGCGGCGGGCGCGGCGGGTGATGCTCTAAGAGTGATGTACGCCGCCTCCCGACCGCGGCTGGTCACTCAACAGTTCAAGGTTAGCTTTGATATCATAATTATACTTGCATCAATAGAAATACATAATAAGATAATATCTTTTTTTTATTGTTATCTTCTTAAACTCTTAATATAATAGATGCGAGACTATTTTTATTATGTTTATAAAACATATCGTAATTTTTTGTAATTTATCAAAACTTCTGTTTTTTTTTGAGTTATTTTATTTTAATACAATTATTATAAGTTCTGTTTGTATTGTTTTTCTAAAGATCACTTCTTTATTGATGAAACTAAGAGAATGCTTGGTGAAAGATTTTATCAGTATTCATTTCGTACATATAGTTATCATTATAGAAGTATATAATATTGGCATATATATGTTTCTGTTACTTTAATTGTTTCATTATACGAAATCATATATGAGTTGAGTGTGTGAAAGGGCATTACATGGATGAAAGAGAGGGAGATATATATAAATATATATATGGACGTATATAATATGATGGTTATTGTTTGAAAAAAATTAGAAAGAAGTCTTAGTTACAGTGTGTACCACTTAACAAGACCCGCTGCTACATACATAATATATGATGGTGTTAATGTTAATTAAAACAAACGTACAATAAACGAATAATAATACCGACATGCACGTCTCGCAACCAGCGGCGCACGTGGCATTCTGATGACATTCCCAGTAACTAGTTTTGACTTGTACGAAATATCGATTATATTACTAAATTATATATTTAATGTATATTGTTCTTATTTTAACTTGGTCAACCCCCGACAGTAGTTACCAAAAAGGGTACCATTGAAAACCAGCATTAGGTGTCCACGCCTATTAATTGCTGAATGGTATACCTATTTGGGACACGTATAGCATTATTTTTTTTTCTTTCTTTTAATTTTTTTTTAACAGTTATAAGTTGTCTTTTTCGTTTTTTTTGTTTTATTTCTTATTTTTTGAAATAACTGTTATTTCATCATTTTTGTATGGTCCCAAATAAAAATGTTCTTTCTTTCTTTTTCAGGTGGGGTCGCTGGACGTGTCGCTGGTGTGTCTCCCTGATGTAATGTGTTACTCGAGTGTGGAACATGTTGGGAGGGTATTGAGAAAAATCCCTGGACATGTAGTTATTTTGGACGCGAGGAATAACACACACGCTGATGTAGGAGTTATAGAGGTTAGTGGTATATATAGAGACTGAATCGTGAAGTGAAACATCTTATGCAACTTCCAATATGGTTGCGTTAAACGTTTAACGCTCTTAGGGGGGGATAAAAAAGTCAGAGCGAGAGGGACTACGTAGCGCTTAAATGCATGAGAGCAATTAACTGTGATTCGTAAGTAATGTTTATAAAGTTTGTCTTAAAAAAAAAAAAAAAATTTTGACACAAAAAAAATTTTTCTTAAATATCAATTTCTAATCCGTCCTATTTTCATTCCAACATACGAAGTTTCACTTCAAAAGCAAATTAGGAATAAATTATCGACCATATGTTGTTAAACAGCTATAGATTTTAACCCTTGGTTTCAAATATTAGTAAGTTTGAGAAGAGTAAAATTTATATAGTGACAAATTTCTATTGAATTTGTATTATACGAAAATAGTCACGATCAAAATAAAGAGCATTCATATAACTGACCATACTTAACAATGTAATTTTCATGAGATTGCTTTCAAAGTTACATTCTTAACGAGTTAAGGCTCAGATTATATTTAAAGGAACGTAAAATTAAATGAATTTTATATTTTATTATACGTATTGTTAGATATTGCAATGATGTACTGAATTGTAGATGTAAAATGGTTAGTCATTATTAATATTTATTTGGGAACTGAATGACTATTGCATAATACTTTCCAGGCTTTTTTTTAAACTATCCTCTTATAGTTTCTAATAACATTTGCAACAATGAGCCATTACAACGTCTAAAATTATAGTAATTTAACATTGCAAGATTTAAATGAAACTAATATTTTTCGGATTACTACGCGTATTAAAAAAAAACTAGTAACTCGAATAATATTAGTTTCATTTAAATGAATGTTCGCGGTAATCTTAGATCTCATTATTGTAAGTTTTCTTGTATATAATATAGTTAATGTATTGTGTGTGAGTGTGAGGTTTGTTATCAGAATATGAACTCTGTGATCGAGGACATGGAGAGTGAGAAGTGTCGTTTTCTTCTGTGGTGTGTTGAGGAAGGTCATGGCTTCCACGGACTCAAAACTACCTTCGTCACTGGAGATGATCTGCAACGAATAGTCACAGAACACTGTATGTATATTTTATAACTTTATATATGTATTTTAGTAGTTTATAGGTATAGAGTAGTCGTACAATTAGAAATAATATAATAATTAAGGTATAAGTATTGAAAATGAAAAATAATAAAAATGAAAAATAACCGACTGCGGTATGTGATGTCTATTGTTTAATACGCTGAAGGACTGAACAGACAGAAATGGAAACATTGTATTTATATTATTTTAGTGTTTTGTAGTTTAATTGAATTTAAAATATATAAAAGACTATTAAAAATTCTTAATTTTGATGACGCTTACGGTATATTAAACACATACATTTTTGTACCAAAAATCTTTAAAATGTTCATTTTCATTTAACCATCAACACTACTATACCTTTCCCAAGGAACTATACATGCAAAGGTACAGACGAAAAATATAAACCTCATTCTATCGCAGTAGGGTAAAATATTAAATAATATATTAATACTATATTTTTTTATATTTATCTATTGTATAATTTAAACCACATCACTATTTGTTCAGTCTTGTCTTCTTACAGGTATCGATAACAGAAGAGTGTCTACACTAAGTGGTGTAAGCTGACGATGGATTTTTCTTTGACTGATACCAGTTCCACGGCCCTATATATAAAATAGGATTTTTTATATACATATGTTGTTGAAAATGACATATATTTTATACGACATATCATTTAATTAAAATAACTGTAAGGAATTTGTTGTGCAATAAAAAGTACAGACCAACATGTTTTTTATTTAAACATAAGGAGAATGCAATAAGAACACAAATATATACAAAATATATATACAAAAATGTATACAGTCATGAAAACTAAAACATGTTCAGAAAAAATTATAAGTGCCACAAAATTATAATAAATATTGAGTAAAATACAGATGTACATAATAAAACTACAGTTTAATATCTCATTTCAATTAAAAGATTAACGGAATGGTTTAAAAATACCCTAAGATAGATCTAAACCCGTCGGACAACAAATCAAAGTCAAAATTAAATACGCGTTAAATACGCGTTCAGTTTTTTTTACAAAACGACTGACGCCATTCAAGCGCGCCCGTGATTGCAAGTCTTTTTTGTATCCAAATATTTTTGAGTACATTTGTTTGCATATTCAAAGCATAATATGTATGCATGTATAATGTACGTATGTACATTTGTGTAACTTAATTTCTTTAAGATTGACAGAAAGAGAATTCTTTTAGTGCAATTTGGCTACTTGATCATATTTTATAATAAATAAATTAGGAATAGTTACTATCTATACACATAAAACGTGTACCAGTATAATATGTGCATGAAAGATATGAGAGAAAATATTTGGCTATATGTTTTTTAGGGGCTCTGTCCGGGTGAGTAGTCCTATCAGCCAGTATGCTTTTAGGTCAAATGACTCTATAGCATTATTGTAAAGTTACATTTTGTAATCAAAACGAAGGTGTATAACCAAAATAAATTAAAAGATAAAACAAAATATGGTGCCAACGTCATTACGAAACGCGGGAAAAGTCGCGGGTCCACTCAGTATTCAAATATATATATATATATATATATACAGGGTGACTGGTGAATTACTATCAATATTTGAGGACGTGATATTTGACGATCATATATGACAGAATAAAAATTAATATAACATAAATATTAATAAACTTCTAAGTAAAGTTAACCAAAAGTTATGTAATTAATTACGCATCGTATGAACACCCTACAGATTAGGTATACACTCTCACACACACACTCGCGCGCGGCGGCGTGTTGTTGTATCAGCACGCCGCCGCACGCGTCCATACTTGGAACACTTGGAACGTGTACACACTTTATTTATTTTTACGGAAATTTGGTCAAAAATTAAGTACCTATTTTTTTTACATAATTCGAATGAGAATCATGTACCGAGTATGTTCCTTAAATATTGATAGTAATTCACCAGTCACCCTGTATATATATTTAGTTTATACTAAACATAATGAAATAAGGTCAGGTTGAGAATGTAAAGAAAATGTTAAATACTATGAAAAGAAGTATATCAAAAATTAAACTATAAATGTCTGTAACTTGGCCAGATCTCAAAAACAAATGATGATTAAGCGTCGAGTTTGAAAAAGTCGCTTTATATATTCTTAATGGCTTAATATAAATTGAACGAATACTTTTATTTAGGAAACGACTAAGAATCATATTTTACAAAACTATTTTATACTACAAAAATTACAGATGTTAATTTTGTCAATAAATTATTAACTTTAATGTTCTTGTTAAACAATAAAATGAGACGAAACTTCTCATCATTCCATGGAATCACCATGCGGGTGCCGGGTCTATCGCGTTGCATATTTTAATTTTAAGACAAGTACAAGAAAATAGTGAACAACTTGTATTGAAAAAAATATTATTATTTAATGAGTAAGAATCTTTATCGTATTTTAAATTTTGCAGCATCACTGTTACTTTACAGAAATCATATCATTGTTCTTATAATTCTTATCATAATTACGTTTCATTTAATACTTAAAAACATGCTTTAGAATATTTTCTAGAATTTTTGATGCTTTAACTCGAGATTGTTTGAATTTCAACACGTTAAATAAAAATAATTAAGACTTTTATACAAATAAATATGAATAAGACCTCTCGCTACTTATGTATTAAACATAAAAATAGTCTTTGACAAATAATTACATGTTCTTAAAGACTAACAAAAAACAATATTGAGAATTAATAGAAAAAAGATACTAAATCCGACATCTCAGTAATAACATACATAAAATTAAAATCTTTCGATATCATTCCTACATAATTTTTTTATACTATTTGAAATAAAAAATAATAAAACATTAATATATGTATATTGTCCATGTTCAAGTGACTGTAACTCCCTTGCTATTCTACAAAATATACGGAATCTCAAATAAATTATATTCCCCTACTAATATACGTGATGTAATTGATGGTCTCTCAATATAATGTCAAGTGTTAAATGAATTTGAGGCGAACTTAGGCCGAGTTAGAGATGCATCTAAGGAGAGCCTTAAAGTTATCCATTTCATAGATGGAGTGAGTTTCAAGAGAGATCGGGTCTGTTAGAGAGACTACTATTATTACTACTAGACTATTCTATATGTGATATATACTTCGAAGAAGACACTACATGAAGAGGATCATGAGATGACTCCATACAAATGTTTCCTAATAGTAACAGCAAGAAGATTTAGACTTAGTTTTATTATAAAAGTTAATAATTACGTAAATATTCTTCAGTTTTAGAATCCGAGGCATTTAGGGTAAGAATTTCTTTATATAATATTGTAATCATATACATTTGTTCAAAGAAATAAGTTTTTAAGATTCCCCAAACAGATGTGGAACATGTTAGCACGGTTCAAGTTTCACGTGTTGTCGATCAATCATATACATATAAACATTATCATGTATTTTCATCATATTATATTACCGTGGTTTCTCTTAACTCTTACAAAGTTTATTTTCATATCTAACTAAATTAATATGAAGACGTCGTTCTTTTTTATTTCATTACGAACAACGCAAATATTGTATAATAATTCTATTAATCGAAGACTTACTGGATCGTATTATAATCGTTATCTAGACATGATAATTTAATCAGTCAATTCCTTTGTTTTATTATATTATGTATTATAATTGTTTATATATAATACAAACTTTAAGTCATCATTTCGTTCTGAGCCGCGTCGCTAATCGCTCCTCCGTTCAAAGGCAGCATCACACTAAATCCCGGTTAAAATTCAACGATTTAATCCAGGCTGAGTAATGGCGGCCGCGCTCACAGCGACATCTATAATGTTTCGTAAATAACCCAATAAATATACGACCATTTGTGTTTTTCATTGTTAAAGCCGAGTATTATCTCATGAATTGTAAACTGAATTGATACAATTGGGGGCGTAATCCCTGGGTACTGGAAGGGAAACGGCAGTCGGCAGTCGTTACAAACTATGTATACTTAACTGAGGATTCAGAACATTTAGATTGTTTTAAACAAGACGACTACAATTCATTTAGTCCTATCCTCTATATTTAAAACAGTCAAAACATCTTTACAACAACATTCTTTTAAGACGTTGTTAATTAACAACAATACATTAATAAAAACTAACCAAACCCATCTTTAACCCTTTCGCACACACTTTAATCCCCGAAGTATTTTCGTGCCGCCGTAAACCGACTACCAAAATAAAAATGGTGTCAAATATTCACGACACTAGAATTTGTTAGTCCGGCCACGTCCTGGATAATTTATGAGCTGACTGCTGTTGGCAAAAAAATGTTAAGAGGAAACAGGGACACGGTGGGAGCGGGTTTAGTGAGAGAGATAATAACTAACACACATACATACATACATATTACATACATCGGATGTTGGTAAATTATACATATATTAATTTAATCGATCTCAAATATTTTGATTAATATAAAACTAAAACACTTGAATATTGTTAGTAAAAATGTTCCATGAACAACATTTGTTATCTAAATGGTTGAAAATTTAATTTAACTCACGTAAAATATTTCAATATTGAACATACGACCGACCACTTTAAAACATTTCAACATTGTTTAAAATTAGCAGTTACAGTTTACGAGTGTTTTTTAATTGAAATCAAGTACTATTCATAAAAATTGAGCGTTTATAACGATTGTATAAAACACTGGGACTGTGTGAACAATATGTTAAATATGAGCCACATGCATCAAGAGATGAATTTTTTATAATATTTTATAATAATATTAATATATTGACATCTAGAAATCATATAGAAACAACTATTTATAATAATTACAATAATAAAAGCACCATTTGTTTCGTTCTCGTCGTTTACAAATACAAAATGTCCGAATGTTAAAACAACGCAAATAGATACAAAGAACAAAGCGCTGAATGCAATCCCGTTGGTCAGGAATGCTGTAAAGCTAAATAAGAAATGGCCGCAAACATGGCGTCCAATGCTAGAGCAAGAATAGCGTCATTTCCCATTACAGCGGCGATCTCCGGAATGTCAAGTAAAATTATGGCAAATTTTCGAGCTCAGGGAATCGCTTCGTGTGATATAGATGCGACGCCGTATTCAAATATACCATGCTACACGACCAAATATACCACGTACACTGTGGACTTGACCGACCACTTGTAATTAATATATACATTTGTATATATAATAACTTAATTACAACTTTGACGATGATTAGAACATTGCTAATGAAAAATAAAATAAAAATCAATGAACCGAAAAACGTTGGAAGTATATAATTTGCGATAATTTTATTCGAACGGCTCTTTAAATACAGCATTTAGAATGTTTAATGAGGGTTTTGTATTGTTCAAATTATGAAATCATTTTACGTCCTATTAAAATGAAATGATTAATAATGAAATATTAATATTTATTTTCAACTTATTCATATTTTTTTATCATTATAAGTCTACTTTATGTGTTAAAGAAAATCTGGAAGGTAATAACTACTTAATAATAATTCTGTCATAAAAATGATTTCATATTTTTGAGTTTTGTCCCTAGTTTATGTAGTTAAATAAGTTTCGTCAGTAAGTTATTCGCGTCGTATATCAACACTTCGCTCACTTAATCCGGATTTATTATTTGGCACACTGGTCCCGTACACGTTTTTATATCTATGAATCGAGTTTTGATGGTAATGAACGCATTCTGTTCTTTAAATTGCTTTTTGTTTCCATAAAATTACAGTGAAATTAGGTCGCTCGCTTATAACGACGGAATATGTATGTATAATAAGGAATAAGTACATGTCGTTTACTTTGTTGAAAGGAATCATTAAGTTTAAAAAGAAATTAGGATACATTGCAAATTATATCATTGGAGACAACTTTTATAGTTTTGCATGTTAATTATTCATTTTTAATATAAAAGTTCTTTTGATTGTTGCTTCCATTTGTTTTGTTCGTGTTAATCGAGCCACATAAATCCCATGCCTCTAGTCGGGATGGCGTTTAACGCGGCTTCATTACTGTTATTGTTCTTGGACCAATTAAGGGGAAGCCGGTCATTGTGTACATAATGATGATCATTAAAAGTGTTAAAATCTAACACAATGTAGCATAATGTTCTTTCAATCTCTAGATGTATAAGATGTTTTAACTGCCCCTTAATAACACAATAAATCAGTTCTGGCGTAGTATGGTATGGCAACGAATCACTTTTGTTCCCAGGCGACGCTTTATGGCCATCTATTACTGGTGGCTCTGTATTTTTATGTTCCTACACACAATTGGGAGTCCGTCCAAGTGTCTGATGTAGTGTGCCAACATATTAAATGCAAATTGGGCTCACTTAACATATAAAACAAGTTTAAATATCGTCTGCCAACCGATGTTCTAGAGACGTTCAACTCATCAATATCAGACATTCGTTCGTATATCTCTGATTCTTCTACAGACTGATATATTTCTGTTATCAGCAATAGTTCCCATATTAAGTTCCAAGTCACGATTCCACCGAAGGCTCCAGCTCTCCGTTAAAACATAATTAACGAGCCATCCATCAATCCTTCCGCTCGATTTACCAACTTAATCAGATGACGTCGCACATACGGCGGCGGCGGGCGCGTACACTATACACTTACTATCATTTGTTACAATAAAAAATGATGACATGTATCGTATGATATGATACGGTTCTTTAAAGATGTTTTTTGGAAATTAATGATATATTTTTATGAAGCTTTTCTTATTCTATTTTTTACTGATCGTGTTTTAGAGGGTTGTATGAAATTTCATGTATATAAACTGTTAGAAATTTGTGTTATTTAGTACTGTGATAATATGAAGACTCGATTCTCGTTTCTCGATCTAAGTTTTGATGGGCGATCACATGAGTATTGACAAAAATCAACTCGTGGCAAACACTACGTCGTGTTATTATAAAAGTTTAACTACCTGATGTCCCAAAACCGACACAAGATTCGAAGTAAAATTTAATTAAAAAAAATAAAATCAACTCATTCTATTATATATTTAAATATATGTTAAACACGAATATAATTTTTCAGCAAGAATTTATAAAGAAGAATAAAACCGTTTCGAGTTACTTATGAAAATATTAATTAATAATAATTATTAATATTTATTAATCAGAATCATATCCATACCACAAGCCTGCAACGTAATATATAAAAAAATATTACAATGGAAGGTTTTAATTTTTTATCGACCAATCTCTATATATAATATAAAGGTATGAAGGAAAACCTGGAAACGATTCGTTTGAAATACAAGGTAGACTTGTGGTAAGCTCGTCCGTCTGTACTCGTATACTCCATGTTAACTTGAACTACATTAGTTTTGGGTTATGTATGTATAAACCGGTTCTTTAATAAATGGTTACAGACATTAATGCTTTCCTGTACGAGCTATGGAAAATGCAGTTTCGTTCAATATATGTATTACTAGCTTTTGCCGCGACTCCGTCCGCGTGGAATAGTGACTTACGGCAGGTTTTTGGTTCTTCCCACATAGTTCCCGTTCTTGTGGGGATTTCGGAATGGTTGAGTTTCCGTAGAATTTTCAGGATAAAACCTATGTTTTTTTTATTCACAATGAAGCACTCTTAACCAACAACTTATTTATTTGTTTATTTGAATAAAGATTAATATTATTATGTTGATACAACTTAAACAAATTATTTCGACCAAATAAGGTACCATAAAAACGGTTTTTGTGAGTTAATCTTAAAAGATAGACATATACGGCCCGGAGTGTTTTTTAGATCATTAAAAGAGCTATTATTCTTTAATACATATTTTTTGTGTATCTTGAACCGTTTTCACGACGCACGCAACGGAAGGCTTCAAAGATGAAATAATTTCTCCCGTTTTTTACACATTTACCACTATATCTTTGCTCCCATAGGTCGTAGCGTGATGTTATATAGCCTAAAGCCTTTCTCGATAACTGGACTATCCAACACAAAAAGAATTATTCAATTCGAACCTTCAGTTTCGGAGATTAGCGCTTTCAAACAAACAAACAAACAAACAAACAAACAAACTCTTCAGCTTTATAATATTAGTATAGATAAGTGTATGAGATATATTACCGTAGTCCATACTTTGAGCGTAATTCGTTATAAATTTTCCAATAAGGCGTATAACAAGCGCTGTCCATCCGTGCGTCACGCGTTCATCTCATAAACTAATAATCACATTAAGCCTGAACCCCGACGTTTTAGATAGACGCGGGCCACGGAAACAGAGATTCAATATTGACTGTGATATTAAAACATATCAATCGTTATTGCTCTTATATGTTAGAATTATATAAAGATCAAGTTGTTATTATGAAAAATATTATAAACTAGTTTGCGCCAGCGACTTTGTCTGCGTTAGTTTCAGAATTAGAAATGTATAGCTGATCGGGCGAACTCTATTTCTCCTTAAAGACAGTAGAAGATAAAAGATTTTGGATTTTATGAACTCAGTTTTTTCTTTTACAATCTGATGAAAATTATCCTATATCCTTTTAGTATTTCTCCACTAATTTCCAGCGAAACCCATACAGCCATTCTTCAGTTGTAAATAATGTAGCTAACACGACTTCATTTTATACATAAAGACATAGAATTATATAAAATAAATTGGTTTAGAGATGTCTAGATAAGTTTGGTTTTAAATGCATTTCGCGTTCCGTTTGTTCACAGAGGTTCTTATGGCCATTTCTCTTAATATTCAGGTAGTAATTGGAATCACTACAGGTTGATTAAAGTAAATAGTACTGAGCTTCGGAGAAAACAAGTTACTTTATGAGTATTCATATTTCATATCAATACGAAAGGAAATGTAAATATTTTATTTATTATAATTTATTATCAATTTCTTTTTATCTACATACATTTACTTTTAAATAAGTTAAAGTATCATTTTAATATAAATATTTATTTTGGTGTATCTACAAATGTGTATGCACTCTAAAGTTTCCTTTTATGAGCGACAGGAGTAGCGCGTGTGTGTGTGAGTTACTAAAATAATATGCTATAGTAAACGAAATAACAATGAACAAAAAATATTTTACAAAACCAAGAATTCAAATATAATAAATATATTTTTTTTGTGTTATTCTGTTTTTCATTTAATTTCCTCACAAAACCCTTATTTTTTAAGTCGATCATGTTCCATTTTTTGTTATTCATCAGTTATTTACGGAGCCAACTTAAAGGATATAAAAGTTTTGGTTGAGGCTATACTTTATTCAGGCTCCCAGTTAAGACGTCAGCTTATAAACGTCTTTCTGCTGGCCCAGCACCAGTATAAAACTTTCACTAAACCATTTAACTTCGTTAGGAAGTCTTTATTTCATAGCGGGCGCTTTTTGCTTAATAGGAAATATTCATAACCTCATACTCTAAGCCGAAATTTACCTCGGCCGGGGGATTTCGGGAGATTCAATAACTTCTGGTTAAAAACGTCGGCTGCCGTATTAAAGATGAGCTAAACGGTTCTATTTCACAGATCAATAGACTGTTTGTTGGCCAATTACGTACCTTTATTGGGATAAGATTTGATCATATTAAAGGTATTTATTATTTATATTTCAATATAATAAACTGTGTCGTAATAATGTTTTTAATTAGACAGTAAGTAACTGTAGTAAGAAAATAATTTAGAAAGTTATTAACGAGGTCAGGAGAAACCGTCTAGAAATATATTGGACTAAGATTGTTTGCACAAACGTTAATAATTTCTATGAAAATAAATACTTTTTGTAATGAGATTTTTATTTACCAGATTTTTATTTACCTTTGTACCAAAGGATACGAATATAGAATGTTAAAGGGATGTAATATATAAAAGGATAAGTTATCTCTTAATAGACTTTTCACCCAAAAACCCTACTACTATAATGGTATTTCCTAAAAAAGAAACATGTACAGAACAATAATCATAATTAAGCATATACAATTGAGACATTAGTGCAATTAACTAACTACAATAAAAATATAATTGTTTAAAAAATCTAATAATTTTATATATGAATTGTTAATCTAACGCCATAACTTCGGAAATCGTTGCTCAAGTACGACTAATGCTGGTTCCTGTTACGTTTCCAGAACTGTAGGGAAGTTCTTGAATATTTGTATAGAGTAATTTGAATATTTATATGAATATAACATAATTAATAATATATAAATATAGACCACGTCAAAATTGTACTTTCGTAACGTCACACTTTAATATAAAGCTAGCGACGTCTTTGCAACAGTTCCTACTGGTCTTTAAATATTTTTGATTAAAGATATGATAATGATGTATAGTATCGATAAAAACCCGTTCTGTCAAGTAAGACTCTTTTATTATGATGGTGATATTTACAGGTTTATGCAACTTTATACATTTATTATTGAGACATGTTCCCAAGAAATGGGAATGTTATTAGAAATTCAAATACCTCTTAATAATAACTTTTACTATTTATACAACGAAACTTACATTATGAAGTTGTTACACAATAGTACATAGAAAGAAAAACAACATTCTGAAACCTGACATGATCCAATTACTAGTGAAAGTTTTCAAGGGTTTATTTAGTAACAACACTTGAGAGTCGGAACGATGATAATAGTCTTGTTTGTCATTTTGAAAACTTAGAAGACTATTTTAAATGACAAAATAATTTATAACAGAAATTTTTTTATGTAATAAAATAATTTTTTTACTATAGAAAATCATCTTTTACGTTAGTATTAGCTCCTTACATATGAAATATTCGTTTTGTTGTACTGGCCACTTTGAACTCTGCTTTGGTTATGAATTCCAATATCAATATTAGAGAAACATTTCTTCATGTATTTGTATTTTGATAACCGTAATCCATATGTTTTTTGCATCTTTAATTTTTTTCTCAGTCTACATATGGGAAACTTAAAATATCGAGTTATTTCGAGAACGAGTAGGCTACTATTGCTTCAGAACAATGCACATCACACACTGCACAACAGACAGTAACCAAATTAGAAGAGCTTCAATTAATATCTCAGACATCGACTCTATTCCTCGAACCTTGCTCCAACAGATTACTTTTTTCAAAATTTGTATAACTTCTTGCAAGGGAAAAGTTTAATCCGACGGGCAGTCAGAAAATTATTGATCTCCTTTTTTTAGTAAAGATGAGAAAGCAAAAGTGCGTTAATAGAAATGGTACAAACTTGTTTTAATTAAATATGATATATTTTGAAAAAACCCATTTTACTACTACATTTCCATTACAAAACGCCGATGTCATATGTAAGGATCAAATATTATATGGTGAACAATATTTCGATCACCAAAATTGAAAGTTCTGACTGAGGTCATATTCAAAAGCGTACTTGTGTAATGACTATGTAGATCTGAAATAATTGAAGATGTATTGAAGTTAGTCAAGTTACGTACTCTGGGATCCTAATTTTGTCTCTTGAAGCCTATGTTTTGATTTAATTTGTTAGGTTTTCAGGGTATTTGTGATACCTGATAAGTTCGTATAGTATTGCCAAAATTAAAAATAAGATCACCATAGATTATTATTTATTTCAGATTACCATGCTCGGGTCAATAAACTATAAAGTGAATCACTTGTAGTGGCTAAAAAGTAAGCCTAAATCCCTAAATATGATAAATCTCTTACACATTCGAATAATTTCATTCATAGAAAGCCAAAGCAATTTCATCCGTAGCTTGTAATGATTAAAAAAAAACAATAACATATATAATTAGTTAGCTACTTTTCATTTAAAACTATTAATTTACGCACACGTGTACACACATCAGAGTGTATATTTCATATTATTTGAATTCAGCTCTTCAGCTCTTTTCCTTATCAGAAGTAGAAACAAAAACTATTAATTAATTATTATTAACTCTAATTCAAGTAAACAATTAAATTCTAGAGAGATTTTTTATTAAAATATCATGTAACCGAATTACATAAAACATTTTACCAAGAATTATATAAATGTTAAAGTAATTAATGGAATATATTGTAGTCAGAGTATGATATTCGATATTAGACTGTAAGTTCTCTGTGCTATATTTCTTTACAATAATGTAGAATTATTTCACATACAAAAGCTAGATCATTATATATGCGTTATAACCATATAATTAGAGTAAAAACAATCTTTTGTTGATTACAATAACGTTGCATACTGAGTGACAACAAACAAAGTCCACGTTGCTTTATTACTCGTGTACATTCACGCGTAAAATCTCCAATATTGCGCGAAGTCTATCAATGAGTTCACTATACAACCTGAGAGAAAATGCTGCTAATAGAACAAGACTTTGTTACATAGACATATTTGTCAATACATATTTGATTAACGTTCTAAAGTTAGCGAACGAAATTAAAACAATATGCAGTTTATATAAGTCAAGAACCATTTCTGTGAGCGATGGGTGGTTCTTCCGAGTGGTATTAATATCCCACTGGAGATCGAATGAAATTACTATAGGAATATGTCTTTATTAACTTATTCTAGCATCTTAACGTCGAAGTATATACTAAATATAATTGTAATGCTTTTGGTTACAATACTACAACAAACACTTTACCGTTAAAATATCGGAAAACTAGTCACATCACCATGTTATTTGCTTATTTTATTAATCATAATGAAAATAAGGATTTAATACTACCAAGAAAGCTATTGAAACTAACATGCAGATATTTTTATATGTAAATATACATATTACAAGTAACTATTTACTTTTCTTTACACTATATTAAAGACGGTAACTCGGTAAATTAAATAAAAAATCGATCCTTATTAGTATTAAGTGTAACCGTGAGCCGTGACGCCGCATACCGGGACAAGACGATCGCATTTTAAAATTGTTCTCTCTGTACATTCATTACGAAAAATGGATAAGATATATAATAAATAAAATAAAGTGTTCTTATAACATAAATTCCATACTAAGTATATGCTTCATGTGCCTTATAAGCATATAATTAATTTTTTCATTAAAAATCTTTCCCCTCTACAAGTCTCTAGCTTAACTCATCTCTATCACCAACTTTCATTAGATATTATATGAATTTAATTATAAGTAATATATAAAAAAAAAACTTATATTGCTATACTTTACCAATAAATATTTCCTTGCTTCGTGTTTTTTTATTTTCCAAGGAACCTCTTTGCTTGGAGGCTGGAGCGTGGTGAATTTTTAAAAGCGCTAATTGGTTTACCTTTTAGTTACTTCAGTAATGGTTGTTTTCGCTATTTTGTTATAGAAAACGATTGCTCTTTATAGCTTCGAGTGTTTGCTTTTATAATAAAGATTCTGAAGACCTTTCTTTCCGAATAATAAAAGAAAACGCAATAGCAACGTTAATATTTTATTTCTCTGTTACAAAATCAAAAATTTTGTTGTCATTAGTGTAACTGAAATTTTGACGCTGAAATAACCAGGAAGCTACATTTTTTGACTGAAAGCTGTCGACTTCATGTGAAACAAAGTTTTTTCAGCACGATTCAATTAAAAATTCGTAACGAACGCTAACAATTATGGTCATAACACAAACTCTCCTCAAATATAACGCTAAGCATTCGTATCGTGGCGTTCAATAAATATAATTCCCAAATAAAATGAATACCATCAAAGGCCGATAACATTTGATCACAAACCTAATTGAATCCATGCAAATGGCGAGGGATGGAGTCAATTACGTATGAGACGCTGATTCGTTACAACACTCCGGCAAGACAAAGTTTTCCATCCGGGACATAATAATAATAATGTAGGAGGAATATGGATTTACTATATCAAAGGAATTTAATATAAGGAAATTTATATTCGTATGATTATTATGTTATTCGATAATGATAAAATTGATGTATATAATAATGAATACGAATGACAAAAGATTTAGAATCCCACAGCATATTAATGCGTCGGCGTCCAGACCAGATATATTTCTTTATTTGCGAATAATAAATCGTGTTAAGCTAATAGAGCTTACGGTTCCATGGGGAACCAATATTCCCAAAGAACATGTCATCAAGGTTAACAAATATAACGATCTCAGAATCGAACTCACTATAAATAGGGTTGTCGTAACTATGTACGTGGCAAAAGTGGGAGCGAGAGGTATAACAGCTAAATCTCTCTATAACCTACTAAAAGACTTGGGCCTGTCAAAAACTAACATAAATTCATTCTTAATATTTACTTCGAATTTGTTAGGTAGAGAGAGGAGCTTGGGACGTGGAGGTGAGCATTTTACGAGCGTTGGATAGGGACCCTCTAAACATGTTGAAGTCCCTCTCTCTGCAATGCGATGGACCCGACACCCGCACGGTGAATACATGGAATGCTGCGAAATTTTCGACGATAACAATTCACAAAAGAAAGATGTGTGTAAGATGATGTCAGAATTTGACATGTTGAATTTTTAAATGATCCGAACACATGAGACAGGGTCATAGGCTAAGGCTAAGAAAAACAAATAGCAGATTTAAACAGATACTTATGTCATTGTTACTCAAGTCAATTTATATTTCAGTGTAGAAGGTATATACTCCTAGTATAGTATATATACAGACACCGTGATAGAATCTGATTACTCGGTTACTTAACTAAGACCGGATCACTTTGATCTCAACTCACCATCAATTTACTACATTAACAAAATTACTGTAAAAATAAATACTTTAATAATATAAATCTGTATCATCATTACAAATATATTCTACTGAAGAATTTATATTTAAAGTATAGCAAAAGAATTTCTGTAGAAATACAAAAGACTTATAATTCTACCTAGTAAAATATACGTTCATTTTAATAATCGCTAACATTTTTAGTATATATCTAAGTAGTATATCCATTATAATATAATGTCATGGACATCCTACACCAAACAAATGAAAGTTTGTAAATATGAGGAGAATACTCAATAAAAACAATCGTATAAACTCGGTGCTGGTTGTCAAATGTCGCGAGTATATGTTGTGACAAAACGATATATTTATGTACTTATGTAACCCGTTCATTTATATATTCTGTGTATATTAATATATAAACCTTCTAATAAAGAGTAAAATGAATTAAATAAAAAGCATACATTAAGATTAAAAATGAAGATTTATTATGACTAGGACAATGTAAAAAAAGAAACCAAAATTAATCTGCACAAAAATCAATCTAAAACCTAATTTAGATAAACGAACACTATTTTTGTTTCCTGGCCAATAATCTAATTTACTATTTAACTAAATGTGAACAATTTATTTATATCTAATCACCTTTTGAAGTCGGTCTTTTTACAGATTAAATAATTAAAAAATAATATCTATCTAGTATATCTATATAGTAGTAGATATAGACTAAATTAGAACCACGTAAAAGTAACCTAACCCTAAAACAGACTTCCTTACTCTCGTCTTACGCAATTAATTCAATAAATAACAAGTAGTCAGTATCAAACTAAACCTAAATTTCATATATTCTTAACACAAGTAAGATCACAAGGTGTGTGATCGAATACACCTTAGTTAAAAAATGATATCAATAGAAAAACGTCGTTTGGAGCAGTAAAGATAGGGACTGCACTCAGGTTCAAAACAAATATCTGCGTTAACGTGTTTTATGATACAGGCAAAGGGTGAATGCCTTGGCTATATGCTTCGTCACCAATAGAGTAATTAACCTGCAATTATTCTATTTACGAAGAAATACACCTAATAGCTGTAAACCTAAGCCACCGACCGACAGATATATAGAATATATTATTAGATAAGCAGGGTTAGGAAGTGCTATTTAAGTGTTAAAATTATTAATTGGTTTTTAGTTCCTGTTTTCTTATATTTTTTTGGAATGCTTTCTTTTTACTTAAAACTAGTTTCATAAATAATGTAATTCTTTTCTAATATCTTGTGGTTAAAAACTTTTATGCACTTCCTTCAAAAATATGTACATTGACTGGGTTTTATAACATTATTAACCGTTTCAGAGTTCTCTTAAAAGTGGATATAGTGTTTTTACTTAAAGTGACTATATTATTATAAAATAAACAGTTTCCTTATATTTAATAACTAAGAGATTTTATAGAAAGACATCAATGTTTGAATGTCAAATATCATTAATCCCGAATTTGTTATAATCTTCATATGGGTGACAGTTAAAATTATTTAAAATTTGACCTCCCTCTCAGACTCATGTGTAATGTTTCCAGTAACTGGTACTGTTACCGGAATCTTTTTTTGCCAATATTGTTCTACACATTATTATACATACAGACTACTGATTCATGAGCGATATCTGAATTCAAATAAAGATACTGCCTATAACAAAGAAATACGTAGTAAAACCTTTATATAGAAAGTGAAGTTTATGCAAAAATTAAGCTTTCTTGGATGTCGCTATTAACTCTAAACACAGCAACTGGGATTAAAGACGCAACAAAGCGGCGACGATGAGGATTTATAGCCCGTGGTCTCGTCCCCGGCTCTGAATTACCACTGAAATAACACGCGAATTGTACTACCTCCTTACAGACAATAAATTTAATACAAAAAAAGGATAGAATAAAGGCAAGACGAAACATATTTCAATATTAAATATAGCAGTTGAAACAAGTTGCAAGTGATTCTATTAGACACAAATATTTATTTATTGTGTTTATTTAACACCATTCTTTTCTTCTTAGGAATCGTTGGTCAGCAAAATTTCTATTTAAAGTATTATGAAGTTATATTTTCTGTGAGAAGGATCTATCACATTGAAAATAATGGAACCCCTAACCCGCTTCTGTGGCAACATAATAGGTGCTTGGTCTAAAAGCAACGTGTAAGTCTGCCAAATGTACGCAATTGAACGAATAAGACATACTAGATCCTTTAATCATATTTTGGTTATTTTTATAAAAATATAATATAAGGTGAATTAAGTGAATTTTATATACTAAAATTAAATAACACAATACAAAAAAAAACTGCACTTAAGACGGTAATAATAATTGTATGATAATGGCAGGACTAGTTATGTCCTGCCACGATTCGATATGAATAATAAAAGATGTTTTATTGAACTTTAATTGTTCAATACTTGTGGGTTTACAATATTTTTTGTTTTCCCATTGTTTGTATAGATATAGAGGCTAACTGGTTTTCCAATACGGTAACACCCAACATACAATTGTCCATGTGATAAGCAATCCACATCCAAATCTACACCACACGTCTCTAAAGATTCACCTTGACTCTTGAGCTTGGTTTATTGTGACTCCCCACGCCAATCGAATTGGGAATTACAATCTTTTATATTGAAATGGTGTATCGGTCAGAATCATGAGAATTCAAGGAACAAGGACATCTTGAACTTTGAAAGGCCTTGTTTAAAATCGTTGCTTCCACTCTGTTGTTATTAATTTTTTAACTACGAGTCGTGTGCCGTTGCATACTTTTGGCTGGTTAATTGGGGCACTTAGGGGTATTTGGTATCGTGAAAAATAGATAAAAACGATGCTCAAAGCGCGTGGAATCTCGTGTCCAAATTTCAGCTAAATCGGTGCAAAACATTTTTATTTTGAAACATACACAAACCAACTTAATATTCTTATAAATACATAGATTATGACAAGTATAATTTAAGTTCCATATAAATTGTATTTACCTTTATTATGAGTTTTTGAATTGTTGTTTAATTCCTGCAAAATGTTTCTGTTACTTAAAATTCTCAGTTCTATAAAATGTCATGTGAATACATTAATGTAGTTGAAACTCACGTCTTAATCTATTTTTGTTCCAAAATTTGAATTGGAAAGGACATTATGGTGATTTACTTTGTTTTTCAAGTTTTATTGAAGCTGACCTGAACATTTGTTCTGGATTATGTTATGAATGGGTTAATTTAAAATTTTATTGGCAAATCTATTAACTTAAATACTATTCAAAATGTATTAGGTTCTTTTGATGAAATTTTCATAACTGTCCATACTATTAAATAAATTATGCATTGTTTGTTAACACAGAGTTGAATCAATTCAGCATCTAGTAGCAGGAAGGAATCATTGTAACGTAAAATATAATTATTATACATAAATTTTTATTCTTAAGATTTATTTTAAAAATATTAAAATGACCAAAAATGCTAAATAACTTTAAAGAACAGCATCACCAGGTTTTAGCAGAAACCATAAATATAGGATAGGAAGTTAATGTAGTAACAAGTATACAAATAATATCACTAATATATATTAAACAAAAATGATTATTGGGTTTTAATTTAAATTTTCATGACTTTTGTCATTTCTATTAAACTTTCTTGTACAGGCTTTAACCTTTCTCTAGGAGGAGGAAGTTCATAAGAAAGAGTGCATGTTCTATTCAAAACTAAAACGTTTGACCATTTTCTGGAGATCTCGAAAAATAAATAAGAAATAACATTATGATCCTAATTTATCTGTATAATGAATTTTACTTATATGACGGCGGAAGAGATAGTGCAATATACTGCTAGAGTCTAATATTGTAATCAGAACATTATTTGATGAAGAATATCAAATTACCACTGTGATGACTAGCGAAAACTATATTTTAATCTCTGGTAGTAGAAAAGTTCCATGAGATTAGATTTAAACTTCTATAAAATTATTCGAGACATACTCGTATGACTCACGATAAGAAATGTTGTAAGCCACAGATTACATCAAAATAATTCAGCAGTGTCATGCAACGCACTTTGATAAAATTAATTATAATACAAAGTTGTTGTCAACAGAAATAAAATTCACACATAGCGTACATATACGAGATAATGAAAAGTTTGACAAGAAAAAAATTGGAAGTTCGAACACAAAGAAAATTAATCATCACCGGAACTATTAACTTGAAAAATCATATCACATGTCCCTCCTTGGGAATAAATGATTTCCATAGAATAACAGTCATTGAAATATAACGATTTTAAAATAATTTATACACCTCATATATTGTTATAATATAATTATAGGTATTCTGTTTTAATAGAAAAGAAAATTAATCAGAAAACAGGAGTTTAAATTCTTAACAAAAACCGGAAAGTTTTGTATCCACTCGACGTTAAAATAAATCAATATTTTCAAAAAGGAACCGTTATAACTGTCAGTTTTAAAGTAAAGGCTGAAAACTCCTACTAAAGATACTTGAAGCCACGTAACTCCCAGTCAAACGGGTGCTGAGTACATATTTGATAATGATATCTTTAGAATCCCAAAATCCAATATATATTGCTCAGAGGCAAAACGGTATTATAAATAGACAAATAGGTATTGTTATATGTCTTCAATGTATTTGCAATGAATATTAACATCGTTTTAATATATTATAATTGAACATTTCGTCCCCACAACACGATATGATGTTTCGAAATATTCATCTGTGTCTGAATATTTTGAAGCTAAGCCGAAATTTAATAATATTGATGATACAAAATGATTTCAATACAAAAGTTCCAACCCGCAGGAAATATTCGAAACGCTTTATATGTAAAGTTCGACAACGTACCGGTTAATGGAAATTATCAATGTAAATTAATAAACAGTGGAACGCTTGAAAACCTCCAAATGAAATGAGAGAACTTTAATACTTTAACGACGGTAAGTATTCACGTTAAAGTGTTCCATACAACGATATAGATTCTTTAAAATAAATTACTGTACAAGAGAATAGGAAGAAAGAAAAGTTTAAAACTAATTAGTGAGAACAAAACAGAAGTGAGAAATTTAACATTTCATGAAATAACAATAAACATAATTTTTATTTATATTTCATTTCACCAACAATGAATGACTCACAACGCGATAAACACAATATGACCTTAAAATGTTTCCTTTCTGTAGCTATTAATTTTTCTTCTACGGTACGAAATCTTCTCTAACCGTAAAACGTTTACTCACACCACCCTATTAAATTATCTATCGCTTTCAAATCTTTGTTTCAGACAGCCCAACGCCATTGTGATGATGACTGAAGCCACCCACAGTGGAGCAAAAAATTGCAATTCTACCATATGTGAAGGGAGTTACTGATAGGATAGGTAACATCGTGAAGAAGGCTTTGATCAAGGCTATATACAAACCACACAAGAAAGTGAGCCAATTCTAGAGACCTATCAAGACTACCATTCCTTTACAACAAGCGGGTTTATTAGAACTTGATTATGATCGTGGCTTGTCATACATTGGACAGACAAAGAAGATGCTACAAGAGTGAATTAACATATCTCAGACATTAAAATTAGGCGCACATCGTTAAGTCAGCAGTGTGTGAAATCACAATGGACAAAACATTCCACTACATTCGGTTTGACAAACGACAGAACCTCGCTCGTGAAGACAGGTGGAGATAAACACCCGAGGCTATTGAAATTAAAAAGATAACTTTATTTCAATAAATAAAATAGCTAGAATTTATATATCACCTGGGACCTTTATAAAAAGTATTAAATCTCACGTCTGTGACCACATCACAACACCTCGAAGAATACAGAGAATGTATTTATTCAAAGCTTATTCCAAGAGAAAAAAATAAACACTATTTACTTAACATGCACACAAAACTGATTACACATTTCACAACAAAAGACGAGGGGCTTTCATTAAATTTACATATTACAATCAATACTAGATCAAAGATCGATGTTTTAAGTCTTTCAGAATTTTGATTGTTATGTCAGTCACATTATATACAAAAATCAACTTATGTAAATACATGTAACACTTTAAAAAAATTGAACAACGTACCAAACCTAATTTTCTTTTACCAACATTATTCTATAACCGGATAATAATATAACCGGATTTATGAACGCCGTCTTGTTGGTGTCTTGTATCTTGTTATCTTTTACTATTTAAAAATTACATGCGGACCTATAAAAGTCCTTGAAGGAAGGAATAGACTATAGTTGACGATATATATAAACTAATTTTATATCATATAAGGCCGCTGTTATCACGTATCGTCCCACGCATGATATAGCAGTTGAAATCAAAATGATCATCGAAATTGTTGTGCTTATACTGACTGCTCTCATAGTATATTTTATTTATATACACAAAAGCATCCATAAGTACTTCGATGATCGCGGCATAAAATATTTACCCGGTGTTCCTTTTTTTGGCAATAATTTAAGAAGCTCGTTCCTAAAAAGCCATGTTCTGGAGGACCTTGAAGCTGTATACAATGCCTTCCCAGAGGAAAGGTGAATCTAAAATATGTACTTTCGTAGTAAAATAAATTGTTGCTAATATTTTCCTATTAACAGATATGTGGGCTACATCGAAGGCACGAGTAAGATATTAATTATTAAAGATCCAGAGATCATGAAGAAGATCACAGTAAAGGATTTTCAACATTTCACTGACCATAAGACTTTGTTCTCGGAAGAAACTGAGCCTCTCTTTGGAGGAAGTCTTTTCTTTATGAAAGGTAAGACTGTTTATACAGAAACTGTTTTTATTTTAAATCTGTGCCTTACCAAACCCTCCTTATGTTGTAGCTTCAACCTGATATAATTTATGTGTATTAAAATTGTGACTCGAATATTTTGACAAAAAAAAAAAGGTTATGTACAAATCAAAAATAATCAATAAAATAATTCTAAGGATAAGCACTTTGAATTCATGATCGTTTTAATACTATATTGTAAATATTATATATAAAATTGAATGCATTAGTTCTGCTTTTCGTTTATTGTTTTTTTATTGAGGGTTGGCGTATGGAGAAGCTGATGGTTCAGTTAGTGTTGGTTATAGATTCTGTTTCATGTTGCATTTCTATTTTCATTGTGTTAAAAGGAAGTTGAAATTGATCATCCATGATTTGCGTGTGATGAAACGTTCTAGTAGAAATTTAAATTATGCGTTGGCAACTCTGATGACCATGATGTTCTTCAGTATTGAGGGTATTTGTAAATAATATTGACTGTTCGTTAAATATTGCTGATATGTCAACTAACTTCCAAATTCTGTTGTATTTTTTAATCTTTGTGTTTTGTCGATGAACGTAATAACACAATGAAAATTTCTTTGATCACTTCGTGACTTCTCATTCACCAGTTAATATTGTACATTATAATAAATATTGTCATTGTTGTAATTTTTAATATATCCAGGTGAGAGATGGCACAACATGCGGACAGTTCTCAGCCCAGCTTTCACCAGCTCCAAGATGCGTCTCATGATGCCGTTCATGAGCGAAATTAGTTCCAACATTGTAGAATATCTAAAAGGTGACTATCTATATTTATTTATTTATCTATATGAATGTTGTATTTTAAAGTTTTTAGTAATATCAATATAAAGATAATATTTATCCTAATATTTGACTCAACCGTAACTTTGAGTGAAATTACAATAACCTGTTCATGAAGGAATTAACTTAAAGCATTGCTTAATGTTTACGGTAGGCTTTGTGACAGTTAATGTCGTTTTGATTAAATTCCAATGTTAACAAAGAAAGCAATTGAAACAGAAATTACGAATTACTACAAGCAAAGCAAAGAATACATTTTCAAATTATTATACGGATTATGTTAACATAACGTTTGCTAACTTTTAATGACGTCTAAATCTAATTAAACTTCGGGTGTGAATGTTGTCAAACTCCTCGTGTTTCGTTTTGAATAAGATTATTCGAAAATATTGTAATCAGAAAATAAAAGTCACAGCTTGTATCGAGTACAATAG
Organism: Danaus chrysippus; assembly: GCA_916720795.1. Classification (NCBI taxonomy): domain Eukaryota; kingdom Metazoa; phylum Arthropoda; class Insecta; order Lepidoptera; family Nymphalidae; genus Danaus; species Danaus chrysippus. Next base: position 12,096,475 of record CAKASE010000082.1, on the reverse strand, counting down.
TTAAAGGTATAACTGTTGAATATCTGTATTAGAAGTGTGTTTTTTTCTATAACGCAGGTCACACAAATGAAGACGTTGATGTTCAAGATCTGATGCGACGATATACCAATGACGTCATAGCTTCTGCTGCCTTCGGTCTTCCAGTGAATTCAGTCAAGGATCGAGATAATGAATTTTTCACAATCGGCAAAAATCTCTTTATGTTTACATTTTTCCAGAAAATTTTTTCGATATTCGTCGCGTTATTTCCCAATTTTACAAAGGTACATATTTTAATATGATACATATTTATATTTATTTTTTTTTTGCATCAAAAATTAACCTGTATTATTGATTTAATACAAAACATGTATGTTTTAGAAACTGGGTATCACGGTTTATCCAAATAAAGTTATAAACTTCTTCAAAGGAATAGTTGTGAACACGATGCAACTTAGAGAGAAGAATAAAATTTACAGACCTGACATGATACAATTACTGATGGAAGCTTCTAAAGGTGAATATAAAAAATATTTTATGTTTATCTGACGGATAACAATCAGATTGCGTTGTGGGTATCAAAAAAAGCTGTCATATTTTCCTGCTGTATGAAAAAATCAATTTAATACTACTTAACTTATAATATTTTTTTATATTTAGGTACATTGAAAGATGACAGTGATGCAAATGGTAGTAAACCAGAAACTAACGAAACATCCAAGCAAAAACCTATAAAAGGTGAGTTCAGTAAAATATAATGATGCATTAAAAAAAAAACATTATGTTTACTTCTGTCACTATCTAGTGCTACCTGCCAACAATATCCTACTTTTCTCACAGATCTCTTTAACTGTTGAGATCGTGGTGTTTAACAGAAATGCCTTTTAATATTTTTATAAGTTTATGTAAATTACTAGGAACTGTTGTTTAAAAAGTACTCGAATTTTATAATAAGCCTCGCAAAATTAATCATTCGTCATATTTCAAGTCATACAAGTGTTACTGAAGCGTAAAAATATTCATCGAAAAATAAAAGATTTTTTTTATGATAAATCGGGTAACCGAGCAGACGGCCTACCTGATGGAAGTAGTACATGGATATCCGTAACGTAGATTTGCGGATGTGTTACCGCCCTGATTGGCAAAAAGGAGGGAAAGATGGGAAATTGAGGGAAAATGAAAGGATGGGAAAAGGGCAAGGGCAACCGGCTCTGTCACTCATCGGTCGAAACGCCGATTTTCTGTAAGAGGGTGGTACTTCCCCGTACGAGCCAACCCATATTAGAGATGTAGTAACTTGACCACAGCTAGGCTCAATCCCCTCTAAAATAACTGAAAAATAGTTCAAGGTAAAGGTATTGATGAGTAAATTATTGTTATTTTTCAGAATGGTCTGTGGAAGAGCTATCGAGCCAAGTTTTCATATTCTTTGCCGCTGGATATGAAAGCTCGGCATCAACTTTGGTCATGTGCGTTCATGAATTGGCTCTGAACCCCGATGTCCAAGAGAAATTGTATCAAGAGATCAAAGAGTTCAAAGAGAAACACGGAGAAATTACTTTCGAGCATATACACAATCTAAAATATCTAGATTGCGTTTTAAGTGGTGAGAATACTTTTTGTTGAGATATTTGGTTATAAGGATTTCCTTATCAAATTAAAATATCAATAAAACTTCAGCCTCGTCATTGTTAGGGGTCACCTCACTAATTAACATTGAATGTGATACCTGCTATTCCATTACAAATTTTATTTGGTTTTACGATAACGATAAGTAGGGTATAATTAGTGAAGTAAATAAATATTCATGTTTAGTGTGAGGGATGTTCATTAACATTAATTTTAAAAAATAGGTTTTGTTAAGAACGGGTAGCTATAATATGTTGGCGTCACATTGACTAAAAATAGCATTTGAAGGATAGTTAAACACAATTACGAAGGTATTCCCAGCTATTCCAATAAACCTCATTAGCCATTATTACCTACATTTTACTAAGTATTTTTTTTTGTAAATATTGAAATGTGAATGACCAAACATATTGCCTCGAAGGACGACTTAGTCTGGATAAATCTCATTGTCAATTTGTCACCCAATATAAACTTATCAAGTATTCATGATTTTAGTTTTCTTTAATGTAATTGATCATTCTTAATGATATTTTTTTATCATATTTATAAAACCCTTCCTTATCTATTATAAGTTATCTGTAAAATTTAATTTTGTTGGCATAACTTTGTGTTATAATTAATTTTATCAGAGTGCGTTGCATGACACAGCTAAATTATTTCGATGCTATCTGTGTTTTCAAACACTTCATTTCTTATCGTAATTCAGATAATGTTTAGAGTATTTTTGTGAGTTTAAAACTAATCACTTGAACATTTCTATTATCAGAGATTAAAATATAGTTTTTGCAAGTCATGACAGTTGCAATTTGTTCTTTACCATCAAATAAGATTCTGATTACAATACGAGACTCTGACATTGCATTCACTGTTACTTTTTATTTAAAAAAGTAGAAATTATTATGAAAATGGGTTTATTTATTTATTTCTGAGTCAATATGGACATAAATAACTTAACTTTGATATTATGTTCTTCTTTATATATTTTTAGAGACCTCCAGAAAATGGTCAACCGTTTTAGTTTTGGATAGAACCTGCACTCTTCCTTATGAACTTCCCCCACCAAGAGAAGGGTTAAAACCTGTACAAGTAAGCTATTGTTTAATAGTATATTGTACAAAAGCTCTGCTCATGAAAATTCAAATTAATTACCCAATGAATTTTCATGTGCAAACATTTTTGTTTGATAATTTTTAGTGATATTATTAGTACCTTTGTTTCTATATTTACTTCCAACCCTATATTTATGGTTTCAGCTAAAACCTGGAGATATTGTTTACAACATGGTAAAATGTGTTCATATGGACCCTATATACCATCCCAACCCTGAAAAGTTTGAACCTGAAAGATTTTCCGAGGAGAACAAGCATAAAATCAAACCATTTACATATATGCCTTTTGGACTGGGTCCACGGAACTGCATTGGTATGGTATTTCACAAATTAACTTTAAATTGACATGCAATATTTATGTCTTAATATTACCAGAAATATTTTTTCCTTTTCAGGGATAAGATTCGCACAACTTGAGCTTAAAATTCTGATCTTTGACCTTGTGTCAAACTACAAGATCGTTAAATGCTCGAAAACTATGGACCCTGTAGTATTGAAACCACACGCTTTTAATTTACAACCAAGAGATGGATCCATTGTCCAATTTGTGCCCAGACATAATGTTTGAGAATGTTGGAAAATTATACATATAATGATACCTATTTGTACCATGTTGAAAGTTAAGCAATGGCTATGGTCATTATTTTTTTCATATTTTTATAATAAAATTTAATAATACAAATTTATGAATAAATAATTATATTTTACGTTTCAATGATTTTTTATCTTACTCGATGCTGAGTTGATTCAACGCTGTATTAACAAACACTGCAACATTTATTTAATAGTATGGACAGTTATAAACGTTTAAACAAAAAAAAACTAACAGATATTGAATAGTATTTAAGTTAATAGATTTGCCAATAAAGTTTGAAATTAACCCATTTATAACATAATTTAGAACAAATGTTCAGTTCAGCTTCAATAAAACTTGAAAAATAAAGTAAATCACCATAATGTCCTATCTGATTCAAATTTTGGAACAAAAATAGATTGAGACGTGAGTTTCAAATACATTATTGTATTCCCATGATATTTTATAGAACTGAGAATTAGATCTTACACAAATATGTATTTTGCAAGAATTAAAAAAAAATCATAATCTCATAATAAAAGTAAATACAATTATATACCTATGGAACTTAAATTATTATACTTGTCATGATATTATCATACAATTATTATTGCCGTCTTAAATGCAGTTTTTTTGTATTATGTTATTGAAATTTAGTTTATATAATTCACTTAATTCTCCTTATAATATTATCAAAATTAACCATCATAGTAATAATAAAACGCACATAAAACTATTTAATGTCGTTCACTGCCGTCACCTATGATGATGATATCCTATGTATTATCGTATGTCTTATCTGTTCGATTTGGTATATTTGGCAAACTTACACGTTGCGTTTAGACCAAGCACATTTTAAGTTGCCACAGAAGCCGGTGAGGGGATCCTTCTCGCAAGAAAATATAATTTCATACTACTTTGATTAATAGTTTTAATGTCCAAGAAAAACAATGGTGTCAAATAAGACCAATAAATAAATATTTGTGTCTAACAGAATCACTCGCAACTTGTTTCAACTACTATATTTAATTTGAAATATGTTTCGTCTTGCCTTTATTCTTTTCTTTTTTTGTATTAAATTTATTGTCTGTAAGGAGGTAGTACAATTCGCGTGTTATTTTAGTGGTAATTCAGAGCCGGCGACGAGACCACGGGCTATAAATCCTCATTGTCGCCGCTTTGTTGCGTTTTTATTCTTAGTAATATGTCCTTCGGATTTAATACCGATTCTTTGTTCTAAAAGAGTGATGTCAGCGTCACTGACGACACCAATATCTTTCTTTTTGATTATCTTTAGCCTTGCAGGCTCTTGGATATAGTCTCGTAGTCGGGTTGACGAATTTCTTTCGAAGAGGTCCGATCCTTGCTACGGCTTGAGCGAAGATCTTTAATTTACACCATCATAGTTATTTAAACCAACCAACACTCATTGTTGTGTCTGAAATTGCATAGACGGACAGATGTTTATGAAAGTTATATGTTCAGAGATAATTTTAACAACGCTTAATTAATGATTTTTTAAATAATACGAAATGCGCCAATAGCGCTACTCATACTGCTTTCCTATGACTATTTATATATTTTTGATATAGTTTAAAACGTAATAGACTTTTACAACGATTCCCTGGTCACCTGAGAAGGGAGTGACTGATCGTTTTGAACCGATACAGCCATCCTGAAAGGCGTCGCGTGTCCTGCGTGTATCTATGTTCCAATATTACATAGGTATCTGAAATAAATGATCCATGTCTGAGCTAGGTGTCTGTGATAAGTTCATGTTGTCGCTTTGTAAAGACGACTTATGACTATGTCACCAGATGTTAAATATTAAAAATATTGTAAGTTCTTACAAATCGAGTTATTACTAGTCTACTCATAGATTCCTAAGGTATCCCTACATTATTTCATGGTTCTCTTAAGGATACATAAGGACCTGTGTTATTTCAAGGGTCACAGGTGATTAGTTCAGAGGTATCACGTTATGGAGTATACTCTCACTGTGTTTCTTCATACTTATTTTTCCTCAAAAAATGAAATTATTTGTGCGTGAAAAAAAACACACTTTCTTGTGAGGGGAAAAAACACACTTCCAAAATAACATAAGAACAGAGGAACTAAAAAGCAGAAAAATAATTTTACATTTAAATAGCATTTCTAAACCTAATGTATTTACTAATACATTCTATAAATATCTGTCAGAGCCTGAGGTTTACTGCTATGTAGGTAATATTTCTTAGTAAATAGAATAATTGCATTTTAATATCAATTGATGACGATTACAGAGTCATCCGAAAAACGTGACAAAGAACTTTCTCAAATGTGCTTTTATATTTAAAAAAAAATGATTTTCCTCAATTGTCTCCATTCTTATCTTTTTTTTATATACTTAACTTTTAACAGGATCCCATTATAAAAATCTGTATTGGTGACCCTAAGACGACTTGGGGTCTGCAATCTTTCTTATAAAAGTAAATCCTAAATTGGTCCAGCAGAATTCAATAAATCAGGCAACATACATAAAAATAAACCAACGAATTGAGAACCCCCTCTTCATTGAAGTTCAAAAAGAATACAATTTAAATAATTCCACTACCTAATGTGTATTATGTATCCCTATACATTTTAAGGTTTATTATTCAAAACTTTCTCAAGATTCCATATTCAGATTTTATTGTTATCATCTTGGGAACATTTGTGAAGTCTTCCTATTTAAATAAATAAATGAAAACCGTATTGAAATCACCTTTATTTTAAATCGTAATCAGTTGGTGTTTGAGTTACTCGTTCATTTGTCGCACGCATACTTAATGATAATTGTAGACTTTATGGTTTTCTCATGGATGCCATTATCCGAACTGAACCAAATTGAAATTGGACCTAAGAGACAGCACCAGCTTTCAAAGAAAATTAAAATCATTAAAATTTTCGACCAGTCGAACGTTAGGAGTTGATAACCAACTCTGAGTCTATACGATTGTTTTTATTGAGTATTTTCCTCAGATTTACAAACTTTCATTTGTTTTTAGTAGAATGACCATGAAATTATATAATAATAGATATACCACTTGAATGAATAAAAAGTATGTTAGCGTTCATTAAAATGAAAATATGTATAGAATGAAATAATTAATGAATAAATTATTAAAAGTAAAAACCAAACTTGTTATATCTGAAGACAAAACAAGTTGCATTTACTAGTTTCGATTTGAATGTTTAAAGTCTATATTTTGACTGTATGTTCTGGCTTTTTGAAGAAACTCTGGTAGAATAACAATTCGTAAACAACTAAATATTCATAGTTTCATTAGTTATATAACTACGTAGAGTTATAGTTTTTTGAATTTCTATAAAAATTATATTGCTATATGTACTTTAAATATAGATTCTTCAGTAGAATATATTTGTAATGATGATATAGATTTATATTATTAAAGTATTAATTTTTACAGTAATTTTGTTAATGTAGTAAATTGATGGTGAGTCCAGATCAAAGGGGTCTTAGTTAAGTAACCGAGTAATCAGATTCTATCACGGGGTCTATATTTATACTATACTAGGAGTATATACCTTCAACACTGACATACAATTTTGAAATTCACTTTAGTAACAATGACATACGTATCTATTTAAACTTGCAATTTTTATTAACAAATGTGATAATTTAAGTTCTATATATAATTCAGTATTGTTAATTTTAAAAATAAATAAATTTTAAAATCTATGACTACATAATTAACTAAAATACTATTCAAAATGTGTTAGTTGTTTGATTTAACACTTTTAGTTAAAAGTGCATAAAAAAGGGAACAGTTTCTTCGTAGTTTAAATAAATTTTGCTTTGAATCAATTCACCATCGAGTAACATGAAAGAATCATTGTAATTAAAAATATTAAATTATTATTAAATTTTATTATAAAAACATGAAAAAAAATAACGACCACAGATGAGAATTAACTTCAAAGGAAAAATAAATGTTAGTCAAGCACTTTCTCAATTATATTAAAGATCATGTTCTGGGCACAAATTGGACAACCGATCCATCTCTTGGTTGCATATTAAAAGCGTGTGGTTTCAATACTACAGGGTCCATAGTTTTCGAGCATTTAACGATCTTGTAGTTTGACACAAGGTCAAAGATCAGAATTTTAAGTTCGAGTTGCGCGAATCTTATTCCTGAAAAGGAAAAAAGTATTTCGAGTAATATTAACACATAAATGTTGCATGTGAATTTTAAGTTTGAAGTTATTTTTTGTGAATTACATACCAATGCAGTTCCGTGGACCCAGTCCAAAAGGCATATATGTGAATGGTTTGATTTTATGCTTGTTCTCCTCGGAAAATCTTTCGGGTTCAAACTTTTCAGGGTTTGGATGGTGAATGGGGTCCTTGTGGATGGAAATAACCATGTTGTAAACAACATCTCCAGGTTTTAGCTGAAACCATAAACAAAGTTAAGGATATAGATATAAGAACAAGGATACAAATAATATGACTAATATGTACGAAACAAAAATGTTGATTGGGTTTTAATTTGAATTTTCATGGGTAGACTTTTGTCATTTCTATTAAACTTACTTGTACTGGCCTTAACCCTTCTCGGGGAGGAGGAAGTTCATAGGGAAGAGTGCAGGTTCTATCCAAAGCTAAAACGGTTGCCCATTTTCTGGAGGTCTCTAAAAGTAAATAAAGAAAAACTATATGCTATTAAACTTTATAAACTAATTTGTATATTTAATGAAAATTAAGTAATAATTGTTAATAGTAACTCCAAAATGAGTAAATACCATTTCGATAATCATTTCTACTTAATGAAATAAAAAGTAAAAATGAATGCAATGTACTTGTACATTCTCGTGTTGTAATCAGAATATTATTTGACGGAAAAGAACAACTATATTTTAATCTCCGATAATAGAAATATTCCAAGAGATTTAAACTTCAACAAAAATATTCTATGAATTATCTAATTTAAGTTAAGGAAATAAACATTTTAAGCAACAGATCGCATCAAAAGTATTAAAGAGTGTTTTGCAATATACTCTGATAAAATTAGTTATAATTAAAAGTTGTGGCAACAGAATTAAATTTTATACATAGATAACATATAGTAGATAAGAAAGAGTTTCACATTAAGATGATATATAACATTAATTATGATCGAATATCCAAATAAAAATAACTAAACTCATGAATAATTGGTGAGTTAATATTGGTTGACAAATTGACCATGCCACCTATCCAAACTAAGGCGTTCCTCGAGGCAATATGTTTGCCATTCACATTTTCATATTTAAAAATATACAAAAATATTACTTAGTAAAATATAGGTATAAATGGCTAATGAGATTTATGGAAAAAGTTCTGAATACTTTCGTAATTGTGTTTATCTATCTTTTTCAAATGCTATTTTTAGTCTAAAGCGACACCAATATGTTTAAAGCTATCATCATTAACTAAAGAATAGTTTTTTTTAAAAATTAATGTTAAGGAACTGAACTACTAGAAAATCATACACGCGCAAACGATCCCTGAAGCAAAACATGACTATTTATTTACTATATTTATAATTATGCTCTACTTATCGTTATCGTAAAACCAAATTAAATGTATTATCAGCTATCTGTTTCAATGTCAATTAGTGAGGTGACCCCTAACAATGACGAGGCTGAAATTCTGTTGTTATTTAAATTTGATAAAGAAGTCCTTATAACCAAATATGTCAATGAAAAATTTAAAATTTAATAAAGTATGATGAGTATTCTCACCACTTAAAACGCAGTCCAGATATTTTAGATTGTGTATATGCTCGAAGGTAATTTGTCCGTGTTTCTCTTTGAACTCTTTGATCTCTTGATACAACTTCTCTTGGACATCGGGGTTCAGAGCCAATTCATGAACGCACATGACCAAAGTTGATGCCGAGCTTTCATATCCAGCGGCAAAGAATATAAAAACTTGGCTCGCTAGCTCTTCCACAGACCATTCTGAAATATAACAATTACGTACTCATCAATATTTTTACCTTAAACTATTTTTCTGTTACCTTATATTTTTCGATGAATATTTTTTAGCTTCAGTAACCTTTGTACGAATTGAAATATGACGACTAATTTAATATGAACGTATTTTTTTTACAACACTTCCTATTAATTAATTAATATAAACTTAAAAACGTAAAACCAAAGTTAAACACCAAGACCTCAATAGTTAGAGAGGTCTGTGAGAAAATTAAGCAATTGTTGGCAGGTCGCATTAGATAGTGATAAAAATCGAAAATAACGGTGTCTTTTTTTTAAATGCGTCATAATATTTTACTGAACTCACCTTTTATAGGTTTTTGCTTGGATGTTTCGTTAGTTTCTGATTTACTACCATTTGCATCACTGTCATCTTTCAATGTCCCTAAATATAAGATATATTATTAGTAAAAGATTAAATAAAATGCAAAATTAAGTTGAGTTTTCATACATAATGAAAATATTGGTTTTTTGGATACCCATAATGCAATCTGATTGTTATCCGTCAGATAAAAATAAAATAATGATTATATTTTTTTTACCTTTAGAAGCTTCCATCAATAATTGTATCATGTCAGGTCTGTAAATTTTATTCTTCTCTCTGAGTTGCATCGTGTTCACAACTATTCCTTTAAAGAAGTTCACAACTTTATCTGGATATATCGTGATACCCAGTTTCTAAAACACACGTTTTATGTATTAATTCAATTAACCAGTTTAACTTTTGATTCAAAAATGATTAAATATTTAATATGTACCTTTGTAAACTTAGGAAATAACGCTACAAATATCGCGAAAATTTTTTGGAAAAATGTAAATACAAATAGATTTTTGCCGATTGTGAAAAATTCATTGTCTCGATCCTTGACTGAATTCACTGGAAGACCGAAGGCAGCAGAAGCAATGACGTCATTGGTATATCGTCGCATCAGGTCTTGAACATCAACGTCTTCATTTGTGTGACCTGCGGTATAGAAAAAAACACACTTCTAATACAGATATTCGACAGTTATACCTTTAACTATTGTACTCAATACAAGCTGTGACTTTAATTTTCCGATTACAATAATTTCGAATAATCTTATTCAAAACGAAACACGAGGAGTTTGGTAACATTCACACCCGAAGTTTAATTAGAATTAGACGTCATTAAAAGTTAGCAAACGTTATGTTAACATAATCCGTACTGACAAGTATAAACATTTATAATGTCTGATACGAATTTGATTAATTTGAAAATGTATTCTTTGCTTGTAGTAATTCGTAATTTCTGTTTCAATTGCTTTTCTTGTTAACATTGGAATTTAATCAAAACGCCATTAACTGTCAAAAAGCCTACGGTAAATATCAAGCAATGCTTAAAGTTAATTCCTTCATGAACAGGTTATTGTAATTAAACTCAAAGTTACGGTTAAGTCAAATATTAGGATTAATATCTTTATATTAATATTACTAAAAACTTAAGAATAAAACATTCATAGAGATAAATAAATACATATAGATGGTCACCTTTTAGATATTCTACAATGTTGGAACTAATTTCGCTCATGAACGGCATCATGAGACGCATCTTGGAGCTGGTGAAAGCTGGGCTGAGAACTGTCCGCATGTTGTGCCATCTCTCACCTGAATATAACAATGACAATATTTATAACAATGTATAATATTAACTAGTGAATGAGAAGACAGTTACATTTGTTTTATTTCAAGTATTTCATAGTGAAGTATGATTTTTTTTTGTAAGTGATGTGACTAATTAAATGGCGTAAAAACATGAATTTGACGTATTTTTTAAATTTTAAACAGACATTTTTGAAGGGTTGGCGTGACTGTAGTTAGTGGATGCTTTATCTACACTCTAGAATAGAATCTCTTACAGCAGATTATAAAAATAAATATTGTGACATATAAATACATAATATCTACAATTAGTTTGTATTTAAACGATAATGAATTTAAAGTGCTTATCCTTAGAATTATTTTATTGATAATTTTTGAATAGTTACCGACATATAATTTTGGTAATCAAATATTTTGGTTCCTATTTAAATCTTGTAAATTATATTAGGTTGAAGTTATAATATGTATTAGTAGGGTTTTTGTAAGGAACGGATTTAACAAATCAATTAATGAATTAACAGGCTTACCCCTCATAAAGAAAAGGCTTCCTCCGAAGAGCGGCTCTATTCCTTCCGAGAAGAAAATCTTATGGTCCGTGAAATGTTGAAAATCCTTAACTGTGATCTTCTTCATGATTTCTGGATCTTTAATAATTAATATTTTATTCGTGCCTTCGATGTAGCCCACATATCTGTTAATAGAAAAAATATTAGCAACATTTCTTTATACTATGAATTTATTGTACGACGAAATTATTCTAGACTCACTTTTCATCTGGGAAGGCTTTGTATACAGCTTCAATATCGTCCAGAACATGGCATTTTAGAAACGAGCTTCTTAAATTATTACCAAAAAAGGGGACACCGGGTAAATATTTTATGCCGCGATCATCGAAATACTTATGAATGCTTTTGTGTATATAAATAAAATATAATATTAGAGAAGTGAGTATAAACACAACAATTTCGGTGATCATTTTGGTTTGAACTGCTACAACGTATCTCGCGAGCCGTTGCGTAATAATAACGACCTTGAATTATATATTTCAATGTCTTTTATGTTTAATGTTGAAAGGTCGGAAGTTATAAGCGGTTGGCGAGTAATCTCATTAAAATAAAATAAACAACGTTGCATTTATGTCATGAATAATGTTATTACTACCACAATTCTTCTGATATTTTTTTGACTGTCATTTTAAGTTTTTTTTTCATTAACTAATGTTATATATTAAAAAATTTGTTCATACATATATTTGGTCACTAATAGACTATTTGTTCTTTCAAGGACGTTTATTCGCCCGGATGTAATTTTTAAACCATGTAATCAAGGCACAATAGAATAAATGGCACAATAACGGGAAGGATGTGTCACTGTGGAGACTTATTAACTGAATTTTGAGGTTAATGGATTAATTTGTTTAGGTCATAGAATTTACGAAAATTTTTAAGAATACGTCTTTGTATTATAATTTTTTTATATATTTTTATTTATTTCAAGTAACATGACTTATAAAATTATAATAACACTAGTTGAAAATAATTATCGGAAAATTAGGTTGTTATTGTGATGATAGAAATAATTATAAATTTTAAAATAATCGATTATAAGTAAACAAATCTTTATTGTCGTATGCAAATGCAAAAATTCTATGATCAAATAGATTATAGCGTTTTGAATTGATTTGAGTAACAAATTTAATCGGTTTATTGGTTTCTTAACACTCGATTTATTAAAAAAAAAATGACAATTATGGTTTGGAGTGTTCAAATTCAAAAGGAGATTACTGCAGTGGAGAATTAAGTCCCTTTCCTAACCCATCCACTCCAATGGAAGTAGTTCATACTGATCATCTCGGACCTTTTAGTAAAGATAAAAGGGGCATCAGTATATTTTAATGAGTCGATTCCCTTTCAAAGTTTTTGTTAGCGCGACTAACTAAGACAAATAATTCCGTAGAGACTGTTACAATTTTAAAAGATAAGTGCTATTTGTTCGGTTATCCAAGAAGAGTAGTATCGGATAAGTTTCGTTTTTGGAGTGTGCAAGTAATAATAATTTTAACCAAACGTTAAATGCTATAACATGTCCACGCGCAACATAGACAGGTTATTCGATACAGCCGCATTTTATTGGATGATATGCGTACTCGTAATATAGATCCTAACATATGGACAGAGTGTTTACCTGATACGGTTTGGGGAATTTATAATATAATTTAGTCTAGGTTATAATCCTTATGAAATTATTTTTAGTCATAGAGGTCAACTCAAGCCTTATTTGTTTAGAAACGAGTTTTGTAAACCGGTTAAAGAGAAACGTAAAAATGCTTCCGAGCAATTAAAACAAAGAACTGTAATTATGAATAGAACTTCTGATAAACTTCGAAAACCTGAGAATAAAATTAACAAGGGTGATTTAATACCCTGGAAGCTCTCACTCGCGGGAAGTGAGGTTGCTAGTGTTGCATTCAGGACCTTATATTGTATAATAGTTTCTTAAAAATTGTCGTTATGAAATCCGTTACTTTACATGTATGTATGAGGAGTTATAGAAAGTTTTCAGGAATTCTTGTCATCGATTCTCTTGGAGTATATCGTGGTTTCGGGGCGGTAACGAGACTAGTATCGACGATGACGTGGTCACTAGAGAAGATCTTATTAATTTATTAGAAACCTAATTGAAGTTTTGTGCTAATTGCTGTGCATCCGTTCCAGGACGGCCGACTGTAAAAAAAAATAAAGACGTGCTGCATTGACTAAGGGTTTAATTATCGGCGGGCGAGGTGTGGTGTGGTGTGAAGTATTGTGGAGGGAAGAGGAGTGGAAAAGAGAAGAGAAGAAAATTTATGTAAAGTACATTTTGGATGCAATTATTCATTATTCTCTGAAAATTGGAAATAAGCAAGTGATTTACTTAGAAGTTATATTGTTTAATTATTCTTTTTAAAACGTCAGTTGTGTTTTTGAAACTAATGTTATATTTATCATTACTTTCTCATGTAATTTCTCCTTCAAGATTTTTTTTATTAATAACCTAAGGAAAAAATACGCTTCAGTTTCGCTTGGAGGCTTAATTTGTGAAAATTTAAATTTTACCCAGGTGGTCGTTAATATTCATATTGACTCAGTTGAATTTTGGTCAATAATATAGCAGCATTACATTTAAGGGTATCAGTCAGGGTTAATAGTAAAGTTGCGCCTTGAATATTCTTACTAGCAATTATTATGTTCGATACTTTTCACCACCTCTATACTATTAAATAAGGGTCTTGGTAGTCAAACAATACCAAAGAAATAATTAAAATTCAAGGGAACTGATCGACTGCAAGGGACGCTTCGGGCTTTGGGGATCTTAAGACGATCTCCACCCACAGTCAGATCGGGTCTGCGGAGTTCGAGCAAGGGTAGCTCGTCGACCGTTCAGAACCAGATCCGAACGTACAGGATAAATATAAATACAAGTGATGATGTATTAATCACTAGATACATTAGCCGTTGACTTATTTATGTATATACAGAGTAAAGAACATCCAATATTATCTCTGTTGGTATGTAATAGGGAACAAATGACAGACAATAATTGTAACAATTACGAAACGAAAACGAAATGTGCGAAACATTGATCCGTGCAATGAAAAGCATATAAGTGAAATGCATGCTAATGGACTGATTGCAAGGGGCTGTATATGTATAGTAATCCGCAGGGCACTATGTTTGTCAAACTTGATAGACGTCGTCACACATAAATTAACATTATAAAATTGTTTATTATATTATTATGAATAAAAAATAGTTTTTTTTGGTTATGACGATGTTCCCAATAAAATCACATGATTTGTTACGTAAACATTTTAATCTTTCGTTTGTTTTCTCTTCAACATCAATCAACATGAACAGTCAGTTAAAATCTCCTTAAATTAAGACGTTCATATTCAGAGTTGTTAAAGTAACAATTACAATTATTATCATCACTAGCTTTCCGCCCGCAGCTTCGCCGCGTGGAGTTCGGTTATATCGCGTTTCCAAGAGAACCTTTCAAAAGTCTGGGATAAAAACTATCCTATGTTCTTTCTCAAGGTCAACTCTATCTCTGTACCGAATTTCATTAAAATCAGTTCAGTGGTTTAGGCGTGAAAGCGTAGCAGACAGACAGACAGACAGACAGACAGAGTTACTTTCGCATTTATAATATTAGTAGGGATGTAGAGTCACGTAAAAGAATCAAATACTTTCTAATTATTAACCACTTCACTTCTAATGACAATAATTTAATAATATAATGTAACAATACCCTACATCAGGACAACCAGCCTGGTCAATTAATTATAGATCCTTGAGTAATTTAGACTGATCCTGTACCGTTTCAAATATCCAGCTGACAATTAATTCACTTGAGGGTAGGGTAGTTATCTGGAAGCACATGAAAGAAAAATATCTTCTAAGTAAATATATTATAATTATTAACTAAGGTTTCAATTTAAGTAACACAGTGATATGAGTATCCATATTCTTAATGATTTATCCGAACCGCGTGATTATGGTGCGATATTTTTACAAATACCTTCCAATACCTAACAAATAAAAAAAAACATATGCTTAATAAAACTATAGTAGTCCAGAGTAGGTTACTTTACTTAATTCATTGGATCTTCAATTATCATTTAATTATTATCAGATCTATGTTGTCATTTTACAAGTGCATGTTTAAATAAATTCAGTCAAAACTTGTTTTTGGTGTTTGAATTTTTTTCACGATATAATATAATATAGATATTTCTAATTAACCTAAACACAGGCGATAATAAAAAATAAACATTTGAGGAGACACTTGTATTAAATCAGTCTAATAGTTTCAGTTATAATAAAATAATATATGCGTTAGAACGACTAAATAAAAAACCATAAATTCTTTCAACTTCCTATTAAACTACGACTATCACTTTATACCGTCAAAGCTTCCGTGGTAATTAGCTCTACTGTTACTCGCTAGTCGTTTGCAAACCATAGAGGTACGTATAACATTAAAAGTAACAGTCACATATAATAGTACTTTGTGAAAACTTGGTAACAAATATAACCTACATCACCACCTTAATACAATATACATATTAGTCCGGGTTAATTTCTTCAGTAGTAATATATGTATAGTCGACCGGGCGAACTCTATTCCGTCTTAAATAATCAGGTATTGGTATTTATCAAATTTTTCCTGTTTCAATGAATGAACAGAATGATTGACATATCAGTTAGTTGTCAAATCTAATGTTAAAAACCGTTTGAATGGGAAATAGAAAAGGGCTGTGTAGTGTATAAAATCTATCGATCTACGATCCATTATTATTTTTATGTGTTAAGTAATAATTGTTATAAAGTAAAAGGCTTGCATTAATTATATATATATTGTCTTAAAATTAAAAACAACAAGACATTCTTGATGTGCCTTTCTGTATATGAATGTAATATAAGAGTATTTAAATAAATTAGTATAATAGTGTTGTTATAGTCTTTGGTTAAAAAGAATATTTTGTTCTCAATTAGTTTTCCATTAAATTAGAAATATGTGTACATATACATACATATGAAGTAGTATTGGTTGTATACTACCTACTTATGAATATATATATTAAACTAATATATATGTGATTATATGTGGTTATGCACTGAAACAATAAAACGGTGAAAAATGAAAACGATCACGAAAGTCAAAATGTTGTATTTGGCAGCAAGTGTACGAGCTAATTGAAATATTTACAAAAATGTATGGTATAAATTATTATATGTATTTATACTATAAATTATTAACTACAACTAAGTGTCGCACTTGACCGTTCTGCTCCGCGCTACTCATTAGACTACCAAGCGCATACCACCTCCTCCAGTGTGGTACGTGAGACAGTGTATTATATCTATTGTATAGATACATACACTACAGGCTATTTTTAGCGTTTTCCCAGAAATTAATCAATTTTTTTAGCTTTTAAACCTTCCCTGAACTTTCGTGAATATTTCAAGACTAAGATGAGATAAATCCCTTCAGCCGTTCTCGAGTTTTAGTGAGACCAACGAACAGCAATTCATTTTTATTTGTATAGATGTTTGTCCTATATTTGCTTTTCATACATATGAAGCCATATAATTCTCAACTAAAGTTTAATTGATAAATTATTATTTAAATACATATTTATTTTTAAATTATAAATAGATTATTTCCATTATTTTGTATGGAATTAATCCTCATCCTTGATAATAATATGGTAATAATGTTAATCTGCTACGCAGATCACAAGCTGTGCACCACGAATAAATTATTTACCCACGATTTGTCATCTCAATATATTTATCAAATTTCAAGATGGCGCTCATAAATCAAGTCGTCTTTGTGTGTAATGATGCGTAAAATAATGTTGGCAAAAGAAAATTAGGTTCTGTAGGTTGTTTTGATTTTTTTATGTGTGTATAAAAGTGGATTATTCTATATAATATGACTGATACAATACTCTTAAACACCTCAAGCGATCTTTGATCTAGAATTAAATGTAATATGTAGATCTGATGTACATACATAAAGCCCCTAGCCTTTAGTTCGACTATAATATATGTAACAAGTTTTCCATGCATGTTAAGTCAATAGTGTGTATTTGTTCTTTCAAATGTTAAAGTAGTTTATAACATTGAGGATGATATATATAGAAATTACTTGAATTTTATTTGCATGTTAAACCGTTTAACTAAAATAGTTTTATAAAGCGTATAGTTATATGAATTGTGACTAATAATGCGTATCGTAATAAATTTATTATTACCTTATATATTACAGCCTCTATTTATTTTTCTCTAACGTTTTAAAAGTAAGTAAAGTGCGGTGAGGCGCTTTTTTGTAGATATTTTCATATTTTATTATGCTTCTGGGGAGTGTCAACGTATTTTACGGTTAAAGGAGATTTTGTATCGCAGAAGGAAAATAAATAGCTACGAAAGGGAAATACTTTTTTAAGGTGTATTGTGTCATATTGTGTTTATCACGTTGTGAGTCATTCATTGTTGGTGAAATGAAATATAAATAAAAACGGCTGCTTCATATTTACTACAATGATGTTTATCGTGATATTATTAAATGTTAAATTTCTCATTTCTGTTTTGTTCTCACTAATTAGTTTTAAACTTTTCTTTCTTCCTATTCTCTTGTACAGTAATATATTTTTAAGAACCTATATTATTTATATATAATAATTTATTGGAGAAAGATCGAAGTTGTATGGAACACTTTTACACTTACCGCCATTTAAGTATTAAAGTTCTATCATTTCATTTGGAGGTTTTCAAGCGTTCCACTGTTTATTAATTTACATTGATAATTTCCATTAACCGGTACGTTGTCGAACTTTACATATAAAGCGTTCCGAATATTTCCTGAGGGTCGGAACTTTTGTATTCAAATCATTTTGTATCATCAATATTATTAAATTTCGGCTTAGCTTCAATAATATTCAGACACAGATGAATATTCGAAACATATCAAATCGTGTTGTGGAGACGAAATGTTCAATTATAATATATTAAAACGATGTTAATGTTCATTGTCAATACACTGAAGACATATTAAAATACCTATTTGTCTATTTATAATACCGTTTTACCTCTGAGCTGTGTATATTGGATTTTGGGATTCTAAAGATATCATTATCAAATATGTACTCAGCACCCGTTTGACTGGGAGTTACGTGGCTTCAAGTAAGTTGATGTTTAGTAAGAGTTTTCAGCGTTTACTTTAAAACTGACAGTTATAACGGTTCTTATATGAAAATATTGATGTATTTTGATGTAGAATGGTTAAGAAACTGTCCGGTTATTGTCAAGAATTTAAACTCCTATCAAGACACAAGTTTTTTTATCCTTGCATAAGTATATTACTGTCGGCAACAGAAAAAAAAATAGTAGAACCTTAACATAAGAAGTGAAGCTTATGTAAAAATTAAGCTTTTCTTGGATGTCGCTATTAACTCTAAAAACAGCAACTGGGATTAAAGACGCAACAAAGCGGCGACAATGAGGATTTATAGCCCGTGGTCTCGTCCCCGGCTCTGAATTACCACTGAAATAACACGCGAATTGTGCTGCCTCCTTACAGACTATAAATTTAATACAAAAAAAAGGATAGTATAAAGGCAAGACGAAACATATTTCAATATTAAATATAGCAGTTGAAACAAGTTGCAAGTGATTCTATTAGACAAAAATATTTATTTATTATTCTTATTTAACACCACTGTTTTTCTTCTTTGGAATCCCATGGTCAGTAAAACTATAAATTAAAGTATTATGAAGTTATATATTTTTTAAAGTGTTGGTCCCTTTCACATTGAAAATAATAGATCCCCTAACTAGCTTCTGTGGCAACTTAAAATGGTCTAAAAGCAATGTGTAAGTCTGCCAAATGTACGCAATTGAACAAATAAGATATATGACGGCAGTGAACGTCATTAAATAGTTTTATGTGCGTTTGATTATATATCATTATTATTTGGTAAATTGTATAATATTATAAGGTGAATTAAGTGAATTATATATACGGAAATTCAGTAACACTGCAAAAAAAACTATACTTAAGACGGTGATAATAATTGTATGATAATATAATGACAAGTATAATTTAAGTTCCATATTACATATTTATTCAACGTATTTACTTTTATGATGAGTTGAATGTTCGTTTCATTCTTGAAAATTCTGTGACTTAAAATTCTCAGTTCTATAAAATATCATGTGAATACATTAATGTAGTTGAAACTCACGTCTTAATCTATTTTTGTTCCAAAATTTGAATCTGATAGGACATTATGGTGATTTACATTGTTTTTAAAGTTTTATTGCAGCTGAACTGAATATTTGTTGTAGACTATGTTATAAATGGGTTAAATTTAAACTTTATTGGCAAATCTATTCACTTAAATACTACTCAAGATGTGTTAGTTTTTTGATTAAACTTTTATAACAGTTTATACTATTCAATAAATGTTGCATTGCTTGTTATCACAGCGTCAATCAACAGAGAATGGAGTAACAAGAAGGAATGTTTGTAAAGTAAAATATAGTTATTTATTCATAGATATGTATTATTAAATTTTATTTTCATACATGAGAAAAAATTAAGACCATAAGTGTTAATTACCTTTTAAAAAAATAGATATTAGTCATGGACTTTCCCAACATTATTAATGATCATGTCTGGGCACAAATCTGACAATGGAATCATCTTTTGGTTGTATATTAAAAGCGTGTGGTTTCAATACTACAGGGTCCATAGTTTTCGAGCATTTAACGATCTTGAAGTTTGACAAAAGTTCAAAGATCAGAATTTTAAGCTCAAGTTGCGCGAATCTTATTCCTGAAAAGGTACAAAATAGTACTGGTAAGATTAACACATAAATGTTGCATATGAATTCAAAGTTAATTTGTAAATTGTCATACCAATACAGATCCGAGGACCCATACCAAAGGGCATATATGTAAATGGTTTAATTTTATGCTTGTTCTCATCTGAAAATCTTTCGGGTTCAAACTTTTCAGGGTTAGGATGGTAGATGGGATCCATGTGAATACAATTTACCATGTTGTAAACAACATCTCCAGGTTGTAGCTGAAACCATTTGTATAGACTAGGAAAAATATATGGAACCAAGTATACAAGTAACATCTGTGACATATACATCAGCACTAATGACAGTTGTAACATCATAATAACTCGTGGCTTACATCAATTATTGCATTTTTAATATTAGGTACCCAATCCAGCTTCGCAGGGATACATTTCAAAGAATATAAAATAGTCTATGTTGCATACAATGCCCTGAGTACTTTCGTTTTGAGTTAAAAGAAGACAAACAAAAGTATTGATAAGACAAACAAATTATAGTTTTTTTAATAAAGTTAATGACAAAAAAAATTATACAAAATTAGTGACGTTATCTTTTGAAAAAGTGAGCGATCACGGATTAAATTTTGAGAATTATTAAACTTATGATAACTTTCAAATGCTAGGTCCGAATTAAATAATACAAAAAGTAATTTATAGATACTGATGTAGGATTGGATACAAAGTAATTTATTTCGATAAAACTTAATACTGTAATTATGAAAATGCTTTCCTATAAACGCTTCATGAATGGCAAATTTTAAAAGAAGTAAAATGGATATAGTATGTGATCCTTAAGAGATAAATATATGATATCGCGGACTTTTCTGTAGACCTATAATAATAGATACACAATTCCACCATACTTTGTTTTGTTATATCTCAAAGGGTTATGGTAGCATTTGTGTTAAAAGATACCAGACGGCTCTATTTTTGAATTTTGATATAAATTCGACTGATAGGAGCACTAAATTTCAGGTAAGTTTTTTAAGAATACAGTATCTTCAACAAATACAAGTACATTTAGAAGTGTTAAATATTTTTAATGAAGCAGCATGGAAGTTGTAGAAGTATATGAGTAAATGACGCCAGCAAGCTGACATTACCTTTTTGAGGCTAATGACTTGGTACTAAATCCTGTATATATATTATACACAAAACAAAATATTTTTTTCATGAAGGTTATTAATTAAAATTTTAATGAGTATTTTTGTCATTTTATTAAACTATCGCTTACTTGTACAGGCTTTGCTCCTTCTCGGGGGGGAGGAAGTTCATAAGGAAGAGTACAGGTTCTATCCATAATCAAAGCTGCTGACCATTTTCTTGAGGTCTCTGAAAAAATAGAAAAAATAATTAAGCTGCTAATTTAACTATATAAAGATGATTTTCTGACTGCGAATGGTGAAAGTTGATATGTAAAAATTTATTTTTAATATATTTTGATATCTGATAATGGCGATATTCAACGGGATTATATTAAACTTGTAAATAAACATTGTAAATAGTTGATTTATGATAAAGAATGAAATGTTTTAAGCTTCACATAGTATCAACTTCAAAAGTTATGCCAACAGCATTAAGTTTCACAGATAACATAATATGCGTAGCAATATAAAAGATCGAATATATAAACAAAAATTACTAAAATAGTAATCATGAATATTTGTTATTTCAATATTGATTAAAGAATTGATCATGTAATATCTTAACTACGGCGTCTTTGAGGGCAATGCACCAGGTCCAACACTTTCTAATATTTAATAATACTAATATGTCAAATAATAAAAAAAGAGGAATAAATAAAGGAGGAGGAGGCCTTTGAGTTTTATCAAAAGAGTTGGGAAAGAGTTCGTAATTCTATTAAATTATTAATTTGAAATGTGATTGTTTGTCCAATTTGTCGTCCATACTATTTCTAACTATCCTTAACTAAAGATTAAATTTTAAAATTAAAAGTTAATGAACTATTACATATTTATAACTCGCAAATGATTCCTCATACACAACTTTACTTAATTTGATATACTTACCGTTAATTTAAATTTACAATCAATAAATGTATGTAACATTGACAGCTGTAACACTGTGTAGTAATAACACTTAACGGTCGAGTTAAATTTTCTGTCTGTTTAATTTTTTAAGCAACCTTAATATGAGTTTAAAACATGATCCGTGTAACACTACTAAACCACCACTCCACTACTAACAAACATGTCAATGTTAACTAACCCTCAAATATCGATATAGATCATTTCAATAGAATTTAGCAATCTTGTAAACAAACGTGATCAGCTGATATTGACAGAGCCCCTTGAAATGAGAGTACTCCTCAAGAAACTTTATTTATTAAAACATTTATATAAAACAATACTTCTATTTCTTGGCCTCCAGACCAGACATATTTATGTATTAGAGAAATTTAAAGCGCGTTGTGATGATAGCGCTCACGGTTCCTTGGGAAACCAACATCTCCAAAGACTATGCAATCAGGGTCAAATCTTTATTACGAACTCATCAACGATTTAAAAAAAATGATATTCGTACTTTTTGTGCTATCTATGTTTAGTTCCGCCAAATACCAAAAAAATTGCAATTGGTTGACTGATTTTTATTTCAGTCAGATGAATACACTGTAGTGTTTGTAATATTCATATCTTTTTAATATTTAAGAGTTCGTAAAAGTTCAAATAATAATGATAATAAATATATTTATTTAAACAGGAAAGTCGTGTCTTAATAATAAATATGTCTCAAATAGACTTTGATGAGTAAAATGATCATGTCAATTAGACAAATGCAATCAATTTTTGTGTTCAAAATAATTTTATAAAATAAACATATATACACAGTTTTTTCATGATAAAAAGGTTGTTAAAAATAGTGGCGGGTTCATTGAGATGTAATTATTATCAGGACTGACATTCAATCGTACGTAATAACGGTGTAATCGTGGTCAATTGCTTTGTTTACAATTTCTATTGAAATGAACATAGATCTATTGATTGATACGTAAATTTGATGAACGAATCCTTTTAAACAATTGAGCCAAATATAAATTTGAAGTTTTTGAAATGTAATGATGTAAGAAACAAATGGAGATAATAATAAAATGAGATGAGTATTCTCACCATTTAAAACGCAATCTAAATATTTTAGATTATGTATATGGTCGAAGGTAATTTCTCCGTGTTTCTCTTTGAACTCTTTGATCTCTTGATACAATTTCTCTTGGACATCGGGGTTCAGAGCCAATTCATGAACGCACATGACTAAAGTTGATGCTGAGGTTTCATATCCAGCGGCAAAGAATATGAAAACTTGGCTCGCTATTTCTTCTACAGACCATTCTGTAACCAAATAGTTTTTTTTATAAATTTACCTCAATTTTGTTTTCAGCTAAATATTTTTTTCATTAATATTTTTAATTCTTTGATTTTAATAGCCTCGCGGATTAATCTTAATTTAGATCGAGGTTCTGTGGTTAATCAAACCGAATGTAGCTCGTCAATTCTGTGGGCACACATCGATGACTTCGACGTGCGCCTAGGTTTATGTCCGAAAATTCTTTAACCCTTGCACGGACGATCCTCTTTGTTTGTCCAATGTATGACAAGTTACAATCACAATCAAGTTTTTATACATCCGCTAGTTGTAAGGGAATGGCACTCTTATACATATTTTACTGAACTTACCTTTTGCAGGTTTTTGTTTGGATGCTTCGTTACTTTCTGATTTATTACCGTTTGTATCACTTTCATCTTTCAATGTACCTAAATTTAAAATATATAATTAGCAAAGGTTTACGGAATAAACAAAAATAAATATTTTTTTATACATAAGGAAAATATAACAAATTGTTTGGATAACCACACTGCGATCTTATTGTATTCTAGCAAATAAATGTAAAATGTTTTTTTTATATTCACCTTTAGAAGCCTCCATCAGTAATTGTATCATGTCAGGTCTGTAGATATTGTTTTTTTCTCTATGTTGCATCGTGTTCACAACTAGTCCTTTAAAGAAGTTGATAACTTTTTTTGGAAATATCGTGATTCCTAGAGTCTATAAAATTTTTTTTTCAGTTAATTACCAAGAACTTAAATTTTTGGCGCAAAAAATAGAAAATATTATACATATATTATGTACCTTTGTAAAGTTCGGAAATAAGCCTACAAGAATCATATAAAATCTTTGGAATAAAGTAAAAGAAAAAAGATCTCTGCCGATTGTGAAAAATTCATTGTCTCGATCCTTGACTGAATTCACTTGAAGACCGAAGGCAGCAGAAGCTATGACGTCATTGGTATATCGTCGCATTACGTCTTGAACATCAACGTCTTCATTTGTGTGACCTGCGTTATAGAAAAAAAACACACTTCTAATACAAATATTTGGCACTAATAACTTTAATTATTGTACTCGATACAAGTTGTGACTTTCATTTTAGAATAATCTTATTGAAAACGAAACATGAGGAGTTCGACAATATTCACACCCGAAGTTTAATTAGATTTAGACGTCATTAAAAGTTAGCAAACGTTATGTTAACATAATCCGTACTGACAAGTATAAACATTTGTAATGTCTGATACGAATGTGATTAATTTGAAAATGTATTCTTTGCTTGTAGTAATTCGTAATTTCTGTTTCAATTGCTTTCTTTGTTAACATTGGAATTTAATCAAAACGACATTAACTGTCACAAAGCCCACGGTAAATATCAAGCAATGCTTAAAGTTAATTCTTTCATGAACAGGTTATTGTAATTCCACTCAAAGTTACGGTTAAGTCAAATATTAGGATTAATATCTTTATATTAATATTACTAAAAACTTAAGAATACAACATACATAAAGATAAATAAATACATATAGATGGTCACCTTTTAGATATTCTACAATGTTGGAACTAATTTCGCTCATGAACGGCATCATGAGACGCATCTTGGAGCTGGTGAACGCTGGGCTGAGGGTTGTTCGCATGCTGTGCCATCTCTCACCTGGATATATTAAAAACTATAATTAATATAGTATAACAGGCCAATAAGAAGACAGTAACATTTGTTTTATTCCAAGTGAGATCTATTAATATGATATCCTTACTTTTAAAATTACTATCTCATTGATTGATATATTCCATATATATGTATAATATATCGAATTTATAAATCAACCCCATTGATAAAAATATTTTCAATACTTTAAAATCAAGTGAAATGTTTTAAAAAGGGGGTACAGTGAAAGTATGAATGTTTTATTGTAAGTCAATAAATGAAATATAATAGAAAGCATAAGTCTGACATGACATTCATATTTACAATTGGTTTGTATTTAAACAATAGTGGATTTGACGTGTTTATCATTAGAATTGTATATTAATTACTTTAAATTGTTCATGAATACATTTTGTGTCAAAATAATCGAGTTACTATTTAAATTTATTTAAAATATATCGGGTTGAAGTTACAATATTAGTAAGGAACGGATTTTACAAAACACAATTTGTGTTTAATCAGTCTTACCTTTCATACTAAAAAGGCTTCCTCCAAAGAGAGGCTCAGTTTCTTCCGAGAAGAAAATCTTATGGTCAGTGAAATGTTGAAAATCCTTTACTGTGATATTTTTAGTGATCTCCGGATCTCTAATAATAATTATCTTACTCGTGCCTTCGATGTAGCCCACATATCTGTTAATAGAAAAATTTATGGAACAATTTATTGTATGACAAAATTATTTCAAACTCACCTCTCTTCTGGGAAGGCTTTGTATACAGCTTCAAGATCGTCCAGAACATGGCATTTAAGAAACAAGCTCCTTAAATTATTTCCAAAAACAGGAACACCGGGTAAATATTTTATGCCGCGGTCATCGAAATACTTATGAATACTTTTGTGTGTATAAATAAAATATACTATGAGAGAAGTTAGTAAAAACACAACAATTTCGATGATCATTTTGATTTGAACTGCTACGACGTACTATCTCATGCGCGGGACGTTAAATAATAACAGCGAACTTGAATTATTTATTTCAATAGCTATTACGTTTAATAAATGTCGAACGGTTGGAAGTTATAAGCGGTTAGCAAGAAATCTCAAATCGCAAAATACAACATTAGCTTTATATCACCTTATAATATTATAGAGCCATTAATTGTTGCTAATATTTTTAAAAATTTTAAATGTTATCATCTTTTTTAATTAATGTTTCTTTTCCTTTTAATAACGTTATACGAGTATGATAGACAATTAGTAAATATATCGTCAACGTCTATTTGTTCCTTCAGGGACGTTTAAAGGCCAGGATGTCATTTTAAATATGTTATCAAGGCCCAATCGTATGTAATAACGGGAAGGATGTATCACTGTGAAGACTATTATTAACTGCTGTATTTTGAGGTTGATAGATTTATTTGTCTAGGTTATAAAATTTCGCAACAACTTTAAGAACCCGGCTTTGCTTCATAACTTTTTTTTATTATATGATGAACTTATGTATTTCTAAATAAAATAAACTTGCACCACTTGAGCTCATCTGAAACGAAAAATTTTTATGACAAAACAAAGGAACAATAAAAAAATAAAATATTAATTGTTTCTATGTATTTACATACATGATTTCAAAGTGTCCTTTGTTTAACAAATATATGTATAAAATATATATACCATTCGTTGTGTAAACTCATGGATCCCTGATGTTGAGAAGCATTCTCCTCCTCGCTGAACATTCTGCTGATCACTCGCCAGAGCTGCTATTAAAGCACTCCTTGGGTCGTACTGCCCAGAACACTCCGAATT
Organism: Danaus chrysippus; assembly: GCA_916720795.1. Classification (NCBI taxonomy): domain Eukaryota; kingdom Metazoa; phylum Arthropoda; class Insecta; order Lepidoptera; family Nymphalidae; genus Danaus; species Danaus chrysippus. The sequence continues at coordinate 12,069,336 of CAKASE010000082.1, read as the reverse complement.
ACAACTAGTGCAAAAAATGGCTCTCCATCCAACAGGGAGACATCTTGTAGGGCACTACATGTTATTATTCGCACAGGCGGTAATTCGCAACCTTGGTTCGGTAAGTCCTTTGAAGGAGCATCACGCTTAGAAGAAGAAGATTATCAGAACAAAGAAGGAACAGGTAAGCAAAATTGGTGAGAGACAATTGCAAGTCCCCGCGAGAACTCGTTCCTGTTGGTCTCTCGTTAAAACGATGCAAGGGAATTTGTGTATCCATTATTCACCGTTCTTGTGAAACCCAGATAGCCCGTTTATTCAGCTAAAGAGACTGTCTGGGTACTGTTTTTGATTCGAATTCGACTTTTGATGATGAGTGATGAATGTGCCGTTTACGCACAGAACTGCACTTGTGAACCTGTTGACCCTCGACGTCAAGAAGTTCCGTTTCAGATTGTATCTTAGTTATTGTGTTTTAGATGTCTAGTGCTCCAAAGTACCAATTAATTCCATTTGACTCCTTACAATATCTGACAGTTCGTGTTATCAGCGATCCCATGTTCACAAACGATATAGAAACCTTAAGCCTGTTGTTCCGTCTGTACAACGGAAAATGTTCTAATTAAATATTTTGCATAGTGTCATCGTCACCAGAAAGTAATGTCACCTTGTCATTGCACCACTCGCCGTAGGGTCGGATTTCAACCACATTGTCGTCAAAAACGTGCGTCGTGGTAAATTTATCCACGTCCATGAAGTATGTGAGATGATTTTCCACCTGAGGTTTTTCCAGAAAGCTACCTTACGGGTTTCCCAAACATGTTCAGGTACCTCCTCCACAATCAAGGCTGGCAACACATGCACAATACTTTTTATGTTGCAGGTGTCCATGGGCAATGGTGATTAATTCTCCTTAGGTAGGTCGTCTGCCTCTTTCTAATATTCATATGTATATATAAATATATTTAGAGTTTAATGAGATCTAAGATTTTCGCAAGTACTCATTTAAATGAAACTAATTATGTGTGTGTCTCCACATTTCTTCTGCCCGTGATCACGGCTGCTGTAAAATAGCCGAAACGTCGGGAGTATGTAGTTTATAGTCAAAAATAAAAAACGTGTAATAAATCCGAAAATATTAGTTTCATTTATATTTATAGTTTGCCGAGACTAGTTACCCTATAACAATCACTTCTGATCGTTAGTCTCCTAATAACTGTTTCAACAACCCTGGTCCTGGGTAGTCTGCTCAAATGTTCCAAACCTTGAAACAAATGTTCAAAACCATTTTGTTGATACCAGGAATATAAATACACGTATACATTTAAATATATCGCCCGTCACTATAAAATTAAAATTAACATAAAATAAATCCTTGCCATTCATTTAAATGAGATTCAATTAACATACTCTTCGATTAACATCCTCTAACCTAACGACCTAAGACATTCTTCAATAATATGTTTTTCATACTTCTACAGTAGGTACTGCAATAAAAAAAGGATCAAGGAATCTTAATTCTACAAATATAAACACAAACCATATTTTAGATCTTATAATATAACGATATAAGCCCTTTAATTATTATATACTAAATATCTTGTATTCTGACAATGTTTCAGTCTACAACATAGCAGAGCTGTCTCATAATAATTAACAGAACGCAGTATTTTGAGGCGACATTCATTCCTCACGAATTCATGAATTTATTCATGTGTTCTCCAACAATTGTTGGTTTACGTTTATAATTTAGAAGGAACGTTATATCTCCGGAAACTATTTGAGTCCCAAATGTCGTTCGTCTGGTAGGAAATCACAATGTTGTCATAGCTTCAATAATTTTAACAGTTATTTTTGGTTATTAATCCAAAATTTAAAACTTTAGTTTTCAATCGTGCGTGTTGCGTCTCATTTCTATAATATGAATAATATCTATTTATATTCCACTAATGATGTGTTGTTTAAAATTAACATTAATGTAATGTTTTTGTTTGATAACAAATTTTTGAAAACAATATATGTAAGTGACGTTATGGAAGTAACGACTGATAACATGACAAGTGGCAGTTGCCGGTATCAATTAGTATTAAATGCTCACCCTTGAACCAGACACTTATCATATAAACAAGTTACATTCGATCACTATTGTAATTCGTGACTAAACAAACATTAATAACATCTTCATTTGAGGTCAAAACCACAAGTCTAACTTAAATTTTATATGTATAAAAGTACTATCTCCATAAAAGGTTTCTAAAATGTAAGTTACATTGGATGTTAGGGATTCTTTATAATACGAAACAAGCCAATAGAATAGTTATAATAATAATTACACCGAAGACGTACTCCTATGACTTTAATAAATTTTGCTTGAGAGTCAATATTTAAGAACAATTAAAACAATTAACATAGTTGTGTTAATCAAATTAGATTTTGACATATAAAACATGTTATGTATGTAGTAGGTAGTTAATAGGCTTACATCTGCAAAGAGTCTTTTTCGTATTTTATTATGAGATTTTATTAGGTAAGTTATACAAAATTATGATTGATTTAATATTTAATATTTTACGATCAGAATTCAGACACTTCCATAAAAGTAAACACTCTTTGTTTATGATGCATTTATTGCATATAATTTAAAGGTTATTCAACGTCGGATTGGTACATAGAGAAATGGCGCTCAGAATTAAAATGCTGGGATAAATCTAATCTTAGTCGGTCATAAATCTTGGTTCGTTAATTCTAATATCTGATGTTCTTTTAAATAAAATAAGTTATTAACAAAGTGTGTTGAAGATTTATGCATAACGATGAAAGTTAAACTGTTCTGTCACACCCCAGGTATCTAAATGAAAACTTCTGGATTTTTTTGTATTGTTATGATCCACAAATTCTGACTAGCTCTTGCATGCATGAGCGAGTAACTTTACCCCTACTGTGCTGCCGAAATTTACGGGACATATGATAGATGCACAAATGACTTTTATAAATTTTCTTTTCTTTCTTCTTTAAATACTGAAAGTAATATATATTATTGCATTTGTATAGAACGCTGACAAAACATCTTATTGTGGTGTTGGTTAGCCTAGCTTCAAAATCATTCGAAACTTTGAATGCTGTGTCTCATGTTGGCAATTTAAATAAATCATTTATATGTAAAATAATTATTTTATTTGCTATATCTGCAATTTAATATATTAAAAAAGATTTTTGTTAAATAATTATAAACATTAGCATAATATGAACTGTGGACGCAAAAATGTTTAACATAGAGGTAAATTTGAAACAGTTGTAAATATGTAGAGCCATTTGTTTATTATATAATTTTTATTATAAAATAGCAGTGAATATTTTTGTTGTTAGTATATTTTATTTTTGTATCAATTTAAATCAATATTGTTGATTTAAATCAAAACAATATTAACCAACATATCTCAGTAAAAACAAATTTAGCTGACGTTGTTTTTTCTGCTTCGAACCCTTCGAGGTAGGGTTGTCAAAACTGTTTATTTAAGAAAAAATACATATCATGTTGCTGGAAGCTTGAAGACATCGATCATAATATGATAACGAGTCATCTTTGGGGTGACTATGGTTTTATGAAGGTTGTGGATATCATATGCACATGATTTACTAACGAAAAACGTTATATGTGATGTAGATTTTTATTTATTTGAATTTATTTAAAACATAATTGATCATTATCTTGAATTTGTTTCTAAATTAACTTTTAGTATGATTTTAATATTAAAAAACGGTCACCCTACATACGAAAGTCTTTTCCTTTGAGGAAAATAGAGCGAGTCAAATAACATTTGAGTCATCTGGTTGACAAGGAGAAGACCTGTTTACTGGCTATCATAGGGAGCTGATAATATTATTGATGATTTCGTTATTGACTTACTTCTGCTTGTTAAATACAGATTTATGTCAATAAAGACTTATTTATATTGGAACATATTGATTTATTTTGTCTAGCTTCTTATTATAAATTGGACTGTTTGTATAAAGACAATTATATAGAAAAGCTTACATTCTTATTTATGTTTCTGAGATATTCATATAATCTATTTCATATTTGACGACAATAAAAATATTTTCATTACGAAGTATTAGTTTTATGTATAGTACATTTTTATTCTCTATTTAATCACTTTCTATATATCGACTTAATTATATTCTTTAATAAAATCTAAACCAAGTAATTGCTTGACTGTTTCCATCGAGTGTTTATCAAATATGATCATAATAATTGATCAAGATTTCAAACATGCCACCAGCCCTGTGTCACTATTCATAATATAAATTTATGTTTGTATCAAATCAAAAGTGAAATAAAATAATATGATTATAGTAATTCCTCTTATATAAATTGCAAAAATAACTGTATTACTTGAATACGAACAAATAATATAGTTGTCAAAACTTACATACAATGACGAACGCTTTCAACAAGTAAGCTATCATGCCCTGTCTGGAGACGGTGATTTAAACATTCTACATATATATTATGTGCTAACTCATGAAGTGACGTTTTGTGAGAGAGTAAACTAAAATCAACGTTTCAAAATATAATAAGTATATTTATATCCAAATGTACACTAGTACTATAAATACGAAACAAAAAACATTCGGGAGAAAATCAATAAAATCTTTAAAGGCACTTTGGACTGACCCATTGGAGTTGAATTTTTTCCCTTACAAGAAGAAATCCAAGCCTGGAAATAAATAGAGGCAAGGTCCGGTGAGTACAGTGGATGTCTACAATATTTTAATTGAAGTTCATCTTATTTGTTGACTGTCTAGTATGCGGTGTGTGATCTAGGTTGTTCTGAGGAAGCAATAGCCTGTGGCGATTGACCAGACTCAGTTGTTTAGCAACTAGCTCATCCATCAATATTTGCGATTACTGACATATGTATTACATGAGTAAATAGTTGCATAAATTTGGTATTGGAACTCCTTACCAAAGGGGAGATTTCAGATCAAAATAGCCACTACGCTAAAACGCAAATTGCATATGTGAGAAGCTTATACAACGCAAAAGTTAATTTTCTACATTGAAAAGAAAATAATTACATATATTTTGTGTAATTAGTTTGTCATTTAAAATAGTCTACTAAGTTTTCAAACGACAAACAAGACTATAATCATCGTTCCGACTCTCAAGTGTTGTTACTAAATAAACCCTTGAAAACTTTCACTAGTAATTGGATCATGTCAGGTTTCAGAATGTTGTTTTTCTTTCTATGTACTATTGTGTTTGTAACAACTTCATAATGGGATTCAGAAGTTTAGTTGAATAAATAGTAAAAGTAATTATTAAGAGGTATTTGAATTTCTACTAATATTCCTATTTCTTGAGAAAATGTCTGAATAATATTGTTAATAACTAATCCTATATCTTTAAAGTTGCATAAACCTATAAATATCGCGATGGTAATAAAAGAGTCTTGTTTAACAGGACGAGTCTTTACTCACATGTACATCAATATCATATTTTTAAATAAAAGTATTTAAAGACCAGAAGAAACTGTTGCAAAGACTTCGTTATTTTTACATTGAGTAGTGACGTCATGAAAGTACAATTTTGACGTGGTCTGTAGGTATTTATATATTATTAATGTTAATGTTTTCTATACCAATTTTGGTGATCACTTTATTATTAGAATGCCTGACAACGGCCTCATTATAAATAAAACATAGCGAGTGTTAAGCTAAAGTTCAAATATATTTAAATGTCATTAAAAGTTAGCAAACTCAAGAAATGTTCATACGTTCAGAATGTTAAGTAAATTATAAACTAACAATTGTTTTGTTTCATATTAATTTGATAAATTTAAAATTATTCTTTTTATTTGTTAAATAAAGGTTTAGTGTGCAGTAAGTATTAATATTTGATATCAAGTTTCATTGGTATCATAGTATATAATCATTATAAATATTAATTAGTGAATATTTCTTTTGTAATAATATACTTCCAAAAAATTTGTTACTCGACAATCAAATTGATGATTTAAAGTTCAACAGTTGAATAGAAACGTCATGTTTGACATTTAATAATAATAAAGACTTTTAGGAATGTTGAGGGATTAATATACGTACTATATTATGTCAAATTCTTTTCTAATACATATACCTATTGTGTGTTAAAACTTTTCTGCACTTTGCTTCACATAAATATTGACAGTGATATATGACATTAATATCCTTTTCAGAAATCTCTTCAAAGGCGACATGGTGTTTACATTTACAGTGATTATATTATAATTAACTAAACAGATTTTTTTATATTTAATAGCCAAGAGATTTAATAAAATTATCTATGATTGAATGTGAAATATTATTAATCTCAGATTTTTTATAGCCTTCATATAATTGATTAATAAAAATTATTAAACATTATACCCGCCTTCCCAGACTTTATGGGTACCGTTGAAGATATGTTTCTCCAAGTCGCTAAAGATAGTCTTGGCATGTTTTTCTCAAGGCAATTGTTTCCAGAATGTACACTAGGTTTTCAATAACATAATTAATAGTTACTTCACTGTTTATACACCTTTTGCAATGACTTAGAATTTATAAGTGGTTCTTAAGATGATTTTATAGTTGTGCGTGCTTCAAACAATATGCTCCGTTCATTGCTGCGAGTTGTAATTACCACATGTGTTCGTTACGAAATAGAATTTTTATCCGTTATATATTAATTAGCATTTTATTTTTTTTTTCATCACTTTTTGAGTCACTTTTACCTTATTTTTAAACACGCAAAAGATCTCATTTTTAAATAATATGTTATCCCTGGCAACAAATATTACTCTTCTATTTGAAATTTGGAAATCAAAATATTTTAAATGAGTAAATACTTCATAATATTTATTACTAAGAAAATATTATGACTATCAGATGTATTTTTCTCGTAAAATGAGGATTAATCATCCCGATCATTTATTCAGGGTAAATATTCCTGTTTAATGACATTCGACATGATTCACGTTAACTTAAAGACCCACCTGGTGATAAGTACTAATATTAATTTTGGGGAAGCTGTATATGTTGTCTAATAGAACATATGAAATATATTTAGTAACGATAATTGTTAAAGGTGGTAGAGCCTAGCTGTGGTCAAGTTACTGCAGCTCGAACATGAGCTGGTTCAACCGGGGGAGTACCACCCTCTCATAGAAGATTGGCGAGAAGTAGCCTTCACTGGCTGCATTTCGTCCGATGAGTTGGAGAGCAGGTAGCTCTTTCCCTTTTCCATTCCTTTTCTACCCCTTCCCTGTTCCCTCTCTTTCCCACGTTTCCCTCCCCCTCTATCCCAATCAAGGGTGGCGACACATCCACGACATGAAAAATGCTGCGGATGTCCATGGGCGACGGTACTACCTTCATCATGTAGGCCGTCTGCTCGGTTGCCCATTTTACCATAAAAGAAAGTAATTCTTAAAACATATCTAGTTTTGAGATAGTTGAGCGTCTTTGGTAAAGAGAGTCAAGTAAAAAAATGAACTGCGTCTTTTTAAATGGACTAAAACAGACAATACAAACATATTTCCATGTTATATGTAGAAGTTTGTTACTAAAGAGTAAGATATATGTATAACAAATTTATAATATTACGTACAATTGAAAAATAATACTTAATTAAAGACATGATTTAAAAGACGAAATAAGTTTAAAAACTATAAAAATACAATAAGAATAATTCGGTAGGTATTAACAGACGAATTTGTATTTCATAAACATGTATGGGACTGTTTTTAGTCCTACACGGTTGTAGATTTACCCCATGTGGTAGAAACTACAATCTTCTTTTACCAATCATATTATTCTTTAGATGCAGATTTAATTGAACGTTTCACCTAATATCGGTTAAAAGCTATTCATTAAGATGGAAAGGCTTTTCTCAAGTTGTCAGTTACATAAATAGGGTGCATGCTACACAGTTGACAATTAACATTAATGGTTGTAGACTAAGTTTACCAGAGCTTGTTAAAAATATATACCAAGAAATCTAAGTTTCTTAATTCAGTAGCTGAAATCAATACTGAAGCTGTTTTTCATAGTAATCTTTTCGTAAGTCGAAGTTGCCAAGAGTTAGTACATTCATAGTGTATGCTAAATTGTATGTATATTAAATTAAATTTTTGTATTCTGATGTAGTAATAAATGATTGTTTCGTTTAATTTTAAACCTCTTGGCTCACATACTCTGTGGCCACCTTAGTACAAAGCGCAGTTCTATGTTATTAGCATTATTGAGTTATGGTGCTCGATTTTAGTTCACGACGTTGTTTAGCTAAGTTACGGGATTTATTGAGTTAGTTATTGCACCCTTTCTGTCCACGGTACATTCGATACCAACACACTTATTTTGTAGGTTATTCAAAAATATAACTTTAAGGAGACTTTAAGAGTTCTTAAAAGTGTATCTTCTTTAGTGACGTAGTCGTTTTTACCGTACCCTTGAATTACTTGTGTCCGTTCCAATCTTGATTATTCATAAGAAAATTTAAACATCGCCTAACTGATATTTATTTTTGTATTATACAACTATTCAATACATTACCACAGATTTTTAAAGCCGTATATTCCTTCCTACTATCCTCCCATTAACTATCATTGACTTTAACTGTATCAATGTACTAGAACACAAAATACTCCTAGGGGAGCTCTACCTTTTAGACGAGTTGATTCGCATATACGTTTCCTGTTTAAATAACACAGAAGTAACCCAAGGTAATGGATGCACATTTTTGTTTTAATTGTACAATTAGAGGTACATATATGTATGATTCTTACTTCAAATGTATACAAATATCCAAATAACATTTGATGAGAACAAAAATTACAATACAGTTGTATGTCGTTTATCTGTTAGAATAAAGACTGAGTTTACACGTAGGTACATTCGAATTCCCCTCACAACCCCTGGAGGGTTATATAAACATTAGGGAGGGAATCTTTTATCTCGAACACTCCGACAATAACTCCGCGAATCAGTATCGTTGACACCGCGTGACGGAGTCGCAGCTAGCACGTGACACGACTACACGGAACGATGGTGTTACAAGACACAAGCTGAAGCGGGATTGATATACTATACACAGTATAGTTGTATTGTATTGACTATATAGAAATAATTCAAATGTTATCGAAAAAAGGAGAACGACCAAATTAATTTCTAAAGAGCTTTAGCGTTTCCTGTCTTCAAATATGTATGTGATCACGTAAAATAATTGACTTAATAATGTTTAACTTAAAAAATATATTTATCTTACTGCTAAAGTAAACATAAAAATTTAAAAAATACATGTATTTTCTTCTGTTATAAAACATTTATATTTATCTTTAATTGTATAATTTTAGAATATCTTCGAACTATTTGCGATTGTTAAGGGTGAACGAACTTTTCTCATTTAATCGACATGAAGTATACGATGGAGCTGAGCTTCTATTCTAGAAGTGATACCTTTTTTCCTCTAATTCACCATACCCAGAATATATAGATTTTCATTTTCAATTGTTAAATAAGTAACAAAAGATACATTGGCTGCACGTTTTTGCCTTAGTCATATAAATGATCAATGTAACTTTAAGTAAATAATGTAATGCCTTATAATAAAAAATATTTCCTAAATTGAGAATATGAATATTATGAATATGAACGATTTGATTTTGATATTATAGTGCATCGAAATATATTAAAAATACGCCTCTCTTGTAGAATGCGCCAAGTGTTCAATACCCAATATCGACAAGAAATCTGACAAAGTATTTTCTATTTCCTGGCTCACTGTTGTTATTTCACTAATTTAATTTAAAAATAAATGAAAAACAAAATGAATAAAATCAAATACTAACAAAGGAGAAATACCAAACTGATCAACTCTGGTACTACAGTAACACTTATACATGTTTTAATACATAATACATGCTGTTGTAATAAAAAAACTAAAATCTACTAGCTGTTGATTAAGGCTTTGGCTGGATATTAAACTTTCTTCGTGATACGCGTCATCATTCTTATATTTCATTTGACTTTAAGATCATACCTATATTAGACCACGACGTAATGATATCTAAGATCTTGAAAGTACACATTTTACTTTACCGCGTGCGTGATCACGTTCAGATAAAATGAAAGTGTTATATATATATGTATATAAATAGATACCAAAAAACCGTACTAACTGATAAACACACTTTGAAAGGTAACTGAAAAGTTGCATTAAATGTAATATAATAAATTTTCTCGTATATCTGATAGGCATAGTTTTATTTAGATCCTGTAAATCCTGAGTTGGCAACAATAGGAACAATCGGAATCTGAGCACAATACATTTTAGATTAATTTTTTTTTCGAAAATTAGCCTATATTTGAAGGCATAAATAACATCGTTACAATGGTATAGTCGAATTGAGAACAATCTCTTTTTGCAAGTTTGATCAATACTAATCTATGTCACTTCTTGTATACCTACTTGCAAATAAAAGTCTCATCAAAATCGATTCACTGGTTCCAGAGTAGCTACAATAAACAAACAAATAAAGAAAAAGTCTATTAAAATGATATAAGGAAGCGTAAACTAGTTCTGACAAATCAAAGGAAACTATTTAATGTTTGAAATTATTCTTTTGCTGTCAAGTTAAGATCTTACAGAGAGAAAAGCTAAAAGTTTTAAGAGCATATTCTTGTATAACCCTTACCAGGATAATAAGATACTTTTTCATAAAACTTATGTATATGAGAGCACTTCGGAAGGACATACTATCAATGCCAATTACTCAGACCCCTTACAATTATTAACAATTCAGCTTCACTGGCTCTTATCAATTAAAATAATGATAAACAAACAACGAATGAGAGTAAACCCTCAGGAGTTGACGCTTAATAAGTTATTTACATTCACTAATTGTAGTGCTGTTAAGGAAAGTCAAAGTTTCAAAGTGAAATATGACAGTGTTCTCAATATCTGGGTAGCTGTTCCGTTGATGATATCACTAATTAATAAATATTATTTACACAGCCCGATCCAAGTAATTTTAAAGATTTCATTTCATCAAATTGCTATGTAAAAGAAATTTATGCAAAATAATGCAAAGTGGTCTTGTATATGCACATACAAATATACTATAGCTTAGCTCTCACACTAAGTTCCATCACATTAAAGAATAAATGACGAATCAGCTTTATTTTCTACCGAAACTTTCTGACCAACCTGTTTCTTAGTGCAGTCTCAATTGTGGAATAAACAATTAGTGTTTCAAATCACTTTATTCTTTTTTAAAGCGGAATTCTCGGTGAGTTCTAATAGTACGTATGCGCTTCCATAACTTCTGAGAGAAATGATACGAAACATAGATCCAAAAACTCTGAAGCCCAACGCATTCTTTCCTATTTCTGTACTGATAAACGAAGTTTCCGTACCCACCTTGAACATACTTTTTCATGTGAAGATGTTTATGGATCGTACGATGAACGGTACTTTTAGAGATAACAAGCCTAACTACAATTTCTTTAATCTTCGAGCGGCGGTCTGAGACTACCTCCTCTTCTTTCGTTTCAGTAGTGAGGAATCAGTAGTGAGGAGCAATCGTTTCAGTAGTGAGGACGACATGATAAGCGTACAATTTAATTCAACATGTAGCGACATGTAGCGTAGACCTATATCAGGGTAGTCCATGCTGGGATCGACTAGATACGTGACAGAAACATATCTATAAAAAATACACATTTAAAATTAAAGATATCATTACATCGTTCATATTTTTTTATTCTTTTAAATAAATGTACCACTCTTATAAACAGAATTGCATCATGTTATGCACTCATGTTTAAGTGTTACACTGTATGAATACGAAACATGTCTGACGCAGAACACTTTATGTTTATAATTTAATTAAGTTTATGTTAAGTAGAAAAAAAAATTATGAGTGTTGTAATTTTACAGGATTTATAATTATAATGAAAAGGAAAGAAATACAATTGTGGCTTCTGTTCTGAGACTTCCGTAACGAATTACAAAATACTCATAATAAATTAAGGCAACAGATGAAATTTAGAAGCATTTCTCTAAGGAAATGAGGAGAGTTATATTTAACTGTTAAATAAATGTTATTAACACATCGCCATTACTTACTATAAGTTTACATACTTAATATAAGCTTATATGTAGTAGACTGAAAATAAGTGTATAACAAGATGGTCTTTATTTTAGTAAAGTTAGTACATCACACATACAAACCGACAACAAATTAAATATGGAAAATTTCTATTTTAGTGTACATACGGATCTTTTAATTTGAAATAAAATAATTAGTTAGTCTGGAGGTCTAACCTAATTTTGTTAAAAAAACAAATATTTTTATTTTATTTATTTTTAGCTTGTTTTAATATGAAAATAACTTAGGTAAATTTTTAAAAAAATGTGACCTATAAAAAATACTACATATATTGTTTAATTTTCGGTACGGTTAGGTAAACTTCTTAAATTTTTAGATTAGATAAGGTTGCGTCTTTAATTAATTTAAAAAAAACTAGTTTTCTATTTTATGCATAAATGGGTAGGTAATAGGTAAATCTCTATTTCTAGCATTAAATTTAAATAATAAAAAGATGAAACTCTACTAAGCAATTGATTTCTGACAACCTGAATTCAGAACAACGAGATAATTGACAGTACTAAGTAAAATCAATTGTAAAAGCAAACGTCCTAAGCCTACAGAGCAATCTAAAAAGTGAGCAAAATGGTCGGATTGTAATTTGCGGCGCGGCCCCGGAGCATTTGTCAAAGCCGTGACGTTTGAAAAATTTTCCCAGTCCAATACGGAAAGAAAGATTAAATCAAGAACAAACATGTAATTTTACTAGATAGGAATTTTTTATAATTTTAAATTTACCCATAATATTATTTGATCTGAATGTAAATAAGGGATATTTGAAAATCTATTTTACTGTGTCGTTCAAGTGTACAGACTAATTTTGGCAACCGTGCACCGATTATTAAGACTTAAACTGAAATGGCCAATAATTAGTATCAAAACGGATTTATTACATAACAAGTAGTTGGGCTAGTTAGTCCTCGCAAACGTTAAATCAAGATGTTCTTAACATTTCTATAAAGAAATTTATATTATATACATAAAGAGTCTCTTCTCGAAGTTTTGTTATCTATGTATAAAAAACCTCCCCTGTACGTTCTATAATTTTAATCGGTTTTCGGGCAGGTGCAAAGTGTCAACCATTTAATTTTATCTTTACCTATAGAGCTTTAATAAATTTCTCAATCAGTTAAATCAGTTAAAATAACGATAGTCACGGCTTTTATTAGCTACATTTTAAACTTCTAATTAAAATCTATATGATCTAAAATCCATACTGTCTAATTACTATGTAGAACGTTAAATATATTCAAGGGTACATTGTTTTACCATTGATATTGATTTTGTTGAGTCATTGACCATGGAAGTTTTATTTTCTATTATTCTGGCATGTAATAAAAATAAGCAATCTTATTCAAATAAAATTCACAAATCTTTTGAAACAAAAGTCTCAAAATTCCTAATTTTATTCTGGAGAATCCAATGCGACGTCATTTTGGGACGTCGTAAAAAGAAGAGGCAAATCTTCGTCATTAGACCTCATCACATTTTTACTGCTCTTGAGTTCAATGAGACGAAGAAATTGTCATTTAAAACTGATTCTGTTTTACGTATTTTCTTAAAAATGTTACAGATATACGATAATAACCTTATTTCATATGTCTAATCTTAGTTATACGTACCAATTTAATTTATTTAAAAGTATAGTTACAAAATTACAGTATTTTTTACTCTTTTTTTTGGACATTACCGGCCCTACAATGTCACGGATTTAAGCTTTGTTGGTGTAACGACGAATTATTTCCACCCCCGTTAGTTTTTTTCGGAGACGAAATAGGAAACAGGAAATTGCCTCGGATCAGTGAAATCGAAAGTTAATTTGCATGGGTTTTTCGATTCTTCAAATGAAATCCGAGAACGTTTGTTGAATTTGACGAACTTTTTTTATTACAAATAAAAATAATCAGAAGCGAATAAATATGTAATGATTTCGGTGAATTGTCATGTTTTAATCCGTAGATAATTTCATCTATGAAAGTATTATAAACTGGTTTGAATATGTCTTTAATCAATGTTTGAGTGTACTGTGAATTGTGTACAGACACAATGCCAGCCATTTCTGATAGCAATCTGTCAATTTATCGATGTCGTGACATCGAGCAATTGGAGAGCATCAGATCCAGTAGTCAATAGTTCGCTACCAAATTGTTTGTTTTTCCCAATTTAGTACGTTCAAAATATTTAGCTAGTTTTACAGTACCATATTTTATTATTCTATATTTTCGAAGTCTTAATAAAATATGAAATGAGAAAGTTTTATGCTTGCTCATTTGGATTACTAAACTCTAGGATTTATTAAAATTTTAAGAAGGTTACGTAAATTGTAACCTAAAAAATTCTCTTTGATATTAATGAAAAAATATTTATTGCGTACAGCTTATATTAATATTTCCGTTAATTTAAAATTTAAGCAGTAAGTTTATGAGATTAGAATTACTATATTTTTAAGATATTTGTGTGTTAATAAACTTTATCATAGCTACATATTTAATGACTAATACTTCTTCTATATGGTGGTGAAGACGTTATCTAATAAGTCTTTGTAAGTAAATTCATTTCATGTCTTATGTATATTGTTTTAGTCAACTTACAATTTTATTTAATTGAGGTTACAATCCTGTAATCCTATCGTAATGTTAAAATGATAAAGTTATTATTATTTCGTTAATACAGATTATAACAATGTAACAAGACCCAAGCGTGCAATAATTTTTCGGGTCCGTGTCGTCTTATTCTCGACACGCGCCATTCATAAAGTGAACTTAGTATTCATTTGCTGACGTTGTCGTCAACGCGTTCATAAATTCTGATTACGCTGGCGGGCTATTTACTGTACTTTACACTTATACTACGTTGAAAACTTTCACGTGATAAGAAAATGTAATCTTATGTTTTAGTTTGAATTTTATTCGTATCATTTCCGCACTTTAAAGATTTTCCATTACTGCTCTCTGACTTCGGTTTCCTCGACGTGGTTCTAGGAATGATGGCTTAGCGGATATTATAAGGGAGAGGGAATGAAGATATGCTAGTTTAGAAAAGTAAACAAACAGGTGGTTATAAATAACGTTATTTATATAAAATTTTACAGTCGTAAAAAGTCTTATTTTATGTGAATATTAACTACAAATTAATATTTTACTAGACCATAAACTAAGTTTGTGTAAAGTTGCTGAGTATATTTTCGTTTTAGTTTCTCTTAACATTTTTTTGAAATATATCGTAGGAACAAATTGTATGCATAAGAAAAGAATATCTGAAATACTAAGCGCAGCTGGAGTCTAGTTAACGGCCGGGGGCTGAATATCAAAGTTATCATCTTCTGAGTTAATTTATTCGGTTTATGCAAAATTAAACTTTACACTAATGTTTTAGAGTGTAAAGTTTAATGCGGAATCCGTTCTAGCGACACTGGCGGTGGCCACTAAGTAACTATTTAATGTTGATAATGTTACACGTGTGGTTTTAGTTAATATTATTAAACGTGTATTTTAAAGCTAAAAAAAATTAAGTTCTCTAGGTATTAATATATATCTTTTATGTATTTTAGTGAAGTATGTCAGAGTTAAAAAAAAGATACCAGGTTTTATTCTTTAAAAGAATAGTAAAAGTTTTTATACAAAATTAAATCGTCGTCGTAAACATTTCAAGCCGCTGTCTTTTTCGTTTTTAAATTCAAATAAAGTCACAATTCATAAAACTGAGAGGTTTATTCTCATGTTAGATTAGGAAGATAAATGTCAAAATGTGAGAGTGTGTAATGTATTATGAAGTATTAGAGTGAAACGGGTATAAAATCAGCGTATCAAGAATGACTTGATGGAGATCTTATTAAAGAAATGAAATTATATGCCTCGAACTACTTCTTGTATGTACAAAAATAATATAAAGTATAATACGTTTAGGTGTTTTAAACCATTTATATATTTGTTCTGAACTTAGTTCGCTCTATTACTGGCTCCACGTGGTACTGAAAACAGTTGCGGCCAATTGAAAGTTTTTAACAATTAACCGACGAGCGGTGTTTTGTACTGGAGCACGGGCTACACTTTAACTTTAAACAATTTCAATGCATTTGTACATGAAATTTTGTATAAAGTATGTTAAATATTAATAACACAATTTGTATGGAAAATCGCTATTGAATTAAATATTTTAACTGTTTTATTGTGTGGTAACTAAATGTTTGTGTTTATTATTAACTTTTTATACCAATGATTTTTGATCTTACTATCATGATATTATTCCTTAAAATACATCAAGTTCTATAAAATATTCTGTAGTATTTAAAATGGGTAACTTATCTTTAAAATGGTAGACGATCTTAGACCAATCATGTATTCTACACATAAGGCTCGTTTAAAATAAATTACGGAGGTGTAAGGCGTTATACCGTTCAAATTCAGCGCTATAGCCCGGGATTGGTCCGGGATTTGACGTAATCCCGGACCGTCAGCGCTGTAGCTTATAACGAAAAATATTTTACACCAGAAATATTACCAGTTTTTGTTCATGTTTCAAAATTAAAGTGTCATATTACAGACAAAGAAATTTTAATATCTCTTTGTTGGCAATGAATAATATTTTGATGGAAAAATATATAATAAACCAGCCATTCATTTCTCTTTAAATATATTTTTAGTAATAACAGTTAATATATAAAATTTAATCAAACAAATAAAATGAGATGCAAAGTGGCTTTACTTTCTGAGGTGAATCATATATTCTCAAGAAAACATGATTATTCTAGGCATTCTTGATGGCAGACGCAAGATGTATGACATGAAATACACAAACATTTATCTAGAAGCAATGCAATAACGTCGGAATAAACATGGCATCGTTCATAATCAACGAACAAAGCGAATAAAAACGACGAGGAAACACCTGGATTACAGATACGACTGTGGAAATGGTATCAAAGAAAATATGAGAATACTCACTTGTTACATAATAAAGATACTTGCTCATTTATATTTTAGTATCCTTTGTTTTGAATATTAAGGAAACGACCAAATCAAATTTAAATGTAGGTTTTTTAAGAAATTTGATATACTTTTCTATTTCATAAATATAATAAAAACTATGAAACGTACATGAGATATGCCCAGTTACGCTTCAGTAATTTTCATTTACCTACGATTATTGGTCTGGTGTGTGGAACAAAAGGGATACTTTGTGTATGTATGACATTATTATGTCCCGCGGTGTACACACTAGCTGGTAATTTCACGTGGAGTTATCCTACACGCATGTCATTTGTTTTGATTACTGAGCGCCGATGTCTTGCGGGGTAATGTTTTATATTATTTATTTGATTTCACCCTCGTACGTGTTCTAGGTACGAGTATCATTTTAGTTTTATATTTTAAAGACTTGGGAATTCTCTTCTGAATTTTGTTTCGATTGACTAAAAAATAATAATAAAAAAAAGTTTGATTATATTTTTTATTGCCTAATCATTCACATGATACAAAAAGTAAAGGATATGTAGTTTTAATTGCGTTGGCTCTATTCCTTAACTTAAAGACCGTAAATCGCATTCAATGTGGGTTGTGGCGTAACATAAAGTACCACTCCGTTTTATATCTTTTATTTTTCTCTACTAAGTGAGCTTGAGTGTAGCTGAGAAAATGTTTTCTATTAACATGAATGGAATGACTGCTTAGTTTTTAGTTTTAAACTAAGCTTTCTCTCTAAATTGAGATTATTGATTTAAGAAATGATAATTATGAAGGAACTATCTATCGCTAATATGTAACATTTCGTTATAATACGTTTGAAAATATGTATTTCGTACCTATTAAATTATTTATAAATAGATTTACAATCTGAAGATTGTATATATATACTTTTACTGTAAGAGTTTGTGCAAAATGATTTTTAATATGCCAGTTAAATTATTATATGTTTAAATTAGGATATGGTTGATGGTAGATGACAATTAACAAGGTTTAGTGGCAGTCATCTCTATCTCGTCTGTCCGTGATCATTATTGCTAAAAAGTAATCAAAACGTAGGGAAAATAAAAATCAGAAATGAAATGATAAAAAACGGATAATCATAATCAAAAACATAAGTTTCATTTAAATGTGTATAGAAAACCTACATGTGTTTGATTAAAATATGATTTCCTTCTGCAAACTCTCATCCCGTTTGCTAGATATATGAGTGCAAATTTATACCATTATTAATTTTTAAAAATATAACGTATATTATATACTATTTAATACTAATAGAACAGCTATTGTTCATAAATTGGAATATAAGCTTAGGATTCGGATTTTGAATACACAGAATGATCATCATTTTTGGTTTTATTTTAGTAGTGCTTTTAAGAAATGCTCATAAAGAAATAATAAAACATGACATATATTTTATAAAAGAAGTCAATTTTTTTTGTAGGAAATCGGTCTTGTATAGAATATCATATCATTGAGTCTAGTCTAATCTTAATTTGCTGCTTCGGATTAAGAATTCATGGATACAGAAAACTATAGTACTATCTTATTGTAAATAAAAGTTTATGAATGACTTATAAAACCAGAATTAAAAAATATAATGTGAAACTAGAATTAAAAAACATATTTATAAAAAATAGAGCATTGACTATAACATTTAAATAAGTTATTGTTTTTTTTAATAACCTGGCCTTTGAAAGAATAATTACTGTTGCTTGTTCTTCGGGACACCAAAAATCGTTTCCTTTGAGGGGTACAAATGTTTTAATGTAAAAAAATATTGAAAAGCAAATTTAAAAAACCCCTAAGGATGTTAACAGTACACTTATTGAAGAAAAATAAATAATTTTCTATAAAACACTCGATTAATTTAAGGTCGGGGTTGCTGACTGTTGATGCTTTTCCTGTTACGAAATTCAATTAATGTAACAGCTTTAAAATAACGAGTTCATTTCGTTGCACGTGAATTTTTGTTAATAAATTGTAAATCTATTTTAATTTTAAGTAATATGGGTATGACATGTGATAAAACAACTGTTATGGTGAGTAAACAAGAACATTAAAATGTTTATTAAAGTAAGAGTTTTATTATAACATACAACGACATAAGACGCATTATGATACTCCTGGCATTACATATATTCCTTATTACAATCTCGTCTGCCTAGCACAAGTTTGCTCCATCAAACTATGTAAATATACCTATAGTATAAGATAAACATAGGTAGGTATAGTGATAAATAAAATGCCTAGTTTCGGTTAAACTACTGCCGCTGTCTGATTTTATATACATATAATAATGGAAACTAATATAAAAAAAGATTCTGAAGTTCAGTTTAATATTATAAATAGAAGATAAGTTTAAAATTTATCGTCTCGAATATGTTATCGACACAACAAATTAACTAAAGTATTCAGTGGAATGTTAAACGAAGCAACACGTGAGTTGCCAACTCATGTTCACAAATTACCCCGAACCGGTAGACTATTTGTAATTCCCTTCCTTTTTCTCCCCTTTTTCGGTGACTAATGCCTGTGGATGTGAGACACGGCACCGAATGCCATTTTCTCTGATAACGTCCAGCTACGGTATCCTGTTTGAATTATTTTGCTTCTAAATTTCCATATAATACATATATTTTCAAAAATAATGTAAACTTGGGGAAAATTACACCAAAATATAAGTTAAGTAAATTTAATGACTGAAAAAAACTTTATGAAATCTTTTGAAATTCACAACTTTTTTTTACTCCGTTCATTACATAAAAAATAAAAACAGTTAATACTATCTTTATCAAAGCGACCAGTATCTGAAACAGCTTCAATAGCTTTTGAGCAATGTTTTAATAAACAGAACGTAAAACAGTCAACAGACGATTTTAAAAATAACAAAATAACATTATAATTACATAAAAGTATCTATTCTACAAACAAATGAAATGATTTTATTCCACGCATTTTGGTTTCCTAATAATTTTCATGTTATGTCTATGTATTTTGTTCCAGAAGTGAACGATTCAAGGAATTTTGGTTTTACTAATAATATCTTTACAATCCTATAGTTTTTTCTTGGAAACGGGAATGCTGAATGTTAAGAAGAACAAACAGAGAATAAGTTACTTAATAATACATATATGAAAAAATATTCAATATACCGTTATTTTAGTCAGAAATACCTATTAGAAATGTAGCTAAGGTGGATTCTAGTTATTTTTTGAAGTTTGGAAAAAATATTTGGCTATATGTAATATAGATTTATTTATGTGAAATAGATATTGCATTATGTTTTATAGCATTACCGAGTTAACGAAGTGTAACGTAATTAATATGAAACTATGGAAATAACTAAACTCATCGAGTCTAGTTGTACTCACGTCCGTTACTTGTCTTACTTTCTAGACTGTTGACGTGGAAGAGCTAAGTTTACCTGTAGAACTTGTAAGACGAGAGTTCCGCTGAAGAGTTTTATGTAAAACAATGACAACAAATATTTATAGGAATAAAATTGTATTACAATATAACACAAAAGTAAATTTATATAAAAGTTTTAGAATTGTTTCGGTTTAGTTTGTGATTAATTTTCATTTTTAAGGATCATTTCATCATCATCAGCCTGTTAGACGCCCACTGCTGAGCAAAGGCCTCTTTCTCACATGGAGAAGGTTTGAGCATTAATCACCACGCTTGCTCAAGACGGGTTGGTGATTTGAAACTTATAATTGTGAAACTATAAGTCCAGGTTTCCTCACGATGTTTTCCTTCACTGTATGTAAGTGATGTCTAAATACTCTCAGAATGTACTTTATGACTCCGAAAAATCACATTGGTACTTGCCAGGTTTGAACCCGCGCCCTCGGCAACGAGAGGCGAGCCTCTTAACTACTAGGCCACCACTGACTGATCATTTAATTTACTTTATCTATATGAATGCCTTGTAATATCTGATAAGTAATAGAGGCAAGACCGAAATATCACCATTTCTATAGCTTAAAGCAGAATGTTTTCACGAAATTGCTCTTCAATTAAAAGTATACATAGTATAAGGCCAAGTGACGGCTATGATTCATATTCCTTAAATGTATTAATTATTTTACATGATATAAAAAAAACAAGTTTATATTTATTTTTTAAAGATATACTCAATTGTTTAAAGGCTTTTAATACCGGGACTTCGATTTGAATAACGGAAGGTTCGTAAACGCTCGTTGTAAAAGAAAATTCCAAACGTTTTTTCGTGCAAATAAAAAGGCACGTTTATGTGTGCCTACATAAAACAAACGCTTTGTAAATAACTGCATGTGTATGAAAACTCTTTAAAAAAGCGGGAGTTATTAAAGCACCATTTTCGAATTGTCTAGTGCGTACCAGTTTCGGGTGCTGCAATTTTTATAAGAATAGTAAAACCACAAAAAATAATACGAAACCAAAGCAGAACAACTATTAAAAAAGACTAACACGTCATACTTTATAACTTCTCGTAATAAAAAAGGTTGTCTATTATTTTATATATACATATATATCTAAATAACTTTATAATATGTATTTAAAACAGTTTATGGATAAAATTCAATTTAAATATAAAGTCAAACAATTCGTGATATATTTTTATTTTAAAGTATAAATGACTTTTTGTTTGTTATCATAAATTCTGTTAAAGCTGAACTCCTAAAGGATTAAAACTGTCATCGAATATCTGTACTGTTTACAATGGTAATGTTCAAATCCACGTGTTCCTCTTATTTGCGTTATTGCATAAGAGATTAATGGATACACTTTTTGTTTTCACCAATATATCGGTATTTAAAAAATCGTTTCAATAAAAAATAAATATATATTTTTTAAAGGGAAAGACTTTTTAAAAATACGCAAACCAAAATACACAAAACATGTTTCCTACATTTTATAACAGAAATAGTTATGGGATAGTTAATCCGAAACTTAAGCTATGTTGCCAAATAAACTTAAGGTAACTTCTTAGGCAAATTAATTTATGAATTTAAAGGAGTCGAATTCTATGTAAAGTCTAAAAAAAATTATGTATGTATATTGAATAATACTTGTAAGGCTTGTAGCTTACACACGTAAATGACATTGTACCACTCTTAATACTACTTGATAAGTGTGAGAAAAACTGTTTTTTTTTGTTTGCTGGCATTCTTCAAGGTATCACAATTGCCCGTGATAACCTGTTTTCGAATATGTCTTTTTTCGAGTGCTAAACCTAAACAAGATGAAACTGTTATACTTTAAATAAAAAATATTGAAATGTTAAGGTCACTATAAAACAAAATCCCGTAAATAAAATAAAATGTTGGAAACTGTACATTGATTTGAACAGAAAACTTTTATCTCTTCTATGTTTTTATTATGTATATATTTATGATAACGGGAAAATTATACAATTATTCCTACGAAGCATGGAACATAAATTAACAACGAAGTTTGAGTACAAAATTTTACCAAACAGTATCAAGGAGAATCTTAATAAAGTTTTAGTTTGTAAGACTTTAATAATGTTGTACACAAGTGCTACAATGGCTTCTTTTGTTTTGCCTTAGAGGTGGTATATAATCTAAAATATATTAATATAAATGTACCCCTCTCGATGTGATTTCGGGCTTCAAGTTAGGATTACTTTGAATCACAATATTGTTTATTCCATTTAGAATACTATTTTCATATATATATAAATTCTAGCAAACTGATACAAATGTAATGTAACTTAAGAAATGTTGAGAGAAAGAGATGTATGAACAAGAAATCAATTTCGCCATCTTATTTTGGAATAATAGTATTGTATGTATATTCTTCTAGGTATCAGAAAACAAAAGTGCAGTATCTTCTTTATATTGATATTGTCATTAAGTTTCGCCAACTTTTACGTGTCCAGTGTTCTCATACTTAATTAAGAGTCCACTTATACAAATGTTGAATTGAATATATGTATAATAGCCTAGGTTTTATTTATCGGTTTCCATACAATGCATAGCTAGTGTTAAGTAATATTAAAAAAAGAAAAATATATAAACCCCAATTTTTTTATTGTGAAAAATTGCCTTCACTGATTTTAATAAGGAGTTTAGTGTCAGTACAAATATTTATTAAATTATCTACATATTCACAGAAAACCATTATGAAGAGTTTTATTACTGAGATGACCTTATCTATTTCCCAACGGTGTTTTCTAAAAAAAAACTGAAAATATTCACTTACTTAATATATTCATTACTTCAAAGCTATTTTTATTGAATTTAATTTGGATCGATTAAAATAATATAACTGTTCTGCTTTCAGTAATAAATTTTCATTTCGCTACGATGCAGTTATGGAAGTCACAATTGAAACGACGACGTTAGTTTCTGTGGTAACTGTTAGGTTTCGGTAAAATCACCGACACTTGAATCGACTTGTATTTGGACGAAGGTGACTTGTATCGATCTATATTTTACATCCATATGTTTCAGTTGTTTCTGGGATTCTCCATTTAAACAAAAATAATTAATTTTAAACTCCAGTTAACGTCATATCGTCAGAAAAAAAACCTTAACCAACCAATGTTTACATATTAACAAAATTACAAATCTTCATGTTCAATTTTTTAACTATAGGTTTTATACATGAAATTCTGTTTCTTTCAAATTCCAAATAAATAATGGCCATTTGTCACTAATGTAAATATTTTTCGTTTTATTCATAGAAAACTTATACAAAGAAGAACCATTACAATAAATCGAACAGCAATTTATATTTCCTCAAAGATGAATTATGTTGTTTATTCTTAATTACAATTCACCGATAAAGATCTAAGGGTAAAAAATAAATAACAAAAGTGGGAGTGTCTCCTTTCAAATATTTATAGCTATATGATTACTACCAGTCATACAAAATATTATAGAAGGTAGATTTTTGTTGTAACTAACGTATTGCGCCTTGTATATGGGCTGACTAACGTAGGTTACTATTAAGGAGAGTGCCGGAAGCCCTTATAGCTTTTCCCTTTCAGTCCGGTCTCATAATTTCTGTACGCATCCCTATGGTCACGAAAACACAGCTGAAACAACAAATTTCAGGTATTTCTTATCAACAATGGCTACGTACCTGCAATTGGTCTGCTTGCTCATTAATTGTCCTATGACAAAAAATGTTTTTCCCCTTATAAGTCGCAACATTTCTGCTTGACCTTATCTTGCTGTTTTAGATATTACATGGAGTTTGCAGTTTCAAAATATATTCAGTTGAAGTAAAAATCATATTCTCGCTCAAATTTTAACTTAAATTCACTTACAATATTATCAAACCCTACATTTTTTCGTTAAACGGAGGCCCCATGTAAAGAATTTATTTTTCTTATGTAAATGCGGTATTCCAATTCAAAACAATATACGTTAATATTCACTTAAATCATAATTGTAAATTGAAGCGACGCCTATTAACGGAATATTTAAAATGATTGTACTTGCTTGGTGTTCGGATCTTATCTCAAGAAAGAGCGTAGTGAAGGACCTCATGAAGTAGTTGATGTTGAAGCAGTATTATAATGCTGGCCGCAAGAACGTAGTGAACAGTATTAAAATACGGCGACTACATATTTTAATATTCTTCCCTGCGTATTTTTGTTGTAATAAAAAGTATGAAACTTTATTATCGTCTTCAGAAGAACAATATAAAGAGATCAACATCAATATATAATTAAAAGTTAAGTGAAACTTTACTTCATATTTATACTATATCGATTTGAATTAGTAAATTTACCATAACATCATAATAAGCATTAGCTTATTAAGGTATCACAGAAGTAGAAGTATCGAGGAATTTATTGTATCATATTATTTTCAAAATGCACATATATTTCATTTTCACTTATTTTATAAAAGACTTTTCAGAGAACTTTGACATCTGATATCTTGAATAATATGTTGGAAGAGAGGAATATTGGGGATAAGAGAATTTGAAAACAAGAAATCAATTCCGGGAATAAAATACGATCAGTCTCTGCGAAGGTTTCTTATAAACGAATTTTATTACACTCAGCAAACAGAACGATAAGCTTCTTACGTATATTGAGACAATGTCACTAAACCTTATTTGACATATAACATATCTACATTGTTTTCAACGCGATGGATTAGATGAAAATTTTAAATATGATGCAAAAAAACTGCCTATGTTCATTGTTTTTTTATAGTAGAATCAGCCAATACCTTCACTTTTGAATCGTCAAATGATAGGTGCATGTCAAATTCAGATCTCATTAATTGATCTTATAAATACATTATATTAGTATATTAAGTACGTATATAAAATTAAATATTTCGATGAAAATAATTCTATAGCTATTTTAATATTGAACAATTTTCTCTTAAGTTAGAAACAAAAATGATTAAAGTATGTAACGACGTTATTATTAATATAAGTACCATCAATAATAATTTCTTCAGATCATTAGCCACTTTGGAGTGGACTTCTCAGACAACACAAGAGCACACTGAAATTAAACAAATAAACTCTTGTGTTAAGATAAGAGCTACTTTGTTTTGGGAAAATTAATTGTTACATTAATAAACATAATTCCATTTATTTATAAGTACTTATTTACGTAAGGTATATTTATTTATACGTTACTTAAATAAGTCTGATGCTGGTATTGTAAATAATAAATGAATGTATCGAAATTTACCTCAACATGTGGATTTTTTAAAGCATCTTTAAGATTTATTTAATTAATATAACACGATCATTAGTGAAATGTTATTGATATTTGAATGTGACTTTTTTTGTATCCCGAGTATATACTCGTATGTATTGCCTAGGGTATACATGACCGCTGTATAAAAAGCTTTTTGATTATAATTAAATAATTTTCTTTATTTTTAATAGCGTACATTTTTTAAGAATACTACATTTACATCATAGTTTTAGACATGTAAATTTAATAAAAATATATTTTTAACTTCTATTAGATGAATTGTAAATAAACGCACCCAATTCCAACTCCCCCAATATCGTATAGATTTTGCAATTTAATCCTTTAATAATGGAAAATCTTATAACTTTTGTGTTCGAAGCTTTTATGTCTGTTATTTAATAAATTAAAATGTGTAACAGTACATAAAAACAAATAATATCGTTTGAAACCCACTTTTTTAAAGCTCCTTTTATCTTACAGAGGTATGCGCTTTTAAATATTATTAACCTATGGAAGATAAAAAGATTGATCTTTGATTCCACATATAAATGTAGAATGAAGCAAAAGACCTAAATAAACTATCAAAGAAAAAATTCCAAAAATGTGCAAACTCAAAAGCCATAACAATTACCATCCTATAATTATAATACAAATGTACATATTTCATAGGAATATAGGTAATCAAATATGTGGTGTAAATGAAAAATGCTAATAGAAAATGTATGAATACTCAAAATGTTTATTTTCTCCTGAACAGAATTCTCGTTCTCTTCGTATACATGTACCTGTTACTCATCTTAATGAATCTGGAACAACAGAGTTACTCATGTTAGCTTTTTACTCTGAATGTATTGTTTATGAAAATAATTTACTTGCCTTTTACCATAAAGTTGAAATTAAAGTATATACAGAACATTCTGTTAATTCGATGCAAGCTCAAAGTTAGAGACGCTTGTATATTGAACGTAAATGTGACTGTTCGTACCAGGACATGAATATTCCAACCGCTGTTACAACAGAATACAATGATATGATATTAGATTAGGTATGTTAATGTAGAATATGTAAGACTATGGTACTGTAGTATACTAATTCATTACTATAACAATATTTTTATTTCATTGTCCAGTATAATTTGAACGGTATTATCATTATTTTTTCAGTCGTGATGTTTTTTTCTATATAAAACAATCCTTAGTTTCAGTACATTGTAATAATATATATTATATAAATCTATTATGTAATTATTTATGTATAACTATAATTTTATTATATAGATGGGGTTTTATCTGAATATTTAGGTTTTGTGTAAGATAAATTTTGTTGAAAATATTTGTTTCTAAAATACCAAAGCAGTGAAGTAAGTAAGTAAAATTAAGATTAAAAAATTGTTGAAAAATATATTTCCTTACATACGCCAATAAATTTTATAACTAGAATATTAAAAACTCTTAAGTATTTAATTTCCTTGCAAACGTCCACCGATTTCCAGCTTCCCAGGGATCTTTTTAAATAACTAAAAAGTTTCCATTTTGAATTGCACTAGAACAATGGTAAAGTGCAGAGGTTCCGATGAATCGCAACCTTTGTTCTTACTTTATCAGCAGAGACTTTTGACGTTTTAATTAAATTTGTAGTTGGTCTCTAATTAACTTTAATATTATACGAGAATTATTATATTATTATGATATTAGTTTTTATAATACCTCTGTTTTTTTAACATTCTGAGAAAATTATTGTTATGTTATGCACAAATCTCGTCGTTAAAGGGTTTTGTTCCTTAACGGAACAGAATAAAACCCTAAAAAAATTACTGTTGTAGTTTTCACAGTATCAAGCCTTGTAAAATAAGAATAATTTAAACTATTGTATATAATATATATAATATATATATTACCTCAAATGTAATTTATTTGAATCATGATAACGAATGCTAATGGCAAAATATTGTACATTAGTATAATAATAATAATAACCTTTTAAATTTATTTAATTAGTATATAATGAAATATTTTGACTGTTAATTTGTTCATCATTTAATTCGTAAAACGGAAACTAATAATATTACAATCAACTTTGTATTATAATTATTTTTCTAATCAAGGGTCTTTTCAAATCCGATAATGTTTTATTTAAAGAAATAAAATGAAAGAATAAAATACACATCAGGTTATAAATTTCAAGACACGATATCTTTGAATCAGAATAAAAACGATGACTACATATTCAAATGGAAAATATTCAAGTAAATTTTGTTTACAATACTTTTATTTAACTTATTATTTGAAATATACTATCTGTTGAAATCTTAATAGCCATTTTGTATGTTGCGTCAATTGTTACTTTAGAAAGAAGCAAATAAGGTGTTGGGAGTGGAGTGTTCTTACCGAGACAAGGCACTTAGCCAGCAAACATTGAAAACAAATATTTTAAACAATTTTCACGTTCTTTGGAATAAAACTTAAAACATTGCAGTTTAAGTATTATATAAAAATAAAAACTTTGGCTTGTTTTTATTGGTTCTGGTAAGTTGTAGGAAAAATATGATCAATTAAGATCGTCTTTATGTTTTTTTTTGCACCGCACTATTCAGAAATTTGACCTTTTGATTGCATTGTGTTACAACATAAAGCACAGTCAGATGTGATGTGAATAAAATATTTTATTTCTGTATTTCTTTGGCATGCTCTTTAAATGCTGCAGGTGTTAAGTTTACTTTGTATATATTATGTGTATCATTTATTTCAAAGTCATTAAATTTCTTTTTAAGCAAGCCATTTTTATCGTCCATATATTATTTGTTATCGTTATTTAATTGAAAACAATGATACACATAAATTTTTGCTGTTTTATATTTGCGTTTATGAAACATTGACGTTACAACTTTTAACTACAAAGCTGTGAGTTTATTTTTTAACGAGCGTTGGTTAGTGTCGGAATTTGGGCAAAGTTATATTGGATCGGAAAATTTATGGTATTACAAGAGCATGATAGTTGGAATTGTTATGCAGTGTTGTATGCAAATTATGTTTTGTTTTATGAAATATATCTTCATACTATGTTAGAAATATTTTTATTATGTTTTTTATAAAGGCTTTGCATACTGTCAATTAAATATTCTTATATATGTGTTTCATTAATATTTAGTTTTTAATTAAGAAAGGTATAGGTAACTTAATAAAAAATATTTTCAGAGACGTAATGAGGTGTGTAATGTACATTATGCTTACAAATGCAATAGTTTTATTTCATCCAAAATTACAAAGTACTTAATATTTCACTGGCATTTAAAAAACCTATAAAAGCTCAGTCCCTTACATAGTTATGTAATCATGACGTGACCTTATAATACAACATCACCCCTAGTCACGAGTATTTGTTTTGATTTGTGAGTACCCACTGAAAAAATGTTTTCCAAAACTACTATTTGACAACTGAAGATAAATTCTTGTTATAGAGGAAAAGATTTCGTATTGTTCTGAAACTAATAGAGGGCATTTGTTACGGGGTGATAACTTAATATGTTATCAACGGTCAAAAGACTTTTTAATCGTTTCTGTCTTGTTAAAACATTATAAAAACAAAACTAACCCGATTCCTTGCATACATACATATCTTTATATGAATCGAATTCTGTATTTTTTCAAGGTATTTCGATTTTTTTATTTTAATTTTTTTTAGTCTATACATATATTTATTAAACATATTAATACCTGATTTATAGGATTATATAATAATATGTAACAGTTCCCGGAATACCAATTTTACAGATTTATATATATTTTTTTGATGACGTCAAACTTGTTTCAGAGATATTTGGACACATTCTTCCGTCTTACTGTCATAGAGATTTCAATAACTCTTTTAATACTTGTCAAACAAAACAGGATGTTTCACAAGTATTTTATTGAAGAATGGAAGTCCCAAACCAAATACATAGTTTTATTGACAGATATATACCTATGTATGTGACGTCATACGGATCAATAACGGATCAGTGGAAACCATTGTCGCGACTCCTATTAAAGATTTCGTAACCTAGTAGAAATAATTCTTTGACCTGTATTCTTTATGTCAAAAAATAGTGATAGTTGGAACTCGGTATACATTTGTGAGCATTCTTCACCGTGTTGGCTCTATTTCTCAACTTGAAAACCATTAATTCATTGCTGTTTGTGGTTTTACATAAAGTATTGCTTCCTTTATGTACTTTGTTTTTAAAACTCAGCGAACGTAAGTCCAGTTGATAAAATATTAAAATATGTATCTTTTTAATGGTAAATACATAGTATCATTTGTTTTAAAGTAATGTAAGAATTTTTCATCAAAAAAGTGATTTTACAAGGTTTCTAAACGTTTTAAACGCCACTTGCTTTGTTGCTTTTCCTTGCTATACACAATAACTAAACAAAGGAATCCGATGTCTATTGGTTCAGTTTGGTTGGAGAATGATTGTTGAATTTCCATTTACGATTTCCCAATTACTAATAGTTCCCGTTAATTTCTTTACAATGCCGTTACCAGTTGGTTGTATTAAGTGGAATTAATGTCTTCGTTTAAACAAAAAACTATCACTAAAATTAGTTCATAGCGAATGCAGATATATAGGAACTTACATAAGAAACTACAGTCAAAGTGGGAAAATTCAACCTTTTTTATATAAGTTTCAAAGATTTCTTACCTATATTACCAGTAAATAACATTTAATACATAATGTAAGAAAAAATATATCCAATACTTGATGGTACTAAGGATTTCGAGGGGGCTTAAGACAACAGTTATCTTTCGTACGTATTACATAGGTTGTTTACTAGGATACCTAAGTACCTATTTATTTAGGGTACTATTGTGATATTAGTCAGGATTTATTAGCGATCATAATACTTATAATGATGCTTCTTACTTCATAAGATAATCTATAGATAGTTAATAAAAGAAATAAATACCCTTTATAAATTGTATTTTTCAATAATTATCATTAAAAATTGTTTTACAGAAAATATTTTCTATTATTCTAACAACAATGGTAAATTTAAAAAAAATCGTCACAAAAACTTTGTTCTTAGAACATTTTCTTTCTTTTGAAATTCTTAAGTGACTTTTTGTAGACAATTAAGAATACAAATGTTTTTATCAAAATTAAGAAAACTTTGATAATGTTGTTTTAATATTATCTCCCTTTAAAAAAACTCTTCAGGATCGTTATTTTCATACAATGGTCAGTTATTTTATAAATTAACTTACCATATTTAGTAACTTTTAATTAAGTGTCCAACAATAAAGTAGTGAAAATTGCGTTCTTACTCATTATAAAGAAATAAAAAAGTACTGGGAGTATTTTGTATTATCTGAATTGTTACGCCTACTATTATAACAGGGTCACTGCGGCCTGAGATCCCTTAGGGATATTGTATTTAATAGCAGAACCAGAAATCTCAAAAATCCTAATTAAAGCCAGACAAAACCTAGATTTTCGAGCATAGTTTAGGTCACAGTCGAATATCAGAAATAAAAAATTAAGCGAACGTTACAATTAGAAAAGAATTCACTACGTCACAAATATGTTGAAAAATAATTTGAGCATCAAAAAATGTATAATTAAATTAATTTATCGAGCAAATATTTAGAATAAAGTACCTTTATCACGAAAACATTTGACTTTAACATTTAATTATTATTTTTATTGATGAATGCTTCGAATTCACTGAATAAAATAATCCAAATTCACAATTAAAATAAGCAGATTCGTTATTTGATATTACAATTATGCATACAATATTATTATTTCTGACAATATATAAAGGAAATATATATGAAATCGTTGTAAACAGGTTAATAAATATATCTAATTATACCAAATATTTAATTACAGTATTTACTCAGACACAAGCTATTTTATACTTTTATGTAATCCAAACAATATACATATTATGTAAATAGATGAAATAATATCTATTGCTTCACTTAAATCGGAGATTTAAATTGTTTCAATATGTTTGTGTTGAGGCCTATTCCTTTTGTTAGTAGACTACAGTGGTGACAAAATATCTATGATAAAAGGAAATTCGTTGGCTGAGACAGGAAATGAGTCGCGGTAAGAAAATCGCCGTCCAAACGACGGGTCTTATCATCTTGATTTATTATTGTTGGCTGTTATGGAAACACAAACATTGAATGAGCGAACGTTAAAATATTAAGGATATTAAAGAGAAAATTATTGGATATGTAACTAAAAAACTTATAAAACAACATGTTTATTAAGAGCAGATGGTGGAGAGTAAAGGCATATTGAAACAACAGGAATGATGTTATCTCAGTATGACAATATATGCGACTTTCGCTAGTGCACATTTAAATATTAAAATCGTCAAAATCTACTTCATGTATTTTATTATTGTACATTTTATGTGATGTAAAGGAGGAGGCACTTCCATCTCGTCTTCCCGTGATCAAGGTTACTAAAAATAAGACGTAACGTCAGGTAAAATGTAGATACATGAAATACGAGCAGTAAATCCGAGTAACGTAGTTTCCTTTTCAATAATATAAATATTTTAACTCTTAATAGTTTATCAAAAACACTATTCTTTTGTTCGAACTAAAAAACTTATTTTAAATTTTCGTGAATAACGTGAATGTTTATTATAAATACAATTGTGCTATGAAGTAGTTTCAAAAGTTTTATTACACATGATTTTTATTCTAATTATTGTAAAATATGAATACATTGTTACAACTGTCGGTGATATATACTTATATGGTATGGTATGACAAATATAACAAAAAAGTAAAACTGTAACTGTTACTAAGTAACGTAGGAGAGATAATTCCTGTAGTATAAACAGACCTTTTTCTATGGATATAAAAATAGAATTCTATGAAACTTGATTAAAGCTTGCCTTGAAATTAAACCTTTTATATACGAAACTTGATAAATTCAGTATCAAATAGTGTTTAAGAGGGCGTAAGCTTGTTAGAATCGGAACTACAAGTATTGTGTGTTTTATATACTACATGTTTCAACAATATTATCCATTATTTTGTCGATATTTGCCTAGTCGTAGATTCACAAAATTTTAATTTTTAAGCTACATATATGAACGTTATATAATTTTTAACTCTAAGCAAATGGTAAGACATTAAAATATTTACAAATACTCTTATTATGATATTTATATTAATGTTTATCAATAGAATTCATATCCACAGTGCAGTGTGTACTTTTAATATACATAAATCTCAACTCTTTATTTTTCTCAAACCATGGCCGCTTAGAGAAATCCTTTTCATATAATATAATAAAATGCATTTTATATTCAGTTCAGTTCAGTTAAAATATATATGTTTACATGTAAAAAAACATGGCATCCGCTCATCTGAATCCTTTACAGGGAAAACCACAAAGGGTACAAACAGCTAGCCTTAACATTCTGAATATTCAAATCTTGAATGTATTACTGTTTGTATTTACGTAACGCTTAGTTTGCATGTTTGAAATTTGAAGTTAAAGTATATTTAGGGTTTCCTGCTTCAAACGAAACGAAATAAAACGTTTTTATAAAACTGGTTTACATAGATAAATCAAAGCGAGTATTTTATGGGTATTTGAATTCATCAAATTAGAATGAAATCAAAACAAGTAGCATATTCGTATAGTTACATAAAAATCTAATAATTATCAAGTAATTGATGTTACTCATATTTTTCTTTTGAGAGGGTTTTCGCTACAAAAGATACAGATTGTATATAACATTTATTTGAATTATTTATTTTAAAAAATGCTTAGCAAATGGAGCTTCCACATCGTTATATAACTGATATGGGGTGGCGGACAGGTTTACTGGTATTAATTCCAGATTGATGCTTTCAAGCATTTCTAACAAAAATGGTCTTGAGTCTTGACAGAGGGACAGTTGAATCACAAAGTTTTTAGTTTATCCGATTGAAGTTCGAAATGTATTTATTTACTACCTGATTAATTCTTCGAATTATTTAATTAAAAAAAATCTTTAATTAATTGAAATTCTATTCTGATTACCAATCATTCAGATAAACTAGCTTCACAGTATGTTCTTTTTGTTCTCAACACATTTATCAATCCTAAGTAATAAAAAATATTTGGCCACTTATTAATGTTTTACTTCATATATTTATTGATAGTTATTAAGTGATACAAAACTTATATATATGTATGTATGACAAAGTCATATCAAATCAACTAATTAATTTAAAAATATCACCTTCATATCTTTCCATCTAATTATGAATTATTCAATATTATACGTATTTTACACATCTGTGTAAATCTTTATAGACTCTTTTTATAAATAAAGAAGGTGGTGAGAAAATATACAAGTAATAGAACAAAGAAATCTCAAGCTTACATAGTATCATGTGTTATGTACCGGAGCACACATAAAAAAGAAGATGAGAGCTTGCTACAAGTAATACTTGGTAGTTTAATAATAATGTTCCATTAAGATTTCTAATTAACAGTGCATTAATAAAATTATCTAGATATTGTAACAGAGAGACGATATCTAAACAAACTGGACGTGATGACATAACAGTATGATATCAAAGTAATTGTTCTCAATGAGTACAGCGGCATATGGTCATTTCAAGCAAAGCAGAGGATTTCCACTTAGTCTGTTTGCATGTGTCACTGTGATGTCTGTTGTTGGCTGAAACGAAGAGATTGTCACAGCAAAGGGGAGAATTTCTCTCGGATAATGGAATCAAAGCCATATTTGCGTGCTTAATAAAAGGGTTGATCTGTTGATTGTGATCTCTTATTTGTAGAAATGCAAGTATTTTTACTAAGAAGATAGAAAATACTGAGTATGATTAGGTCAAATTTAAAACTTCTGAGAATGAATTAAATAAAATATATTTCATAAATTTTCTTGTGTGATTCTTATAAAATTTGCAGTTCTTAGTATTTTATATGGACCTAGATTTCTCATATCTAAAGAGATTGCTTTACGATATTTAATTATGTTGAAACAGAATAAAAAATGTAATATTTCGAAATAAAATGATAAAATATGTTTCTTTTTAATAAAGTAAAACACGTATGTAGATTAAAGTATTTTTAATAACCTCCGGGATAAAATACCTTTGTACGCGATGCAAGGATACTTTTGTGATATTTTTGACGTCAACTTAAAATACTCGTATGTGTAAAGTAAAATTTGCATGTTATTATTTATAATGCTAAGTCATAATAACACGAAGTTTATAAAGCTACTTTTTTCTTAACTATAAATATTATATAATTTTCCTTACTTACTTTAACCAAAGGTATCTCATTTTAGCAGCCAGTTGTTGCTGACATCGTGTAACCAATACAGTATTTATTAATCGCTGCATTTGAATGTGGTCTCGGATCGTTCCCGGAGGACTGTGTCAGCTGTTCCTACGTATTTACGTATGTGATACACTATTGTATGTTTGTGAGTTCAATTTCCATTACAATACAAGAGACGGTTTATTAATTTAATTTAATCATAGCTTACATTTTTCAATACGGATATGAATTAAAAAAAATATTCCTGTTATGTCTTGTTACCTGCGGAATAAGAAATTAGGACTTCTAAAAATAATGGGAAACCCAAATACAAACTTTTGTGTGTCTGTAAAGCATTTAGACGTCTGACCAGTTGAGATTTCGATATCGGGTGTGTTGAAAATAATTCTTAAAATTTCATTTGTTACAATTTAAATATTATAATTAGGCATGTTTTGGACTTAAAAGTAATATTGAGAAAAGTATTTAAATTATAACTAAAACAGAAAACATATTATGAACATCAGCAAGAATATAATCTGTAACATAATATGGAATAATGCGTCTAGGTTTTTTTCAATTAATCTATCGTGCAACAGGGTATTGTTTTGTTCTGTGTTAGCTATTTTAATTTCTTCATTGAACTATATATCTATACATCCACGGCCTCTAATTGACTAGGTAGCAGCAGTTTTCTTTTGTGATTTCGTAATATAAAAATGTGAGGCTATTATGAAGAGCTATGTATTAACGATTTAATCTATTATAAATATATTAGAAAGTTATTAAAAAGAGTAAATATAAAATAAAATAACTTATAAAATTACTATATTTTGGAGAAGGCATCTTAACTCTGATATTTGGTTTATAATATTAATTATTATTATAGGAGATTTAAGATTTGGTATTAACGATTTTTTTACTAAAAACACTTATTTTCAATAGGTGCTTGACTCCTGCTGAAATAAAATGGTTTGAGACAAAATTGAAATAATTTTTATTTAGCAATTTTATAATACGGAGTTCTATTAAACATAAAATAACTTAGACCTTTAATGATTACAGAACAAAAAATATTCTATAATTAGTACACATAACATCTGCCGCTCTCATTTAAATTAATATGAACTAATATATAACAGAATTTATAAAGTAATCATTACTGTTATTAATGTATTAATTAATATTTAGAAACAATTTTTTCCACAGGTAGTGAACCGTTGGAAGTTGTTATAGAAATTATTATTTATTAGAGAGGTAATTACAGACTATAAAATGAATGTAATTATGAAACATACACGATACAAAGTATAAAATATATTATGATATATTCACCGATGAATTATTATTAGACTCGGTCAATAGCATAACAAAATATATGTAATATGTATACACATATCTGCGACTAATCAGGGTTTCAGCAATGTAATCGGAACATTAGCTCTTAGCTAATATAACAAGGATAAGCTCTTTGAAGTGGCAATGTTCAGGCCATATAGCCAGGAGAACTGATGGCCTTTGGGGCCGAAAAGTTCTCGAATGGAGACCACTCCTCGGAAAGCGCAGCGTCGGACATCCATTAACGAGATGGACGGACGACCTAGTCAAGGCCCCGGGTTCAAGGTGGACGCAGGCTGCCTCCGACCGTAGCGCTTGGAAGTCGATGAGGGAGGCCTATGTTCAGCAGTGGATCTCACGTGGCTGAAGAAGATGATGATGATGATGAATCGGAACATCGAATAAACTTCAGACTAAAATTATTAAAGTAAATCTAAAAAACATAGTTTAATTTGAATTTGTACTTGACGATGAAACGTTAAAGGAAAGATCAAGACTAGTAACTGTATTATAAAATTTTAATACATTTCATAAATTACTTGGATATTATTGCTGATCAAATAATTAGTAAATTAAGGTTTCCCTACAATGATATATACAGATTAGTAAATCATCTGCTTAATTAGTCGATTAATTAGATTGATATAAAACGGTCAATAAACGCCTTACAAATTTATTTCATCTCCTTTCACAGAAGTATATTTCCATGAAAATTTTTACTAAATGAATAAACAATTATAACTTAATATTTGAAGTACGTTCATTGTTTAGGTGAACTGTTAACTTTATTCTAAATGAGATCATAAACAGTTTCTTTTATATAATGTTTCAAATTATTTATTTATACAACATATATTTCAGTGTGCAGTTTATTTTAATAACATAATATATTTTAACTACAAGTGCAAAATGGTGGAAAAACAATGGTCTCAAGATAAACTGGATTTTTGGGAACGTGATTTGTATGTAACTTAGGGTAATAATATCAATATATTAATAGCTATTTAGCAAGTCATCTATTAGCATAACGAAAATACTTTTTCTATCTTTTTAAATTATAGAACACTGCGAATTATACGATTTTGCCAGTGAATCGGGAACGCAACCACCGAAATACAGAGGCCTCTTTAGTAGTATATATTGCATCACTATTGCTTCACATGTAGAGAATTCATAAAAATTTACAATAAGGCTTAAATTTTAAAATAATTATTCCAATGAATTTCCAAAATATATGTTATATAAAATGTTGATATAAGAAAAAATATTGAGTTTCGGTTATCAAAAAGCGGTGTAACAAATTTCGAACGTTTCTCTTTTCCTTTCCAATACTAGATAGCTTTGGTATACGGATAGGTTAAGAGGGTAACAAATAAAATCGTGGAACATTAATCAAGCTCTGGCGTTATGTTGCCCTGATGGAGAAGAGGCACTTAAAGCATTCTAGATAAACATTTTAGTTTCAAGAGAAACAATTTAAAGAGATAGTTCTTTTAGGATCGTGTCAGAATATAAATTCAATATCCATTCTAAAGATGTAAATATTTGCAATAATACGAAAATAAATTATTTTCAATAAAAAATATGAATTTGTTTGAAAGACAACGTTAAACCATACAGCTACATTCTTTTTTTTATAGTTCAGATACTAACGGTAAAACATTGTACTCTTTGTAGAAATCTAGTAACTTAACTATACACTTAGAATCACTGTGAAAAACGCTTTAAAAATAACTTCTATAATTACACGATTTTATGGATTATATATCACACCCATACTTAATAATTAAAATACTTTATCAAACAGATATATAATTAGACCCACTTTATCGACTATCTTTACAGTAAAATATACTAAAAAAAAACCTTCATGCACTTGTTGTCATTTGTCATATAGTCATGTGTAATAGTTTAGTAATCATAGGCCTAAATTGTATCTTTTTAGAAGTAGAACCCAGCTTTCAACCATTGGGTCAATTGGGCCTTCTTCCGTCCCACATAATAACACAATACAAAACTTAGCCTTCAGTTGACATTAAAGGTCATACTTTTTTACAGGATGGCCACTAAGCGATCAGCATCCTTCCCATCTGCCTAGTTCATAAAAAGCTAAAGATGATGGCTGTCAGAAACTTAAATATTAAGACTCAATGTGAATTTTTGCATCATTAGGAAACTATACCCAAAACTTAACGCATTTCATTATCACCCAGGGTTGATGCAATAAATATATTAATTTGACGACTAAAACTTGTAATTTTTTTTAAGGATTTTGTATTCAAGTGTTTTTGCATGATTATTATATTGTTATTTCCATTTTTTTATGTTTGAAAAACCCTGAACTCACTTTTCTCTAGTTTTCTGGAGACTGGTAGACTGGTAGAGAATACATTTTAGCGTTAAGCTCGCCTTTTGTGTAATGAAGAAATAAAATAAAACTTTCTGAATAAGTAAGGAAAAAATATTTTTTTATTTTATTTATATATTTGAAATTGCAATAAACATGCAAATAAAAGTCAAAACCCATAGTTTGTTGAAACCATTTTAGACAATATATCCATAAATCAACATATTTTAAATAACCCAATTTAAACCCACGCAAAATTTTCTATAATATCTTTTGTATATGGGGTCTGAATGTATTTCAAATACGAATCATGGCTCACTTTTGATAGCTGTAGCATTGAAATTTAAACAAAGTTATATACGATCGGATAATTTATCGCAGTATAATTGTTGAAATTGTTATTTGGTTTTGTTTGTGAATTGCATGAAGCTTTATGATATACGACTTAATACAATGGCGTTATGTTTTCATTGTTATGATTTTGCTATTTGTTCTTGGATCTCTATGTAATATTTAAATATTTGTTGATAGTTTTTTTTTGTAATAACTAAACTAATAAATATAAAATTATTAACTGTGATCAAGTAAAATTGAATTTCATTCGAAGTCTATTTTAGAAATTTGAGAACTTTAAAAGTATGAAATTAAAAGATTAACTTGTATATAAGTTAACTGATATGTTTAAGAGACTTGTAATGGTAACACATGTTTTCTTTAACTATCTTATTTGAAAATTTGCAACGAAATAGTCAGGTTACCATATATATAAATTTCAGATAGGCTAACAGAAAAATTGTCATACATATGTATAGATAAAACTGACTACAAAAATAGAATAACTAAATGTTAGTCAACCGGTGTTTCTTGATTAGGTTGTTTTTCGATTAAATCTTTGAATTAAAGAAAATCATTTGATTTGACTGACATAATATTTTCATCCGTAATAGTAAAACTAGAATTATTAAGAATAAAATGGAGTAAGTGAATCAAAGCCGTTATTTATGAGACATCTTCATTAGTCTGCATAAAGTTGATGTGATTATAGCCAAGTAAAAATAAATTTTGTTTTGAAGAGAATTATACACAACCATTCACCAAAACTTACATCAAATTTTCACGTTGCTTAAATTCTTTGTAAAAGGTAAAGAGTGAAACAGCTAATAAAATAAAGGTCGTCAACCTAAACTGCAGCAGTTTTTATGGAAAAAAATATAAAATGTAAAAATTTCATATTATGTCATTGTTCATAGTTGGAAAACACTTTGAGTTTCCCTAATATTCTTGTATTTTTTATAGTCACACGGGAGCAATTACGAAACGAGTTCTTTTTTGTAATAAAATTTAGAACACCTCTAGAAAAGCTCTTTCTCTGAGATTTGAAAGGGAAATTGACTTCAGTACCTCATCATACTTTATATTTTATATTTCGAGCAAAAATTTACAAGTGCAAAATAATATTTATAGTACTCACCCTTACTATTTTTAAACAGGTAGCAATATCAATTCCTCTGCATTAAATATTCTGTTTCAGCTTCAGTTTTTCAGTTGAATATATGTAGGTTTTAATCAGTTCAAAAAATTAAAAGCTTTAACAGGTAATAAATATTATATAGAATTAATTATAAAAAAATCTCTTCTGATATTTACTTATTTAATAGTTTATAAGTAAAACATTTAATATCTGTTTTTTTTTTTGCGAATTCAAAAAACAATTTGTAAGTCACCTTTGTTAATCAGTCATTTGTATTTGTCTCGATCAAGTAAGTAGTACATCATTATAATTTTGTTAAAGAATTCCTTAATTACCTAAATCATAGAACTGCACAAAATATGCTTACTACGTTACGAAAATTATAATGACGTCTCTTAATTAAAATTGCATTATTATATAAACTGCACATAAAATTTCTACATAATCAGGTTATAATTGCTTTAAATTCCAGATAAAGAAAACGATCTTATTAAATTTTATTTAATGAATAAAAACTAGACATAAAATATAATTATCTGAAAAACATAGCAGGTAAGAATAAAGCAGTAAAATTTATGTACATTATAATTGGAAAGCGAAATCGTCAACTCTATTCATATATGTATAATAAATTTAAAATTCATAGAAAGCGCTCGCTGTAACAAAAGATATATTTTAATTGAATATAAAAATAAAATAATAAGACTTATTTGAAGCTGGCTGATACATTTTCTAAGTTATATCCGGGAAGGTAGATCGACATAAATAACATTATTTCCGCCTGTCAAGATCAGGTTTCATAGAAACATGGAGAATACAAATTGTGAACAGGTTGGCACTGTTTGATGTCTTATAACATCCAGTTTTATATCCGACTTAATTTAATATTTTTATAACACATTCTTAGGTTAAGAAATGATACAAAATTTATACCCGAATAACATTTAACTCTATTTCGGAGCAATTGTATTATTTGTTGACATAATCACTGTTTAATATTGGGATATACAACATTTTTAACTTATTAAAGTTATATATTTTTATATTACTTTATAATATACATTTTTATTATATTCATACGCTTCTGGATTCAAGATTACGTAAAAAATATGTCCTTGGTATATCAGTTTCTGTAGTTTGACTATTGAAAAATAGAGAGTAAAAATATAATCAGTGGTGGTTTACCTTGAACTCTTTCCTTACATTTAAGTCAACTTAAATTCAGATCTCGTCACCATAGTATAATGAATCATTTAGATAATACGCGTCACTTAAATGCGGTTTATCTTCCAGTCATCCATTTTCTGTAGTCTCTAGAACCCTGGCTTGTCAACGGCGCTTCCTTAATACCAAGAAGTCACTTCAAATAAACGGTTAATATGATCCATCCTTAATACTCTAATTTACATGGTTGAATATAGATTAAAGTCAATGATTTATATAAAGGTAAAAAGAAATAAGTTTGATGTATAAAAAATATTTTTTATATGTTAATTAGTAGACAATTAAGATTAATATTACTTGAAAATGTTATATCATTTCAATATAATTCAGTGTTAATTGTTACTTATTGGAAATTAATTTCATAGATATACGAAATATATTCTGTGAAAGCATATTTCATAGACGATCAAAGAATATTTTGCTAAAAGCAACGGTGGTAATGAAAAGTCTTGAACTGTAATAAATATTTTGGGTGTAATTTATATTCCGAAAATAATGAATATTCATAAATAAATAAGAATTTATAGCTGTGAATATATATTATACATATTAGTTACTATATAATGATATAGTTACCAAAAATACATTGCCAAAATATATCAACAGGTCTTATCATCTGTCATGTTCCCTTTCGCAATGAATCTTGTAGCATAATGAACAGTTAGTCTTGATGTAATATATATAGCGAATACAAGGGCAAAGGTTTTATGTATTTTTTACTCTTATATTTTACTTTTCAGTTTTAGTCAATTAATTATCCTTATAGATATTTAACTTCTGTGATTAAAGAACAAAAAATAACGGTCATATCTGTAGAAAATAAATTGATATGTTACAGTATAAAAGAAGTTCGGTTTGTAATAAAACTTAATTATACATATAATGGAATATACAATTGGTCGTATTACTTTTGTATGTAATAAAGTATAGTTTGAACCAACTATCTCATTGACACAGCCAGTTGTTACGGACAACATATAACCAATACATTATTTATTAATAGGTACATTTGAATGTGCTCGTAGACCGAACGCAACGCAACCAGTTTATGTACATGTTGGCTTATCGTGATCTATTTGTTTATTTTATGTCATGTATTTTCGATTAAACATATCCTAAATGGTTATGCATCTGCGCACAGAATACGTTGACACTTTTTAAACGATTATCCTTTATTTTTTAGTGACATGATGCAGAATTACGTATTGCCTTATGGATTTTGGATTATTTTTTGATTTCAAAGTGCTTGTATACTGATTTAGTACATTTTTATTACTTACCAAAATGGAAAAGTGAAAAACGTTAAAGTAAAAAGGCGTCAAATAGAAATGCATAGAAATTAAATTTCTCGTTTCATTTACTCTTTTGGATATCCTGATAAATATTTTTTTAATTAATTTAATACTATGTGTATTTAATATCATATGTCAGTATGGAAAACATTTATGGAAGGATTTATATTCTCCTTAAATCATGGAGGAATTGTTTGAATCCATTAAACTCACTGAAAAATTAATAAACTGAGCCCCCAGTTTTTTTATAGGAAGAATAATCAAACCATATCTATTCTGTTGTTACTTTTAGTTAGCTACGAACAAGTAAACCGTATTAAAATATGGCTTCCTAGTC
Organism: Danaus chrysippus; assembly: GCA_916720795.1. NCBI lineage: Eukaryota > Metazoa > Arthropoda > Insecta > Lepidoptera > Nymphalidae > Danaus > Danaus chrysippus. Next base: position 12,026,242 of record CAKASE010000082.1, on the reverse strand, counting down.
ACTTTCTTCAGGGATGCTCACAAAACAGTTTTTGTCCCGCTTTTGCACCTGCGTCGTGGTAGATTATTATAGAACATCCTATCGCTTGTGTTAAACGCTAGTCCTGATAGACGTCAAAGATTAAATCATACTTTCCAGCGACTTCTTTACATTCAAAATACGGAACGGAATAATACTCACAAATCCCCGGAACCTCAACTTCTCGTTAATACGGCTACTTGAAAGTAATGGAAATGCCGTTCTAAGATTAAGAACATATAACATAAGACTATTGAATGGGATATAATATAGTTTTTGTTTAACATTTACAATCGAATTGTTTGGAACATAATACTTTAATATTCGAACAGTATAAATATTTTATAAGTATATCGTTTTTCCCTTAGGTATAAGCGTTGAGTCATCTTATCCACCGTTAATCCAATTGTTTGAAAAGTTTTAATGACCTAAAAATTACAAAGACGACAAAAAGTTATTCACAATTGAAATGATTATAAAATCGAGTATTGTTCTAACCATATATATGAAAATAGTGAGAATTGAACAGCTTCCGAAAACTTCAACTTTAAAGCATTTTACAGAAAAGAGTTAAATATGGAGAGACGTTTCCTGAATGCTACGCCGCTTGAGTGTCGGCCACACACGGACTAATAAATACGTTAAGGAAGGATAAGTACCTTATCTTCATCGAACCACTCCGACCAATGCTAGATCATGATAAATGTTTTGAGTGTTACTTACTCTTAAAACGTCGGAACAAAAGTGAGTTATATAAGAAGCTACAATAACTGTAGAAATATTATCTAGCGGACTAACTAATGATTTAAAAAACAAGGTACTAAGTAATATTTTTATTATTTAACAAGTAAAATTGCATTTATCAGGTCCTTACATTTTGCAATATGCTTTACATTTCACCGCAATAACGTTTATACGCTACAAGGATCACGTTTGGACGGACGTCACGTAGTCACTGACGTCATTGGTGTTTCAATATTCCATATTTACACGTTTCATGAATTTCTAGTACATATTGAAGGTACAGTCTGCAAGTTATTGAAAAACATTATGGATTTTTAAAACTATGTACTGTATTCATTGTTATTTTAATAGAGATTTACGGTTTCAAGTTACTGATTTTAGTAGATAGGTACTTAAAATTTAAAAAAATAATAATCATAACTTTATTCGTATTATGGCTATACAAATTATGCAAATAATGAAAAAATATGTGCTTTTACACTTTTCATTATTTATGAACTTTTTAAATATACCTCATTATATAATAAATATTACAATTTTTTAATGAAACTTATGAATATCATTGTGTTCAATCAAACATTCATACAATGTTTTTATGATGATGTCTCTATATGAGAAATATTTAAGAAAAAAAAATGAAGATATTTAGGTATATACCCCAAAAATTTGTGGTTCATTCGAGATCAAATGATGTCGAGAAGATTGGTTTTGATTTAATTTAATTGGAATTGGACTGGTATGTCAAATTCATTAACAAGTCCTCAGTTCTACGATGACATAAGAGCTTACATTATATTAGTGAGAAAATACAATTAAGGTAACAATATTCCTATCTGTTATATCTTTTTGTGGTTAAAAATAGTTATTTATTTAGTTAAATCTCGGAGTACTGTATAATTCTAAGCTTAAAGTTATATACACTCTGTTATTACTGGTTTTGGAACTCTTATGAGGAAAATTTAACGCACTCTGTATATTATTTTGTAGTTAACTCCACCTTAATGATATATATTGGATATTATTAAAAATACAGACCAATTGAGAACTTCCTCTATTTTTGTAGTCACTTAGAAATAACATGTAAGTGGTGGACTGGGCATGCAGATAAAAGTAGCGGATTAATTTATCGAAAAACATAGGAAAGTACTGAATAAATATATTGCACCTGTTCTAAAATTTTACTGAATTTACTGAACGACAATACTTCTTCAGCGGTTTTTAAAAAGTAATCTGTAATTCTAAACTTTTTAATTATTCACAAAAGAATTCGTTTCGTCTTTGTTCTTGATAATTAACAATTCTTTTGACTATTATAATTTATAATGTTATTTAATGATAAAATTAGCTATTACATATTTCATATTGAGTATGTAATATAATATATAATAAGTATCAATATCCTAACTAACCATTTCAACTGGTTTTTTAAATAAGTTGATTGGTTTCCAATTTTTACTAATATTTTTTTTCGCTACCTCTAAGTTATTGCATTATAAGAATATTATGAAGAAGCGACTATACTCGAGAGTATAATTATTAATAAGTATGTATGTTTAAATGCAATTAATGACAAAAACCAACGTAGAAAAGCACTTCTATATTAAAAAGTAGCTGTCTCGAATAATCAAATAGATATATTTATTTACTTAAAATGACCGTCGCATCAAGACAAATACAAAACAATCGTTTTACCTTTGATATTTGAAGGGTTTTTAATCAAGACAACATGTATAAACCATATTTCTAGTATAAATCATAGTTGAATATTACACTTATATTACTTTACATACTTTATGTAAAATACCAGCGACACGTTTATATAACATAATTTAAATATGAATAAAACGTTCTGGCGTAACTCAAAACACAAACAGACAATATTCAGTACTTGCCCGGGGTTGTGACTATGACGTCACTCAAGTTAACCACAAAAGCTTTCTACTTCTTTTTTCCGCGGGATCGTTCATACAAGTATTTGGGTAAAGTTAAATTGGATCAGAGAATTTATGGTTGTATGGTGGTATAATAGTTTGAATTTCGTAGCTCGTTTTCGTATGTAAATTATCTTAAATAGCTTTATGATTTGCAACCTTAGTACGAGCAATAACTTAGTTGCAAGCTTCTTATTATATTGAAATATTGCACCAGTTGTATGTCTCTTTATTTTCATAACAAATATGTAACATTATGTTAAAATAGTTATAGAAACTATAAACATACAAGTAAAAGAAGTCCTGTCGAGATCATACAATCATGCTCTCAAATTAACTTCTTATTTTAAAATCTGTAATTTTACAAAAATCATTGTCAAAGAATGGATGGCTCTGTTTTTTAAATCAAGATCAAATGAGGTTTAACTGTAAGATACAGAATAAATACACTATTGCACCTTTGAACACAAGAACACTAATAGAACACCCAAGCCACCCAATCGTACATATCTGCTATAATTTTAAGTGCTATTTTCTAATATCAAGTATTTTGCTCATAAAAAGCTCTATTATTATAATTATATTTTTAAATCATTATTCCTTAAATCATTATAATTATATTTTTAAATAACTTTCCAATAAGTCTCTATCTGTGTCAGTATTCGTTAAATATCATGGGTGCAGCATCGGGTGAAAGTATTTCTATGTAAGTGAATGTTCAATTTGTAAAATGCTTATCAATTTACAAAACAAATACTATTTAGGGAAAAAAATGACTTTTAAAAATTTTATGTATGCTAAATTTTCTTTCATACATATTTATGTTTTAATGTTGATATTTCTGGCATGTTCAAATATGTACTTCACATTCAATTAGAGCTTCAATGGTATTTTTATTGTACTTTATCTACAAAGTAGTAATATCATAATCTTTAAATATAAAAGAAAGTCGTGATAGTTACATTCTTTATAACTCAAGAACAGCTGTTTGAGTTTTACTGAAAAAGTGGAGAGTTGACTAAGAAGAGGAAAAGGAAATAGGATACTTTTCGTCAGATTGAAAAAGAAAAAAAAACATAAGTTAATCAAATCCAAAACCTTCTATCTACTGTCTTTAAGAAAAAATGGAGTTCGCCTGGTCGATGAAATCGCGGGCAAAAACTAGTTATTTCTATTTAGGTATTACTTATCAACAGCACTTTAACATATTATAACATAAAATTCTAATACCACAAATCTGTTTATGAAAATTACAAAGCTTTGAAAAGGGATTTACAAAACTAGTGGAATAAATTTAATTATAACAGAATTTTGTATCGAATTAATTATTATTTAAACAGCATAATTTTTGAGGCATTTAAATTTGTTAAAGTAACAACTTAGTAATCTCTACCATATAGGAAAATGTGGTCAATTTTCAAATTTCTCTCTAATGAATTAATGACTCCCAGTTAACGATCCATTTCCTATAAGGCATTAATCCAAAAAATACTTACCAGTTAAATTAAGATATTTCTTTTTTAGAATACTTAGTTACTTGATTTTCATTAAATAAAACACATTAATGTTATTGTTAATTTGATCATATTCAAAACTGTTATATCTAATACTTCCGCATTTATTTCGTCTGCCCGTGATCACTATTGATGTAAAGTAATCAAGACTTTGGAAAATGTAAGATTAAAAATAAAACCTCCTAATTACATATATGTATGTATCTGAAATACATAGTTTCATTCTAAATACAATGTATAAATAAAATAGAGCTGTGATGTTGACTTAATTGAGTGTTTATTACATTGACAAATAGGTAAATAAATTTGACATATTACCCGCATCATACAATGTTTCACATTTTATATAAAGCAACTATGAAATAAAACAACTTCGTAGATACACTTCGGTGCAGCGAAATCCATGTTTTTGTAAAATTAAAAAATTTCGTGTATTTATATGAATGAAAGGTGTTCCAAATTGTTTGTTATAGATTACTAATTTCAGTGTATTTATATATTCTTTATTTCACTTCTTTACTTTTCAATAGTTAATTTAATAGAATTATTTCCGGTTTCATCCCTTTCTTCTAAGGATCTATACCTCAAATGTTTAAAAAGGACCCTCATAGGTCTTTGATGTTTGACCCTTTATTGGTCCTTCAAAGACCTTTTCTCAGTAGTCGCATCAAAATGAAATAAGCAGTAAAGTCACTTAGTCAACCCAATACAAAATTGCAATTTATTAGTTGTTTACCCATTTAGCACTTTATTCCTAAAAATAACCAAAATAATTTAAGATAAGGCGCTATAAATATTGTTCACTTATTGCTATAAATGAGAAATTATCAGAAAAATCTGTATTACTTCTTAGATACATACTTGGATTATATAAAATAATTTATTAATATGCGTGTACACTTAAGTATTGTATTGAGATATGTTAAGTTAGGGAGAAATTCTGTTCTTCATCTGGAGGCATAACGTTTCAAGGCACTGCCGTACTCATTAAGAGCAATTAGTATGCACTAATAGTAGGTCATCTACAACCGTGTAATCTGTCTAATTAATTTGATTAAATGGCCTTTTATTGTGGCTTGCAGTGATAATGCCTGATCATTCATGATTATAACGACCTTTACATCTATTTTGATAATTGCTACAAATTTTGTTTAACTTTTGTTTTAAATATGTAATATACTATTATATGTATAAAACAGGTTCGTTGCTATAACAAGTTATAAAAACGTAGATATCTCAAACTGTCTTATACATGTATATATATACCTACATATATGTATACATATATGGGTATAATGTACATAAACCTTAAAACAGTAATTCTTTTCGACAGATTTAAATTACGTTGGGTGTTTATAATCAATTGGGTTTTATAAGAGTTATGATTTGGGAAATTCAGTAATACATAAAATGTAAGTATGTAAGTATTTTAAAATAGAATATAGTACAAAGATCATATAAATACAGTAACAATAAAAGCATGATATAAGTTTTTTTATCCTTTGTAATATTTTTAATTTAATTTTTCATCAAGATTAAATTAATTAATTTTTGTATTCCTATATTTTTCTCAATATAATTTTAATGCATTTAGTTATTATTTTACCTGATATACTGGGTAATCTGGACAGTTTTAAGACAAGCGCAAAAATATGACAAAAATAAATCAAAAGATTCATCTCTGATTACAAACATCATTAATCAAAGTACGTATTGTCATCCAAAGCAAATATTTAAGCAAAAAACGTTTAAACTCATTTAAAGTTAAATAATATATTATATTATACTAGTGAAGTAGTAGTAAAACATTCGAGTCTTTCAAATTATATCACATTCGTTAGCATGTACACCATAACAGTGACGTCATTCAATGTTGCCACTAAACATACGACTCCTTTTTTTCCCCAAATTTGTTAGTGTTGCCGTTTCGACAAAGTTAAATTGGATCCGAGAATTTATAGTTGTATAGTGCTACATTTGTTAGAATTCCGCTCACGGATTTACGTACACTCATAAGTAAATTATGTAAAACTATGCTTATGATAAATAACTGTTTAGAAAACGCTTAAAACTTATTTCAAAGCTTTTATCGTTGTAAATTACAATATACATGAAGCTACTTCTCTGAATATGAATTTACAGAGAAATTTATGAAGGAAAACAGTTTTAATTTGGTATAAAGCTGGAATATCCACAAGCGGTTTTGATCAATTCGGTTCAATTTGAACAAGAGATGATTTCACGAATGTTACAGTCACTCATAAACGCGACAAGTTGAGTTATAATTCTAATTAGTAGTAACTAATGAATAAAAGACATTTTTAGTATGCTGTCATCTATATTTTTTTATTTTATCAATGAATGAATGAATAAATTTATGACATTCACGTTCCATGACACGAGATAAAGTAAATAATAAATTGAATTGTACTCAATAATATTCTAGTCATGGTAAGTGAATTATTTTAGTTATAAAAATGAGATAAGTTTTTATAAAGATTCTCAATCCTTATGCGATCTTAGTAATTTATACTATTTAATCGTGAAATGATAACTATTGAAATATTAAATTTGTATCATACTGTACACAAATTATGCAAAAAATCATATATACATTTGCGATACAGTACAGTTTCTTATCTAACTTAAAAGAAACTGGAATATTCATATATGAGGAGACATAATTGCAATACAATTATCGAATATCTTTGTGAGAATCATGGTTTACATATTACGCTTCGAAAACCGAGATGGAAATTAACGATCGTATAACACAAGCAGTATGACTTTTAAATATTTTGAATAATGAATACCTATATTGGCTTGACATATTATGTATATTTTACTCTTTAACAATGTGTTAATTTTGTCATTATATATATGAACACAAGTCTATCAAAGTTATAAAAGATTTATGAATTAAATAAAAAAATATGATGCATTTTAAATCACATCACCCACAATTTTGTACAATATCATTTAAAGATGAAATAATACAATTGAAAAACTCACTAATTTAGTCACATAGTATATAAAGACATAACGCGTATATTTCTAAAAGAAACAACAATTTTCCTCTTCTGGCTTAAATGTTTTAATTGCTTAATATTCTTGTTTTCAGAGTTTTCGTTATTACGCCGGAGTGTAAATGTTCTTTGCTCTGTAACTGCAGTTCATTGCAGTGATAGAAGTGTACGTGCCGAATGAGTGTGGCGAATGAACACGTATTCTAGTCTAAAGTGATGCCTGAAAATGATACATAACAATTCAGTAGAATGTTATTTAACTTTAAGGGATTAGAATCAGAATGAAGATTATTTGGTACGTACTTATATTTACATTGGTAATTACAATCGAGTGTTAAAAAAAAACTTTCTTGTTTAGCGACAAAATTCTTCGTTCTCTATTGTATGCATAACATATTTAGGATAAAGTAAAAAGTTCTTGTTCTCTCCTATATACAGAAATGTTAAAGAATTTATGGAGCATTATTGAAAAGCGAACCTTCGTATACAACATTGATAAATATAATACTGTCTTATATAACTCATTGAACCAAAAGTGACTTTTTCCTGTTTGCTTACATTTATTTTCTTTGTATTAAGCCAACGACAAAAAAGATTTAGAACATTTAATGTTATCTAAAATAATAATTGAGTTTTAAACTAAATATCATTTTCGCAGAGTATTAGAGTTAATTTTAAAATGAATCAGTCAAAAATTCAATAAAATACTTAACAATTTTGTTGTTGCATAAAATTGTGACCAAGTAAAAAAAAAACTTTATATATCCCTATACTGAAATATTCTTTAAATAATCTTGACGATTAAAAAGAAAAGGTACAGTGTATGTAGTTTAAATTTTTACTTTACATGTGGATTAAAATTGTTTTGGATGCTACTTTAGTTAGTCTTTGAGTTATCTTTTTTTATTATTTGATTTTGCAAAAATTTTATTTCATTTACAAAGTGGTAACAAACTAAGTTTTTATTTGGTTTCTTTTAAAAAGTTAAGGTCATAAACTGTTAATATTATGAATTGTTGAAAAAAAAATTAACAGAATTAGTTAAAAAAAATTGGTTCAGAAAAAGTACTTCCTAATTTGCTTTATTGAATTCACTTTCTATTACATAAAAAATGCTAAGTTGGATACAAACATAATAAGCTTAATACAATTACTAACATGAATGATCTTTATAAGAATAATGGGAAACTTAACATGGTTTCAATTTCACGAGGAGATTAATTATATAAGATTTTTATCTACAGTGACTTGTTAACGTGTTATTTAGACTTACGTCTTAGAAAACTTGTCAAGTACCATATAATAAATCATACAGATAAGACACAACGTCTAAACAGGGATTGTCTTATCTCGATTCATTTCCTGTCGCGTTCCCTGTATCACCGTTTGTCATAGGCTCCTTGTCTTATGACTTGATATAGTAATAGGCTTTATATAAAGTGATCAAATAAATTGTATCCTGTCAAAAGCTGTCATATACAATATAAGTATTATATTATAATATAAAAAGGGGAAATAAAGTTTCGACGGTGCCATTGACTTCGTCTGTATTAGTATTTTAGTACTGGAAAATAAATAAAGTATCCAAAAAAAGGTAACCAGTGAAAGTCCTATTAAAGTCACTTAAACTATTTCAAAGATTAATTGGAATCACCGAATAGACAGATATACCTACTGATTATTGTGTAAAAACAATAAACCATTCAGATCAGGTTTCTTAAATTTTGTATTGTCAGCAGAAGGAATTCCTATGAACCCCTTTCTGTTCGTATCACCAACAGCCCTTAGCGTGACTTAAAACACTAGGCCGTTTCCAACAGGAGTGAGTAATGGTTCCTGTGCCCATACCATGTTAATTACCTAAAGGGTGGTATGTAGTGTACACCACGTAATTTTGAAGTCAGTAAAGATTTTTGGTATGAACCTTGTTTTGGAGATCAGAGCTACTCGTATGTCTTTTGAGTTTCAGGAAATGTTTAAGTTGAAGACGTACTTTCTCATTACAGGTGAGTATCCGAAGGCTTACGGTAGCTTTATATGGCTTGTGTTTCATTTCGTTATACGATCTATTATGTTGTTTAATGCTTATTATGTTTTGAAATTTGTTGAACAGTACTTCTTCTAAATTATGTGGGTCTTTAATATCAAATATTTTTGTTTTGTCATTCTCCTTATTTTTTGAGTTTGTCGTTATTGATGTTTTAGTTGGTATATTTCCAAGTGAGTGGCTCCTTGCATGTGCAAACATGCTTTTTTAGAGTAGTTGTTGTGCTATTTTTGGTTTGGTTTCTTTTTTTTCATGACTCAACAACGTTTGACAGGATCATCGAGGTTGGCGCTCGATACTGGCCCATCCATTCCGACGGCACCACCCGGAGCCTCTAGTAGGGTTTTCTTCAGGTTATTTTCCTACGAAAGTAAACTATTCCACCGCCTGAAATAAATTCACAAACTTTATTTACGAATATATAAAGATAAACATTGAGAAAACTTTCATTTTTAAATGTACTAATTATACAAGTGATTATTTAATAATACGAACGGAGACACTAAATTTATTCATTTGTATAAAAATTGTAGTTCCTAGATAAAAGCTAGCTATATTTATTTATCTCAGAGAGTTTCTGTTTTACTATCACTGCACCCAGCCGACACGGTGACAAGCTGCGTCCACCGCACTGTTTCGCTACGATACTCACAGTACGGTTACTGAATTAAGTGTAGTGTGCCGTTGCAATTATAACAATATTATTTGCTATTAAAAGTTAAAAAAGCATACTAAAAACATATTAAAACATAGTTGGTTTAACAAACATCAGTTTATTTTCTGATTCCCTTCGACTTAACTCAAAGTATTGGTTAAATTGAAAATTAAAATTTCAATACGATATTTCAATTGTACGTGGTTTATTAACAAGTTACACTGGTGAAAAATGTAACAGAATAAAATATATCTCCTTACACAGGAATAAAAATGTCTAAAAATAAAAAAAATATTCATGTTGAAACTTTTTCAATATGGATATTTAAAAATAATATTTTTTTGCACTTACCTGATACTGTTCGTGCAAACAATTTTATACGATCACTTCGGTATTGGGATTGTTCTCAAAATATTTTTATTATTTGTTAAATGTAACAGTCGTATCATATTTTATTTTATCAGTGTATTAGACACAAAGTGATAATTTTTTTGTGAAAAACATTTTAAATAAAACAATAAGTTTTTTTTGCAGAAGGCAATAGAGCGATCGATTGAAACTTTTCTTTGCGTAACAGTTGAATTATGTTTATTTATATTTTATCTTTATATATAATTGGACTTTGAAGTTATCGATTTAAATTATTCATTAAAATTATTTAATAAAATATTACAAAAATAAAAAAAAATTGAAGATTCATCATTATTGATTGATCGTTAATAATTCTCCAAGTACATATTTATAACTTTTGAATAATTCTCTAGTTCAAAAATATATATGCGATAGCAATTTTCTTCTCTATATGGAGGATACAATTGAACTTAAATCTTAGTTCTGAATAAAAATTCGAATCACTTTTGAAGTCAGTTTGAAACTTTGCCTTTGAACTGATCTCATTGATTTCAAACTTTTTAATTGCAATTGTCTTTATAAGAAGTCTTAAAAATCGTTTTATGAATTTCAAGTTTTATAGTTAATTAGTTAGTACTTATTTCCCAAATTTAACAAAAGCTGATTACTAAATCTATCTATGCCGAAATAATTTAATGTACTTACATTTGAAATACATAGTTGATTAGTCTTTTATTGATTCTATTAACTATGTATAAAAGCAATCATTTCAAGGATATTTGAATAATGTTTTAAATTAGCAGCACTAATTTTAATTTATGTACATATAACATGGAGCAAAATATATGTTTTTTTTAAAAACCTTAAGAAGAAACAATCAATTTCATTACATTATTATAAAAAGTTGTCTACAATGTTATATGTATATGTGAAATTTTAAAAGTAATATTTATTAATATAAATAAAAATATACTTATAATAATATAATGAAAACGAAATTATAAAGAAGTACCTTTTGCTATATGCGTTTGTAAAAGTTAAACTTAACCAAGGAAAATAATCGCTTAAAATTACAAAAAATAAGTTATGTATGTAATACATTATTTTCATGAATCATTGTTGATGATGAGTGTTGAATAATTAAAACAAAGTAAATAATAGTAAATATTCTTTCTAAAAATATAAAAATAGGAAATTCATATCATTTAAACAATTAATTATATTTTTTTTTCCTTCATTACACTTCATACAATGAATTACAATAAAATACACTTGTTTAATGAAACAAATTAATCTTGAAGTATTATTAACTAAAATGTATAAAAATATAATGAAAAACAGAATTGTAAGTATTGCTCGTGTTAACAGTTGTCATTATTATAACAATAACTGCATATTAGTTTGATAATTGCAATATAAGTGCCAAATAATAGCTTTAATAGAATATTTAAATTATTGCAAAGAAATTCATGAATTACATGATAAAAAATGGGGTTTATAATTTAAGGGCTAGGATAGTAAACTCAGCACAGGTTAAAAAATAAGAAACTAAACAGAACTGTAAAATTTGTAGCGGATCTTTTTGTTTTGGAAATATAAATTATTAAATTAAAAAAGGAGGCCACCGTAACAAATTTATTTTTAATTAAATTACATATTTCAGTTTCAGCTATATGAAATTTTACTAGAGATCGAAAATTAATTTTTTTATATAAAAAAAGTAAAATTGTGTGATAACACACAAAATATTCAGCAAACTAAAGGAAAGAAGTAAAAAATGACTAAACATTATTTTTCGTTTTTTATTGTTGCTATTCTTGTCGTCATTGTTATTATTTGTTCATTAGGACTGAAAGGAATAATTTTCTTTTGTTTAAATAAACGTACTTGATTGAGAAAAACATTTAAGAATCTTGTATTAAATTAAATACATATACGCACTTATGACTTGTTTGTTTGTTGTATTGGAATAACCGTTTATTTACTCGTGAATATATGTGAATACTGATAAAACTATAAAAGGAATTGAAAAAAGCATTAAAAGTGTGTTTTATGTTCCTATCGAACAATATTTTTGATAATGGAGAATTATTTAATAGATACTTAAATTTTTATTGCCCTCGTAAGTCTGGAGTTTTATTGTATTTATTTGAAATTTCAACTTCCGTGCAAAATTTCTTTAACTGTACCTGATGAACAGGTTATTGTTATATATTTTTCAAGTTTTTAGTAAATAGTTTGTTAATTATTTTAGTAAAAAGGTAAAAAATTAATTTTACAAAAATTAGAGGAAAAGATAATTGTTTAAATTCAAGACTTTGGCACCAAAAACGTGAATTAAAATAAAAAGAGAGATTAAATGTGCCTTTATTTAGAATCACTTACTTATTAGAATAAGTAAGGATTTTACATAAAATATCAAGGCTACAATTTAGTTGTTAGCCTGCTATACCTATTTAATATATCAAGAATTTGATTATCTTCAAATGTTTATAAGGTGATATTCCTTCGGATACTGAATTTCTTTTAAAATATATTGTAAAAATATATCGTTATATAGTTTTGTTTTTAATAACAGTATGAAGAGAAGAACATGTCAAAGGAAACGAGACGATATCAGTTAATATATACCCTCCGCCTACAGAATAATATATGTAATTTATTTCAAATAAAAGAATAGACTAATGAAAAATTAATCACCCTTAGAAACTTCGTTTCAGCACGATCAAAGAGAACTTCTCCAATGGAACCCTTTGTATTCCTTCTCTGAAATTGCTATTTATTTAAAGCCCTGAATTAACTTATGAACAAATTTTCAATCAGTATTAAACCTAAATTGAAGTTCCTACTCTATTTGTGTGGTTTTCTACAAAACTGAATTTGAAATGGCAAAAAAAATAATGGTTCGAGGTAACTTGGTCCTGACAGTTTTATTGGTGAACTTGTAGGTAGAAAATATTTATAAGAAACTTATTTATGTTCTCCTTAAAATCTTATTATTATTTGAAAATTTTCTTTTATTTAGAAACCAAACGCAAATCAGATTAAAAATTTGAACTAATTATTTTGAAGACAAACGTAAGTAGAGAATATTTTTATTTAAATCTAGTTCCTAATATCCCGATATAAACGTATATATATTTTAGATTTTAATTTTAGTGTATAACATGAACATATTAAAAGTAAATTTTTTCACTGCAAGTATAAATACCAAAATAATTATCTAAACTTGTTATGATCTGAAAGAAATATAGAGAAAATTGATAATGTCTTCTAAACTGTAGTGTGAGAAAAAAAAACTGTAGTATAATAAGAAAATACTAAAATAAAAATATAAAAAAAGAAGTGCTACAAGGTATAAGATGATAGAAACAAAAATATTGTGGAATTTAGAAACTAAAATATTTCTTTTGTACATAGAAGAAATACAATTAATTACCTTAATTAAAATTACTATAAAGTGTTATTAGTATATTAAAATTATCAATATATATATATATATATATATATATATATATATATATATATATATATATTGCTGTTGAATTACAGAATACCTCAGGCTATCTACTGACATTACAGCAATATTATTTATAGGTTGTTTCAAAGGTAAGACTACTAAAAACTAATTAAATAATTATTTTTCCATTTCACTTCTATATTGTATTATATTACTTTTTATAGGTAATATTTTTTCGTTGTGTAATTTATATCATAAATGGTTATTTTATATACCACATTGAAAATGTCAAACTTTAGATGGTATGAAAGCTTTACGAGTTATAACAGATTACCTGACTTACAATCCATTTATCCATAATTCTTTTAGGAATATTCCGACCAGCCTATAACTTGATTCCCTTGAGAAGATTTTACATGAAAAGATACTTTACCATAAGTATTTCGTTTAGGTTCAAAACTTTCGCCAGCAGGGGGCTGGACGCAAACAGGATTCCCAGCCCCCTGCCAGTCAGGCGAGGTCGGAGCGCCACTGGGTTATTTTAGTGGGTATACCGGGAATCCTTTTCCCGGGGAGTCCCACATACCCCTCTCCGTCTTCAACGGAGAGGGGATGCGTAAAGCATTTTTTCCCAGTGCGCACACAAAAAAAAAAAAAAGGTTCAAAACTTTGTATTTTCTTTACTTCCCTTGTAGAAGCTTGTATATTTTTTTCAATACACTATTTTTAAGCTCACATTCGAATATGTTTTATACTGCTTATTCAGGAAAGTGCATGTAGTTATAGCTCTTATTTGTATTAGAGCTGAATTTTCAATAAAATATCTCATTAACATTTGATCAACTTAATTGTACTTCTCCGGGTGTACCTCTGGTATTATAGAAATTTCAAGGGATTATTAATAAATCAAATAATGTAAATTAAAAAATATGTATATTATCATGAAGCTTAGGAAGTAATTCGGTTCTTATTACATTGCAAGAAATTATTAAATATTCATTTGCATAAAATTGCCCGCTAAATCAATACTTCGTGTAAAAAGTGTTTTTTTTTCGTGTCTTAGAATTGTATAGTATCCTTTTCATTAAAAATATTTATTGGAATAAAATATAAATCACATAAGTGACCGATATATAAATCTTAAAACAGATTTAGCTTTAGATTTTCTATACTTTGCACGTTAGTGAACATTTTATTATCAAAGAGTTATCATATTGACTCCTTGTATAATATGTTTATTAAAAGATTATTATCATACTTCATCATCATCATCATCATCAGCCTATCGGAGCTCACTGCTGAGCAAAGGCCTCTTCTCAGATGGAGAAGGTTAGAGCATTAATCACGACGCCTGCTCAAAGCGGATAGGCGATTGCAAACTTATAATTTGAAATTATAAATCCAGGGTTCCTCACGATGTTTTACTTGATCCTTATTGGCAAAACTTCAGTGTGAATGGCCACATTACTTCTCAAGACGCACTGATTGAAATCATTCTTCTTAATCTTCGCTGAAATCCAATGGATATTACTAGATGCCCAGCTATAATCGTCCTCTGATATCTCTATTGAAGTTGTATGTATTAAGTTGGAGGAGTAGTGCTCAGTAAACACACTCGCAGAAAACTTTCGGGGGAGACTTTATTTAATGTAAGCGATTCCGGGTCAACGTGTTAAATAGTTTTTAAAGCAAGTTTATTTAAGGGACTCTTTTCGTTGGTTATATTATTATTTGTGTTATTAATTACATTACTTCAATAAACAAGTACTATAAAATTAATTTACATTAATCATTTTCCCAAAATGGAAATGATGTTGTATATTATGTGTTGCCTCGTTGGTATTGTAGCCAATAGGAAACAAGAAACAAATTGGTAATATAAAGATAAAGTTTTGGCAACTGGCCAAATCGATTCCAATTGTTGAAAGTAAATTACATGGCAGTGTTTTTTTTAAAGACACATAAATGATATTTTTTCTTGTAATAAATACAATGTTAACGTATAGAGTATTGCATTTTAAGTTTCTTTATTGCTATCAGATTAGTGGATAACGGTGTTCAAATATTCCTTTCAAGCTGAATCACAATCTCACCGAAGTTTTTGAACCTACAGTGTTACATTATCATGGGTGAAGATTATCAAATAAAAAAAAATGTAAAGAATCTATGCATTTTAAAGTGTGTAGTATACGTGATTGTTTGCAGAATCCGTTGATACTACTAATAAAGTTAAGTTCCATATAATGTTCTTATTAAACTTCTCTATAAACTCCACAATATTGAACTCTTCAATTCCTTAAAAATGTGATATAAGAATTTCATAGCTACAATATATAAAATTGCTTTTGGCGTCTTTTGTGATATTTAAATATAACCATTTCTAAGCTTCAAAATTCACTGATTTTCTAACAAGGTTAACTGAGAGTTATAAATTATTCATTTTTTTCACTTTCATCATAATATGACCGTGATCAACGTATGATGAAAGTGACGAAAATCTAATCAATTACGATTATATACCTAGATAGTCTAATCAGCTAGATAACTAGCCACAAACTACTCATTTCCAGCCTTAAAAATATACAATTCTTGAATATACATATATAGATTTCTTATTTTCAAAATATATAAGCAATATTATTCAACATGTTTGTTCTTTATATTGCATGAAAATGAACTGCGGTTGGAAAACGATGTAAACTTTAACATAAGTTAAACTTTCGATGTCACTAGCTATAGTTATTAACAGCTTTAGTATGCAGTGCTAGTGCTTATTGCTTACTTCTAAAATATCAACCATAATTCAAGTAGCTGTCTATATGCCAACGAATTATCAAGCCAAAATTACCCTTATTGCTTGTCCATGCTTCATAAAGTATGTCTTATATTGTAATAGATCACTGTTTCCCCATTAAAGTCAGAAGTTGTACATGTTGCATATTATTATAATTATTTATTGCATATATATATATATATATGTTTTAAATAAATTATTATAAATTTGTACGGAATTTAATATGAATTTATATATATTTTATTTAATATATTGAACCTACAGTAAATAAATTATTATTTTTGTTGCCCTATAATAAATATAGTAGGAGTTATGAAAATACTAGAGATATGTTGGAAAACATAATGAAATTGCTAATTTATCTGCTTTTAGTACAAAAAGGAAGAAAAAATATATATGTCTCCTTAAAAATATATGTTCATATTATTTCTTGTAACTCTCAAACTTTCATAACACAAATAAACACTGGGTTAATTCCATTATATTCTATTGCTGAGATTATATATATATATATATATATTTTGTTGAACGCTGTAAAACAGTTCACATAAATATCAACTTTCCAAGATGGTAGAGCCTAGCTGTTGTTTAGTTACTACAGCTCGGCATGGGCTGGCTCGACCGGGGAAGTACCATCCTGTCACAGAAGATCGGCGTAAAGTAGTCAGTAATGAATGCGTTTCGTCCGATCAGTGAGAGAACCGGTTGCCTTTTCGCTGTTCCCACCCTTTCCTGGTTTTTCCCTTTTCCCACCCCTTCCTTTTCCCCGACAAAAAAGGTTGGCAACGCATCCGTAACATCTATGTTGCGGATGTCCATGGGCGACGGTGTCTACTGAACATCAAGTGGCCCGTCTGCTCCTTTGCCACTTTTTTCATAAAAAAAAAACTTTGCTGGAAATTACTTTTATGTTTTATGTTCTTATTCACAATTAAAATAATAATCACTAAGGTGTCATACTCGTATCATCATCAATGTAAACCTAAGATGACACGAATTTCAAGCATCAAGTAAAAATTTAATAATCTTTACCTTTGGAACACATTATTTTTAAATGATTACAATAAAATTATTATTTAGTAACATTAGAATTCATAAATTATTTTTATCATGCGATGTGTTTTTCTATTCAAGATTAATTTGAACTAAAATATTATATCTATTTAGATTTATATAAAATTTATGATTGTATATTCATCATTCCAAATATTATTTTCTCATTTTTTCAGCGTTTTTGATACAAAAATGAATATGCAGAGATTTAAAAAAACAAGTGTAATCGATACTATTGGAACAATATTCACAAACAACAAAATCAAATTTAAAACATTTTTAAGTTAGATGCAATACAAAGTTGCCTGATCATTTTAAATATATATAAATTTATTACCTCAATAAAATACACGTACATTTGTACACCACATATACATACATACAAAATTATAATATGATCTATCAGAAGGCTTTTAGTGACGATATCTGACAATTCAGTCAGCTGTAAGCTGGGTAGAAAAATTTCTTACGTACACATTTTCTTAGAAGCAACTTCAATCATATGTATGTAAATATATTTTATGTAAATAAAAACATGTCTGTCATATCCAAAAAATAGAGTTTGATTAAAATGATTATATTTTAATACCTATAAGGCATATGATGTAAGTATCAAATATGCATATTATAGTTAAGTGACTGACATTATATATAAATTTATTCAATTTAATAATATCTGCTGAAATGTGTACGTTTAATATCTTTACCAGTATTTTGTGGTTTAGCGTAAAGAAAGGAAAAAGATGGTTATATATATAACGGTGCATTGTGGTAATAGTTTGCATATGTAAAGCGGATGAAACTTATAAGCCCCTGAGAAGTTCATGGAAATTTTAATCATCTAGATTCTACATATATACATATATATGCAATTCTCCATTATTTGTTGTTAAAATAACAAGCAACGTAGCAAAGATTGAGTTCTGTAACTTTCTTTAATTGATAATTATCAACATTTGTTTAAATAAAAATGTTTAGGAATATTTATGTATAAACACATACATATATGAGTTAAATATTTTAGACAAACCATATATAATTTGTTCTATCTCGTTGAAACCTCAATTCCGCTCTATTCATATTTTATGATACAAATTAATTTTGAAATACGCTGCCACCAATAGCTTAAATGACAGTAAAAACAAATTGGCCATTTAAAGATATACTATGGAAAAAAATCTGGCCTTATTCCAATCCCAGTCCCTGCGTACAACGTAAATTATACCGCAGTGATCTTTTAAATATCACCGAGGGTTTCATGTTATGAACAAGTAACGTTAATAAGAAAAAAATATCGTTCTCACTGTATTCAGTAAGTTGTAAAAATAAAAATCGCAATCGTGGAACAAAGAAATTTTACAATACACATTTGTTTCGAAGATAATTTACGGTTACCCTTACATCTTATCTATCTGTTTTTTACAAGATTCCATTTAAGTCGCAGTGTATTTATAAATGTACTTAATTTAATTGGGTCAAATCTTGTAACTCAATATCAAAGCAGATGCCTGCCATTTATTGAGCTCAAATTTTGTATACAAACTCAATTTGGAAGAAGATAAATGGTTATCTACTTGATGTTATAAGTAATCCAACATGACAGCATAACCAAGATGGCGGTCTAGTTTATTTAATGCACTTCTCGAAAGCTCAAAACTGTTTATTGAGGTCAGTTTAAGCTATGGCAGACTTGCTATGCTTAAAGCACTGTTTTGAAAGAAATATTTAACCGATTGAATTGAATTATTTCAGCATTCGTGACAACGCATAGTTTTTGTGACTATTTTGGTGACTAGTTATTTTTAAAATACCTCTAAAAAAATCGATATCAATAACAAATAAAAGTTTTTTAAGCGGCACAGGTAGGATCAAGAGGTATTTCAATGGAGCAAAATATTCTCACATTTGTTTTCAGAGGTTAGTCTTGTTTTGTTGAACTTTGACCTAACTAGAGACTAAGCCCAAGCATTTCAAAGTCCGATGCAGATTGTTTATTAAATTGTATACAAAATGGCCGAGAATAAAAACAATAAAATTTATATCATTGATGAAATTAATATTAACAAAATATGCAATAATTTATTAAACGACGAAGGATTAATTATTACCGAATCATATATATATGTTTAAAATGAAAATCGTCAAGAGATTTTATCAAACATCATCATAATCAGTATGAAAAAGATAAATGAAGATGAAGAGACAACTTTTGAGAAATAAGGGAAGAAATTTAGAGACAGTTAGATAATTTTAAGCTAGAAAACAATTTAAAGCTTTACGTTATGTTTGAGAATATTTCATGCAATAATTCAACAAATTTTATTGGACAAGATGGAACCATGGCGTCTCATGTTCCCTGCCTTTAATTCAATATCAACGTCATAGTACTGTAGCATGGATCTCAGCCTGGAGTTCCTAGAGAAGGGAGAGTGAGAGAGAGTGAGAGAGAAAGAGAGAGAGAGAGAGAGGAGATAAATTAGCCCTGAAGCGTCACTTCCCATCTAGAATGACGCTCAGATACTTGATCTGCCACTTTATAGCTACTACTATAAAGACTCCTGCTAGGGTCATGGAACGACGAGGTTTTGGCTTTGGTGATAGACAACCTAATTTTCGGCAGCCAAATATAGGCCGCCACTTATATGGTCAACTATAGACAGCCTGATGCTACGTAGATACGTATTTACAGCCTTCATCAGTCGGAGGATTTATATAGGTATGCAGTGGAATTGAAGAAATTCCAACGTAGACCCAAACATGAAGGTACTAGGGGAGTTGACAAACTACAGATCCATCGCCAAGATGACGACTTTCTTGAATATTTAGATATTTAGAGCAAAAAAGTTTCTTTAAAATTTTAAATTCTGTAGCTTTTAAGGCAAAACTAGTTTAATATTGTGAAGATGGATATTAAGTTTACAGCCAATTTTTAAATTGGTGAGAAATCCTTTTAAAGGCATATAAATACCCGTTCGGAATAATTTACGTTCTAAACTAAGACGATCTAAATTTGGATCATGTCCAGGTTTTGTCTGCAGTTTAACGCATCTTTAAGATTATATACAAATCTTTCCATAAGAGTTAAGCCTATAATTTATTAGGCTTTAATGTAATAACACTAATTTTTTTTGGATATTCAATAAAAATAATTTAATCATTTAAGATAGGATTTTTGTCAGCCTTTTCATTTTTGTCTTTACGATTTTTTAAGATATATGGATTGAAGAGTTTATATCTGATTGAAATAAAAAGGAAAACAATTTTTATAGTACAAAGTTGTAAGGATGAATTAGTATTTTTTAAGTATATTTTTAGGAACTTTCTCATTATTTTCTGAGTTAACTAGCAAAGTGTTCTGTTTTATTAGCGTGTACATACCAGATAATATGAATTCTTTGATCTAACTAATTGTGGAAGTTCGAGATCAAAAATCTGGTATTCGCAAAAAGGTTTTTAAGTATTTTCAATAGATAAAGTAATATATTATTCAGGTGAAGCAGTCCTTAAGCCGGATGCGGTGAGATGAAATCTGAGTTAAAGTTAAAAAGGTATCTGGATGTCGGTCAATTTGTCGTGAAATAAAGTCTGCTGAGGTTCAGAATACATTGGATTTATTTTAAGTTTTCCTTAAGTGTAAATTCTTTATATGATTGCGATATATATAGGTACGACATATGTATCTAAAAGTTGAAAATTTCAAGTAATTAACTTTACGGAACAAAAACATTTTAATCGTTTATTTTTTTAAACTAATGTGTTATAATTTTCATCAGATCTAAGTATCATTTGAGTTAAAAGTATTATTTAATCTTAATTTTCCTTATACATAAATATACAATCAAGTTTTTATGTTTTGCGAACTTGCCGTATTTTAGTAGCATATACTATAAATGTTAAATAGCTGAATGTGCCTAATGAATCTGCCGGGTTACTAAAATCCAGGGATTATTTTACTTGTATCAGCTTGATTAAAATAACGTACAAGTGACTCATCATGTACCTATACAGTTCCATAACTCATAGTTTTAAATAATGTATTGAATTCATTCTTGGTAGTAAATATGTAGTTATCAATGATTATATAAAATTTTAACAAAACCATTTTTTTCGCATTGACTACGCAATTTTATTATGCTACATTTTACCCTTCGCTTCTACTACTTTGGAGTAAAAGTGATAACGAGCAGACGAAATGAAAATGTCAGACACTAAATCCGGAAAACAAAGTTTTATTTTAAACATGAAATTCTTTTAATTTATATTTTGTTATATGTACATTAGTACATTTTTTATGTAACCAAATATACTTAAAATGTTAGTGAAGCTATAATTGCTATATTGGTTGCTTTCTTAAAAAGTTTTTACTTCCCTGGTTTATTGTAGGTATGTATAAATTTGAGCCATTAAACCAAAGTGTCGTTAGCACTTAAAATTAAATTGTGGACGATAATATACGTAAGGATTTAATTTATATTGTGTATTCGTTGTGTTAAACCTACGGCAATCACAACAAAGACTTTTGCAATAAGATAAATGTTTGCTTCATTAACTAAATAATGATATCAGTAAAGTGTTAATAACATTTTATATTACTTTAAAGAATTTATATATCTGATAAATTTTTTTAGAGTTCGTAAAAGGAAATGTATATGTCAATATTTTTTCACTTTGATCTTAAAATTAACTAAACACTTTCAGATTTTAACCAGTGAAAGACATTTTATTTTTAAACCAACGTCTGTACTATATGGGGTTCCGGGATCATTGGAAGATAAGATAAAAAGGGTCTGATTATAAATATATAAAATTTCTACGATCCTTTCATACATAAAGAATTTTATTGCATATATGGCTTAAGACTTAATACGCTCTTACCTGTATTACATTTTTTAATCTAATGTTTTCATCTTTATAAAATAATAGTACAAGTATTTTAATAATCATAAAAAGTATCGTAGAAATCTTGTCATGATACGAACGCGGTCGTGTTTGACACAATGTCATTAACAGGAGTTCACAAATAAGACGTGTTGCTGATGGTTCGTTAAGTGAAGTCATATTTTGTAGATTTGAGACGTACTTTCTATTCATACATTATCTGCAACAATATAGTACATATTTAGTCAATAGTATCAAGTAGATCAAAGTTACTGGTATATGTTACAAATTCCAGAAAGCATATTTAATATGACTCTGAAGCACTAGATTTAATTAATGATATTGAAGCTAAGCTAAATTAAAGCTAATGAAGGTATGTCGTAATTCAAATTAGTATACATTATACTCTAAACAATAATAAGGTATTCAGAATTTAAAAGAATATTTATTCTTATTCTAAATCAGAAGGTAATCAGTATAAAAATTACCATATCAGATATATCTCCCTTTAAATCTTTGTTCCCAGAATTATAACGTTTCATAGTCATTGATATAATATTTTTATTCTGAGATAATTATAGTACATGTGTTTTTTATGTGTGTTTATTTATTTTTTCATAATATCGAAGTTTATATATATATATATATATATATATATATATATATATATATATATATATATATATATATATACACATAAACTATATACTAGATACTTGTTTATATGCGTTACTTACATTACATTATGACTTTATGTTCATTTATGTTTAAAAATGTTATATAAATTTTAACCTTTTTTATGGAGACACGTTTAGGTAGCGAATGAAATATTTCAATTTATGTTAAAATCCAGACTGTAGAGGTTTCTTTGGATCAATGAAAAACTGCAATGGAACATTTAAATATTTCATCACTTTACTATTTACAAATATTTTGTCCGCTGTTTTAATACATTCATATTCTAAAGGATTACATATCATTTAAAATTTATTTTGTAATGGTTACCTTATTGAAGTTATTCTAGGTAAAGCTATAATGATATAACAATAAAATTATTGTATACAAGCAAAAACGATTTGATATCACGACACCCACGTCTGGCGTTATGGCGATGTTAATTATTATGTAAAATTTGTTTATGATTTTCATAGAAAATAAGCAAACTATAAGGGAAAACTCAAATTGGAAGAGTATTGTATAATAAATAACAATTCTCTTGCTGATAATGAATCTTAATTTCGGAATCTCCTTACTAAAATGGAAAACTAGATTTTTAAAAAATATATATTATCAGAGTTATAAATACCTAACTTGTTTTTGGTAATAAAAACAAAATTGCCACAATACTTTTATTGTCAGGACAAATTTAAGAGAAAATAAATATATTCTCATATTATATACATATGTACCAAACTAGCCTTATAACTAGCAGTAAAATTTTATTCGTCTCTGAAATATTTTACATTGGTTTAAAAACATAGTAAAGTAACTATATCTGGAATACTAACAACCATCGTCATTAAACAACTCGTTTGCTGTGTGTTAGAATTTTATTAATGCTTTGATCAATACTACTCGTATTATTGTGAGAGGTTGTAGGTACACTATTAAATTGCTTATTTGAAGTTAATAGTTCACTTTTCGCTGAAATGTTTCCTAAATCTTACTAAATTCCATTCCTTGATAATAGGAACTCAAAAATGTCATATATGCTGCTACAGCAATGTATTTATAATAAGAATAATTGTCATACCTTTTTTCAGTATATTAAATTTATCCAATTTTATTCCCAAATTTAAAAAAAGGCCGCTGGTCCTTCAAGCTTTGTTTGTGCCATTTCCACTGGAACTAGCCACTTTCATCATTATGTCTTTTACGTTACTTTTAATAATAAAAAGCAAATAATCGTCATTTACCAATCGATAGGTATATATTTGTGTGTGTGTGTGTGTGTGTGTGTGTGTGTGTGGGTGGGTGTGCATTGCAATGGCAAAGAATTCAGGATTTTATAAATTCCAATTCAAG
Source organism: Danaus chrysippus (assembly GCA_916720795.1). Taxonomy (NCBI): domain Eukaryota; kingdom Metazoa; phylum Arthropoda; class Insecta; order Lepidoptera; family Nymphalidae; genus Danaus; species Danaus chrysippus. The sequence goes on along the minus strand of CAKASE010000082.1, from coordinate 12,001,746 downwards.
CTATAAATTTTTAAAAGCCTGTGTAAGTAATTTCATATCTACAATATTTTATGGATCTAAAACATTTTTTCATTAAAGGTAAGTGAACGTGAATACTGGCTTCAGATCGTAACGGTTTATGAATGCTTTACGACAGAATATCGAGAGTACTCGAAATTTTTCACAAAAATTTACTCTACTCAATTTTGAAAATAGAGTTTTTATATTTAAAATATGCTCGTAGAAAAAGCTTCATAAACGATAACACGCATATAAAAAACAAAAGTGTATTATGATTATTAATTACACGTGCGTACGTAGTTTAAACTGGTAAATAGTGTTTTGTTAATAAAGAAAAGTAGGTGTATTATTTTAACCTCATTCATTACAAATATATATAAACCTCTAACTATTATTCGCCATTTGAAACTTGCATAACACAGATATATTTAAAATATCGGTTGTCAGATATTACATTGGTAAAGGTTAGTTTTAATAGTAAATATTTAAATATTGTATCCAGAAATTCCTACTGCTTTTATTTAAAAAATATTCCTGACTTTTATTTAAATCGTTGCCTAAATAATTTCAACGTAAAACATTTTAACGAAAATAGTCAATGAAATTGATCTAACTGTCAATAGATTTCAGATCAAATTACTCGCCAAATACAAAATGCCCTCGAGACGTCGTGATGTAAGCCATTCTAATAGCATTTAATTTTTGAATTGGAACCAGCATTACCAATATTGAATATAAATAAAGTAAAATAAATATCCAAAAAAGTATGTAAATACATTTTATGTTAGTCGAAATAAAATTATATGCCAGCATTATGGTAGGTTAACTGTAGTGTTTAAGTTGTAATTTGAAAGTTAAATATGACGGAAAAACTGCTAAGACTTTGAAACTGTTTTAATAGTGTTTGGAATAAATTTGAAACGGAAGCTGGATAATCTTGACCTCAATAACGAAAAGATAATATCTAAGATTTTCATGAGTATACATTTATATATAAACTACGATTTTTATACTACTGGTATTTATTATTTTATTTTTACATTTTACCTGATCTTTTAGAGTTTTAAACACAGCGGTCTTGTTAGGCTCCCTGAACTTTTAAGACAAATATATTCTTATTTCAATATAGCAAGATGGCTTGCGATTATCTAACACCTGAGATCATTTCATAAAAAATATAAAATGCGATGTCGGTGACTACACTTCCAGGCGATATTCAAGATAAAGTACGAAAAAAAATTCAAAATTATTTAACCGTAGAGGACAAATAACTCATCTGCCCGTGATTACGGATTCTGTAAAGTAACAAAAACGTCATAAAGAATGTTAAAATAAAACTGTGAATGCTCGTAGTATATCCAAAAAACACAGTTTCGTTTTAAAACGGTCATGACGTGAATACCAAAAAGACTCCACATAATGTAGGAAAACTTTTTTCTAATGCCTTTTGAGTTCTTTTGTAAATTACTGAAAATGTAGTTTTCCTTTCACCAAACTCAAAAAACTTTATTCAATATAGAAGCATTACACTTTCTTATTGATGTTCACTACCACCGGTTCGGAAAAGAAAATACCCTGACCTGAGAAGAACCGGCGAAAGAAACTCAGCCGGATCAGAAGGACATTAAATCAATAGAAAGACATTTAATCAATATTCTAATCTCTATTTTGTCTACAACACTTGGACCTATAAAAGTTAAAAGGTGGTGCTTAAGATCGACGGTTTCATAAATTTTTTAGATGTCTTTAAAATAATATAATCTTAATATTTTTAAATAGTGCGTTATGTATACGTGTGGAGATTAAATGATTCACAAGAAATTTGTTATACAGAGACATAGATGAAGTCATTTAAAAATGTCATAATATTTATACGTTTAATTATTATCATGAACAATAGAAATAAGGAGAAAAATGTAATTAAATAAAGTATCCTTTTAAAAAGAAACCATTGGACTAAGAAATTAAATATTATATACTTATATTATAAAACTGTATGATACATATACATACAACGGTATCATATATATGTATGATACCGTCTGTTTTAAAACTATTAATAGGTCAGCATATTATATTAATATTTATTCATATTATACATAGCTCATAATTTAAATGTCACTTTATTACGACGATGTGGTTTAATTTATGCTCTTTAGTGTGACTTAGTTTGGATCCAAGCCAGATGTTTATGTAACAATCTTTAAAGAAGGATATATTTATGTCTACGTACAAAGCATGCATAATTATTCTTTTATAAGCAATAATAGGCATAAATATGTCAATGGGATATTTTGTTTTTGTTATACTAGAATCATTTACAAGTGAAACTCCACCCAAATTAGTTCAAGTAGCCTCTGAATTATTAATGACACACAAATTTATTTCAAATTTTTAACGTAAGTATGATTCATTTTTAACGTAAGTATGATTCAATATTAAATGATTGAGCAATTATAAGTTACATTAGAAATAATATGTAAAAATACAAGGAAAATTTAAAAAAAATCTCTTCCCGGAACGTTTATGTGTAAGTGATACATGTTAATATATTACGAAGAGCTCTTATTAAATAAGATAAAGACTTATTTGTATGTTAAAAAACCTGAGTAATTTTTGGGGTAAGGTTTTTTTTACATAAATTTTGATCTTCTATGACCTCAGTATTTGTTTGTGTTAATTGAAATATCTCTTAAAATTATGAGAAAATATTAATTTGTAGAAAAACCTTAAATTAAATCAAAATAATTAGGATTTCTTGACATTTTCTTAACTTCCAGGAACAACAGTACGTAGCCAGTGTTATACATAATGTATCTTATATTTACCGTAAGCTTAACATGTTTTACTTGTTTACAAAACCATATTTCGGTTTTCCGTTTTGTTTTGCATGATACTGAAATATAGTTGAAACTAGATTTTTTTAAAATTAATTTAGATAAGTCGAGTAGTAGTAGTAGTAATAGTAGGAAAAATTTATACCAAGTTTGAAAACAGAAAAAAAATCTTTTATCTTTCATTAATACAATGCGGTGTAATTTACTTATTGCGATTGAACTCATTTTGGGTCCACGCCAGCTATTCATCTTCTATAAACGATCTGTTTCTTCTATCTTATTACCTTCTATACTATAGAAGCAAGTAGTTATAGGACTGAGATATAAAAACGCAATCTAATATCTAGAATACAAATATTAAACAAGATTACTTTGTTTTTACTTGGCATTGTCATCGATAATATAAAATATGTTCAATAAAACTATATGTACAACTATATTTGTATATAAAATTAAATGTACATGTATAAAATTGTATTTTACAGGAATTCCTATTAGTAATGTGAATAGGAGAATATTTAGAGACTATTAAGAGACAATGATTACATATAATTAGAGTTAATATAATTTAGAATGTCAAATCATAAATATCTAAAAATACGTAAGTCAATAAAACTTTGAAAATAAAGCAAACAAATTAAGAACAGTAAGTAACTAAAATAAAAAAATATCAGGTACCAAAAGTTTTATATACACGTAAATATTTACTCGTAATAGATTCAGGATATGAATAATACAAAAAATAAATGATCAATAGTCTCTTTATATCTTAAGATATATAATATGCATGATCTCAACAAGTAATTCAAATTTGAGAAATGTAAAAATTTATTGATTTAAAACAAATTGAAAAAAAAAACTATTACAATTGTAAAATGAGAGCCAAGACTTCCGCTAAAAGTATTTATTTAAATGAAATAATAATTTTCGGATTACGTATTTTATTATTTTAAAAAACTACATCCTCCTTACCTTTTGTTTACTTTCCAGTAAAAGTGATCACAGGCAGACGAGGTGGCATCATGAAAAATATTAATTTCATTTACTGTAATTGTATTTTTGAAATGTAATTTTATGTTGAAAATTTAACATGATCTCTAAACTAATACATTTATTGATCAGCCTTGAATACTTATAGAACATCAATTCAGCCTTGAATACATCACCAATAACGTATGGCTAAACTGAGTTAAAAGGCTTTAGCTGGTATTACGTTGGATCTTTTCAATTCTTACCCAGATCAAGACTAGTGCAGTATGAATAGTGCAAAATGATATGTATGTTATGAAATACTGGATTTATTCTAGTCTATTAATGATTTGATCAAAAAGAACTTACTGATATTATCTTTATTTAGATGACAAGTCTTACGCTTAATGTACAACAACTTTTTATAATGAATACTTTTCATTTCTGGTATTTCAACTTAAAAGTATAAATGTTGATTTAGTTTTAAGTAGTAAAACAATGTGAATTACAAAAGTACAAATATACTCAAGTATAAAATTAAATAACAAAAATCCAGTGGAATTCTCATCTTTCAACTTAAGTAGATAAACTCAGCGCTACCGAACTTGTTGTCAAGGGAGTAAGAAAATAAAAAGAATGGAATACAGCTTGATTAGTTTATTTTCGCAATTTTCATAGTTTAACGTCTTGTGGAATTTTATTGTGGGGTAAAACTCTAAAAGTTTTTTATACGTTAAGTGTTGTAAAAGTTATCGTCACCTCAGATAATATATTAAAAGAGAATGAATATATTTAGTTGTCGTGGTTCAAGGCCCGCCTGTCATGCACGAGGGCGCAGGTTCGAAACCTGGCAAGTACCTATGTGATTTTTCCGAGTCATACATACTTTCTTAAGAGTATTTAGATACCACTGACAGACGATGAAGGAATATATCGTGAGGTAACCTGGACTTATAATTTCAAATTATAAGATTAGAATCACCAACCCGTCTTGAGCGAGCGTGGTGATTAATGCTCAAACCTTCTCCATGTGAGATGAGGCCTTTGCTCAGAAGTGGGCTCAGATAGGCTGATGATGATGATGAAGATAAAAATAGTAATTATTTGCAGTTACTCTTGGAAGTTTGCAAACGTAGTGTCTGTATCGAAGAAAATAAGGGAGACTCTTTAAATTATCAAGCACAATTTATAAGATACAATTACCTGCATAATTAATATGATTATTATGGAATGTACTCGGGTGCATTGTGTTAGCATATTCATTATATGTCACATACAGTCCAATCATTCGAGCTTCCGACATTCACTTTAATACTCATTCGATCACAAATCGTTCAATACGCTTTAATCGGCCACGGTCAGCATTCCTGTTCGCGCAGCCGAGGCGATCATTAAAAACTAGAAGTACTGTTGGTTGACTCTCTGAAAATACCTATAATATATTATCAAATAGTAACTGATTTCATTTCATTATGTTGATGTAGTAATAATGTATGTAAAATCTCTGTGGAAAAGGCAATATAAACTGTCAATGTTTCTTATCAAATATTTTTAGTTTAAACTATTTATTTTTAGTTTTAATTTACTGAAATCCTCTCCTTCTGAACTTATTTTTTAACAATTGTCACAAGAAAAGATTATTTTTTAACGCATATAATACATATCGAACAATTCTTCATCACGCATACGATACAAATCTATAACTTAGAATTTAGATAATAACCCATCGTTGTCTTTTGTCGCTCAGACTTTTTGCCCTAGATCAGTAAATTAGTAACTTTTGTAGCTACATCTAACTTGGAAGGAATAAAATGTTGGCATTATTATTTCTTTACACCATGCTAATCAGCACTATGTTTTTATTTAGCACTAAAAGAGATGTAATGACTAATCCTAGTACATAGCTTCATACATGTATGTAGTCTGACTGTTCAGCACCTTTGTATCGCCATATTCGGGTCAATTGCCACCAAAGCCTCAACACATCATTATCGCGTTCATTCGACCCATAACGTCTCATGTACGCCTCAATAAATGCTTCTGTAATTATTATTGAGTAAAATTTAATTTAATGATTCCTCCAAATCCAGTTCCAAACAAATGATATTAACATGCCTTTTACAGAAAATATATTGCTTTATTTGTAGAAACAAAGTAATTTTCATTAATTTCATTATATGGAGTATGGAAAATGGAAATAGTTATACATATATAAAGTTATTAGTTAGATGTTATCAAATTGGTACTTTTAATTGAATTTTGGTTTCTTTTCTTTTTGTGGCTACCATTGATATTTTTATTTGGTTTCTTTAAATTTTACAATTTTATTTATAATATATATATATATTGCTATCACTTTGTGCCTTTTAAATATATGATATCAAATGTATATTATAAAATTCACCATTTTTAGCACAATATATTTGATAGTTTGTTAAAACATAAAAAATCGGGTTCGTCTTATTCTCGGAGAGTCTTTGCATTTTATTGGTTTGGTTTACATTAGTTGATTTTAAATTTTATTTGATGTTAGCCACACTCACCTTAGTTTGGATCTTTATCGTACCTATATAAACCTATATAGCTTTTACCTATATAAATAAATAAATGAGTGTACAGAAAGAAAAAAGTCTATTAAGTGATAAACGAGATAAGCCTCGCTTTTGATACGGTATTTTACTTTGCAGTTTACCTGTAAAATAATGAGTTTTAATAAAATATATTTGTAGGTTTTTGAAAACATTTTTTAATTAATATTTGAAACAAAATAAATACATTTACCTCTCACGTTTGACACTAATTTGTTAAAAAGTGTACGCACTTAGTATACACAATGACTTCCATTTGTAATATCTGTATCATTATTAATTTATTCTCTACTAAATCGCGTCAATTACCCTCTGAATACAGTATAAGCTTTATAGTTATCAAATTATACTATTGAAGCCAGTTTCCATGAATACATAATACAGTTTATTAAGTGTTCAAGTAAGGTGTCTTGCCTGATAAGCTGTCGACTGCAGTTTGCCACCTGAATACGTGTTGAATAATCGCTACTTAAACAACCATCGAGTAACTTCCCGGCTTTGACGAATATTTTGTGTGAATGTTCAATTACCAATTAAAATACACATAAGCAATGAAAATTTACCGCATAATAATAAAATCAAGGTGAATTATATTTTCATATTAATTTGATACTGTTTATAATTTTTAAATGTAAACATTAAACTACTTGAGAGAGTTAGTTATTTTGTGCATTAGAAGAAGATTAGAGTTACTACTACCGAATCTATGCGGCAAAAACAATTTCATTAATGAAAAAAAAGTAAATATAATAAGGTAAAAGTATAGAAATTGAACATCTATAAAAACCATAAACACACATAAAAACTTTCACTTACAAAAATGATCCAAAATTAATGTTAATAGACATAATGAGAGTGAAAACTAGACATTGCTAGAATTTCGGCAACAGAGTTTAAAGATAGTAGTATATTAATTACCCTTTCTTCTAATATTAATAACAGGTATGTAGGTACATATGTAGTTTAGTCAATTTACGTCACAATCTATAAGGAATAATTTAATTAGGTTATTCTCATGAAATAGACGAAATAATCATTTATCTCAGTGTATTTATTTAGCTGTGGTATTTAACTATGACTGTCTTTATTGGGGCGAAGAGTCACGGCATCGTTGGTTTTGTGATCTTGTTAGACTTAAACAATATAATCTGAAATGTATGGACTATATATATTATATAATCCTGATGAAAACACTTTTATCATACGTACAATTTATTTAATTATTGTTGACATTAAACTTAAACACACTTTCATATTACTACTCCGTAAGATGCTAAAAGTGTATAAAATGTTACGTTAAATCTAAATATCATCATCAACGGCCTATCAGAGCCCACTGCTAAGCAAAGGCCTCGTCTCACATTTAGAAGATTTGAGCATTAATCACCACGCTTGCTCAAGACGGGTTGGCGATTTCAAAATTATAATTGGAAATTATAAGTCCAGGTTTCCTCACGATGTTTTCCTTCACCGTCTGTCAGGGGTCTAAATACTCTTAGAACTTATATATGACTGAAAAATCACATTGGTACTTACCAAGTTTAGAACCCGCACTTTTATGCATGAAAGTCGGGCCTTCAACATCTAGGCCACCACGATTTATATGTAAATATTTATATATGTGTTTCATTTAAAATTGTCAAATAAAAGGAGAAAAATATCTTTATATCATCTGATGTGTTCCATGTTCAGTTACAGTTGAAAAAACAAAGAAACTTCTGTCTTTGTTAAATTAATCTCCTAAAAAAATGGCTTTAATATGTTTTTTGTGAAATTTTAATGTTTACTTATTATAAGAATACGATTGTTATAAGAACGAAATATACGCGCAATCCCTCTTAGAAATTTCTACTATATTTGTATACCTTTTATCGTTACTTACTATTTAACAAGTCAGACGTTCTATCTAAGTTGTTCCTTCAATTAAGTTTTTTCAAATACAAATTGCTCGCAGAGTCTAAAGAAATGGAAGCAAATCTCAATAGATAATGCACTACTTTATTCAGACGGAGCGGTACTTCAGCCGGAGGCGGTGAGATGAAATCTAGAAAGTTTAACTTAAAAGAAGATCTGTAACGTCTCTCAAATTGTCGTTCGATAAATGAAACCTTTAGTTCAAAATTCTTATTTATGTTTGTTTACACAGTAGCTTTACATTTGTTCATATCTTCAAACGAAGATTTTATTATTCCTAGAAATAAAATATATATTTGTAAATTTCGTGCTATTATTCCTTATCGTTTAAATATAACAGATTTTATATGAAAAAATTAAACTTCTTCCTTTTAGACATATTTATATTTTGAAATTTAATTACCGTTGTACATTTTCCAAAAGCTTATTTAATAAGAAAATAAAAAATAAAACTGTGCTTACAATCCTAACTAAATGTTCAGATTTTGTCAAAATTAAATTAGTTTTAAAAATATAACATAAATTTTAAAGTTAAATTTTTCAGTTATGTCATGGTTATGTACGTATGTGCTTTGTAAACAAGTTCATGTTTTTATATGAAATTCCAAAATAGCGATAGTGATTTTATTATTTAGGTGTATTTTATCAAGTGCAAAATATTTTATTGCAATTCAAAGCATAAAATCTATTGTATTTATATTTGAGCTTGGTTAAATTTGTTCCAATTTAAAGGTTTGTTCTGATTTAACTTATTATCAAAAGGTTGTGTTTTGATTTGGTAGGATGTTCTTTTTTTACATGTAGTTACTGAGAAATAACTGCGACATAAACAGAGGTTTTAAGAAAATACCTCAAATAAAATGAGCTAGTTCTTTAATTAAAAAATAAAGAAATGGGACGGTAGTCATTAAAGTAATAGAGTAAAATCGAGTTTTGCAAATGTCTTCGGTGCCGGTAGCATGCTATCAGAGCGTATTAGATGTGTAATGTCAAAAATAAAACCAACGTTTTGATATTTATCTAAGTAAATAGAAACTAAGCAATTAAGAAACGTATGAGTAGATTGTATGATATGAAATAAAGACCGTCTGATAGGAGGCAAAAGGAAATTAGTACCTTACATAGAGTGGCATATCTGTTTAATCTTGTTCCTAACCCTCTAGTTTTGAGACTAATCGGACTTATTATTGTTTTCTACTAACTGAATCTTGTGAAACATTTTGTTTAATATCTTGATTGTTCATTATTATTTTTTATGTGCCCTAAATCAAAAAGTCTACAAATAGCGGACAAAATATGAACAGCATTTCCTTTCAATCAAATAATTATAATTCAATTATAATAATTCTATAAAATTATAGGAATAAGTTTATGATATCAAAATTTTATGTAAAAGTATATTCGTTTATAATATCATCTTTAAAATGGTCTAAGGACATCATGTGTAAATAAATTTGAAAATGAACTAATAATTCCCTCCATTGAAATAATGAGTTGACAATATAAATCTAAAAGAACTTTTAAATATAAAAATGCCTATTTTCTGTAATTTTGATGTTTTTCTTTTTTATACAGTGTAAGAAGATGTTTATTAATTTACTTTATCTTTCTGTTTACTTACGTACCTTTTAAGGAAGATTAAAGAAGGAGGAAAATAACGTTAAATATCTATTGATGTCTCTGCATCACCTAATAACATTACATTTTTTATTACCAGGTATAAAAAAACTAAAACGGGATATGCGTGTGTGAGTTTTATGAATGATGTTATTTTATTGTAACCTAGATTTTTTGTGACTATTATAAAAACCCAGGTCTTGGTCAGGAGAAGCTAAACTTGCTTGCCTCCCTTGTCGTAATTTCATTTTATAAGAAGTGGGACCATTATTGATGCAGTGCACTCTAACTGGTTGAACAGAATAAAATTATTTTTATTATTAGCGAAGGTCTGAATATCTTTAAGACGTTTTTTGTCCCATCAATATCTCACATTAGAGTTTTTTTTTTTCTAGAAATGGAAAATACCAAACTGAAAAGAATAAAAAATTGTTTTTAATCAGACAGAAATGTTTAAAATGCATAGGCATTATAATCCTGGATGAGATGTGTGCTTATATGCATATAAATTCACTATACACAAATATACCTTCAATTATTTCTAGTTCATCATAAATTAAATAAACATTTGTTTTTGTTTTGCGATACTATAATTACAGCATTAATATAAATTATTCTGAGATCGTTTATTTTGTAATAGGTCCAAAATGGTTGATAGATTTTTTTAGATACATCAACTTTTATGTTAACCAAGAAATAACTAATTAACACAAGAATTTATATTCAAAGTCATGATGATTATAAAACTACAATAGGGTTAAAGTGAAATTTTCACCTAGATTCAAATAACATATATTGATATCATGAAAGGAGATTACCGTTAATAAGTGAATGAGCCGCATGAATCTGCACGGGCAAATTATATTAAGCGAGGTAATAGTGTATTGAGAATTAAATTGTACCGAAATACTCAAAATGGTCATCATACATAACATAATCAACTAAAAAACGGTTGACATATTTACATACATACATATTTTAAACAATATTTCTGAACTTGCATAAATCGATGTCTCGTATTAATTATTGTTATGTCTAACATGTATCACGTCTGGCTTATCTCGTTATCTAACTCGATTTCACAGTACAGGCTTAGAAAATATAAAATATTACTAAATTTAATTCCACATATGCTTCAGAATTATAATACTGTAATGAAAACTTTCGTAATAATATCAAATTTCCTTATGAAAAATTTATTAAGGTTCATTAAATATACCATCTCTTAATAAAACCGTAGGCATTAGAGGCGTAAACATCAAAGGCTGATGGCTGACGTAATAACTTTCCCGTTTGGCTCGAACAAAGGAACTCTATTATGGAATAATTATCTCAGTCATAATATCACTTAACAAATTAAAATCAAAATTATATAAAACTACAATACTAAAAAAACTAAGAGCTCTCTTATATACATACGTTACGACTAGCCGTTGTCATTATTTTAGCATAATGGCAGAGTAATAAACAACTGGCGAGTATTATTCGTTTCATATATTTTGTATTGGAAAAATATTCATAACAGACAAGGTAACCGATACATTTATAATATTTATGTAATAGTAGATTTAAAGCTGACTATAATTAGTGTCTAGTAATGATAGCTATTTGGAAATAAGACCTTTTTTATACATATGTATAACAATATTTGTTTTTCTTGGTTTTGCCATTTTGGTTAAAATGTTGGTTTTCAATAAAGAGTGTAAATGAAATAATGAAATTTACATAGTATTTGTATTGTGAGGTGTATACTCGTAGTACATATTTACTTGTTAAGATTTAATCATATTTCTTTATTTTATCAACGTCGATTTAAAAATGTAGACATATTATGTTATGTAATGATAATAATATAGTTGCATTGTATTAAAGCCTATTTTGTTAAAAGAAAGATGTTTTTTGTTGATGTATAAATTTAAATTGTTGTTAAAAACACCCTTATCTTTACATTTTTTTTAAAATGGATATTGTAAGTCTATTACGTTGTTGTCATTTCTAATCCTGTTTTTTTTTTAACCCAGCACCAAACGATTTTGTTGTTTGTGTTGGTTATTCTTATTTCAAAGTCTTATTGTGATGGTTCTCAGTAGTGTCTTGTTAACATCTGTCCAGCAGTGTAAGACTATCAGTTTTTTTTTTTCAAAAAGATGTGAGACATTTTTGGCCTAAGATTACTAATGATTAAGTTCCTCAAGAGAGCAACTAAAGGTTTAAATATAGTTATTCAACATATAATCTTTTGATATTATAAAGGCAAAATATAGAGGTATATCTTTTAAATAGATATTTGCACTTTACTGACTTATGTACTGGAATGTATTTTGTTCCTCATTTTTATATATGATATTCCTGCAATCTGAGTGAAGTTTTAATGAGATACAAGCGTTGCTTTGAAACTACTCTTTTTCTACTTATATTTAGCACGTCATGGAAATCTATATAAAAACTTGAAAAAAGTGTTGGATAAACCAATTATTATCAAAAATTAAATAAAATTTAAGTAGTAACTTTTAGTTTATTCAAGAAATAAGAAAAACACCTCATTTCACAGAGTTAACCTTCTTTTAAGATTTAGTTACTTGTCCTTTATCTTTCAAAAGAGCCTTCCAAGACATTTTTTGGCTTATTACACAATTGTTGTACACAGATTAGGTTGATACAAATATGTGGTTCAGATTTGATTCTCTAATACAAGCAGCAATCTTATTATTGTGTGTTAAAAAATGTTATTACATTTTTGACTTTTCTCAATTCAATTCTCAAATTGACTCTTCTCAAAAGAGCTTCTTTTCTTACGAACGGACTAATTCTATTTACTTGCTGATCTTATTACACTATATGCCGATTTTAACTCGAGTTGTTTCAAACATGAAAAAGAAATTAGTAGAGGTGTATTGGGATATTGCGTTGACAAATTTTATTATTTGGAAAAAATGTGGAAAGCAAGGATTTAGCTTAATTCAAATATTTTATTTGTAACTTTCCTAACCTTGTTGATAATAGAGAAAAAAGTAATAATATTGCTGAATTTTCTATGTATATATAATATACCACACAATACAAAATTTGCTTACCCTATTATTCGAAACAATCTTTATATAATTCTACTTTTACGAACAATGTTATATATTACCAAAGTAGTATATATTTTTAATATGGGACAATAAATAACGTTACGTCGAAGATAATATTTGCTTCCGTAAAGTATTTTTTCATGTAAAAATCGCCTTAGGGGACTCAACTTGGGGCCTAGTTTCACAACTTATAAAAGAATCAGAATAAAAGGATCAAGTCGGAGAAAATGTTTACTTAACATATAATATTATAGTGATATAAAAGAAAATTATATGATATACATATATAAATAAAAATATATTTATATACCTGACCCGTTACCATTAGCAGATTACATTAGTACATATTAATTGAAACTTTAATAATATTACATATACTTATCTTAATTATATTAAAATTATATAAGGAATACGTTCTGCATCTTTAGAACTTCATAAAATTTGAACTTACATGTAAATAAAGATATCTACAAAAAATATACACATAATTTTTTGAACATTTAATAAAAATAAGCGATTATTGTTATGAAAACATAAAGTACAAAACACTTGTTTTTTATCATAAATATTTAGTTATTTTAAAATGCTAGAAATTTAAACTTCTGTTTCAATATAATCTATTATTAAATATTTTGTTTCGGAAATTAATCAATTTTTAATTAGCGAATATTTTCAGTACTATAAAAGTTATTCGTGTTTTATGTGAGTTAAAAAATGGTATTTCATTTTATATACAATAAATGGAAGTCAGTTTCTTTTAAATCATAATAATTTCTGTATGCTGATTTAATTTTAATTATATTAAGTAGAAGTTTTAAGAAGTACTTTTATCTTTTTCCATTTATATGCTAGATGAGGCTTTTCTTTTTGAAAAACTTTGGGCTTCCTATTCACACTTTATTATTTATTTATTTATTATTTTTTCTTTATTGCACAAATACTATAGCTAAGAAAAAAAACCATTTTCGTTATATATAACTATATATAAGGTGCAACAGGCGGCCTTATCGCTAAGCAGCGATTTCTTCCAGGCAACCTTTGGGTAAAGGATCACGTTGTGGAGGGGTACAGTAACTTTGAAACACAAATAACTTTATTATATGTATATACTATAAAATATATGATCATTTGAATATATAAGAAGATTAATGTTATAAATAAAATCAAAACCAAAATATTTTAGGTAAATAAAAGTTCCTATAGGTATTCAGGTAAATTTATTTTATATAAAAGGTATGTAACCAGGTCTATTATTTCCACTAGTTATCGACGTAACAAGACTTACAGTGTTTTAACAGTGTGGAAATATGCAAAACATTTTTAGATATATCATTTGTATATTATACATACCGTAAATTTTATGTAAAGTAAATACATTGGCCCAGATAATTTTATTGAGAAGCAAATTTAATGATATTCGAAACAGTAAAATAAACACTATTAAAGCAAGAAGAATTTTTTTATGACTTCAAGTCGTCTTGGTCTCAAAAAATTAATGATTATTAGACTAAATTTCATTGCGTTGCCTCGAGGGCAGTTCTGAACAAGGAGAAGTAATTTAATCTGTACCCTCTTGACATTTAGATCAATTCGCTGAGCTCTGTTTAATTTATTTTATCTGAGGGATATTATTGAAATACCATAAAGTGACAATTTTGGAGGGCTATTAATTTTTCCTTGTAAGTTTTGATTACTCACTAAAAGATAAAATTATGTACAATAAAATACATATTTTATGTCTAAAAAATTTTCTTCATTCTAATTTTATTTTGCGTACTTATTAAATATTTATAAATTTAAATTTCTAGGAGGTAAGCAATTTTTAGTGACATCAATACAATTCAACAATTCACAGAAGAAAATTCAATTGTTATTGAACGGTACAACAGTTGTGAAACTCGTTAAACAATATTAGAAAACAAGAATGCTAATTCCGTCTTAATATGATTCGTATTACTTGATATTTAATCAAGATATATTTAGAAATGCGAGTTCTGATATAAGATGAAAAGATTTAGTATTTACTCTTCATTTATCTTGTTTGATTGTTGTACTATGAAAATTGTTTTTAATTTGTTAGTATATACCCTTAATAATAATCAATTATTAAATTTGAAATATCCACATTTGAATCATCAACAATATTTTTCATGACAATATGCTATTCAGTGTCTAAGTTGACAATGAAACAAAGAAACTAATGTAATTAGCTCATGCAATAGATATGTATGATAAATTTTTAAAGAACTTATTACAATTTGTTCTGCAAGTGGATTTCATTAATCTGATAATTATATGGAATAATATTACGAGGAAAATTATAAATAAATATATGATCAAAGTAATGGTGAGTTTTATAAAATAGACGATATTGTTGACTTAACAACTAATATATAAATTACAATCTTCAATCTCGATACTATTGATTCGAAATAAATAGTCTTCACGAGGTGAGCATGATTAAGACGATAAGAAACAAATTTTTTTATATAAATTTTAGTATAAAAATTTACAATGACATTCCAATATCACGAGGGCGTTAATACTATAATTTTAAAGACCGAACTTGGGACGACATTACTATATATATATATATATATATATATATATATATATATATATATATATATATATATTATCAGGTATATATGTATAAAATAGTATATCAAGTAACTTATGTTTTTATGAGCGAAGATACATAGAGGTTTGAAGATATTAGAAGTCGAGGGAACTAAAAGATTCTTTTAAAAAATGGTCGGTTTAAAAAATAAACAAGGCCAAGTTACTGATTATATTTTCGCAACACGAATATTAATCCTATTAAAACCATTAAACAACTTTCATTTGTTTGAAGAGATTATCTAAAGCCCTATTTATTATGGCCTCAACTCAAATGGTTTACGTAAAAATTATTAAATATTTTAGAACAAACATGAGAAACACAACTAGAAGTGTAATAAGTTTATAACTCAAAATTTATTATTAAGATATTTTTCTTTTTCAGTTTTTTAAATGTGTGTAGACATAATAAAATGTAATTCAATACTCCTACAGCAAAAGTCCTATCTACATGTTTACGATAAATTAGAATATTTGTGATAACATTATACATATGTAGCAATTTATATAAAGACTAGTTTTATGAATACGACATGCAAGGCTTTGTGATCCCACCTGTGTTTTTCACAGAGCTGCCGTAGTGCAAACATGGCGTTCCTTGTAATGCAACCCGATATAAACTTGAATCGGTTTGGTGATACCTCAATTTCAATTCTTAGTCATCTCGTTCTCACTTTTTTCCATACTTTCATAGTCTTTTATTCTATTTATTATATGTATTATATTCTATTACATTGATTCTTTCTATACTGACCTCACTCACAACACATATACTTATAAATTGGTTTTAACCCTCTATAAGTTAGAGGCAATATTTTCACCACCATGATTTTTTTTAAACCGAAATTTCGTCCACCGGTCGTATTTTTTTATTCAGACTACTTTTTTGATTGTCAATAGACAGTTTGACAATGAAAGGTTTGAAAAAATATATTTATATATGCATATGTTTTTACTTCTATTATATACCCAGTACCCTTAACCAACATCAATTTTGTTTTTCCACTGTCCACTCCTTATGACCTTTAAAGGGTTAATCCGTCAACCTATTAATTTTCCTCAATTATTTTTAAAGTCATCTTTTAGCACATCTTCATTGATATTTTTTTGTGCATCTAATGAGCATCCTGTGAATTCTTCTCTTTTGCTTATGCTAAAGTTGTTATGTCTTGTTACCTCTTTTTATCATTTCATTTTATTTTCTGTAAGCAATTTATAATCATTTTTCGTTTATAAACAGATCCGCTAATTCTCTGCCACGCCTTGTTATATAAGTTTAGAACAATATAAGTTGCTTGATTACTTCTAACACTCTTACTTTCAATTAGAGAAGATAATAATCTATTTAAATATTAAAACTTATCATATTTAATCATTATAATTACAACTCAAAATCCTAGTGTTTAGATTAGGATTTTTAGTTTTAAACAAGACGTTATTGACTTTGTTTTTATAGAATTATTTCTTTTTTTTTAATGAATGGAATAAGCTTAAAAGTTATTGCAATATTTACCTAGAGACATTTTTTCTTTCTCGTATTCTTATTACATCTGCATCATTATTCAGACGCTTCAGTCCCTTCATCGAGTCTTTTATTTATAATAAAGTAGCTAACGCTTGTGACATTAAACATTGCTCCCTAAAACAAGCCAAAACAAAAATTATTTCTTGGCTCTCCTCGTTAAACTACAATACCACCGAAGAACTATTCTTGCACGTAGTATAGCACCTCTTCACTATCATAATTTCTATCTTGTAACTTTTAACTTAAACTATGCAATGTATCGAGCGACAACATTAAACATGTTTGTAAATCTTTCAATTGGTACCCACGACACAGGAATACCTAGTGTGGGTACCACAGGATATATCTTTGTACTATGTTGTGTTTTTTGTTAATAAACATTTTTTCATTTCATTTTTCATTAATTTATCCCAATATTATTTCTTAGCAATACGAATCCATTTATTTTATGAAAATATATTTTTATTAAAGAATGTCGATAAGAATCAATTTTAAAAAGGATATAAATTAGCACTAACTACATATATCTAAAAGTTACGTATATTAAAATTCATGTAGTATCAGAATTTCATTCTATATAAGTGATTTAAAGGAGGATCAATGAGTATCACTTTAAAAGCAGCATTGAGGACACATTATCGTTCTAAACTTTGAGGTCCTATCAATTAGTATCATTAAAAGTCAATTATCAACCACTTGTTAACTGGATTTGGGAGGGGAACATTTTTTCGTTTAGAAAATTGTTAAGTGTTTGAAATCATGACCCAATAATATCATATAAATTTCTGGCGATCTTTATTAAAACTAGGTTTATTTTATTATGCTGAAGAGATTTTATTTCTATAAAAAATATTTTCCAATGAAAGAAACCTCAAAAGGTTGTTGTTGTTGCGTTCAAAATATAACATTTTCTTTCAAATTTTATTGAGTCATTCAAATTTCCATGGTAACAGTGCACATTATAGTTTCGTTATCTTATAAAACATAGTTAAGTAAAAGTGAAAATACATAGAATCAAGTGAAAATAGAATCACATAAAAATGTTTTTCAAAATAAATAAGCAACTAACAGTTATTCAATTTCAAATTCAATAAAGGCACTTATATATTTTTAAAATATTTTAATCACGTACCAATCGAAAAAATTTGACTATAGTTTCAAAGCAGTAGCGGATGGATTGATAATAAAACAATTAAATCACAAAGTTGAGTTTTAAAAGCATTTATAAGAAATGATGGTAAATTTAATTAAATATATAAGTAACAGTACGTAGGTGACACACGATAAAGCAGAATTCAAAAAGTAAAACAACATAAACCTTTCTTAACGCGCTTGAATGTTTTGTTCAAAAATATTTGGCTGTTAGATAATAAACTTCTACGAGTATAATAGAGGGAACTGCCCTTATCACAGGAAAAGTTAAAATTTCATTACCAACGCTAACGAGCCGAACAAGCTATTGGGCTTAAGCGTGACATCTGTGTTATAAGATTTTTGACCAGTTTCAAAAATTCATAAAGGTAAATAAAATAACTTTATAAATAAACCTGAACTTTTAACCTCAATATAGTTTGTTCAACTATTTATACCACGGAAAGTTTTTAGCAAAATATAAAGATAAAATACATAATAAAAATATTTATTTACTATTAAGTGCTTTCGATACATTTATAAGAAAAGTAACAGTAAACTATTAAATTAAAAATGAATATATCAAAACGTTTGTAAAAAGTGTTATCGCCTTAATCTTTTTACTTGAGTGACCGAAAGAAACCGAAAATTGTGTGGTTAAGACTCGGAATTGTTATTAGGTGGTAATTGGAGGAAATAGGCGCAAGTGGCCACAGTTAAAAGAGTATGTTCTATCAGTTCGCTTGCACGTACATCATTTCATTTTCCAAGTATAGTTGGCAAAAAAGTTTTAGTTCACTTCATATTCCATTGCACTTGTTTTTATAATCTTGATCTAATATTATTTTATTTGATGTAACATTTTTTATGTTATATATGTATGTATGATGTGACGTATTGTTCAATTAAAAGTAATTTTTAGAGCACAGCTATCAGTATATACGGTACATTGTTAGTATGCTACACCTTCACTTCCGAGATTTTGAAATTTAACAATTCTACTCCTTGACAGTAGTATATTTCTGTAGCCTCATATGATCATTTTAATAAAAATGTACTTTTTTCTCTATTACTGGTATTTTGCTGACTGTACTAAAGTGACAGTAAACAGGTCTAGAAAAACACTAGCAAAAACAACTTAACACCCTTATAGTGAGTTGGTCTGGAACATTTGAAGAACAATTTTATAACTCGTTTATTCTTTTTCTTTGCTGAGAAAATATGTTAGAAAATATGAAATAGAAATCCTTTTTGCTGGTTGTATTCGGTAAATGGAATATTTATCCTCTTCCTCGCGTTCATAAATCATTCATTGCAATATTTTAATAAAAGATAGTTAATTTGTTACTTTATTAAATAATAAACTCCAGCTATAGAAACAATTTATTAAATTTATTTCTGAAAATGAAATCATAAAAAGTGGATAGCTATCCAATTGCTTTGCTTCAAGATAACTAGTTAAGTACAGCTATTAGAAGTGTCATCTTTATTTATTTTAATACTCAGCATGGCAGTTTCATTACTGTAAAGTTTCATAACAAGTCATGCTTTCTAAATTTATTTTGAAGAAGAAATTAATTGATGACAATATTAAAGCGATTTATACCGGGGGTGCTCATTTATATATATCTTGTGGATCTTTGTTTGTACATGAAAGACATAAAATAAAGTGTGTTCTTAATGTAACTTTATGTATCTCTGTCCTGGCACCTGTCCCAGCAGCCTCTATGCCTTGAAGCCTGATGACCATACATCTTATATTGTTTATACAGAAGCATTATTGTAAAATTGTTTTAAAAAATATAGTAAGAAAATAACTCACCCAGTTATTATTACATCTAGTAGAAAGTATAATTACAATATACGGGGCATATTGATCTATGAACTACGCGTTATACATGTGCGAATATATTATTGCATATCATTATGCTACCCTTTTACTATGAAACGTCAAAGTATACTAAAGCCTAATTATAACCTTAAACAAAAAGTTGTGACATAAGATACAATATTTGACTTGTGAATATGAGAGATAAACAGCTTTGTCGTGGGCAGCTGTCAAAGTTATGTCTTACCCTCGTCTATCGACAATACCAATTGTATCCAAGGGACGCAACGCTAAGAATCGTTTTTAGTGAAACAGCTTATTTGAAAACGTACATGAGGCAAAAAATGAAGTCTTATTAAGCGTTACTTTGCACTGCTTCTATCGCTTATATTATTCTCTTAGTTACAAAAAATGAAGGCTTTAGAATAGTTCGATTTTAATTAAACTATTGAAAAAAGGTAGTTATTTATGATAATATAATATTAATCAAGATATAGATGATTGAAAGATATTTAAAGATTAAATTTTTATAAAGATAAAAGATAACATTAAATTATTTACCGCATGAAAAGCAGATTTAAGTTTTTTTTTTAAATATGAAACTAAAATTAAAAAGTACAAAGTTGTAAGCATGCAGCATTATAATGTCTTTATTTAAATTATAAATTCTGTGTCACTGGAAAAAATAACACTTTTGTCTAGTTTTTATTTTATAAAGTAGCATTTTACAGAGTACAACGGAAGTGTTTCACTCTGTAATAACACATTTATGAGGCCGTTTTTGAGTTATGACGCTTTTATAATGGCGTTAATGGGCTTTTGTTAATTTTACAGAATATAATGTTACTTGCCGTCCGAAAATTGTATCTCTATTTCACTTAACACCTTAATAACTTGGTTTTTAATAATGTTTATGTACGAAAGACTTTTTGGAGGAAATTACTAGAAAAGTTCATAAGAATTTAATTTATACTCTTTTTAATAAACTTACAAAAAACTTTTTTCTTTACAAAATGTAATAACTTAATTTTTTTATTATAAGTTACTGTAATTATTTTTTCGTGATATATAAATAATTTAACGACAATTATTCTAAGCATTCTGCAGTACTCAAAACCATACGGTGCCATACATATGTAGTCAGATAAAGTATATGAATAATATACGTAACATTTATATGTATATATTACAATTTGAACATAATTATATTAGAAAGTTACAACTCTTATTCATGATGGTAATAAAATAGTTGTAGCCAAGTTTCTAGCAGTAAATTTATTACTGCTTTTAGTTCTGCGAATTACGTGTGCGATCCTTTTGAATAACTATAACACGTTTATTCTTATTGACATTATAAAAGACTTCATATAATAGAACAATTTAATGCATCAAGAGGTAAAATTAAATTACCATATATATATATATATATATATATATATATATATATATATATATATATATATATATATATATATATATATATATATATATATATATATATATATATATATATATATATATATATATATATATATATATATATATATATATATATATATATATATATATTTTACTCAATGAAAACTTTATTATCTTCTATATATATAAAAATGGATTGCTGTTCCTTAGTCTCGCTAAAACTCGAGAACAGCTGAACGGATTTATCTTATCTTAGTCTTGAAATGTTCGTGGAGGTTCAGGGAAGGTATAAAAGCTGAAAAAAAAAAAAATCCGGGAAAACCCTAAAAACAGCGCTTTTCTATTTCCCATACAAACGGGTTTTTTGACATTAGATTTAACAACTAACAAATATGTCAAACATTCTGTCGCACTTTAGAACACGGAGATTTATGGCTTAAAGGTAAATTCCAAAAAAATAATTAAGAAATAATCTATTTCTTGATTGAGGCAGTACGAAGTCTGCCGGGTCAGCTAGTAATTAATAATATTTGCCAAATTATAAGGAAGACTTAATTTTATTATATGAAATCAATTTTTGTAGTACATACGTCATACAGACATAGTAGTTGTACATATTCTATAAAAAAAATCTACTGTATGAACTCGTATATTCTTATATTTTCCTATCTTATAATCAAGAAAATTGACAAAACATGCTCTAGAGATAACACAGTCAATTTGTGTTCATTAATGTCTCTCTGATTTATAAATATCAGCATCATGATTCCCAAAAATATTTAAAAATTAAAGTTATAGTAAAATTACTTGGCTTATTGCAAATAAGAATATTATAAGTTTTTTGACGAAGAAATCTAATAAATATTAATTCATCTGTATATTGGAATAATATAAATAACAAAAAGAAACGTAATAATTTTAAGTAGAATCATATGTAAATGTTTAATACAAGCTTATAAAAGTATGTAGGACTGTTTTCATAAAAGTGGTAATAAGCATACTCAAAAGATTTACTTAAAATTAAGTTCGATAAGATAGAAAATTGGATGTTGTAATTCCGCTTATAACTTTATTATAGATTTATATTGTGTAAGTAATGATATCCAACATTTTTTAAGTGTACATACTTTCATTTCGTCTATCTGTAATCATAGCTGCTGTTAAGTAATGGATACGTATGAAAATGTAAAAATAAAATAAATATTTAAATATATGCATTTTTAATAAATTTAAAACTTTAGCTGTTATGTTTGTTATTCAATTAATATTAAAATTAATGAAGTAAGTATGTATTAATACATATTCAAATAAATTGAAGAGGCGACATTTATTATGATTATTAATTACAATAAATTATGAATTTTAAGTTTCTTTTATTTCATTTTAATATTTATATTCCTCATATTATTTTTAAAACAGAGTTCTAGAATTTCTAACAGTGAGTTTAAATTCGAGGAAGTGATTGAAATAACTTTCGTTTTACTAATGAAACAATGTTGTTTAAGAAATTAAAGAATGCTGATAGGTATAAATACTTATTCTTCTAGTATTTACAACTCGAATAAACTCTTTCGATTAAATAGTTATTGTCTGTTTTTGTCGTTCCATTACTGGGTGCTTTTTTCTGTTATAATATGAATACCATTGTTTTCTATAAATGAAAGATAAGAATATCGAGTAACATTTTAATATTTTCAATATTCAGTGTAGTTTCAACTTAAATTTCATAATATACCCTCTATATAATACCGTGAAGCTAGTATGTTTATTTTATTAATATCTCCACCCTATGTTGTCTTCATAAAACATAAACGCGAGAAAGCGTTGAGATCTCACAAAGAGTCGTGATTTATATGATGTGTACCTAAAGGTACTGTCCCATGCTTAAAATAATATCACATTTCCTGTAAGCCTTGTGTGTTTTTTAAATAAAATTACATACTTGTTATACTGTACTGTAAAATAAAATTACATTTTAGGATATTCCTAGTCAAAAAAAGCCTTTGTAGTGTTTGAAACTTATTTTAAAAACATTTTTTTTTGCCATTGTCGTACTCAACCAAATGTTCGTTGGTTAAACACTATGCTCTTGCAAATCATGTATGTTTCAATAAAACTAATGTTTTCAGATGTACTGTGTGTTTTTTTATTTCAAACTACATACTCCCCACGTCTCGATTACTTTGCAGCAACCCTGATCGCAGACAGACCAAATGAAAATGTCTATCAGTTGATCTTATTATTTTTCAGCTACCGCCAACGATTTCTTAATTTCCTGGTTTACCGCTTTGGACGCTTGCAGAATGCACTCACTGTGTTTAGTTCCTGTGGTGTGGGCATAGACATGCAATTTTATATCTATACTAGTTTTTACCTGCGACTTTGTTCGCGTTAATTTCGGAATTAGCAACATATGTATAACTGACCAAGCGAATTCTATTCCGCCCTAAAGGCCGTAAACAACAAGATATTAGAGGTTATTCAGTTTTGGTTTTGTTTCGATCTAACAGAATTAAATATGCTATGTCCGTCTCTTGGTACTAAGCTATCTCTCCACTAATTTTCATACAGACCCCTAGCCGTTCTTGAGTTATAAATCGTGACACTAACATAACTTTCTTTCATATATATAGATTTTTTATATTTCATGTCTGATGAAAAATGTTAGATGGATGAAAATATAAATACTTCGCTTCAAGTTATGAAAAAGTGTATATAATTTACAAAAAAAAAAAAATAATAATAGTATAAATTTAATATTATTTCCTTAATCGCACTGAAACAGTACCTTAACCATACAAAAGATCTCATCACTCGCGGCTGTGACTGGCGGCTCAACAAATGGTCTGAGACAATAGACAGGCTTATATAATTATGCTGTATCTGTTTATATACAAGAGAGATTTGTTCATTTCCTGGAACTGAAGGGGCTTTTAAAATACCATTTAGACTGCACAGTACTTTGTAAACGTCGACTTTCAGTGAGATATTGCCATCCATACAAGACTTGAAAGGAAATAAACTTGTATACAGCTTAAACATGTCAGAATAAGTAACTTTCATTATTATTAGCAAAAGTCGAAAGATTAACATTTACTTTTAAATATTTAAGCAATTCAATATAGTTTTGTTAACTCTAAGTTGACTTGGGTAAAAACCGTATTTATATACTAAAAGATTGTTCTTTGGTTTTGTGAGTTTTTTAATTACATATTTTTAATTATACTAAGTTTTTTTTAATGTAAGAGCGACCAAAAAGGAAAAAGAGCGTTCTATTATGTAACTAGGAGTTACCAGTTGAGGCAAAAGTGTTATGTCTTTCCCAAAACATTTTTCACCACATATATATGGTTCAGAAAGAAACAGTGAAATGTGACCCGAGACCACTGTATCAGTATACAGACATTTTACCTGTATTAAAGGTTGACATAAGTGCTACGATTAAGAGGCAAATACAAAAAACCCATACTAGATGTATCTGGGTTATCTATTACCACGGATGAAGGGAAGATATCAACAGCGCATGCACAGAGTTATTTCCGTATGATGAAAATACGGATAGAAGTTTGCGGTACTCACACTAATGTCATAAAATCGAATATTCAATTCAATGATTGTTATAAAATATAGCTGGTCACGTTTTGATAACAGTATGTATAAAATTACTTTATTGTAATGTTTTAATATCTCAATTAATAAAAAAAATGGTTTTTTAAAAGTTTCTAAATTTGTTATATTTCGCTTCACATATGTATAGAATACAAACCTGTTTTAGTTATTTCGATATTGATATATCTAGTCTTGATCGCCAACGACCAAGAACGTTAATAATAAGCTATATCACCCTATTATTTCTTATGAAAACTTCTGTTTGACCAGTCTTTTCTCGTAGCATCACTACAAACTTTCTAACCAGGCATTTAAACAGCAAAAGGGTAAAACTTTGCAATTGGATATCGGAGGTTTAATATCAAAGACCGTGTCATAGTCAGCTAAGTATTTAATAATTTCTCTAAGGAAATGTTTTGAAACGATGTACCTTTTAGTTAAATAGTTTTCTACTAAGTTTAGTAGGTAGCGGGAGAAGGGTGACATTTTGTTTGCGGTTTCAGTGTTAAGAGATATACGTTATTGACTTGTTTATAAAAAGGTTTGAAAAAATATTGTTATATTAAAAACTTTCTCTCTTAGTAACAATTATTAATAAAATTTTGTCTTTATTTATTGGCCTTTAAATTAATTAATAACCTGTCTGATGAAACACGAAGTGGTGATCTGACAGAGATATTATTTAAAATTAAGTATAATAATCAAAGATAGTTTCAAACGCTTCAGCTTATGACATGTGTTACGTCTGGAGGCAGAACTCAGAAGTTAGTAATGTCGTTAACTTGAACTCTTTGTGATCGCGAGACCGACTTGGTCCAGCGCTTCTCTCATTTTGCCTACTTTTATCTAGCTCAGTGGCCGGTTTTAATCGCATTACAGTACAGTATCGTAAATTCTTTAATTGTACTTTTGCAACAAGTTGTAATTGTATACATTTTTTTAGCTCAATAGGTGTTCTTTGATGGCTATAGTTTTTTTGTTATTTTTAAAGAATATCTTTTCTATTTTTATTACTAGACTTTTAACTGTTTTTGTTTATCACGTTTCACAAATAATTTAGAGAGTAAGTTTATATAGTGTTGCAACTAACTGTAGTTATTCACTCGTTCACATTTTATTATACCACTCTACGGATTGACGTAAATATGTCAGTTGAAAGTTTTTAGTATGTAACTAAAGCTGTAACAAAGTTCCTGTGATGAAATAATATAAAATACTTTAATACTTTGATTTCGTTAGGAAAGTAAACTATCTCTGTAAAAATAATATTGGAAAGCTGCAGGTTATTTGAAATCGTTGGTTTTATAAGCTAAGTTAACGTTATTCTAGTTTTGTTTAAAATATTTAAATGACTATCTATAATACTTAATTATAAAATAATACAGATTCTATCTTTATTTTTTTTTATTATCTAAAAAAAACAGACAATACGACTTATACTTATTATTGACATACATTTAAAGGTTAAATCAAATTTTTCATAAATTAATAAATAAATATATATATATATGTGTGTGTATGTATCTTTGTAAAAATAAATTATAATATATGTATGATAAATAAGGAAACAAGTAGCTTTAATTATGTATAGCGAATATATGGCAATTCCGACGTTTTTCTTTAAATTACAAATATTTTCTTTGATTTTTTATTATACCTGGGGTTGAGAGGTAGAAATAGAAATGCCATGTAAAAAAAGGAATTCACAAGACACGAGACGAAATATTAACATTTCATGGAACCACCGTGAATACGCCGGGTTTTGTGGGCCTTGCGGGGAGAGGAACCCAGGCGTAGGTTTAAGGGGGTCCTATCTAACGCTCTCTAAAGCTTTAAAGGATCAATTCCACCGTCCAAGCTCCTCTCGCTACCTAACCAAATTTGAAATGAACCTACAAGGGCAGCCTTCCACGCATGTTCCAAGAATGAACTGATATTATTTCGTGAAAGGCTCAAGTCTTTTAGTAGGTTATAGAGAGATTTGGTTGTTATACCTCTCACTACTATTTCTATCGTTTACAGATTTAAAAGGAATCTAATTTTAGTGAGTTCATTAGTGAGCTGATAATACTGGTTAACCTTGATGGCCTGGTCTTTGGCGATGTTGGTTTCCCAAGAAACAGTGAGCTCAACACAAGGCGCTTAAAAATTTGCGAATATAAAAATATGTCTGATCTGGACTAAGACGCACAAATATTCTCTGGGATTTAAAATTGCTCATACGTATCCATTATTATAATCCAATCCGGAGTCATTTTAATGATATTATAAGGATTAATATTTGATTATATAGCCCTAGCGCCATCTCTCACACAATCTAATGAAACCTTGTTTGTGGTTAATTATTTTTGAGCTCTCGATACCAAAAGAATAGAATTGACTATATTCTAATATTTTAGTCGACAGAAATAATTATTTATATTTTTAAATGAAAATAATTTTAAAACACTTCGCATCCGATACAGTAAAATTATAACTAACTAACTAATTTTAAACTATGTAGTCGGTATATTAGGTGATATTAGATTGAGAATGAGGTCACCTAGCTTATACCGTAGTCATCGAAATTAAACGTCTATGCAAAATTTAATTCTACTCAGTTGTGATAGAGAACTGCTTTATTATTCTGTTGCAAGATTAAAATTGAATATGCATTCATAAATTCATAAAAACACAAATTTAAATGAATAAAAACTAATATAATTTCTTTTGTTCTTTTTGTTATAAATATTGCTTTTATTAAAATTTAACAAAATCGTTTATCCAGATAAAAAGGATGGTTATCATTTTTGTTTTACTGTACTTTTAAAATTTAAAAATATATAATCTTATTATTTCAATTATTGTAGGAATGAAATGAAGATCATTATAAGCCTTTTCTTGCGTATAGAAAGAAAGAAAGAAAGTATTGTTCATAACATTTGATAAAATAAAAACATCAAGATATATACACCTGTTAAGTGGTTCAATTTCATATCAGCCATTTGTATGTGAAGCTGTAGATAACAAATTTAATATTCAAAATCTAAATTGAAAAAGACGAAACCAAACTGTTTCAAACCATTGTTAGCGCACAAGGAAGTTCACGGAATATCACTTCGTCTATATATCTATATAAAAAGGCTACAACTAAAGGTTTAAGATCCACCTTGTAAATACTCGTATACCAGACTTAGTTGACCGCTGTTGGATCTTATATTGTATACTTACCCATGATTTTAAATTTAAACTTTCAATAAAGAAGTATAAACCTTTGAGAACTGTTGAATAAATAACATTCAATTCATTAATAACTATGGCATACCATTTTAAATATTTAGTACCTAAAACAGAGATAGGATTTAATTATTCAAAACAGAATGTGTATCAATTTATATAAGTCCAATATGAAAAATAATTTGATCCACATACTGTTAACAAATGTTCAATAATAAAAACATTCGATCTGCCCCTTGCTGCTCCAGGAATGCTCCAATTTTACAAATGATCCTTTCTGCTATATCAAAATTTCAATTAAATAGCCAATGCATTCACAATTTCCTTATATTGTTTATGTAAAGATAAAATTGTAAAGAAAAGAAGAAAAATTGTAAAGATTATCTAAAATTATAAGCTAGATTATTGTAAACACAATCTAAAATTACAAATTATATTATATACATATTTTAGTAAGTATTTTAATAATATTCACATCTTTAAAAGGTATATATTATAAGGTTATAAAAAAATCTTAATTGATATGGAAATATTTTTTGGTTTCTTACTTTTCTATTTCCTCCATTATCAAATTTAAATACTGATAGTTTTAATTGATTACTAATACTGATAACTATGAGTACGATACGTACAAGACACGTATCACAAAAATATATTATTTTCTTACTTGAATGTGATCTTGTGACCTCTAAAGAAAATAGACCTCTGTTTATGTCAGTCAATCAGTTTTAATAAATACAACCAACATTGGAAGAGAAGATTAATCACAATCGAACACTTTTATACTATAGTTCAATTGAGATATGTATCAATAGTTTCTCTAAATAGTTCATAAACGTAAATAATAATAAAATCAGTATTGTAAAAAAATTTGAAACAAAAATATTCAATAACGTACCTGAAAGAACAAACAAGGCAATCAAAAATTCAGTTGATTTTTTGTGGAGATACATAATATTTCATTCACCGCAAAAACAAACACAGTTAATGTATCTCGAAGCGGACGTGCTCCCTTATTACAATAAAGCGTTGCGGCAAAAAGTGCATTTAAAAAATAAAGAAAGAAAAGCATTACCAGGTGCGAGGCTGCATTAGTGGGTAAGTGCGCCTACACTTTGTCCGTCGCTTTGATTAATACCACTTTCTGTTACAACATTGCACCTTATATTACATTACAAATCTTATTTTATTATTAATATTAAGTTTTGAATGTATTCTTAAATAAACATTGTGCTATATTAAAAAATCGAAATTTATTATTATGAAATTTAAAGTTTAGAACAATGAAGAAGGTGTTTCAAATCGTTTTAGATATAAATTTTGGAAAAGGTTCTGCGTGTCGCCAGCTTCATATTTCAATATCCTCGACTTTTAATAACATTGGATAGAATCGAGATAAAAGAGATATACAAGGAATTTTCATTGCAATATCTTTTGGGAATCCGAGTCAAACCGCCTCATGAATGTCTGAAAATGTGAAAATATTTGGGAAAACGAAATATAAGAATGTCATGTTAAATATATATTACAAAATATATTTTGTTTGGTTTCTATTTTTGTATTAAATGACTAGTTTTTGCCCGCGACTTCGTCCGCGTTAATTTCGTCATTAGTAATATAGGTATAGCTGACCGGGCAAACTCTATTCCGTCTTCAATAACCCGGTATTGGTATTTATTAAATTTCTACTGTTTCAATCGAACAGAATGATTGACATATTAGTTAGTTGTCAAGTCTAATATCAAAAAATCGTTTGTATGGGAAATAGAAAATGGCTGTTTTTAGGGTTTTCCCGGCAATAATTCCATATTTCTCACCTTTTATACCTTCCCTGAACCGCCACGAACATTTCAAGACTAAGATAAGATAAATCCGTTCAGCTGTTCTCGAGTTTTAGCGAGACTAAGGAACAGCAATCCATTTTTATATATATAGAAGATAGCTGGAGGACGTCAAAACCATGTTTTATTATACATATATCTATTTAATAAGTAATTTATACTTTATGTTGTTAATGTATCGTACCTATCTTTAACTGTCATGTTGAATATTTTATTCACAAAATGCTGTGATTTTTTGTGAAAGAAATATTAATATTATATTAAGGATATTTTACCTAGTCTTCGTCTTTCCACATTTAAATATATTTCGTATCGGATCGTATGTCTTCTTTGAAGGTATTAATCTTTCAGTTCACTTTACACGCAGATGTAGTGCCGGGAAATTCATTTAATATTCCAAGTGATAGTTTTTGTACAAAAAGGATTTGTTTATTTATTTCTTTGTATGAGTTTACACAGAAACGTCACGAAATATTACAAATTGATATATAAAATTATTGGTATAGTAAAATCACATTATTAAATAACAAGGACAAGGTAAATGAAAAATTGCCTTTATGTAAAATTCATGCTCCAAATCCTAGGGAGACCAATTCCTAAATTAAAATTTACGTCACAACAGAAATAAAATGTGTTCCATCAAATCTTTTCTATTTTCAGCATTAACGACTCTCACTCACGAAATACTTACCCGCCATGTTCCATAATGATATTCCCCAAATACATTTCACCAAACACCACGACATTAAAATCTTTATCAAGTTAAATTGATCTTTATCATGATACTGTAAGAGCTATAATCGCGTGTTCAGGTAATGAGCAAGGTATACCATTGGGTGTACTTAAATGTTGGTTACCATTCGCTTGTTATTAGTATGAGAGTAAATTGTTTTAATAATTTTGTTAATAGCATCCCTTTTTTGTACGTCAACATACTTTTTAAGGGATAACAAAAAATTTCTCAACAGCATAACATTTAGAGTTACTAAAGTCAAGTTCCTGACCATTTTAAAAATAAATAAATTGCATTGTGTAACGATTACCTATTCACTGAAATGTGATGGACAATGGCATACATATATTTGAAGAGTTTGAGTTTCCAAAATAAAATTAGTGTTTAAAACAAAAATAAAATCTATTTGAAATTAATTAAATTGTCTTAATTGATGCTCAAAAATGATTCAGGCTGAACTCCGAACATATTTACGCATTATAAATGACGTGACAATCCGATATTCTTAAACTAGGTTGTTTTACCGAACTAAACAGCTCCCATGACACACTTAAAAAGCAACGACTGTCTCAGCAACCGAAAATAATGACTGTACATTATCGACCAGCTATTATTGGGTCTTTTTAGTAGTTGACATACTCGTTATGGAATAGTATCACTCAGGTACTCGTGCAAGTCGGGATGAAAAGGGTAGGACAGAGAGGTTATGGATCGGCTTTTTGTCTCTCCAAAACAGAGGATATGTCGTCACGTTTGGGTAGACACTGGTGAGTATCACGGCACGGATTTTAACTCCGTGGAGAGACGTGTAAAAAGGTTAAAGGTGGCTATTGTGAATTGGGTTTTATAAAGAAGTGCGTTTATCATATACGGATTTATTTCCAAGTTACGTCTTCTCCTGTGATTAATAAGAAAAATCTTTAAAATATACATATATATAATTAACATATTATGAGAGTAAGAGAATGCTTTTTCACATATCCCTTTTCTTTACTATTTATAGTGTATGAACTGTTACAAATTCATATGTACATATTTATTTGTGTCAATTCAATTAAAATAGATACTCAAAAAAAAATTCAGGTATTTACGTTTTCTTTTTCATTATATAAATTTACGAATACATTGGCATATAAATATATGAAACCATCAACAGTACCTACAAAATATGTAACAATTATTACGTAACAAAAAAAATATTAAATAAATAATAAATTTTAAATTTCTTATGAAAAACTTAATGTAATTGGCTTTTACTGTCAATCTTTCGATTTGATTTTAATAGTCAAATAAGCAAATTTAAATTAACAGATTTAGAGTCAATAGATTTTAATTGTTATTTCTAATTGTAGTTATACTACTGGTTATAGTAGTGGACAACTGGTAAAGAGTCCATATTTTCGATACAAGTTTGAGCAAATTGTTTTACTTTAATTTTCAGGATATCTTTTCTTGTTACAGAGTAACCACTCACACTCATTTACACTCACACACTTAACTCTTTTGTAGGAAGTATAATTTATTAAAATATCTCACCTCATTTAAAAGTCTGCAACTAATTTAACACATTCAAAACTTTACTAAAAGACACTGAATACTAATATCAAGTACTCCGTTTTAGATTAAGTAACACTAGACGTGTGTTTAGTGTAGTACCGTGCACTTTACATTCCATTTCCGAACTACTAAGAACAAAGGAGCCATTAAATTAACGAACAGCGTAAATAAAAATAACATTGATAAAAAGGAATGTAAAGCATTCAATGAAAAAAGCGATAGCACAGTTAATACGAGATAACTCATCAATTGATTTTTTAATAAAATCGAATACTGTGACAAAATTAGTATTCAGAACAGTTTCTCCGATTTTTATATCGTAATTGTTTGTTATTTAACGAATTGTAAACTCTTATATTTATCACTGATAGCTAACATCATAATTAAGTAACATTTCAAATAGCCCTGAGTCGTTTTAAACAAAGCCATGTACTCTATATTTAATAAATCCGACCAAAATAGAAAGACAAACATAAACATCATTTAATTACATTGTCCGTAACTCGGTCATAAGCAAAACGTGCTTTATTGTGCAAATGCGGTATTTAAAGATAAAATTACCGCTGTTTCTCTGACCCCACGAGAGTGTTTCTCGGCTTTCATTAAAAGCGTGCCCGCTAGTAACCGCCTTGACGTCATTTCCTTCCATTCTAGTAAAAACTGTTTTCTCTGTTAAACGTAACAATCCTATTATGCTCAAGTTTTTGCGTCACCTGATACATTATTCATATTAAAGTCTGTTTCATGCTATATCACCATTCTTTTTATGTACCATCAACTGTGTATCAGGGATTTGATGTTGCTTATTTTACATGTAAGGTATATTCTGTTTTAAGATGAGTTATAATGACCTATATCTGATTCTTTTATCAAATGTCTTTATAAGTGTTTTAGTTAAAATGATAATATCGTACTTTTCTACAGTCAGCGTAATCTAAGCATCATCGAAATAATTGCAAAAAACACTTTGCAATCTCATTCCTATTTCTTGGATAGCCAAAAAAAAAAAAGGAATTTAGAATCTTGGCTTCAAAACCGATTAATCTAGTTGATGAAGCGGAATACTCCAGACAGGTAAGAAGGTTCCTTTATTTTCTTATTTTCCCACCGCATACAGTATCTGGAGCGTATTTGGAAACGCTTTTAGTGGAATAGCATGCGAGGAATTTTTTAAGGTAATTACTCGCTCCATGTTAGTATTCCTTAAAAGCATTGTCGTTAAAGTAATTGGTATTTTAAAATATTGCTTGAAATGTAACACTAATGTAATTAAATAGTCATAAGTTTTTTACGATAATATTTTTTATCAACGTATTCATAGTCTATTTAGCTTATCAAAACATAATTTAGTAATGTTTGAATAAAATAAATTCTTCTTTATTTTTGACAAAAGATGATTAAAAATTATATGTGAAACATTAGGAATAGAGTTAACAAGAAACACATATTCTATTAAAAATTAAGCTATGATTTAATAATATTCAGGTTTTATAGCTTAATCCTTGAGTCAAATAAATTTATTGAAATTTGCAAGTTTCCACACTTCTAACGCTTCGTCTCATCTTAAGCGCCGTTATAGTAATATTAAGACGCTCTCCTCTTAAGAAGCTCATGAAATTCAAAAAGCTATCGAAATGCATTAACTGGAGATGCCTTTCAGCATCAGGAACCCAATGGTCCTCCAATGATTTATGCGAATCCTTTAGGATATTGACTCCAGTTATTTGACTTCGTTCAAGTACGCCTTTTGATTTTGTATAAAATTGATTTTGAGAAATTATATTCCAAAACGGCAATATATTTCCTTCCAAATATATGATCTTTGTTATAAAATAAATTTTATAAAAGGTTGCACATCACAAGTTTCGTAATAAAAATGGGTTTAACTGTAACGGCCAATGTTTTCTATTTACATTCGAAATGCCTCCATGTATCGTCTGTACGGTCAGGCAGATGTCACGTATAGTACAAATCATTCACAGAGGCCTCCAAAAATTTAGTTAAAAACGTAACTGCATGTAAACATAAAATATTTTTGTTTATGAAAAATATTTGTCTTATACATAACGGTAAGTGGAAAGCTATCAAAATCTTTACAATCAATTACATATATTTCTTTCACATTTTTTAGTAATCTCTTCATAATCGTTATTAGAAATAAAAGCATAAAATTTGATTGCCCAATTTTATTACAATTTTATGAGTAACAGTAAATTTTAATGTCCCGGACCCGCAAGAATAATAAATTTTAAAATCTAATTGAAGTTTGCCTCTGTGGTTGTGTTATTCTGAACTCTGTCACGACCGTGCATGTTATTTGCTGTTTGTTCATGAGATTTATGCCATCGTTTATCATCGGCTTCTGAATTTTTATCAATCTCTGTCTAATCTAATCTGTGTGTTTTATATGTTCTGGTGTCCCAATCAAAGAGTTACATATAACATTTTTAAAAGAGGGAGAACAAAAAATGTTTTGTCTTACGGGAATAATGTTGGAAAATATTGAACTATGACTTATTTATATATAAAAGTAATTTTAATAATAATTAATAATTCATTAAGTAAGAGACTTACATAGACTAGAAACGGAAACGTCGTTGCACTAAATTAATCCGACGTTAGGCGCAGAGTAAACTGCAACATTGTAGACAATTCAAACACTGCACCCGCATTCAGCCCGCATAGAAGTTAGTATAAATACCTATCTCTTATCAAGCTGCACCTTGTTACTTTAACGATACATTTGGAGCTCAGCCTAAGCAAATAGTGTTATTTTGAATAACACAGATGTACTGTGTATTCATTAATAATTGAAGTGACTATGAAATTTAATCATGTAGAAAATGTTTCAGTTTGATTTGACCATGATATAATACAATTTTAAAATTCATTGAAATAGTTATTTTTCTGACGTGCATTAGATAAATTACATCAAGGTAAAGAAAACCTTTTAAATGTCACAGAGAATTCTATTAGGTGAAATGTATTGAAATAAATGTATTGAATGATCTATTCATTTATGGCATATAAGCAATTATATGGTTTTTTTTTCTTTAATAAATTTCATCATTAATATATAAATGAGTAATAATCTATAAAATAGTTCGATACTAAATTAATCCTTGAAGAACCGATAGAAGCGACGTAATTCAAGTTACATTTGAAGTCGGAGAGTTAATTAAAAGGTTTACCGCAACAAAGAGGTGCTGTGAAATTGAATCGATTCTTGATTAATACAGATTTAAGTTACATATTATATTTTTTTGATTTTTCTGCCAATATTATTATTTTACCTATTAAGGCATAACTAATAGCTTATAGTTGTATTGTCATATTGAAAAATAAAAAAATAGAGGTTACTTTTAAAAATGTACCTACTTGTGTACGGTGGGCGTTAATGGATTAAAGATAACCTAATTTATATGATAGTTACATACTAAGTAGTATTTTAGAAACGAAATATAAAGTATTAAAATTATATGAAACATACGTAAGTATTTTTATGCCTTTATAGTGACCTCAAATTTAAATAAGTATAAGTAAAAAATAGTTACAACAGTCTATGATATAGAAAATCTTTAATATCGTACTTTGTACTGATCACATCTAATTTCAGCATCAGCTTACACTTTGATTGGAATTGATTTAGCCATCATGTTATCAGAGATAGAATATTGAGTCAAGTACGTAATATCTCCGGTTCATTTAAGTAATAAATTTATATTAAGTTTACCTTAAATTACATTTTGATTCAGCTTTTAATATAAACGTCGATGTGTGAAAAGTCATTGTAATATGTCATTAAAACATTTTAAATATTTCTTTTATAAGAGTGTTTATATGAAAACTTGTTATTGAATAAAGACTGCCAGACATAAAATTTACACTAATATACGTTTCCACTAAGGATTTTGAAAAAAAACGGACAAAATTAAATCAATTAATTAAGACTCAAACTTAAAGATTAAGTACATCAAGTAGCGTATCCGCTGTATACAAGTTATTTAAAATCTTTAAACAATTCCAAACATAGTTGGTTACTGCTTGTTTTTCAATTAATATGTTTTTAAAATTACACCGTCAGCCATTATTTTATTATAAACTGTATAAAAATAAATTAAAGGTAATAATAAATAATACTTTATTCATTTATCAAAAAATATAGTGACATTCTTTTTTGTTTTAAGGACGAGACTTATTAAACACTGTATAGGAATTAAAAGAAGATCTAATAAGTTACGTCTTGAGACTTTTTAGAACAATTTTTTCATTAATTTAAAGCGAATGAAAAGGAAGTTTGTACTGCTTTAATTAACTCCAATGAACGTTCCGAGTTTTCAAGTCGAATAAAATGTTGTATGCTGTATAGAAGAGTAACGAAACTCTTTCAGTAAAAAATTAAAAATATTCTCGTGTAATGAAACTAAATAGCTCAACCACAAATTATAAGCATTAAAAGGAACACAAAATATAAAACGAATTATATTATTTCTAGTTTCAATTAATTAAATCCTTCAAATGAATAATACGAAAAGAAAAATACTAGTAACAAGAGTAAAAACAGACAGGGTCAACAAAACATAAATAAAAAGAAAGTAATCATACATCAAGAAAGAAAGTAAACATATCCCAATAAATATATCCTTATCAGTTCTTAACGGGACATAAATCTCACAACCAATCAAACGTGGCCATACGTGAACGCTGTTTGCTCATCGGAACAGGTCAAGTTGCATTTGACGTAATTCGGTTGTCATTCTCTCGATTTGGCGTCCCATTACCGGAATTATTTATTTGTTCTCCGGATAGAGGGAGCGACATAGATGAAGAATATATAGAGGGATCTCATATAACATTATTTTGATCTAGTGAAATAAAACATATACCGTATAATATATTATGAATAATTCGAACTATTACTATACATAAAAGTTAATCCGTTTTACAGTTGAGTAGGATCATTGATGTTAGTTTACAGTTTTTATTTGAAGATAAATAGTTGAATTCAATTTTGTTTAATTTGGTTATTTTGAGATGCCACTATATATTCAGTATATATTTCGAAAACGAATATTCCTAACAAGAATTTTCAATGAAATAAATTATTTACCAGACAGTTGAGACAAATGGGACACTTCGTTTTAATCTTTGTCCATGTTTTCTTATAATGGCCTCTGATGTTCTCTGTCAAAGATGGAATTACTTCATACACAAAAGGACAACCAAACAAAGCAACGTTTAATTGGAACTGTCTCTATATAACACGACATCTTGATTCTTAGTCGTAAAATAAACGTCCAAGTTTTTAGGTTCTCTAGGACTTTCATTAAATATATTATTTTTGTTGTAAGATTTTATTTATAATTAAAACTTTTAAATATAATGCTCGAAAGTTCATTCATAATTACTTAATATTTAAAAAAGAATTAAGAAGTTATTTAGCAAAATACTTAAAAATATTTTTAACTTTTAAAATGTTTAAATTAAATACATTACTGTATTTTTTTTTAGATTCGTCAAAAGCTTGAGTTTCCAAGGGAAAAGTGTACGTATCTCAATTTAGCACCAAGGGAAATGGGGAAATTTTCAAGAGAATATTTTAGACAGTTTTAATTAGAAATAAATATTTAAGCTTAAAGAAATAAAGCGACGTAATGACCTCATAAATGGTTTTAAGAGATTATAAAAAAAATCTGCTCTATTTCAGAATAGTGTTAAAATTATTAAGATATTTTTTACTACAAGAAGTATTAAATAATAATTAATAAGACTTGTTATTTTACGGAATACGCTGTTTTTTATTTATATTATCAAGAATATTAAAGCAGCGGGTGTATCTTAATAATCTGTTTTATAATAAGCTTTTAACTTTATCATGATCTAGATCTAGATAGATTAATTTATGTATTTCTTATACATTTTTATTAAACGTGAAAAGTTTCTTAATTGTTACTATATACAAATATTAAAGTCCATATAATTAGAATATTTTATATCTTCAGATGCACAAAAAAATACGTTATGAAGTGTCACGTCATAATGCTCGAGGGAGCTCGTACCGAGTCTGCCTGAAGTTTGTCGTTACACACACGTCCTCTTAGCTCGCCACTGTTCCGTGCCACCGTTGAATACAAACTATATGAAAACTTTAGAAAGACCACAAGTTAAATAAAATAAAATTCTTATATTTTTTTTACGCGCTGTTACTCCACTTACTACATTTAATGAAGTAAAAAAATTGTGTTCGCAGACATGATATTACAAAATATAAAATATATATTAATATGTATTACACGGATAGATCACATATGTCAAGGGATGAGAGCCCTGTCCCGTGAATATTAATAGGCTGTTATTGAGGTGACATCCCTGATATATGGATTCGGTAAACATGCTTAAGTGTAACTAAGAGTTTATCATTATTAATAATTTTACTTTCATTTGTCTCAACGAATTCCAAAGGGGTTTGATTTGAATGTTAGTAACTACACGGAAAGGCAAAGACAGCCTATTTTCTAAAAATATAAATTCCGTCAGTACTGTATATTGCAAAAATCAATTTGATCCTCATTATCATAACGTCAAATTTTTTTTATTTTATTCTAAAAATTAATGTATTTTATATATCAAATATTATATGACCATATCAATACTATCGTTGAATTGCGTTTAATATTTAAAGAGACTTTTTAAGTCATATCGTTTTCTTTACAAAACGCCATTTAATGTTGCCCACTGCAGCATAAAAACTTGTCTATGCGAGGGGGGAAGTGGCGCGTTATCAACACACCAAGCCCCGGGGGTACTTAGTTGCTAACAAAATTTACCATTTGTATTGAAATTTATCCCTTGTACCGCCATATTTGTTATTACAGTGGATTCTCTTTGATATTATTCTGCAAGAGTATGTTCTTTTTGTAAATGATAATATAAAATCACGGACGATCGTAAACACGGCCTAATTAATTCATTATTATTTAAAAACTACAATGTGTCAAAAAGTATTTAGCTGCTTTTAAAGTACCTGAATAATTTATGTAGAAAAGTCTTGTTTAATAGTATACAATCTATCAAATATTACACGACTATAAAATTTGTGCAGACTCAAATTGGGCTTGGAAATAAAAGAATAGTGCGTTAAGAAAATTGATTGAGGCTAACCAGCAGCTCTACCTATAGTCTGTGTTACGTGACTTCATGCAACATATTATGCATAAAATTATGCCATGTTCCTGTATGAATTACAAGGAATCATACATTTATTCCGAAGATTTACTATGAAAGAAATTCAACCATCCATACACACTTTCGCTTTAATTATATATTAGTGTATTTTTTATATTCACATATGTTATATATCAATAAAGAATTAACATTAATATAATAAAATTACTCTATTAAAGAAAATGATTATCTTTACGATAAGATAACAAACTTAAAAACTATGTGTTAACTAAATAAACCCAAACTTTATTTAAAAGGTGTTTCAACTTATATAGCTCTAAAACGATGTTTCAACATATTTAACCCTTAACAAAAGGTGAAGTCACGCCCCAAACTTACTGAGCTCTTTCACTGGCCGCACATTCAGACCACAGAATGGCGACACGTCGTTTACTTAGGCACTGTGTCCATTACCCAACTTCTCACATTACCCACCACATATAATAATAATTTACGTTTTAACCATTGCGGCTTTTATTAGGCTAAGTGTAAAATATGCTTCTTTTGTACAGCAATGAACGGTGAATACGGAAATGTTCTATGTAATGGTTAGAAGAAATGGTTATGGTTTAGGGGATTCCTTTATCGGGCCTTTTTGTTTCCCACATCACGCTAATCCCAGAAGATAGGACGGGACGGGATTGCGATTACACTGTCGACCAACTGTTCCGGTCAGTTTGATAGTGTTTTTGATTTTTTTCTTTTGAGTTTTTGAGTGAAAAACCAACGACTTTTTAACATCGCCTTTTTGTCTTAATAGTATTAGAAAGGACTGTAATTACAATGAAATCAAATATTACCTATATTTGATATTATATTGTAATTACAATTGTGGTCTTTGTTTCAAAAACGAAAACCGAAAAGTTGTTAATATACCTTGCATTCATACATACAGCTGCATTAGTATCAGTACCTAATAAATTATTTCTATATTAATAATTCAGAATAGTGCAATATCAAATGAAAGGCATAAAAGTTTCTCACCAAAATGTAGTTACAAAACAAATTAAACTTCTGTTCTCCGATTCATAGAAAATTCCCTCCATATAAATTTAATTCATATCTAGTTTGAAGTTGATTACAATGCGCTTTGAAATATGAATAGCGATCCATCTACATAATTTTCTACTCGTTAAATCTTTTGATATTTTTATTTCAATATTTACTTCCAGCATTTTGCATTACATATATTTGTAAATTTTAATGTACTTGGTAGAAAGTAGACATCTTATTCTAAGTGGTAATTGATTTGAGCTTTTATCAAAGGACAAATCTTAAAGCAACACTAAATTATAATTAAAAAACCTTTTTATTGAATGGGAAAAAACGAAAATATATTCTATAATTTAAATCTATTAATGTCTACTGATAATGTCATAACATAATTTGTATGATATAAAACTATCAGACCTGTGTTTGAATTAAACAAATATATATATTAATATTACACAGTCAGATTAAAAGTAAACATAACAAGAATAAAATTTATACAACTTTTGACATATTTTAATAATTATATTGTGTCTCGTAAGAAAAGTTAAAGAAATAAAATTAGAATTTCAAGTTACTGCTCGCTTTGAACTTTGTAATTAATAATTAGATTACGTTCGTGTGTAGGGACTTGGTAATTGCAAAATTGTTTTAATATTTCTGTTAATTGTTATTTCATTGCTTGAATCAATTTGAAAAATTTTTTTATTTATGTGCTGCTTGAACTTCATTCAAAATATAAAGCAAGCTTAAAGAAACAGCTATAAATTTAGTGTTTATATGGTATACAAGCGATAATTAGAACTCAATAACTTAAAATGTCTTCAAAATTTTAATTAATTTTTTTACGGACTCCGTAACACCATACACGCTACTACAATAAGTTAGCTAAATATCCAAAAATTGGTCATGAGGAAACATTTTCTTCTTCTTTTTTATATAAAAACGTTTCAATGAACTGATTTTAATTTCACATATTAATTTTTGACAATTATTTTGATTATTCGTACATTCCTAATGTTATTTCGATCAGAAAACCTTGTTTCAGAAAACCACGTTTCAGTTTCACATCTTTAAGACGTATAATAAATAAAAGTAAATTAATAAAAACCATTATTAAAAACCGTAGTATATTCTAATTAAATTAATAGTTTACAAATTGGCCACCGCAAACCTTGAACATTGAAAATAACTTAACAAGATTTATAACCGTCAGACAATTTTAGTTTGCGTAACTAATTTTAATTGTGATCTCTGCACAGCCCTGATTTAGTTACTGTTCACAACATTTTGACAACGTTGTTTGTTTTAACATTTACTGACCCTTTGTGTTTATTTTAGTTTATATTGTTGAACATATTCTGGTTTTAGAAATAAATGGAAAGCATAAATTATTCATACATAGTAAATTTACACGCTTAGACACTATGAAATTGTATTGGTTTTAAGGTTTTACGTAAGAAAAAACATTACATCCATGTCATAATGTTTATCTTGAACATATATCAGGAACAATCTCCATTTCAATGAAAAAAAATAATATGTTATAGAATTTTTTATGAAGTATATTGAATACAGATTCTTTTATTGTGACATTAAGGTTGCTCAGAATTGGAGCGCATGAAGTTAGCGGTGTAATTTAATTTGCAGATTGCTTGATGTTTACAACCTTGGAATAACTTAAACGTCGCGTCGTACGAAAATCGCAACCCCGCAAGAGTTTTGAAGTTTATTTTCATTAAATATAAAACAATTTCATGATGTAAAATATGCGGAGACTATATATAATTTCAAGAGTTTAATTTACACTTAAGATACAGATATATATTCATAAATATAATTAATTCAAGGCCGGCAACGATTCTACAACACCCCTTATGTTGCAGATGTCCATGGGCGACGGTGACTACTTTCCATCAGGAAGACCGTCTGTCCGTTTAACAGTTTGAGTAATATAAAAAAAAATACATAAAAAAAACCCTATAAAATCAGTGTTGGAATCCGTAACAGAAAATGCTTTCCTTAATGATGAAAAGTTTTATTTTATTAATTCATATTTTTATCAAGACTCTTAATTAATTAAGTAATTAGAAAGACGTAAAGTATGTCATATAAACACTAAGAATATTACGGTTATTTATTTATCATAGTATCACTTAAAAATAGAGTAATAACAAAAAGTAAACTATTAATATCAAGACCGGAATATAATTCCATAATAAGTATTCGTCAGAACATTTCACTACAATAAGGAAACCGCACGTCCCATTCAAGTGATTTAAGCACGTGTTACTAAGCAGCTTGAAGAGTGAACTCAATGCCATTCACGTAGCTTTAGGAAGAGTGCTCCCCTCGTCTGTGCCAAACAGAAATTGCGACACACATTGTCAATTCTTTAAACATGTCATAAATATAATACAACGAAATGTTATTTGAGACACGGAACAAATAACGTTTAACGTTCTAAAAATGTTTTATAACTATTCCATTCCATAGAATTCATTATTTGCATGAAACCTACTAAGTGTTGTTTCATTGTTTATTCAATTATATAAATAACTTTTATACATATAAAACGCTCTAACAAAAGATAGCAAGGGAATAAAGAAGTGTGAGTAAGACATAAAAAAACTTTCCAAAAATTTGATATTAGCTGATAAAGCCAGTAACACACAGTTGTCCACTTTTTGTGAACAATTCACCCGAAAGTTGGGTCGAATGGAAAGAAAACACAAGTTTGTTTATATTATATTTTATGTGAAACTTTTAGCGACATGTTGTCGAGAGTCGAGCTGGGAATATTTTGTTTGTGAATTACAGATCAATATCAATGCTGTGTTGGAAGTTTGCCTCGTGTAACTCGTTTATTCTGTTATTTTAATATGGCCACTGTGGCTTTTGCCTACGGCTTTTCTAGAAGTTTTCATTATTTATGTTAATTAAATGTATTTATTGGTAACAATATTATTATGATTTATAATTATTAAAATTAATAAAGCATCCTCCAATGGTTTGCAAATATCTTGTGTAATGCCATTAGTGAATTTCCTGTTTCCAAATGAACTGAAGTTGTATTAAATTAGAATCCTCTTCGGAGTAGAAGTATCACTAAATATATAAAAAAGGAAATTTAAATTTTAGAAATTTAAATGCCATTTCAAAGCAATTTCGTAACTTGCCTTCTAAAGGAGGCAAAATTTTGGCAGTATAAATCTAAAAGTCACATTATTAATACATAGTGTTTTAAAATATACGAGTATGTATATACATTTTATATCTTTCTAATTTTAAATAATAAAAGCTATCTTTGAGACTAAACGTATCATATAACTATATTATAGTTATATTGTAAATCGTTTGTCCTCAACGTAAAATAATTAGTTGGCCTTAGTTTATCTTTTTAATCCTAAAGGGTAATCGCGTAATACTTAGATCTTTACAAAATAATTCGCACCGCTGCAATCTGAAGGTTCAAACCATACAAGCGTACATCAAAGCCAAGCGATTATCCCGATCCAGTTGGTGAACTTAATTACGACAGGAGGCTATGGAGAAATTCGTTAGAGATTAATCAATTATCATTAAGTTCGCCTTTATTGTAAACAGGAAGTTCTGTACGTGAACGTTCGAAAACCTTTTAATTTTCTCATATATTTTATTTCATATGATACGAAAACATTTGAATGAAAGGAAAGTTTCATGAGATATTTTTCCCTCTATGGAATATCGACCTAAGTAATGTTATAAATTACGGGTTAAACAAAAGTTAGCTTACCTTTATCTCGGCGTTGCTCCATCTAATGTAACGCTCGGAACCTCCCGAGGGCGACGTCCGCTGAACTCAGTAAAGCTTTATCTTTTATACTTGGCACGGGATTAATATTCATTTCCCTTAAAAGCTAATAA
Organism: Danaus chrysippus; assembly: GCA_916720795.1. Classification (NCBI taxonomy): domain Eukaryota; kingdom Metazoa; phylum Arthropoda; class Insecta; order Lepidoptera; family Nymphalidae; genus Danaus; species Danaus chrysippus. Next base: position 11,957,149 of record CAKASE010000082.1, on the reverse strand, counting down.
AATGATTACAAAGTTTGTTTATCCCCGAGTATCATAAAGTGTGACGACAACTTTGTGTAATGACAGCCTCAGTTTACACTTTCCAACATTATTTGCTATATATTTAACTAATTCGTATCTTAAAATGTAACGAAAAGATTAGTTTTCCAAATTCTGTTTGAAAAATAAATGATATCTTTTACATCTCAATAAATAAACAAAAACAAATATAAGCACTTCATAAATCAATAAAACGAAATTTTATATTTGTATTATACATGTGTATTAACTATGTATTTGTATTTAATAAAGTTATATTTTGTTTTTGTCATAAAATACTTCTACCTTTTTATGCATGGTGGTGTGATTTTTTGTGGCTTAACTTTGCCTAAGAAGTATATAACTAAAATAGCATATATTCGTTTCTTTTCCAACATAAACATCAAATTATTTGCAACAATTTTAATGTTCAGGCGTTATAAACATCTATTTCGCCATCAAAATGCTGCTGCCTCTACACTTAATGAATAGTTCAGCTCTATGGAGCACAAATTTTGTATCACATAGGCACATTATCATACTAAGGATTTTACACAAAAGCTATAGTCACGGTGGACGTCCCCGAAGCGAAGAATAAAAGAATGGCAAAGAGAGCGTTTCAGTGAAGCGAAGCGAACAGGGATTCAAATATTCAGACATTGTGAGGGTAAAAACATTTTTGGAGTTTGCTATGCTACCCTTACTATAAACGTTATTGTTACTATTTTTATATCGGCACAAATCATTTATATTCACTATAAAATTTGTCCTGGCCATGTGGAACGCCGAATTAAGCTTAATCATTGTTTTTGTTACGATTTTGGGTCCTATATAGTTTAAAAAAGAGTAATATTCTTTTCCAAGAAATCGATTACGTTTTATTTGTACATATTTAAAGTAATTTTTTAAAACGATTCTTTTTATTTGCATATTTATTCTGACTAGTTGAATATAGACAACGTTGAAGGTATTAAGAATAAAGATAATGTAATAGATTAAATAACAAACATATTTTTACTTAACGTTACCGTCATCTCTTTTTTTCTTACCAACATATTTCCTACGAGGACTTTACTAACTAATTGTTAACTTGCTATTATTTATTCTAATATTTACTTTTATGATTGATTTATATTTTTATGTAAATTATAACAAAATAAGCATAATTTCTTTGTGATGTAGAGGTGAAGTTAGAATAAAATACCAGATTATGAACTGTTACAAAAATACTTTGAAAATGGTTTCACCACCAATCCAAATATTTTTTAAGCTTTGAAAATCTTTTGAGAACTTTAAGAAATGTGATAATACTTTGTGACACTTTCATTTTATCTGCCCGTGATCGCGGTTGCTGTAAAATGATGTAATGTCGAGAAAATTTAATAAATAATATAATAAAATTGCAGTGTCATATACGAAAAACATTAAATTTTAAATATAATATGAGGTTAAAAGTTTTAATGAAAACATTAGCGTTTATTACCCACACTACTTATTGAATAAATTGAATAGTTTAAAGAATATAAAACAACATATAGAAAAAGTAAGTGGTTCCGATCTATTTGAATCGTTGGTATTGTAAAACTTGACCCTAATGGTAGATCTCTAGTTTCACAAACTTCTTGGTGTAATCGTGCACATTTCTGTCTAAACATACAAGTCTGTGTCTGTGTTAGAGATTAAACTCAAAGCTGTAGGAGTTATGAATATGCAGCTGTTCTGGTCAGAATTTATACTGAATTGGTCATGTTCAAATGTTCTTAAAAAATTGAATAACATTCCGACAATTGCATAATCTTCGAATGAACGCCCAATTAGCCTTTTGTCTATCAGTTACCAATAAAAATTAATATATTATTTAAACTTTCAAATTACTCTTACTCGGGGAAAACAGCTCATACAAATTTCCATCCAAAGAAATAATAATAAAAATTAATCAAGAATACTAAATTGCTACTTAGAAATTATAGAGTTTATGGTATTTTTTCTCGCTGGTAAAGCAAAAGAATATCTGATATATAATTCCTTCCAAGGAAGTTATAATGTGCATTTATTGAGAATGCTTAATTGCTACTTATAATTTACATAAATTCAGTATTATCATATTTCTAACCATATTATTGTTCAGATTTATATCGAGCAGGTCATACATTGATCAGTAGCATTAAAATATAATTTAAAAAATGTTGTTTGAAGCAGTTTTCGGGTTTTCTTCAGCCTGCCGACTGTAAGTAACGTAACTTGCAGTTTTCCATTTGTGAATTGTATGTAAAAATAACAGTATAAAAACTAAAAGTTGATTGTCAGCACATGTACCTCTAATGCACGTTATAATTCATTTGTCATTGCAAGACGTTGTCTTTTTTATTATTTTTTTTGGAAATGCTAAATTCAAAATGTTATATTAAAATAACCATGTAAATTGCCGAGGGCCGAGGTTATTGCTCACCTACTAAAAATTATACAACACTATACAGTATTATATGAAATGGTAGGTATGTTAAAAAACACATTAATTTGCTGCAACAGAAGTTCCACTAGAAAAAAAAGTAATGAAAAATTTCCATCAGGTTTTTTATACAAAAATTGATTTTGTCATAAAATTTTAATGAAAGTGTAATGCCAAAATTTTATTCAATATGATACATGTGTAAGTACGTTTTAGGGAAAATTCAATATTTGGTAATGGATGTGAAAGTTATTTAAGTAATAATCTTATTTCTATATTTATTTTATGTACATTGTACAAAAATATCGTAAGGAATAAAAGTTTGAAAAAAGGTTTTACTCCTAATGATTTCCTTGCCCCCTAACCAGAGTAAGACAGTTAATGAAGGAGAATTACATTTCTTTGTCTTCAGTTGCAACCAGAAAACACATTTAATTAATTTAAAATAATTATTTAATGTATAGAATTTGACAAATAGAAATATAATTATTACCATTTGTGTTATTTGTTTTTTAAGGTATAAATAATAACTACATTATTTTCAAGAAAGTAAATTTTATGAGAAATTTAGTTATTGCTTTAAAAATTTATTTTTAACATAATTAACTTTTAAAGTACTACGAACAAAACATTACATTAAAAAAAATAGAAAAAAATATTTCTCAGTCGATAATTAATTAATCGGCCACTAACTTTGTATAAAGTTTGTATTCAATTTGTATGAGACTTTTAACATTTTGTTTTCTAATCTCTAGATCGATATGGTTTTACCCTAATGTAAGTTGATAAATAAAATTACACACCCTACTCGATCAACTCTTAATAAGCGGTGAAGGTTTCTAACTCTCTAAATAAATTATTCGAATAACTGTAACACGGTGAAATATTATTTATTGTTGTTTTGTTCCTTATAATTTGTTATAATAATAAAATTCGACTTGATAAGGTACTTTACTTATAAGAATTTGTTAACTAAAATATACAAAGATGAACTACTTCAATGGTAAGAAATTATTTTGAGTTAGGCGAGCGTCACAGTAGATAAAATTAAAAAAGGGCTTAAATTTTTTTTTAATAGATAAAACACGATGTGCCACATCTCGTCTTACCGTGAGTATGTAGTTTATCATCAAAAATAAGAATCGCTTTGTACATCCAATAAATATTGGTTTCATTTAAATTAATACTCGCGAATACCTTAGATCTTATTAATATATAAAATAATATATTAACATTATAATCATCGCAACATATTTAATTTTGGAGTAATAAAATTTAATTAAATGAATTTAAAGGTGAAATGAAATATTATCTACATATATTTGTATTGTGCATCTACTTGAAACTCAATTGATAAAATGATTTAATTAAGCATTTCAATGAAATTTAATTAATAAACAAATCATTTCACTTAAAATATATTAACAAAATGACGATATTATTTTCATTTTTAGTTAAAAATTAATATATTATATGTTTTTAATAAATATTACCGACGTAGGTGTAACATTGCCAATTTAAGTCTATTATGACACCCAAAACTTGTAAAGTTTGCATTACATTCCTAATCATAATTGGATTTTCTGGATTTTTAGCTATTCACGATAGTATTTTGTTAATAAAAATGTAATATGCGATAGCAGTTGGGCTATCTGTTTATTGGGTCTTATGGTTTTCTTTGTCATATCCGCGTTCAATGAAAATTGACAATTTACAGATTATTAACAAAGAGTAAAAAATGGAATAGTAATATTAATAACATTTCGTTACTATATTGATAAAGATACTTGGGAGTCGTTTCATAAAGAAGTTTGAATGATGAGTCACACATGTCAGAGGAATCCATACCTCGAGTTGATCAAATTGATTGTTCTTTGTTAGTTGTATATAATATTATTTGTTATTGTTTTAATAACTGTCATAAATCAGAATTACGATCTTATATTTTTGAGATTATTTTTGTCTTTATAGCACCATAATAGTTGATTAAAAGTTTTCAGTAAAAGTCATGAGAAGATCAATCTGAGCAGAGCGCCCCTCGAGCCTCATATATGCGTTTGACCGTGTTTTTTGATTTCAGTGGTGTCCCAATAGTTATGACGAGTTGAATCTTAGTGTTTGTTTACGGAAAAAAGCAAGATCACTGACTGTCCTGAACCGATTATTCGATAAGTGAACAAAGTGACGAGTAGTCATTATCAGCTAGTTCAATAGATAGCTAGCTATAGCTAAAGGCGAAGGCGAACAAGCTTTTTAAAAATCACTTGTGAGCGCACACACAGAATTATAAAAAACACCAAAATATTAATACAGCATTTTTATTTATATGCTATTAATATGCTGTTATTATATTAAATTGTGTACAAATGTTTATATATTAATTTTTAGTCTTAAATTTAAAGTTAACATTTTCTCGAAATTCAATTTAAAATTATTATTAGACTTGTATTTCAATGATGTAATGTAAATAAAAAAATTAATATAAATAAAAAAAATTATAAATGAAAAATAGAAAACACACTTTACTCGTCGTGAATAGTGCAATTTACTTATTTCATGCCTTGTTCCTTTATGTTGTTAATGTTAATATAAATAAATAAATACGTTACGGTTAAATTTTTTTTCATTATATCATATATATATATACATACGTATATATATAGGTATATAAAAATTATCAAGATAATGAAAAAGAAAAGTAAAATTTATACTAACACCTTGACATAATCATTATTCAAAAGAAAACGTTTGATACATTCTTTCAATTTAACAAATGATCTATGTAATGGCAATAATGAAGCTGAACAGAATTATTTCTAAGTACTAATTGAACAAAGACATTAAAGAGAATAAAATAATCCTATTACGGTTTTATTATCTTTGGACGCAATTAGTAATTATTGAAACTCGTTTAAGAAGTGCATAGAATTTTATTGACTATATAGGTGTATGATACATATAAGAATATGTAAAATATTTTATTATATTTCGAATTCAAACCTTTTGTAATCAACAAAGTAAAAGAACACATACCTCTTAAACATTTAATATAAAGATATAAAACCAACAGCAACCTAGTCTTTTGTCACTTTCTGAATAAAATCGTTATTTTTCAGGTATAAAATTTTCAGTCAAAATATCCGTTAATTAAATATGGTTCAATCCGTAATATCAGCAATGTTCTAGTTGTGACGTTTTAATAAATAACTTTTTATATTTAATTCAAAAATAACAGACATAAATGTGTAATGAATATAGAAAGTAATACCTGTTAAAACAAACATTTAATTAACATTGTATATACCATACTAAAGTTTATTCCTTATTAATTATTATAACAATAAAGTATTTCAAGTAGAATCTGTTTAAACGTCACTGAGTCTGAAGATAGCTGTATTTTATTGCGTCCCCTAATGAGCAGAGTTGTATTATTTAGTCTGCGGCTAAATCGAGATATTGTATTGTACAATGGTTCGTTTTGCTTGTCTTTGTTAATTAATTATTCACCATTCTCGCCGTATTCAGTGTAAGTAATGTAAAGAATATCTGAAAAATCTTTATTGTTTTATCTGAAAAGAATTTAATTCTTTATTAAAATAAACGGAATTCATCGTAAGTGGACTTATTATGGGTAAGATCATTGGTTGGAATAAATATTTTGTTATATTCATTCTAAGTTTTGACAGGTTGTAGTTAAATTCAGTTTCATAAACACTGAAAGATGAACCAGTTTTGGAATTACTTATATGTATACTTATACATATATGTATATAGATAAAGTTGATGACATCATAGGAATTCCCCTTAAATATTAAAAAAAAAATCGACAATAGGCGAGCTACTTTTAATTTATACTCAACTAGCTGACCCGGCAGACTTCGTACTGCCTCAATCAAGAAATAAATTATGTCTTATTTCTTTTTTTGGTGTTTACCTTTAAGCCATAAATCTCCGTGTTCTGAAGTGCGACAAAATTATTGACATATTAGTTAGTTGTCAAATCTAATGTCAAAAACCGTTTGTATGGGAAATACAAAAGCGATGTTTTTAGGGTTTTCCCGGAAATTAATAAAAAATTTCAGCTTTTAAACCTTCCCTGAACCTCCACGAACATTTCAAGATTATGATAAGATATATCCGTTCAATCGTTCTCGAGTTCAGTGAGACCAAGGAACAGCAATTCATTTTTATATATATAGATTATCAAATGTACAGGTATTTGCTTGTAAAAATATTGACAATGATCACATTTTATTATCTGAATTTCAATATCAATATAAAATTCAATTTTAATAGAGATATCTGCATTATTTAAGAAAGTTCTGGTATAAAATATTCTATAGCTGCTAATTTAACCATTTTACTCAGAAGTGCGGTAAAATACGATATATGAAACATAACGGTTAAGTATGATATAAAAGAGCAATAAAACCTTAACATTACGGTCACCTGTCTACCATATAGGAAAATAAAATGTCTTAAATCTTCATATCCTTTCAATGTTCTTAATAAATTATGTTAGTTTTATATCACTGTAATTGTTTGTTTTCATCGTGTAAAAGGGAATATTATTACTAAATGTATACGATCTTCATTACATATATGAAGTCTTTCTTTTGTAAGATCATAAATGAAAAAATATATATGTATGTTTCTATAATTTACGAGAAAATTCCGTGAGGAAATTCAGATATTAATATCAACATGTTGATATGAGGTTAAGTTTACGAGCTCTCCATGTTGGAGCAATGTTGGTAGAATCAATAACTTTATTGGTCCTGATATTCAGGGACCCGCTATTACTTTTAAAAAATGGACGATAAATAATTCTAGTCGAATAATAAAGATAGGGCACGTGGTGTTGAAAAGGATATTAAAATTACTTTTAACGTTTAGATTACACAATTATGAAGTTTTATTTTTATTTATGAAATATAATTGTAAATTTCAATAACATACTCCTAATATGTAATTTTATTAACAAAGATAAGTACTATTATCTAGCACACTATTTCAGAAATAACTTCAACGGGGGTGTAACTCAGTGGTAGAGTGTCTGCTTCGCATGCTGAAAGTCCTGGGTTCAAATCCCAGCACCTCCAAAGGTACTTTTTTTACATTTTTATAAAACTAATTTTTTCATCTCGTCTGCACGTGATCACGTTTGCTGCAAAGAATCCGAAACATCGCGAGTATGTAGTTTAAAAAAAAAACGTTTAGTATATCCGAAAATGTTAGTTTTATTAAAATTTATACAATAATCTTAGACAGTATCACATATAATTTCTTTGGATTATGTGACAGGTATCTCTAGTTAGCAATAAGACAGCTCTTTTCATAATGTGCTTATTGTATTTTTATTTCCGTTTGAGGTGGTACAATAATGTATAACTATTAATAATTTATTATCTTTCTACCGAGATATTTTAGAATTTCTATTTTTATAGTTTTGTAATTTCCTTATGTGTACCCTATTTAATTTATGTACTATAACATAAGGAATTAAATAATGCAGTTAAAAGTTCTCAAAGATTTTTAATGAGAACGTGTTCATTAAAAAAATAATTATTATAAGGTTTGTCACCTGCGAGTCTCTATTAAGTGTTCTTTTTTCAAGCATTAAGTTTTTAATATAAGTAATGTATAATTTTAGCTAATCGTAACACTTATTTTATTTGATGAATGTAACGTGTGTTTTATTTTATTTTACTTTACTAAATACATATGAATTTATCCTAATAGGTCCCAACCTTTATTAAGTTTTGAAAGAACTATCAGAGCAATGAGTTCTATGTCTGCTTCTTCAAAGGAACTTAATTTTTTAAAGAACTAGTAGCGTGCGCGTCAATACACTGAGTTCACTGCAGTTTTACTTAGATTGGTACAAGTAGATTTCTACCCTACGAGGTATCGGGTGTGCTTTCGCTTGAACAGTGGATTAAGTTATCATCTATAGTCCTAGAACAATGCTCTAGGCTTTCAAACGTTAGCTGATGAGCTTCTACAAAGCAATTACATTTCTATATTCATATGTTAATAACTAATATACGTTAAATACATCTAATTATGTTTTCCAAACCATTGTGTATGAATACACACAGTGTACATGTGTTCTATATTAAAAAATATCTATTACTAAGATGGTTTAACTTTTATATGAAAACAAGCAAGTTTTAAATTTCAGGAAATGATTAATAATATGCATTACTTAGAGAGCTTGTACCAGGCAGGTATGAGTCAAGAGAAGTTAATATTTTACACCCGACCGAGCTAGTACGTGATCATGCTGTTAATGGGCAGCCCAGAAAAACGTACGTAGAATTTATATGAATAATGTTTAACCGAGATATACATTTTTATTTAGATACTGAATATTTGTAAAAATAAATTATATTTCGAAATCCATAACAATATTTTAAATCGAATAAGTGTGAAATCAAGTAACATGGTATGGATGATGAGAAAATTAATACTCAGAAAAAATATAAACTTTACAATATTTTTCACTAGAAATTGGCTATTATGATAATATTGCATTACAATTTAAATAACTGGAAATCAGTTCCACAAACAAGTACACGAATCAAAATTGTTTTTTCTTTTTAAATCCTAATAAATATTTAAATTAAATCCGTTAATAATAGTAGAATACTTTAAAGCAAGATAAATTTTCAAAAACATTGAAAATAATTTTTATTGTATATTTAAGTATAAACGGTCATTTATGGAGTAACTTTTCGCACCGAAGTTTTAAATTATTGTTGCATACGTCGATAGTTGTATTCGATTGCAAAGGTCTTCTTCTCTTCTTCATTTATCGACGGATAGCATTTGATACTCCCCAGCCGATGAAATTTACCCGGTTTACCCAAATGTCTGGTACACTCGTCAATTACAGTATCGGAAATTTTGGTGGCTTATCTTATCATAAAAAGAGTATAGAGGATATGTTGCCAGTTGCACAGTTATTACCGAAACAACACTGACTCAGAGTTCTTCCGCCACCTGGAAGTTACAAAGAGTTAGTAATTCAGCTCTAGGTTTTTTAAACGACAAAGATCTCAACTAAATACTCTGTTACGGTAAAAAAAAATATAAAGTTGTTATACGTTCTTTATTACGTGTCTACTCCAATTCAAATTTCAGTTGTTTGCATGATGTTTGGTATTCCTTATCGCATCACCGAAGATATCTTTACTTATTATTTTTCTCCAAAAAGTAAATGTAGAAATAGTTATATGTACTTATGTTTTGTTATATGTATTTTATTGTCATTAGCTTTAAAGAGAAACCACTGTGAACATATATATACCGATTAATCTGTACTTGATGTTTCAGAAATCTTCGAAACTTTTTAAATAAAGATCCTTTGACATTGACTTCGTTTTCTTTCTAAAATAGAATAATCACAGATTTTATTTTCCCATGAAAAGCAATTCTTATCTCAGCTCCCAATATTACTCCGACCAAACTTTGTTATTACTTCACAAGACTTTATTTGGAAATGAACTGGAAACTGGCGTCCAGCAGCGACGCACGCAATTTATAATCTAAAACATTTTGTTCTAAGACAGACTTTACCACAATGTTTTAAAGTTCAGATTAGTTAGAACAAACTTCTTAGATTCTAAAGTTTAGGGTTTCTAATATAATTTTAACTCTAGTGTTTTGATGATAAGGTTTTTATTAAAATGACATTGTATTCAAAAATTTCCCTTTCAAATTATAATTAGATGCACGTCAAAGTTTTAAGGGTGTAAGTGGGTGAGGGGTTTGTAATAAGTTTTTATGCAGCTGTGAAGCTGAGTTATGTTGAAGAGGTGAAAACATCAGGTACATCAGGTAAAACATCAGGTAAAGACTTTACTAAACCTTGTTTATGAGTTGTTTATGTACCATATTACCTTTATCTTCAAATTATTCCTTTCATTAATCTTGTAGCTCATTCAAAATATTTCAATATTTTAAGAAATGTTTTTTGAATAACTTAAAATCTTTTGTAATTAATAAAAAATAAATCCAACAATTCGTGTTTGGATAACCTAAATATACTATAGACTCATAAGTAATCTTCAAGGAGTGTAAAAAAATAAAACAATTTCAAAAAAACAGGAAAATCTTTTTTTAGCTAATTTTCTTTCTTTTATAAGTCTGAATAGTTCTTAGTTCGACTTCATATTTAGTTCATTAACAATGATCAACCTTTCATCGACAAAAATACTCATAAATGAACAATATAGAAAATATTAAAAGATATCCAAAACAGTTAGTTTTGTATAATATAAAATTGGGTACAAATTGTTAATTAATTTATAATAGAACAACTAAAATATGTTTTTTTTTTTTTTGTGATGTGTTATATTTCTACATTTCAAGTCTAATGGTTCTAAACACGTACTCAATCAAATTCATCAAAGTAATGTGGAAAAGTTTAATAAGTTCTACTTTACAGACCATTTATTATTCTAAAGTCATCGGGGGCGGTGCGCCGAAAACATGAATTATGGTGTAGTGTTTAAGAGAATGAAATATTTTAAAAGTTGAGAACTTTAAGTGAATTTACGGTAGGTCTCAACTGTTTTGAAATATTTTACCCCGCCGATCCATTTATGGCATTGTGGTTTAGAAATGTAACTTTAGTTATTACAATTTACATATAAGTTTATTGAATCATTTTAATGTATAGAAAATTATTAAGATAATTTATAGTCTTGAAGGCATCTTGAAGAACGTTAATGTTATTTCAAATACATATAATAATATAAAAAAACTGGTTCAGTTTTACAAAATTTACGTAAATTTTTGGTTTGGCTTATAAATTCTGTATTCTGAGAGAAACTGATATTAATTTCTAGCGGTTTCAATAAGTTTATTTATTCCCTAAATGAATTCCCTTACGATTAAACACATGCGAACTATGAAAAAGCAAATCAGAAAAATCATAATAACACCATGATATTTAACCAACTGCATATTAATAAGACTATAATTTGTAACATACATTGTACATTTATTTTATAGTATTTTAAAAATGTTGTTCCTATTGCTCTTATGTAAAAACATTTTCAAGGAGAACAATTTCAAACGAAACTAAGACATTACGTCACACGTGGCTTCAGCGAGCTACACAATTACAGAGCAAGCGTTTACCTTAATAGTTGCCTTCTTACAAAGGTCATTTTCTCTTAAATAAAAAGTTAATTGAACCATATGCACATCTTGAAAAATACATTTGTCTTCATCAGAATGCAAGAATGATGTGTTATAATAATGTTCATAATATTATTTTAGTTATAAAAGGTTAGAATATAAAATTATTCGAAAATTTGCAATTAAATATAATGTATGTTAAATAGAATATGAATATCTTATATAGCATGTCAAACGAAAACTATTCCAACTCTGCAAACTTTCTCAAAGGTATGTTGGTAAACTTTAGTATTTAGTATTGTAGTTGCGAACTTTGTATAGTAAGAAACTGTATAAGTGTAATACTCTAATGTATCTACAATATTATTAAATTTATAATTCAAAAAATGGCATGTCTAAACAGTTTAGTTTAAGAATTTTATTCTCATCTATGTATGTTCTCTGTTATTTGTTACTTAACAGTTCTACTTATGTTTTTATACGCTTGGTAGAGAAGACGTAATATAATTTTCATTTCCAAGAATTAATCTGCTTTCCTCGTATAGTTTTATTAATGCCTTTTGTCAAGATGTCAAGAAGCGTCTAAAGCTGATTGGTATGGTTGAGGTAAACTTCAACTATCAGTGCAATCATTATGTCCTTTCAAGTCTCCTAGGAAACAGCTGACAGCATCGAAGTGGAGGGTTTTGATTTACTAATAGAATATATGTAACCAATTGAAATATAAGAGTTGAATAATCATTTAGTTAATAAAAAATGGGTACAAATTAAACAATGAGGGAAAGTTAATTGAAATATGATACTGACTATATCATAACTATATTAGATGTAAAAATATATCTTAATTTAAGATAACTCAAGTATAAATCCAATATCCATTGCGCGAAGTTTTAAACTTGTTGCGACGAGTTACGATCAAACTTTTGATATAGTGCAGTTAAGTTTTTATTCTCCCCTCTGGCGCTAAATTCAGTAGAACCATCTGTTACAGTTATTTACACTTAACGTCTTATAACATGTTAAGTAACAATACGTTCTAGAAAGCATTTATACAAAACGGGAACGAACAATGGAATCTTAATAACTTGTCTTTCTCAGCCATCAGCAAATAATTGAATTAAAAGAAATAAATTTCGAAAATCAATCAATCCATATGAAATTGCACTAGTGATTATATAAAAAACTAACGTACACTTATTTATCATACTATTGTAATATCCCCAAGGATGAGACAAGGACATAAAGTAGCAGAAGATTCCCATTCCAGTGATACGTGGTATGTTCAAACATTACAATAAAGTTTATTCCGATTATTTTAAACATTATCATCATCATCATCATTTAGCCTATTGCAGTCCACTGCTGGACATAGGCACAAACATTATACGAAATAACAATTAATAAATATAAAAATATGTATGTATTAATTGTTATTTGGCAAAACTAATTGATACAAAAAAATAGTATGAATTCAAAATAAGAATTACGATTAAATAAAAACAATATATAAAAATTCTGCCTTAATTCTATTAATGGAAGAGCTCTTGAATTTAGCTGTCATTATGGTATTCGTGAAAGTGGAAATTTGGTTTTACACTTTTTGTTTATTTATTATGAACTTAAAATTCAAAATGGTCAGCTGTTAACTAAAATTTGTTCGCATCGCATACTGGCTTTGATCTTAGCGCATCCTTTGAAATGTCGCTCGTAGAACTACGGACAACCTTGAACGCCTTATGTTGACTGAAAAAATGGACGGTAAATGACCTAGAGGGTGAAATCCTAAAAGATGGTTAGACCAAATTTCAGGAAATCTAGAAATACCTGCGTCGCACTACATCAAGCGACTAAACGTGCCAGATGGAACCTACTCTCCTCCAGTTACTCTGAAGTCACGATCCTCTACAGTGGGAGTATGGTTAAGAAGATGAAGATGATTAGTATCCAAATTATAAAATAATATTTTTAAATTCTTTTTAAGTGTTTTTTTACTAAATTAAAAAAATAAATAATTCTACTTGTCATTTTATCGCAAACGAATGAATGCTATGTTGAAACTCAAATTTGCTTGGTTTTTAAACTAACTACCAAATGAAATTTGAATCATCAATGAAACCTTTAAAAGTTATCATAAAAGGAAGATTGCAATGTAATTATTTCAATCGACAAAAATAAAATTACCTTTTTCTCTACAAAATGTAATTCACTGAAAGTTGAATATGCAATTCTATTTGAGATTTTTGTATTATTTTACATAATTCACAATGAAAACTGAATATACATATAAAAAATATTACCATATTGCATAATTTTCTTCAATTGAATCAGATTACTTAAAGGTAATAACGATCTTGAAATTTTCATACAGTTTGTCTCAGAGAACATATGTGATGAAATATTTTGAGTCTAAAACCAGCGCGACATCACCCGAGGGAGACAGTTGATAAAAAGCATCACGTAAGCTAGGAGCAAACTCTTATGACATTACTATTATAAGAATTAAGTCACTAAGACATTCCTAAATGGAACATTTAACGACCTCGTTATAGTATAAAGTTGGTTAAAATCTAGTCGCTAGAATATAGAAAAAGACAAAATCACAAGTAGATGACACCACTCTCAGGTTATTTGGCTTATTTATTTATTATCAATTTAAAAATTCTATTATTTAAGCCTTACTCTAACCAATATCAGGTTATTTAAAAAGATAGGAATAAAACAAATTTTTCGGATTCCTAAAAATTTTGGGAACATGCTTACTGCTCTCGCATATTTTGATTAAATCAAAATATTCAACATAAAAAACAGGAAATGAAAATTCATTCTCAAATTTTTCATACTATATATTCATAAGTTTTCTAATATAAAAATATAGAAGTGGTTGTATGTTCAAATTTTAGGTCAGTGACAATGACACTGGGTCACTTTGACCGAGCAAATTTTGAACATATATATTTTATTTTGTCGTCAGACATATGATTTGTATGTGTAGCTTGAGACAAAATATTCCTTTAAATGTTTTATTAAAAAACAATATTATTATATATAATGTATAATAAATACATTTTATATAAATAGCCGATTTTGTTATTGAGCAGTATATAATAAACAAAGAATCTGTTCAACTGTAAATACTGTTCAAACATCAAATAATGCATACCTACTAAGCATAGTATAGAAAATTACATATAATATATTGTATTGTACTTATTAAGATGTAAATAATAAAAAAGACTATTTATATAAACATGGTTGCTGTGCCGAAGAAAGAAAGTATTGAAGACCCTGCTAATTATAGTGCGATTTCAATTATCTACATAATGTATAATATTATAGAAGGTTTACTGAACGGATGTCTCATGGCATGCCTAGAAGAAGATGATCTCCTCAGTGATGGTAAATATGGATTCACCTGGAATCGGGCAATGGAGATTGGGCGATACTCACGGATTTTCTACCAATGCCTACGTGAGTGAAGGAAAAAGCAATTCTATCTAACATCAGCAATACGACAATACGATGTGATTTTTTTGTAGTAACACTTACCAACCTGTATATCGCATGACGACATAGTCAGAGATGGCATTAATAAAATGGCTGGTTGGATTGATATAAAACTGATTTGACAAATTGTAAACTGAAATTCGCAGAACTATAACTTCCTGCCATAACTATAAAACCCCCAAATAAGATAAGCATGGAGTTTTCACCACCTCCCGGACGGCTAATTTTGAAACTTTTTCTGTTATCTTAAAGACTGACAAGTGACAGCTATTACTTTGAGATACTAATAGTTATAAAATTAATAGAACTATCAGTTTCGTTCCATCGTTTCAATATTCACTGATCACTTTTAAATTTTTTAAGATTATTTTTAAAATTTGTATATTACAAGTAATAATTTGTATATTACAAGAACTCAGAGTTCCTTAAACAAATATTTTATATGTATTAAACTTATTGTTATTGCTATAACATGATATTAACAATTTTAATTAACACTCGCTTTTTATCGTTTTATAGATTATATAATATAAACTATGTAAAACTACAAACTTAACAATATAATTGAATTGAATGAGTTAAATTTAATTAAATAAAGAATGGATTTTGTTTTTGTTTATAAAGACTGTAGGAGAGGTAATGTACATATTTAGGACTATATGTCTGTAACTTAATCAGTACTAACAATATGATACAAACAAACATATGAATATATTAAATTCAAAGCATGTATTCCAAATAATTGGATCAATTTAAATAATGCTAAACATTCATGAGATAAATTTATGAGAAATTCTTTGATATTAAACTTGAATGTTACCTTTAAAATGGTTTTGCAGATCATTTGCAACAGTTTTTAAAACTTAAATAAAGTCAACAAACAGTTGACGCACAGCTATCAACACCCATAGCAATTTAATTATCAGAGCCATTGGCCCAAAATTATTGCACACATCAAGTCAGATAAAATAAAGCTAATTTAGCAAACTGCCGACAACATTTTTATCATGTCTACAAGACTACTGAGAAAGTAATTGTATGAAACAAAGGACTAAAATGTTCCAGCGAAGGGACGATCGTTGATAACGTAATTGGCTAAGTTTAGATGACCAGAGATATGCTTTGATAATTGTGATAATTTATGTGACTATACTTTCAGCTGTATATTAAGGACCTAAAGTCATATTTTAATTGGAAACTTCTTTATGGTATAGATATTTTTTTATTGTATTTTAAAGCTCATCTGAGCCATTCTTTTATTATTTTGATTCTGCTTAAGCTGTATATGAAAATACTGTATACGTTTATGAATAGCAGTATATGTATGTACCCCCCTGCCAGGTGGGCTGACGACCTAAACAAGGTTGCTGGATGGGACTGGATGCGGAAGGTGGAAGACCGGGTATTGTGGCGCTAATTGGGAGAGGCCTATGTCCAGCAGTGGACCAAGATTGGCTAAATGAATGAATGTACTGTAAACAGTATAGGAATAAATCAATCGGCCTGGTATTACTTATTATATCTCACAACTTTTTACAGTAGAAGAACTATGTAGCAAGACTTTATTTTTTAACAATTTTTGTTTTCGATGCTTTTATTCACAATAATTATTTTCCCACATTTTTGTCACAAAAAAATAATAATAGAATCTTAATCCTTGTATAAGACAAACGTTCTCTTACTTCATGTTTATATATCAAGAAAACATAAGAGAAGATAGGAAATTATGATAAAAATGTGTACACATTTAAATGTACTAAGTAACTAAATTGACAATTTTAAAATATTAACAGTATTAATAAGTTGGACAGCCAATTTATATAAATCTTTTAATCATCGTGTTGATAACAGGAATAAATAATAATTAATCTAAAACTAAAGTAAAATCTTTTTGTTGTAGAAGTCCTCTGTTAAACAATAAATAATTATTTAAATAATAAGGCACTCTACTAAATCCTTCCTATACATTAAAAATTCAATAACAGAAACTTTCTAAAACAAATATTCGTAATTTTATTTGTATAACCATTAATTCTTGTTTATTATATCTATTTCTAATAGCACTCATTTTATGCAAAACACGAAACAAGTCATAAAATATGTCCTCCAACGAGCAGAGCGTAAAACGTGGACAGCACTCGATTATATTAGATAAGCGATAGCGGAAATCTGTAATAAAAAAATAGAAATTTTCCGATGTATGTTAGTTTACGTCTTAAGTCAATGTGATTACCACAGCATAATATAGCTTTTACATATTTTATTTGAAATACAAGTGTCTATATCATCCTTTTATTAAATTTTTGATAAATATTTGAAATAAGAATAATACATCAATAATTTATCCTGACCTTTATATACGAAGCAGTG
Organism: Danaus chrysippus; assembly: GCA_916720795.1. NCBI lineage: Eukaryota > Metazoa > Arthropoda > Insecta > Lepidoptera > Nymphalidae > Danaus > Danaus chrysippus. The sequence continues at coordinate 11,939,658 of CAKASE010000082.1, read as the reverse complement.
GAATGAACCGTAAAAAGAATTCCTCGAGAGGCAATGTCGATCCTTATTTATGAGTCAGCGTATTATTATGACTCGCCAATTTTCCGGAGAATAAAATCTCGTAAATTCGGCTCCACATGTTCGGCTAAAGAATGTTGAAAGAAGTTCCGCAGAATGTTCCGAAAAAATCCTAAAAACTCATACTGCTTCGAAGCCGTGTTCATCTCTGTTCGTATTTTCAGCGAATGTCAGAAGCTTCCTTTACAGAAACGCGCAGACAATTCAGGACGTGACTGGCGGATTGCTTTCCAATCTTTACTGGTGTTTTGTATGATAATATTCCGAATTTTATACCGTCTGGAATCCCGTAATCAAAGGCCTGTGACAAAGGTTTGAGACCCTCTCGACTTTAAGATTGCATTCTTATTATAGCTTTTCTTTCATTTCTGAACTAAATCTTTTTCGCCTTTATTCCTATTTTGTTTGTGTTTCTAAATCTTTTCATGCTGTTATCTATCCTTATATTTTTTATGTTCGACAACAAATTGGACTATTACTGATTGTTTGACGTGATGTGGAAATAAAATTATTAATATAATATATTTGTAGACGAAACAGACGTCTTACTAGACGTCCAAGTTAACATTCTGAACACGGACGTGGTAAGGGTTGCAATTCGTTCTTAATGGCGCCATGCATTTCTATGATAAAGTTCTGACCAGTAAAACTATGTAATGAATGCAAATATATTATAATTTTACTTTAAAAATTTCTGATATTTGTAAACGTTAACAAAATTGTGCGATATGTCTAAATCGCTGACATTTATACCAAACGTGCTTAGCAAAGAGTATATTAAAAGACTCTAAAACAGTTTTAAAGCTGTTGTAAACTTTAGAAGATGTTGAACAATTTCTTAATTTTTTCAATATTAGAACCGTAAAAAGTATATACAAACGTCAAAAAAGGTTAATGCAGTCGGTAGAGCCGTTCTCAATTCTTAGAGCTATAAGGAAAAGTAAGCGGTCATTTTAGTATCTATATATCACATAATGAGATCTAAGATTTTCGCGAGTACTCATTTAAATTAAACGTATTAAAGTAGTTTAAATATTTTTCCGGATTAACTACGCGTTTTTTTATTTTTGACTATAAACTACATACTCCCAACGTTTCGGCTACTTTACAGCAACAGTGATCTCGTCTGCCCGTGACCCGAAAATATTAGTTTCATCTATATATTTAGTTTTATTTGTATATTTATCCAAAATGTAATGAATAAAATCTTTACACATACATATAAATCTTATACATCTATTTTAATAGTAACCCATCATTATTATTAAAGTAAGTAATTTGATTTATTTCAAATGTTATAACACATTATATATCACAAAAAAATTAAGGTGATTGTAATATATCTAAAGTTTTATTGCTATAAGGATTTCTATGATCGCATAACTCGTCCCAAATATCTGTAAGTGGGGGATGATGGTCATAAACGCGTAAGCAATGACCATGGAATGAAATGTATTGTTCTTGATTTATTAGCGCTTAAAACAACTCCTCAAAAAACAATAAAATATGTTTTTATGTCGGGAATATAATGCCATTTGTAAAATATTTATAATAAACGTCTATATAATATAGTAAAATGACTTAAAATTAATTCCTTATACAGATTTCCAACACATTTTAAAGTGTATTTAAGTACTTCTTTATATAAAACAATATTTTTAACCGGTTCTAAATAGAAAGCTTTTGTACTGGCGGCTACAAAATAAAGAAACAACTTTGTTTCGCGAGAGAATTTAATGTTATTTTAAGAAAACTTTCTTGCTGACCACGACGAAACAATTTTTAAAATTATTACATTTACAACAAACACTTTTTGAATATTTTAAATAAAATCTGACTGATAAATATTTTCAGATATAATTTCATAAAAATAACATTTATGTAAGATGTAAAACCATAAATTAGGAATATAACTACCTTGATTATATATGTAAGAAAAACAAAATACTTTGTTTTAATTAATTTCTATCATAATTTGTAAATTCACACATAACATGCTTATTTTGATTTATTAGAAGAATAGTGTACGTTCATTAGTAATTTTAAATATAATACCATGTTTACATTTTTGAAACTGGAAGATTCATTTATTTCGACTTCATTAAAAATAAACAGGAAAACAGCAGTGTGGAATAAGATTTTATAATAATACAATTTCCCAAGAAGCAGCTGGATTTGTTTAAGAACTTTGCATGATGATATTTAGAGATTGTTATAAATCTATGTTAATATTTACGTCATGGTTCATACATATATCAGTAATTTAGGACAGAGTATTTTTTATATGATTTTCATTATTTACGACGAGTATGAATTTCATTACTTATATGTTTGACGCTCACTATTAAAGAATACTGTTAATAATATTTTGATAAAAAAATTACAAACACAACGTGATTATCGTTTTTGGCTTTCAATCAAATAAAGACTTTTTTATCTGTATAAAAGTTTTCTTTACATGTTTCGTGTGCACAAACAAACAACTTTTACACGTTTATGCTTCTTATGTTTCGGTTGTTATAACGGTAGACAAATATAACTTAAAATAAAAACTGTGTTTGTGTGTCAAAAATATCTGATCATTTTCACAGAATAGGAAAGCCAAAGATTACAAATGCTACATATAAAGTGTTCAGACGACCAGAACTTCTATTATTTTCGTATAAATTGATGGTTTCTTTTACGAGCTGAAATGAAATATGGCCACCGTAACAATACAATATAAACCACTGGTTTAGTGCCGTCCGTTGAAATAATATCCTATATCAACTTGTTTCCACTGTCATATTATCTGGATAATAAAGATTTAAAATTTTAAAATGTAATTTCTTTTCATTTTATTCGAAAATATATAATACTTATTTACCGAATCGCTCCTTTGTGTTAATTGCATATGTATAAACGTCAAACGAGTGTATATTAGGTACTAATTTGTATATTTTATCTATATGTATTCTGTTATGAAACCTTTACAGATGTGATAAAGGTAAGTTAGTTAATTGAAAGATTAAATTATCCATATATCTTTGCGAAGTGGTAAAGAAACGATAAAAATTTTGTATTCATAAAATATCTAAGGTATTTCTTACGTTTTCTAAATGACGGACGGTGAAAATGGACAATTCAAATAGCTTTTATCTTTTCCCTATTCTCTAGGAAAAGTTTCTTAATAAAATTCTATTTATGATGTAGAATTGATTTCCGTGCCAATAAATTTCACAGAACTCATTCCATTACTTCCACGACAAATTTAAATTTTAAAAATATTACGTTGTTAGAAGATTAAAATGAAGCAACCAGGATAGTAATCCCGTAATAAATCCTGAACAAATAAAAAGGTTACTAAAATAATCATGAAGATACATAAGAGTTTTGAATAGGGACATAATTATATGAGTTGATTTTACAATAACTTCTAAATCCCTAGTATGAAAACCCTGCGTCTGTTTTCACATAAATTTCCATACATTATCTCTTCTCATGTCTTTCTCAATTGAAGAGTCCCTACAGTCTTTCTTCTATCAATATTCGTTTTTTATTGAAGCGTCAATAACAACTATCTGTAACTTTATAGTCGTTTAAAAATTACAGAGGAACTGTTGCATAATTTAATGTTAAAATTAATTATTCACTTGTCTATACACATACATATTATTAATAAAAGTCATAATCTTTATTTTGCTTCAAATAAGTTTAAATTTAATGTTACCTTAATGTGAATGTCTATTGTTTATTAATAAATGTTAGTGAAATATATATTATTCTAAGTAACGAAAACAAAAGCTGGAATAATTGGAAATTTTTATATTTAAAAATAAATACAAATTTTTCCCAATGTCCATTATTGTTGCAATAAATTAGATTAATAATGTTATCATTGCAGATTTTTCTAGAAAGTAGCTCATCCACTGCAATAAATAAAACAAATATAAACTATATTGCATCATTCTTAAACTTTGAGGAGAAATTTTTACCTTTAAACCAAGGGACATCTACATTTTTAAGATACCTTCAAAGTTTTTAGAAAGACAGGGAATATTCTGCAAAAGATTTTCTAGAAAACAGCAAAAGGAATCTGCGATGAGGATCGCCTGAGGTCCAGGTTCTTGAGAATATAAATGAGCTGAGTGCCTTGGAGGATGAGCAGTTGCAACAAGCATAAATAATACTTATCATTGAGAAATAAGCACTCGTGTTTTTATTTTGAGAAAGGTCTTGTGTCGTATGGGAATTCATCTGATTGGAACTGTTCGATGATAGGTTAATGACTATTACTGCAACTTTTTATATGAAATTTTATTGATACAGCAGATTGCCCAGCCGTTTATATAATGTTTTTAAGAAAAAGTTAGCATACCTATCAAAAACAAAATATTGTTGTTTTCTACTTATTAACAAAGACATATTATGAGTTCTGAAACACACACAGAAAAAGTAGCTTGCTCCCAGCTAATATATCATTACTATGATTGACCTTATTTCCTTCCCCTAAGGACAAATCTTTTTATTACTAAAGAAATCTATCACAATGTCTACACAAAAACTGTAAAGCCATAAGGTTTTAGCTCCAAGCATCCCTTAAGCCCATAAGCGCAATTTACAGCCAATATAAAACTGTTACGTGCGTCCCCGTCGGGGTATAACCTAATTTTCCGCTCCAGGAACTATCTGGTTGGTATACTTATTAATTGATGTCTAAAAATTTTTGCGGGGTATGTTAAAGCTCAAAGTTTAAGATGACATTCCAGTTAAAAATTTTAACTGAAATGGAGAAGTATTTAGGAAATGCCATTACAAGTTTCTTCAAATATTTGTGCAGATAAACTTTTGGTACTGAACTTTCATGGTTGAGTTCAAATTTTAATTGAATAACTGCAAAGTATAAAGAAAATACGCATACAAACTGACACATGTTTTATAAAAAAAATTAAAAAGTTAATACACGTTTTTAAATAGGTGTGGTTTACATAACATGGTCTTTGGGAAGCAGACAGTGTAAGAGACGTCGTCTACACTCAGCCTTATATGGTTACACAGATTACGTTTCACACAGATTATATTTTACACATTACATTATGACAATATATTTTTTAATGATAGAAGTGATTAAATAATAAATGTCAGCGTGTTCAAGGGACGTTGCTTTTTATATTCAGTAGTTGCAGTATACTGAAAGATTGTTGTAAGTCTAATTTTTTTTGGTAGTACTAAATACTGTTTCTACATACACGTTACTCTGTACGCGTTCTGCATTCGCGGAGTGGTCTCAATCACGCTTCGTTACGTCGCACGAGATCTTAAGCTACAAGGGTTTGTCTCCAAAGGAAACGAGAATCTGCAGATTCTGCCCCGCATTGTTTATTTTCCGACTAACTGTATTTGGTTCCCACTAAGTGTCAAATATGTTCTACTTACAAGATTTTCTTAAGTTGAATTCAACTACGTTAAAAGGGAGGATTTTGTGTTTCAAGTGATTGTAATGTAATACTATGTAGAAAGCTATTATTTGTATAACCTTAAAATATTTAACAATATTGCTACGTGAAATTAAATCAACTTTTTCCACACTATGCAAAGGTAATTTTTAGTGATCATAAACAGTGTTACGTTTTAATATGAAACATTAATTTTTCCAGACATTTATTACAACTAGCATAGCAACAGACTTAAATAACTATGCAAATAGTTGTTATTCTTTTGGAACGATGCCATCACTATCGGTGGCAGTGTCCAACCAAATGACAGTTTTTTGGCCCTTACATACAACACAATCCCTAGTGGTATATTTGTTTTAAGTTTATCAACGAAAATAGTTACCTCAAACTTCTACTAAGCTAAAACTTGTTTATAACGCTTATAATCATAATGTATGACAAAAGATAACTTAATAAAATAAACTTTAAAGTTTAAATCCCCAATGTGTGATAGTTTTAAGGGAGCCAAGGGTCAACTCCGGGGTCATTTTGGTTTTTGATAATAAATTTCAGTTTGCGGTTAAAATTAAAGTAAAATATACCCTCGCTATATTGCTCCCAGTAAATAAGAATTAATTTGAGTTTTCACTACCGGTCGTTTGCTATAATTCAGCTTATTCCTTTAACAACTACACTATTTAAAAGCTGGTGGATTTAAACATGAAATTTAGTAATTGATATAATCATATCTTATTAATTTTATCTATTGAAAATGCCAAGGTTAAATATCATTTATTTTTTTTACCAAGCATTGTTAGAGAACAATTTATTTATAAATATCAATATGGATTTGGAATCATGACTAATATGGGGACCGCAGTTTTCATATTGCTCTTTTCTTCTTTGTAAAAATTTGCAATATTTTAAATGTTCACTTTGCGACATTATCTTTAATACAAAAAACAAAAACAATAACTAAATATAGAAAATTTGATTCAAATATAGAAACTTTGATTGTATTTTATTAAAAATGAAATTTGTTACCGTTATAAACAAAAAATATATTAAAGCCCAGTGCTTAAAGATAAAAAAAAAATATAAGTACCATTACATTTTTTACAAAGTTATTACTCAATCATAAACTGATATCGTATAACACACCAAAATAACAATAAAATTGTTTTTGTATTCGGAGTAAACTAAATTTGAATAAATTATGAATATTTCTATTCTATTTCTATTGCAAGTACGAGTAATATGCCTGTTATTAACACTGCTTTTATTTAAACATCTACTAAAGCCAAAACAAATTTTCATTACGTAAAGGAGTATAATTGTAACAATTATAGACTCCTATACTTTTTCATATATGTACTGTATATTCAGTCACAAAATCTTTTATTTTGTACTCATAGATTCTAAGTAAGCCATCATATACACAGGAAAATGGCTTAATTGAAATTCAAGTATGGTATCCCAACAAGTAATGCAAAACATTAAAACGGTATATAATAGTAGTGAGAAATTCAAAAGCCTTTAAGGACTATTAGTCGTGATATTTGTTCAAATCATTCCCCTCAGATAAATGTTTATCCAGTAATGATTTTGTTGGTCTCCAGTGACATGCATACGTCATGAACCACATTATCGTTTCGTCATTGCGGCGCGACGGTCTGATCTCTGTGGACACTTAAAACTTTTATTTATAGTATGTAAAGTACCGTAGCCACATAATGTTGAAGTCGAATATATTTTAAAAAATAAATCTGAATTTACACCTAAAATAACAAAAAAAAATATTTCTTAAAATGACTTCTACTGTTTTGATTATAGTACAAGTAATTATTGTTAGTATAGGCTTTAATTATTTGAACAAAACCAATAAAATACTGAACGAACAAACAGATTCTATGGATTTAGTACTGTTTTAATTATTTTCATTTTAGTTTCCTCTATTAGTTGACGTTTCAACACAAAACAAACATCGTCGTCATGATTCCTAAACGTGATACATGTTATATGCCTCCTGGGTGATGTGATGTAGAAGTATCTTGTTTTATATAATAATGTAGCTTTGTTGGAGCCACATATCGTTTTATGAGACATAAACATTCACTTACAATTTCGTTTGGTTTAATGAGTTTATTCTATTACAGGGAAAATTACTTCGTATTTAGATATATGTATGTGTACGTACATATGTATGTAAAATACATTGTATCTCTGTCAAACAGAAGACGAAAGTGAGTATATTAAATAATTGTATCAATTCCAACTATGTTTATTTATAAAGCTGAGATAGTTCAGCATATAATAGTTATTTGAAGTTTAAGAAAATGGCTATCTGGATCCTGTCTTCGATTGGAATCAACTACAGAATGCTCAACTCTGCATTGGAATCAAATTCTTTACTTTTATGAGCGTGTTCCAAGTTAAAAACTATTTCACTTTTTGTGAAATATAATCCTTGTCATCATTCGGATCATTCTCGAGTTACATTAAAGTTATTATAAAATTATAAACCTTGTTTAATAAGATCGTAGCAATACTATTAAAAATAACATATAATTTCAATAATTGTCCGTGTTTCCGTTTATATTCAGATTATATTTTGAAGGTATGGAATATAAAAGAATTATTCATCATAAGAAATAATTTGTTGACACCTCGATACGTTCTTGGACCAAACATGATCACTCACTTGAAGTAAATAAGATTTTCTATACAAAAAGCCCCGCGGGTTTCTTTCTGGAATTAATCTTTTAATACCTACCTCACCCTATTCATTAATGTGATGATCTGGGAAGTAATTAATCTCGTATTTTTGTATTAATTCATTTAAGACACCAAATAATTGATGGTTCGCTTCATGTTTCAATTTATCTGTTCTATTGATTGTTTTTTGTTAACTTTTGACACATTCATTTCGTTGCACTGAAATGTTTAATAGAAGTTCATTTTCCTTATATTTAAAAAGATAAATAAATAAATAAAGTTAAGGATATATAAGTCATGTCACGAAACAATTATCGTAGATTTTTTTTAATCATACTGAACGCCACAAATTATTTATTAAACATAAATTTTCAAGAAACCAGCAATCTTTTATTTGATTTTAATTTCCGTAATTCAACTGGGCTTTTATTTTTTTTTCGTCAGAAATGAATACATTAAAAATCAATCTCTGGGGCCTCTTAACTTTCCTTGACGTAGCAGAAAATATTTGAAGCATATTCGAGTGGTGTGAAATTGTTCTCAAACTGATTTGTAATAATTGTATTTGAATTTATTTATAGTATTTGATGTTATTCTTTGTCATCTTTACTAATTACAAAGGTGATGGGAAAAGCTAAACGAAGTAAAGTAATAAAATAATTATAAAAACATACTACATGCATGTTTATATTATCTTGTGATATTCGTTCCCTCAAAATGTGAGATTTATTAAAAAATGAAATTAGTAATCCCATTCTACATTCTGGCTTATATTTTTTGAGTGCCAATAACTAGTTGTTAGTTAGTATGACATTGCATTTTTCAATAGCACTTAATATTACTTAAAATTGTATTTTTTTTTTGTCAATACCTATTGTTTTGTGATCTTAGTTTGTTAATTGAATAATGGGTTACGTTACCTAATAGTTCCTACCTTTCTTACTATATAAGATACATATATAGTTTTTTGAACTTAAGACATCTCTAAATTTTAATTGATTGTAAAATGTATTCCTTAGAAATAATTGGTTAAGAGTATCGAACATTATAAATTGTCAAAACGCTCATAAGTCTTTGTGTACAGTTAAAACCTGTAATAGAGTTATCTTTTTACATCAAGTAAAAATAACGTGAATAGCTTACGATACATTGAAACAAACGAATTTGATTTAATATACATAAATATTTTAATAAACTGTCAATATGTTATTTGGTAAGTTTTCGGTGACCTATTTTTCTTTCACTTTGTATATAACTCTGAAATTACCCGAAAATTGACAAGTTATTATTTAAAGAACATATGAAGAAGTTTCATTGTGAACCTAATAGATTTTATAAGACCGTATTCACATACGGGCTTGATTGAAGTTTGTGTTCCCCTCTGAATATCTTTGTTAAAGTCTTGTTATATTAAATAAGCCTTCGTCGGTGACATGTATTGAGAAGGATTTAAATATTTTAACATCACACGAGATCGATACGATTTGATTGATTCATAATACTGATACCATGTCGATAATATATGAATAGCATTATTTATTTCTAAGAACTTATTTTCTAATTATTAACATATAATACTTATATCTATTTTTTTTACTTTTGCGTTAAGATTAAATTGTACCCCTTCGTATTTTATAAATCGTTGGAGTTAAATATTCTTTTTTTGGAGTGGAACATAAAAATATAGCTTGAAGTGCGGTGGACGAGGTAACGAAGCGCAAATTGATATAGACTTCTGAACACATAAGAAAGTCCTGTTTATTTTACCAAAACGTATCCCTTATCACCCTTATCACAATGTAATAAGACTCAATATTACATTTATGTGCAAATGTTGCAAAACTTTGAGTTAGTTTAGGATCTGTTGGCGTCTGCGGGCTTTGTTGGTGCGGAAAATGTTTCTTTTGACGAGTTTCAAGGATTCCCGTTTTCGTAGACTATAATAAGTATTTCTTAAAGAATGCTTTTGTACAAAAAACAATGATTCTTTCATATTTTCGGTCCTTTATATAATATTTCAATACCAAGGTTATTGTTTGTTTTAAGGTATATAAACACGATAGAACGTCACAATGGACGAAATGTTTGGGGGATATCACGTAATAAAATTATTCTATTGTTAAAAATATAAACCAATAACTCATTCTGTATTAAAATATTCCAACCCTCATAAGATTTTTCCTCCCAATACATCGAAAACTTAAATTTTACCTTAAAAAAAAAAATATATATTTGAGATGAATGAATTTAGAAGAATCTTGTTGTGAAAATATTATTCGATAAGAAAATATTGTCCATATATTCTAATAGCAATTTATAGTATGAAATATGAATCAAATAAATATAAGATAGGATTTAATGAAAAAATAAAACCGATATTAATAACGTAAGATACGTATTCTATCGAAAGGACAGCGCACACTGAATGCGAATGAACTGAATTGGGAGCTATTCTGTACTTCTACGATACTCATTTCAAGATCAAACTTAACATAACATTCTTTCAATGTTTTTAATATCACCCAGTAAGTTTAAATGACTAGAAATATATTTAAGTCGTGATAAACAAATTTTCGATTTATAAAAAAATGGGTTTTAGTAATAATGTGTATTAAAAATCGTCCTTGATACGTTCTAGTGAATAGTATAATATGCTTATAATATATATCGAGTGCTGTTGAAATAATTCACTTAACTAATATTGGATAACTTAGTTTTTCGCCTGATTGCTATACAGACGGGTTCCAATATATTGCATTGTTGTTTCGAATACTAATACAACATTGCGATTAAATATGTTGCTATGACGGCAATCTTGTCCGATTCTGCGGAAACAATCGTGACTCACAATATAAATAGGCTGACCTTTTAGTTTATGTTCGGAGAAATTTGATGGATTAATTGTGTTTTCCAAGATTCAATTTATGCTATAGGATTAATTTGTATATAAAGACTTTAATTATTGTTCATTTCTTTCTATATTTCCTAGGACTGTATATTCTAGATATTGTTAAATTCAAGTATTCGATATCCGTCGTTTTAAAGGTTTTTGTTGCGAATTAAGCTCACATACATGCATAGGCAAAAACTTTAAAAACTTATAATTTCAATGTTGTTTTGCTCTTAATGGCATGTAGTATTTGATCATGTCTGTTATAATAAAGAAGTCGTCAAACTTTAAGCGACTGAATATTTTTATTTATTTGTTCGGAAAAATGATATGTTATCAAGTAAATAAAAAATATAACGAAATTTGACAATCTGTTTTCATATAAATAAAGAAAATATATTCACAAACAAACAATATCTCAAGATAATAATTTGATAAATATTCACAGGCTATTTATATTATACTGATAAATTCCTGTTAAATTTAAGAAATTTAATATCATTATATGAAAGATTACTTACTTGCTCAATTCAACAAAAGATAGCAATTTATTACATTAGTCTAGACTACTGTTATTGTCTTAATAACAAATAAAAATAAAATAATGATAATAATTTCTTTCATCATTTAGAACTCAACATTATAATAATTATACATTCATTTACTTAGGCTAAGTTTGGTGAACTAAATCTTATTCCTTTGAAGAACAGTGACACCCAAAGCTCTAATGATACAATACACTCTTAAAGAATAAATTTTAATCTTTAAATTCCCCTTAATAAGTTCTAAAACTGCTTGCAGTTTACTTTTGAACCGTCGTTCGTTGTGTTAAATGCTATACTTAGTTGTTTGCTAAGCAAAGCTATATAATTAAAACTTTGACTCTTGATTCGAATAAATCTTCAGGCTTTGTAAAGCATTTAGTGCTTTATAAAGTTCCGACCATAATTAAGCCTTTTATATACTTTAAATTTATTCTTAATAAGATAACATTTATTCATAACATTATAATTTTAGCAGTTTTTTACCTATCAATATGGCAATATGGGAAATTATAAAAAAAATATATGTTTTCTGGATTTTTTTTACAATATGAAAAAGAAAAATCCAAAAAAGGATTTACAGTACAATTCTTTTATATTGTAGTAGAAAAACAACTGTTTCCAAAGTATTAAGATGTTTGAAAAGTGTTGTTGCAGTTTATAAATTTTCAAAAAGCAGCAAAATCTTTATTATAATGGAAAAATATTGTCACATTTATCGCAGTTTAGAGAAAAGGGTGTGTTAAGAGAATGTTTCTTACGAAAAGCCTGTTTACTCTTTGGTTATAATAATATACTTATAAGCCCCAAGGTGACAGTTCGGCTATAGGATCAGTCATAGTACTAAAAGCTGGTAAATATTTAAATATAAACATAGAAAACATTTTTTGCAATATTATGGTTGTCGACTTTACCTCGTATACTTAATACTTTATAGAAAACTAAAAAGGAGATTTCATACTATAAGCAACAAAAAAGAGACATATAAAACTTAATTTATTATTTTTCAGTAGCTAATTATATTATTTTTATAACATTCCGTTTGAAAGAAAACAAATATAAAGAGAAGAGAGAATTTAATTATCAGTCCATTTTTCAGTTTTCTTATTGCTTTCATACTGACCATAATTATGTTATAGAAAAACTTCATGAGAAACCTTGTTATTATGAAAATCTAGATACTAGGTTTGATTCCTGTTTTTGCTTTTATGTTAATTGTTACCAGTTTCCTTTATATACCACTTTTCCTTATATACTCATTTCAATTATATACCAATTTTCCTTATGTACCAATTTATCTTATATACTCATTTCCCTTATATACTCATTTTCCTTATACACCAATTTACCTTATATACTCATTTCCCTTATATACCCATTTCCCTTATATATTAATTTGCACTATATACCAATTTTCCTTATATTATCTTAAGTACTACTTTGTTTCATATTTTTTTTCTCAATGACCATAAGTTCTACTATAAGACATTTCAAGGTATCCATTCTTTACTGGACACCCTGTACATGGAAGCAAATGTGAAATATAATGTAAGACATCCAAACTGTGAAGCTCTCGGTTTTGAAATTTATATCTCAAAAGGATTTTGCAACACTTAAAAATATAAAAGATACATCTTACTTGATAAAGATGACAATTTATTATATGTATATTGACTGAAAAATACTTTTAAGAGTATGAAAGATAAATATTACAATTTAGATTCTTGCTTTTTTCATGTTGTATCCGTCCGCGAAAGGCTTTCCTGCAATTTATCAACGATGAAAGAGAAAAGCTCGAATGCATTTCGAAAATCCGTTGTATAAATCACAATGCCTCGGTTTCCTGAGACTAAGATGATTATTAAATGTCTTTCAAGAAATTAAAAGTTCCTTAAAAACACTGCTTTTTGTTACGTAACAAAGAATGATGAATGAGTGTTGTTTTGTCTTTTAAACGGTTATTTTAAATTCAAACTTATGATTTAGTTATTTATATTTATAAAGTTGCTTCCTCATTTATTTTTCATTCATCAGTAAAGATTGTAACTGTCAATAATTGTTTAAGGTGAGTAACTGAAAATATTTTCTATTAAATACTGAAACATAAGCGTTTTTCGTATTTTTGAAAGAAGAATATGTACAATGACAATCAGCATCAATCATCAATACATATTATAAAATAAAGTCCCCTGTCGTTTCAGTCTATCTGTCTGTTCACAATAAACAGAAAAACTACTGCACCGATTATCAAGTGGTTTTCACCACTCGACAGCGTGATTCTGGAAAAAGGTTTTAGTATATAATTGGTAAAGATTTTGTACTGATTTGTTTGTAAATTAACGAAATATGTTAAAGATGTGGGTAAATAAATGAACTGTCTATCAGCTTTCAATGAAAACGCTGTCTAAAGTCTTTGAAATATAACTATGTGTGTATCATATATAGGTCTACAGAAAAGTCCGCTATAGCATATGTCTATATCTTAAGGATAACATACTATAGGGTGGCGCAAAAGTAAAGACCTAAATCTAGTTTTCTCATTTAGAAAAAATGTTATAGCTGAACCAAATAGGGTCTTTACTTTTGCGCCACCCAGTATATCCATTTTACTACTTCTAAAATTGGCATTCATGAAGCATTTATAGGAATTATGTATTATTACGGTATAAAGTATTAGCAAAATAAATTACTTTGTGTTCAAGCTTGTATCAGTATCTATAAATTACTTTTTAAATTATTTAATTCTTAAGTACCATTTGAAAATTATCAGAAGTTTAATAAATCTCAAAATTATATCCACCTAATAGCTCACTTTTTCAAATGATCACGTCATTAATGTTGTATACAACCTTTTTGTCATTTTACTATATTACAAAACTATTATTAACATAAAAATATACCGTTTTTCTAAGTTCAGACTTAGTTTATATTTAATGAAGAAAGATGATGAAATTTTTGTTTGTCTTGATTTAACTCAAAAAGAAAGTACTGAAGGCATTATACGCAACATAGGCTATTTTATGTTTATTCTATAGGACCCCTGCCAAGCTGAGGTGGATACCTAGTTACTAAATAAAAAAATCTAGATAATTGCCTACTGTAAATTAATAGCTGGCATGATTGTTTGTCTTTGACTTATGATTCCGAAGCTGTATTTAATATCACGTAGTTGCAAAGGAGTATTTAGGCTGACAGAGCTATTACCTCTGAACTAGACCGAACTTTATACAGCATGTTTACAATGCCGCAGTTAAATAATTTAAATTTAAATTTAAATACCAACTATTTTTTCTAATATTTCCGGATATTAAAAGCACTTTAACAATATGTTATTTATAATATTGTAATAAATTATTATAATATTAGTAAAACAGAATTTGCAGTGATTATTCTTAAACAAACGTTGAAACTTTCAGCAACCAACACTTAATTCCTGCTTTAAATTAATAACGTATATTTAATTGCATAAATTTTTTCACAAACTTTTTCAGTGACATAATAAAGAAATAAAACTTCCAAAACACATCCTATACCTAGTAATGTTTGTCGTTCATTCGGACCATACAAACGTTTGCTTTGTCGCTACGCTGATCCGCGCGAATCTAACACGTTACCCTGTTTACTTACTGCCTCGGCTGAACTGGATTAAGTTCAATGGAAATATGAAGTTTGCTTAGATGCCACTTTAATATGTTTGACTCAGTATAGACAATGTTTTATTGCACAATGTGTTATTTGAATTACACGTCGATTACTTAAAAAGTAATATTTTTGAAAATGACCCTGTCTGATAATATGTATGCTATTATATCATATAGGAGCCGATTTGCTACAAATAATAAAAATTAAATATTATTTTAAGCAAAAATATTTTAATACATTTATAAATGAAAGAAATATAAATATGTATTACTTTTCTTGACTAGACATGGTAGCTATATGTATCTATATATAAGAAACAAAAAGTGCTTGGAAAATATCAAAGTTAAAGTCACTCGTGTAGAATTCTGTAAAACGCTATAATGTCTAGATTTTTTCTACAATATATAAAACCTTTATCATATCCTACAAATTATAGAATATACCATATAAACTCTATATAAATGAAATTGTCTTGGAGTGTCTATTTATTAGGGACAACATCCCTATACTTCGTAACGTTCACCTAGAAGCTTCAGTTTTTTACAGTACAAGGATACCTTGCGTTTTAATTCTATCTTTATTACCTTACATGTTTTCAAGATTATCATGAGATAGACGGATGGACGGAAATGTGGAAAGGAGTGATGCCATAAGGATTCCATTCTTCGTTACGAGCTATGGACTAGTAAAGACCAAGTCCCTCTCTATGACCATTATTTTTAAGGTATAGTGGCATATTATTTAAGCTATGATAGTAAAAATACAACTTTAAAATACTATTTAATTTAATAATAAAATTTTTGTTATTATTACAAACAAAAAGAACATAAAGAACTTCAAAAGCTTTTATTAAAAAATATATACGTAAATACGTGTTGCAAAATAAATTTTCATGGCTGAATTTTTTACAAAACCTAATATGATTTTAATTACTTTTAAAATCAATTAACCGTCCCGTCAGTTTTAGCTTATATTAAGAGAAAATGTACCAGTACCAGGCCAGCGTTTCATAAAAATTATTCACAACATTAAAGCTAAAACATGTAAGGCAAAATAATTTTTCATACTTAGTTCTACATTAATGAAATACATAAGGTAATTCAAGAAGCTTTTTATGCTAGTGCTGCCACCTGAGCGTAATTAACACTAATGTCGTTTAATGTTGTAGTGCCGTCTACATAATGTTTTTTGAAGATTATCACATAATATATTCATTTTAATGCTTTCTTACATTTCTATATAACTCGAAAAAAAATTATTATATTCTAAAAAACCTCCAAAAATATCTGATAATTTGGAAATGCACCTATATTTATGTATGAACATATATCAGTTTTAAAAATTATATTAATTAGGTCGCAGCTCAGACTTTTTTTCTCAATTCTTTCTTTTACATTATATTTCGTTAACTTTGATTTACTTAGCGTTGAGGTAACATTCTCTTGTGTGTTGTTGTTTTATCTACTTATTCGTTAATAATGGTTTTAGTTAATACTTTTCGTTGATAACATTTTAATTTCTTATTTGATGCAACACGTAATATATGAGGGTATTGTATTGTTATGGTAGCAATAACAAATTTCTTTATCATTTCGTACATAATTTGTGGATAGAAATTTCTACAACAATAACTTTTATCATAATTTTATTTATGCGTTTATATGTTGCAGTATATATTTGAACGCATTACAAAACTAACTATGTATATCATATTTAAGTATATTGGTCAGATATATGTAATAAAATATGAATGATTATTTAAACTGTTTTATAAGCAACATTCTTTCCAATATTGAAGTACTTAAAACCAACAAAAAAAATATACAAATAAAGAAAAATCCTGTGAGTGTGAGAATTTTATTTAGAAAATAAGAATCTTAAACACGCATATATTAAATTTCATTTTACCTTTACTTATATTTTACATTCAACTACTTATATCTAAAATAAATTTTAAGTTGTTATACTACTATAATTAGTATATTAATTTGTCACTGGAAATATTAAACGAACTTTATTAGTGCGTATATCAACACGTAATGAGATAAGAAATTTATTATAGCTATTATTATAATATGTAAATGATGTACATTTTAATTAACAGCTTTAATATACATGTATTTTAACAGAAAAATAAAATATGAAGTATTTTATTAACACTGATGAATTTTAAACTAACCAATATATTGATAAAAGGTCGTGGTGGCTTAAAGGTAAAGGTTCAGTCTCTCGTGTGTGAGGGCGCGGGTTTGAATACTGACAAGTACCAATGTGATTTTTCCGAGTCATATGTACTGTCTAAGAGTATTCTAAGAGTATTTATAAGGGAGAAGTTATATTTATTATACACCACTAATTAAAGTAAATCAAATTTCAGAAAGGTTGTCGTTCACAATACAATATACTGAAAGTTTAAATTTCATCATAATAAAATACAGTACATTATTAGGCCATCATTAATTGACACTAAATATAAGTATGATAAACAAGCTATGTTCGAGTGGACATTTATGTAACCCAATTGCTAAATGTCAGTAATACTAAAAGCTTTCACTTGTTACCCTTAAAAATTAATAATTTGAATATAAATTGTTTAATTTTAAATGATACAATGAAGTTATTTTACAGTTAAAATAAAGTGACACTTTTTAAAAAAATATTTGATATTTCTGGATCTCGAACTAATATTAGTACATGAATAATAAATAATATTTGTTATTAATAAAATTAATATGGTTATTAAATGGACGTAACATCTATATTTGTGATTGTCTAAGAATCTAGTGCTTTGCATAGTTTTTTACTGAAATATAAATATATTTTCTGTAGAACACGAGGTTTGACGTGACATGTTTGTGTAGAGAACAGGAACCGGGTCGTACTGTTTCAGGTCATGTAGGCTTGGAAGTGGCGTTAGTGGAAGCCGATCGACAATAATTCTGTTTGATTTCAATAGAAGGCGTTTCTATTACTTATACCAAATCATGATTCAAATCATAATTGCAATGAAAACTCGTTTTGAGTAATGCATCATAGAAGGAAACATTTAACAAAATAGGTTTATCTGTTTCATGAGTATGATCTACACGGTCCTGCAAAGAACTTAATGTTAAGTTACCGGACCCATTAATCAGCGTTGATCTTTATAGATGATGTTTTCTCATATACAGAGAATATGGCGCAGTGAGAGAAAGGATTGTTAACCAAAATTTTCTTGTAGGGCCCACTCAAATTTTATCTACGACCCATCAAGGCCAGTCTTTACCCCTGGAAAATATAACATTTTGTGGACAAATTCATGGTAAGAGAATAGAATTGATATTAAAACTTTTTTCATTAATTTAAAAGTATACAACGGAGGAAATCATTATGATAAGTATTTTGTATTTCTCAAGGAAAAGTATTGAGAGTGAAGTATTTAGGATAATTGAATCGTAATTCAGTATATATAAGAATTAAAATGGGTTGCAACATGCTCTTTTACTGACTAAGATAATCTCAGAATGCTTAGCTATTGTTTGTACTTGCGACAATATTATGCAATTAACATACAGGATTTGCATAATTATTATACTAGCTCTGCGTACAATATACTCATACAATACAAGATGGAAGAAGCTTCCTACTAACAATATTACTCTGCAATGTTTCACGTGAACCGTATAATTTGTAAAATGTACTTCTTAAGTAACCGTATAAACATTATTATTAAAAATCTAGGAAGATAAAAAAGGAGGTATATAGAATAGATACTCTATTAACATAATATGTTATTCTGTCACAATATTAATATGACAAAGTGGAAGCCACAATAATAATTAGGATATATCATACAAATTTCGTTGTTTAGTGCGCTCTTGTGTTTTTTCCCGAATTATTGAATTTGGAATTTCATATTGCACGAATACCTACAACAGGATAAAGTAGTTTTATTATTGGAAATGTGCACAAAGAAATTCTGAAAACTAAAAATTCTTTGGTTTTGCTAATTTAGAATACAATAAAATTTTAATTTGAGATCATGTCTAGACATAATTTATCCATTTGGACTTTAAACCTTAGTGCAATATGCGTTCTAGCTTCTAATGTATACATATATACTAGCGACCCGGCCCGGCTTCGCACGGGTGCAATGCTGATGCTAAATATATTACAGAAAAATTGTGAACGTTGTAATGGATGTTATTATACCTATAGCGGCTTCGCACGGGTACTATACATACATTTACACAAATATTCACAATTTTATGCGTCAATCGTTTTCGGAGCGTTCGCGATTAAAGAAAGTTTATTGGTATACTTATTACATTATCGGAGTTTTGGTAAGGAACCCTATTTTTTAAAAAACTAAATAATATAGCCTATGTCACTCCGGAATAGTTTAGCTTTCCAAGGTGAAAGAATTTTTCAAAAGGCTACAGTAGTTTCGGAGCTTATTTGAGACTAACAAACAAAAAATCAAACCTTTCCTCTGTATAGATAAAATATATGTAGGTATGTATAAGGGTATATTGTGTCGTAAATAAGAGTAGTATTCTGAACTTAGCGGAGTATAATTCACTTATACAAAAAATTGTCATTATTGATATTGTGACATTGCAACACAACTTTCAAACTTAAGATTTAAAATTTGAGAGTCCAATTTTGATTTCTGCATATTATATAATAGTTACGTTGATTTTTATCTATAGCGCTTCTAGTATTTAAAATTATATTACTAATACTTATACTGTTTACCTACTTAAAGGAAATTAATTTATTGGACATAAAACATTTATAATACGGTATTAGATGGGATTGAATTATAATGTAAATCCAGTTAATCTAACTATTATAATAGGTTTTACAATAATAATGGGATCACTTCTCTCGCTGATGCTATAACTGGTTATTTGCTGCAATTAATCCCTGAATTATTCAAGAGAATAACAGCAGAGTTATGATCCCTTTTATTATACTTTTGCTTCGTTAAACCGTATTTACTGATTTAAGATATTTTCCTTTACTTATAATTACTTTAAGAACAAGATATTTAAAATATTGTATATAAATTTATTACAAAATCATTGCATACGTTTGACTCCGTGAAAAGAAGATGTATCAGAGTTTTATAGTAAGAAAAATTTAAATTAAATTCTCTTCGCAGTTTACTTTAATTTCTTACATGAATAATATTATAAGCAATTGTTTTTTTTAAATATAAAACTTATTTTAACTTCAAGGTCCTATTATAACATCGAAAATTTTTTATTGGTTTATATTCAATAAATTTCTCGGCTAATTTATATTTTGTTCCTTTACCATTTATATGAATAGACTTTGCTGAAGAACAGTCTTACACTCATGGCAAAGTTGAAACGTTTCCCTGATGAGTTGTGACACTTTTTGTTTTAATTCAACGCATCGCATATGTTACAAAAGTAATTTTACTTACATTGCTAGACTTTTTTAACATATTAATTACAATAAATCTTCTAGATTTGTGAGTTTTTGTTTTATTTTGAAGTGATTAAAATAAAGCCTTTAAGAAATTTTTAATCTATATATAATATATCAAGCAAATTAAAGTCGTATTAAAATTTACTTTTTTTAATTTAAGTTTTATCTCTTCTCATATAAGAGGTTGGCTTAATTTTAATAATAGTATGTAGATGTTTTCATGTACACATATTGAGAAAAAAATATTAATGTTAACAACACTTAAATCACTTAAACAGCACAGTCTAGACGAAAATAAAGTCTTAAGTAATTGGGTACTGTTCTGCTTATTATTAATATATGATATAAATAACTAACTTTCCGTTATGTTTGTAATCTATTTTTTCTAGATATCTCTATATTTGCTGTTGTTGTCTCAATTGCGAAGCTGAAAATTAAATGTTACAAACAAAAAATTATAGCAAAAAGGTAGTTTTAGATTAAGCCATACTACAACTATCAACAGCATAGGTGTATTAATAAATTTTGTATGAAAATGAAGACTTAATATTTTGTACGGATCTATTTAAAAGATAGATGAGAAAATAAGAAATTTGTTATAAAATATTTATTTGTTAATGTTAAAACAGTCCAAAATTTTAGGTGTATTTCGATATATTTTATTTTATTGTTATTTACTAAGATGGAATAAAGTAATATTTTCTCTTGTAAAATTTAATACAAAAATTCAAAAAATAGTATCTGTATCTCCATCACTAAAAGCAAGTACGACTTACTAGAATTGAAATGGTAGTGAACTGACAAGAGATTACATACAGTACAACCCTCAAACGTTAGCAAGATGCACTTTTAAAAAAGGGCAGATGGTATCCAAACTTACTTTTATCTTGGAAACTTTCATTTTTTTGGGGTAAACAGTCAATATGGGTTATTAAAATTGCACAAAGTCTTGTGGCTAAAGGCCCATTACACAACTGTAGTCGATAGTTTGATATGGATTTTTGGGGAATAAATCGAAATCCCACAATAATCGCACTCGAGTCAGATCTTTTCATCCAGTGGTCACCCGGTACCATGGAATAACCCTGGAGTTAAATATATGTAGTCTTTTATAGATAGCTGCATACTAATAATTGATCACACTACTGACTGTTGGAGAGCAGCTGAGCACGTCTTCCTATTCCGCCACCTTCCAAACAATGAAATAAATAGATTAACAATAACAAAAGAGTACTTTCTCCAAATCTTTCATATGTTTAAATTTACCGATTTATTACAGTTGTCTATATTATGAAACTCTTTCATATTTATTTTACAATATTAACTAATTCTATTTTAAGTCAGTGGTGGCCTAGTGGTTAAATGGCTCGCCTCTCATCAGTCATGCACGAGGGCGCGGGTTCGATTCTGGCCCTGGCAGGTACCAATGTGATTTTTACGAGTTATATGAACTTTCTAAGAGTATTTAGACATCACTAACAGATGGTAAGGAAAACATCGGGAGGAAACCTGGACTTATAATTTGACAATTATAAGTTTCAATTCACCAACCCGTCTTGAGCGAGCGTGGTGATTAATGCTCAAACCTTCTCCATGTGAGAAAGAGGCCTTTGCTCAGCAGGGGCTCTGATAGGCTGAAAAAAAAATTAACTTATATAAGGAACACATAACCTTTTTTAATGTTATGCCATTATTTATTCAAGTTTTGTTTAAAGTATGCAAGTCCAACGTAAGTTTAACAAGTATCTTAGCCAAGTTACCCAGAAATTTTCAGCATATTGAAGTACCTTTTTCTTGATGTTTCAATTAACAACACATCAAGATTTATATTAAGTTTATTGAGTTTAAATTTCATTTGATATTCTTAGATATTTACTGGGAGAGTTTCGTGTAACTTGAGGAGAATGAGGAAATTCTAAGACATAATTTTAGAATTTAGAATATTGTTATATTACTTAAATGAAATATCATAAAATAACCAGCTATTTACTTAAAGAATTTCCTACCATAAAGGCATGATAAACAAATCTTTTTACATGTATCTACTAACATATTCTAAGAAATGTTTTATTTTATTTATTATGTAATTATAATATGTCTTGGAATTTCAGTTTTTTACATTCTAATTCCTTGATACCTATACCGATACTTGATACCGAATCCTTCCCAAAATCTCACTCTACTAAGAGTAAAGTAGACTTGACTCTACTCTACTACTCTACTCTACTCTACTTTCGCACCGAAGTATACGACTCCATGATTTCCAGTGCCGCCGTGAATTTTATTGTCATTAGAACCAAACTTCAGATCAATCGGTTGTCAGGAAGAGATGAAATATCAATTACTAAATTTAACACAAGCAAAAAAACAAACCGACTAACTTAATAAAACAATTTCAAAATAAATAAACAAATACAGTTCTAGAGTCTTTCTTCCTCCATCAAAAATATATGTATATGCCTATGTAATTCATTTTTTTTTTTCATTTTAACAAAGACATCAATATGATAGAAGGTTATGCACAGAAGTGTACAGAAGTGAGCATTTTTAATCATTATAACTGGAAAGTTATAATTATTGAAAATGCTCAATAATTTGACAAGACAAAGTAATATGACATTAAGTGACTGTATGTCTGTCATTAACACACTTTCATTATGATATTAAGAATACAAATAAAAGAAAAAATTAAATGTATGTTTTTAATCATTTTAATTTTTTTATGAAATTTCACATTGAACCTAAATTCATTAAGTATCAGAAACCTTTAAAATTTCCAAACAAACGCGAAATTTGTTTGTTAAAAACACAAGGTGGAAAATGGCTGAAGACTTAATTTAGTTCATACTCTGGGATAAGCTGAGTCAGCTTATCTTCTAAAGCTAAGCTATTGTTTGTGCTAAAGACAATTTGCATTTAAGTTATAGCGCTTAAAGTACAAGTTTTAATGTATTAGAGTATTTTACGTAAATAATAATATGAAATACTGCATAAATATATAATAATATGATAATACTCTTTTGGCATTGATTGAATCAAACCTAATATACTATTATTTTTAATTTAAACAATTTTTATTACTTTAACGGTATCAATAATATTGTGACACTCTTTTCTATATTTCACCTGTGTTAAAACAATACTCAACTAACAAACCACTGTCCCAGCGTTTCTGTTTTGCCTCCGTAATTAAAATTATTCAGTTCAATTCTATCCTCTACGTAAGTATTCATGTTTTATTTACGACATTATTTTTATTTTACATGTAATAAACTCGTAATAAAAAGTATTTTATTATGATTGGCACAAAAAAGCCATTAACTATTCAAAACCGGCCTAACATTTAAATATGATTGCAGTTTTATTTTTAACGATTTTCTTCTATCTATAAATCGCCACTGAATCATGAATTATTTGTGTTAAATCGAAAGTAACTTTCCTCTCACAGTCTGGTCAGTTAAACACTGAAATCACTCCACAAGAAGCTTGTAAAACACCTTTGGAGTCTTTAAGGACATTTAGACAACGCTTTTACACGGTTGCCTTAAGAATGTCGGTAGCAGCATTGAATTTTTTTCAAAAGCGGACTTAAAAGTTTTAATGCAGTACATATTAAAAATGACTTTATTAAATTAATTTTAATCTCAACTTGTTATCCAATCAAAGCGAAAGTATTGAGGACGATATTAAATTCTTTGAAGATCTATGTCTTACCAAACATTTATCCCAAAACTTTCTAAAATTCACAAATCCCTTACATTTTCTTAAAAATGAACTTTATACTTTTTGGAAATGAACAACAGCTGGTATTTGTAAAGTTGAAGAACTCATTAGCGTTCTGCTATTTTTAAATAAAACGTGCAATTTACTAAACATTTAGAAATTTAAATCGCTTATATATCAATTCTTTATTAAAAGATTATCACATGCTTTATTAGCAAAAACAAAGAAATATTATTAATGAAAAGACATCTAGATGTTTATATATAAATATGTCTGCCATTTACAAAAGGATCAAATTATAATATCCAAATTAATGAAAGTTAATGTTTTCCTCACTCACCTCGGATATTTCATCCATTAAAGATACTTTTAACAAAGACAATATTAATGAGCAACGGTTGAACAAAGCTATTGATACTTTAACACTTAACCAAAGAAATTTATCATTAATATCCGATGGATAATTATTACTTAGATTTAAGTTTGACGAAATTATAATTATATTGGAGTGTTGTTTTGACATTGTCAATAAACTTTTAATACGAAACAAAATATAGAATATTTAATAAATGAGATATTAGACATAAATTTACAATTTTTTTAATTCATAAAATATTATAGAATATTAGGCGTCTGATATGATAACATAATATATTTTCGTAATTATATATACATAATTGAGCAAATTTTTGATTTATGTTCCATTTCATAAGTGCATTGTCAGCCTCTAAACTCTAAATTTAATCAATCTAAGATCAACATCTACATACATATTTAAGAATCATGATATCACTACAGATATGTCATTTTAAAAAGTAAAATATCCATAAATGTCACGACTTCTCCAGTAATGAGAGGTTGGTATCTGGTACAGGATTACAAAATATAACTTTAAAGTTACTTACGAAATTCTAGGTTAAAACAACATTTTTGTCAAAAATATGATGAAAACTGGATCAGTCAAACTTCATTCTAATTAAAAACTTCTGCTCTAATTTTAATACATCATAAGTATTGAAATTAAATGTTAACAAGACTTTACCTTAATTTGATATTGTTACTATTAAGAATTAGTTTGATTTCATTAAAGAAATAATTATTAATTATCAGATAATATTTATATCAAATTTCATAGTTATGAAACTAATATAATTTACATATTAATTGTAATATTTATTTATACTGCGTCCGGTCTAATATAAAATCTGGAACACATTTAATTGGAGATTAGAAACTCTTAACAGCTCTCAGTTATTACTGTACTTTCTTCTAGAAATCTCATAGGTGGTAGAGCCTAGCTGTAGTCAGTCACTACAGCTCGAACATGGGCTGGCTCGACCGGGGAAGTACCACCCTCTCACAGAAGATCGGCGTGAAGTAGCCTTTAGTGGCTGCGTTTCGTCCGATGAGTGAGAGAGCCGGTTGCCCTTTCCCTATTCCCACCCTTTCCTACCATTTCCTTATTCCCACCTCTCCCTATCCCTAAAAAAACAAGGTTGGCAACGCATCCGCAACAAAATGTTGTGGATGTCCATGGGCGACGGTAACCACCTTCCATCAAGTGGGCCGTCTGCTCGTTTGCCACCTTTCACATTAAAAAAAAAAATCTATATAAAAAAATTATATCACCCTTATACTGAGTTTGAGGTAAGCTGCCTTTGAGGTAAGTTTGCTCCTAATCACAAGTCTATTATAACCTAAAAGTTATGTAAATCTAAAACAATGCTTCGATTAACCTAAACTCTGACCCCGGTTAGCCCTTTGGCTTTCTAGATTGGTTATTAGTAATCAAAACTTAATATCGCCGGACGTTCGATACTCTTATTTACTCTACCATTATTTCTGAAACAGAATTTCAGAAACAGAATAGAAATGTCATCGTGTTTCTCATTTAGCGACAATTCACACATTTATCTTAAACATTATTTGTGTATGTCTATCATGGTTGTATGTGTAAAATTTATTTTAATAATTTATAGCATTGCCTGTAACATAATTGTCTTGTACACTTGTATTCTTTCAAAAAATATATTTTTTTAAAGAATATTTTACCTCTTATTAGCGATCCAAAGAAATTGATTCTCTTATAAGTCTACAACTATTACCTTGGATGTACTTAGGTTGATACGAACTATAATCAGACAGACTTTTCTGACACCCGCTCTGACTAACTCCTAAATATTATTCTCCATATTTTTTATTCATAATTCTAGGTCAAAATTCCTTTTTGATCTACATTTACCATGTTTATTTTATGCCAATCCGCTCCTATATAAAACAGTTATGAGAATTTGAAGAAAGATTTTGATTACTCAAACAATTATTATTTATGTATTCAATAGCAACAATATTACGAGTGATATTTAATACATCTTATAAAAATATACAAAGGATTGCATAAAATGCTTTTCATATATAAACGGTGACTCGAATCACATTTATAATTGTCGGTTTATTATAATAACTTAGGTTTATAAAACAGTAGTCATGAGTAGCTGTAACATCTACGGATTTCTCGTGAATTTTCTCTTTAAGGAAGAGGTTACTTCCCCATTTGAAAGTTTTATATAACATTACGTGAATGTTGCATGCTATTCATACTAGAGCTATGTCTAATTAATAAAGTCTAGTTCATGAATACTGGACTGTATAAGTTTCAACCAATATAATAGAAAAAATATTTTAATATATATTAATAATTATATAAATTTTAATGGAAAGGGAAGCCAAATAAGGCCTGCTTTTGAGTTTTTTAAGCATTTTTGACCTAAACTACGACATATTATTATTTTACAATATATTTTCTTTTATTTATAAAACACTGAAGAAATATGAGTACTATATTCAGTTCGAGCTTTTATGATTTCAATTGAAATGCTATACCTTCCGATAACCTTTTTTGTGTAACGTCAGAAAGAAGTACGCATATCATGTTTCAGTTAGTTTATATAGAGCGATTAACCTGTGCATATTACTTTTGTAAAAAAAACTGAATAAATATGGATTCACATACAATATATTATTTCAATGACTTTATCTGTTTAAAATTTCATGTTTAATGACTTTATTAATTTGGTAACAGCAATAAGTGAAATCTGCAGTTTAAATTTCATAGCAATAACATTGATTTCATTTCATAAAATAATGTTAATATTTAAAGTCTTTGGAGTTGTACAAAAGATTATATTTTTCAGTAAAAACATCTTCACAAGCTACTAATTTGAAACAAAATAATCAGAGTTAGAAAGTATGTTTGATCTTTGTACAAAAAAACAATTTTTAAACATATAATTCAGAATTGACTTCATGATTTTCATATGTGATTATTTTAGTGTAACTGTTTTAAGTTCTTGATAACATAAATATGTAGTTCCCAAAAATGTAGCAAACATAGGCATTCATTTTCACGCAACATTCGCTTATGCAATTTACTCGCCACTATAGTATCCAGTTAGGCTATGGCATTATGGACACATAGCTACTGATAAAGTGTAAATCTCATGTAATAGAGTTGGAACAGATTTTAAGGTATGGTAAATGTACTTAAACCACTTCATTGTCGTTTTGTGGTACAGAGTTTATTGGCATTAGGTACACGAAGCATTCAAATCTGAATGGTTTTTGCATAAATATATATTGGTTAGAGACACTACAAATTATTTTTGAATTGAAAGAACTAAGCATATAAGCGATATTGAATTTAAGATTAAAAGTAAACATCTTCACTTCATTGCCTTATGTTTCAAATGTTCATGGCCGGCTTGACTACCTTCCATCAAGTAGGCCGTCTGCTCGTTTGCCACCTTTAATATAGAAAAAGATATTATATTAACTTTAAAAATACTATTCCAATATATTAACATATTGTATTGATTAGGATTTAAAAATATTTTAATACTTTTTTTTTATGGTTTTCAATACAGAAAATTATGATGTATAGTGTGATAAATTTTGATGTATAGTACCTAATTATTTTGTATGAAAAATGTTTTTGTTATTTACTAGAGATAAAGGGAAAAATAATATACAAATAAACCCAAATTGCTAAAATACATATTTTAATTCTACTGAAAAATGACCTTTACCTACAAGTTGTTGGTGTCGTAATAAGTTAAGCAATGTAATTGTTGCACATAATTATCGTTACCAACAAGACTTGCTGACGCAATTGTATTCAGTCAAGTCAGCTTCACCGCCAGTAATTGTTACTAAAATGATTAATTTCTTCATAATACTAACCTAACAATTAAATACCTGGTTCTAAAAATATAAATAAATTAACTATATGACGTCAGCTACTTTATAATTTGACGCAAATAATTTATTAACTGTTCTCAATATATTTGGTAATATTAACACGTACTACTTAGAAGAACGACTTTAACATTGAAATATCAGTGAGATTTTCTATTACTTTAGTCAGCTATATAACTTATAAACTTTTGACATGCTGATCATCTTGCCTCCTAATAGCGTCCTCTACAAATCAAACAACCTGCCAATGCCACGCTAGAATCGTAAAATACATTTGAAATAAGTAATATTTCAGTGACAGCTTGCTATATTTTATATTTTTACATGAGACAGTTGCCATTTATTGAGTAATTCAATGTTGACAGTATAAGCACACTAAAAAAAAGTTTATTTCTGAAAACCAATCAGGACAAATATTCTTTTGCGACATTTTAACTATATTGACTTAATAAAACAAAGATCTAATAGAAGTGCCAGTGAAATAGCTAAGGGAAATATATGTGTTATTATAAGAATATTTTTTTCAGAGCTGTTTATCTTGCTGCTACGTGCATGCAAAGATACCAAGTGCATTGGTTCTTTCACTACCTCTCCTTTATGTATTCCCGTAATAACAATATTATAATAATTTTCTCTATTTACTAGATGTAATGTAAATTAAATTTTTTCTTCGCCCTCATTACTGTTAGAATGAAGAAATAATTTATCATAAAATAATAAGTTTTGAGGTAAACCAGAATACTATAGTTAACAGTATAATACATTTTTATTAAATATAAATTTTTTGACCATTTCGTTGCACATGCTCTAAAAGAAAGTTAGTTTTATTTGTAATCAATTGTCACTTATTACATGAAAATTAATATAGAGTTAAATAATCATACATCACAAAAGCGTATACATATATATTTTTTCCTATTCTAAAGGGGGCAATCGAGCAGACGGTCTACCTGATGGAGGTAGAACCGTCGCCCATGGACATCCGTAACATAAAAAGTGTTGTGGATGTGTCACCACCCTTGTTTAGGAAAGAGGGGCAGGAAAAAGTAGGTAAGGGAGGAAAAAAGAGAAGGCTTAGGAAAGGATTGGAAAAGGGAAAGGGCAATCGGCTATTTCACTCATCGGTTGAAACGCAGCCATTAAAGGCTACTTCACGCCGATCTTCTGTGAAAGGCTGGTACTTCACCGGTCGAGCCAGCCCATGTTCGAGGTGCAGTGACGTGACGACAAGTAGACTCAACCACCTATAAATAATACCATTTAAGAAATATATAATCTCAATTAAATTGAAAATTCACTATTTCGCTATCATCTCTAAGATAGTTATAGTTTCATTTTGTTGGTTAAATAATGACGGAAAAATGAAAATATCTGCAATATTATATGTAGGGTTAATAATGAAGATATATGAAATTATTTTATCATGTTTCTTACATTATTTTATAATGTCACAGTATAATTTATTTGAAACGATATTTTTGCTTATTTCATAATGAATTTGCAACTTGTCTTACTCAACGTTTCTAGGAATAAAAAAGTAGCTAAAACCACTCATTTTAATTATATTTAAAACTATTCACACAAGGTATACGTACGAGGACTTCATAAATGAAAAGGGTATTTATTTGCAGTGAAAGGGATCTTGTCTAGCAAAAGCTGGGGTTGTCAAAGGATCCAGGACTAATTACTACTTTTGAAATTATAGGGCTGTTATGGTTATATAATTATCTTGCTTTTAATATTGCTACAAAATGTTTTATTATCTAATTTAAGTACTTATCATAAATCAAAATATATTTTAAATAAATTACCTGATTAATCAGGAATTGGTGTTCTGAATTGTTTGGGGGTTTACTCAATTATATTTAACTTTACTATTTATTATATATTAAAAATATTGAAATATGTGAACATTATAACCAAACAATAGTATATGTATATTAAAGGTATGTATATATTTAACAAACTTGATAAAGAATTTAGAGGTTTTATATACATTTTCCACTTTGAATGTGATTTGTCCTGACTTGATATGTTATGTACGCATGAAAACAATTATAAGGGAGCCAAATTATTTCTTCCTAAAACATATATCTCTCTGTTTGTCTACTGTAACAACTTGAAGAGAAAAATACAACTGAGTACTACCAAAGATTTTGGATGATTCAGCTATTCTTATAATTAAAAAAAATCCTTATTGCAAAGATTCGTTATGATACTTGAAAAAAATGTACATTATTTAACAAAATATAATAGTTTAAAAATCAATGTCATACATACAATAAGAAATATTTAATGCAAAGTAAATGGAGGCAATACCCTTAACAGATTAAAACAATTACCCTAATATTGGTATATAGATACTTAATCTGACATTTCACATAACGTCACCTAATACCCTTGCATAAATGCTAAAATATCATGTTTATGTCAACAGTAGTAAGCCATTAGTGAGTTTTAACCTAATCTGTCCTGTTATAATCGGTTTGCAGACTGATCATTAATTTGAATACATTTTCTATACATACTTAGTGAGATAGACGAATATTTGTGAATTTATATTTTAATACTTTTAGTTCATGAAATCGTTTGTTATAAACTTTACTTATTAGTATTATGAAGTTACGTTATTAGAAGTATCTAGTTTGTGCTTGTTTCTGTTAAACATATTGATACATTTGCAACTGTTTCAGATGTTATTAATAAAATTAATCAACTGAACTGTGTCACGAAACCTTAGTGAAAACTTGTATATGTACATTGG
Source organism: Danaus chrysippus (assembly GCA_916720795.1). Taxonomy (NCBI): domain Eukaryota; kingdom Metazoa; phylum Arthropoda; class Insecta; order Lepidoptera; family Nymphalidae; genus Danaus; species Danaus chrysippus. The sequence continues at coordinate 11,908,218 of CAKASE010000082.1, read as the reverse complement.
CGTCAGTTCTACAAAGTTTGTTGAAGTGCTCTCCTTACATTTTACGTTTGGTCTGGAGCAACTTTTAATATAAATATGACATAATGACATCTGAGACATTTGCAACATACATTTAAATAAAACAGTTTCATACGATGTTTGTTAGGCCAATTTTATTGTTTTATATTTACCCGACTTTTCGATTACTTTGCAGTTATCGTGATCACGACTAAATGAAATGAGAGTGTATGTCACCTTGTCTTATTTCTGTCACTACTCAGCAAAGATCTATTTCTTTATTACTCTGGTTGCAAACAGTTTATGCTGTATCGAGGTCTGGTAGTATGATCAAAATATTGCTAGTATTTTATAAACATAAAATACTAGTTGCGGTTTAGTTTAGCAACTCTTGTGATTTTATTATTAATTGGGTTTAAGCCATACAAAATGGGAAAGATTGATTTAAAAAAACCGGCGTTGGGAGCAGTTTTTTTATTGTTTGTGGGATATCTTTATTAATAAATCGTTTTAAAAGATAATATCTATTTTCACAAATTTGTTTAAATGTCATTGAACAGTCAAACTCAAATAAATACCACCTAGCCAGAAAGAACACAATTATGTACGAGTAAGCATGAGTTTAAAAAAGATTTACTTAAAAATTGATTTGGGTGCAAGTGAATATATTATTAAAATTTTCTTAAATTCTTGTGTTCAAATCTATGTTTCATATTTTTTGAATGTAGATTTAAAAAGATAAAGTCGCTACTGTAATAACAAGTGGGAGTTGAGTTGTACGTTGGTTTAATCCTAGGGAGAAATTTACGCTTTGAATATCTTTTGAGATAAGATAACATGGCTTTAAAGCGTTTAAAAGAGTTTTTTGAAAGCTTTCAAGTAAAGTAGTGCACGTATTGTTTTAAATATCCCTATATTCTTATTATTACATCAGTTAAATTATTACTTTTTATATGTATTACTTCTAAATATGAATTAATATTTTTGTTAAATTTATGTATTAAATTTCTATATTTGGTTTGCTAGCAAAACATTTATGAGGAACAAAACATTACTTTTGAGTTGCCAGAGTTGACAGATAGTGAAAAATAGTTTCCATTCCATCATATGTACATGCCGTGATAGTACTAGATAGATGTTTGGAACGTCTTTTTAAGAACGAGGCTAATCCAGTTACAGAATACATTTATAAGTTTTTTGGAGATTATAACAACTAAGATAGACAAACTACTATAAAATAACTAATAACCTAATGTAATGTAAAATTAAAAGATTAATAGCTTTTTATACTTATTTATTTAAAGGCATAAAAAGATTTTCCATATAGGAATGGTATATAATTGAATGAAATTAATAGACTTAGAAATTGATTTAAGGAGTTTAAAGATTTTATGTGAACTATGTTTGAACGGAATATAGGTATAGAATTTATAAAAGGAGATGTGAAGATTTTCTTGTTTTATTATTGATTATATTTCATTAATAGCATTCAAGTTGTTTAAAATTTGTATATATATTAACAAATAATTTTTGTAGACAAGATAGCCACACCTGATCATAATTAATCCTACACCTTTATGAAATCATGCTCTAGTTATAGATTTTACGCGGTATATCTATATAGCACCTATAATTAACATGTACTAATTTGATAAAGGGCACATCAGTGAAAATTTCTATAATTTTCTGCCACCAAAACGCCTGCTATATAAAAATTTGAGCTTATATTACGACCTTATAAGACTATTCAAGAGTACGCTTCTACAACCGCAAACCCTGTCGACGACGTCGAAACAATGTATTAAGACGTGGAAAGAACTATTTATCAAACCAAAATATCATTGTTAGAGGCAAAAATGACGAATAACAGGTAAAAGCCTTTATCTTTGTAAAGACCGTTTCCTCGATATCGATATGAGTAAAGTTGAGACAGGCAATCCAGTATCCAGGAATTAGTCAGAGAACTGAGTATGATATCTCCCAAAGTATTTATAAAAGGATTAAAGAAATTTTCAAGAATCAATATTGGTAAGGCAGACCACTCACTAAAAAGAAATTAGTATATAGTGAGGATCATTACCAAATATTTAGTTTTTTAATCATGATCAGAATTATGGTCTATTCACTTAAAAAAATAATAGTAAAATCAAAATATAAAATTTGATTAAATACGCAATAGCAGACGGCTTGACTGCTCACACTAAAATCTGCAATAACGGAGAGAGACATTTGTATTTACACAGCAAATATTAAATTGACTGTTGAATTGTTACTGGTTTTGAAATCATATTCTAGTTATAAAAATATTATGGAATATAGAATTTAATAATAACTGCTGTTTAGAGATCCATCTTAAAGCTATATTCCTTAATAAACTTAAAAAACGACCAGAATAAGTAGGTCTATATAAAGTCCGTTTGATGAGCGTGAAGCGCCAAATTTAGAATGATTTTATTTCAATCAATCATAATATAATTCATATCAAACAGCTTTTAGAATTTCTACTATGACTAGAAGATATCTGGAATAAATATGTGTAATAGACACATTTTCTCGATAGGAGATCAAACACACAAACCATCGAAATGAGACTGACAGTTTTTATATTGTAAAAATATACGGAACAAAAACTATCGTTCATCTAAAAAAATACAGATTATTTTGAGACGAGTTGTACATAAAAACTTTATAGCATATGTTATCATACAAATTTAGTCTCTGGCTACTATCATTTACATTCCTCATATATTTAAGGCGTAAATTTACTTTTAGTCACTGCCTTTTTGTTAATTACGCTAAAACCTATATGGCCACTTTTTAGTTAAGTGAAGGTTATTTACTTAACTAAAGAGTGACTAGAGAACGAAAATTACACTTTATTTTTTTTTATCATACATCATTCAAAACAAAAATGGGCATCGTTGTGAAAGTATGATTTAAAAATTTTAATATTGAACCAATACCGAGTGAATCCAAACAGTATTTACACAAAAAAAAAATCTCAATCCCGGTTTGTTTCCAAAAACACGTGTTAAATTTTACTTAAAAGGTGTTTTCATCTGTTGTAGAGGTTACAAGAAAAATCAATGTGGTTCAGTTTTTGTTATAGTTTTACTCGCGAATTAAAATTATGTTCTTATCAAAAAGATAAAATATATTTATAATTTTATTACTAAAATATGAATATAAGTAAGAAATTTATTTTAATTAATTTTCAGTACTTTTATACTAAATGCTTATTTAAATCTATGTTTATTGGATTGTTTTTCTTCTAACCTATGTTTATTGGATTGTTTGAAGGATTTCAGTTGCTAGTTTTTTCGTTATTTACCTAAAGTACAAATTTGGTAAACTCTTTCTTGGCGTTATAAAATTCAGTAAAAACCTGAGACCAAATTATATATTTAGTTTGCCAGTGACTGGATAAATTATTTAGCCTTGGCTATTTTCTGTAGTATGTCTTACTCAACTAGTGAACTCTACTTGAAATACCTAAATTAAGTTCCCTTGTGACAATGTTTTTGTATTTTCTAGTAGCTAGTGGTGCGTCCATATAAAAATTATCAATGTATAAAAAGTTTTTCAGTTAATTTCAAAGTACTTCATGTTGATAATGAATACGTAAGTCTTATAATAATAATAACTCAGGAAACGAACATCAAAATACTTAATAAAAATATCACAGATAGGATTCAATATAAAGATTTTTTTATATAGAATAGTTTACCATGGATTGCAAATTTATATAGATGAATTGAAATCGGTAAATAAAATTCAAATATAAGGAATTTATTACTTGAAAAAGTGTTTATATATTAATTTGTTTTATTCATGAGTATAATGTTCAGAAGTTTCATCTCTATGCAATCAGAGGTTTCCAAATCAAATTAATAATTTTTAAATGTAAATGAAAGTATTCTTTTGCGCATTATACTGCGCGTATTTTATTTTTGTAAAAATCACTTACTCCCGACGTTCCGATTACTTTTCAGCAATCGTGAATACGGGCAGACGAGATGTGACTTTTTGTATGTTTTGTATTTAAATACCATGTAAAATTTTCTTAAAAACTCAAACATCATTAAATATTTTTAAAAAAATACTGTACTTGGTACATTGCAAAGTTCTACACTATTTTGTTAATGTATAGTTACTAATAACGAGTAAATCCCACATAATGGAGTCCGACCAGCTTCAAAGGTATGGTAAATGAACTTAAACCGCTAAATTGAGCGCTACAATGCCGTTTTGTGGAATACTGTTTATTAGAATTCAGGGTTGCTGGCGTTATGACTTTGGAAATCAACCATTACAATCTATAGATTTACATATAATAATTACAAAAATCATAGAATATTAAAAAGTTTAAAACATAAAAAATACTGAACAAAGAACAAGTGTACTTTGTTTTCTTAGAATATACATTTTGTAATAAATAATAATAACAGTAGAAAATAATATTGAAGTCACATCCAATTCCCAGTTGGAGAATTGTACTCTGCTCGGACTAAACCACTAAGAGGTTGTGTTTACCTTGATGCAGTTGAGTATTTCGTTGCTTCTTACATGCATTAACAAAGAGGCTTTGTGGCATGATATTGAATACATTAAAAGCACCGAGCTTGAAATCACTGGTGCAGCTCAAAATCAAAGTGAATGATACATTATTCAATTTTTTTTTTCTAAATCTGCTTAAAGGTAAATAACCATAATTAATTTTTAATAGCTATTATTTGTAAGAATGTTTATGTTATTATAAATTTATTAGAATAAATATAACATACAAGTGATTTTGATATAAGATCTGGCTACATTTAACTTGAATTGGGTTTTTGAAAAAAAAAAAGTATTGATTTTTTTTATGTATTTTAAAACTTTATTATTAATTATATTGGATTTTTAATGCAAAAAACTTGAAATATTTTTTTTAAATTAATTATAAACAATTAAAAATTGATAAAATTCAAAAATATATCACGTGATTGTAAACGCGCCATGATTGGTCAGCATACTTGTGACGTCATAATGTTAAAGCAATTTCATAATAGTACAGTGTTTATTGCTATTATCTTTAACTTGATAAAAATATCTCAAATTTATTAGTGAAAAACGATTTGAAAAGTTTATTTCGACTATGTGTGATAAAGGATTTATAAAAGCAAAATCGGATAATATTCCTGATGTTGATATATTTATGATAACTAATTTTTTAAAAAATGACGTTCGGTTTAATTCTGCTGAAGTTCGAGGTGATAAGGCATCAAGGTAAGTCTGTTAAAAAATAATATTCTAAATGAAAATAAGTATTTATTCTCTATTAAATATAATTAATAATTATTTCATTAAATCATTATTAATAAAATGTTATTATAACATTATAAAAAAACCAAAATAACATATATGTACTTTAAAAATTTAAATGTAGTCTGATACAGAACCTAGAATGTTATAAAATTATGAAAATATCTATTAATTGAAGTCCAATTATTAGACAAACATACATATAGATTTACTATTTAATCGCTTTGAATTATCAATTAAAATTTTTTAATGCTACGATTCTAAAGGTTATGATTTGGAGCCCAGGTAAAAAAATTAATTATTGAACTATACTTATTCGATTTATACACTTAGATAAATAATAATTAATAACAATACTATTATGAATACTTACAACGAAATGATCTTCACAACAAAAAAAAAAATGATTTTGTTTTTGAATAATCTCGATGCACTGCTTGAAACCATTTCTTTCGACGTTTTTCGTCTTGTGGAACATTTAAAAACATTTTTTCAGGAGTTGTTTTTGTAGTCTTTGTACATAATGGTACAAAACTTTTGATTATTTAACAATGCCAACAGAATTTACTAGATAAAAACTCAAAACACTGTACTAATTATTATATCTCTGTATGCTACAATGAGCAAAAACTAACATTGTGACGTCACACGCGCTCGGGTTTATTCCCGAGCTGTCGGCTTGTTTTCGGTACTGAATTTAAAATTTAATTTTTATTTTGAAATAACTTTTTAAATATTGCAAAAAAAAAATAAAATAAAAATAGTTTTGTTATAAAACTTATATATGATCTTTCCATTTATCACAAAAAAAAAATTTATTCAAAAACCCAATTGGAGAAAGTATACACTTCAAAAAGGTTGTAATTCTAGCTTCATTCAAAAGCAATTTTAGACTTTAAAATTTTTCACATGTATTTGTTTTTGGGAATTAATATAACTATTTTTCTTTTAGATAGTTGTTGCACGTTAGTAATTTAAAATGATGTATTGTATCATCATATTTTTTTTTTCAAAATATATTGATGAATACCAAATATTTACTTTAAAATTACTAAAAAATAAAAGTAATAAGGGCACCAGCTGACTTTGTGTGTTGTATCACCGCAAGCATTTTTAACGATTTCAATGGAAACATGCACAATCAATAATTCTCTCATTCAATTTTTTTTTATTCTGATGTATATTGCTCTACTATTTTCGAAAACAATCCAAATAATTTGGATACTACTCTTATATTCACTTTATTTCCGGCTCTAGACATAAGATCATACATATTTCTCGTTATAGTTCTTAGTTTAAATGACTGTCTATCCGTGAACCAATATCTTGTAGATATTTGTGTCAAGTGTTTTTCATTCTAAAGATACACTTCCTCCTCACAAATTTCAGTGACTGGGAACTCCTAAGGACTTACAATTTAATTCTTTAGCCACACTCTCACTTTTTCTACTTCACATCTCACTGGTTACCTCTCAATTCTTTCACAGTTCACGCAATCTTACTTTGGAATAGCTTACCAGAACATATCAGGCTTTCTACTAATATACTGATCTTCAAGAGAACTTTAACAAATTTTTTGTTGAAACAATGCAGAGCCTAAATTAAACACATTTGATAGTCTTATATATTATCTCTTTTTATTTATCTATTTGTATTTATATTAGGTATATATATATTGTGTATTCTATAGTATTACTACATAAAGATATATACTAGATACTTATTGAAAAGTTATATTTTAATTAATTAGTACTGTTATTAAGTTCTGCTATTTCCTTCTGCTATCCCGGTTATTAAAAACAACTTTAACATTGAATTAATTTACTTATTTCTCTGTAAGTAACATTGATCGAAATTTACCCCACATAAATTATGATCATAAATTAAATATAATTATAATGAGAAACAGAGGTTAAAAATTATGATTTTCGCAAATTTTATCAAAGAATATAATTTGAACTTTGATTTATACTTTCAAACACACGAAATTGGGCTCAGCTTAGACTGGCCGTCACTGCTTTGTATGTTTCAACAATTCTCATTTTTAATATATTTAGTATGTATTAATTTGTTGTCATGTTGGATTAATGAGTCTTAAAAGTTAATCTAAACATATAATAAAAATTTATTAAGTCGCTGTCTGTATATGAAAAATATATGGCTTTTTGTAGCTTCATATGGCTCTGTCCGAGTTTACAATCCCAGTAATCTGTATGCTTTGATGGCAATGACTATACATTAATATTCAGCATAGAGAAACATTTTTGTATTGTTTTTTGCTAACAAAACAAGGCTTATTAGAAACCAAAATAAAAAAAAATATTCGAAAATTCTGTCAAAATCATAATACCACGCGGATAATGTACAGCAATTAGGAAATAAAATCAAAATTCGGTTTGATATATTTAAAATCATTACAAAGTTTGTTAAGTTTGATTGAAAATGATCTTACAATTTTTATTTCTATTATGATTCATATTACGTCTCAACGGATATCGATTGCAAGGGTAATTTTCTATAAAATAACATTCAGTGGGTTTTAAATACAATATAAACATGTATACAGAGTTAATAATTAGGTGCGGTGTACGCTGTCGACGGTGCGGTTTTAATAACGCCAGCCTTGATATGTAATATGTTAACGTAGCAGCTTCTAAATATTAATACGGAATATAATATATCATATTTTGTTGTGATTTTGCTAACTTTGTTTATTTTTATTGACACCATGGTGAAGACAGCACAAGTTTGTAATGGAAAGTAATCAAAATATTATTTTTTTATTTATATTTTTAATACAGTCAATATTAATTTATATGTAGTTTTTGTACCTGTATTACGTAGTTTTGTAGTTTTTAACGATCATTTTAAAAATAAAGAGATCTAAAAGATTGAGTTTGTATTAAATTTCAAAACATAGTATATGTTTTGCCGGTTTATCAGGCTTGTTTCAGGTTCTTTATCATTATCATTTTATACAGGGACCTGGGACTAATAACTACGTTACTTAGTTATAAAGAATAAACATAGTACTATGTTAGTCCTCATTAATCTTAGCATCAATTAATTCAATACATACAAACTAGGGTACTATGCATTTTCTTTTCTATTCTTAACAATTCCTCATACCCCAACACCATTCGTTAAAATTTTGATATTCATGACAATCCACCATGCCCCATCAAAGTCTGAATTTAATGATGGATAATATCACACTAGTTTCATAAGCGAATTATTTTGCTCTGGTTGCTAAATAACTGGGGAATGTATGTATTGCTTAACGCTGTCCGAATAGCAGAGGTCGAAAATGTATGATAATTATACATATGTACTTGAGAAGAATTTCCTGATAAAATGATTGAAAAATTGATTTATTAATTATATCTTAATTATACTAGTATGTGTATGTTTATTGATATTTAATAGATTTTGTGAGAGAAGTAACTAGACCTATGAAAACAAACGTCAAGTCTTACTCTATAGTCTATCCTTATAACGGCTCCGGATTGGACTATAAGTATGGATATGTGTGTGAAAGAATATACATACCAGACCAGACATATTTCTATATTAAAGAATATTAAAGCGCGTTGTGTTGTGTTGTGTTAATGGAGCTTCCGATTCCTTGGGAAACCAACATTCCCAAAGACCATGCTATAAAAGTCAATAAATATTCCGAGCTCACTAACGAACTCACTCGAAATAGGTTCGTCGTCGATTTGTAAGCGGTAGAAGTGGGATCTAAAGGTAACTAACTCTCTCTATAATCGAATTAAAGACTCGAGCTTGTCCAGAACCAGTATAAAATCAGTCTTGGAACGTACTTCGAAGGCAGCTCTAGTAGGTTCGTTTCAAATTTGGTTATGTAGAGAAAGAAGCTGGGACCGTGGAAGTAAGCGTTAAAGAGGGGCGTCTTAAACCCACACTTGGGTTGCAAGTCTCAGGCACTGTTGAACCTCCTCTACCTCTAACGTGAAGCCCATGGAATATTGAGAAGTTTTCGTTGTTTATATATTTTATAAAATTATTTATCCTTCCATTACAATTATGATGAAAATTATAGTATATATTACGCGCTTGCACACCTTTTCTTTTACTTCTTACATAGTTTGATTTGTGGAAACTACTGTTCCAGATTTTTCTATGCAATGAAGGATATAAAATACATGTGGTTAATATGGTTTGTGGTCCTTCCCCAAGCATGGACTTAGTGTGAATGTTACATTTTTTATGTAAATCGATTCATCACACTGGTAATCATCCACGTGATTTCTTATTTTCCGTATTCCAAATACTCAACGACTAACTATTCCAATTCTTTACTTATAAAAAAATAGTGCAGTTTTTTTTTTGATGCGGTTCACACTTAACATTTTTAGAGAGTATTTATTTCCAAAACCACTCCAAAGCCTATATGACATAAACTAACATAGACAAACGCGGACTATTCCGCCATAGACTCTAATCCCAAATTTGGGTTCTTTTTTAGCAGGAGGCATCATGCACTTAACTGCCTTCACTAATCGCCGCCATTAGTGAGGTAGCCATTTGGGTTGGACCGTTGTTGAACTCTTTCTCTCCTTAATCTATCATTGAATATTGACAATGAGGATTTAAATTAAAATAAAATCCATATAAATTATTAACTATATTAGGTAGTACGCCTTCTTTAAATAAAATACTGGAATTATCTCAAATTGCATTTTTATTGTCCTATACTTTATAAAAATCGTTAATATGAAATTCATTGCTCTAGTATGTGCCTCTCATTATAATTAAAGTTAACGTTAATTACATTTTATTTAATTCATACAAATATATACTCAACCGTTCAATAACGGTTGCACATACTCTGTTAATAATTAAATAGCTCTTACATGTAGTGCTGTAACACTACAAAACAAAATAACATCGATATAAAGCTAATAAAATATACTCTTTTTCCAATTAAAATACACAATAGTAACTGTAAGAAAGAAAGATATACTAAAATATTAACACTTTAATAAAGTTGTTTACAAGTTCTCAAAATAAACATAGTTATATAAGCCTTACAAGATAAGTTAAAGCTGCTGTTGTATCATAAGAATTGTTTTCCAATCACAGGATTTTTCAATATCGGTAGCACAATTTTCGGGCAAGGCAGCAAAATTTTTAAGGTCAATTTATTACTAACGCTATTTTAAAGTTTTTAATTCAGATCTCTTACAATCTTTTCAATTGTGTAATTATATCATAATCATTAATGTGCGTGACTTTTTTTTACTAAAAACCTACCTACATAAAGTTAAGTCCTAATTTTTGTTCAGTATCTCTCTATTAATCTATTCACAACAGCAAATAAAAGGAAAAAGAAAGCTACAATTTCATCATCATTAACTGTATTACTAATTAGAGATTAGTTCTCGTATAGACTAACTTTCATGAAACAATGCGGGTTAAGCATTTACATTACGAACCAATTTCACCAATTAACGATCAGCATGATTCTAAGACCCGGAGGCAACAAATAATAAGTTACCGAGTGTGGTCCAATGTATTCGCCATCTTTTCAACTCATGTAAGCAATAAGAGTTTTTTTTTTATTTACTGATTTAGAGCTTTAAATCAAATATCTTATTTACTTTCATAAACAAGTAAATAAGTTCAGTCTATAATTCATAGCGTGATTAATCAGAAAACAAGATTATTTTTCTTCGAATAATATGTGTACATTTCAATAATAAAAGACGATTCTAGTTTTTTTAATAATATATAAATATGTATTGGAATGCTTCAAAAGGATAGCTACCGGTTATCACATAGGCAGCATTGAATGGCTACACTTTTAATTCGGGCTATAAAGGTGAGATGATTCAGCGTTTTGGTGCTTGAAAAGGTAATTTCTTCGATTTCTAATACATAATTAAAAAAAAATGCTGTTTTCAATAATAATCAATAATTGTTTTTATTCATAAATGTTTATTTTAATAGCTTTATTTACCAATGATATTTTGATTATATTTATTCCATCCAAACGAAACTTATAAGGGAACAAGAAATCTATGAAACTAAAAAAAAATATAAATACGTTCATTATTAGTCATAGCTAGTTTAAAAAATTCGTAACAGCTTATACTCATTTCTCTCGAGAACTTAAAGTTTGTATCCGGCGAAGTTACTTCAATTCTATTTTGATTAACTTGTATTTTGCATTTTATACAACTAAAAACTTCAGTTAAAATAGCCATATATTATATGCATAGATAGTTTAAGTCTAAACTATAAAGAAAGTTAAATTTTATCCTTTTTAACGAATTATATAAATAATTAAATAAAACAAAATTTTCGAGGTTAAGTATTTATTAAGATAAAATCATAGACATAAATATTCATTATGTTATAAACATATATTTAATATTGTATATACATTATATACATGTATGTATATGCTCCTACAACCATAATCTAACCCGTCATATCATTAACTAGTATTCACATAAATCTACTACTAAAAATACAACCGTGCGGTATAAAATTACAGGTACACTAACTTTTACCATCAAAAAGTTTGCCACTTGCCCTATTTCAAAGCTAATTCAATTTTATGCGTCCTTATCCACCTGAGACCTGAACGCTCTCTACACCACAACAAAACTTTTTTGGGATTAAAAAGCTATTGCAGATCCCAAGCCCGAATCACGCCTTGCCTTTATGTTGCTCTGCAAAAGAAAAATATACGAATTGAAAATTTTGTCGCAAGTAATTAAATTTAAATGAAAATTATTATTTGTTCTCCTATTTAGTTAAGCTTCAACTTCAGTAAGACTAAATTTGATAAATAACTGTTAAAAAATTAGTTATCTTCATCAACATATATGTATTTGTTTATAATTGGGAAATTAAAGAATTTATACGAAAATACTTATTGTAGATTACAGCCATCTTATTAATACACAATACAAAATCGTTACTATATCATTTCTTAATATAAACCCGTGTGTTTTCACTAAACTGTCGCATTGTTATGTTAATCTGTAATCGGTAGCATTTGCCCGAGACCGGGCTAGGGATAAAGACGATTAGCTAGTTTCAATTTTGATGGACGATTGAAGCTATTTTCAATACAATTTATAGCAGACTTGAACTTCGGAACATTTCAGCCACGAAAGATTTTATAAAACTGCAAATAAAGATTTATAATCAAGAAGTTATATACGTTTAACAGATGAAAAGTGAGCACATACCTTAATGAATCTAGCAAAGAATGTGTTTAATTAGGAAATGTAAATGAGCTGACGAGGACGATGCAGCGAATTATTCATTCGGAATACATTTTGTTTGCTGCTAGACGCTGATTAACTGGCGCCTAATCGAGTAACGAACTCTCCTAGACTTACTAAACAGCCGGCACTGGTAGAGGTTTAAGTCATAAATTATAGCGTTGAAGGCCCATGAATGACAATTACTAAAAACTAATTCCTGTCTACAATAAAATTCTGTATCAAATTATCTAACACACGATAACTAGACTTAAATAACTAATCACTTGCTAACTAGCAGCTATATGTAAATAATATGTCAACTATATATCTACTGCCAATTATCTAATTATTCAGTCATAAAAACCAAAAATATGCCATAAGACTGTCGCTTACAAATTGACGGTGATAAAATAAGTAACTATTCTACTCCGTGTAAATTCATTATCACATCCATTCTTGCTAAACATATTCTACTACTGATTGTGATTATGCCACAGAAACTACGCCGACTGTTTATTTAATTAATATAAAATTCAGTTCTGTTTATATTCCGCAGTATTGTCTTTGCCTCTTCGTTATAACTGTAATAACGAAATGGGGTATTTAAGGTTTTCTAAGCTAGAAAATTATATCGTTCGTTAGTGTTCAGCTTTGAAACAAACGAATATTGACACATATTTTATAAATTATAGTTAATTGCTCAGTTCGTGAGAGGTCATTTGAACAAAGCATGATATATTATAATAGTAATAATACAAATAATTTTATCAATATTCGATACGGTATTAAATATTAAATTTAAAAAATTATTTCATTTAAAAAATGATATCATTCTTTTCTTCTGAGATTCTTCATGATTATGATTTTAGAAATATTTACAGTTAATGGTTGCATCTATTCACGCTTCAAGCAATCATTTATTATCTTTTATACGTTAATTTTATTTATGATAAATATTAAATCTTTGAAGTTTATCTGACGCTATATAAGATAATGAGGAGACAAGTTTCAATGTACTCCAGAAGTTTCTCACTAACACATTACTGTCTACTGTCAGTATACATTAGTATGTGAGTAGTTACAAATTTGTAACTTCGGTCACACCTGTCCTACCAGTAAAGAAGACAATGGAAACTAAGTACAAAGAGAATTTATAAATGTTGTATTAATTTATTAATATACTATTTCGAAAGAATTCATTCTTCATTCTTATTTGGTTTGTAAGTGTCAAAACGAACTGCTACGCAATATTTAGAATTGGTGGATAACTTCATATAGTTCACAAGTGTCATATTGCACTAAAGCTATTTCAACGCAGTGAAGTTTGTGGAAAGTATAACTGACTGAATAGCTTGATAAGTGACAACTTTGGAATGCAGAAGGTTAGAGTATTTCAAAATGATGATAATTAATTCATTTATAAAATTTAATGGAGACATATATAACATTCATTTGCAGATAATCTTAATCGACTGAATTTGGGAAAATCATTTTTTTTTTTTCAAAATATGAGTTATAATTTTGTATATCTAATATTTGAGCTAGCATAAGTGCTGTACATAGTTTTCACGTGCAATTTATCTGAGGTCACACGTTTTGGTGCCTTAGGGAAATCTAGCTTATGTCTGCTTAATATTTATGCGCTGTCTTCATCATTTTGTCAAATGAGCAAAATATGAGTCCGCGGAAATAATAAATTTTTTAGGGAGTTCCAAATTAAAATAATTTTGGGCGTCGTAGAAATTACGGTAGGCATTTATTACTTAAATGTTAATAAAAATGATATATAATCGGTGACGATTTTGTCATGTTTAATAATACTCCAAAGACATGTTTGTTACACATAAAACCCTAAAATATTTTCAAGTTATTTAACGGAGCCAAATACCATTAACAAAAGTTTGAACGTTGAATGTTTTCTCTTCGTCTCAGCGGAACTGATAAGCCAAATCGTTTTAGTGTTGGAATGTTTTCGATGTATCGACTTCTAGAATTACATCAACGACGAAATCTAGCTCTTTTAATATTTCCACTCACGTTAATGTATTATTTTTTACCAGGGCTGCGTGTCCATACTGTTTTCTTTTAATATTGTTGTTTAAAGACAATTTCACGAAAAGTAAATATGTATGTAGTTGTTTTGAAAAATATGCAGAAACTTTATTCTGCGATCCTAAAATGTTTTTTATTTCTATTTATTTTCTTATAAAATATGCTATGACTTTAATAAAAATTCTCGTTTTTCAAAGGAATTTTTAAAACCATTCTCTTTAATAAGTTAAACTAATTAGTGGCGTTTGAGAAATAACTCAGCGAAAAACACTTGCGTTCTTTTCAAAGGATAGGAAGCTCTGGGTATCGTGAATTAAAATAATTTCTGTTTCAATTATACAAAGCCAGAGGCTTGTATCAACATTTTCAGGAAAATAAAAATTGTTAAAATTCTGTTTCTATTTTTAGAAATAAATTGAATATCCAAGTAGAAGGGAAGTGTGGTGAGTTTTATTTACCTAAAAAGTGAAAGAAAAGTTACAGTTGTTCCTTATTTGATAGACTGAATTTCCATACAAGTTTTGTTGTTTAAACAAAGCTAACGTTAAAGGGGTAATCGTTATTGTTTGAAGTGATGTATAAGACTCCCAGGAGTTGCTTCAAGTGTACTACGACACTGGCAGTTGTATAGGTACTTCACTGAATAGGTTCTATAAGAACTTTAATGAACTTATCACAACTTTTCAGTACAATATTACGTTGTCACACACTTGTTCAACACTTATTAAATACTTTATTTCGTTTCGTTATTTAATCGTAGAGAAACAAATAAAAAGCATTGGAACGTAAAATGTTAATTTATTTATTACAGGTATTCTAATGGATTAAAAAGCGCAAAATAAAACAATGAATAAATGTTTCATTTTATCCTGCATCAGATAGAGACACAACAATTGCAAAACATATACATATCAAGAGATATAAATTTCAAGTTGCTATTGAAACCTTAAACGCGTCTCATCCTAAGTTATATCAGTGTTGAAGTGTTATTCCCAGAGTTGGTAACTATTGCTAACATTTCTATGAAATGAACCTGAAATTGATTAATATTGGTTATATATTGTGTATATATTTTTTTCAATTAGAACATAAACCACCGATACATATATTTTATATAACTTAATGAATAATTTAATAGTATTAACATTCAATTATATTAAAAAAAAAACAAACAGAAAAAGGAGGTCACTGAACTAAAGTAAAAATAGTACTGAAAATATTTTTCGATAAAAAATAATAAATTCTCTTTTAGACATACTCCACGGCAAACTGGATAAGGTAACACTTATTAGATAATATGTAGCTCGGTGTCATTCACTTAATTATAAACACCATACATACATTCTTCACAAAAAAAAAAAACGAAATAAATTGAACTGTGATAACACTCCTAAGATTCACGCATTATAATTAAAAATTACATTCAGAGTCTATTGGGTGGTTTTATTTTATCCTTTTATTCATTAATCAACGGTTTTTAAAAACTGAGGTAAGCTGGCATTAATACTTTCGATGTTATAGACCATTTAACAGCAACGGCTTCTCAGGCCTCCCGTCACCAGTTACGTTACACAAAAACCATGTCGCCAGTCAAAGGTTAATAGTCGTTATAAAAGTATGCTAAATATTTTCCAGTAGTATGTTGTTAGTATCGAATGTCTTTAAGATATCTATGCGTTCAATCCCCGTCCCGGAGCTACTTGTCTAATAGCTATCTTAATCTCACCTATATGGATGTCGAGATGGCTGCGTCTCAAATTGGCACGTGGATCACTCGCATTTTGGCATCTAGAAGGTTTTGATACGAGTGTAAATCTGTATGATTGTACTAAGTTGACAAAGGTGACAAGAAAAGGAAGGACTTGGCCAACAATTTATATTCCTCATTCCAAATTATCTCATTTTAGATATTTTGAGTGTTTGCTGTTCTTATGTTTCCCTTTATTTATCCCTTAACCTTCCTGCCACGAGGTTGATGCAAACCTTGTGTTTTTTATCCTATTTTGGGAGGGGGATAAGGAATCGCCTTTATGTAAATGATGAATGTGTTTATCTTTAACCAAAAGGAAATTTTGGGGCTGCCTCGTTACTGCAGCGCATCAGGTATGTTCGCAGACGCTAAAGTGAATTGTTTCTTTACGACTATGCGAAAGAGATGCGCGTCCTTGGTGTGCAGGGTGCGGAGTAGCCCCAATAGCATTTTAAGAATGATTGCTGATCGGTTGGACTGTATATACGTGAATCGCTGCGGGGCCATATCTCACGGGATGGTACAGTGGTGATTCGCGTATGTGGGGCTCAACCGATCAGCTAATTTACTAATTTACAAATGAATTAATTAATTATTATTATTATTATTATTATATTTTGAGAATTTATGTATTATTATTTTTATTGACATTTTATGTATTATTATTATTATTTTGTGAATGAGTCATTGTTACTTGATAATATAAATAAATAAATAAATAAATGGTACCTATGACTAGGCACATGTAACACGAAAGTACTAAGCTTTATTTAGATAGAAAGAGTAAAAGTAATATTAGCGAAATAAAAATACATTTAAACAAACTAAATCTAAAATGAAGGATTTGTATTTCAATATTTTAATGCTTTTTGAAATTTGATTTTAGAATTATGCTACTGCCCATTGAAAAGTTTAAAATTATACGTACATTTAATAATTCCTACAAACAAGAGCGTTTGATTTGAACCAAAAAAAGTAAGTAATAAAATATTTGCATTTTTTTTTTGTTTATCTCATGTTTTATAATAATAATAATGTTACAATATAATTAATTAATTGAATCGTTTGGCTGCAGAGTGTAAAGAATAAATACAAATAAACTGTGTTTATAGAAAATCTTATTATTGAATTTAACTCGTTTATAATAAAAATTGTGATTGTATTATAGTGATACAAAGGTTACAAATTTCGCATTTTATACTTGTCATACTTAAATTAATATTTATGTGTAGAGCCTTTCAGTAATAACGTGGTACCATACACATATAAAATAAAATAACATTATTAAATTATTTTGTAATATATACAAGAAATATTTTGAAATTAGATTAAAGTATAGATTAAGAATTTCTTGAAGGTATAATATATTTATGTGATACCACCACAATTGTCAAAATAGCAGTAGCAAATAAGGATTATAAAATATATATTACTGTAAAGAAAGATATCATTAGAATCAATTAATGACGGTCTTTTTAGAATGAAATAACAATTTCTGTATTGAGAGTTCGGAAACCAAATAAACGACGTCCAATCGAAACGTTCAGCAAACAGCTCAACCAGTTTATCCGTTTTTAAGCTTAAACAAAAGCAGACAATAGCAATATAATTTAAGTTTAAAATGGTTTGAAATTGCTGAACAACTTTACATACAGTTGGGGTGCAGCTGCTTACTACACAACTTTGGCCAACTTGGATATTGTAATTAAATGTATATTACATACATACTTCATATGTGCAGAAACGTATTCTATATTTTAGTTTGATAAATAAAAATAGCAATTGCTACCTTTAAAGTGTCACACTTAAAATCACTTTATGTAATATTTCTTTTTTTAATTTTTAATTCTTAGTTGTCATTTTCAATTCACTTTACATTTGTATATTCAAAAATTTGAGAAATTATTCGATCTCCACAACTTATTATAAATATAAAAAAAATAAAACCGGTTCCCTGTAAACTAATAATATATAGATAAAGCTTTGCTTTTCACGGCTGCTGTAAAGTAACCGAAACATTGGGAGTGTGTAGTTTAAAATAATAAAAAATTAAAGTATGTAATACTTCCGAAAGTCTTATATCTCATTAATATTATATATTGTTTATAGGAGTTATTTTTTATGTATTTTAATTTGGAAATAGATAGATAGTATTTGGCTTAGCTTTAGAACTCAATAAAGGCTTAATGACTCTAATATCTCGGGTAACCAAACATCTTTCTTAATAATAAATATCCAAAGAGTTAAAATAGTGCTCCACTATTTTGCCTCGATTATCTTTAAGAATGTCTTTCTGGTGAAAAATATAAAAATAACAAATGGAAGTATAAAAATGACAAAAAATAATATACTCCCAAAATATACGTACATTACGGCTACTAACAAAAATCCTTAAAGTGTGTTATAAATATGAAATAACATTTTATAAAATTATATAATAGTAATTTTTTTTAATTAAGAATTATTTGTTAATATTATTATAACAAAATTGCCGTTATGTTAAATAAAATTAAAAAATTACAAATATCCCCTTCTCTGAGTTACCTGTGAGAGACTACTTTTTTTGTAACTTGTGGGTGCAAAGGGTAAAATTAAAGTAAATAAATATATAAACAAAATTTCTTACATAGGAAATAGTGAATGTGTAATATCCGAAAACACAGTACAAAAAAGCAAATATAAAGAATTACACCACTAGGGTAAAAGATAGGGTAATTTGCATAATTTCAAGGATTTTTAACGCTACAAAGGCTGGCAAAGCTCCTAAAGAGGCAGTTTTTTAGAACTCAAATGACAAAATTTACAAAGGAAACTTTCCACGTACAATGAGACTGCCGGCGAGATATTTTTTCATATGGCCCAAATTATAAACGTGGTGTTGACAGCATTGAAAAATTAGCCTCCAGCAACGCAGCAAAAAACATTACCCTTTCCTCAACCCATATTGTTGCATAAATAGGCTGGGCTAAAAAAAGTTTTAGTTTCATTACCATGTTATATAAATGTTTACTAGAATTAATTCTAGTCTTATGAAAAATCTATAAAAATGCTGAAGACATTGCATACAATTGCAAAAATTTTTTATAAAGACCCATAGGTCTTTATAAAAATAGCCAATAAATTCCCTTACAGTCTTACCTTCTACAAGAACGAGTATGAAATTTTAAGAATCGTTCTTTCATACTGATATATTGTTTTGTGCAAGTTAAAACATAACAACACAATTTATTTGAAAACTTTAGCGTTTTCTTTTAAAATCTAGTTCTGTGCCATAAACTGTGGTGATTTGGTTGGTTTATTGTTGTTATGGAAGCTACCAGCTATTCTTTTAAACTCAAATAAACCTGTTTAATGTATCAAATTTATATAGTATTAGCTGAGATTTGACTGAGGTAGTCAACTTAGCAATAGTGTCACTCATTCTACTTGTTAATACCGTATAATCATAACATATATTTTTTAAAGGACAGTATACATTGCAAGGAGAAAAATTCTCGGCATATTGATAAATTTCAAATTTGTTGACACATTACGTTTTGCAATAGTTATATATATGTATTTGTCACATTGGCCGTTGTTGATAAATTATTTAAAATATGATTTCATAAAAAATCACACGTTATGTCCAATATTGAGGTATGGTAGGTCCAATATTGAGTATGAAGAGAAATTAAAAATATTTTTAGTAATTAAATATACATGCCTGGTTTGCGGTACCGTATTATTTCAGTGGCAAAAAAATATATATACATATGTTGTGTATAGACACATTTGTTAATTACTAAATATCAAAAGATTAAAGTTTAAGTTATTTGGAGATTTCTTGTTATTAATACTGAGAATAGTTTCAAGTCGAAAGTATCTAAAATACTTAAATTTACGAACTCTATACTTACATAGACATTCATTTGGTTACTACTTTGTAATCAGCATTAATCTACTAATTAATCAGTACAAAATTAGTGGAAAAATAGGGAATAAACGTTATTCTTGT
This sequence comes from Danaus chrysippus, assembly GCA_916720795.1. Taxonomy (NCBI): domain Eukaryota; kingdom Metazoa; phylum Arthropoda; class Insecta; order Lepidoptera; family Nymphalidae; genus Danaus; species Danaus chrysippus. The sequence goes on along the minus strand of CAKASE010000082.1, from coordinate 11,887,880 downwards.
TAAGTACTTTATTACAAAATGCCCGTTGCACACCTGCAAATAACGACAAACCAATACTTAAGCACATCTTTCCCATTATCTCGTCAGCATTACATGCCAATAAAGCAAACAAATCACAATAATTTATAGACGGCAAATATAAGTTGCATTTGTAAATCTAAAAACAGTAAACAAATTTATAATTCGAATATTTCTAAGAATAGGATTACATTTTTTCCTATAACCATAATTAATTTTTAAAAGGTAAATCTTGAAAAATTGACGGTGTGAAAAGAAGATGAACAGATTACAAATTATTACAAAATTTTGTTCCTAATAAAGAGATGTTATATTAATTTAAATGTATTCGTATCTTGTCCTGAAAAAGTGCTGATAAATTCGGAACAATTTATTTTTGACTTTTAATCGATAGAATTTTGTCATTGCTTTCAATATAAGTGTTTTTCAGTTGAAAGAAAAATGTAAAACTTTTAAAGTTATCCTTGTTGCTTCGCTCCATATGAAAATATTCTTATGATTATTATTGATTCACCTACTATAAGGCGAGTAAAAATATTTTATGGTCCTGTACGGGCAGAAAATAAAGATAAATATTGATTTCTAAGCCGCAACTTTACTGATTACTGGAATTACAACCTGACCTCAGTAATTGTTACTTACTTCTTTGCGTTTTTTTTTGTTTTTAATCAACTTATAAAAAATATTTGTGATGAAAATTTAAAAATATATTATATTTTTCAATAACCCCATTATTATTACTAAGATGACGTGTTAGTCTTATAACTTAAAGTCTTAAAACATATTTTTATTTTTTGTATACAAAAAAATATCCTCTAAAGAGCTAAAGATGAACTGATTATAATAAAATATTCTGTTTAGTACTCAATTTAATAAATGAGATTAGAAAACTATTAGTAATATTTGTAGGAAAAGCATTATATCAACTTGGTTCAACAAAATAATAATTAATCAATGCTTTTGAAATTCATTGAGTTTGAGTTAAAACTTTTATTTCACAAACTTCAAGGTACTTTCCCTCCGTGATCCGTTCATTTGTTTCACTTGTATATATAAAAGGAGCTATTGTAATGTTTAAACATTCAATTTATTTTAACTTTAAAGCTATGCATTGTTCCTTATTGGAATTTTAATCCAAATAATGATTGTTGAAAAGTTGAATTATTACGGTAAAATAGGGTGAAATCTTATAAGTCCATTTTATTTTGGTTTATCTTGATCATACAATTAAACAAAGATTAAATGATATTATATTTTCAATGTTATCGTTTTTATACCGAGTATTATTAGTATTCCATACCAAAAAGGTTTTATGGCCATGTTTAAACAATAAAAGTTTTAAGTGAACATACTCTGCAGGCACGCATGAATAAAATAAACCCGCAAACAAACGTCATATTCAAGGTCTATACGTAAGAGAAACTTGTTACAAAAATATTTTGTAAAAAACCACTCGATTTTAATTTTTATACATTATCATACTCCAGTCATTGGAACAAATTCTTTGTTCATATTGTTAGGAATTTCATTAGTTATTTCAGTTCTAGTGCCATACATGTTGATGTTTTATTAACTATTTTAAATAATGTCAGAGAGTGATGGTGTATCGTGTTATATAAACTGTGCTTTGGTATGTAGATTGTAGATATATAGAATAACCATGGAACAATAATAATTTTTGGGTTGGAATAATATTAATATTTACTATACTAAATAATAATTATTAAAGCAAATAACATATTATTCAATAAGTGCATTTGTTAATTAGGATTCACTGACACTCGTATCATGATAAAGTGAAATGTAATTGACTCAATTTTAATGTCCGAAACACCGACGATATTTTATCTTCATTTGAATCCATAGGACTGACTTGATTCCGAATTATTTATTATGTTATAAAAATGAGATGAATAAATTAAATTAAAGTTGTTTAAGGTGTACTTATAATTCTGTAAGTACATTAGTTTTATTTAAATAGGTGATAATTGATCTTGTTTTCTTTTTTTACTATAATTAGTAAAAACTCTTTAAGATAAGTTTACTTAAGGTTTGATTTGTTATTTAAAGTTGTAGTTGTAGATTTATAAAACAACTATATATATGTGATAATTTTGTCCTAATTCCAAATATACATATACATATGTATGTTTCACAATGATGTTACAATTTTTAAAATAAAACAAAAGTATCAACAGTATTTACATGTAGGTATACATGTAGAAGTTTAAAATATAAGGTTTTAAATTACAATATAATAGTCTTATCACCTACGACAGCTAACATCGACAAAATCAATTATCCGTTGTATTAACGAGAGATTATCGATGAGGCTTTCAAGATATTAATATTGTAGAACGAGAATTATCTCCCTTTATCGGACCTATTAGCTTTGCCTGAGCAATTTCGTAAACCTTTAATGCATTCTCAACTGACAGATGCCTTATTCAAAAAACCATAATGAAAGCTGTTAATGATGAAAAATAAAACATTTAAAAAGCTTTTGTTACATTTACATATCCGTTTTGGCTTCTGTAAAAAAAGTTTAGGCATGTTAATTGTTTGCATTAATGAATTGAATTTTTAGGGATTTTGAGACGAAATATAAAAATATCATACAAATCGTTTGTTTACCTTTGAGCGATTAGGTTTTTTATGAAAAAAATATTTTTCCACGTGTTTTTTTTCAAATTTAGTGTAAAGATTGTAATGACCCATGTATGCACGTATACTTTATTGTATATGTTATATTATTGATATTAGTAAGGAGGGGTTTAAATACACAAAATATTCCATATAAAATTGTTTCATAATCTTAATGTAATATTTAATTTACATATTAAGGTATTTCAATCCATTCATTACCCTGCTGTATGCATGTGCTTAATAAGAGCAGTTAAATTGTAAATTCAACATTACTATTCAACAAATAGCATAGAATTTCTTTTGAACCGGTAAAATTTTTCGGCGTTGGAGCCCAATTAACTCGTCCTCTTGCAAAGGAGTGCTTAATTAGAGCATACGATCCAATCTCTGTATTTTGGAATGTAATATTCATTACCTTTGATTGCTTTAACTTAATAGTATTTTATGAAATTGTTAGACACATGTATTTTCAATAATTCATTCAAAATTTAAAATGCCATACAAATTTAAAACTTAAAATGTATAAGGCTTATTACTGGGTGCTTACCTATATTTTTTACCTGTCTGCATCGGACATGTAAAGTATCATTATGTTCACCTTGTAGAAAAGCTGGGGCAAAATTAGTTATTTGAGTAAATGATTTCAGATTGAAATATACATAATTTACAATTTAAATAAAATTACAACATAAAACTTCGGTTTGCTTCGTTGGTATACTTAATTATGTTATTTAAAATTATTATATTTTTATTAGCTTAATTCATATCATTCATAATATCAAGTATTATATCAAATGCTGCTTTTAATTTAAATGAAACCTGTTACTAAAACTTCAAACAATGTTTTAAAAAGCTTAGTTGTTAAATATTCACATGAACAAAAACCCATAACTCAATTGCGGTAGGTTATACAAAATTCAGCTGATTCAGGTCAAGAATAAAAAATTCAAAGTACCGCATCATTTTTCGTCTATTCTAAATTTTAGTTTTATTAATTCAATTCGTTCTGCTGGCTCTAAAATTTTCAAAACTTTCATAGTTTTAGCGGTGTTTTTGTTAAATATTCAAAATAAATATAAATCATATATCTCATTCTGTTTGTATTTATTAAAATTTGTTAAATTTGTGTCATATTTTAATATTGTTAAATTTATTTAAATGTGCTTTAAAAATGTTATATTTTTTGAATTTATAGCAAAAATCTTAGTAAAAGAAATAAAATCAGTCAATAATTTTGAGTGATTTTTATGGAAAAGTAGCATGCTTGTGGCTAAACTACTTGGTAAGTATATTTTCACATATATCATTGCAACTTTTCAATAAGAATGATACTTTGGTTGTTAAACAAAACTTCATCTGAAAAATAACTTTTTAATTTATATTTTTAGTTATGTTTAAGTGTACATAAAATAAGTTAAGTTTTACTGTTCTAATCATAAGATACTTTATTTATCTAATGATTGTAAAGATCAAAGCTTCACAGTGTCTCTAAATAACCATCTGACAAACACAATTTGGTCTTTGGCCAAAATGAGGCTAATATCTCCCGAACTGCTCTGACTCCTCTGTTGAAGCCTTATATTTCTCCAATGTGTATAGAACACAGAACAAAATCTTTTTTACTCATTTTAATAAGAAAAATCGTCTTGAAGAAGACTAGAGTGAAGAGGCTCTTATTGAAATAGTGCATTCATCATCTAAAACTTCAATTCCTCCTAGGAACAGGTACAATAATAATCCAGCACTTTAGAATCAATATTCAAAAAATAATATCAGATATATTAAAAGGCATTTATATTTTATTCACATTAAACCATTGCTAATATTTTAAAATCTAGTAGTTTGCAGCCAAACAAAATCTATGAAGAATTATCAAAACTTCCCTAAACCAATGTTATTTTAACTTGATTTAAGACCGAAAAATGCTCTTATCTTGAAAGCACAATTAAAGAACCAAAAAGACTATCTGATTGTGGTGATCTTGTCAAAAATTTAGCAAATTCAATTATATATTTCTCTACACTGAACAAAAAACTATGTTTTAGAATCTACGTACATATTGTTATCTTCTTATGAACCGGCAGTTTGGTATTTGCTGAAATCAATTAACTTAGGAGTTTATATAAGCTGCATGTGTACATAGGGAGTAAATATAATACGACATATCATTATTGTCTCAAACTTTTCATCACGTCTTGCAAAGTACTTGCTTATAGCTGATGCTTCATTTTTTAGACAAGTTCAGAAGTTTTCCTTTGGATATTCTTCCCTCAATCGTATTCTTTTCTTTTCCATTTAAAAGCCACATATTTTTATATTAAATGTGATTAAATAAAATTTTTAAGCATAAAATCCTCAAATTATTCTTGAAATGACAGCGTATATTATTTACCTAGATGGTAGACATTTGCATCGAAGAAGCCTCGCTTGCTATAAACAAGCACTTGAAGCCATATTATAATTTTTATTTTAAAATTGTACAGTTACATTAAAACAAATGTATAAATTATAATTTATACATTTATGTAAGTACGCTGCACTCGTCACTGACACATTATGAAAGATCTGTGCGATGCAGTAATGTTGTAACCTTAATAGGTATATGATGTTAAAACATCATATATTCCAATGCTTTTAAATATATAAGCGTTGTTAAATTACCTCATGTCGTGACACAGATTTATTTAAGTTGTCTGAGTTAAAAAAGGGTTTATTTTGTTACAGATTTAGTAGTTATTCCAGATTTTGAGTACGACTATTTACCTTTCATATGTTATGTTTGCTCCCTAATTAAACAAATATAAAAGGATCAAATATTTCAGTTCTAAGAAAACGTCTTTGTCGTTTCCATAGCTGGACGTATTTTCATAACTACAAAATTCAACATATTTTCATACTAGCTTTTCGCCCGCAGCATCGCCCGCGTGGAGTTCGGTTATATCGCGTTTCCAAGAGAACCTTTCAAAAGTCTGGGATAAAAACTATCCTATGTTCTTTCTCAAGGTCAATTCTATCTCTGTACCAAATTACATTAAAATCAGTTCAGTGGTTTAGGCATGAAAGCGTAACAGACAGACAGACAGACAGAGTTACTTTCGCATTTATAATATTAGTAGGGATTTGATCTATATGTCGAAAACTGTAACTTTTATTGGATTTACGAAGACCAAAGAACAAATTTACGATTATGATCCCATAAGAAATTCTACGTTCTACTACTGTTGACAGAGCTCATACCCTCCTTGCATCTATTAAATTGGTAGAAATAACTAGCTTTCACACTATAGTTTTAAGAATAACTTGTATTGTAAGAGTAGGTATATTTTCTCACAATATTATTTAACCTTTTCTTTTTAAATACAAAGATGTATCAGATCTTTATTAATGTACCTATATTTAAAATAACAAATGTGCTGCTGAAAAACTAAGTTATGAAATACATCAAAATATTTAAAACAGTCTAGCCGTGGAATTAATAACAAAACATAAACCACCCGCAAACTAACATCAGTAGCACAAATATTAATTTTACTTTCAACTCAATTAATCTATATCAAAAGGAACTAACACTGTGGAGCAGAATTTATATGGCTGTAGAGCTGCTGTAAATCGCCGTTAATAATTTTACCTGCTGTTTGATGGCTGTGGCTGTTATAAATTGGAGTGGAGTTACGTAGGCCTGTCAACCGATCCCTGCCAATCATGCTACTACTTATAATGACATATCGTTTAGTCATATCACAAAGCTTAGGATGAAGTTTAATCTATACCAAAATTCACTTTCACATATATTATCACCTATAGTTGACTTTAAAATATGTAAATACTTATAAGGGTATCATTATAATAATACGATAAACTGCCAATTGTGAGGTAAAATAGAAACAAATGATTGACACGTACTATATTTAGTTTTGGAAATATTTCTATTTAAAATTATTAATTTTATGAGTAGTGGTAGAATGGATTGGATATCTTTAGTTTCGAAAAGAATTTACAGATTAATATTGTAAAAGTTAAGATTATATATATTTACGCTATAAATAAGTTTAATGTCATCATTTATAAAAAGCATTTGCAGACTTTCATACGATGGTAATTCTGATAGAAGTTATTGGTGCTAGATGTCATTAAACTAAATCGCCACATGAAGGTTGACTGCTAAGGCCTCCACTTGACTCCTATTGGTGAAAATCCAGCGGTATTCGAGCGGCAATAAAAGATCATCAGTAAAACAATATGTATCATCGCTGAACTAATTGCTAAGATACCTAAAAGATAGCTTCTTGTTAATCTTACGCTCATCACCTTACAGAGACGGGAACCTATAGTGATAGGACTTTTTAATTCAAGGTGACCCGAGTATAGGTCATTTATTCTCTTAAAAAACAGAACTCAATTTTCACTTTATCTTTATTAATTAGGTACTATTGAATATATAAAAAAAAATTGTTATTTATTTTGTAATTACTAAAAACACTAACACACTAACGAAACACTACAAAAAAAATAAAAACCTGGCAGTAATTAAGTATTTAATATTTTTAAATTCATACTTACTGCTTTATAAAATTTAGACGATCTAACCTCTTCATATTTATGCCAATAATTTTTTTCTTTTCAGACGAATATAATTTTAGCTCTTAACTTTTTTATGAATTATCAATAAGACTGAATCGAAATCGAAATCGAGTTGGGTACGGTAACTGTGACAACTATAGTTTATTATAGACCCTCAGGCTTATCACAAGCAGAAAATTAAACAGTAATTGTATTTATAAGCAAAAATAAATAATAAATAATTAATGATTAGATTTTTCCTGTTACTTGAAACCTCAATTTTAATAAATAAAGAGGTTAAAGAAAATTAGAGTACCAAAACACAAAATTACATTTCTTTTGAATCAGTGTTTTTAAAAAATTTTGTATAAATTATTGTAGTGTCTTGATTTTCAGAATTAAACTTAAAAATAAAGCTACCTCTCATGTATGAGAGGCGGGCCTTTAACTCAAAGTACTACTACTAGGTCACCACTGACTTTTACCATCTGTCATTATTTCATAGGAAAAAAATCCAAGTCCTGAAAAGATTTTTTTTAAACTTATCAAAAGAAATAATATAATCAACATATAGAGACCTGCAATATTATTTATTTTAATATTTTTAATAGTGTTTTTACAAATAGAAATCATTCGTGATAGAATTGGTTATTTTATCTAAAAGTTTCAATTCACTCTACACTTCAATCCTCTATTCTATATCCGTTTGTACCGTATGTTCCTTTTAAGGTCTTTTAATATTTTATTTCAATAGAAGCAAATATTGTTTTCGTTACCGGTGTTATTGTTAGCCATTAAATTTACAAAACTGAATATTTTATTATAATTAAACAATAATTGTGTAAAGAGTTCTCAATACAATTGTCTATGGTTTTATACAAAAACCCATGAATTATGTAAACTTTTGAAAAAGTATTTTGTTGACAAGACAAATTTATATAAAAACTAATAGAACTGAGGACTAATGTTCGTGTCATTATAATGTTTCATTTTATAAAATTTCCTCCTAGTACTGCTTTATATTTTAATATATAATTTTTGCTTATTTCAAGATGTTTCATTCGTTTAGATACTATTTCTGAATTAAGACGATATAAATACATTGTTGAGGTGGTAGAGCTTAGCTGCGGTCGATAACTACAGCTCAAACATAGTCTGGCTTGACCGGGGAAGTACCACCCTCCCACAGAAGGTCGGCATGAAGTGGTGTTTAATGGCCGAGTTTTTTCCGATGAATGAAAGAGCCAGCAGCCCTTTCCCAGTTTGGGAGCTGGGAAAGGGCTGCTGGAACTGGAAAAGAGGTGGGATCCCTTCCTGCAATCTCCTTATTCCCACCCCTCCCACTTCACCAACAACTATGACTGCCAGCATATGGTGCGGATGTCCATGAGCGACGGTGACCACTACCCATCAAGTATGCTGCCTATTCAATTGACACCTTGCTCATTAAAAAATGTGCGGGAGATGTCATTTAATACAATAGCTGATTGGGGAATTCATATTGGGGCTCCAGTGTTATGGGGTTGGTGCTTAGCCAGACCTAGCATAACTATAAAAGCTTTAACCAGCCAGACAAAACCAGAAGAGCTCCTCACAGCCTCTTTAGTGACTGTACTTATTGGACGCTTTATACGTTAAAATAGATATGCACACCGCAAAATAGCATGAATTATGTTCGGTTGCTTGACATATTCATTTACCAATAGTAAGCCTTTTAAATTAAAAACAAATATCTTACGCAATTTAATTTCATTAATAAGAACTTATCACCAAAACTTATTCGGAAGGGGTTCTAATAGTTAGGTAATTTTCAATTAACTCCAGCTAACCGCAACAAATTAAAATACATGACCGCGTAATAAACAACAGAAACCCATTTTCTTCAAAGAATCTTGTAGGTGTTTTCAAGAGGTTTCACATAAGATTACCAAAGAAGCATTACACAATTTAAGGTGAGAAAATTAAAACGACATCGCACTGTATAACATTCACAGAGCTGTTTATTAAGAATTCAGCGATTTTAAATAGAATCTAAAATGTGCCAACTTGCCTTCTAACTGGTGTATAGAACGCCTTGCGAGTTGTCATTTTATATTAATGCTGCGGTCTTATTCCATGAATAATCGCCTGTGAGAATATATTACTATTATTGTAAGAGAGTATTAAATAGGTATGGTTAGTATTTAATAATAAATCTACTTAAGTCAATAACAGGATTTAATGAAGTTAAACAAAATATGAAATCTATTTGAATTTTAAAATTATTAAAATGATTGACATACTTTGATAAGTATTTTTTTACCTGTCTTTGTTAATAATAATAACAAACAAAATGTTTTTATTACTTATTTCTTATTATTTTATCAGAATCTTTAACGCCTCCCATATGAAGGTACATATAAGAAAGACGTGCTACGTTAGCCATAAATTTAAAAATGCATGTGGAAACGTGCTAGGTATAGAATTTTATTGCAGACCGTTCCATATACGTTTGTTAACATTTTTATGTTGTTCTGTTGGATTAGGTCAGAAGTGGTTATATAAGAAGTGCGAACGATGTCAAGGCGCTGCACTGTTGAATTTACTTTTTAAATCTTGCATGACGAAATTTTTCTAGCTGCTAATAAAAGAGATTTTTAACTTTATTTTTAACTGAGGTGCTGTCAAGTAACAAAACATTTTATATTCAAAGTTTTATGTACGACAATTAAAAAAATATTTTTGATAGGTTAGAGGTTTAACCTTTTAACATTTGTTTTTCTTTTCCTTTTATACTATAAAAGAAAAGAAAGGGAAATGTTTTCAATTGTCAAGTGAACGAAGTCAATGCGGCCTGCTACAAAGTTATAAAATTTTATCCTCGCATTTTCTTTTATTTGAAGTTGCGACCCCTTTCGCTTAGATAGCATTTTTGTCATAAAGAATTCAAAATAGCTTAGAAAAATATTTTAACATTTATGCAGGTAAAATGGAAAGGAATAATGTTCCTCGTTAAGAACCTTTCATTTTATGATTTTACTCAGCAAAACGATTGTTTTATATAAACAATAAGAATAATTAATAGACAGATCAAGTTTATTCAGGAAGAAGTTACGAAATTAAAAAGAGAAGTTAAGAACAAAGACAGAAAAGAGTTTTGTAACAAAAAGAATGTTTCTTTCAATTATTATAGTTTATAATTTTCAAATATTAGTTTTATAATATGATATATGCTAACAATTGTAAAAATATATTATTTAAATTTATATTTTGACTATTATTTATCTATCTTATTGTATATTTCAATAATTACGAAGAATGTATACGATCGCAGTTGTTTCAGGTGGGTTTTGTTCAATTATTATCCTTAAATGTCACACATTTTTCACAGACAGAAAAGTCATAATACTTTGAAATTTTATTTTATAATATAATGTAGAATAAATGAGATTAAATTGAATAAAAAAATAAATAAATATGTAAATACACAATATTTATCACCTTCAATTAAATAAGGTAATTTTTTGTTCAAGTTTATTTATACTATACATATGTATGTACATTGTAAATTCAAAATAAACTTTTCGATTATGTTATATCCATCAAGCAGTCTTACAATGAATTAATGTATATTTTAGATTTTAATGACTTGTTTTAAGCTAAACTTTAGATAACCTGCTAAATAACCAGTATTTTTATCATTGAATATCTTATACAAGACATATTTCATTCATTTTAACGTAGATATTATACTTAATATTCTTTCAGTTATAAAAATTATTTGTAAATTTCAGCAATATAAGACATGGTTGGCTTCAATTGCCAATTTGAATGCATAGAAAAATAAATGCACAAAAAGATAATTATTAAAATAATATAATTACATTTAAGCAAAATTAAATCTATGCTACGTCCTAATATGTAGGATGATTTTTTTATAACAAATCTTATCATTTCATCTGTAAAGAGGAATACAAATTTTCCTAGAAATATGTGAGCTCCGATGGGCGTTCAATTGCGTAACAATATACTCAAGTATAAAAGATATGTATAAGAAAATTTTTCATATATACAATATAAATATAAGTAAAGTTTTGTGAGAAATATTCTCTATCGAAATATACACATTGTGTTGAGACGATCGCCACATGTGGCTCTTATGGCAGCGATAATAATCTTCGAGAGGCCTCAAACTCAATAGAAAGTAATAGATGATCTAACAAGGAAATATTACATTTTGTTATATGGATATTATTAAATGAAATAAAAATAATCTGAAGGTGTTTGTTATATCATTGATGACTTAAAAAGTAATATGTTTTTTTTATTTTAAATTATTGTTTATGAAATTAAATCGTGTCGATTCAATGAAAAAGATAAAACGATTATTTATGATGATTTTTTATTGTGTTCAACAAGCCTAATAGAGTGACTAACATCTTTAAAATTAACAAAGACAAAAAGTAACACTGTTACATTTTAGTCGTTTGAAATATAAGAGGAGAATACAACAAAAGAAGGGTTAAAATTTGTTAAGAAGTGAAAAAAGTGATGCCAAATTAAATTTCTCATGAAAACTGATTAATGAAACTGTAATATTATTTCATTAAAAGTATATATTATATTTTCAATAATAACAAATTTTGAGAAACGAATAAAACTCTTTTCAAATTTTATGTTCCGTATAAATTGTGTTTATGTTTCTCTCTAAAAGCATTTCTGTTCCAAGAACGCTTTGAGAATTCCAAAACAATATGCGTTAATATAATATAAATCAGTTTATCAGAATGATTCCAGAGTAATAAAGAAGATGAAACTATCAAATACGTTTTTACTTATCTCAAGGACAATTCGTGGAAAATTTATTAAAGCCAAAGACGGGCTTAATCGGGCTTTATCGTTGTTTCTCTAATGGCTTCCCTACAGCGCTGGCTCGCACGATACCATCTCAAAATGCTATTTCAAACGTCTCGTAGAGTCACATATAATATTATATTTATCTGTGAAGAAAATATCTTTTGAACAGCAAATGTATATTTTTATAGATTTCCATGTTTATGTACTTTAACTAGGTATTAGTTTATCTTTTCAAATTAAGGGTTATTTTTTTTTTTAATTAATATAAATAAGCTTCACAATTGCTTAATGCAACGATTCCGTATGACAATTTGAATCCATTTTTCTAATGTGGTTGAGCAATAAAATGACCTTTATTTAGTTGAATTTTATTTGCCGCCATTAAGAATATATATTATGTAATACACAAGTACATAAGTCTACTCAACCATCTGACAATGAGCTAGATACAGTGTTACATAATAAATATAACGGACTATAACATATATAACAGACTATAAACATGTAGCCTGTTAATGATTTCTTTTTAAATTTTAAGTCTGTTATTTATTCAGCAAATGGTTGAATAGTCCGTATTTCATACAAACTAATAAACACATGTATCACAGAACAATTTGATAGTGCTAGAAATTGACTATACGCATCAAAAAGACGATCACATGATAAAACAAAATACGGTACACATTAATCAGAACACATAACATTTATTAGAGATAAATTACTAAATTACATATGTATATATAATAATACGAATTAAATGAAACATATCACGTAAAGTATTAATATATTACAATGTTAAGCCGAGTCGTACCTACTTGGGGTCCAGGGCAAATATGCGTATCTTGGTGCAAATATTGGACTCTTGGGTCATGACCTGAATCCACCGCAACCATCGGTCAATCTCTCTTAACCTTCAACATCATTCGTGTACATACTTTTGCTAGAAATAATAGTTTTATCACATTTTGTTATCTCTAAGTAATATACGATTTGTTGCTAAATAATGTAATTTTTAGAGATTTAACGATTTCAAAATACATTATATTATAATAATTATATAGATAATTTAACAATGGTTCTGAATCGTTAATTTCAAAAATAAATTAAATTTCTTGGTTGTTAAATTTTTATTTTAGTAATTTATCTCCATCTTATATTCAAACATAATTCAACCTTATATTAGTTAAGACGTATTAATTTCTATTTTAATGGATTTACATAAATTGTATTTACAGTAAATTTGTATTTAAATTTAGTTTTTGGCACGATGTTAACTCGACCCTTAAATTTATTTCGTTAACAAGTGAATGATAGTGGAGTTCAAAAATTATAACTAAAATATAATGAATGTCTTGTATATGTCCAACTTTCTTTATTCCTGCGTACTTTTAGCATGGCGTCTTCATAAAAAAGGAAGAATTATTTCAAGACGTAACAGATTACAACACAGAACGTTTTACTTGTTTCTATTCATATAAACAAAGCCACAATGAAAGTGTATCTTTACATACATACTGAGTTTAAATTAATTGCTCTGAAAACATTGAGTGTTCCAATTAATTGATGACCGCCCTCAGCCATCGAAAGGTCAAACGAATTAAGGTATTTTGTTGAAATATATAAACGAGATCCTCACAGTTTTACCGCTTAAAACTAATAAAGTGTTCTTATTATTTCTTGTTATTATGAAACTAAAAATGCACTGATAATCGTTCGAAGCATAACTTACCAACTTTGCTTCCTCTCTGTTTTTACAATTTTTGATCATGACTTAACGATTGACGAAAATATCTTTTAAAATTGTATATCAGTCGCGCATGTAAATAACATTGTAAACAGTACTTTATATTCTAAATCGAATGTATACGAACAAACGTTTTAGAACTAAAACATTAAAATGCATTGTATTCCGACAATTCCATAACATATGTTTCAAACCCAAAAATGCTTGAATGTACTGCATTTATGACAGGAATTTTCTTTTCAGTAAGCAATTTCTTTGTAGATTTATATAGAAGTTTCTCAAATGCTTACACAACCAGTGTGTTCGATCAAAAATGTTACTAGCTCTTGGAATTGAATCTTTCAAAATATAAATTGGGTGCTGTATTATTAAAAGGCATTTTATTTGAAATTTCAGCTACTTCAATGTATTACAGTAATACGAAAATTATCAATACAGTTGATATCAAAGAAGATATAATGGATATGTCTATCAGTAAAGAACTAAATGGAGTAAAATCAGAAAGATTGTTATTGTAATAACGATTATTCGAAATTCGCGAATGAAATATTTTGCTTGCGGACGGATAAATTCAATGTGACCTAACATTCAAATCTCGTATGTTTTTTGAAAGAATTAAGTTATTTTAAAATATCGTAGCTTATGGGTCGAGTTATTAATAGTAAATTATAATAACTTATAACTGTATGGCCAATAATTTAAAAGAAATGAATCCTGATCATTAAACATTTTAGCAGAGATAAATAAATAAATAATACTTTCCTTATTTTTGTCTTATTGGAACACAATTTTTGATGGCTATATTGAATCATTCGATGGCTACATTTAAATTAAACATCTTAAACAAATATTTACATCTATCAATCTTAAAAATAAACAAGTGAACATCTCGTTGCAAATTAGAATTAGCATATTAAAAACATTTATATCTTTATATTACAGTAATTCCAACACCGGCTCGTCGCAACATATGTAAATATAATTACAAAATTTACGTGTAATAAAACATCGAAATTCAGTGCTTGCTATATTTATAGAATAATTTAATTTTCATTTATATATTTCTTTATGATTATTTTCACCCACATCAGGAATATATTTAGAAGTTACGAATTAATAAGAGAAAAGGTGATGGCACAGGTTTTCGGTATTACATATAATATGAGTTCCTAATTGCTTTCTATTACTTTATTTTTAATTAATACATAATTGTGTCAAACAAAAGAAATACAAGTGCAATAATAATAAAAAAACAACAAAATGGCACAGTTTGGATCGAGTTGATCTTAATAGAGTTTCTTTTGTAAGAGCTCGGGGCTTCAGACTAAAAGCTTTTGATAGCAATAAAAACAAACAAAACAGATAAATTAAAAAGGAAACTCTTTTTAAAAACATTTATCTCATTATATGTTTACGTTTATTTCAATTTTGTAATCTGCCAGCGATTAATTAATATTATTTTCGATTATTTTATTTACATTCGAGTTCAGTAATACAAAACAAAAAAATATTAGATGAAAATATTTAACAACTTTATTAATATTTACAAATTGTCCTTGACGTGGGTGAAAAATGTATCTAACTAAATGCTAATCTTTTTTACAATCACCAACCTCAATCATCGACTACACTTTACACAAGGCACTGAATTTAGAGAATATGTGTAGTGACATACATAGAGTTGCAACTCCAATAGCTTGTTTGACACTGGAACCTGACGACAAAAGTTACAATCAGTTTATAAAGTGATTAAAATATTTCGTAAATGGTAACCAAAATCTACATACCAGACGCAGTATACATAGACAGGTGTGGTGAACGTGCTATGTTAAGAGTCGCGTTCGCCGACCGTGTGTAAGGCGGCCTGGTGGGTTGTGTAGCTTCACACCGCACTGAGATGTAACCTTTGATAGTGGTCACTCTCACTCTCAATGCTCGCCAACTGGACCGAAGACCGAATTCATCAGCCGACGATTCTTCAGTGTTATCATTTATCCAAGGCTCGTGCTATGCAAATATTAAAACTCATAACATTTATAAATTAATAATAATTGGACAGATAAGATATCAAAGATAGTAGAAAAATATAAAATATCAAAAAGGTAATAAATATTAAATTTGTAAACGGTTTTTATATTGTAAAATAAATTAGACGCGTTAATTTCTCAGTACGGTTATATTACCGAAGTGGTTTTAACAATAAAGAAAAACAGCCTGAAGAAAATATTAATAATTTGCGTTACAAGCTATCAGAACCAGATCACATTCGTCCTATAATATCGTTTTACAATTAATTTTAAAGTTAGCGAAAGAAAAATATTTCTTGCAGTATCTACTTCAATATAAACTCTATATTAAAATATTCTACTTTATTCCGAAATGGTATTCTTTATAATTGTAATCTTTTTGCCTGTCCTCATTGAGAAATAAACGAACGTAAATCTATTTTCAAATATGTATTAAAATGTGTTTGTTTGAAATCAATAAGTCAGAAATTTTAATACGATATATTATAAACTGCCTCTGAATGCCAACAAATATTTCTACACACCTTTTCAGGCCTTCCATCTATAAACCAAACGATATTTGCTGGTGGCATCGCTGGTTTGGTGGAACAGTTCAAAAGAACATCTTCCCCCAATTGAACGCTGCCTGAAGCTCCAGTTATAACGGGATCCTCCTTTAGAGTTACTGGCAAATAAAACAATAAATATATATTAACAGTTTAAGCAATACTTATGATTACTTGCATTGTTCTAGTGGTTCATGTATCCTAGTGGTTAACTATTATATATAGTATGACTCCTAATACTAAATATTTGGCCTAGTTTTTGAATCAGCAAACTTACCAGCTACCGTCAGATACTTGGTCTGATTAACAACAGCAAACCGAGGTCCCTCAGTGGAAACTTCGCAAGTGAAGGAAATCCTGGTGTTGTGTTTCTTTGGTAGCACCACGCTGATGGAACAGCTGTGCATGTTGCAGAAACCACGAGACACACCACCAGCCGTCGTATTGAATGTTCGGGTTGGAGGCTTGAGGAAAATTAAAGGATATTAAAGAATGCAATATATAAAATAGCTAACGTGTCCATGTAAAAACATAATGTGGTAATTGCTGACTTATTGGCTACTTAATATAATTATATTTTTAACATCAGATAAACTAATATTGACCTTATACTTGTATAAGTATTTCGTACCATAACTTAATACAATAACTGGATATTTATGTTCCAAAGGATCAAGGTACGAATCATGCTCGTGTTAATGAAATCTTTAGTTCTATATTTTGCTTATTCAAATATTACTTGCATTCTTATGTCAGAAGTTTTTGTCCTTGAATTACTGGTATATTTGTGCTAAGAGTTTCGTAAAATGGCTATTATGATAAAAATAATATGATTTGTGAAGGATTACAGACAAAAAAATGTATAACAACGATTCTAAGCATGAAAGAATATTGAATTATATCTTTTCTGTAGCCAATTTAAAAAAATATTATGTTGTCGTAATATCTAACAGAAAATTTAATTTTGTTAGTGGCCTTTACAATAATGTCTTGTGTTTTATTTTACATCATGCCACAAACTTATTTCCATTAACATCTTCACAAATAAATGCTGTAGAGAAAATAAATAATAATTCAAATAAAATACAAAAGAATAACGTTAAAATGGATGGTACCTAATATCTGGAGCCTGCATTTTATTTCACTCGTTTTACTTTATTGCATTTATAAATAGCAATCTTCCTTTGTTCAAACAAGCTCCCGACTTATAAAAAAAGTTGACACGAGCATAATTTTTTGTTCATCACAATGAATTTTTAATCTAAATAAAATTGCAACAGAAATATGTATCTGAAATAGTTAGAATTTCAAATAAATCTTTTTCGTGGTGTTTGGTGGTTCTCGTATAATTAAATACAATAAAAAATATTATTGAATTTACATTAATAATAAAATTGTTACGTCTCAATTTTTATATGATTTATTTATCAGTCATTTATATCTAAATATAAATATAAGAAGTCCTGCCACAGTTTAAAATTAATACTACATTGTATTTTTTTTATAGCATAATCGAAGAAAATATTCCAAATACTACCCCATAATGTAATATTAAACATTAATAACAACATTTGGGTTAGTTATACCACAAATATATGGATATGATAATCATATTCAAATAAGCCTCATATATCGCTATAAATATAGCTGTCGTATTAATATTTGCAATATTGATATATAGATCAGTAGCATTGAACAAATTAATTTGTATTCATATAATATTGGGGTTGTGATTGGAATTAAAATTTTTCTTTATTATAACATTTATTTTTGGGTTCTGGTAATATTGAAAATATGTTTGAATGTTTAGGGAAATTAATAAATTTTATGTCCAATTTTATAGTTGCTTAGTAATGAATACATTTTTCATAATATTATCATACACTCTTAACCTTGTTGAAGGCGTTAAAGTAATAAAATCAAGAATGTTCTTTGTGTTCATATTACGAGTGGTTAATGGGGCGTGCCTTATCCGACTCACACATTTGGTGGGTAACGGTTTATTTATACAATTTAAAGATATGTTTAGAGATAAAATTATAAACTTGCTTTACTATTAATGTTTCATAGTATTTGTTGAGTGTATCAATTATGATATTCACCTGTTGTTCGGGTGTGAAACGAAATATCTCGTTGGTGTCTCTATACCACTTCACAGAGTGGAGTGGTGGGTCCCCCTTTTCGTTGACATAGTGGCAAGTAAGGTCGGCATCGCGTCGTGGGTCACCATATTGGGGCACCTCCAAATAAGTGATATTGTGTGCTGTAACTATCACTGCAAAGAAATATTTTGTTAATGTTGTACGTAGCAATACAACTAAAAACTGGAAAAACAATGACCATTTGCTTCATAAAGAATAAACTGAGTATTACATGTAACCCGTGTGATTACATCTTATCATACGTATATGTAAAATGATAAATATAAAAAAGCTCAATTATTTTGAATAAAAAAGTGGGCTTACTAACCAAAAATCCATAAATGTACAAATCGTTTACAAAAACTGCAAAACGGTGCAAAATATTAATAGGAATTGAAAACTGTTGTGTTAACTGAAGTGAATGGTTTGAAACTTTTTTAATTATGGAATTGCTAATAATAAATGTAACAAAAACAAGAATTATTTAAAACTTAAATAAATAACAGAAAAATATAACGCGGTACTATTTACTTAATAAAATTTTTGTTTCACCATACGTTGTGAGTGTAAATAAATTGAATCAACGAGAATTATGTACATCTGACATAAAGTACTTTTCAATACGCGCTAAAAGTTAATTACATTTTAGATGAAATAAATCAAGCCTCACAAACGAATATAGATATATTGATTTATTCAATTTGGAATATTTAATTAATTTCTGTATTTTGTTCTATTATACCTTTGTGGAGTCTTTACTCCAAAAAAAAGTAAGTAAAGCAGGTCAAATATGCTTCTTGGTACTTAGTATTACGTTAATAGTATGATATGATAGTATTACCAATAGGTCACATAACTATATGTACATGTACAAAATTGTAGGAAGTTTTCATTAATTTAATTAAATAATATCATGACACCCACTTGTACATGACACATACTCCAATTGGACGACAAATAAAAGATGACAGAACTGTATTAAATTCTCAGTATACGAGCCACAAATCTTTCTATATTTTTTTTATTAAATGGCTTATTCCTTTTGGTATTATATTTTGAGTATCATTATATATATGTAAAATTTTCCGTTGTAGGTACCTGCGACAAATAAAAGAACCAGAAACATTTGGTCTTCTAACACGACATTTAGAAAAGTATGCTTAATATAAGACTACATGATACATAAACAAATTCAAAAATAAAGAAAAAACCTAAGGTCAGGGACGTTGTACAAAAAATTTGAAAATATTGGTCGAAATTTTCGCATAAAATAAGGACTGACAAAGTAAATTGGATTAAGGATGAAATAGAATGGTATCTGAGGAATGAAAATGCCAAATATGATGCCAAACTAAAATATGGGAGGACAACTTACCAAAGAGTTAGAAAAGGATAACCAGAGATAGGAGAAATGGAAGAAACTGGGAGACGTCCACGTCTATAGACAAACTGAACAGCTTAAAATAAACAGTGAATAAAGGTTTTACTTTTTATTGTACTGTACATTCGATAAAACGCTTTTGACATAAAATAAATTTTAAACTTTTCTCCATCAGTGTGAAACACTCACTCAGTAAGTTTTTGCGTTATGACAAGCATTGTAGATGGTTCTCGCTAACATTGACATTGATATGTATCCAAAGTTTCAAGATGATAGTCTTCACAGTTAAAACTTGAAGGTTGTGTAAACTAACTCACTAATTCATTTGCTCATTTATCGGAGAATTATCTTTTTATAGAGTCTTAGTTCATTTAAATGGGTCTCTCATAGGTATATATATATATATATGTATATATATTGTATATATATATCTAAATAGTTTCAAATCTAAATTGGTCAATAATCGTTACTTCAAACACGAAAAAAAAAACATTTAGTGTTTCCTAAGAGATTTATATTATAGAAAACTACATAATTATTTATCAATATGTTCGCTTTTATACAATTGAAATTGCATGAGTTAGCCGATTAAATAATAAACCGATAATTAAAAACGGCCCAACGGAGGTAAATGCGAGAAAAGTTTGTTTTAAAGTTAATTCCCGAGCACTTCCATGTATGTATGTATAAACATCATAGCAGACACCTCGTTAAACTACTAATTAGTAGCCATTCAATGAGTATAATTTCATATATGAAATTCATACAATGATGCTCATGTAAGATGAAAGAGACTTATAGAAGCTCAGTTGAACGCAGATAATTTTAAGACCTATTAACATTCCACTTTGAATGATTACTTAATGCTGGTAATTATCTTTTTCTGATGTAGAGCGTTTTTTATAAAATACGTTTCTCATTTCTGCTTCTTCAGATCAGATGTGTATGTCCTATTAGTTTAATAAACTCGACCATAAAACAATTTTTTATATGGATTGTATTATTGAAAAGATATTTATATAAATATATGTATATAAAATGTGGGTACAATTTCTGCATGGAAAACAAAAGTAACGTGTCGCAAAGGGTAGTGAATGATAAAGGAATATATGTAATTAATCCTCACAACTTTTACATGGTACATATTATATATGTAAGTATACGTAATTTGTAATAATGGTGGAATTTTTTATATTATGAATTAATCTTGAAAGTTAAGGAAAAATTATAATGTCCCATTTCCTTAAGGCAATATCTTGACTTTTAGATTCACCTTTGGTATTTGAAATCTTTCCTTAAATATATTTAGTGTTGAAGGAAAGATATTATCGACAGTTTACAAAATGAGGAAATGAAATTTCTCATAATCATTTGAACATAATATCCTGAAAGTACTTTTTCTACCCATTTGTATAAAAAATTTTTTTTTCTAGTCTGAAGTACATTTGTTATATTAATATGAAAAAAGTTGTACAACTATATATACATCTCACTACATTAAAAAAGTAATAATGTTTATGAATCTTTCAGATAGAGAATCTGCAAGCAATAACGCCTACAGAGGCATCTCTATTATACACTATCTTGTAAAACTTGGAAATAAATATTTTTAGAACAACTTTCATTTATTTAGAGCATCAAAAAAATTAAAGGCTTTTATCAATAGAATTACGATCCAAACTTTAGACCGTTTAGTTTTTCATGCATTTTTAACAAAATTGGGAATTCTTGAAGATAAAACTGGATTTTCAAAAGCTCTTTTAAATACCAATCCAGCGTTTACACAAAACCAAAATTAACAAAGGCCTTTTGTGGCCCCTAGTTAAAATATAAAAAACCTTAAAATCAAAATCCACTGTATTTTGAAAGGAAAGCATATTTTGTTTTTTAAATTCCAACATAATGAAAGTGTTACTACTTGTTATACTTACTATGATAAAAGTTGCATTTAATTTTCATATATACATTATTTTTTTTGGTCTTAGCTAATTGTAGTTTGTTTATTTTTAATGCGATGATATATTTGTTAATATTATTAGCCAATCCCTTTTTTGGCTATTACTCACAATGAATACGAAGCGTTTTAGTCTGTTATTTACTAAATTATTGGATAATTTACCAATCAAAAAAAGGGCCCTTTATCTTACAGAGTGTTCACTAAACTTTCAATTTTAATCGAATACAAAAAAAAATAAACGAATTAGCTACTTTACATTACGATTGATTTTTTACTGAGTATTTCTTGATTGCATATAATATTAGCTTCTAGATAGTAAAATAGGATTTTATAATATAAGAAGCAAGATATAGTACATTGACCTACATCTTAAGTCGTTTAAAACACCTCTATTTAGCTCCATGTAATATGCAAGAGGCTGGTTATTTCCTTCTACTGCTTTTAACGCTTATACAAAAATAAAAAATTCATAAAGCATAGTAGGGATAAGACGTAATGAATTTTCCTTTCATATTTAAGACAGGAAAATATTTAAATAAACATGAATATAGCACGTGTAAATTTATATTTTTTCAGTGTTTGAATAAAGAATTGATCATTTTTTTTAACATACTGCGTTATAACATAATCCGGATCATTGCCTAGCAACAGGAGTATTCAAAGATGATACCGTAGTTAAGAAATTATCTGTCATTTATATCCTAGAAAAATATGAAACTACAATACAAAAAATGAAATATTTTATTTATTCGGCAACCATTTATATAAATGTACTTATTTTATAATACATATATTCAACATGACCAAAATATTAATTGATTTTAATGGACTTATACAACGCTTTATTATCAAAATTCCTTATTTTCAAAATAATAAAAGTACTGAGGAATTTTACAAATTGTTATTCAAGTTTAGAATTTTCTCATCCGAACTTTGATCAGCATATTTCAATACAAAAAAAGTATTGTTGAAATACCTAATTTTCACTAACAACGTCAAAACTCCGACAAAATTTTGAATTCAGAATTGTTCGAGTCTCTTGAATGAAACTGTTAGAGTTTGTTTAAACTGTAATCATAATGGCAAATACCGTTCAGGAATTCTATCGAATAATTTCGTATTCACTATAAAATGCAGGAGTTTTAATCTTTTTGAAGGTATTTGTATAATTACCTTATTTTAAATTGTAATGAATTAAGATATGGTACATATATGTATATACTTTTAATATTAATATATTGCATAGGAAACATCTTATACATACATAAAATATGAATATCCCTGAGAGTTTCTGGGTGTTACGTTCGTTTTTGCTTTAAGCTTTAGTCCTTAAAATTGTTTTGTTTTTGTAGAAAAAGTTATACGATTTCTTTGTTATTATTGTTTGTTGAAGGTAGCAAAATGTGATTAGACAATAAATGGAAAATTGTTTCAAATTAAATCAGTCATCATAAGAAATTACGACTTATCTCTTTATATTTAAAATTGTTTTAGCTGTCCTATTTTATACATAGTAACTATATAATGTATCATATAATATACCATATAATATATCATAGAAAAATTGTGGTCATATAAAATCAATATAAATCATAATAGATCTATCTATTGGGTATCTTATTCTTAGACGGAAAAATAGTAGCATCAAAAAATACAAATATTTATCAAGAAACCCTTACAAATATATGTTACATATCATAAAAATACCTCTCATTTTGTTGTAGCAATAAACGATAAAAAAACATATGGACTCGCATTAATTAAATTACTTATTCCATATTGATAATTCATTTAATTTACACAATAAATAGAATACTTTAAATATTGATGTTATAATTATATTGTGAAATCACAACCATCAATTTTTTAATTAATTTTAATGACAATAAATCTTTTAAATCCTCTTAAATTTAACATCCTGCAGTTGTAACAAAAACGCTTCAACTTTTCCCTTTAATGGGTTCATTGTGTGACTTTGACAAAAATTAGGGTCTCACAATTATAGTTGAGAGAGCATCATTACGGCCCCCGTAAGTAATTGTTATTTATCTGAAAGGTCAAACCGATAGTATAATGTCACTCACAGTATGTTTATTATACTACATATTATACATATTATATTATGTAGTTATATACAATATAAAATTCTCTTCCCTCAAAATAAAATCAGATACCAAGAATTTCTATTAAGATATATTTATTTTGAAGAGTAACCAATAAATGATTCGCATCGACGCGTTGAAAGGTAGATGTAAAGGAAAAATATAGAAGAAAATGGAACCTTTGTATTTGAATAGATTCACAAGACATTCATAATATGTGAGTTATTTGTATACAATTTTATTTCACGCTTTATTTAATATGAAGGCTTTGAACTACTCGTGAGGAAGCGATTCAGTTTTACCTAAATGTAACTTAAACTGTATTTTACGTATGAAAGACAAGTATCAGCATAGTTATATTCATATAAACAGGGGACCACTTTAATTAAATTGAATTACACCTCTATTGATATTATACTTGACAATATTCTGATATTATTATAATATGATGACTGTTTTAATCACATATTCATTTTCCTTATAACGTAATAGTACCTATAATTATATAAAAAACACTTTCAAATATAAATTTATATGGAAATATAGAAGTTAAAACATTTTCTACATAAACTGCAATCTGTAAAAGGATACACAGTGGATACGATAACAAATAAGAAGAAAAATTTCATAAAATATATGTGAGTGAAACTGAAACCAATACATGAGTAATTCTGAGAATCATATCTAAAAACAAATTAAATTCTCATTCAATTTTGAATAAAATAGGAATCAATTGCAATGTAAAATAACTTCCGAGCATTTCAGTCTGTACTCATTAAAAATACATTAGTATTAGCTAATTGTAAGCTCTTATCATTGGCTTCCTCTGTTTTAAATAAACGGTGGCCATTGCTAATCCCGGCTTACGAGAGCTCCACGATCCTGAGAGCATGTCCCATTGCGTAAGCCGGCTTTGCATAACAAATATATTTGCAGTTCTAAGATTGTTACCATCTTATATATTTTGAGATGCAAAATCTCATAAGTATTAATATAAATATAATATAAATATTATTTTTATAATCTCGTGGTATTACTGACTAATAACTGTGGCTACTGTAAACAAATGGATACAAATCACCACATTTCTACATAATATAGTAAAAAGCTTTATATATTGTAATAGGATATTCAAAATTATGCTAATGATAAGATTAATGCTTATCATGTATTCAAATGTAACGATATTTACTGCTGAGAAATAGAGCTCAAGAAAATAATCTATATCAATATTTCTTACAGGTATTTTTTAAGGGGTTATAATGTTTTCCGTATTGACATATTGGCATTTTATTTTTTAAGTTAATGTGTAAAACATTGACTAAGAAAAAAATGTTAACTTATTTTGCTTTTGACCACAAAAAAAATTAAAATATAAATGAAATAGGAGCTTAAACCAAATCTTTATTTCATGAGAGGCATACAGATTTTAAAATACCTTTATTATTTAAGAAGACTTTGAGACAAAGTTCAAATCCAAAAATAGGTATTTATTTAGTTTGGTGTAAGGCAGTACTTTATGATAGAAAAGTTTATTTCAAATACTCTTGACCTTTACACGTTATTCTCAACGCGTTTCATGAGTGTTGTTAAACGTAATTTTATAGAAAATCATTTGTCATTTTACTTTGAAGACGAAATTAATTTGGACTTGACATTTATTCGCATTTGTAACAATTTATTTTGTTTTGTTTTTCTTGAACCTTAAAACTTTTACTTTCATCAAAAGAAAATATTTGGAAAAAATATTATTTTAATACAAAGAAAAGTAAATGTCACCAATAGGTTATTGTATAAGGTTGTTTGTTTTCCTTAGAATTTAAGAATACAGTCAATATTGAGCAACGAAAGAGACGAACAAACTGACAGAATTAAAATATTAATATAATGTTATTCATAATGTCAATATTAAAATACACATTTGACACACTCTTTTTCGGTATTAGGCCTGAAAGATATAAAGAAAAATATATTATGATGTTATTATTTTGAAAGCTCCGTTGAGAATAACCTATTACATGTTCCGTAAGAAGTCGATATCCGTAGTATTCAAGCCACGAACAAAGCTAAAAGCCAATTCAGCAGCAAAAGGTCACTCTTATCGGATTTTCAAAGAGGATTTTTTATGAAATACTATTGTTTATCTTTTTATTCGTTATTATATTTCCTCTAGATAAAGTCGTCAATCATCATTACTGAGAGTATCTTTTCAGAATTTATTTTACTTTATTAAATCGCTAAGTAACAATATGCTTCAACTTGTAAACTTATTAAAACTTTACAAATACGACAATCAAATATGCGAATCTTCACAACTCCCAATCTTTGTAAGTTAATCTCGAAGTTTCATCAATATCATAAACTTGTTAGTAATCAAATCTGAGATCTAGACTGTAACCTAGTTTCAGTCATATCAAAGACCTCCAATCTTGACGATGCTTTCATTTCTCTGGCTACGATTCAATAAAATTTTCTTGATTTATTTAAGAAATGTAAGAGAATGCACGTTCTCTGTAATTCATACTATGCACTCTAGTTAATATTTTATAAAAGAACCTGGTATAGTTAAAGAAAATCTATATTACAGAACAAAATTGTTTATGTTTTTATGGGTAAAGTTTCAAAAAATGTAAAGCTTTACATATATTGTGATAAACAAGATCTACATATTCATTTTATAAAATTGTGTGAAAATATATATCATATTTCATTTAGTTGTTGAATACTGTTTTGCCAAAATTAAATATTCCATAATTTAATTTTATGGCGCAGACGGTAAATTGATCGCATCGTTCAACAGATTTTGAGTAATGTAAGGGTAATAACAAAATTATCGACGTCATATTCCCATTTTAGAAAACCAGAAATTGAAACTTCTGCTTCAGATGAGAGAACCAAATGGGAATAGTTAAATGAGATAGAAAATTTTCAAATTTCATCGTAATCGAACACAGCGCAAGCAAGCTAATCAGGCAGGATGTTACTGGGAAGAGCTAGTCGTTAATAACAAAATATAATCCATACTCGTGCATACACTATATGTACGATAGCATGTAGCAAAGGTATTGCAAGATTCACTTTATTATTATTTGTGACTATATTTCTAATTATTCCTATCAAACTTCAAACATTACCATATAGTTATATTCCCATAATTCAGTCATCGGCCATCTAATGTCTGGACACGACATTGCTTTCCAAGTGACATACACAACCTCTAAGGCCTTTCATCAACTACATATTATAGATTGTGTATATCTTGTGCCTCAGATAGGAGCGTCTTATATTCCCTGCGTATACATGTATATAGATCATAAAATAAGCAGGATGGAAAGGTATGATAATGGTAATGGTATTTCTTAATGCGATTGAGCTTCAATATTTTTATTTCATAGTATTGAATTTATAAATTTAAATCTATAAAGCCTTTTTCCATACTAAAAACAACATCAATTAAGTAAAAGTCGTTTTAGAATATTACTTCACTTCATATGATTTTATAACATTTTAATATTAATTAAAATTGCCACAGCTAATTCACTAGCTGTTAGCCCACCAACTAATACTCCACTTATTAATATTGCTTGATTACATGTTAAAATTTCCTCTAGATACTTCATGCTAATTTAGTCGGGTTTTTCGTTACTTTATAGCATTAATAAATTTAAATAAAAAATTGCACATATATCTAAGGGATGTTTTCCTAATATCTTCTAGACTTAACAATGTATCAGGATTTAAATGGAAATTAAGGAGACGTTTTTTAATATTTTATAAGAGCCATTAAGGCAAACTAATGATTAAGTGCTAATAAGTAGTGATTAATTTCAATATGTGAGTTGATCAGTTGATCTCAAAGCAATTATTATTGCTATTGCGATTGCGATGCTATAGAGCTATTGCTCTAAGTAAAAACTTTAACTAGTAAGAAAATCCTTACTTGAAATTGTCTATGTACATACATGTCTCTCTTCAACATGGAGGTAACTGTTACGTCTTGTCATTCTCATGGACAGGCAAGATGAGAAACATATTACTTGTCTTCAATAGCTATTAACCTTTTGCATTTTGTTATTTTAGTAACTATAGAAGGGAATCACAAATCCATGATAAAAAGCTTAAAAATATTAGACTCTGCAAGCGACTGCTCAGGGCTTACAATTATAATTATATAAATATATGCACGTTATAAATAATATAAAATGTCAATTGAACGTTACAATTACTTAAGATGCTTAAAATTAGTCATCATAATCTATGACCACAATTTACATGAATACAACATATCAACAATTTTTTTTAATAACTCTTAGTATAAACTCTTTTCATTATTAAAGATAATTTAAAATAATAGTTGTTAATTTAAAAGCGGAAGCAAATAAATTAATTGAGATCAAACTCTTGCCGTGAATTTATTTCAATAAAAGAGAACATTTCATTACGACTCATATAAAATGAAATGGGAAAAGATAAGGATTTTTGGGAATTTAATATTAGGGAGTACTCACAAGTGCTCTTTATTAAATGAGAATAAGAAATGTATACGATAAATAATTTTTTGTATTGAAAAAAATAATCTTAAATTATAAGAAAAGGTTGTAAAAAACCCTTTATTTTAATACCTAAACAAATCACATAGATCAATATTATAAAATTGATTTAGCAATCAAGTCGTCAGTTAAAATAAAGTACAGTTATTAATTTATGATATGAAAATAACTTATGATATGAAAATAACGTTTTTTTAAGCATTGTAGAGATTAATATAAAACGGCTTGGCTTAGGGTTGGCACATATTTCATGACTTTTAACCTCTAGACGTAGCGTTAGTCCTCGTAGCTTTGACGACGCAATAATTATTCATACTTTGATTTACATTCTTTCAGAAACAAATGTTCGTGTTAATTAGAGAGAGCGTATTATAATACTTATGTTATAGTAAAAGGTACCTTATTAAATGTTATAATATCGTATTTTTATTGTAGAAACAATTATTTTTGTAGTCCTTAGTACTGTCTGGTAGATGAATTTATCTCAGTACTAAAGAATAGTTCGCTACATAAGTAAATTATATGTTTTTTTCTGTTTCATACGCTTAATATAAACAAGTAACTATAAAAAAGTCCATGTAAGTAGTAGATATATAATACAAATATAAATATCGTCCTTTTTATTGATTTTTTTTAGTATTTTCAATGGATAACTAATTTGACAGTAAACAAATTTGCATCCTCCACATATAATATAGAAAACTTACCAACAAATAGTCCAAAAACAAGAAGAACGGTCATTTTCATATATTTATACATTCACTTAATTCACATCACATTATACATAATCAACTATCCGCATTAAACCATTTATTCACTAATCACAGCCATTCCAAAATCGCGGTAAGTTTAAGAGGTTCGATCAAACAAGATCTCATGGACGTCTGATTCTGACAGACGCTGAGAGCCGACTGCGGCCCAGCCTCACTGCACCCCGCCCCTTCCCCTTTACATCCGTTATCACGATCCCGTAATTAGATAAATGTCATTGTTGTTGTCTGCTTTTTCGTACGTAATAGCTGCCACTCGAGTTATTGAAGACTAGCCTCCTAAATGTTACCGCAAAAAGAGAAATGTGTTAGGAGGATATATTGTATGAGAGAACTAAAATGCCTTCTTACTTTGGAAATTCAACGCCACTTTGTTTAGGTTGCGACATACAAGAGTTGTCTTGGAGTATTTTTTTTGTATTTTAAACAAATGTTTGGAGAAAATTTATTTTTACCAAATGTTTTTCTAGTACAATATTACATTTAGGGTCTTAGTATCATTATTAAGTGGAAATTTTTACCAACAACGATTTTACAGCATTACCAACCGGTTATTAAGGAACATAAATGACAAAAAAATATATGATTATCCTCAATTTTAACTTTAAAAAGTTATATTACTTAATTTTTGAAACTTGAATGAAAAAACTTACAGGCATTGTACTATCTACTACTAATATCAGTGTAAATTATAAATTTTAAATGCTTTACTTTTTACTACAATTTTCAGTCTTATATCAGATATAAAAACATAAAATTTTGAATTGACATAAAAACATAAAAGTTGAATTTGCTACAAATAGAGCGTCGTAAAATTTTTATATAATGTTAATAATTTCTTCTTGTTTTATGCCAAGGCATACAATATTAATATTTTTTTCTACCTCTAGTAAATAAAACCTATGTAAGAATGTTCTGGTATGAAGTTAAATTACAAGGATACGAACAAATATTCCTGAAATTAATACTTGTATATGAATTAATGAATAGATAAACATCAGAACTTATCAAAGTTAGATAAGTTAGTTCTCAAGACGCAACAGGTTGTGTGGTAAAATAACTTATAATCTTTAGCACCATGCGATAACATGCCTATTACTATTAAGATTTTTACAATATGCATGTTTTCACAACGTATAGTTATTTACAAATATTAATCATATGACTTGTTGTTTGTTTAAATTGTATTTTTATTTATATACTCTCTAACCGTCCACTCGTGAGAGCAGGTTACACTAAGATTAAATCGCGTCACTATTTAAATGAAAAACACATAATCTATATATATAAAAGAAAGTCGTGTTAGTGACTCCACTTATAACTCAAGAACGGCTGAACCGATTTAGGTGAAAATTGGCAGGGAGATATTTTAGAACCAGGAAATCGCAATAGAATACTTTTTATCCCATTCAACAGCATTCCCGTGGGACTTGACATGAAACGTCAGTCACTATAAAACGTGGAATAACGAAACACAATTGACAGCTATGCAATTGACGTATAATGACAGATATGTAATTTAGTATTTGCGGGATAAATTTAGAAAATCATTGTTTTTCACATGGGCAGTTATAGTTTGTGTGTTCAGGGGTTGGGAAACCATCCGCTTTATTTGTGTTAACGTTAGAACAAAAAACAAAAAATGTGGTTTACAAAGGAGCACTTCAATGAAACGGATAATTTGCGGACACGTTTAACGCTTCGATTCGGTATCTACTTCGGATTCACTTTCATTTACTTAGAGAAGTTCAATTAAATAATACTTTATTTTTGTAATCGAAATGAATTCATTACTGTTGTGAAATGAAATAAAAATTTTCCTTTTCAAATATGAAACAAAAAAAATCTTCATCTTTTAATCACCAAACGAAATGCTACATAAAACAAAGCCTTCTGGGGGCGAAACGGAGTTCGCCAGGTTTACTAGTTCTTGATATAAATATATGACACTTGGACATTCAGAACATATTAAATCCCATGTCCGTGATTAACTTTCAAGATGTCAAGATACAATTTGCTCATTTTGTGTGAAACTGCCGTGGACGTAATAAGTAATAAAGCCTTCGTAATTGGAGCAATTATAACGATATAGCTTAACTAACTTCCAACGAAAAGCCTACAAACCAGAAACCACTAAAAATCAAATGGATTAAAAGAAAAAAATATAATGAGTATTATTAGAAAAAAAATTGTAATCTATGTATAAAAGCGAAACCACAGCCACACAGAAAGAAAAAATGAAGCATTATCAATAAATTTGTCAATCTATTTCGAGGAAACATACTATAATTTTATTTTTCTAAATACGTAGCTTGCTAAATTCTGAGCAATAAAGACAGTTTCGTGTACACTATACACATTAATTATCTTTCTGGTAACCTAGCTGAATTTAATGAGTTGTGGTTATTTTTTCAGATATGTAATAGGTAGATTCAAGATATAACCACTACTTAACAGAAGATGTACTTCAACCATATGTCCCGACGATTGGTAAGTTAACTGAGAGTACCGAAATCAATAGGTGAACAAATCTTTCCCTTCTGCTAAAGAATGCTAAAAACTACAATCAGGTAAAGGTATAACAGATACGAAACACCAACGACTGACAAGTATGTTTTATTATGATCACAAACCTGTCTATACTCAACGGATCTCTAGAATTAAAGATTTGTGACTTTTTATAGCTCACGAATAAGAACAATATATTTAAACATATATAGAACTTTATTTATTTAGTATACAAAGACAAAAATCAGGAGAACTGGTTTTGGACACTAAACTCATTTTAATAATAATTTTATTGATTTCATATAGGAATTTAAAAATGTATAAACACACTATTTGATAAATAATAGGATGATTGTATGTAGCGATATTTTAAGTCAGTCCCCTTTTGCTATCTTGTGCCATTAATTACACGGTGGTCGATTTACCAAATTAAAGTTCCTCCAAAATTCCACACGTAATTTCGAAAGATATTTTGAAGATAAATTGATAATATCAGCAATCAGGTATGCTAATAGAACATTTTGCCACCTTATATTTTCCTTCTGGAGTTACATTTTTTTATATAAAACGCCTCAAATTAAAATAAAAAGAAAACAACTTTTGAAATTAAATATACATACAACATAAATATCTTTTTTATATCTATGTAAAAAAATATTGTACTTATAATTTTTTTTCAATCTCTAAACAGTTGTTATGAGAATGTTTCATAATAAACTATTGAGGCAATGTAAA
The DNA here is from genome assembly GCA_916720795.1 of Danaus chrysippus. Taxonomy (NCBI): domain Eukaryota; kingdom Metazoa; phylum Arthropoda; class Insecta; order Lepidoptera; family Nymphalidae; genus Danaus; species Danaus chrysippus. The sequence continues at coordinate 11,855,360 of CAKASE010000082.1, read as the reverse complement.
GGTGAGGGATATATTATTCCATTACTACATTCTACCATGATATACATCTGTATGTACATCTGGAAATACGCGAATGACAGAAACACACAGCACATTATATTGTGTGTACACTGCACACAAGCTCGTGTCTTTAATTCTTCCCAAATTACGACCTTTAAAAGTTTTTGCTATAGTTGAACAACACGACTGCAGACCGGTACTGATTTGAACACTGTCAAATCGACAGCAAAATCAAATGTAGCTTGACTTCGTCACGAAAATCGCAGTGAATACGTAATCAAAGCAATTGTGAGCAACGCATTGTAGTGTGGACGGAGAGCAAGCGCTGTCCTCACTAGATTTGTTTCATGAAAATCTATGATTTATGAGTACACCCAATTCAAGTAACTTACTGTGTATATATATATAAATAAATAACAAAATTGCTATTTCTTGTGACATACATTTTACATTTCGCTGTCATTCTTAACAGTAAAAAATATTTTATAGGTGTATGTAGGTATATGGTCTTACATTATGCTGTGAGAGATTAAGAAATAGCTAATCATTTAGATATATATATTAATAAAAATATTACGTGTACATATTTTAATCTTCATAACAGAGAGAACAAGAGCAGGTCAAGTGAACGATTTTAATTTTATATTCCAAAAGGAATAGTGTTTAATCTTAGGAGTGATAATAGTAGAAGAAAATGTTTATGTTCTATGATATATAGATATTAGGAACCTATGTAGCAACTGCATTCTAACGCCACATCCTCAATTGATTACAATCACATTCAACTTTTGCTAAGTGGCTAGTTGTCGGACCAGTTACGTTCACCCCAACGATGATACGTGTAGGAGATTATTTTAGAAATAGAACCGCTCATACTCTATTAAATGAATAACTTTACAAAAATTACTTGACAGAACAGCAACTTTTATTTTCTCTTACTATCATATCTTTTATTGGCCAAAAGTATAGAAGACGTAACTGCTATAACTTTAAGATAGGTAACGACATTTGTCCCTTGTGTAGAGGCTAACAACTACTAGGCTTTAGATTCGTTAAAAAAGAACTGATACATAAGGCTCTCGTAAATTCTTTATCATAACATTAAATACAAAAACGTAAAAAAATTTAACATTCCAAGAAACTTAAAATAAAATTATCCTACTTCAATGAATTCCTGTTAACTCAATCAATTGGAAATAATTTTTACGTCGGTATTTTAATTTAATATTTTAAACAATTTTGTATGTTCTTTGTGTACTATATTATCGTTCTTAAATTTTATAATCTATCATTCAATACACAAATTAATTAACATGTTGATTTTCAATAGATTACCAATATCCGATTCTTTTTTTTTTTTTTTTTTTTTTTTTTTTGTTGACGTAGTGGAAACTCTTTTTACGAGCCGTCCAACCGACCTTGGTGGGGACGGAAGGGATGTGTGAGGCTCGGCCTGGGCAGGCCCCTACTCACTAAAACCACTGCGAAAGCCATCGGCCGCTATGTCGATGTACCCCGGATCTGTCAGCGACAGGGCACACCAGCGACTGGCCGGTCCTGGCAAAGACCGGACTTACTCCCTCGGAGAATGGGGGCGATCCCGGCAATTAGGACCACCCCGACGACGCCGGGCTTTCAGAAGGGCCGGGTTACCACGCCGACCCCAGCCCGGAACACAGGGGTGCTATTGGAGGCGTAGGAATTGCCTCCGTCGCACCCCCGTACGTCGCCTGCGGGGGGAGGGAGCATCAGCCGCCCTCTCCCTTTCCCGCTGAGATGCCTCCTTCGTGGACATGACCGTCTCACAGAAGGAGGACACCGCCAACCAGGACCCATCACTCTCGAGCATCTTCTCCACGACACTTGAAAGCGACAGGTCCACTCCGCCGAGAGCCGCCACAAGGTCTTGGCGCTGCGCAGCCCATCTCGGGCACACCTCGAGGGTGTGCTGGGCCGAGTCCACCGCAGCGCCGCACTCATGGCAGCCTTCTCCCGGCTCTCTCCTGGCCGTCCGACACAGGTAGTAACCAAAGCACCCGTGCCCGGTTAAGACCTGCGTCAGACGGAAAGTGAGGGGTTTGCGTTTCCGCCTCATCCAACGCTCTAGGACCGGGCGAAGCGCTGCCGTTGTACGTCTACCGTACGGCTGCTCCGCCAGGTCCTCCCCCCACTCCCGCATAAGGCGCTCCTCCCCCTGCCGACGAACCGCTCGGATCTCCTCCGACGAAGGGTTCTCGCCGAGTGTCCTCCTACCCGAGACATAAGAGAACAACTCGGCTCGAACCGACGCCACGAGATCCCAAGGCGGATCGCCGGCAAGGGCAGTCGCTGCGGCCCAGGAGACCGTACGGTACCCCCTAATCACCCTCACCGCAGGAGCCCTTTGCGCAGAGCGCAGCAGGGCTTTGGTCCTGCGGCTCATTGGGCGATCAGCCCAAACGGGAGCACCGTACAGGGCTATACTCCGACAGACCCCAGAGTATAGCCGCCTGCAAGCTGCGCTGGGTCCTCCGAGGTTCGGGAGGAATTTTCCCAGCGCACCTGCCGTCCTCACGACCTTCGGCCCCAGTTCCTTGAAATGAGGCACGAAGGTCCACCCTCCGTCAAGAGTGAGCCCCAGATATTTCATGGTGGGACTCACCAATATCCGATTCTGATTCATCCAATATTTATATTAACGTAACCTATATTTATACAACTATTGAACATTTATGGATCTAATGGTTTTGTCTAGTTGGAATTTTATTGTATTGTATTGCAAGTATCATCCATACATTAATTTGTATTTTGCGACTTTTAACCAAATACTATTTCCTGTTTGTATATGTGTCCTTTAGCGAGCAACTTGATGGTTTTGAATATGTTTACTTATCTTCTTGCTTCTTTTGGTCTTACGTATTAAAAATTAAGTTAATAGCTCTCTGAATATTTATTATCAAAATCAACCCCAATAATATCGTATGCCGTTCGCCAACATTGCAGTTCATCTATCTTGGGGTCAAGATTATTTTAATCCTAACAACCCATCGCCACCTACTAGTAGTATGAGTAGATCCTCGATACCATGACTAATACATCCCAAGTATTGTAATAGGATTGTCATAGATTGAATCGCTTTATCTTGAAATTGTTAGAGTTAATTTCCAATTAATTAGATTTTTATGAAAGTTAAATATAGTAACCTAGAAATATCATTAGGCCTAGTATGCATCTAGTTTCGTACTAGTTAACTTTGAAAAATTTAGATTAATTTGTTTTAGCGTAAAGTAATTACAATTTAAAAATTAAAACCAACTACATTTGTGTTGCATAATAAAATGTAAGAGCAAATTATTTAATTGATATATATATATATATATATATATATATAAAAACAGATAAGAGAGTGCGTTGAAGCCTCATACAACTCGACAAATAGTTTCCTAAAACCTTATAATAGTAACAAGTAAAGTCACGAAGGGCACTCACATTTCTGCCTTCTTATTTAATAAATAAGAAAGAAGGAAATTTAGAATAACTTTAACATACAATCAAGTATAATCTAAATTTCTTGCATACTGAAACAATCAAACAAAAACATAAGAATTAATGTATCTCTATCGACTTTCCTCAAAATAAATTACTCTATAATAAAAATACATTTTTATGCTGAAATAGAGTTGAAGAACAGAAATTGTCGCTATTTTCAAACCTTGTATGGGCTACACAAAGATTGATAATGGTGAACCCTTGTCCTTCTGGTGTTAGGAATTGACGTGTTAAGAATAATTTATAATATAACAACAGTACATAGTGTTGCTTGCAAAAATTATAAGCTTTTTTCCTGCTACCACATGACATGACTGTTTTTACAATGGGTTATAATTACGGATATAAACTTTCGATTCAATAATAATATTTGGTAGTATCTAAATCTCTTTCTTTAAAGTACTAGTATTTATGCTATAAAAACTTTATAAAAGGTTTATGTTTTTCTTTGATCTGTAAACTGTAGTTTTAACTGAAAACAGCCATTAATGATTTTAAGTTATTATCACCAACCTTATTTCAATTAATTTTATAGAATGATGATTTATTTATTGCTTGTTGTAGGTGTTAAATTTATAGTAACAATTATATTCCTTTATATAATAAAAGCCAATAATTGAATTAATTACTATCGATGTTAATTGTTTAATTGGTTGTACTGTACGACCTATTATTTATATGTCTACCTGAAAATTCTTTTTATTTTGTAGCAAAATGGATACAACAAATACAACTGTAACTGTATATTAAAATTCAATAATATTCAATATATTACTTTGCTGATTTTTATAAGGCAACATCTTTTGAAAAATATTTAATAGCTGGTACATAAGGTAATAGTTTCGACGTAGGTTTTCATTTCATTCAATTCATATATATATTAAGGATATACATAAGCAATGTTTATATTTCAGGTCCTCATAAAATCTTACTTAAAAGCATCACAAACCTTAACTAAACTTAAAACCATCATCAGGAATGTAACATTTTTGTATTTGTAAATGTTTTGAAAAATAGCGAAAACAATTTACTTACATTTATATAACACTTCCACAAAAGTATGACCTAGCAAATAAAATAAGAGATTTGAATATTTGCTTCACATTAAGACAAATAATCGCAAATATTTGATTACAGTAAATTTTCTCAAAACTTATTGCATTCATTTCAATGAAGACTGTATAAGATTAATAGCATGTTCTACCAAAAAAACCATCAATATAAGTTCATTAATGAAGAAATTATAACACAATGAATATTTTAAGAACCACACTATTGAATTCTTTTTTTTTTAAGTAGTAACAAAAATCCAAATGTAAGTCTTTAACTAACATTTATTTCTGTGATAAAAAGTTTATTTTATTTAAATTTATCGTGAAGTTTGTGAGCCGTACATATAACATTAGCATACTCATACGCCTACCAAAATTTTGATTTTTATTTCATTATTTTGTTTGATTATAAAGAATTAAGGATGTTTTTTTTAATACAGATTGACTTTTACTGTTCCATATAGATCAATGATGTTAATATAAACTTTTAGAACTAACTAAATTTATTAACTGTATTATTCTTTAGAAATCAAACCTTCAACTAGCTACTTCAAACATTTTAATTATTGCTCTCAATAGAGAAAACATTCATCAATTCAAATGGTCAGGTAAAGCTTTAAATCAAATCAATAACAAATTTGTTTTTAAATCAAAAGTAGCTCAGCTACGTCACATTCATAGTTGTGAATATGTAATCAGAGCTTCTGTGTGAAGCCTATTCTAGAGATAGTGTGGACGGTCGTAAGCCCTAAGCTTGAACTCAGTCACAAGTCCCGCTTTATGACCAGTCATAGTTTGAAATTCAACTCCTGTGTGCAGTTTGGACATAATTTTCTTTATTCGCATCGTTTTAGAGAGCATTTACTTATAATTGTACTGAAATAATAATATTATCAAATAAAGTAAGGAACTGGATTTCTCGTATATATTGAAATGGTTTAAATATTCTTTGAAAGATTTAGAGATTACAATTGTTTTGTTGCAATTCATTAAGGAAACGTACGAATAGTATGTAGCACCATTAACTACTTAATATATTTCAGTCTTAATTATTAAGAAAATTAGATAAACGAAGATGATTTCATGTAATTTGTTTTATTGACTTACTTTGCAACGTGTTACTTAAGCACATAGTTAAATGTTTGAAGTATTTCATAATAACCAGTATGGAAAAATATTTTAAAGAAATATTTTCAAGAGTTATTGTCATTTTTGACTTCATTTTCAGTAATATTTCAGTTGTATATAATATCGTCTAGTTTTATTATCATTTTATAAATATGACACAACAAAGTTTGAAATTTATTTTTATTTGTAAATAATACACTTTTATCAAGCGGTCAAATCTGATGAACATATTTCTATGGGTCGTTATAAATGTTTTGCAACTCACTGACCCGTCGAGCAGTATTTCTTTCAATACATTTATACTTTGTAGTTCTAAATGATCTTATTCGGTAATGTTATTTATGTGAGCATCTAAATATTTACCAATGTTATAAATGAAAATTGACATTTTTTGTTTCTATTTATAGCAAAGGTGGTAATAAATATATATATTTGTAGTAAACGATTATTTCTAAATAAAAAAAAGCAATAAAGGTTGGCCATCGATAAAGATATTGACGATTCCTACGTATATAAGGTCAAGTCAAAACACGTAGTATACGTATGTATTCAACAAGCCCTAGAAATTACATATTCTATGGCCAATAGTAAATATATTATATTAATTAAAATACAGTAACAATCATAAAATCAATGTAATTGTTTTAATCGACATAATAGTAGATACATGATAGATTTATGGACAGATAAAGAAATTAAATCACAACTAACCGCAAAGTGATGCTTTTGTAATTAATTAATTAGGGTAAATGACCGTATAAATATATGTATAAATACAGTGAATGTATAGTTGAACAATGCTCTCACGTAAAGTATGGAACTATTAAAATCATACTTTATTATGATTAGGTTTTTACTTATTTTTAATTAATTTTATTTAAAGAAGTAGGTATGCACATTGTCTTAATTTCTATTTTGAAATATTCGTTTGTTTGTTTTTAAATAATAATCAGATAAATGAAACGCAGTTTCGATTCCTTTACAGCAACCGTGATCACGGGCAAACGAGATGAAAGTGTCTGTCAAACTAATAATAAAAATTAGTAGTATCGTATTAACCGAAAAAGTGAGCTCATTTAAATGGGTATACAAAAAATCTTTGATATCCAATACAAATCTTGGGGATCTTGTGATACTTCAAATTGAGATTTTACTATCTTAATTCAAATATTTTTGTGTATGGAGTTTCGATGGACGCTTTTCGGCTGTATTTATCGATCCTCACTATCATTACCAGCTGAAAATCTTATAGCAACGAAACAAACGAATCCAAACTCACTTATTTTGCATTTGCCAGCAGGATGTTATCAACTTATTCCACTTTCGGATTGCATTGTCCTGTAAATAATACAAAATTTCAACTTTATCACTTGGAGATAACTTGTTTAAGATAAACTAGAAATATTAATGTTAAACAAGGAGTAATCATGTAATTTTAAAAATTGATAAATTTAATGTTATTGGATGTAAAGAACCATTATGAAACTTTATTAATATTTAAAACATATGATGAGATTCGAAAGAAAATTTAATAAACTCTCATACTTAATATGCTGGTTTAAACATTTTTGTTTCTCATATTCTCTTTCATTTGATACGTAACTATTTTATGTGGGACGAATTAAAAAACGTAACGAATTCAGTGTTATATGTTAAGAGTACGACCATAATGTCATATATTTAGAAAAATATCTATAACTTATACACTGTATTGGCATGAAATCTTACAAATGCAAAACGATTATTCAGCGCTCCTTTTTTCCTTTACTTAAAAGACTTTATTCTTTGTAGAATCAAAATATTTCAAAAAATTCTTTCTTTACTTAATGATTCATATAATTATTGAATCTAAATGTCAGTAAAAATATTATTATATTTTTTATAAATAATACTTAAGTTTAAAAAAAAAACAAAAAAGACTTATATTAAAAAAAAGTGTGATATTTTAATTGTAAAAGTATTTACTAAACAAAAATAAATGTGTAATTGTTTGTGTGGGATCTATTACCTTACTTATGTGTCAGCTGGTGATAGCTTTGGTATTAACAAACATCTAGAATGTTCAATCGATATCAAAGTGAGACCTCACAAGGCTCGTTTAATATTTTACTATAATAGCTCGTTTAACATCTATCTAATGTTAACATAACAACTGATATTGAGTAGGGAACTGCCGCTAAAAATAACGCTGCCTTTGTGTAATATTTTTTGAATTTATAAGGATTGTAGTGTTTCCTTTAAACTATCAACTTTATACGTCACCACCATTAATTAAAGTCACTATCAGAAAGATAAAAATAATAATAACCAAGCACGATACCATAACTACCCATGAATAAATTATAATATGTAACCCATTCAACTTCGTAAGGTGGCCAACAGACTTTGATAGCTAGATCAAATTTTCGTATTTGATTGCATAAGAAGTACCCTTTTTTATTACGGTCAAGATTCAAAATGTCATTTATTTCATAATAAAGCTGAGACCTATTTTGGATGGCAACAGTTACAATAATTATGAAATACGGTTGACCATTTTGGTCAAGGTTTAATATATGTATAAAAGTTTAAAGGGACTTGCAAAACCATCAATCCATTATCATTAACACCCATAATGTGTATAAAGTGGCCGCTAATGCACTTATTTTTATTTTAGGTAAAAGTGAATATCTCACATATGAAGCTTCTTAAAATTATATTGCATTTGACAATTATGTTCGATCAAAGCTTATAAAAGTAAGGTTTGTTTTGTACACAGGAGAACTGAAATGAAGTCTCCGTTTCATAAAAGTTATGTAGGGACTCCAAAAACACCTTTTTTTTTTATTCTATGTTATTCTATATTATATCCACCCCGATACAACTCTACTATTCCCAACATATATTTACACTCTATGTTAACTAATAATGATAAAGTTTAACTGAAAACGTTCTTGCAAAATCTGATAAAGATCTATTCAATTATTTTTTTTTACCAAGTACAAAATGCCTTTTCTCTCTAAGCTCTCTCCGTCTTAAAAAAAAATTGTCACACAGATTTCAGTTTTACAAAAATAAAATAACTCATTATTTATGCCAATAAATTCTCATCATAATTATTTGATATTATCATTACACACACATGTATTGTATATACGTAAATATTACTGACCCATTAACATGTATGTAACCTTACAAAAATATAATATAATATTAAATGATTCATGAACATCTAACTACACTGCAGTTACATCCTAGTTACGTACATAGCCAGTTTCCAATTTAATCAAACCACATACCAGAAAATCAACGGGAATTTTCAATTTATTATTTTAATTACTTAGTTTTACAATCATTGTTCCACAAAGGGTTTTCTGTTTACAAAAACCACAATTTTGTATACATATATATTAACATATACATATATCACATCACATAGGTTGTAGATTAGTGACGTCACAAAGAATCTAAGTTACTCGTAAAAGAAATTTTTTACTCAATTTAATTTTAACACACGTCTTCTAATTTGGTCGTTGATTGATCATGTGTCGTACGGACAGGTGACGTTCACCATCCGTTCTTGTCATGCTCTCCCGTGGTTCAGAGTAGTGTTCTCATGTGAATCCAAGTCATCATTTGTGCAACTGATTTGTTTTTAAATGAATATATTCTTGTTGTCTAAAAGAAAAGCTGCATTGGAAATCCAGTTCCCTTGAGTTAGATTGTTATATTAAATAACAAATTCTCGTTATAATTTCAAATTAGAAAGGTTAGAAATAGGTTTTAGAAGACACGTATGACTAAATATTTAAAGATAAAAATAATATAAGTAATAAAAATTTATCATTTTTCTCTTCTTAAATCTTGATTTCGGCTGTGAATGAGAAATTATCTCGCCAAGCTCAAAAGATTATCATAAAATTTCGCTCCAACGAGACATAAATTGGATTATGTTTGTATGAAAACCGAAGGATTGTTATAAAGCCAAATCTTTACTATTAGAAATAAATAACAAAACTAAGATGTGATAAGTATAATTAATTTAAAGGAATTATATAAATTTAATAAAAAACATGTAAATGTATGAATTTCATAACATGATACAGTTTTAAATTTTTTTTAACGACTTTTTATTGAACCGATATCCTTAGTATGAATGACCACAATAGTTTTTTGAGTAACAAATAGATCCCTTCTAATAACGTGTATATATATGTATATTATTCAGTTTCTTCTTTTTATTTATTTCAATTTTATCTCGAATTTTTTAAGCTTAAAATATAAGCAACACTTAGACTGCCATTCATCAAAACCTAATTAGGTATTATAAATATAATAAGAGTACTTCTTAAATACACCGCACTTAATCTTTGAAAAATTACATTAATTTATTCTGAAGGTCTTTCCTCTTTTTAAGATGAAGTTATGAGCTATCTTATAAATATACTTTCACAAAACAATACTGGGTCTTAATTTATTTCTTATAAGCACAGTTAACTTACGCCTATTACTTTTTGTATATTCTTAGTGAGAAATATCTTTAATTTTATTATAATGACCTGAAATATATACAAAGGAATAAAATGTCATACATCTTCTATATATATAAAAATGGATTGCTGTTCCTTAGTCTCGCTAAAACTCGAGAACAGCTGAACGGATTTATGTTATCTTAGTCTTGAAATGTTCGTGGAGGTTCAGGGAAGGTTTAAAAGGTGAGAAAAATTGATTCATTTCCGGGAAAACCCTAAAAACAGCCTTTTCTATTTCCCATACAAATGTTTTCTTTGACATTAGATTTGACAACTAACTAATATGTCAATCATTCTGTTCGATTGAAACAGGAAAAACCTGATTATTTATGGCCTCTAGGACGGAATAGAGTTCGCCCGGTCAGCTATACATATTTTACTAATGATGAAATTAACGCGGACGAAGTCGCTTGCAAAAACTAGTTCACAATATATTTTATGTCTTAGAATTTCAAATACTAAACGCCTGATGGACTCATTTTAGTGTTCTCTGAAGTATGCTTTACTTTTTTTTTCTTCCTACGACAAGCAAAAATATAGTAGGCAAAAAAATAATAAAAGAATAGTTTAAGTGATCCTAATTTAAGCATATAAATAAATTAAAACGCCATCTAGCGCTATTGTTTCTTACTTCACATATGTCGATGTTTTGTAAAAGCTTTATATATAGACCGCGACCTTTTGTTTACAGATATCTTAGAACTTATACCACGCGTGTTTACTTTACTTAAAATTTATTAACAATTGAGAAGTGAGAACAATTATTCTACGAAATATTTAATTATAAACTGTACAGATGTTATACACTCATTATACATAAATATATAGTGAGTAATATACAAAGTGCTATACAGGGTGACTGGTGAATTACTATCGATACTTGAGGACGAGATATTTGACGATCATATATGACAAAATAAAAATTAATATAACATAAATATTAATAAACTTCTAAGTAAAGTTAACCAAAAGTTATGTAATTAATCACGCATCGTGTGAACACCCTACAGATTAGGTATACACACACGCACACACACACGTGTGGCGGCGTAGTGTTGTATCAGCACGCCGCCGCACGCGTCCACGCTTGGAACACTTGGAACGTGTCCACGCTTTATTTATTTATACGGAAATTTGGTCAAAAATTAAGTACCTATTTTTTTTACATAATTCGAATGAGAATCATGTACCGAGTATTCTCCTTAAATATTGATAGTAATTCACCAGTCACCCTGTATATAATCTCAATAGTATTTTAAAAAAAATTACCACTGTAATTATTGTTTTTTCTATTCTTGAAGTCAATTGTTAATCATGAAAAAAAAGTGTATTAAATAATAAAAAAATACATATTTCATATTGTGTGATAGTAATTTTTTTATGACTTTGAATCTTAACGTTCACTTCACTTTCTACGTGATCATGAGCGATGTGATCCTTGACGGATATACGCATATTATTAATATATATTTGCGAAAAGTTTTTACTAGTGACCAGATTTGTGTAGTGGTGGAAACACTATTTTATCATTCCACCAAATTTTCTTGTTTTAGCAACTTGAAAGAGGAGTAGTACTCTTTCTTTGGTCTTTTGTCTGTGACACCTTTAATCTTTACATGAAGTAGGAGGATGAGCATTTTTCTGTTAAAAGAATATTGGACCTAGAAATATTATTTAAGTTTAATTCAAGACATGCCTTAGAATCTGATTGATACTGATGTGAAGTTTATCCAATGTTACCATACAGTTCCTTCTAGGTTCATTCAGTTCTAGGGATAAGTAATAAAATTCAAAGGAGGTGTAATGAGATGAGGAATCAGTAGAAAATACGCTCAACATCAGCTATGAAAATGAATCCATTAATAAACATTACACCGAATAATTTATTACAGAATCATTAAATACAGAAGCTTTAACAAATCTCATTTCAATATATATGGAAGCATCTACATTTATTAGCTTTGGTAGCTACATATACAGTATTTCAAACAAATTCGATTTGTAAATCAGTGGTAATCCTCTGACAACAGTTGATTATTGTAAATATTTAGGGATATTTTTATGACCACTTGAAATAGAATAAACATGCCTATGAATTATAGAAAAAGCTTAACTTTATGCTTTTCCTTTTATATAAGCTTACTCAGGTATTTAATTCTCCTATATTAAAGACTATTTATCATGGACTGTTTGAAGCATAACAAACTATGTCATTGTTGCATGGAGAGGAGCCTATAGCAATTAAATTAAAACTCTCACTCTCTCTCTCTCTCTCTATTTTATGAAAACCGTTTTAAGTACCATTTCATACAAACAGGTTGCAACCTATTTCTAAGTCAAAACCAAAACATTCACCTGTACTACCGGCTTCCACGAATTTGTGAAATTAAACATCATTAAATTTCTGTTTGAAACCTCTGTGACAATATTAAATTCTGTATACTGTGATTTTCACGCGGAAATAATTTACTCTGCATATTTAAAACAACTTGAACGTAACTTTGGGCTTTAATTAATTAATAACATAATTTTTATAATAAATTATGCTATAAAGCAACAATTATTAACAGCCAAAAATTTGCTCAGGAACATCAAACTTATAGAAGCGGATATTTCAAAGGAAGATGAACGGTTAAGAAATCCACGCTTATAAATCTCTCCTTAACGGCGTAATACAATTATATTCTAGAATTTCTCAAATCAAATTAGACATGATAGTATTATAACATTAATTTTATATTCATTAATAAAAACTTAAATTTGATTTACGTATTAACATCATAAACTAACTATCAAATACTACATCAGTGACAAAATCATATTTATAAAACCCAAACAATATTGAAATCAAATTGACGTGAGAAATATAACATATAAGTGAAGTTGGACACTCGTTTACCTTTTCGATTTTAAAATAGTACAGTGCCTTTGCTTATGTCTTTTATAGAAGTTTTATAAGTCAATAAATAATGTTATTACATATATTACGAAACATGTATAAAGGAGCAATATTTCAAACAATATACAACTCCGAGCTATCTCTCGCCATTAATTATCCGCTGGGAATATTCACCAATTAAAACATTTCGATGCGACTTCGTCGTCTGGTTTTGGAAACCTCTGCGCATTTCTCAAATACTTAATATTTAAAAAAATAAGTGTATGTATACTCGCTAGAGCTAATATATTTCAGAATTGTTGTTTAGTAAAACACAAAAAGAAATATTTAAAACTTATAATGCAATTGATGCGTTACAAGATTTTAAATGAAATAAAATATGAAAATTTATTTTACACAGAAGTTTTTTATTCATCCTACCTTAGCGTTCTGTCAACCAGAAAATGTCTTTTTGTACAAGTATACACAGAAATATTTTTACTTCATTTTACTTTTAATACGTAAGATCCAGTTTTGAACTTGCTAAACTACAATCTATAGCTCTCCAAAGTGAACAATTTAGTGTAGCACATTGAAGTTGTAACACATATTCAAAGTAACAAAATATAAAACCCTTTATGTATGAAACTCCCAAAATTTAATTGTAATTCAAAACGTTTCCAATCATTAAAAATCTGTTGAATAATCAGTTAAACAGAATTTTCGTTGTATAGACATGGTTTGTTTCTTTTATCTGTCAGATACAATACAGCCTCAAGCGACTGCGTTCCAATTTTCTCTCGAATTTTTATCCATCCCATTTTAACCATCACGAGATTTAATGTCGTTATTTTTCACTGATATTTTTTAATTTAAAGTAAAAGAAAACAAAGTTAATTTACTATTACCTAAAAATCAAGGAAACATTGTCATCGTGAATAGAAATTAAATTTTATTTGTTTTAGAAATGCTTTATTTATTAAGAAATGAGACTCAAAAACACTGGAAAATTATCTGAATGTAAGAAGTATTGAATTGTTGGATTTATCGAAACCTTTATAAGACTAACTCAAAGTAGAGAAATATTAAGACTATTTTCATATTGCCTATATATGTATGTTTATAATTTTTATTCCATTTCAACTGAATTAAACTACTATTTGATAAATAAGACGTGATACGGTAACTGGTAACAATATATTTTTTTAATGTTTCTTATAAAATTCTTGTAATAGCTAATTATATTAAAACATAAAATATATATGTACGTACATACATACATACATATAATATTTCTGTCATTATATTAAAACAAATCTACCCAATAAGTTTTTTAATTATGCTCACTAACGCTCGCTCGAGTTATACTGGTACGTTAATGACGTCCTGTGTTACATTTTCAACAAAATTTTACCATTAAAGAAAAAGTAAATAAAAACAAAACATTTTTAAAAACAAGTTTTTATTTGAATACGGTAAAACTAAGGAAACAAGTTTTACTTTATAAATTTTATTGAAATAAAAACTTGTTTTCAATAAAGAAAAAGAGTTTTACTTAATTTTTTTTTTTACTTTTCAGTTGTCCCTAGGCACGATTTTTAAGTTCTTCCTACTACCTTTATTTGATACCTCATTGTGTGAATATACTAAAAATATCTAAGTTGCCATCTTGGCCAGGCTGCCATGTTGAAATAAATATGACGTCACTAAGTTATTAGCCATTTCATTTAGTTTTAAAGTTATTCTTATAAGCAAATATTATATAATACCTGTATTGTAGCAGTGCATTACAAGTAAATAGTAAACCATCTTTGATATTCCGCCACGTTGTATTCAGAATGACGTTACGAGTGTAACCATGCATTTTTATCCAAACTGAACTGAAATAAAAGATTTCAGACCAAGCGGTTAAAAATCTGTTTATTAAAATACAGGTATACGCATCTGAGTATGTTTACCCCAGAAAATATATATAAATGTGAACATATATTATTACATAAAGAATAAATTAAAATAAACAAACATAAGAGGGCTCGAAAGCAAAACCTATAAAATATATATATTTTATATCCTATACATTAATATATTGCTACTAATATCCATGTTACTTTCGATAATGTGATACAAGAATTTATTCATGTTAAAAATATATATTTGTACTTAAAAAATGCCTCAAAACATATATCAGTTTGGGGTAACTGGTACATTTATTAATCAAAGAGACGGTTGTATCTATAAAAACCTCGGCACGCAATTTTCCTCCAGCTATAAATCAGCGATATTAACAATAGCTGGACCATATACAAAGAGCGGTTCTCGACTAACGTGCGACGGGGACTGATGGTATGACTTCACGGGAACCGACGCCGCACGATTAATCCCACAGCAAATTAGAAGCAAACAGAAACAATCTGTGATTTCAGTTTATAACAACCTTATTATAGAACATTATTAGACACAAATTGTTTATTTGTCATTGATTTCAAAACGTAAAATGAGCGGGAATCAATTTTATTATGTTTTCAAATAAATAGATTTGAATTCAATTTTATCTTTTTAATTACCAAAACATTTGTTGGACCCAAATAAACTTTTTAAGTCGTGAAGGAATCTAGATGAAATTAATTTTAAGTATGTAGATCTCTGATCTTTTTAACACTCGATTACTTTACATTAAGAAAAGGAATTTTCATTTCTAATGTACTGACATTTGCGTTCAATATTATTAATATGTATATTTTGTTTTCCATCGTATTTTCGGTCTTCAGATTATAAAAATGTATTTTATTATACGTGCCATTCATGGCGTATTTAAAATATCATATTTTTAAATTCAATATAAAAAGTAATTTTATTGATAATTATTGTATAAACTTAGTTCTTTTAGTTTAACTCGTTTTCTTTGATTTAAATACTTTTTGCAATTAGTAATGAAAAGATTATAATGACTGAGCATTAATACATTTAGTTCACTTGCTTGCTACATTTTTTATTATTCTTTATAATAACAGTAAGGTTTGTAAAAAACTGAACATAAAATATATTGCAACTGATGTAATTTATAAATGAAATATTGTTGTATAGATAAACATATATTTTATTTAAAAATTCGTTTACTACAAAACCACTTATTAAATTTTTAGAAATGTTTTTTATTATTTTAAAGTACATTTGTTATTAGGAGAAAAATATATATTAAAAATCTATTTAAGTACTTAAATTATCTGAATTGAATTGACATATGTATATATGAACAAAAACAAAAATAGGGATTATAAGTAATGCTTTAAACTGTTTCACTATAAATGATGACTTATTTAAGCGTGATATCAATGTACCTATCAGCCAATAATGATTTGATGTGAGTTTGGGATTACCGGACGGAACAGGATAAAATTGGATTGCCGGGGAATACGAGCAGTTGAGTAATGTCTGTGAAATAAGTTTTAAATTTTAATCTTCGATATTTATGAGTTGTGGCATTTCATTACGTAGAGCGCATAAAGATTTCACTTTTTTATATCGTCATTAAAAGAAATTCATTCTTCGTCCGTTTTAAAAATTACTAAAATTATTCCAAATTATTATTATTACTTGACGAGATCTAAGACTTTCGCGAGGATTTATTAAATGAAACTAATATTTTTCGGATTATACTATGCTTAACTTAATATTTAAAAAAACTACATACTTATGTACATTCATTTTTAAAATAATAAAATACACGTAGTATAATCCGAAACATATTAGTTTCATTTAGTATTATAACTGTTTCAAGTTC
This sequence comes from Danaus chrysippus, assembly GCA_916720795.1. NCBI lineage: Eukaryota > Metazoa > Arthropoda > Insecta > Lepidoptera > Nymphalidae > Danaus > Danaus chrysippus. Next base: position 11,838,482 of record CAKASE010000082.1, on the reverse strand, counting down.
TCGATTTAAATTCCTTAATTTCCCACAGGATAAGAAAAACAAAAATAAGTCTGACTACAAGACAATTAAAACACAGAGATAGAATGTGTGTACTGTGAAGATGAGACCATTAATACCAGACGGAGTTGACAACAATTTAGTGAGAAAACTCCCATAAAATATAAGAAAAAGTAATCATTGCAAAGGAATGTAGGCTACTTTGAATTACAATGAGATTTTCTTTTTCAAAAGTTGAAATGATATCAACTTTTGAAATATTGCATCGACCACTTAATTAGTTTCTGCACATAAATTGGTATCGATCTTAGCTTGTACATACGAAAGCATATTCCTAGTCATCATTTACCAAAACTTCGTAACAACTTCAGTATGACCGATAAGGATGGTTATTGCAATATTCAATCCCACGTTCGTCCTAACGTTTATATAAGTACAGTTTACAATAAGTAGCAAACCATAGTAACATAGCATTAATTTTCAGCTCTCATACATAATATTTTATTATTTATAAAAATTAAAGAAATTTTCTCAAATATTGATTTGAAATTAAAATACAAATTGGGGTTATAACTCTGGCAGTGCCTGACAATTTCCTTTCGCCTTCCTATGATCAACGCCGTTGCAAACCGAAACGCCGCGTAAAATCTATAAGAAAATCGAGTCCTATTCGAAAAATATAATTTTATTTATTGGTATTAAAATATACTAAACATTTATGGCTTTGAGACATAATAGCACTTTCATATGGGTTTTTATTTATCCCTTAATGCTTTCACGTTTCCTTACATAACTCTAGAATACTTACTACAATTAGGGCCACCTCACGTAATAGAAATATACATATATACCTATAGCAAAATAGGTATTGAGGCTGAACATTGCCAAATATATGAATATTTCTCCTATATGTATACTATAAATGAATATTATTAATTATAAAATGGAGAGATGTTACTGACATAGAATATTATTTAACTCACAGTTTTGAGGATTTTATAAAGACGTTAAAATCGGATACGAGTTTCATTCAAGGTTTAAGTCTTTGTCCGAAATCAATATTGTATCAAAATTTTATACAAATTGATAAACTAAATAAAAATTATATGAGTAATTATTTTGCTAACTTTTTTTATTTCCTTGAATATACGCAAAAGTATTATAATAAATTAATATTTAAAGAGTTTTTTTTATGTAACCTCACTCTAGTTACTGTCCCAATGAAAACAATTTTTAATTCAACTGTAATACTTTCAATAGACAGATATCACATAAAAGTTGCGTTTGATATCTAAATAATATTTTATTCCTAACTTCAAATGAAACCAGAAGACATTCTTCTCACGTATGTGATTAAATCGCCCGAAATACCTCAGACGCCGTTATCAATTCCTGTTCGCATATAGATAGGTATGTATATCATTACATTACCTCGGGAGTAATAATTATGTTACGTATTATAAATATTAGGTAGTAGAGATTATTGATTCTTTTACTGTAAGTACCGATAAATATTACCGACCTTAACTTATAATTAATTATTAACCCTACCCCAACAAGAAAACTTTTTTGAAACTAAACCAAAAGCTACGGGCACAAAAATCTGCAAGAAATTATCTACACCATGGTTGCTGATGTCTAACAAAGCTTTTAAATGCAAAGACAAAACATTCAATTGAATAAGACCAGATATTATTAAAAAAATGACTCGCTAAAAAAATTCGAAATGAAATGAGTTATTAAACTTCATGAAGATACAACAACATCAACAGAAAAGTAAAGAAAAATCGGGCACATTTTTTTTATTTAATTTTTGCATATATATAAAATTCATAGACTGATAGAAAAAAATAAAAATTATGAAAACAAAAGTACATAGGGTACTTTCCTGAAAAAACAGAAAAGATTATTCCTATAATTATATATTTTGTATTACAAAAGATATAAAAGTCAGTAAAATTTTAAATTTCAAATAAAATATAAGAGATTAAAACACAATGAAATTATTTAGTGAATAAAACTATTTTGTTGTAATACATTAAAAAAAATTGGGTGAATACTTTTATACTGTTATTTAGGTAACATGATACACATATAAAGAAGTGTTAGTGAGGTGTTTCAACTCGTAACAGTTATCCATTTAAATATTAAACAAAATCGGTTAGGTAGATAATACAAAAACTAAGAAGATTTGAGTTCAGTCAGACATTATTAAAAGCTTATTCTGAATTTATTGGTTTGGGTAAAGGAACTCGTCTCTAACGGTATTCCATTAATTGTGTAGTATTTCACAAAATTTTATAATATAGAACGTTTTCTTATAACAATATTCTTGGTCTTAATTTTATAAAACAAACCAACACACATGACCGATTATTATGTTTCATAGTACAAAATAGCAAAATTTCCTCCACTGTCCTCAGTTTTTAACCGAATTTAGCATCTAAAATGTGTCAGACATATATATGACGCCAATTTTTCAAACGCCGCTCCAGATTCTGCGATCTACAAACGATTAATTATCCAACGGTAGATATAATGCCATTTAAACTTTGAAAATATTGTAGGTTACTTTGTTGCCTGAAATATTAACATTTAATAAATAATATGTAGTTATGCTATAAAAGCACTTTCCAGCATATTAGAAGCATATTTGAAATAAAGTTTCATAGAAACAGTCCTAGCACTCATTACAAGCTTTTAGCAGCTGACTAACTTTATGATGAGTAAGGAGCATATTTCCATGATTTGTTCTACTTATTGAAATTGCTTATTAAGCAATTCCTCACTCATAAAAGCAGTCTTGAATTACAATAGGGCGTTTACCACTTCAAAGAATTTTAATACCGTAATCCTTTTATACTCGTATAACTTTAATTACATAATACGTTATATAAAAATAGATTTGTTTTGTAAAATATAATCCAAAACAGTCAGTCGGAGAAGTTGTATGACAATTAAAATCTGTAAAGGAATGTCCAAACAATTATAACGAAAAGCAAATAGCTACTTTTTCATTCAATAAAATGTAATACAAGAAAATTAAATAAAATAATGAATTAATGTTTAATAAACATCAGAAAGCAGCTATCATTACTGTATCATAAATTGAATGACCACTGGTCGCCGTACAGCTGACAAATTAATGAATCAGGCATTCGATGTTCCGACATTCGTAATATAATTAATTACACATACATATTATATTATCCTTGTTAATTTATATAGTAAAATAATGAAAACGCTTTTATGATGCCCTTACTAAACACTAAAACAGTGCTAAGAAAAATGAACTTTATATTATAAAATGACTTTGTAACTATATTATTTCCATCAATACTGTAATACAATTGCTATTTATTTCGAGAAATCGAAGGTCATAAGTATTTAGTTGTTCCTTGTTTCCAAAGCAGACAAACAAAAATCATTTTCATAGGCCTATAGTTACTGTCCTATAACGTCTGATTGAAATTTTCATCACATTGAAAAATTAATAAAACATCGAACATTTTTATATTGAAACAAAATATTCCTCTCTATCAGTTGATGTGGCTACAAAAAACTCTTCTACAAAAAATTCAATACTTAAGACAAGTGACGTAGGACTACAATAGTTAATTTCAACGCTCTTTCCACTTTAATGACGACAGACAAAGCGAAAGCAAGATAATTTTTAACAGTTTCTTGACTCATAGAATAAAATCAATACTTAAATACCATCGAACTGTTCTTTATTTTAAAGCTACATTGCTATAACGAAATATTTAGGTAAAAATAAATATGAGAGAAACATAATATAACGAACTGAAAAATAATTACATATATGATTTTATAAAGACTATTCAGTTTCATGAACCTTAATATAAAGTAACATTTGTAATGCGTTATCTAAGTATAGTAATTATTGGTACATATTTATGTATAGGTAATAGTGAAACTAGGTACATCTAGCTAACAAAGTATTGGATCCGCATGACGTCGAAGTGTTGTAAGGAAGCTTGTTCACTGTCTAGTTCGGTTTAAGATGAAAGTGGTTGTCACTTGAAGTGGAATGTGCTGTTAAAAAGTTCTAAACATTCTTTTAAGAGGGTATTAAATGTTTATTTGTTGTTGTTTCTTGATTAACAACATGAATTCACGTTTTATTTTTTCGATATATGAGCAATAATATTCATATATTATATATTTGTTGTATTATCTAAAACTGTTAATCAGAGTTAAAAATAAAAAGAGTATCTCAAAAATATGAAACCACGAACGTTGTATATGTTAACAAATATTAAATGAATTTAATATAAGACTAACATTCCCTGTTGCTTTTACGTGCGGAATAAATAATACTCATGGCTAACTACCGTTAAAAGCTTTTCAGTGTACTTTTAAATCAAAAATACTAAATCATTTTTAACTGCCAAAACAGATGCGTCTGATGCACTTTAAAATCTGTCAGTATATTTAAAATCGCGAAAAAATACACAATTTATAAGCAGACACTGGAGACAATACAATTTGGCTGAAATCATACTATTTTTAGATACTATCTAACTGCGTTGACAAACTACAAATATAGAATTAGTAGGTAACTCTTTATTTAATATATATTAATATAAAAAAACAAAGAGAAGCCAGGTAAGCCTTTATTTATCTTTACTATCGACAGTTGAACTGGCAAACAGTTTGAAGTGTTTCTCATCTTTGAACTATCACACACAAAATTATTTCAAACATTAACTCTTATATTATTATTTTTGTTATAGCTATTCATTTCTTCTTAAGAAACTTGCGCACAAATGAATCATTTTCAAACGAAACGCAAATTCTAAAACAAAGACGAAATCAAAAATTTCGATTAGTGAATGAATACATGATCATTTTAATATTTTTTTAAAATTCTAAGTCCCAACGGGAAAATCTCAATATTAGTATATTTTCATTTATATTTTATTTATACCAAATGTGAACACTACAAATAGCTTCTAGTAAGGGTGATATCTGTCCAATCAACTAAGGGTATCACAATGAGATAGTATAGTACTACTGTAGTGCAATGTTGTCTGATTTTTATCGGACATTAGGAGTCAAACGATTGAACAATGGACTACTCATCAATCTATCAATGGATTCATTAGAATGAGACAGCGACAATTATAACATGATAAGAACTTATACCATGCTACATTGTCCATATTTATTATATTAATTATTACCGATGGACCGGGCACCCGCACGGTGAATCCAAGGCATGATGAGAAGTTTCATCCGTCTCTAACGTATATAATGTTTTATAAATTTCACTACCTCATAACACTTGTAATGCCTTCAATTTGATTCATTTGTGTTTACTACCGATGCATATTTTTCACTTAATTTCCTTTCAGTTTTCATTTAAGAGATTTTTTTATTAAGGCAATAAATTTTAATGCATGTTTGAATTAATTAATTTATTAATGAAAAAAATTATAATGGTGTTAATAAATTAATGGATGCCTCAATTAATAAATTTATGTTCAATTAGATGGTTGAAAATATTATAAAGAAAACATACTAAAATAACTCAACGCTAAAAATAAATTTAATTTGAACCTTAAATATTTTTTTAATATTCTTCTATCGGCTCTTTACTATAAAGGACTCGAACTTAAACCAATATAATTTGTATTCACTTCGGAAATCCCTTCAGTAGAGGACTCGAGCAATATTGGATCAAACGATGGGTACAACATATAACTAAGTTTACTTTATTTACTTGACGCTTTATTTAAAAGAAATACTCCTAGTTCATTACACTTAAAGTAAAAATAAGTTATAAAAATAGGTTCAAGTTACCATATTATTAATATCGGCTTATAAATTATTGTCATTTGGTACACAACAGACAATCAGTTATTGTTCCGTATGCTTACTAAAAGATTTTGTACTTACGGCTTATTTTCAGTTTCGTTCATGAATAACATATTATAATTTTAATGGATCTTAATGCAGAATTACGGAAGAAGGCTAGAGAAACTCTTCGTATATAGTGCAGTGCAATAGTTAAAACCTTTGTCAAGATACTATTTAGTTCTTTGTTGTATGATTTCATTCCAATCTTACAGTTTTAATTTAAAGGGACATCGAAGGTCTATCAATGGTACGAGGTATAATAATAGATATTATAAAATACTTATTAAAGATGCCTAAAAGCCAATTTATATTCCAAAGCGATGATTTTAAATGAAAGTACATATAAATATTTACATTTATTTAATCTGTATACTATTTCAAAATAAATTTAAAAAGGAATGTCATAAAAGGCTTGTATATAAAGGGTGTCATTTAAAAATATCTATCAAATTAAATTTAAATGGAAATTATTTATATATTGCAGCGTACATTAATTGATCATAACAGCAGGTATTTGCAATGCGAATTACTTTTCGCAGATCATTGTAATGAAGATTGAAATTTGAGGTAAAAATAAACAGAGCTCGTTATATTTAAATAAAGAAAAAATAAATAAATATATATATATATATATATAGATAATTCATTCCATAAACTTTGGTAACATCACTTTTACTAGATTAATTTTAAAGAAATCAAACAACGTCAATTTCATTGTTATAAATAACATTATTGGTAAAGAGATAATGCATATTAAGATTCTATATAACTAAAACATACTGTAATTAAAATCTTATTAATATATTTAAGTATATTATATATTATATTAATATATTTAAGTATATATTTAAGTTTAAAAAGGTACTCATTCTTTGTACTTCTAACCTGAAAACCTGCCTACTTTTTTTTTAAATTACTTCTTTCCATCCCCATATTCTTACATATTAAATTTTGAATATAATACTTATAAGTACATTGTGAAACAAATCGTAAATAATAGTAAACAATTTATTTATTTATCTCTATAAATAAAAATGTATCACCCAATTCATATGTATGTAGTCGCATAACTTGAAACGACTGTTACAAATTGGATAATTCTTTTTGTATTCTTCACTGTCAAGACAAGAGTTACTTAACACATTTAAGATATTAAAGAGAAAACAAGATCTTGATCAAGATCATGAAATGTGAGTAAATGACAGATTTGTGTTCGAAACAAAATATATTTTTTTGTTAGCAATACCTGTGTACAGAAAGATGAAACAATAGATATGTTTAAGGACATATAATATATTCCCTACTTTACCCAATGTGTAAGTCATCTTCGACGAGGTTGTGTGCAATAACTAGGAGTTAATATAATAATGTATAAAGAAGTATTATAAAGTATTGAACAAAAATATTCAAATTTAAATTTAAATAACGACAAGTAATTGATTATAAGGAATGATGCATATAAAAATACATACATCAGTTAATAAACTGTATTGTAAGCTTGTTTAAATACTTAGTAATAAAATAGGAATTTAAGAAACATTTTTTTTTTTTTTTTTTTTTTAATATTATTTTTATTCAAGAATTTGTTAAATTTCGGAACATTTAACGCAAACCATTTCAACATGTGTGTCGGTCGGTTGGACGCCATCTTGATATCAATTCTAAACCACACCTTTGTGAATGGTACTTTCACGCACGTTTACACATTATCTCCTATAACCTATTGCTTATTCTGAAATAATTTCGTACACAGAAACCTCAAGAAAATAATATACAAAAGAAACATGAAATAGAAGGTTAAATAAGAGAGGAGATAATTTTTTGTGAACATGTTACGATTCTTTTAAATAAAAGAAACTTTGTATCAATACCAAACGGGGATTGCGAAATAAGAAACAGGTGTATTTTATATATTATAGTTCAATCGATACTCTTTTATCGTTCGCTAGTTCTGTATTTATTATATTATTTTCTATTTTGTATTTTTTTTTCAACAGACTACAAGTAAGACTTAAAGAAATATTTAATTATAAGTTATTTATTTACAGTTAAAAAGTGCTAAGTCTTCAAGTATAATTCCCGAATAACTATTTAGAAGAAAATAAAACGTTAAATCGAAATACAAAGTTCCCATACAAACTAAAACGCTTTAAACATTCCAAACAATAGTTGGACCTTATTTCTTACATTTTATAACTACTGAAAAACTAATATATAATCTTTGTAATTACCATTTCTCAAGTATAAAACCTTCATAGATTATATAAGTGGCAGTGAGGGTATATTTCGCAGTAGCCAGGATGGCTGAAAATGAACTAACGTTTTTAATCCAGCTCGGCTCCAGTCATTCGTTATCTGTCAGATGGTCCATGGCCGCGGGTCACGAGGGAGCGCGGAAAGATTAATCAATATTGTTTTATACTGAAGCAGAGGATCGATCCAGTTATTTATTAACTTGGCGTTGAACTAGTTCGCTACCGTCGTACGTACAGCGAGCAACTAAAAAGTTTTATTTTAAGTCAGTAATTCGAAGATTAATATTATTTACCTTGTTGCATAAAGAACACATAATATATGTGGATTAGATATCAATAGGAAATAAGGACATTCCACACATAGACAGTTAAAATATTTTATCTTGTTAACCGACTGTTAAAGATACTAGAACGATATTTAGGACGATAAGCAGTTATGCTATCATATAAGGTATAAAGATTTATAACATGACATCTTAAAAATAATAATAATTATGTTGTTTAGTGATCTTCTATATATATAAAAATGGATTGCTGTTCCTTAGTCTCGCTAAAACTCGAGAACAGCTGAACGGATTTATCTTATCTTAGTTTTGAAATGTTCGTGGAGGTTCAGGGAAGGTATAAAAGCTGAAAAAAATTGATTCACTACTGGGAAAACCATAAAAACAGCCCTTTTCTATTTCCCATACAAACATTTTTTTTGACATTAGATTTGACAACTAATATGTCAATCATTCTGTCGCACTTCAAAACACGCAGATTTATGGCTTACAGGTAAACTCCAACAATATAAATAAAAAAACGTAATAGATATTTCTTGATTATAGGGCGATACGAAGTTCGCCAGGTCTGCTAGTAACAAATATTTTTATATTGCAAGAATCAGATGGATTGAATACAGGATGGGTATGAAGTACACCAAATAACGAATTTATCTTGTTAACTTTAAAAAAGATTCTGTAAAAGAAATTTAGATAGAGTTGACTCGCCCTAAAGATAAAATAAGGAAGTCATTAAGATTTTGATAACCCAACTGTAGTTATTATATAAATTACAAATTAGCCCCGAATAGGCTCCCATTTATTTATGCAAAGGGTTTCTGAATAGCGATTGAAAATAATCAATCAGAAGGGATAATTAATTCAACGCAATAGTTTCAGTAACTTGAGTTGGTTAAAGTTTTAAAAGGGTTGCTGATAGAAATGAGCTACTAAATCAATAAGTTGGGTATTTCTGGCTATATTTTAATACTAAGGCGACTTTTAGATATTTTGATGAGTATAAATAAAGAACATCTTGTTGAGGCAAGTCTTTTAACGTTCTTATACAATTGATATCTATGCAAGTATTATATTTCAATGTCTTAAATTATTGAGCCCATATTTTTAATTTTAAAATAGTTACATAAAATATGCTCTCTTTTTTACCTTTATATTGATTATGATCTTCAGATCTCGGGAGGAAACAATAATTCTTCTACTGTTCTACCTTTTTGTATTCATTATTGCGGTTGTTTGTTTAAATAAAAAGGAAGGAGCCATAACATTAAATATTTTAAACATCTCGATTTGTATCCGTTAAGTAACACATAAATAACTTACTTAGTCGAGATGTTTGGAGTGTTTATAAAGTCTTAGACGCAATTTCCTACTTCCTGTCGTTTTCAGAGTCTTTTAAAAAATTTATTAATATTATATATATATTTATTAAACATATTATTAATATGAAGTTAGAGTGTTCCTTGGATGAATTTTGTTGTTTCAGTTTTTAATTTTCCTTTTTTGTTTCACTTAGTAATATGAGAGAGATTTTAAATTTTCTTCTTCTAGCAATTGTTCTTTATTTTTTCTAAATTCAAATTCATTAAAAATTAATATTAAAAACATTAGATAAAATTTATTTGTGTTTGTGTTCTTTGCGTAATAGCATAGAAATACGAGAATAATAAAAGTAAAATTTTCAAAGAATAATTAATTATCTCCAAGTTTGCATTGAAGTTTTCAGCTGATTACGAGATTCAAAGTTCTTAAATTTATTTTTAATCACATAAAGATAACTTTAATTATAAAATTACCCATTATTTTTTTTTTAAAGAAACCCTAACAAATTTATTTCTTTGTGTATAAGTACTTAATCGTATTAAATGCTTAAAATATTGTTTGACAGCTTTCATTTAAAAGAAATATTATACTGGCAATCAACTTTGATTAGACTGCTGACCTTATCAAGTTAATCATTAGCGTGGAATTCATCTTGCCCTTTTAATTCGGGAAAAAGGAAGTATATTACTTACTTCCCATCAAAGCGATCACGGTTGCTGCAAAGTAACTAAAACGTTGGGAATATTTAGTTCTAAATCATTAATAAAATGTATGGTAATCCGAAAATATTAGTTTAATTTAAATAGGAAGTAGTTCGAGGCATAACTTATACTGTTTGCAGTGGGAATCTTGGTCTTTTCTTTCGACACGCTCCAGTGGAAGTCAGCGCCTCAGACTTAATTCTTTACGAAAGATTAGTTACCCTATCGATAAAGTCCTACCGGGGTCATGGGGGTCGGAAGTTGCTCATCTCTCCAACTTCCCGCACTCAAACGTCTCGTACTACTGCGAGAATATTTCTATATCATCTACTATCGTGTTTTACTATTAATTACACACACACACACACACACATATACATGTTTGACTATTTGAGTCCATTTAAGATTTCAAGTGCCATCTTTAAATATTCATTGTATTAGTGCTTCTTTATTATATAAATATTTATTAATACTCTTATTTTTCTTTTAAAATTGGTATATCTATAAATTAAAATTTTAATAAAATAAGTAGTTTTGCAGCAAACACTCTTTCAAACGTTACACATATTAAAAATGTACTGTGAAAAAGTTCCTGTTTTTATTCCCGAGTAATAATTTTCATCGCAAATTTTTATTATCTTGAAAAAAAATCAATTTATATATTTGTATGGCGTGCTTGGTTGACTATCCTATCTAATCTAAATTGTTTTATTTACTCACAAAGTATTATATATGAACTGTGAGTTCTTGAACAGATCAAATTTATACCAATAAAAAGTACTACAAACTTTTGTATTCTCAAAATACTAACTGATTTTCCTTTAAGCATTTGAATTTGTTTAAAAAGTTCTGTTTTCGCAGCCGTTTTCTAAAGTGTCTAACATATACCTTCATCTAAACACTAGATGTATTTTATATTACACATATAAAAGATGTAAATAAAAAAATTTGCTATTAATAAAATTATGAAACTTGAGTAGACCATGTGAGATCATTTAATTAAAAATTGTGTTGGTACTCAGTATTTATGATTTGTTACTAGAAACCTAATTAGATTAAAACTTATAATTAGTCACTTTTGTTCATGGCTCTTATTCTAGCACACGAGTGACTATTAATGCCATGTAACGTAGGTATCATAGAAGCTATACTTCAATGAAGAAATATTTTAGTATATTTTGATTTGGATGATAAAAAACAGATATAACAGTATGTATGAATGTTAGACATCTATCTGACTCATAATGTAGGCTTATAAATGTACTTTCGATTATTTTGAACATAATTAATCTTTTCTTCTTTTATATAAAGCTAATAAAATATCATAAACCTGACGCATACAAATCACTCATTACGATCGTGTTGATGTTTGTTATTAAATTCTTCAAGTCTTGTTTATGTAATAGGAAACAGAAATACGTTTAATTTGTGAGAGAATTCAAACAAATTACTCTCCTTCTATTGACAGCACTTCCCCTTAAATTGTTAAATCCAACCGAAGCTAAGTGATACACAATTTGAATGTAATAAATAAGGAAGTGATTATAAAATTTAAGCTCATGAAAATCTTGTGCGAAATAATACAATGGTTTTAAAAATAACGAATATATATTTTTAATATTGTTTCGTTTTATTTTACTGACAAAGTGACCCTGGAGGCTACGATCGTTGAAAAAAGTAAACATGTTGTTATTTATGTTAATATTGAGCACAAACTTTTTGAAGGTCCTATTGGGTTCGTTAAAAATTTAAAAAAGAAAAAGAGGAGTTTGAAGTTATTTTAATATAATTTATATTCATTTATATTTCTCTTTTTATTTAAAGTACAGTTTTTTACATTTAAACAGTTGCTTTTAAATATATGAAACTTTTATGATATAAATTTCGGACATACACATCAACAATCTATTTGCTTAATGAGTCTGAAACAAAAGTGTAGTTCCCTGTAGTCAAACGTATTATGTAACTTCATATATTATATTACAGACCTATCTGATAATGGCTTTTGCAGCATTTAGGGAAGCTTTAATCTCATACGTGCCAGGAATTCTAATACGATATACTGCTAACATTTAAGTGGCGAATAGTTCACCGTAGATTTATGCTAGACCTTTTAAAATAAGAATATAAAAGTGTTTTTAAGGATTAAGTATACTGGTAGCACTTTACTAAAGTAAATAAACAAAAGATTACTTCATCGATAGTTTCTATAATGAGCCTTAACTAAAATATTCACATATTCTATAGAGTAATTCTTTTTTGTTTCTGATATGTTAGGACCAAGTTTCTCTTCACAAGGGACAGAACAAAATAATGCCGGATATTTGATAATTTGATTTCTACGATTTCTTGAATTTATTTGTGTTTTTTATTTTATTTTCACTTTTAAGTGTTCTAATGAATATAATTGTTATAGAATTACAGTCTTTTTTTACAAACAGTAAATATTTTTATAATTTTCACGTCATGCAGCCTTGTTTCAATAAAATCAATCGTAACCTCTTCTGTCTTCTTCATTATTCTTTTATCTTATCTTAATTTCGAGTAAACATTAAAAATTGGCCTTTTTCAGTTACATAATTATATTTTATCTTTTATCAATATCACATTCCATACGTAAAGAGTTAAAAAAACTATTTCATTAAGAAGTTTTATTATCATATATGTATGTTAAATTTATAATCACATAAGAAAAAAATAATATATTTTCTACCTTTGCTGAACTAATACGATACTCAAGTAGTCATACTAATATTAGATACGAATTAAAATTTACTGCACAAGGGTACATGTTATACCTACACATAAATGACATTACCTGAGCAGTGAATCCGATCCTTACCTTTTATCTACACTTATTTTACTTGCAATCGATGCTTCTTCAATTTCACGGAACACTTCCTTCTACTGATCTCAATATTTCTGCTTTGTTTGCATGTTGTTCTTAATAATTTATCAGTGAATTTTAAGTTGAGATGTTACATTTTAGTTTCATAATTTAAACGATACAAAGTTACAAAAAGTATAATTTCACATTTTATACATATATGTCAAACATGTTTTTTTTACTTTGCTTTGCTTTTCCTTATTAAATGAATAAAGCTCTCGTCTTAAAAGGGACTTTTTCTTTTATTACTTAAACTAATTTCACACATACACATTTCTCATATTTATCCGATTTTCTCTTTTCCTTAGTTTACAAAATGGATGAACTGCTTCATGACAGTATTTTAAATAGTTAATAAATATATTATTCATATCATTGAAGAGAATGCGATACGCAATTTCGGTGTCGTCATTTCAATTTAACGTACACGCTTAATTTGTTTCACCGACAGCTGTACGACTGTACAGTTGTACTGTTTCATTGTATATGGCATTTACTATCCAACGTACAACCTAAAGTCTTCAAACGTTATTTCCTACATATTCAATTGAACCTTTCCTCTAATTAGTTTTAGGTTCCAATAATTACACAACAAAGAACCAATTGTCTCAAGCTATATAATGATTACACAAAATGAATCTTAATATAATTATGTTTTTAATTCTAGAGTACACAATTTATTCATATTAAAAGAAATAGCTTCTTGAAGTTGTTATTAGACTCAAGTTAAGTGGAATAATCATAGTAAATTTTACTTGCATTATATCTTTTCTTAAACAAGTTAGAAAATTTGGGTGATGCTAAAACCTTTATATGAGTAATTTTGTTTTGATTTCTGTTCTCTTTTATAATTGCTTGTTACGTATCTGTTATTACAATATTTTATTTTACCTTTGTGAGTCGTCTTACTTTTCTATATGAAACCTTTTTCATCATCTAAAACACAACATCTAACAAGTTTTTTTATTAAAAAATACAAAATACACTTTACTATACAATACATTCTTTTTAACTCATTCTTCTAAAACCATTCTTCCGATGTGAATAATATTAGAATTATGCATAATTTCTTTTGAAAAATTTTGTTGAACATAAAAAATTAAATTTAAAAGAAGAATAATTTTCAATGTTTTTTTCCCTTGAATAAATAACTACTTCTATATTTCTTTCTATAAACTTAACAAAAAATACCGAGTAAAAAACAGTTTTTCGGATCATATTGTTTTCAAATAATTACACTTCAGTTTATCTAATAATAATTTATTTTAATTAATTCTGTGTATGTTCTAATTAACATAATTGTGCACTCCTTTTTGTGGTGTTTTATTTTATACAGTATTTTCTTATTGTTATTATTTATGCTCATAAATTTCATAAATAAAAAAGTCTTAATGAGATGTACAATATTACATAAGTAATAAGACAAAATTTTAACCATATAAATTGACTCTAAGCTAACATACAACAAAAAAAAATGTTTCCAAAATCTATGCGAGTGACACCATTCACTTGTCTGTAGAGTAATAAATTATACTAAGCATTTCAATATGTAAATTGGAAGGAAAGCTTCGGGACAACGTCGCTGTGATGTGCTGAGACAAGGGTCCATAGTTATCAATCTTAGTGGGATCGTTAAGAGACGTTTGGTAGATGACGTCTACAGTGGTGACCAAAACACGTACCGGCTTGTCACAAACGCCAAGAATCCATCCTCTAATACATAATTAATACTTTGATAGAAAGGTGATAGACTCATTGATTTATTACTTTTATTCTAAATTAGCTTTCCGCCCGCGTCGAGTTCCGTTATATCGCGTTTCCAAGAGAACTTTCAAAAACCTGGGATAAAAACTATCCTATATTCTTTTGTCTAGGTCAACTCTATCTTTGTACCAAATTTTATTAAAATTAGTTCAGTGGTTTAGGTGTGAAAGCGTAACAGACAGATAGACAGACAGACAGAGCTACTTTCGCATTTATAATATTAGTAGGGATGATTTATCAGTTCAATCAAAGTCTATTAAAGTAGTGATACAAAAACGAAAAACTCTGCCAAACATATTATATTAACATAAAAAAAATCATCCAAACCTTATTAATATGACTCAATTTGAAGGCATAATTTTGAAATTAAAACATGTACAAGATGCCACAGTTTTGACGTTTATCAATTTTATTAAACTCTTCCTGAGATACAAAATATTTGCATCACTATAGTTAGGAGAAGAAAAATAAAAACTTTGTTTTACTATAATAATGAAAAGAGAGAGGCCATTTATCGTTTGCCTTACTTTTAAAATGAAATAAAACGACTGATTAGACACCACGTCATTGCAGTCTTCATCATCATCATGATTAAATGGGAGGTCCCATTTTTGATAGTACGCTTGTTAACCTACGATAAAACGTATACTACCCCCATCCTAAGTAGTCATACTCATCCAACCGGTATACACTACTTTAGTCATCAAATCACCATTTTGAAGTGCTTCCTGCGATATGTTTGAAAAAACACGATTTTCCCTCTGACGCTTTCTTCCGTGCCGGATAAAAACCCGAGAATTGTAGTATCTGACAATTCTACACAAGTTGTCAAAAAGCATCCAACCTTTTACTGCTATTTAAAGTTTTGATTTCATTTTATTGAATCGCCTAAGACAAAACTTTCTTTTAAGCACTTTGTGACAATTCAATGTGACTTTGTTTCGACAATATTTCGACAAGACTTTGTTTCTTTGTATCGATAAAAATATAGGGACAATAAAACATATAATTTTTAACATCCTGTCATGTTAATATACTTTATATCTAGTTCTGAAACCGATTCAGTAAGATGAATATTTTCACATTAGTTAGTAAATAAAATTGTTAAAATGTTATTGGATTGGATTGGATTCATCCACTCACCCTGTGCTTAGATAGACGTCTTCTCCTGAATACTTCTTATTTTTCAACACTTAGCTGTACCTACTGACTGGAAATATATCGTTTCTTAGTTGCTTGCTTGAATACCTCCAAAAACAGAGCTCTCGCTTTTAGTACCTCTGAAACTATTCCATCCACACCCGAATCTTCGTTGTTTTCAAGTCTTCTAAGCAAAGAAATTCAATTTTTATTTATGTATATCAATATCGGCACCTTGTATGACTAATACTAACTGCAATAGTATGATAAGTTTATTTTGGCGGAGCTTCTCATAGAAAAAAAAAACGAAATAAAAATAGATACATTTTTAAGCATTGACAAACGGTGACGTAGAACATAATCTTAAAAATAATATTTTATTTATTTATTAAATAAAATAAAATACCACCACCATCACATACGGTGTATGTACCCATAAGGGTATATACCCTTGATAGTAAAGTTGGGAGTGGGACCTGGAATATAAATAAATGCTGATAAAGGCAACTCAACAAGCAATCTAATTTATATAGTAATAAAATTTAAATGACTCATAAGGGCGATGTAGGCAAACTAACATCTAGAATATCACAAATAATGTCTTATGTTGTATTGTACCATTCTCGTTCTATATTTAGAATTTTCATTTTTTACATATCACATTGCCCCAGTCAAATTTAATTAATGTTATGGAGTTGATTTTTTATGTATTGCAATACCTTCTGTTACTATTCATTACCTTAATGTAACAATTTACCATTGTTCTACAATAGTGTATGGTTTTAATGATTTTATAATTTGTACATTCTATTATAGAGTAGTTTAAATAAAAAACACTTTAAAAGCAAAAATTATTTATTAACCATTAATGTAAATAAAATAATTTTATTGAAACATCATAACATCATGAACTATTTATTTTATAATTTCGTGTAAGTTTATTTATTTTTCTAAATTTAGAAGTTATGAGAAGTATTTATTAGATTTCTTTAATCCGGTTTCTTGTAAAAATTGAAAGCTGTCCCCAATTTTCTTATTTACCAAATGTAATTCTGCTTTAGTCAAAATAGTTATAATTATTGCTAATCAATAATGACTGGGGCGAGAATGCTCCCATCAACATGATTAAAATATTACGATGACGACCCAGAATAAAATTGCATAAATCAAGTTTAAAATTCTGTGTAATATGACTACGATTTCTTTAGAATTAATCTTTTTAGCCTTGAGCACATTATACATAAAATAGTACTTCATTGGACACACTTGAGGAAGTCTACAAAATTGCGGGCTTTTATTCCTACACCCCTATTTTTCCATCGGAGAACCAGACTACTAATCTATTCCATTTATTTTTTGTAGATCTTCCGCGCATCGAAGCGATACGAATCCTGCTTCACTAAGAGCACAGCAAAGGATTGGACCAGTTTACTTACATCCGAGCTTCTTTCCATTAACTATTTGTACGTCTTTAAGACAAGAGTGACGACTCTTTTACTAGTACAGTGCACTTAATTAATAAATTACAGTTTAATTTCCACCTACCACTAGTTCAAGGACTACCCGATAGATGTTTAAAAGTATATAGGTTTTAGTGAATCAATAAATAATAGATTAAAAATATAATTTACTAATAATACTCTTATAATTTCAATTGAAAGTATTTATACCTAATAACCATACCATACCCACTGGTAAATAATCTAAGGAGTACATAATTTTAAAAAGTAACACAAGTAGAAGTTAAAACATGTTATAATAAAATAAAATCTGTTTATTAATATACTCGCTAAAATTATTTTATTCTCAGTAAGGATGCAGTATTATTAAACTTAAAAAGCTTACCATAAAATTTACACAAAATTATATTTTACCATTCTTCAGATAATTTTAGATTATTATCAGTACATAAATAATTTTATTAAACAATCTACAAAACCGCAACGAATACTATATATTTATGTTTAGCGATATAACAAATCATTATTTATATTTCTATACAAAAATAAACGCAAATTATGTCGAACAATTAAGTAAATTAAATCTATTGATTTATGTAACGTATTAGATAAGTGACTAGGTATTATTACATCAAATATCTACTTAGTAAATGCCAACACAATGATAGATAAACCAGTCTCTATGTACAAGATAAGGTGAGATCATGAAGCCTAGTCCTAAATATTAACAGCTTGTCTACAGTTACAGCTCTGGTAAAGCATCATAAATACTAAACACAGGCAAATTCCCTTGCTGTACTATATACGAGATTAATAGAATTTAAAGAGACTAGCGGTTGAAAGCATTATGAACTCTCTTTTACTCGTGTTGTTTGCTTCAAGTTAGCGTGTTTTTTATACATGAGAAGTATTCTTAAGATTTTTACCTTATACTTCTTTATTAGTCTATTTCAAAATTCGTCAACATTTCATTTAAAGAACGAAGTAACTTTTTCTTTAATAAAATAAGGTAACTCATTTATCCTTTTCAATCACTACTTAAACTATTATTGACTATTATAATATTGATTAATATAATACGAGAATAAGAAAGCAATATTAAAATATGTAAACTGAAATGACAAGGGGCCTTTAGAGATTATTTAGATGCACTACCAATTATACAACTTATATTTTTGATAATAAACAATAACTTATTACCATAGCAATAAAATTAATTAATTAAAACATAAGACTACATATATAGTATAATATATTTACATAAGAATATTTTTGCTGTCACCGAGAATATAGTAAATTAGAAGTAGTTTTAAGATCTACTGATAAATAATGCTTAATCCTTTCAAGGTATTTCTGACTCAAAAATAAGATTTTTTTAGTATTAAAGCTACACAGAGAACAGACATTCAAAAAGATGTTTTATGTGTCCTTTACCTTAATTTTATTTTCCTAAATTATTTGTTTCACAAAATTGTTAAATTTACCAACCAAATAATTGCTACTCTCTTATTATTCGTTCTGTTGAATGAAACTCTGAAGTCGGAGATGATTGGACATTCCAGTTTAAGGATCTTTTGTTTAGAATGCACCATACATTCATTTGTCTAACCTCACACCGCAACACGCTCCAAGCATACACATATGTCTAAGTAATTTGGACTTAATACGTGCTAATAGAGATATCTGCATAGCGGAACGATTTGGTTTCTATTTCCCTGGTCTTAAGTAAAATATTAAATCCAATTTATCAACCCAAATCAAAACATTTAACATTTTTTATCTGTTCACTGTGTAGTAAATATGTTATAACTTTTACATGTGATAAATATTTTGAATTATATTTTAGTTTACGCATTTTATACGAATGCTTTTTACAATACTAACATACATGAAGAACTGTGGTAATATAAACAATTCAATACATGTATTATTCGATGCAAGCACAGAATCTCACAAAGTGTAATTATATTACTAACAGCTATATCTAATATATATTATTATTTGACATCCTTTCCGCTGACGGATTTTGGGTAAGAATATTTTTCTAATAAACGTACAGATACAAAGATTAATAAGGATAAGTATGTTCTTATAAATTTTTATTCTGTCAACCATAATGTAATAATATCCCATTAGAATGTCAGCCAAGTGATAGATTGCGATGTGGGAGTCATCTATAAATATGTGGAATCGATATATGACGTTGTCATCAACGTTACGGATATGATCTTCATTCTTTTCTGACAGGTATAGTTGAATGAAGGAGTATAACTTTTAAGTAATAAAATATCGGTCATCATTAATAAGGGAAGAAGCTAATATATCATTATTATTATTAAATACATTAAAAGTATATGTTATTGGATTGACGATTTTGTTACAGTAAGGGTGGACCGACAAAGAGATTTGTATATAAGTTCCAAATATAGGAAGCAAATACATTGTGCCTTAATTTTCATTGTTTTTTAATAGAGCAAAACTTTATATATAAAGAAAATGTACAGGAACGTAATACTAGAAGAAAATTCTGTGAATAATCTTTATTAAACTATGTTACTCTTAGATTTCCCTCAAAGCAAATAATACAAGTTACGTTAATGAAAATTAGGCCATTTCGTTACTCAGCAGAATTAATTCATATAATTACAGAGAACACACCACGCATTCATATTAATTTCCTGATTTGAGCTTCACTTTAAAAATGAAAAACTCATGATAAAGTATGTTTATTAAAAACAGAATATGAACTTTTGAAATAAAAACCATCGTAGACATATGTCAGCTTATATAGCTGCTTCCTAATAGGAATAATTCCTATAATAGTTTTGTTAAATCAAATCAATAGTTTCGTAACGCATAAAGAAATTATATGAAGACAGGGCCCTATGTATATTTTTACATACATTTTGACTAAAGGAGCACAAAATGAAGATCATCGACGTTCCAACTGAGACCTGATTGAACAACTTTAAGTAACTTATTGTTCTTTTCCTGGTCATATAAGAATTGATCCAAATCAAACTCTTGCTCAATATACGATATCTGTTCTAAATACTCGCAGCTCTACGGAGTGAGATGTTACGTCAAAATAAATAAATATATTTATTACAAATGCCTAGGGTGACAGACCATATGGAACATTGGAAAACGCAACATCGGCACTCCGCGGAGAGTGATACCAAAAATTCGATTGCAAAGGTCACCTGTGTTACAAAAAAATTTGATACAAAGAATTCGATGGTATCGGCAACCAAGCTCCCGTGATTAAATCATCATATATAAAGCTCTATGTATAATCTAAATCAGCTATCTAATATCAGTCTTAATCACTTGGTTAGTTTAAATGTAATTTTAATTTAATAAAAGTAAGTGAACTCTAAGAAAAAAATCTGCGACTCTTGAGTAGAAAACCTAATTAATTTAAAAACATTTTAATGTATGTACCCTACTTATTTTAAAATGTAAGATTTCATTACTTTTTTTACTTCAATGTAAACCAGGCATTTTGATAGTATATCAACGTTGTGTTTTTATTAAATTAATTTTAAAACTATGAATTAAAATTCAATATTAAAGAAACTATTCTATTATTCTATATATAAAGATAACTGGAAACAATATAACGAAGCCTACGTCTAAATTACAAGTCGGTAACATCTGTGTATCAATGTTTCTAAGAGCAATTAGTTTTAATTACTCATTGTAAACATTCAAACTGTGGGTACATTTAGTTAACACGTTGCTTGTAGTCAGTGCTTTCAGTTTAAGATTTATAGTTAGTAATAATAAAGGATTAAGTTTTGAGTTCATTAATTCAGGAGTGTCTATGAAATAAATTGCTGTGTGAACAATTTAACTCTAATTAAAAACAATATTTACAAAAGGTCGCATATTAATTGGTGATGGTCTATACATCGATACGATGCAAAAAGATAATTGCACTTTAATAAGAACCAGATACCAGTAAAAAGGAACCAAATCTGATAATTAAAAACAATAAAGTATTCGAATAAAATAATTACTTTAATGTTATTATATTCACTTCAAAAAAGTCACCCTTAAGAAACATTTAAAAGCATAGCTTTAAGAAACAGGACTTATTTCAAATGTAATGTTATCTTCACATCAATTTAATGCAAATTTTAAAATATAACTTCCAACGTATGGATCTCGGTCTCCTCGGTTTGTTGAAATATAAAAATAAATGTTTGTTTCTGTTGATGTTAAAAATATTTAATATTATAATAAAAATACTAGTCATCGTCGTCATCAGCCTATCAAAGCCCACTGTTGAGCAAAGGCCTCTTTCTCACATGGAGAAGGTTTCAGCATTAATCATCAAGCTTGCTCAAGATAGGTTGATGATTTCAAACTTATAATTGTGAAACTATAAGACCAGGTTTCCTGAAAATGTTTTCCTTCACAGTATGCCAGTGGTGTCTAAATACTCTCAGAAAGTACATATGACTCCGAAAAATCATATTGGTACTTGCCAGACCGTTTGAACCCGCGCCCTCGGCAACGAGAGGCGGCCTCTTTAACCACTAGACCACCACTGACTTATAATAATATTATTAATACAAAAATATTATGTTACAAAAATAAATAAACTGAAACCGCTTCTTTTAAAATTTTATTCAAAAGAATCTTAATAACATATAGGGCCGGCAACATTTGCATATTTGTGTTGCAAATTTCCATTGGTGACAGTGACCACTTATTTATCGTCTATGGCACATAAAAAGATATTAACTTTGGACTGAAGGATTGATGATTTAATGACACCATTTCTAAGTTTGTGGTTAAAAAGAAAAAAATTAGAAAACATAATTATAAAAAAGACTTTATAAATTAAGCAGAAAAGTTTGTCAATTACTAAATCGGTTCTAATCTTTACACTTATCATTGCACACTTGTAAAGAATGTAACAAAAATGAACAGCATGTATTAAGACAAAGTCAATTAGAATAATACAAAGGTTACATATTTTAAAAAAATCTGAACAATCAAAATGAAGCTATAAACTTTAATGTCTTTATCAAAACCAGAAAATTGTAGTAAAATAGCCCCATGGCTTATAAAAAAATTATTGTAAGATAGATTTCTCATTGAGGTTCATTAAATTTGAATTCAAATTTATTTTGATTTTAAACTACATATTTCTTAAAACATATCACATAAAAAATCAATAATCAAAAATACATCTTTAATAGTTGTTTCGTACACAATTTTTCAATTTATACTTTGATAAAACCATTAAATCTTGAGTGAATATAAATTGAATGGAAAAATCGGCCGCAGTCGCCGGAGGACTTGTTGGATCTGACAACTGAATAAACATGCGCTGTCTTTACAGCGGCTGCCGGCTGCCGGTTGGCTGTTAGTTATTTCTAGGAATTTAATAAATTGAAAATGAAATAAATCGATTTTTTTTTTCATAGTTATTTGCCTGAAATCAATATTAATCTAAGTCCAAATAAAAGCTTAAGTATATAAATATACATAAAATCTATGTTTAAAATGTCTTTCGTAAAAAGTTTTTTGTCTCTATCGACTTTATTTATAAAAAGAAAATGTCCTATATACTAAAAGTAATGAAATTTATAATATAATTAATAAATCACACAAAACACGACCGTAAATTCTAAACAGCTTGTACAAAAAACATTATCATAGCACGAAATATGTCACAGTAGATATCCGAGATGAAATTAGTTATTAAAATTGTAACAACCGTTTATAATACACATTAAATAATAATTACATTTAAACATTTCATTATTAATACTTAAATACCATTATAGTGCGTTTGATTTAAGCTGAGCTTTGCATTTGTGTGAGTGCACATGGATAGTGTAGGTTTGATATCAGATTTTTGAATGCCACGTTCTTTTCTAGTTTTTAACCGGTTTATTCTGATTTCACTCGCCCCGCAATTTGTATTGTTTTTTCAAAATTTTTATCACTTAACATTTTTTCCATAATATTTCCATTTAGCCTTTTATATGTTTTGCTTATTTTATTTTTAATCTAGAATAACTCTCGCACTTGTGTTATGTATATCTATTTAAATATAATGAAATTGAATTCTAAAAGTTTTTTGTCTAACTCTACTTTTACTTTCACTTACACCAATGCAAAGCTCAACTTAAGTCTAACGGACTATACTAAAACTTCACAACGAATAAATTATTATAACGGCACATAAATTATAAGCATCAATGTCATATTAGCTATTTTAATTACAATAATTTCGACTTTTTTATTTCCGAAAAAAATTACTTGAAAAATGAACTGAGTGAAACTTTTAATATGTGTCAAAATGTCAATTTGAAAAGGTAAACACTTAAAATTAAAACAATTTATCCGAAAACCTTTTACAATTTTTTAAAATATTTATAATAACACACATTCATATTTCAATTTAAACAAATTTAACCACATCGAAATCCTTTTGAAAACAAACACCTTCGTAACTTTAATTTAAGTATGAAATTTTTCTATCCGATAATATTATGAGTATATATTGTTTTCTGTTCTATTCCTCTCAATAATTATATATATACATATTTAATATTATACAACTGAAAGTAACTTTGTCTATCTATCTCTTACGTTTAATAATAACTTTTAAGTTTATGATGACCTTTATGATTTTGTGAATGACATATTTTTCTTGATGCTATGATATTCTAATTAAACAAATTAGTATTTCCTTAAAATAATACATTGAAGAAACCTTATTTTAGATTATCAGATAGTAGTAAGTACATGCATCTGTCGGTTTTCAGTACATATTTTGATAAAATCATAAATATAAATTTAAATCAATTATGGATTTATTATTACAATATGAATAAATAAATGAGATTGAGTGAATAAAAATTTGAGAGATTTCATACGCTAGCTAGTAAGCTCATCAGTAATTATTAATAAATTTAATTACGAATTAAAATTAGTCGAATTTCATTACATGTATTTTCCATAAACTCTACTTTCATACAAAGAGTCGTGAATGGTTAAAAAACAATTCCTGTTAAAAAAATTAAAGCTCTGATCACACTTGTATACTACTACTCACATTATTAAATCATATAAGAAACAATAGATAAATAAAATCAATCAAACGTAAAGCAGAATTTTCAGTACATTTGCAATTAACAATATCGTGCCTCGAGAGACTGAATGTTAAAATACAATAAGAGCCTGTTACATACATCAATGGCTCACAATGAACTCATTACTCGCTGTGAGATCGAACACATGTCCATGGGGAGCTATACGAGATCACGTTCAAACTGGCCAATTAATTATGGAACGGTTATTTGCTGTCAAAGCAACTGATCTAGAAGCAATGAAGAAATATAGCAATAAAAACTGTATCAGATATTTCCACTTCATCTTGCAATGCACTTAATTTAAGTGCATGTTAAATACAGTCTGAAATTTTTGTAAACTTCTACCTATATTACAAATTCAAAAATAGCTATGCATATGTTCTTTAATACGTAAAAATATAGAACAGATATGGATTATACATACAAGAATTATTTTCCTACTATTTATTTTTTGAACATAATCGTGTCATGGCACATTCAAGAATGATACAGACAAGTCATTAAAAAGTAATTTAATTTGAAATAATTTTCATATTCACACACAAACATATATGCAATCATTTTACTGAACAACTTGATTGTATCTTGAAACTTTAAACCACAAGACTCGACTATGAAACTAAGACTATAGTACAGTATATATATATATATATATATATATATATATGTGTATATACATCAACACATCTATTGATTTACTATACCTCATTTGTATCAACGACCTTAACAACTCTAGTCAAATAGAATGGTATCATCTATTAAGAAACTTCACTGTTCCTTCTGATTGGCTATTATCAATCACTATTGCAGATCCCTTTGCATCAATCATACGAGTATGTAATCTAATCGTCCTAATTACATATTAAAATATATCTCCATAGTAAATTCAGTTTTATAAGTCATCGTCATATTATATGAATTGAAATGATGATTTAAAAACAGGCCTATGCATAAAATTTATGTAGCTATATGCAGTAGAGGTATTAGTATTTACAATATATATATCTATATATATTTATATATATATATATATATTTCTTATGTGTTAAAGGTACATTAACTAAATTATTATAAAAGAATTTAAGATAAATTATTGTAGACATAAAGCCTTTCCATCCCAAGATTCTGAACATTTCTGAACAGAGTTTAAACTTACGTCTGTTAATACATATTTTAACTTCTAGGAATTTTAATCAATATTGATTTTGAACCTCAAATAACAAAATGAACTCACAGACCACAACATTTATTATTTTTTGTGAACAGTAATGAGATCAAATTATTTATGAGTTGTATAACTATTCCTTATACATCCAATATATACATAAATACATACATAGATATCTTAACAAATTACTATTCACACTTTACCAAGTTCTCATTTCTAATCTCAGAAGTCGCCAGCTTATTCTGTGACGTGATAAGTTTGAGACCAAGAAGTAAAGCGTAACGATAATTGTAAAACGTCGCCGGGGGAAATGTGTAATCGAACTTGTCTTTTACTCTCATTCCATAGATCCGATCCCGAGATTCTGTCCCGGATTTTTATCTATGGATCGGCCTTTGAAACGGTGTTATTTTAGATATAATTTTGGACCGATATCTGCGGAGTACGTTTGAAAAGGGAATCGAATTTATTGTTATCACAAACGGACCTCACTTTGTCGTTCATGAAATTAAAATCCATTTAGAATAAGTCATATTAAAGAAATTATAACTTGAAGCTGAAATTAATTGTTTTATTTCTTATATTTTTTCCTGCGAAAATAATTGGGTATTACGACTTAAGCCATGAAGATAGTTATTAAGTTCTTCTCCAGAGCTAATCGCTTGTTTTCTTTATTCTTGATAATTATATCTTTACAGCGACTTATTTACTTTATATAAAAATAAAAGAATACTTATTTTTAAAGCTAAAATAATTAATCAGTTCTCAAACTTAATAAAGGTTTTCATAACATTATCATGTCATAACAAATCGATTTAATTATTATAATAATAAAAGTGCTACACAGAAAATAAACAACTGATTTTAGAAAAATATTTTTTCGTATATAAATGGAAAGATCACATATAAGTTTGATACCAAAACTATTTTAATTTATTTTTTGTAAGTATTAAAAATTTATTGCAAAATAAAAAGTATTTTATCAATCCAGTACCGAAAACCAGCCGACAACTCCCGAACGATTCCCGAGTCATAATTTTTGTTTTTACGCCGTATGGTTGATAGGGATATATGTAATAACTACAGTGTACTGCTATTAAAAATAACTATAACATTATGACGTCACATCTATGGAGACCAGACATGGCGTTTTTTTTTTTTTTTTTTTTAATCAATTTTATTGCATATTGTTTATATTTAATTGAATTTAAAGTATTTTACATTAAATATCAATATTTTTAATAAAAAAGTATTAAAATATTTTTTATTACATAAACCCAATTAACATAATAAGTGGATTTTCATAAAGAACATATCACCAATTTTAGGACTTTTGAAGCCTTCCCCTGTCTTTGCCACAGGTTGTCACATTTTTATAAATGATGTGATTTCTTAAATTTATATATCTATTTAAAATAATCGAGAAGAAGTTAGTTTAATTTTTTACTTATTTGTATTAAATAATAATCCAAGAATTTTAAAATGTGACGTCATAAAACTATTGATCTCCACGGCCCTTATCACACGATATCACACTTTCGCGACACCTTAACCCCCCCCCCCCCCCCCCCCCCCATTAAATTGTGACGTACTTTACGAATAGCCCCTAATAACAAATTTTATATGATTCCCTTGAATTGCAATTTTCTAAAAATTAAAAAATAAATATAATTAACTCACTCATAGTTTTACGAAAGATTTATATTGTTAACCATCAAATGCTTTAAACAATTAGTCTAAAGATAATAAAATTTAATTACTATTTCAACTTTTTTCAATAATTAATTAATTTTGTTTAACAATATCAAGAATGAGTGAATGGAAGGTTGATTAAAGTTATCTTGATACATTATAGTAAGCAGTGGTCAACGGACATAGCATAAAGTGTCTGGCGAAGGATCATAAAACTGAACTTACAGTAGCATTTGGTAATAACTTGAAGGTAACTTGATATTACGTGTTATTATACCTGCGAGTATTGTGTTGTGTGAGAGAGAAATGTTACTTTCCTCGGACGGATTCCAACGTCTGGCTAACTAGAGTAGATTGGAATATAATATTATCTTGGAATACAATCTCTATTTGTGTATTTTATATGTATGAAAATATGAATAATTATTAAATATGACCGCAACAATATTTTCGCTGTAATTACGAGTGTAACATTTTTGTCTGTTCTTCTTACTTAACATTTTAGTTCATTATATATTTTGAGATTTTATTCTGATATTAATTTTAAATGTAAATTAATATTATGTACTTTAATAATTTATAAGTTATTCTTTGCTAAGCAGTGTCTAATATGTGTTTATTATTAAATGAACATATTCGATTCTTTAATACATAACTAAAGCATGTCGATGACAATTTCGTGGGTGATTTAATTCTCATTTTCTACCTTATACTTTTATTTGAAGCCTAATATCAATACAAATTCCAATGGAGATATACAGTACATATGTACATTCAACCTATATGTCATTAATATTATTAATGGCAACGATTCTATGATTCCCTGTTGACTCGTATTTCACAGTGTAGAGCTCAGCTCTTTGTTGCATAACAATATACATATATGTAAGTTTTAAATGAAACTAAAATTAGAAACTAAAACTTATTATATGTACTTATTAGACCACATTGCATATTAATTACAGTGTATATATAACTTAAAAATAGCATTTGTTTTCAAATTAATAACATAAGTTATTTTCTAATATTTCAAAATAAGAGATAAATAATGTACAAATTAAGAAATAACAATACATTTTTAGAGTAAATTTCAATCTTCATTTTAATGGGATCCGATATCCAGTATTTCAGATAGGACTCTTAAAATAAATTAATCTGTGAAAATAAATTTTATTCGTTATGGAAATAACAGCTGCCGTGATAATTTCTTATATGCAGTTTTAATTAAAAGCGTCTGTTTTGTTTCTGAATGATTTTGCTTTATTTTCATAACATTGTTAACAAAAATTACGACCATTCTTCACATTAGGCCAAATTTATAAATTATTACAACGTTGTAATGCAAATATATGATGCATCGTTTTTTTTTCTTTTAAAACTTGAAATAAATAATAATAATACTGAAGCTGTCTAATGGTATCTATGCTTTATTATACATATAAATTGTGTTACTTTTATAAAAAATTGTTTATTGTTGTCAATTATAATTTCGATATGGGCATAAATTTTTTATGGTCGATAATCCTGGAAAGAACGCCATTATTTGTGATCCTGGTGGGACTTAATATAAAGATCTTCTCTAGCATGAGTATTTCGCTGAGAAACTGATTCTAATCCTTATTGAGGAATTAGGGTGATATTACCACTATAATTTTGATAATAAGTCTACCCAAGACACGCTACTGATGTGCACGGATGTCCGATCGAGTAATTTGCATGAGATTCACACCAACCAGCATTAGTCGCGATTATGCTAGCAAGTGAGGTTTAGAGGGTAGTGGTTACTTTCTACGATTAAGTTATGCCCCTGAAAGATCACACCGAGTGAAATTGGAGTAGGGCTGAGACCGCTCACAGGAAACGGCTTTAAGTAAGACACATTCAAAGAGGATGTATCACTGGTTACAAGCCATTAGTGTAGAGCCTCGCTTGGCTCTTTGCACGATGTGAGGTTCAACATTGCCATGGAACCTGAACTACATGGTTAACACTTTCCGACAACTACCATTGCTATCAACTTTGTGGCTTCTGGGGCCAGCAAAGAAGGTCACTGTAGGCTCTAAGTGGATTTAATCTCTTATTCGAAAATAAAAAGTTTGTGACGAAAATAAGTGCCCAAAGAGCTCTAACAAAATCCAATGTAATGCAATCCTCTAAGTTATATCTTTAATTTTTTTTTCTTAACACTGTGTTAAATAGAATTGGTTGTAATGATTATTATTATTAGAACAAATGATTCTTCATGACATTAACGTTTTACAAAAGCTATACAAATTATCTTAAGAACTAAATATATAATGAGATCTAAGACTTTCACGAGTATTGATTTAAATGAAACTAATATTTTTCAGATTATACTACGCGTGCTTTATTATTGTAAAAAACTATTATTGTAAATGAGTTTCATTTAAAATAAATACATATAATTAGCGTCAGTTAGTAATTTTTAAATATTCACACAATTATAATAAGAATATCAAAACAGCATTTTTTTACTTGTTATCTAATGATCTATCTGCCTGTCTGTATAAGATCTGAAACACCTAAATCTATTTTGACGATACTGTTACTGTCAGATATTATACCGTTATATTATTTCGTCTTATAATTAAAGTTTCTGAAATATGACATTAAAATTACCACAATAACTAGTAGCAGTATGAACATTCCAAAAAAAAATTGTTAAAAATGAAGTAAATTAAAGTATTTTTTTATTTGATCAAACTTTACAAAGGATTTTCTAAAAGAAAACCTAGTATCTATTAAAAAGTAATGACTGTTTAAATATATAGAGTGGTTAAGTCACTGAGTCGATCTAGGACGTGACAGATTAATTTACAAAGCGCCTCGGATACAATATTCCATAATTTAAAACTTGATGAAGTTTATCGACAAACCACATGAAGATATAAAATATTTACTAGTTATTTCTCTTCCTTAGGGAAGATTTCTTTGTAATTTTGACAAAAGAGACAACATATCGCCTCTTTTGCCACAAGTTAAGTTATTTCCGAATTCTATGAATTCCATTTGAATGGAATAGTGATGGATGGTTTCAATAATCTACACTCGAGGTCAATCAGCCTCAGCTCTGGGGCAATTCAATGTGCTCGTTTTGTTTTGAGCTCTCGTTACATCGCTTTGACTGCAAAAGAGGGGTTTCATATATCGAAAATACTCATGAATCCCCTATACTGCGTAATAAGATAGATTGTTATTGTAAATGAACATTTTGCCATATTAAACCTTGTTTTTATAGACTTACCTTATACCTCCACGATCGAGCTTCGTTCAATCTCTTTTTAATATTGATCTGAATTCCACGAATTGGCGCGTGTGCAAACAAAATCCTGAAAGAAACAGAATATCAGGTATCAATTCCACAAAACTAATTACAGAATATCTTCACTTTAATTGAAAACATGATTATAAAGCCAAAAGTTGTTAAAAATATTTTACACCTTTTCAATGATTAGGACTCTATTATAACCAACTTACGTATGAAGTTTTAATTCATAAGTAACACCAAGCTTGATATACATAATTTCCTCCTTAAACCTTTTAAGAAATTATATTGATATACGGATAGTGCAAAATTATTTTCCTAATTTAAAGATTTTTGCCACTTTCTAATACTTTTCGCTACTCCTTCCGTATAACATACCATCGGTATCTGGATATTGATTTTTGTTAATTGTGGTTATTAATCTGTTTATTTACTCATATAGACGAAAAACTCACGCTTACTTATATTTAACATATACACATTAAGATAGTGTTCTTAGATTTCCAGCTATAATATTTATGAGGAGCAGTTTTAGCTATTCATAGAAACCCTAACAGCTCTGCAATGCCATATTATGCAATAGATCTGAAATATTAATGATAACTATCCTATGAACGGGATTCCCTTCGGTCACATATTTCATTGCCTGTATGCTCTGACCATTTCAGCAAGCCTTTTATCTTTATGTTGTAATTCGAAGTATCTCACACAATAGAATCTTATCCGATTCAAAAAGCTCACACTTGGCAAAATTGTTGGTTAATTATTTTTTGATTGTAAGAAATATATACAATATTAAAACTCTGTATATTTGTATATGTTGGAACTTAAATATTTACGTTTCTTCAAAAACTATTTCTTATCTTTTTCACATTAATATAAAATGTTAACTTAATAAATAAATAGATCAACGATCTTTCAATATAAAACAATATTTTTAGGCTCCCTCGTGACCCGCATCTATGGACCATCTGACAGATAATTAATGATTGATCCGAACCTAGTTTAAAAAGGTTTGTTCGTCAAAATATACTTAATAAAATACATATGGTAGAATAACATTGATTTAGTTATTATTTTAACTTAATACCTGGAATAAAAGTATACAAAACGTGTAATGATTTATAATATTATCACGAGTACTATACATTTAAATTAAAAGTACAAAATCAAATTTAAATTATATTTATTAATAACGAAGAAGCTAAATTCGATACAAAATTCTTTAATAACACTTTATTTTTTTATTCCAAAAAAGAGACCAGTTGGTACTGATTTTTAATTTTGTACGTATTACATTTATTTGAAAAGATTTTAATTATTTAAAAAATTAAACGGCAGACGTTTTTATTCTATTAAAATTAAAGTAATATATTACATTCTCTAGTAATTATAACCAAACGCATTTTACAAAAGTAAAACAACTGTCAAAAAATTTAAGAAGATGTAATATTTTGTTTTATTTCATATAAACCATTACATACGTGTCAAAATTATTTGTGGTCGTGAATTCTTCAAAATATTATTATTTTTTGTTTAACACTCGATGGTATAAAAGACGATCATCCAATAGCATAAAAATAAAAAACCAAATCACTTCACAAACACTATTTCTTAAAAACACTCTTAAATTCATTGTCATTAAACAACATGTACATTCATTTGAGAGTAAATCAATCTTGACTTCAATGAAATCAGAACATCCATTCTGTAAAAAATAAATTAATTCGTAATCCAATTAACGGGGAACGGATCAAATATTATATGCAATGCATCGCAATCAAAGGCCTTTCACTATTTCTTTCGTTGATAGCTATTTGTAAACAGTAGTAAATATCAAACGACTCTCTAATTTCTAAATAGGAAAGCTTAAATAAACAAAAATATCGACAAAATTTATTATATTAAAATGAACTTATTAATCCTTTTACAACGCTTTTAGATAATTACAAAAGTTCCACTTGTAAAATTAGAAACCTTTTAAACTAACTAAGAGTTTCTTATATTAATTACAGGGGAGATCATGAAACGGGAAATAATAGGAGACATCACTTTTATATAACATTTCTTTATTTGCATAAAAAAATATATAATTTGTTTAATTCTAGATTAACCTACTGTCCAGATTACCTGAAAGACTAATGTAACTAACATTATTAAAACGTATTTAAATTGGAACATAAAATCGGCTGCGAAGCAATGTCTATAATTACTAAAAAATTATATATTGTTCTTCTTTTCATAGTCACACATTATCGCGTATTTTTATTAGAATCAGCCTTCAACTTCAAGGGAACATAAAAGATGATGAGATAAAGTTACTTTCTCATTAACTAATACTATAATTTAGGTTTTGCATTTTTACTTAGTTATAGTTTGTGTTGTAGATGAAGTAATTATGTAATATTAAAACATATTACTGTATGATAATATTAAATTATGTAATATTAAAACATATTACTGTATGATAATATTAAATTAGTAAAAAAAGGATTTAATACAGCTTTATTTTTTAATTTTATTTCCATATTATGTATTTTAAATTTTAAATATTGCTAAACATGCGAATGACACTCCTTTATAAATTAGTCGGATAACAGTTTAGAAGACATTCATAAAGAGATCTAGAGATTTTCGCGACACATTTAAATGAAACTAATATTTTGCGATATTGATCAGGGGCATCTCGTTTATCCGTGATCACGGTTGCTATAAAGTAACCGAAACGTCGGGAGTATGTAGTTTTTATCAAAAATAAAGTCGCGTTTAGTGCGTTTGATTTAAGCTGAGCTTTGCATTTGTGTGAGAGCACACGGATAGTGTAGGTGTGATGTCAAATTTTAGAATGCCACGTTCTTTTCTAGTTTTGAACCGGTTTATTCTGCTTTTACTCCGACCCGCACCTTCCTCACTTCACTCTTTGTACTGGTAGCAACGTCAAATGTTGAAAACGCAATGTCAAGTGAAGAAAAATTTGTATTATTTTTTCAAAATTTTTATTACTTAATAAATTATTTTCCATAGTATTTCCATTTGGCCTTTTACAAGTATTGCTTATTCATTTTTAATGTAGGAAAGATCTAGCACTTATGTTATGTGTCTATTTCAATGATAACAAAATTAATTTCTAAAAGTTTTTTGTCTAACTCTACTTTTACTTTCACTCACACAAATGCAAAGCTCAGCTTAAGTCTAACCGACTATAGTATATCCACAAAATATTAGTTTCATTTAGAAGTTCTTCATTGTATAGGTAAACTATTGAAATGGAGTTGAAAATTGTGATGTACCATTTTATATACTCTCAATTAAGCTGGAACCTCGTTGTAAGTGGAGGGTAAAATAAGAACCTAAAACATACTAACGCTATAAATAAACTCTTGACTCGATACTGCTTCAGATTAAATACTAAATTTAACCTATTAATTTACTGGCTAATTAATAGCTGGTGATTTTACTAATACTTTGATCAAACACAACTGATTCGTTACTAAACTACGATTATGCCTTTCAATTAGGTAGTCTTTTCAGTCGCTGATGTCAAAATATATATACGAGTATATATTTTTATTCTTACTTAAAAATATGGTCTGGCATATTTGATATTTTAGAAACATTTACGTTGATCACAAAAAATTAATAATGATATATATTTTTTTTACACTTTAAAATTTAACCTAATATTATAATTTTCTTTGTTATGAGTGGTCAAAAAAGTAACCAATTTTATTATTTAACGTTATAAAAGCAAGCAGACTATGATATACATTTTTATTTGTTTAATTACAATTTAAATTTATTTGTACCATAATTAAAAATATATCAATTTCATGCTACCTGGTCTCCTACAAAAGCCTATGTCGTCTTTGTTCACATTCCTGAAACTACAGAATACAGATATAACCGACTTGTATAGTTTCATTGTTATAACATATGCATGGAATATTATAAAGTATTTTATTAATTACGTACATAGGCGGAATTCTTACAAGCATTTTTTTTTTAATTTTAATTAATAATACGAGTAGTTCCACAAATATCAATATTCAATCAAAATTTTAATCAAAAGAGTGTATTTATATAAGTTTTGTATATAATTTAATTTATTTAAAAAAGTCATAAAACATTCAATACAGCGTTTCTGTAATACCAAGTTTTTACCATTTAGCCTAATACATAAATTTCTATCCATTTTTTTATTATTTGTATTTTTATTCATTTTTTTAGTATTTGTATTTTAAAATTGAAATACATTTTTTTTTGCTTTACGGTAACTTATGTCATGGCTACTAAAATAAAGAGTTTTATTTTATGCAACAGTATAATACTAGACTGACATTCAACAAAAAGAGACAAACAATAATAAATGACTTGTAAAATAATATTTATAAAACATAAACAAGAAAAAATCACAACTCCTCCTTGATCTTCCAAATCAACGACCAAAATATGTAGATGAATATTCATTCTATGTTATTCTTTATTATTTAATGAACACATTACATTTATTGAAAACCGTTGTAATGATAATCCCTGTCTCTAATTTAGACGATAAAAGGAGTCTAAATTTAGAAGCGTAGTGAAACTCATGAAATGATTTTTGTTTATTCAGACGTCTAAAGGGACCCACTTCAGGGAATGGAAGTTATCCAAGCAACAAACATAATTTTCATTTAATTTTTTTATCGACATCCGCTATCGAGAAAAATGTTGTTAGTAAATAGCTTGAAGAAACTGTAAGCTAATACAAATATTCCATTTGAGCAGTAAGTTTAATGTACACATTAGTGCCAGTGATCGCACCGTCTACTGCAGTCTATTCGGTAGATAATGGAGCCATAGTGAATTTAACAATAGACTTGCTTAACTGGTCGCAGTGAATAAGAATCTTTATAAAGATTTTGTTTTTATAATATAAAATATTCACCAGTATTTATATATATAATAATGTATCGTTAATTTTAATGGAATATTAAACTATTTCCAAAATAAGTCAGCAATAGAAAATGCTAGAATAAATAATCAAACAATAAATAGTATCTATTCATGAACAATACAACGACTGAAAATTTTAAAGAAATACATAACAGTGTGGCGGTTACTTTACAAATATTTTTCTCAGAAATTCATTACAATAAAAAAAACTCAACCACAAGAATATAAGATCGCTCTCAGCTAACGACGAAATGAAACAAAGACTATCATAACACTCGTCTTGTCTTCCAGACAATGGATGTCAACAACCACTCTATGTGTTGCAGTAATTCTTGAACACAATTCGGACTCCATGTATTTTCTTAGAAACAGTTATTTAATCAGTATAACCTTGTACTACATTGTCTTAGGCTTTAACAATTAGTACTATGGTAACAGAATTCAGTTTTGTACTCTCTTAATTATTAAGAGCTGCATTCTTTATCACGCTTCGCACTAGCTTTAACGAGGTACATGTCCCTGACCCATCATACACTTCTTTGCTTTGAACTTGCTCTTGGCAGATACAAAAGTGGAAAATATGTAGACAAGTTAACATAACATCATTCAAGTATTTGTGCTATTTTTACTTTTCTGTAAATTAATGAGTATAGAATACCAAATAGAATACTTTCGTCAAAGCATAAGTTATCCACATTTTATGTTTAAAGATATTTGTATTTTTAATTGTGGGTTTTATTTATATATTTATTTTGAAGATAAGTCACAGTTTTTAAACTTTTTTTACTCTATTCTTAATTATATAATTCCGTTTATGTATGTATTAAAAACTATTTTTAATACTTTAAAATTTAATGAGATCTAAGACTGTCACGAATTTTCCTTCAAATGATTACTACGCGGATTTTATTATTTTAAACTACATACTCCATATTTCGGTTACTTTGCAGCAACCGTGATCACGAACATGCGAGACTTTAAAATTTGTTCTAAGACTTGTTATCTGGCTGTTTTTATTTTTATTAATAGTTTTAAGCACCAATGAAACATTTACTCCAAGAAATCCTTATACTTATTATATTTTTTTAAAACAAGACAGGAAAGACGAATTTCACTTTACACACTAATTTTAAAATAATTAAAATAACCTTTAAATTCAAATGATATATTGAAAATGTATGAGACTAAACTAAAATTGATTTTCAGGTAACAATTTGAACAAAATGTTAATTAAATTTAGATAAATACTTTAAATGTACAACAATCTTCAATTTCAGACAATTATATATGGTTTAACTATGTGCTGGTTTAAACTAGCCTCCAACCTATGTATTAGAATAGTTACATTGATAATTGAGGAACATTATCTACTAATTAGGCAGCAATCAATACGAGCCGAGTAAATTACACACCTGTAGCAATGTTTGCTACTTAATTAATGCAGAACAATGTAAGCCTACATGAATTTAAAATCTAAGCATTATTATAACAATTTAATAGAAACGACACAAAGTGATTCTGACATCCGAGCCGAGAGTTGAGTTCAAATTTTTTTAAACATTTCTAGTTATGGATTCTTATAGAATATTTCTACATCGAAGTAATTTAGGAAAAGTACTGATTATTAAACTAGGAAGTTTTACTGATTATTTTATCGTCTTAGTAAATTATGTTGGAGAAATTTAAAAAAAGTGATTAAGATCGTCTTATTTGTCATCATAAATACAAAATAAAACAATATAAACTCTGCCTATGACTTGATTGAAGTTCAACAATAATAGTGATTGACCACTTACATACATAATTTAGTTGTTTTCGTGTCTTGTTACATACGTCGAGGTTGTGGCCTCGAAGAGAAGGTACATCATAGTTACTAGCCCTCAGACAACTTCATGGTGCCAACCATTTCATTGGGTTTCTGTATATTGTCTAATGAAGCCATGTGTAGGATGTTTCTGAAAAGTTTTACTTGTGATTTTAGTTTAGTACTATCAGCCAAGACTTTGATGTATCGTGTTTATTTATGTGAATATTGAATGCCCGCTGGCGTCCCGTAGTCACTAGATGCAAAATTTATGGTTTAGAATATTATATACATTTAACCAAAGGATAGTTCCACCGTATCTATTAGGGTCCGAATGAAAGGATCTCTATGACGTATATATCAACAATGACTTTTTTGAAGGTACCACATTTTTTCCATTTCAATATTTATAGACACTGGTGAGGCAGATAGATAGAAGTATTGACAAAATAATTCATCGCGGTATTTGATGATCTCAGTGGTCTCAGTGGTGACCAGGGGATTACTTGTGGCTCTACTTTAGTTCTCTTTAACAAGCCTCATACTTTTGGAGACTCTTAAATCCACCATCCAAAATGGTTATTTCCATATAAGCTGCTTAACCATGTTGGGAGACGAGCCTGAAATTTCGCCTTGTGGCTAAGGGTTTATTAACTAATTACACGTCCCTTATTTATAGATTAGAGCTCTAGAGAACAATTGTAAAGATCTTGTAGTTTCATATTACATGTCGAAAGCTTTCGCTACGAAAGCCTTAGTCATAAGTTTTGTTGCTAAACAGATAGCCTCCGGAGAGGTTTATGAAAATCTAGTGAAATTTAACGCCACCAAAACACTAGTCTATTTTATTAACATTAAGGAGAATCCATTCACCTTAACTCCAACTTTTCAGAATGCGTCCTTGGAATACTTTAACCACCTTAAATTATTAGCTATTAAAGTGTCTTGAAATCTTAGCTTTGGGCAGTTAATTTAGTCCAAGGCTGAGGTAGCTGCCTGAAAACTCGGTGAATATTGCAAAAGTGGAAGATAATGATTGTTTGAGGCCAAGTATCCATTCTCATTGTTATTCTTATTATGATATTGAGTTCCATTGAAGGTCATATACAATTAGTACTTAAGCGTTCCAAGTTTTGTTGCTCTCTACTTTCTATGTTTTGAAAAATTAGGTTTTCTTAGGCAATAAACAGGTAATCGTGATCTTTAACAGGGTTTAAATAAAACTAAGCTTTTCGGATACTACGCGATTTTTTGTTATTTTGTAACTTGAAAATTCATTTCGTCTGCCTATGATCACGGGTACTGTAAAGTTACTGAAACGTCGTGATTATGTTACAGTATAAATTTGGCTTGTGATCATGATTCCTTTAAATGAATACACGAGAGAATCTTTGATATCAATATTTATCACGGTTTTAACTGTTTGAGTTAAGAAGAATATTCTTCAAACATTGCAATCTACGCTTTTACAACAATGCAGTACTAATGACAAAAGAAATATATGAAAATTAATTTCGACTAAAGGCAACAAAAAATATTTCCGCTCTATAAACATGTAGTCTGTATGAATATTTTATTTAATATTTCCGTAAGAGAAATTAGAAAATGCGGGTGGTATGTAAATAATTTTTCCTTCAAAGAATTATAATTTGTTATTTATGTGATGTAATGGTAGGAAAATAAACTTGAATTTTGACAGGGGAGGGTAATGGTCCGGGGTAACGAAGCGAGACGTCGGACCTTTTGACTTCATGGCGTCTTTCATGTACATAATATTGGATAAGTCATCACAAATTTTATTCCTGACTTATCTGACGACATTTTTTAAATAATATGCTAACTTAAAATATTCAAAGTTTTGAATTGCAATTTTTTTTGTGTCAAATTTTGGCTTTTCTTTTAAGAAATATTTCTAATGAAATTTAAATATATCCTGTTATAAAACTATACAGAATTCATTTTTGAGCATATTTTTTATGTTTATTATTAAAAACATTCTATCTTTATGCAATAAATACAAAAGTTCTGTTATAAGAAGAGTGATCGTATTTATCAAAAAATCTTTAAATCAGTCGCTATAGATTTTTATACATCCGAGTTTGGAAGATGACTTTTTATTAAACCTCCGTCTCCATAGCCAAGCATCCGTGTAATGTAAGCGATTATTCACTTTGCTGTTAAATTTCATTAAGGCATTAATGCCTCTTTTATAATTCGCTATAAATATTCCATACCTCGAATGTCTACTAGCTTTAACTCGCCCAAAACCTTTTCAGTTACACATTATACTCAACATTGATGACAAACTAACAACAACAAAACAATTCTAACTAATATCATAGGATTTTTGTCACTGACACATTGGGTATTTTCTAGTTAACTATAGTGATCATTTACTCGATTGGGAACAACAAGTGGCGCGACACAATTGCAAAATGTCGCCAAGGGAAATCTGTAATCGAGTTTGTCTATTACTGCTGAAATTCGATCTCGTTCGTGGGGATTTTTTTATATCAGTCCCGGCCACTGATTTATTGTAACTTAAGGCACATTTTTGTCAATTTTACTTGATTTATCATATTTATTTCCTTTTCTTATTATTTTATAAGTGAAATTAATTTCCTATTATAAATGTATTATGAATATCACTTTAATTTATTGGAATGGAGTGTAATTTGACTAAATTTTATCGTGCTAACGAATTTGGATACTCTTTAAGCAATTTACATTTTCATTATTATGTGACATCTATGACAAACTAGCACACATATGTACACACAAAGAGACATTGATGATCGATCGTCTGGGGTTAAAACCATTCAAATAAAAATACTATGCAATATTTTTGATTGATATACTTCGATATTATGTCTTTCTTTAATCAGCCTACTTTTATTATGTTATATAATAGATATAAATTCAAATAAGTTTGTCTTACGCACTCTTTACATTGTCATAATTACAATAGCTTAGAACTTTTCATGTCATCACCTAATCATCTCCAGGGACAATAAAACGTAAGAATAATTACATTGTAAGAAAAATCTTTACTGTGAATAAAAAGTAAATCGACAAGACAAGTGACCGCTTCATTAACCGATTCTAAATACAAACTACAAATGTTTTTCTTTTTTTTTTTTAATTTTCGTGAACTCTTTTTATATTATAAGAAAAATAAAACATTCATATTTTATCCATTGTTTTCATATTTAATTTATTCCAAGGAATTTAAAGTTCGTATTTGTGAAGAGGAAATGTATATTTTAAGCAATTTAATTATTATTTAATTACTTATTTTAGTAAGAAACATAAAGAATAAAACGTTAATTAACTATACATTACACAAAACAAGGAGCATATAATTTAATTGTTCCTACAAAAATTAGAGTAACAGTATCTGACAAATTAATAACCATAAATCCATAATAATCATATTGTTAAGTCCTATCAGTAGCTTAATAAGACTGTAATTGCATCAATTAGAGATAATTGGTAAATGCAATACGGAGCGACTCGTTACCCTCCGACTTACCTCTATATTTAATAGGATTAGCTTAATAAGATGAGATTGGTTTTAATTTACAATAGTTTCATTATAAATCAGTTCTGTGAATAAAACTTATTTTATTATATAGAAAGACGTTACTTTTTTCCAATCATGTTTGTCTATAACAACCTTCATTATATTTAAAATCCTATAAGTATTATAGAATATTATTGAAAAATAACTAATGTGGAGGGTCTTACAAATTTTGAGTTACTTTTAAGCCTGTTTTCTAATTCATGCCAACCCTAGCTGCGGTACAACGTCCTATGCAGTAGTTGTAAATTATTAATGTTACATATCCGATACCCTCGATTACCCTCAACATCATATTTTACATTATATA
Source organism: Danaus chrysippus (assembly GCA_916720795.1). NCBI lineage: Eukaryota > Metazoa > Arthropoda > Insecta > Lepidoptera > Nymphalidae > Danaus > Danaus chrysippus. Next base: position 11,796,898 of record CAKASE010000082.1, on the reverse strand, counting down.
CTCGTATATGATACAAAACATATATGAAGTATATGTACAATGTACATGTAGGTATGTTTTTCTGACCGAGTATAAGGAGAAACCTTTCTATCAAATGTTTGAACTAGAAAACTCATCATGATATATTGAAATAATTAATAAAGTTCATAAACACGCTTTCAAATTAGATTTTTTTAAAGTAAACAATTATTTTATCTGTTCTATTGTTAGAAGAATATTCTCCAAATATGTATTTATACTCACATAATAACTCTTATTTGAATAAAGTTAGAAAGAAATTCTTTAATGCAAATAAACTTGATAAAATGATCACAACTCCTTTTGTTCAGACATTTCGACGGTTATTATAAGTACTACGAACACAATAAACAATTATTATAATATATTATTTCATCTGTTCAAATTAGGTTACTATCAGATTGTGTAAAGAAAATTTATAAAATAGTAATAGAGCATATGTGAAAATTCAGCAAACAAGATCAACATAGTCAGTTGGTATTTCTGTTTTTGGTTGTACACCACGTTTAAACGAATTCAAACAAGCGCGTCACTGTCAGTCAAAAGCAGGCGTGCGGTCAAAGTTGGCTTATTTAATATGCCCAGTTTATAATTAGCAATTCATTACGGTATTTAACACAATTGTACTCCACAAATAATTTGTAAATTACGTGCTAAGACTGATAGATGTTGTAATGTTTACTTCCCTGAAGAGGAAGCAAAATTATAAACTGTCAAGTAATATTGAAATCAAGACACTTATTAAAATTTTAATAAGTGTCTTAAATTGTGTCTTACTATTATTGATTAATTAAGAATTTTCTGCCATTTGAAATATACAGTGTAACTGTGGGTGAACGGAATTTATAAACAATTCCTTCATCCTACTCTTTCAACACTTTTATTCAAATTTCTCATGGTATCGTAATATAAACAAACTTTTGATGAAATAACTATAGCTTTGTCTAGCCCGCTGATTTTTTGGATATTCTCAATAGTAAAAGCAACAGCAAATATTGCTAAAGTAATCACTACATACGTAAACATTTCAACGTCAACAAAAACTCATTATCTCCTCAAGTACAGAAGGAAATTAAATAAAACAAATCAGAAGTCGTATACATGATTATGATTAAATTATTTTTACTTATTTTCCTATTGTTCGAGAAGAATAAATTTAATTACATCTGGCCGTGACACGATGATTGTTCTACTTTGTATCTTTTGTTGGCACATTTTAGGAAAGCAGTCTTAGATGAGGTGATATAATATATATGTATTTCTATATAATATTTTTAATTAAATATCTCGAGGCGATTGCTTATAAGTAAAAAAAAATCAGATATACTTATTTGGGGTTTGAAAAACTTCTAAAAATCTTGTTAAAAGAAAAGACAGTACAAACTGCTATAAAAATTGCAAATACAGCTTTTATTTAATCATAAATTCTTATTCGAAGTTGATGAAGAAAATGTAGAAATAAAAATAATGTTTAGTGAAATATGCTGTCTACAAATAAAAAGACGATCGACCGGTCCTTAGCTCGGCTAGGTATTTTTTTTAAATACCTAATAACACGTCAAACTTTTTATGTACCTAAGCGTGAATTTGCACCCAGAAATTCAGTTAATATATTAAGTGTTGTTGCTTTTGTTTGCATGAATACCAAAAACTTTAATTTCAATCTCTCATCAAAACTAATTTAAGTCTCAATTTCAGTAAGAACACTTATTGAATAATTTCAATACGCTTTGGACTGTATCTATAGGCTCATTAGTCGCTGGTCAAGAGTTTTTGAAGTCCTAAGCATTAAAAAACCTTCAGGTTCATTGTCACTTATCATAATGTGTCAGATCTCTTGTACTAAGGATAAAATAGGAATAGTTCAGACTGGTTTTAATCATGGTGCTTATACATGTATTTTTGTTAGTAAATGTTACTGTGTTATGACACACAGTTATATTGCATTTTATTTTCAATGGCTAACTTAGCGTCAAACTAAAGTAGCATATGTACCTATATTCTTTCTATACTATTGCCCTTGATAGGCCTCGGATTGATTTAAAAGGTATTTTATTTCTTTTATATAATATGAAAAGCTAAAAATAATACAACTGTAGTATAATGGTAGCTGTTTCAATTATCACGTCGGTGAATATACAAGTTTTCCTCTAAAACATTATTATAAAATTGTTTAATTTGCATATCATTCATTCAACACAAAAAAAATGCGAATTTGAGCAGAAAAAGATTTAATAAAATACCAAAACGCAATAAGTATTCTTTTGCAAAGACAAGTTTCCTTTGTGATCGCGATTAAAAGATTTTTTTTATTTATTATAACTTTATAAAAGCAAGTGTAACAAAGAAAATTGTATTAAAAGTGACTGCGAAATATTCTTTGTTAGAAATGCTTTAGAGCGAGTTGAAAGTAATACTAAATAAAATTTTTGTTTATTTGTCAACATAATTTGGAAGTAAACAGAAAACAATAAGGAAAACCGAAATTAAGGAAATGGATTTATTTCAACATTTCTGTGGTTCTTTAAGTAAGTTGAATATTGTTTTACTGAAAATTATTAAAAACACAGAAGTAATTATGAAGATATTACACAAATGATTAAAATCTTTAAAAAGCTTATTTAAATCATAGATAAAAATTAAGCTTCTGTTAAGCAGAAGCAATGTCAAAAAATATATAAAATAAGTAAGATGAAACACGAAGAAAGAGTTTATATTGAAAACATGCGTCAACTTCTTGAAGTGACGTTATATCAATAGACAGATATCCTTTCCCGAGACTCAACTTTCATCGTTATAAGTGGTGTCAAAATAGACACCAGAACAAAAGTTAAAGGAATTTCTTATACCCATGTTTAAAATATTCATTCTATATAGAAATGTGTAGAATTAATTTTAGATAAAAAAAAAATCCAAAAACGTTTACATCTATATATATTTCTATATATAATTAACAATTCCTTTTTCCCTTGTATTTCGTGGCCACAACGATATAATCGTAGGCAATGAACAGGTGTTCCGGTTCCCAAGTAGTTCCTCGCAATTTTTATGATTATTATACACCGTGTATTTCTGAGCTGAGACTTTACTGAATGGAATACACAACATAGAGCTTAATGACTCTGTTTAATACATTTGTTGATCACATTCTAAAATATTGGATAGAAAAAGAAAAAGAGCAAAGATTTCGCAGCTTAGATAAAGACGAAATAAAATACGCTTACGAGAAATATTATGGCGGTTTATTATGCTGGAACATAAATATAGTAAACAATAAAAGTAATTAAAATAAAATGAGCAAACAGATATTTTAATCTGGCTTATTTCATTTCTTAGTATTTTCAATGTACATATATAATAAGTACAAATATTTTCCTAAGGTGAATGTAACCTAAATATTCAAGTCAAAAAATTACTTTACCTCGGCAAATAATATTTTTACTTGAGTTTGTCTATTATTTCCAATAAGAGTATGGATGCCTGCCTACACAAATACATTTTATTTTGATCTGTCGCTGATGTGATGCTATTCTCAAGACAGTTTTGACGACAATACATAGGATTTTTTTTATCTTTTCAAGTTCCGTCTGTAAGATGTGAAGTGAAATATACTTTTTGTCTATATTAAAATGTATTTTTGTGCGAATGCGCTATCTGTAGCTTGAGGTTTTCCAGTGTCTTAACAAATATGGGATATTATATTTTTCGATGAGGAGATTCTAGATAGTTGCCAACCATCTTCTCTATTAAAATTAAGGGTTAATCTTGGTGTATACCTTTCTTTACGAGCTAGTATCTTTGATTTGTCAAACCTGATGTCCTAGTCAAATAAACAACTAAGAAAACTATGAAATGAAAATACAGCCAATTAAAATTAAATTAATAATATTGCTAAATTTATTTACCTGTTTTGTTGTTTATTTACTGAATTTTTAACAATATGTTACAAGGTGCTACAAAAGTAAATTGAAAGATATTCACGTATTTCCAAACATACACACATACATATTTAAACATAACCATTCTTTTCATTTTGCCACGGTCGGGTAAAACACAATCTTCTTCACCACAAACGCAATTTAAAAACAATACACGGGATAAATTGCTTCTATACGAACAAGCCACGACTTTAATTTTCCTAACAATTTCTATAATATTGCTAACCTTTAGAAATTATGGAACATTAATAACTATTTAAAAAAACTCGCAGCAGAATAAAGACTATTATGAAAAATTAATGAAATGTATACTGCTTTGGTTAAACTACAATGGTTTTTTTTATTAAAAAATGTTTGATCAAATTTTTTAGGACTATTTGAAATAACAACAGTTTCAATGAACATTGACATTTGAAAAACAAGACAATAGTGCTATTTATTCTTAATTGTATTTATATATTATTTTTTTTATGTTATAGGTGGCAAACGAACAGACGGCCCACTTGATGGAAGGTGGTTACCGTCGCCCATGGACATCCGCAACAAATATGTTGCGGATGCGTTGCCAACCTTTTCTTTTTAGGGATAGGGAAGGGTGGGAATAAGGAAATACAAGGAAAGGTTGGGAAAAGGGAAAGGGCAACCGGCTCTCTCACTCATCGGACGAAACGCAGTCATTACTGACTACTTCACGCCGATCTTCTGTGAGAGGGTGGTACTTCCCCGGTCGAGCCAGCCCATGTTCGAGCTGTAGTAACTTAACCACAGCTAGGCTCTACCACCTAAAAATATATTTCTGTTTTTGTGAATGTTAAATATAGTAAAGCAATTTAACATCCGAATTTAGTCTTCAGAGTTTAGAAAACTATCAAATAGACTACTTTTATATATTCTAGATATTTTATAAACCATGATTTGGAGAATATCGGGGGGGAATTACTCGCTTTAATTTCTGCATCTCTGCTGTAAGACAAAAGAACACAATTCGGACTTTGATCCCTTGATAGCAAACCGTTCTCGAATCTGGACGAAACTAAACGGTTAGACCTTTGCGCAAGCACAGCTTAGAACTGAAATAATTTGTCTGTCTCTATATCCGTCCCTTTCAATTTGGATAACTTCAAGGCGAATATAAAGAGCCAATTACTGTGATAGTCATTTCATTGATGAAAATTGACGAAAAAGACGATTCACCAACCAGGACTTCATATTTCCTACCAACAAGTGGAACAATAAGTCAAGCATGGCTCAGTTGATAACAAAAAGATCGGACATTAACGAAGTTTATAACTTCTCGTCTATTCTATTGTTTTTCTTTTTATTGTCAAATTATGAATAAAATTATTAAATCCAGTTCACTAATAGTTATTGATGAAAAAATAAATAAAAATTCGAACACGTTGATCTTCACTTTAAAAGAGCATTCTATCCATAGAAAATCCAACTGTAAAATTAAAATGAATTGAGCCATAAACATAAGCACGGAATGATTTTCCTCTTTTTCAGAATTTCTTGCCAAAACAACGCGAAACCAACCAAACCAAACAACCAAAAATGAAGTAGAGTACTAACTGCATGTGTTGCAAAATAATATTTAAAACAAAATTTCCTTCTTATCTATAATAACTATTAGAAATTTTAAAAAATTATAGTATATATTGAAATCAGAATCAGAAAAAAAAGAAGTAACATTATAATGTCAGTTAATCTGCAATATTTTTTATTTCTAAATAATATTTGCACGACAAAATTAATATGTCTGTATGGTATTATTTTCAATGGATGTTATTTTTTGTGTTTTAGAAGTAAGTCTAATAAATCATCAAAAAATTTCATTTAAATGCATTGCAAAAAACAATCTGTAATATAAATCAATAAAAGACAATATTTGACGGATCTCAGCTATGTGTAATATTATTTTTGTGAAGAGTTTTTATTTTGTTAATTTATATAAGTATCCCCTTACGCTGTTTATAATATATTTCAGCATCTTCTCAAGTGGACTTAGTACCATTTTATCATCTGTTTTTCAGACAGAAACAAAAATTCTAAGTATAAGAAATAATAAGACTCGAAAAAAAGATTTAAACGATCCTTTAAATATGTGCATTGTTATTGAAGTTCAGCCTGTTAAATTGTTTTTTTGAGTTCTGCTGTCTATATATACCTACTAACTATATCTTATATATATATGCTAACTATATCTTAATTATTTGAAAAAAGACAAAAGTGAATTTATTATGTCGAGCTAAAGAAATATGTTATACCTTTGCTCTGTCGTGACGAGGGCTTGTAAGGATCTAAGGATAACACTACGTCGACACTCAACGCTGGCGATACCCAAATTTCAATTCCACCGGCCATCTTTGTTACAAAATTTAAGCGATAACAATATTCTAACGCACCGGGGGGCTATGTTACCAACCAACGTGATTCAATCAACACGAATGTATATAATTTACTTGGTTTAAATTTAATATATTAATATCCTAACCTCAGTTATAATCGTTTATTTTGAAAAGATATCTTTTTGAATTAAAGTAGTTAAAAATATATATTTATATAAGTATAAAATTTGAGAAATGGCTAGTAAAATATTAACCCATAACACAAAAACAGAATACAATTAGAAACTGACACAATGATACAATTGTTAAAACATATGTATATATAGTACAGTGAGCAAGTTCTTTGACATCACTTCTATCATCATATTTGCTTAGTTGGTAACAATTGGGTACCCAGCCAGTAATGAATGTAATTACCATAAAAATGATTTTGTATGATTGTATAAAATGCAAAATAATGTAGCAATATTCCATAGTGATTTACTGACTGAATTAAAGCATTTAGACATATACATACGTATATGAAAACAGAAATATAATACAATACGTTTTAAATAGGAACAGTATTCTATATTCTCGTTTAAATGTGTTAAAATCTTTGTCACACTATCAACATGGGCGAAACAATAGAGAAATAGATTTTCCCGAGATACAAATATAACTAAAAATTTATTTGTAATTTGTGCCCATATGTGAGTCATATGGGAACAATTAATTTAAACTACGGGTTAGTTTACTAAGACACAGGTAGTTCTGTTATTTTCTTCATTAATTTGATAGTAGGTTCGTATATTGTCGCCATAATAAAGGACAGATCTTGTGTGGTATTAAAATAACTATTACATGCCACTGCCACTGAAATGATATTTGAAATTTGAAATAATTTTATGTTATAGTAAATTTAAGTAAGTAACTAGAACAAATTAAATTATGAACCAAAAAACGATTCGAACTACGAGGCTTGTTTTGAACCTAATTTGTCAAATATTACCTAAACAGGTTACATTACCATGCTACATTGAACCCGAAAAATAATCTTATTAAAATGTGTACTCGCAAAAAACTTGGATTTCTTTACACGTATACATATTCTCAGACTAAGTATTATAATAAACATACACTGTTATTATTTCAGTTACGCTAATTTTTCAATATTGTCGTCAAAATTTGCTAATATAACCAAAGGTATTGCGATGACAATATAGTCAAAAACTTTTAAAGGAAGAAAACTATAATATTAAGTAGGATTCATACGTAAAATTAATTATACCAAATGCATAACAGTATGTGCTCTCGATCAACTGAATAGAGCCTCGGGAGATTGTATGCTGAAACACAATAACAGCCTGTTACAGAGAACACCGACGCAAACAAACTGTTCACAATGAACTCGTTAGTCGCCTCTGTGAGATCGAACACAAGTATGCGGGGAGCGATGAGTTACATTCAAACTCAACGATTAATATTGTATCGGTTATCTGTTTGATGACAACAAATGATCTGAAGAAAATACTCGTCGAACAATAGCAAAGATAGCCTTAGTTTTGTATATTTATGAATAATAATTCTTACAAAAAAACACAACAATACATAATCCATTAACAGAAATGTCTGCTTAAATATTGTATTTAATCTGTATAATTTAACCACACATACAACTGTAACTATCTAAACCTCTATAAATAAAGTGAAAGACCAACCAAAATAAATACTTTTTTATGGTGTGAAATAAATATGCTCGCAAGATATATATATATTAAAGATTTGAAACACATTTATATTAATTTATTTGAATATAATAAATCTTTTCAAGTGAAGTTTCAGAAAGCTAGAACCCACCGAAGGTCAGTAATTATACGACCAACATAACAGTCAACTTGAGTAGGGAGTTTCAATTAATTAGGTCACTTGTAAATGCGACCCTATTCATACCTACTTTAATTAAGTAGAATTTATGTGACTATGGAACTGAATTCATTACCCCATAGGTTTATTTCCGGTGTCCATTTTAAAACGATACTTATTTCATAAACTATTTTACATATAAAGTTTTGACGTTATATACTTATTCAAATTCAAACCGCCGAGCTTGATGAAGTTTCTTATTCATAGCATGAAATGAAATTGCATATTAATTAACTATGAATTAAAACGAGCAAACCCTTTACACTAGCGAAGTAATTCGTAATTTGTTCACATGTATGCTATATACCTATGTACAATGTAACAGATAGTGTATACTCGTTATTTGGCCAAATTTATATAATTATCAGGTATAAGATGTAAAACTTTCGCGAGTGTTTTTTTAAGTATCGGATATGATTGGCATGATGAATTGTATTTAAAAAATTTATGCAACGATCCGGGCATAACAATTTAAATAAAAGATTTGCGTAATTTTAATATTTAGTTAAAATTCACAAATAAGTAGTTTTTTTTGTACGGACACCGAAATACGATCCGGGAAATTTTAACAGACCTTCAAGTTGGAATAATACATATCTGTAAGTGTCAAATTGAGTCCGATTTTTTTATTAAAAGTGTTTGGATATTTTAAAATTTTGTAGAACGTATTTATTTAAGAATTTTTGATAAATCTGCTTTGCAATGTATTATGATTTGATGTTCAGTTTATTTATAAAATAGATTGATAATGTCACAATAGGAATAATTATCTTATATGATAGCTTAAAAATAATTTGGATGAGTTTTTAGATTTAATAGTTAAATTTAATCAATTTAATTTTAGTTTTGGTAACTACAAGACAAACATAAAACCTATGGAGCTACGCTCACTTAAACACACATACATATATAACTTATCAGCTCTAGCTCTTTTGTATATATTTACTTTTATTTAACAATATATTTTGCAAAATAATATTTAATTTTAATGTAAATAATATTTAAATATTATTTATAAGTTACACCAATAAAAAATAAACAATTGCTTTATTATCATGAGAAACTTTCAATTCTACGAGTCTTAAAATATTAGTGTCAATTTACAAAAATAGCACAAAAACCACACGGTCTCATATTAGCGTAAAAGTAAACAACAAACAATTTTTATCTGTAACTAAATATTATAAAATCCATAAAAGAAATGTTACTACAAAGTATTAACGTAATTATTTAAATAATTTGATTTTCTTATTTATATTTTATATATACATATATGTATTTGGCTTAAGTATGTACTATTATTACAATTTTTACTACAAAACTAAGCGCCTTTAATGATCAAAGAAGCAAGTTTATTAAATTAGAAGATTCCGAACTATTTTTATAATTCGTAGGTGGCAAACAGGCGTTCCTTTCGCCCGATATTAAGCGGTCAATGTAACCTATGGTCAATAGCATTACCAGGGCTATTATTTGCACGTTACTGGCTCTTTAAATAAGTATTCACTGCTCTCTTAAGACTTAAGACGCTTATTATGATAGTATATAGATTTTTAACTTTTAAATTATTTTTAGAATATAAATCCAAAAAAGGGTTTTTCACAAACAAATCCTGTGTATAAAATTATCATAGAATGTATTTGCTTTTATTTAACTTAACTTTAGGTCAACTATTTGTTAACAAAACTATTTCAAAGAGTAAAGAAGATATCTGATATAAGGATTCTGCTTCTAGTTCTTCCTTATTCACTGTATTGGAGTGCTAATTACTATCTTAATCAACGAGTTCAGAACAACATATGTAGGTCATGACCCATACAATTCCTACACAAAAGTAGAAATAAGTTTCCTCTATATATTATAACTATGTTTACAATGTGTTTTAAACATCTCCATATAAAATTAAATAAAAATCTCTTTATTTTAGTCCATATAGCTTTTGCTTTAATTTACTTATTATGTTTTTATATAAAAATGACGTTATATATATGTTTAAATAACGTTACTTCTATTAAATATTTACGAATAAAAATATTTATGTGTATTACATACCAGTCATTTTAAAAACATTTAAAAGATATTACTTTTCAGAAATCATGACTCAATTACACTCTATTAATTTCTGTCAAAGAGATGCGACATCTGTATTTACAGTTTTTATTATAATGTAAAGTTAAAAATATTTACGTTTATTTTACTTGAAAATTATTCATAACAAAAAGGTCTCCAAATAATGTTTTATGATTTTCGTATTGAAACGATGTATTTTTTTTAATTAAAGACAATAAATATAAAATATTAGAAGATATTGAGACATAGTATCTACTGCAACGGGAATTTAACAACTAATAATATTATAAACCTTGTAAATATTATGATTGTCCTTCTAAATACTAACAGCTTATATAGGATTTCAAATTAATTAAACCTGTGATTGGTAGGTAAACTGTTATATTCAGGTTTCTGAATAAATGTCACATAATAATCATCAAGACTAAAAATCTATTTAGTTATATTCACTTTGGTTTTGTGGCAGAAGAGAACAAACTTACTAACACGTAACAATTTGGATAATATTTGAATTTGAATTGATAATTTAATAGCCCTGTACGTAGTAGCCCTTTCCTTGTTCCCTTCCTTTAACACCTCTTCCCTTTTCCTCTCTTTCCCACTTTTTCCTCCCCCTCTTCCCTAATCAAGAGTGGCGATACATCCGCGACATAAGAATTGTTGCGGATGTCCATGGGCGACAGGAAAGCCGTCTGCTCAGTTGCCCCTCTTTACCATAAAAAAAAGAGGCCTTTACATTTCAAAATCATTTATTTTAATTTTCTTGAATACTTAAATAGTATTTAATAGAAAGGTGCTATCCCAGGGCACATTGTTACTAAAAAAATTAATCACAAGTAGATTAAATTCATTAATTAAACTTTGTTTGATCTTAAGACGGTTATTTTTATCTAGCTTGTTATACCCGAGCCGACATGACACAATGAACCTAATTCATAAAATACAAAAGTTTTGCCACCTTCTTTGACCGTTTGTTTATCCAGTCAAAAGAAAAGGACATTAGTGCGTAATAGTTTAATCTCTGGTAGGGACTTTAAACTTATTTGTTACACGGTCTTGGAAATACTTGACTCAGAATAAATAAAGACAAATTTTCAATTTATTTCTTCGTTCTACAATTTTTTTATAAAACAACAAACATTTTATAAACCCATTTATATTGCCACGCTTAGTGCTTGATTGTCTTGTAGTTTTTAAAGTTAAAAATATTTTCAGGATTACCTAATTATTTCAATATAAAAAAAGACTCAGTTATATAATCACAAATATATTATTCTATCGTAGTATATGCTTTCAATTAAGCAAGTAAAGTTTTTTTAGTTTATATAAAAACCGATGAGTAAAAATATTTCTTTGATTAAATCTAGTATCCAATAGAGACATGGAATAAAACTGTTTCACACAAATGTCCCTTTCTTGTAACTTGATAAACCAACAGTGAAAGGAGATAGTCCCGAGGTCTCTGTATTTTACAAATTAGGTTCATTGCATTATTTTGGCTCGGGAATAATAAGGATAATGACATTTATCGACCTTAGGATTAAGTATGTAAAATGGGAACATTACAGAAAAAGTAATTCTACGACACATGAGAATGTATGTGACAATATAAACTATTGCATTAAGTTTTAGTAACAAAATATTGTGTAATAAATAGCTAATACTTTGATTTATTGTTAGGTATAAGCTACTTTTCAGTTAAAATTTTCATATTAAAAGATAACGTAATACAAAGTGCAATATTATTCAATAAAACCTCAATAGATTTTTTTTTACAAATTATAGGCAATTTATTGAATTGTTTCATAAAAATAATCTATTCAAAAAATTATTATTTTTTTAAAACAGCGGTTTCAATTTAGACTTAAATATGATTTATCAGACCATACATTTTATTTCTACTCTTCAAATTGGAGTAACGTAAATAGACGAGACAGATTCAGATGTCAGATGCATATAAGGATCTGGTTCCAATAGTTATATAATCACTTATCACTACACGCATACAACAAACACTTTCAGGAATTAATGAGATTATGTTATAATAAAAACAAATTAGGGTGATATAGTAAAAATATATCGTAGTCTGTCAGAGCTGTTGTTTATTTGAGCCTTCTCAATATTCAATGTAGAATATATAATACACTCAATCCGTAATCCCTACTCGTTCAAATTAAATATTTTAATAGCAATCTTTGGAGAAAATGTATTTCAATTTAATTAATAACATACGACTCCTAACGTTTCACATACTTATTTACATAGTTTGCCAGTAGTATACTTATTATACAAATTATATATGAATTCATATTATCTTACTTATTTTACCTTGCCACAACAACAATTGCTTTTACCAAGAATTATGACAATGAAACAGCCGCGACAAATAAGATAACAAGACTTGAAAATTACTCAGAGAGTGGTTAGCAAACGACTGTGCTTCTATACCTTTCACTCAGCAAACCAAAGTTAATCATACGAGTAGTTAACCTGCATAAATTGTCCGAAAATTAATTTAAAATTAATTAATTTTTGAATGGGAATGTTAAAGTAAAAAATATATTGGATCCCGCTACAAATGTTTGATTTGGAACCCTTAGTACTCGACTTCCATGGCAAAAGCAAAACTGATCTAATATCGATCGCTGTTTAAATATTGATGAAATATATATTCATGTCAATTAATACGGAGATTCCGCCTTTGTATCACTGCGACGAGTCTCTCAATGCAGCTCGAAATGTGCTAAAATCACACACATACGAGCAGACCTGACAATTGCTACTCCTAGATAAATAGACCCTACACAGGTCACATTAATAAAATTTACGGCAGTGAAAAAAAGGGTGAAATTAAAATTAATCTTTTCAATGAGTAGCATAGTATCAGAAAGAAGCCAATTCCAGAAATCCAGAGGATTTAATTCCAGTAAGAAGTCTGGTTCAATGCATCTCCAGTATAACTTTCGTTTTATTTGAGAAGAACACGTTTTACTTTTAATTCATTAAGTAACATTCAAGTACAATATCAAATATGTATATTATTTCCCTTACATCGAACACGATTTCCTACCTCACTTGTTCACCTTTTAAAAAATATTTAGATACAATTGAATACACTTTGAAAGAAAATCAACAGTTTACAATAATGTGAACAAAAAAGTATATTTTTATAATGAATAAAATATTTTTCCTTAAAGAAGACGGTCCAATGGGTTTCAAACTTTCATTAATTTTTACAAAGTAGCTGTAAATTCTTTACAATTAATAAATTGTGTAAATCCAATTTAAGCGATATTAAGTATAGAGTAATATAAAACAAGAATTTGAAACGTATCATTAACATATCCATATGTGACGCTTTGCGTTTCTAACATTGTAAAAAAAACTACCTATTAAAAATATATTCTTTTTGATGTTCAACAGAAAACTACTTCAAGAGAATGAACAGTTTGTAATTATTATCTGCTAAATTCAATGTGGATATTATTTTGTATATATGCTAATATGTTGAGTACATAATATATGATTATATTCAATGTTACACAAACAATTCTGAGCAAAGAAATGTTATCACAGTTATTCTTCAAAAGATAGATGCTCTGTGAACATTTTGTTTGTTGTAAGTTTTACTAAAAATACAAAAAAAGCAACCATATGGCCGAGGCTTCTGAACAAGAATTTCCAGGTCAGGAAACCCAAGATATGAAAACCAAAGCAAGGTTTTGTTTGCTTAACACACATTGTTGGGAACTCTAAGGACAGCTTTGTTATAACTTCTTTATATTTAGATACATTTTGTTAAACATAAAAATGGTTACGAATATAAAATCATTCTTTACTTTGTATTTGTAAGTGAACACAAAAGTTTTTTTCGTATGTTAGTTAAGTAAGCATTCCGCTATTTACAATTTAATTTTAAAGACTCCTCGCTTATGGTTTGGTCATAATTCTGCTCCGGTTCCCTATAAAATTATATTTAGGCTATGAGCTAACAAGTGTTTTACGAGGATTTTCAAAATATACTATCTTCCTACCCACGTTGAAAAGACAATTGCACAAACACCGTCCTGCTTGAAGTGTCAATGACTATGAATATTAAAGTTATGTGTGTGTCAATAAATATATTGATTGCCTTTTAAGATTCTTGCTTTAAGGAATTAAACCATTATTCTTAAATTTCAAATTCAACATTGTACAACCTGCATATTATTATTATTTAAATATAACAGTGATATTGGGCTTTGTGTATCTAATTTATAACTTTAACAAATTGAGTATACGTTCTGGAAAGCTTGTCTTGAATGCTTGCCTTATTAACAAATATTATATTTAAAATCTTTAAATAATTAATATGTGACTTCTAAAGTATAAGAACAATAACCAGAAACAAGAACATTTATGATTTAATTTAGATTTCTTCCATTTCAAAATTCCATAAGTCTGGAAATACGTATCTACAAAAATAAGTGCAAAGTTGTAATGTAGAAAACTAATTTCTCTGATAATTTTTAATACTTTTGAAAGCACCCGGGAAAATTGGATGAGTCCCATTATTTTAAAAATCTTTCTTATAAATCAGAATGATATAATAATATAAGTTAAAAAATATTTTATTTTATACGCATTGATAATACAAATGAAATAAAATATGAAATAAAGCTAGAAAAACATAATTGTTGATTATTGTTTAAGAAAAAACTTAAACATTGGGCCACATAAAATCTCAAGGTATTAAATTAACTCGCTAACAGCTAAATCTTTTATTGTTATCAATTTTTTTTGGCGACAACTTATGTACATTGACAGTCAAGGAGCTAAAAATACTTTGTAAGGTGTACGTATGTAGCAATATTGTGGAATAATAAAAAATTAAAAACACCTTAGTAAGCTGTTTATTCATATTAAAAGACTACTTCAGTAATATGTATTTATATTTAGGATTACTTAGCATTACATATATTATTATAAGATATACTGGGTACTCATTTGTTTTTTTTATTTGTCATAGCGTTGTGGGAGGTCGGTTTTAAATGATATATGTATCTTACTCAATCTTACTTTTATTACTCTTTATTCTTGGTAAAGAGTAATGCTTGAGTTTTTTTTATCTTCTCACCAATAACGAATAAAATTCCTTGAGAACCGGTAGAGAATAATTCTCAATATTAAGTAAAAACCACGCTCACAAGAACATTTTTTTTTTATTTTCAGTCAATTAATTTTCCTTAAATTATATACATTACCAGTTTCTACAGTATCACTTAAAGATATTTAAAAAAACCTTTAATAAGAATAGTTGATCATCAGCCTATCAGAGCCCACAGTTGAGAAAAGACCTATGCACACATGGAAAAGGTTAGAGCATGAATCACCACGCTGGCAGGCGGTGGCCGACTTCAGCGAGAGAGTCATCTTGCAGAAGGAGGCTGCTGAACGAGTGAGGGAAGACGACCCCTCCTCGGCGCCGCTGCGCCGACGAAGGCTGGGTCGAAGGCAGCGGGCTTATGCTCGCGACCTGCCTCCCCAGTGAGGAAGCCTCCGGGCGTCGGTGGGGAACCGGCGTCCGGGTAACATAGGCTAGAGGAAGAGCGGCGTGTTTGGCGTTCCCGGCACGCTGCTCTTGAGTCGGAGGGGTGGTGTGGTCAGCCACTGATGCCCCTGCCGATGGCGGAGTCCCTTTCGGGACTCGTGCGTAGTGAGCGGAAGTATGGCTTGCCGTTCCCGCTCACTAGCCTACGCACAGCGCAGAGAACGTCGAGGTGGTTTAGTGGGTGGAAATCCCACATGCCCCTGTCGCGTTTCCCCCGCGGCAGGAAGTCTTTAAAAGATTCCCCTGGTAGAAAAAAAAAAATGAATCACCACGCTTGCTCAATCAGTGGTTTCAAACTTATAATTTTTCTTCACGATGTTTTCCTGCACCGTCTGTCAGGGTGTCTCTTAGATAGTACATAATTCGAAAACCTCACATTGGTACTCACCAGGTTTCGAATCCGCACCATTCATAGAATAATTATTATTATAATGAAAAATAACCACTTATAGGAGTTAAAATCATAAAGCACTCTTCTAGAATATTTCTGATTTGTAAGTTGTAGTTTATAATACTTAAAATCAACAAGCACTACAATGGTCTGACATTAATGTCCTTCCTTCTAGCTTGAGGCATTGAGACTTCCTAGTTTTCAGGTCAAGAAGCGCTATAAAAAAAACAGATACCGCTTGGTTTCTAAATATTGCATAAACTCTCTTTAATTATTTTATGTACTTGTAATTTTTCATTGAAATAATTCCAATATAAAAGTTGAGCAATTAACATAAGTAAGTAATAAATAAAGTATGTATTTAGACCATTTTTTTTTTTTTTTATCGATTTCAGATTATAAAAAACAATATCACTAGTTGAGTTAATATATTTAAAATATTGGATGTTATTACTGATTTTAATATTAAATCGATTCTTATTAAAAAAAATATGTTATTAAATGATATTTTTTAGCTTTACCGCTCTGTTGGTGCTTTGAGACCTAAAATTTCATTAATCTTCGTAAACCAACACAATAAATGTAATATAATAAAGCGACCTCACGACTCGCTTCGTCTCGCCCCTCAACAATTTGCACATCCGTTTACAAGGAAAGTACATTAGTATACTTAATTTGAAATGATTAAATAGTTAAACTAATTTCTATTACAGTATATGGGGAAAATAAAGTTAGGCTCTCAAATTTTAATATAATTCATTTAAATGAAATTATTATTTTTCGGATATACAACGCGTGATTTATTTTTGTAAAAAACTACATACTCCCGACGTTTCGGACAGAAAAATATTAGTTTCATTTAAATGAATAAAAGTCACGAAAGTCTTAGTATAATTTTATATAATTCGTTTAAATCGTTTTTTTCTATTCCTTTACTTGATGTTTTATATAATTTTACCAAAAAACATTATTTTTAATATTTTAACGAAACTACGCAATACCTTTCATAACTGTAATTTTAAATTGATCTATCATTTAGAATAATTTCCTTATAATAAATAAAATGAGACTAACTCAGCCAACTGTGGCCAAGATCACCTCTTCGCCGTTTTAAAAACTTAATCGCTTGAAATGGTTTCCGACTGAATAAACGACTACCGTCGAAGACAAAAGAAAACATAGCCATTGCGAGCACAAAGTGTAGTATAAAATTAAAAAGTATCGTCTCTCAAAAATAATACTTAACTATCAATTCTCCTTTTTATTTAAATTTTTTTTGCCAATAAACTTCATTAACTTATTTTTTATGACGCTGTCCTAAATGCAATATTAACTTTTTATCCCGACCTTGTAAACTTAATCAAAAAATCTTTATTTTTTTTTAATGCAAGAACATTGAAAAGATACCCAATAGATATGAATTTAATTATAACCTTTCGGGTGACAGTTTGAATTAAATATATTTTTAACCGATTTCAAAAAATAGGTTATTAATACGACCTGTATTTAACTACAAAATTATATGCAGCTTATACATATATTCATAAACTTATGTAAACGAAAACAAGCATTAAGAAAAAATTTTTTAACGTGAGGGTTTATTTATAATTTTCAACGTGATTCTTGACCATGTCATTTAATGAACAGTATTAAGAATAGAAATAACTGCAAGAATATACAATTATAAGCTCCGTTAATAATAAAATGAAACAAAAACTTGCGTCATTGTCTTTCTCTGGTGACAATAGACGACAACAGACACTCAAACTGAAACCGTTGCAATTTATATCCAAAAGAAAAGAGAGGTTTTTTATACAGTTGAATTTTAGACGAAATGGTGAACTAATTTTATTTCTGTCATAAGAATAAGCATAACAAAAATGTTAAAAAAATATAACAGAAGAATCTTAATTGTTAAATAAAGAGTAATTTTTGTAAGCTTCTAAAAAAAGTATTGCTAGAATAAAAGAACCGCAACCTTTTAACCTCGATTAGAATTTTAAGTCTAAAGTGCTGTCTTTCTTTGGACAAAGAGAAGGTACAGCTGTATCAGAAGATTTAACTGGTCTCAATACATCTCCATGATGTTTGACTTACGATTGATCGTTTTGTTATGGATCCTTAGTCTACATTAAATGATTTAAATTAAAATAATATTTTCAGATTACTACGCGTATTTTATTATTAAAAAAAAATACATACTCGTGAGGTTTCGTTTACATAGTAACAACCGTGGTCAAGGGCAAACGAGGTTAAACGAAACGGGAGTATGAAGTTTTTTTAAAAATAATCAAATACACGTAGTAATCCGACAATATTATTTTCATTTAAATTATTACTCGTGAGTGTCTTAGATCTCATTACATTAAATGATTCTTAGAGTCAAAGTACTGAAGATTTATTCAACTTATTACCAATGATACATTACGGTCCCTGTCATGTTGTTATCGTTTTTATACAGTTCGCAAGTTACGATAGAAGCTTAGAGCGGGGTGCTCCCTTTTTAAGAATAAAATGTCACGTTGTAAAGAAATGATAATAATAACAAAAATATATGCAGTAAAGAAATGAAACTTGCGCAAAAATAGAACCTCAATATTTAAGAAACGAATTACTGTCTAAGAAGGTTTTTATATAAATAAGATAGCACATCAGAGTTTAACGATAAAATGACACTAATATGGTTGTGCCGAAGTTATGGCCCGCATATATAAGTATTAAATTACGAATCCGTGCTCTTATTTCGATTAGACCTATTGGTATTTATTTATTAATATATTTCATATTTATTGTAAAATAATCTTGACCTAATTTCTTTACTTAATTATATACATATTTGCATTGACTTCTCAGGATTTTTTTTATAAGAGAGTCTTAGTCTTAGAGACTTAGTCAATGGTGGTCTAGTGGTTAAAGGGCCCGCCTCTCGTTGCCGAGGACGCGGGTTCGATTCTGGCCCGGGCAAGAACCAATGTGATTTTTCCGAGTCATATGTACTTTCTAAGAGTATTTACACATCACTGATTAATGTTGATTCCCAAAAAAGAGTTGATGTCAGGCAGGCGGCCAGTCGTAAAAACAAATAGCCATAACTATTCACAACATGTAAGACAGACCCTGGCTATAGCTGGGAAATTGCCAGGTAGAAGACTTAACATACTTGATCGTTTCAGGGTAATGCAAGAATATGCAGGGAGAGATTTGAACTCTACATCATCTAGCGGCATTGGTATCAAATATGTTATAATATATTGGTATCAAATCAAAGAAGAGCTAGGGATTTATTTTTGACGAAAGTACGTAAGATATCATATGATCCTTACTCATCAGAACTTCGGGCTTGAAGATTTTTTAAGTGATTATGTAGTATCTAACCTTCAAACTAAACAATATAAAAAATTCAATAACGTATTAATAAAAATACATAATCGAGACGGAGAATTCATATTAAACAGAAAAATGCAATAAAATTGCATGAATTAATGTGATTAATATATATCTATGTGATTTTATTGACATAACCAGAAAAACTCCAAAGTCTTGAAAAAAACTCATATTGCCTTTTCATTATGAATAAAAAGACTGTATTTAATAAAGATCCCCAGACGGAACTTGTTGCCTCGAGACAGTTACACAATGCATTCATTAATCCATTATTTAATAGACTACCTACCTGCTGCTACATTTTCAATTTACTATTTTAGACTTTTACAGTTAGAATAAGAGCTTTATTTTAAATAAAAAAAATGCTTTTCTGATCTTTTTCTTTCAGTGGAGGTGATAATTTGAAATCTTAACAATTTGTGAAGTTTGTAACATATAAAAACATTGAAAAAGATAATGATTGAATGAATTTAATTTCAGAAAACATAAAACATATAAGTATGTATAGAAATAGATATTTTCATTTTTTTATTTAATACTTATTAAATACAGTTGCCTAGTGGTAAACTATGGGTGGCCTAGTAGTTAAAAAGCCCGCCTCTCATGCATGAGGGCCCGCCTCACGTTGCTGAGGACGTGGGTTCGATTTTGGCCCTGGCAAGTAAGTACCAATGTGATTTTTCCGAGTCATATATACTTTCTAAGAAAGAGTATTTAGACATCACTGATTAATGCATTCCCAAAGAGGATTTATGTCAGGCAGGCGGCCGGTCGGACAATTAGCCAAAACTATTCACAACATGTAAGGTAGATACTGAATAAAGCTGGGAAATTGCCAGGTAGAAGAAGACTTATTAAATACAGTTGCCCTATAAATTTTTCAGACAGTGACAACGACTAGCAGAACCTCAAAATGAGTGATGATAAAAAACAATTTTTGAACGTAACTTATCACTTATTCCAATAAAAGAGAAATAATACATTATTATTTTTTATTATTTTTTTTATGTCCCAATGAGGCAATTGAGCAACGAGCCTACTTGATGGGAAGTAGTCACCGTCGCCTGTGGACATTCGCAACATAAGGGGTGTTACAGATATGTCATCGGTCTTGATAAATAATGACCGACTTATAATTTGGAACATTTTACTTTGACTATCATATTTTATAGTTCTTTATATTTTATTTATAAACTATTATTAAAACGGTAAAAATACTACTTGAAATCTCCATATATGAAACTTAAAAAGGTTGAATTGTGAATCTTCCTGGTATCAGACTTGAAGTCCTAAGCAACGTGAAAGCCTCTTATTGATTGTAAGTTCGCCTTCATAATCCGATTTCGTAATAGCCGTTTTGGTATACGAGTAGTTGCGTTCAAAACATCTCTTATGGATTTTGTATATTTTCCAATACCGTCTTAAACTTCTTAAAAGGTCTTAAATTTATTGAAATATTATTTTACGTTATTTTATTAAGACATATAAAATTTTAATAACTCGCTTGAATATATTATACGAAACCAACTATTTCTTTGTATACATTTTCAGAAAGGAATTACAGAGCACAAAGTAGAACAACAGCCTTGTCAGAAACAGGCGTAATTTAATTTTTCTGCACTAGTGCGATTAATAATAGTAAGGGAACTATTATGGTTAAGCGTTATGTTTTGTAACTAGCTATTACCCGCTGTTTTGTTTTCCTTTTGCTTATTTACGTTGTCTAAATATATGTAGTACTTTAAATAGTTCATCATCCAGTAAAAGTCTAGTAAGCATCTTTTCAATTGTTTCAACGGAAAGGCGAACGAAGAGCAAAGAAAATTAAAAACGTTAGGTACTAACAAAATATATTTATTTTTAAAAGTATTTAAATACTCTATATATCCAAATTTAAACATTGTCCAATATAGTCAGAAGAGCCTATATTAAATATAATCGCTATTATATAATTAAATGTACTAGTTTTCCTTATTTTTCATTTATATAAAAATTTATCTTTTATAATACAGACACACACACATTATTCTTAACAATTCACCATAAACATTTTTGACTGAACATTTAATGCCATCAGTACGATCAATTCTGTCAAAATATATTTTCCGTAGATTTACTAAAACTATTTAAAATATTTCTCTTCGAGTCAATCGCTTATCACCTTATCATGTTTTCACCGCTTTCGACTTAACTGTAGCTGTTAGCCCTATTGGCTTTGACAGCGTCACCGAGCAGGGATTTTTAAACATAATATTAAATAAAATACATAAAATTACCTGAAATTATTGTTCAACATTTTTCATACGATATAATAACAATTGTTTTGCATAAGATTAATCTTAAACTGTTTTTCTTTTGCCAATAGTTAAATATAATGGAATCGTTAACTAAGATATAATAATTAAAAATTCGATATAAATTGTGTTTTTTAAAATACACACACATACTGCTTATGTAGTAACGAATATTTTTGAGTAGCTTGTTTTATATAAATGAAAGAACATTCAAGTAATTAAGAATATAAATTAGAAATGTCATTCAGAAATTTATTTTACAAACTATTAATCCTTTTCATGAAGTTGAGATTAAATTTGGACTTCTTTATAGGTTAAAGGGATTCAGATCAAACTCTCTATTACTTAGCGATTCACAAAAGGATAAGTAAATTTGTTTTAATTTAATGATTTGTTTATATTCTAAGCCTAGCTTTTAATTACAGTAGTTGCTGTAAAAAGAGTATATCTTTTTATTTTTAACAAATACATCTTTCTCGTTATATTAACTAAATAATGCCAAACTTTGCATAAAATAAATGATGTCATAAACAAATGTTGTAAAAGAAACACACACTCCTACTGTTTTCTCTAAATTCTGAGATATGTGATATCAAGTCGGTTGATTTATTCAGTTCCTACTTAAGGGACCTTCTCTCTTTAGTTATAACGAAAGTATTAAATCTAAGAACATGCTATAGTGACCGTATTAATATTAAAAATCTTTTATGTTTAAATAAAATAGATTTACGTGGCCATCATATGAAAAAACAATCACAAGATCTACATATGATGTTAATTAAAATTGTTTAATGTGATTGCAAAATCAAGCTGATTGAGTTTCGAGACTTGGTAGTTTTTACAAATTTAGTTTTTGAAGTATAAAGTACGAGATACCAATCAAATTATTACACTGTTCGTAAAAAAAACGTTTGATTTAAATCTTATTAGCAAATTGCTTACAACGTCTATGTAAACTTACCTTTTCATTGTGTGGTTAAGGAATTTCTTCTTTATTTATCATCACTTATCGTTGATTGTAATCACAGTGTAAGTAATTCATTAAGAAGTTTGGATATTATCGCTTGGAAATTTTAATGTAAGTATAAGTTAGGCAATTTAATTTCACACGACGTTGATTGTAAACGAGCTAAATTTGAAACTAAGATTTAGTGTACCTCTGTCGGAATGTGACTACATAATACTCAGCTTTAGGTAAACTTGCTGCGAAATAAAATTAAAAGATTAGATACGAATTACAACGGTTGCTCTTATGTATAATATTTTATGTTTAAATAATTAATAAATTTGTATATAGCCGACATTACTCGTAAAATTTTCTGGAAAACCTGGAGGTTTTAATCTTATTTTATGAAATTAAATTTCACGTGTGAATTTTTCAAGGAAATTATATTCCTCGATATGCGTATAAGCAAATCAAATCTTGTTCCCGCAATTTCACTTCGTTAGGATTCAGATTATTTTCAGAAAAATGTGTACAAAAACCACAACATGCGACCATTGGTTAAGGATGAAGTTGTTGTATCATAGGCAATGAATATATATTAAACACTGCATTTTTTTCTAATTCTAAATATTCAGTATAATAAGAGAAATAATTTCTTCAACTCATACATAAATGAAAAATATGATATTTTGATGTATTTGACGAATGTATCTGCAATAGCTCGAGGTTTATCGGCTTTTATTTTGTAGATATTATAAGTTTCTTTCATCTTGGAAATAAGTTTCAATATTATAAATTTGTCAAAGTTACTATTACAACCTAACTAGAAAATCTAATATTAATAATAAATGAATGAATGATATTATTTAATTTGGTTCTATACTCTAAATGTTTAATCAAAAGTCTAACCGGTTTATATATATTTAATACTAAAATTGCATACAATATAAAATACCAAGTAGCGTCCTGAAGTAAACATGCCGTGCGAATCAATTTTCATCGGAAAAACTCTTGCAGTCTTTTTATTTAAATAAAAACTGCAATGTAACGAATTGTACCAATTCCTTTCAGGGAATCTTTTATTCGGTCTTTTAGATATTCTTAAAAAATATATTGTTGTTACGAAGCCATATTTATTAAGCGTATTTAAAATAATCTACTACATCTTATACACAACGCGTATTATATACATACAAATGTTTACATATTTTTCTAAAGTTACTGGGTATGTAAAAGCTTTCATCTGTTTATTCACAGACGAATAAATATTTGAGATTCGTTTGTCGATATCGTCTGTTCTTTCCGACCTCAAAATCTAAAATTCGGTTACTTTCCCCGTTTTTATTTCAGGATCGTACGCCGAGGCGATTTAGTTAACACGAAATTTTGTCACTCCCCAAAACTTCGATTACCTATACTCGACGAGAAATTTGGATTTATTGTTATTCCCTAAGCAATTACTCGTTCCCATTTATAAAAGTAATGTTATCATTACCTTCCTTCTAAAACAAATTATTATTTAATAAGGAATGGTTTTTAGATGTTACTAAATTTACATTGAATTATATAGAACAATTATTCAAAAATGTCTTTGAATTGAAGACCGTTTGAAAACAGTGTAATTATAGTTTCATTTTATATACTTATATCTACTATTTTATTTCATAATACTATTATTTAGTGAATATAGTTTTTTTGAAAGCCTTTTTGTTTCCAAGCACTTAAGCCGTGATCGGTGGACAAATATGCGTTTATTTGTATATGTGTATACCTGTATTTACAAATATATATTCCTACTGCCCTGATGACCTGGTTTCTGTACTTGGAGTAACTTACAATTTAATAACTGGTGTTCAAAGTATTTGTGATTAATATGACGTTAACTTATGTTGTTCTATGTACTTAATAAAGAACTACTTTTTTTATTTCTATTTGTTATAAATTAGTGAAGATGTAATACATATATACTTTTTTGTATATGTGAAAGGTAGCAAACGAGCACACGGCCTACTGGATGGGCAGTATCAACCGAAGCCTAAGAACATCCGCAACATCTATGTGGTGGAGATGTTGCGGATACGTTATCAACCTTGCTTGTTGAGAAACAGGTACGGAATAAAGAAATGAAGGAAAAGGAACAGGGACAGCGCAACTCACTCATCGGACGAAACGCAGCCATTAAAGACTGCTTTACTCTGATCTTCTGTGAGCGGGTGGTACTTCTTCGGTCGAACCAGCCTATATTCGAGCTGTAGTTACTTGACCAGAGCTAGGCTCTACCACCCACAAAATTTCTTAAGATACGATATAGCTTTTTCACAATACGAAGTATTTTAAACAATACAGCCACATAGACTTTTATGTATTATAAAACTACGTTTACCAGCACCAGCCTAATCTTTGTTTATTGTTATTTACACTTTAATATGGTATTTATAACACGACATCAGAATTTGTTCTTCAATGGAACGATCCAACTGATTAAATGATTATGTTCTTAAATTAT
Source organism: Danaus chrysippus (assembly GCA_916720795.1). NCBI lineage: Eukaryota > Metazoa > Arthropoda > Insecta > Lepidoptera > Nymphalidae > Danaus > Danaus chrysippus. Next base: position 11,771,508 of record CAKASE010000082.1, on the reverse strand, counting down.
GTTGTCTTTATACTTTAAAAATTATCCTATCAGCTCACTTGGATACCATTTTAGTTATATTTATTTTGGATAACGTTGTTGATCAAACATATTTTGTATATTACAATTTAATTTTTATCTAAAAATAACTGAATCTCTTCAGATCCTTACTGGCATTCCTTTTAGCTTTACTACTTTGTTGGATACCTTGAGACGCAAATTTCATTAACCTTATTACCAGAGCCGACATAATATAATAAAGCGACCTTACGTAGAGGCTTTGTGGGCTTTGTCCCTTAACTATTTGTCCATTCATTTACAAGGAAACTACATTAGTATACAAATTTGTTTGATCCCTCGCCCGAGATGATTAAATACTTGTAACACTTTCTATTTTCCGTCTTAGGAGTGTTAACTAACTACATAAGGTGGAATACTATTATTTAACATTGACACAATGTATAAAATTAATTAATTTATAAGGTTGTCCTATGTTAATACTGTGAGAAATGTTAGTACAAGATCTTATATACAATATTGTATATATGCAGTAGTTGTAAAACGAACATTAATTAATATTTCTTACATAATAAACACTAGTTTCGTGCATTCATTTGTTAGAAGGGTTTTTATAAAGTAAAGTAAAGTAAAGAGCTCAACAGTTAATTAGTCTGACTAAAATCTATAATATCGTAGATTTATTACAGTTGGTATTAGGTAATACATACATATATACAAATATTAGAGGTTTTAAATTTAAAACAGATTTTTTTTAAAACTAAGTTCAAAATCAGTTTCGGAATAAGTAGCCCCAATGTACAAGGTGAGGTGAGAAGGTTTATTTTTATCGCAAACTTCAGTGAAATGCATAAACTAACAGAAGTACTGAAAACTTCGAGCTCGTTAAATCTCTTGACTAACATACCTGAGAAAGTTTAGTTGAAAATTAATCATTATCATTGAAGGTTAGAAGGACTATGAATAATATATTGCTAGAATAAAATCCCAATAAATAGAATTAGAAACTATAGACTTAAATGTATACCATATACTTTTTATAGGCTAGGTATAGTTACTCTAAATTTTAAAGAAAATAAAGCAAGCACAATTAACATTTTTCAACAATGAAGATAAAACAGCTTGAAACACTTTGATTATGAAAATTTATATGATATGAAATTCGCTACTAATGAAATTTTCCTCATGAATAGACCAGAGAATGCTAAACTTCCTTTTTCCTGATATCTTTTGCCATATTTCCATTTTGCTCTTTCATCTTAAATTTGTATGAAAACTATTGACACAAAACGTAAAAATACAAACAATGAAATAATTCAGACGCAGACACACGCCTTTGTCTTGCTTACAAAAGATTTTAATAGCACTCGAAGTTTTTAGGCATATAAATTCGAAAAATATTTTGTGCCATTTTAATCACAGCTAAAGATTCTTTACATGCAAATAGATACAATAGGTGATTCACCGTTGATCGATGCGTAAACTGTAACTTCAGTTCACAATATGTATGTAAACTTCACATGCTCTGGTATATTTCAAATCGACAACAGGACAGGTAGAGAACATTCTGATTCAAATATAAATATCTTAAAATATTCACATACAACTCACGTAACCTCCAACAGATCTTTGATACTATAAAATCACACGAAATTTACCTAAATAGAACTTATTTTGTGTTAAAACACAAAAATATTAAACACTAGCTTTCCGCCCGCAGCTTCGCCGCGTGGAGTTCGGTTATATAGCGTTTCCAAGAGAACCTTTCAAAAGTCTGGGATAAAAACTATCCTATGTTCTTTCTCAAGGTCAACTCTATCTCTGTACCGAATTTCATTAAAATCAGTTCAGTGGTTTAGGCGTGAAAGCGTAGCAGACAGACAGACAGACAGACAGAGTTACTTTCGCATTTATAATATTAGTAGGGATAAATAGATAAAAAACTTCTCAACTATGTCGCATACCACGCTAAACAAAAAATGTCTGACGGACAAGTATGAAATATGAAAAATGTGAAAAATAGAAAATAGCTTTGTGATATAACTTGTTGGCGCGAGACATTCAAACAATGCATTCATTATTCCATTACTTAATGAACTGCTTCCTGCTGGGAGGTTTAAATAGAATGGATGTTGCTTTTAACGAATCCTCGAAGCTTTAAACGGGCTTTATTTTATGTTAAGGGTATCTTGTTAATTATTTTTCGGTAGAAGACTCTTTATCATAATTATTATTTCACATAAAATTCCTATTTAATTTTAATTCAGACACATAACTTAAACGTTATACATACATCTATGCATGATCCATTCTCAATAATTTTTATTATATTCTGATTTTAAATGTCCAGTAATAATTCTTTAAGCGTTTCAGAATCCTCATTATGTTTTTCTCTCGTGAACAATACCAACAGATCCTTTACATTTAAGCCAGACTCATTTAAAAACGTTTTTACAAAGAATTCTGACATTTACTTGTAAATAACATAAAAATAAAGCCAAAATACCATCCTTTTTCGTTGATTCTTCAATAATATTTGTGCGAGTATAAAAACTTGATCCAAAGGGATGTGGTATCCACGTGGGAAGTACCTTCAATGTTAAAGAGTATTTAAGGCCTAAATTCTTAAGTCTGAACTTTCTATGACTTATGTAGTTTTATCATAATAAAAAAATAAATTTTTACATTTACAATTCCCTAACACATCAGAATGAAGTAAGACAAAGACAAAACATAACAAGAAACAAGTAAGATGTAACGTTGTAGTTTTTCACTTGTTCGTATAAGTCTAAATGTGTCTTCTATCATTATACCTAGCTACAATGAAACCCAAAGCAATGGATATGTTTAAAACCGGTTTGTTTGAAATTACATACACGTATATAACATACATTCATATGTAGATTATTAGATTCATATTTATACAGGGTGACTGGTGAATTACTATCGATACTTGAGGACGTGATATTTGACGATCATATATGACAAAATAAAAATTAATATCACATAAATATTAATAAACTTCTAAGTAAAGTTAACCAAAAGTTATGTAATTAATTACGCATCGTGTGAACACCCTACAGATTAGGTATACACACACACACACACGCGTCCACACTTGGAACACTTGGAACGTGTCCACACTCTATTTATTTATACGGAAATTTGGTCAAAAATTAAGTACCTATTTTTTTTACATAATTCGAATGAGAATCATGTACCGAGTATTCTCCTTAAATATTGATAGTAATTCACCAGTCACCCTGTATATGCATGTTTACCTTTATATTTCAAATAACAGGGAAAGTGGTTCACCGATTTCAATAACTGTCATCTTAAACGGGCAATCAATAATGTATGATTACTACTCCAAAACAGGTTTCTTTTCATTGCTCTCATTCTACTATTTCATCAGTAAGTTTTTAATTTACAATCACCCCTTTTAGCCCGTTATATTTAAAATTCATCGTTTGTTAAAAAAATCTAAAAGAAAAAAACACATAATACTTCTGTTCTATTTAACCAAACTGTTTGATATATACGATTTCTCACTTCCCTTCCAAAGCTGTATACGAGGGTTAAAATAAAAAAGAACATTGTAAATTGGCCGTGTGCACTCGGTTGATTGAAGCACGTGGGGATTATTGAAAGCCCACTCTTACTATCATCAATACACCGGATCTTATTTACCTGTTACGTTATATCAACAAAAGCGGGCTTTGGATATATAAGTAAATACATACAATGAATATTTATTTCAAAATACTGGTTATTTCTGTTTGAAAGTTTAACTTTGAACGAATAACACTAATTTTACAGGTATAAGCTCACTACGTGGTCGACAGAGCAATTATTATCTACCATCAATAATAAATTAATATCGTAAATTAATGCCAAAAAATTTAGACAGGATCGTGGATTTATGACGTCTCCGATTCACCAAAGTTTTAAAAAAACTTCACTTATATCGTAAACTTTAAGTAAAACAACTGTAGCGCTTAGTGTTAAGAATTGCTTCCATTAAAAAAATACTGAATTGTATTCACTTATGTGTTTACATTCAGGTTTTTTGCATTACAAATTATAGTAATTATATTTATTTTATTTACCAACTACCATTTCCCAGGAGCTACCAAATCAATATATTTCAACAACAATAGACTGTAAGTAACAGAACGAATTTGCTGATAGGTCAATATCTTAGGTTGGCGCAATTGAAATTATTTTCCTGAGCACTTGTAAATTACAAAGTACATATTATATTACACCTTAAAATACATATTCTAATTCATAGAAACGTTGTTTTTTTTATTTTATAAAGAGTATCTCAGTGACGAGTCTAAAAATGTATGTGCATCTTGTGTTCATTAATTTTTATAATTATTTACATATTGATATTTATAATACTTTACGAAACCTTTATATCCAGTTAACAAATGATATCTTTGTATATTTTATTAATTAATTGAAAATATAACAAGTATAAGATCTTAATAACAATCATATTACGACGATATATTACAACAGTCCTGGACTTATTTGATTTCAGTATATAACTCCTTCTGTTTGACAGTTTTGACACTTTGATGATTTAAAACAACAATTACGTTATTCAGCTTGGGATAAAGATCTTGAAACGCGAATATTAAACATATATATATATGTGTGCGTTTGTGTGAGTGTGAGAGTGTGTTTGTGTGTGTGTGTATATTATTAGTACAAATAGAAAAGTGTTATTTGATGTGTACAACGCGTTTTACTCAGGAATGTAGCCGCTATGCCAGTTATGTCACTTATCTAGAGTTAGTATGTTGAATATTATGCAACATATGTATATATTATATAATATTATTTTAGTGAATGTTTCATTTTAGAATTGATTTATATTTAACGACGCTGTCAAAGACATCACATAAAGTTCACTTAATATATAACTCTAACCGTACTTGTTTGTTGCCACGATTTAAAAATATTGCATTCTTTTAAGAGCTTAGATATTTAGTTGTAGTATTAAAGCGTGAATAAATAAGATAACACTGTTATTTATGCTTTAAACTAAACCGAAATTATTTACTGGTTATTCTTTAAATATCCCCAAAGATATAAATATTATATTCTGTAGTAAAATAATAGAATAACTTTTTCGTTAAACCTCCCTCTGAACGGAAAATGTCGTCGAAGCTATTGATGTCTTTCTCCAATAATCTAATAAAAGTTATAACTCTTGTATATTGAGTTATTTTATTATTATAAAGTAGTGTAATCATTAAAAAATACTTCTACGGCTCAAAAACAATAAAAGTCTTTATCAGATACTAAATGTAATAAATTCAATCGTAAAACATCCTTAAACTGCGAAGAACTACAAGTTGATAAGAGAAAAAAAGCAAACTTATTTTTGATGCTTTGCTCTAATAAAGTGAACTTTTCTCATGTCCTAGACAACTTTGATCGTTTTAACTACTAGCCAAAGTAACTTTAACGACCCCGTTCATTTCTCTTTAGGTAGATAAGATAGTATGTAATTTTTTTCTTGAATTCACGTCCATTGTTATGTAATAAATGTAAAAAAATATCAAAAATGAAAAGACTTCCTAATATTGAATACAAACCAGTTTTAAGGTTGTATACCTCAATCAGCAAAAACAATGATTTAAGTATCTGTTAAGATGCTTCTTATAAAAACTCATTTAGATGATAGTATAAACTATTCCACGTCTGACGTCCCTATAGAAGAGATTTTTTTTTAACTTCTAAGTCAATGTATTATTAAGACGAGGTCGTTTTTGCTTTGTTTATTCCACATATTTTGGCTCTTGAGCTAGAATTAAAGACTAGACTCTCCGTTGCCCTAGAATAATAAAATTTGCCAGAAAGCAAAGTCGTGTAGAAAAGAAGAATAATTGAATCGTAAACATTGTACAATAATAGATTATTATGACCAAAATAGAGTTTTAAAACCACAACTTACATGTACATATGAAGACAACATCTTATTAATTTGAGTTCACCTTCATTTTATTTTACTTATATTGAAAAAACGTTAGATACTATCTTTATCACCATTGCTGTGATTCTATTAAACATTCAAATTGATTTTCGTTAAAGAACCATTGGTTTCATCTAACAAGATTGAGCCTAAGTTATAATACGGTGCCCTATTTAAAGGATGTATACCTGTTTTATATACAATATAGAGTATCTGAAATTCCATGGTATATTGCAGCTTGATTATCTTCGATACTAAATATGTATGTTAAGATTGCAAGGCCTAAACATGTGAGAATTTCTCTTGAAATCTCCAAGTTTTCTTGGGGTTTGTGTTATTTCTTTTAAAACAATATTTAGAAAACGCAAAAAAACCCTTACACATATTACACATATTATTACACAAGACAAGAAAGTCATAATTATACTTAAATAATTTTTTTCCATGTCATTTATTTTTTCAAAACTCCATACAAGAAACTACACGAAAGGCACGTCATTCTTTAATTCTTTAGTTATATTTCTTATAAAGAAAAACATTTCTCTTAAATAAAAAGGAAACGCAAGTATAAGTAATTATAAACGTTTCTTTCTACGATCATATTTGAGACGGAGAATAATATTTCTTTAAGCTTCCACGATTTACACACAAGCAATCGTATAGGAAGAATGTATCTAGTTATTCTTTTATCCTGTAAAGAACTGTTACTGTATTAAATAAACGAAGTCAAATGCAAATATTTCTTCTGTTATTTCAAAATCTAAGCTACACATTACTTGTATAAACTTGATTAGCTAAAATAAATATATACATATGTCAAATAAGATTTAACATGTCGGACAAAGGTTTAAACAGTTTCGTATACTAATGAACTTTCCTTGTATACTAATGTACAAATACTTATTTAAGGGACGAAATCCACTAAGCTTCTGTGTTCTGTGTAAAGTCACTTAATTAATTTACGTTGACTCTGGTATAAACTTTAGTTTTCAGATCTCAAGCGATTTAGCAGCTTTAATATGATGATTTACAACGAAATTTATTACATTATACAAAAATCTTAACTATTTACTGAAGAGGCCATGATGACTAACATTAAACAACTGTTCTCTAGATTCTCTAGAACTTTCCATTCACCTCAGCTATCAGCTGTTTTATTTTTAACTCCCAATTATTTTTGCTTTGAACCTGACCCATAAAATATACCTTATTCAGTGTCAAAATCATACAAATTATTTAGAGGATAAAAAAATGTTTAATTACATATATATGTGTATGTGTGCCGTTAAAATTGGCAAAACATAATCATACGATTTCGACACTTTACTATTGTTAGCTCTCCCTCTTTGTTTTACGTAATAATATTGGGTGAACTTTATATGTATATATCAAAGTTGGTCGCTGTTGAACATATTAAAAAAATAAATATTTTTAAATTATTTCAATACTTTATAACTTTGCCGAAATAATACACTTCTTGAAATACCTCGCACCGATTTCTTTTCCAGTCCAAATGTAATCGATAAAACTGGAGTGTAAATTTCATCACACCTATTACCTATAGGATTGGGATGTATAAAAAGTATCAGGAATCGAATTAAGGGGTTCGGAATAACAGACAAACTCGATTTCAGATTTCCCTCGGCGACGTTTTGCAATTGAGTCCTTGATTCCACATCAATAATGAACTTTCTATCCAAAATAAACGCTTCTTCGTAATATTTGGAAACTTAATTTTCAAATTACCTCTATCACTACATGTACAATTTATTAAAATAATCATATTTTCCTTATGTATCTCGCAAAATCAACCAAATATTGTGTAACAGAATTTATAAATTGAAAAGCTAAACCAATTATAGGTAACAATGGATGAATAGCGCTCAAAATAACAATTTATGTGTACAAATATAAGGAAAACAGTATTAGCCAATGATTATATCATATAATTTATCATTATTCTGTATAACTACTACACAACTAACAATTTATTAAAATCTTCTATAAAATGTTTCTAAACATTTAAAAAAATATCTGAATGGAGTTAGCATACTGCAATGATTTGAAAACAAATTTGAAATAACAATATTTACAATGTCATAAATATAAATGCTCTTTTTTGTTGTCTTCGATAAATTTTATTGCCATTGTATATAACTCTTAAGTAAGAAATTAATACTCCTTCAAGGATAGACAACCACAACTTCAAGAGCCTTAGAATAGAATCTATAATATTTAATCTAATTCTAAAATATATAGATACTATATTACCATAGATATTTTTATTATTATTACGCAAATTAGAACATAGTCCTTTTGTTATATATAAAATGCTTCATGAAGTATGTGGTTATAATAATATTGAATGTAATTCAAACTTTATTCAAGAAATATTCGCTTAAAATGTCGTCCAAACAAATTGTAAAATATCACCAAAGTTTGATCAAAGGAACGTCCTGTTCAGTTTGAAAGAATCTTTTATATTCGTTTTACGAAATGCATCTATAGTGATTGATTAAAAAAACTAGTCCAACTATTTCTCATATAAATGAAATATACGAATATTCGACAGCTGAAATGTTTAAATTGGTGGAAGTGCTCATTCAGTTTACTTGTATTAGCTTATAAAGGTATTATAAAAGATCATTATGCAAATAAAATTGTATAATATAGAAATGTTAATGAGAATTCAAATCTCTTGAAACATAATACAAAATTACGTGATAATTGTGCAATTTTTATACCCATTCTTATAGTAGAGTGCAATTAACATTGCTCTCTAAACAACAATAGAATTTTTAAATGGTTTAATTGCTAAAAATATGCCTGCTACTTATATAAGGATTACATTTTCTTATATTATTTTTTCAATCGGAATTATAAATCAACACGAACGCTTTATTAAGCCAATCTCTATAATGCTTTATCAAGCTTAGCATTCAGCCGATTGACTTTAATCTTACAGCTTAGATAGCTTTTAATTTTTCAATTAAACCTATTCTGTCTTATTGCGTTAGTCTTTAACGAGGACTTTATTTATATAGAACAAAAGTATAGTAGATTAAATGTTGCAAGGAATCAAAGCAGTCCACTAAATTTTATTTTATATTTCATTCTTTACTACTTATAAATACATCTAACTCTAAACGTTTTAAAAATTTCACTTTGAATTTCTTCTGAAATCACAAATAAAACAAAACGCGCAATTTAGCGACCGATCTGGAAATTCAGATCACAATGGAACAGTATAATTCATTTGAAATAAATTAAATGTTAGCTTCTGAAGACTTCCTACCAGATAAACAGATAAGTATCAAATGTTTGTGGGTACAGCCATGCAACGATTATTTTCCAAACATGATTAACCTCCATTCAAGTATATCCCATATTGCAGTAGCACAATATTCTTTCAGGTATATGTGCCATATTGTTTTGATGTAACTCTTCAATAAAATCAATTTAATTAAACACATTTTATCAATCGACTATTTGTACCTTTATATCTTTCTTACTATAACAATAATAAATATACGTGATTACTATTAGCTCAGTGTAATTATTGTTCAACATATGTCTTTATATAACATCAAAAGGTGACAAGTGATTCTAGAGATCACATTCCATCTGTTCCAACAATTTAATCATTCCGGTTCCCAAACAAATAAACGACCGGCAACTCCGGCATTAAATCGTTTTCGGAATGGAAAATATTGTTGTCGTATACCAAGCTTCGGCGTTTGGGAGAACGACGGAATGAGAATGAGGAAAATGGTGGCAATAACTGTTTTATTATATAGAAAAAATCTGTTTTACTATAAATAATTATTTGGATTTCATTAGAAATATACAAACGAATTTTTTAATACATTCATCTTTGTAAATCGCAGTGAAATATATAAATTCCGAGAACTTTTAAAACCAAATAAAATAGGTCATAATTATGAAATTTTCTGTTTTGATTACTTAACGGAAGCTAAATACCAGTTCATTTCATGTATGTATGTAGTCATATAAAGAAAAATACTAGACCAGAATTTATAGATGCTTTAAAAATTTATAGTCAAGTAATGAGTACTGATAATTACATATATTATTACAAATCCTTAGGTCTTAAATGTCTTCATTCTGTACCAGAAAATCATTGTAATTGTTATTCAAAAATAATAATCTTAATGTTTATTTAATGCTTAACTTACTATAAATTAACTCACACCCCACCCCATTTCGTTTAATTATTTTTGACCGGTACTTGCTCCTAGTATATTTATGTGATTATTTACTTTGAGCTTTTTATAAACTTTTGAAAGACCGTAGATATTAAAGTACTGAAAGTACAATTATTTTAACATGTAAAAACACAATATTAGGACGAAAAATCTATATGTATTTCTCATTACCTGCTAGGAGTCTAGGACTAGGTAACTTCTTCAGAAAATATTAGGAGTTGAATCATAAACTTCTTACGTGATATGAAATTAATACTGTTCAGAGAGCCACTTTAATTATTATCCTTACGAGGATTATATAAAGTATTTGTTATTTATTAAAAAAACAATTCTCGGATACGTTAAGAAATACTACGTACATTTTTGTTTTACTCAAACGCTTAAGCAATATTACAAAAACCTATTCCCTTTGAAACAAGTTCGACACTTATTTTCATTGTTTTATTCAAAATATTTTTTTAAGTATCTGAATTTCGATCAAGTAATATAAAAAAAACGTTAAATGTTAACTAGCTTCCCGTCCTTGATTTATTTTAGTCACAGTTTAAAGTTATAAGTAACGTGTAACATAAATCGCTTTTCGTTCACTCCGCAGTCAAAGCGATGTAACGAGACTTGAAATAAAACGATCATATTAAATTGCCCGGGAGCTCTCGGCTGATTGACCCCGTGTTGAGGATTATTGAAACCCCCACACTATAAACTTCCCTCGTCTTTATACTCATCGTTACACACTACATCAGTTATTCAAGCGAAGTTCCTACATTAATATTATTTCAACTAAATTGGTCCATTAAAAAATATCTGGTTTTTAACATCAAGTACTAGATCAAAAAAATATGTTTCTTAATTCAAAATTTTTGAACACAAACATTATGTTCCGATCAGTTATGAATAAAGACGATGATGAAGTCAATTTCTTGTCTAGCTTACAAAATATTTAAGTCTCATCGTGAATTAGATTGAGATAATTTTTAATTTTGATTCTTATTTAAATGTAAATATGTCTTAAATTACAATAGCATCGGGTTTATAAAGCCTTACTTCGTAGAGCAGATGGCTAAAACGTACGCACAGTTTATAAAGTACGTAAAAGGAAGTGGATATTATATTGAAACTAAGTAATAGCATTTTAAAGGTTAGAACAATTTACCTGTTCAAATTTTTTATATATACAGAACGGCTTATAAATTATGTTTTCAGTAATATGTTTATATGATCTATCCGTTTATTACTCAGTGTAATTAATTGCTTCTTTTTCTTCCAAATTCTAGTAGCATGTCGAGTTTTATTCTAATATGACACATGTTAATATAGTAAAACTTAAAATAAAAAAAGAATCAACAACAATAAATTCTGTAAAACGTCTCACAAAGAAAAAGCCAGTGACTACTAACTCCATATTATCTTGTTATCATCATATATTTTTAGCCGCGGCCAAGATTTTTTTTCTCGTTAAATATTTTACAGTTACATGTTAAACATATAGCAGAGATACTCAAACAATAGTTTCTAAAGGATTCGTAAAATAGTAGTCAGGCTTTGCCCAAAGCCCAAAGTAATTTAATATTCATTTTCTAAATATTATTAGTATTCATTAGTAGCAGTTTGATGTTTGTCTCCATAGTATAAAAGATACTATAGTATTTAAAAAAGAAATAACGAGATATATGACACAAACGATGATATAATGCAAAAATAATTGAATGGAATATATACGCCTACGATTGAATTTAAATGTAGAAAAAGTAAATGTAACTTGCAATATATGTATGTGTGAGTCAGTGGCGTGCACAGAGATTTGGGGTACCTAGGCTAAGCAGAATATGTTATAAAAATATAATACAAAATTTCATCATTTCCACCTCTAAAACATTGAAATAATGAGATCTTTCGCAAGTATTGATTTAAATTTTAAATGAAATTAATATTTTTACTATTTTTAACGGGCAGAAGACATGTCTGCCGTGATCACGGTTGCTGCAAAGTAATCGAAACGTCGGCAGCATGTAGTTTTTAAACATACGTGAAGAAATCAGAAAATATTAATTTCATTTAAACATTGATAATAATAATATTCGCGCATAAGAGACAAAACCTCTTAGCATTCAATGGATTCACCGTGCGGGTGCCGGTCCATCGTGTTGCAGGGAGAGGAGCTTCAACAGTGCCTGGGACTTACGACCCAGGTGTAGGTTTAAGGGGCCCCTTAACTGACGCGCGTTATACGCTCACCTCCACTGTCCAAGCTCCTCTCTCTACCTAACCAAATTTGAAAGGACCTACTAGGGCTGCCTTCGACGTACGTCCCAAGAATGAATTAATGTTAGTTCTGGACAGGCCCAAGTCTTTTAGTAGGTTATAGAGAGATTTAGCTGTTATACCTCTCGCTACCACCTCTACCGCGTATAAATCAACGACGAACCTATTTCGAGTTAGTTCGTTAGTGAGCTCGTAATACTTATTGAACTTGATGGCATGGCCTTTGGAGATATTGGTTTCCCAAAGCACCGTAAGCTCTATTACCACAACGCGCTTTAAAATACGCTAATATAGAAATATGTCTGGTCTGGAGGCCGACGCACAAATATCCTCGGGGATTTTGTAAAGCTTTTTACATATTTTGTTAAGGTTTTGTGCTGATTTGTTTTCAGTAATATGTGTATTACATTACATTGTGTATTACATTAACGATATTTGTTGAAGATGTCGGAAAAAAATAAGTCGTCTGGTATCTTTTAACGAAAACGCTGCCAAAACCCTTTGAGATATAACAAAACAATTTATGGTGGAATTATGTATCTAATATAGATCTACAAAAAAGTCCAGAATGGCATATGTCTATCTCTATACATACCATTTCCATTTTTCTACTTTTAAAAATTTATGAAGGGTTTATAGGAAAAATATTCCCATAATTACAGTATTAAATCTTATTTACAAAATAAATTACTTCGTGTTCAAGCCTACATCAGTAACAGTAAATTACTTTTTGAATTATTTAATTCGGACTAGCATTTGAAAGTTATCATAAGTTTAATAATTCTCAAAATTAAATCCAGCTCACTTTTTCAGATGATCACGTCATTAATGTTGTACACAAAATTTTTGTATTTTTACTATATTAAAAAAACTATTACTAACATAAAAATATACAGTTTTTCTAAGTTTAAACTTATTTTATGTTTAACGAAGAAAGATGATGAAATTTTTGTTCGTCTTGATTTTACTCATAAAGGAAGTACTCAAAGCTTTATACGTAACATAGGCTATTTTATATTTTTTGTAAAGTACCTACTCTTACGAAGCTGGGGTGGGTACCAGTCAAGTTAATGTCATTAATTTGTTGTTGAGTGGAGAGTTGTCAAGTTGAAACCATATTTTAGTACATTGAAGGTTATTAAATGCAAACTTTTCTTAAAAAAAGCAGACTGACTGATAGCTCAGATGGTTAGCTAGAGCCTAGAGTATGGGCTCTGATCGCTTAGGTCATAGGTTCAAACCCCGACGGGTGTCTGTAGATTTTTTTAATTTCTCATGAATTGTTTAGACATTTATTAATTTGGTTGGAATCATAAGGAAAATACTTTGAAATATTTAATAACCACTATAAAATACAAGAACTCTATTATTTTTCTTTTATACATCACTTTGAATTTACTTGCAATACTATCGAATAATTCCTGATAATCGGTAGTTAAGAATGTCGATACTATCGACGGCCTATTGATAGATAACACTATAATGAATCAAATGTATTTTAAGTGTCTGTTAGCAATTGTATTTCGTAATGTATGATTAAAAGTATATGAAGGTAAGAATTAAACAATATAGGTTTAGTTGTTATATGGGTAGGGTATGCAGTGCTTATTTGCATCTATGGTGTGCACGCCACTGGTATGACTAACTATTTGTTACTGCATAACAGTAATTCCTAAAACAATATAATAATGATGAACGCTGTTTAAGCTGGATCCGTCCTTCTTTTTTTTGCTTTTCTTCATCTCTTATAATTATTTCTTGCAGCTGACTCTATTTTGTCAGAAGAGACTCCTTAGTTCACTTTGAAAAGAAGCGTTCCTCTGTGCCAGAAAAATATGAGGAATCTTTAAACTATAAATTTGATTGATTATATAATGTATTTTGTAAGTTACAAATGCATTAACTTTCTATCAAAAGAGAACAGAAAGTTTTAAAGTCAATGTATATGGCCAAATGTAGAAAGCAATAATCCTTGTGAATGTTGGAGGACACAACTATCATTTATATATTTTTTTCTATGTGTTTCTCGGGATCTATTCGTAAATACATTTTTAATATACTTTGATGGACACGATACTACATATATAACTAAATATTCTGCAAAAGATATCTGCTAGAATCTAAGACTTAACTTGTGATGTAGTGTATTATCTATGCGTGTGATTGTAGACAAATGTCAAAATTAAGTGTCAACAGTTTTTGCGCCAATTTCGGGCTTTATATATTGTGAACATGAAATAACTTATATATTTGAACTAAAATTAATTAATGTTAATATCAAATATGATTCGTATTTATCCATTATCCAATTCTGCGTATCAAATTTCATTAAAAAAATAAAAATTACTTCGTCACTGAATTATTCCAAATTCAAAATGTCTAATATAAGAACGATTGCCAGTGCCGCTCGCTCTATGAACACACGGCCAACCCGACCCTTTAGGGTATCGATCGAAGGAAATATAGGTTCTGGAAAATCGACCTGCATTAAATACTTCGACAAATATCCTAACATTGACAAACATGCGGTAATCATCTGTTGATTTTGAGTTAGTTTTATATTATCAGGAAACTGTTGTTTTTTTTTAATACACATGTGAATATGCCGTAATAATTATTATAATATTTAGTACCATCGAATAAATAAGATGAATTTGTCTTTTATAGGAGCCCATAGCTGAATGGCGCAACGTTAGTGGTCATAACCTACTTGGTCTGCTGTACAGTGATCTCAATGAGTGGAGCTTTGCTTTTCAACATTATGTGCACCTTAGCCGCCTCAAAATACAAACCAGTCCACCGTCCAATCCAAACATTACTGTTAAAATGTTTGAAAGGTAATTAAGCTTATTGGAAGATAAATAGAAAAATTAAACACAAAATATAATAAATACTAAGGGTTCTTAAGTTCAAGTGAATAAGTTCTATAGATAATTAATACAATCTTATTCTGATTTACTTCTCTTAATATATTAATATATGTTAAATAATACTAATAATTATATGTACTTGTTTAATGGAGACACTAACATATATTATTAAGTTATGATTTAAACTAAAAAGACATTTTTACAGGTCGGTACAAAACAGCAGGTTCTGTTTTGTAGAGAATGCTAAAAAACAAAACTTCCTCAAAGACCCAGAATATGAGGTACTATTAAAATGGTTTGATTACACCGAGCAGAATTTGGATATTAGTTTAGATCTTATAGGTAATGCTATTTAAATGAAACTATTATTTTTGAATTATTACTATTATTTTAAGAACTGCATACTCCCAATGTTTTGGTTACTTTGCAGCAATCATGACCAAAGGTAGACGAGATTATATAAAAATAATAAAATAACAGGTAGTAGTTCAATAATTTTAGTTTCATTTAAATGAATACTGGCAAATGTCTTAAATCTCTTTAAATAAGAACTTATACTATAGTGAAATTCATGATTTATAAGTCTATATTTAACTTGCAGTTTACTTAAGGACGACTCCACAAACAGTATGGGAAAGAATGATGAAACGGGGACGTGCTGAAGAGGCTGAAGTGCCTTTAGACTACTTAGAACAAGTATAGTATATTTACATATATTATAAACTAGCTGCGCCCCGCGGTGTTACCCATGGATTTCCGGGATGTAAAGTAGTCTATGTACTATTCTTGGATGTCAGCTTCCTGTATACAAAATTTTATCAAAATCCGTTCAGCCATTTGAGTGTGAAGAAGAAACAAACATACACACACACTCACAAACTTTCGCAATTATAATATTAGTAAGATAAATGTTTACTTCAACTTATTAACTATTGTAGAAGTTGTGGTGACATAGAAGTGAAAAACCTGCCTCTTATGCATGAGGGTGCGGGTTCAAACCCGGCAAGTACCAATGTGATCTTTCCGAGTCATATGTACTATGAAAGAGTATTTTGACACCACTGACCAATGAAGGAAAACATCCAGAGGATATGTGGACTTACAATTGTAAATTATAAGTTTGAAATCGCCAACCCGCCTTGAGCAAGCATGGTGATTAATACTCAAACCTTCTCCATGTGAGTAGAGGCCTTTGCTCAGCAGTGGCCACTGATAGGATGATGATGATGATAATTAACTATCCTTTAATTTAAATACAAGTTTTCACTAAATCATATGTTAAACTCAGACTTCTTTTCATAATTTGAACATAATTCAAGCTGTTATATTAAACCTCAATATGACAGCTAAGTTTATTTCTGCAGATACTTTCCAATAAATTCCATATATCTACAATGTTTTCTGACCTATAAATAATGTATTTATCCCAAGGTTCATGAATCATATGAGAACTGGCTGAACTCTCCCGACGTAGGCTGTGAGGTGCTCACGATTGACGCAGACCGTAACATTGAAGAGGTCAAGAAAGATTTGGACCGTTACAGCTATAAAATACTCGGTGGGAATCATACTAGCTGAACTATTAGTTAATAATATTGTTTCCTATTAAGTATTAAATAATTTTATTAAATTTAGTTACTTAATAATAGTATGTTTTTAAATATTGCTTAAAATTTTATATAGATATTAATTAATTTTGTAGCGTCTTAATGATGATTGATATGAATAATATATGTTATATAGTGTAAGGATTTGTACTGGAATATAATAAAATCATCTCCAAAGATATCCTATCTAGGATCTAGACAGGCAATAATTACATTTAATTCTGTTTAATAACTCATATTACAGTTGTGTTTATAAGATGTTAGTTTTGTATCATTTATTTAAATATTTGTATAAGATAAATGAAAAATCTAGCATTATTTTGACATATATATGTAACAAAATCAAATAACATTAAGTTTCTTTATATATATAAGTTTATGTGTGACTAAAAAATCTATAATAAACAATCATATATATGCATATTCTTCTAATAAACTACATTTTAATATAGAGACTGCAATAAAGAATAACAAATACTACGCACCTATTTATTTCTCACTTAATATGAATTCAATACATTTATCTCGCCTGATTTTTAAATGAAGCAAAAACAAATGTAACATTAACATTTTATTTAGGATAAATAACTAATCCTATTGTACTATATAAACATTTCTAACGGTAGAGGTGATCGGCTCTGATGTTAGTAGCAATCTCACTCTCCCATTTGTCACCGTTCGAGAGTAACTTCTCTTTATTGTAAAGAAGTTCTTCGTGAGTTTCGGTCGAGAATTCAAAGTTAGGTCCTTCTACGATCGCATCCACTGGACAAGCCTCCTATAAATAAATTAAAGAAATGTATTTTATTTTACCTATGGAAATTGACTTTATTATAGTTTTATGAAAATTATATCGTCCTCGCACAATGCAATTAACTTGGTAAGGTATGTGAACAGAGAATAGGAGGGATAAACAAATGTCACTCTAACGTACTCTCATAAATCATTTCATTATGTTAATTTTAAAAAATAAAGAAAAGTTAATTTATAATTTACTCATTTTTTATGTAAAGGCGACCAGAATATTACCATCTAAAAAGTCATACTGAAAAATTTTGTCCTTTCAATCACTTTGTTGTTAAGTTGTATTTATTTTTATTCAACAATTTAACAATTACATTGATAAATATAATTTCTAACTTGGTTATTTAGTGATTTGTGTTCAAATATGTAACTCATGTGCGTCTAGTCACTGACGAGTGAAAGTGGCGGGAAATGACTAGTATAGTAGTCAATAGTTTAAACTAGAAGTCAAGACTAAAGTTACGATCATAGATATTCCAAGCAGTCTTACCTGACAGAATCCACAGTAAATACATTTTGTCATATCAATATCGTATCTAGTTGTTCTACGTGAGCCATCTTTACGCTCCTCAGCTTCAATTGTGATTGCCTGAAATTAATTAAATAATATTACCAAAGATATCAAAAAAATTGCAAAAATATACTGAATTCTATACGTGAATTTAGGAAATTTCAATTTAACCTTTATAAACCAGAAAATAATTTAAAAATGTCCGCGTTCAAAAAAGGTAATGACCTTCAATGAAAGAGGGTGATTATGCAGATGTAAAAAATATATAAAATTTAAATAATCAAAAATGTATTTAAATTGATAAAAAACTATACTTTTAAGAAACATTCAGTCCTCATACTTACTGTATGTTAAATTCTCGAAATAAGCATCGTAAATCAAAAGTCAAAGTCGAGAGTTATTTTTTATATATTTTCCACACAGGCACAAAATTAAAAAAAATATATATTTATAGCAAAGAAAAAATTATTTATGTACTCATTGAACTCTTAGTTACTATTAGTATTTGTGTCTTATTAATTTTATTATGAAATGTGTGTAATGGTGAAACCTTAAAATGTAATCAAAATATGTAATGAGAAATAATAAATTTAACTTTATATAAAGTTTTAGGTATATGTAAATCGAAATGACAGGATTCTAGGACTGCCTGTAAGTATTTCTGTATTTTAAAAATGTTTTTTTTTTAATCTATTGTAGATAGTATTGTGTTCACAGTATTGTGCCAATTTTAAAGATATTATGATTATAAACATATATGTTTATAATTTTTGAATTCATAATTTTTTAGTCGTAAATAAATATAGTATTGTGATACCTGAGCTGGGCATATAGCTTCACACAGCTTGCAAGCAATGCATCTCTCCTCACCAGATGGATATCTCCTCAATGCATGCTCACCTCTGAACCTTGGAGACAAAGGACCCTTTTCAAAAGGATAGTTGATTGTTGCAGGTTCCTGGAAAATATTTTACAAATTATTGCTAAAAATACCCATGATTAAGTAAAACATAACAAAAATTCTTGTATTTAAAGGGCTATGTGATGTTTTTTATTTATAAAATGACTGTTCAGTAAAGTGTAATGGTGTAAAACCAAAAGTTAAATAATTTAATTGGTTTTTGTGTTACAAGCTAATAATTTATACAAAAAATTTAACCAAAATATATGATTTGATTAAAAAATCATTAGATAAGTTAAGAGTATATCTTAAAATAAAAATCAAGCTAGATATACTTGTGATATAAATATTATGAAGTTAACAAATAAAAAGATGTACAGTGATCAAAAACCAATTTATTTGATTAACTTAAAACCTTTTAACAATGAAAACTTTTCACTAGCGGAGTCAAAACCCTGAATCACTTATAACTTCTATATTAATTATCTTCTGTACCTTAAATACGTGTGCAAGTGTTACGGCGAAACCTCTTGCCAATTCAGTCCAAAACAAAGTTTGAGCAGCTCTGTTTGACATTTCCCGGAAACTCATGTCCTGTTCTTCAGCGTTTACATATTTATATCCAGGTACATTTGGTGGATATACCTTTTCCACTTTACCTTCTTGACCTGAACTGGCGTAACGTACTAAAACATTGCTAGCTCCACTAGCTCTTACTGAAATGGAAATGTTTTATACAAGTAAATAATTATGCGGTTAATATTTAGGTAATATAAAACAGTAATTAAAATCAATAGAAAGAGTATTTATGAGTAACAAATTTTGTTTATAATAAAATAAAAATAGGTTATATTTAGTTGCGTAACTTAAAGATTAAATGCTGATGATATACGATACCAATATAATTTATTTTTACAACGGAAATTATTATTTTTACCTCGAGAAGACACTGAAAATATTTTCGCTAAAGACATTTTTGCCTTTTTAAAACTGCGATTTATTTGTTACGATTTTCCTTTCAGTCAAAATTTGTGTCAACTGTCAAAACTAAAATTACAATTAAAGACAGCGATCTTGTCTTAAGAACTTATTTATTGAAGATCGTGTATTTGTATTGTAAATATTTTTATGGCTATCGATTTTTAAATAAATTTATTTAAAAAATTTATAAGATTTACGTAACGTAACGAAATATACAGTTTAATAACCTTTATGCTGTATTACATTACGACAAGGAATTTATTTAATTTTTTACTTAAAACACAAATATATTTGTGTTATTGTTTGTACAATTTAGTTATTATTTCTTAATAAATATTTGAGGTTAATTTTTAAAGTGTAAATATTTGAGTACGAGGATTTCTTACAAACCACGAATACAGAAGCGGTCTGTACATCGCTGTCATAACGTCAAAACTCAAAACATTGGAGTGACGTTTACAAATTTTGTCGGTGAAATATAAATTTCGCGAAAAAATTCGCCACGCAGTATGGGAGATGCCCCGACTTCCGATATGGACTCTAATAAAGTTATTCTTGGAAGCGAAAATCCATCCGATGTGGTAAAATCATAATTATTCAGTATAAAACCTCATTTCATCGTTATCGATGTTCATACTATTTTATGGCTTTAATAGGACCGGCGACCGTTTGGAGGTCTGGAATTCCAAGTTTCCGAGGTAGTAGAGAGGTTGGAGGCTGGTGTGAATGCCCAAGATGCCACGGAAGAAGAAAAAAAGCCGGAAGAACGGAAAATAAGCACGGGGTTCTTCGAGCCAGAAAAAATGGATATGGATGAAATTTTGAAGGTCCTAGAACAACTAGTACTTAAAACGGACCCAAGTTGTGAAAGCATGGAACCACCTTTATTGCCCACGGATTCTGTGACGCGAGCCGCAATACTATCTCATAGTATTTCGGCATTATTCTCGAGGTTGGAGAGGAGCCACGCTGCCCGGCTTGGAACGCACATAGCTACTGAAACCACGCGATGGATGGCGCATTTATTTAGGTATTGTATTTACTGAAATATTTTCATATAAGTATAATTGTTTTTAGTGTTATACTTAATCTACTCATATATTATTAAGCTTGCTTATCATTGCTAACTCTTATTAATCTAACAATTCTATAATGAAACATAATCAACATCTCGTGACCTCTTTTCATCTTGCATTCAAATATAAATTAAAAAGTCTATAAAAACTGTAATTTTATAATTAAGGCTTCTGAATAAATAATAAAAAAGTTGTTTCAATGTCTTGTGTAACCAACGCTATAGAGTAATTATTTTTAGTAATAAATATCTATATCTATATTAAATAAATTTCACACAATTGATAAAAAATATTAAGTTTTCTTCTTGAAGCAGTATTCTTCAGATATAATAATGTTTATAGTACCAAATATTATTAGTGGAAAATTTTTATATTTGTGCCAAATAAATTCATTTCCCATTATAGTCATAATTATAAAGGTAAAAATTTCCCAAAAATTTATACAACTAATGTTTATGGGTCACATTTTTTTACTTTACACAAACAACACATTTTTTATGTATAAAGACATAATGTTCACATTGTGAACTTAAAAAAAACCATCTTTTATAAGTATTATTATTTGAACTAGCGACTCAAATTTTCACATTGGCAATATCTTTTTAGTCATGAGAGAACATTTAATATAAATATCAGTAAAAATAACACTTGCACTTATTAAAAACAGTTCATATGTGCATTTATTTGTCCAAAATTTAAACTATGTTAAATAAAACAATTGAAATATATAAAATTCATTAATATTTATTAAAAAGTTAACATTTCTTATATGTTACATTCATATAGCCTTACAGATAGTAGTTAATGGTTGTACAATGTAATGTGCAATTTATAATAATGTTTTTGATGTTATCTGAAACAGCTAACAGCCATAATCTTATCCAATTTTAATTGAAACTCAAGGTGATTGATAACAAACTTCAATATTATACACATCACCATACTTTACACTATCTTTTATTATATTGGATTTTATATATTAGAGAATTTTTATAT
This sequence comes from Danaus chrysippus, assembly GCA_916720795.1. Lineage (NCBI taxonomy): Eukaryota > Metazoa > Arthropoda > Insecta > Lepidoptera > Nymphalidae > Danaus > Danaus chrysippus. The sequence continues at coordinate 11,749,288 of CAKASE010000082.1, read as the reverse complement.
ATATAATATATATTTTTTAAATGTAACCAAGTAAAACAGGGTTAAAAATATGTTATCTACCTGTCTTTTATATCTTCTTGTTCTTCCTAGCAATTTCCCAGCTTTAGCCAGGGTCTGCCTTAAGATAGTTTCGGCTAATTGTTTTTTTTTTTACGACTGGCCAACCTACCTACCTGTCTTTTATATGTCCTTTTAACTTTCTTTGGACAAAATATATGTATAGCTTTTGTTTAATTCCTAATAAATCAACATATTTTATTCAAAATATAGAGTTCCATTTGGAATAAAAATTAAAAAGACTCTTGCAAATGAAGTGTACAAGAAGAGTAGAAGATAGAGTATAGACTGAAATTCTTTGATCTGTTCCAATACTTTGTGAAGGCCTTGCTTTCATGACGAAATTATCGCTAATTTAAAACAGATTTAAAAATTGTCCTTTTAATTAATTAATTGCAAGAGCATATGTGTAACACATGTTCTTGTTTGACCAAGTTACTGTATGGAGTATGCTCATTATGACTTTAAATATTGGACATTTCAAAGTTTTATGATATATCATCAGCGATCCGAATTAATATAATCATTCATAAAAAATATACATATATAGTTTAGTGTTTATTTTGGTCATGGAAATAGTAATGAGCCGTATTCTATGTATGTGACCTTTTGTTGTGAAAATAATTCGTTTTTAATTATGGTTTGTTTACTTTTCTATATTCCGATTATTGTTAAGTACCGATTTTTAATTATAATGTTTTAAATATTAATTATTCTTTATAATATACATATATGTATTAACAATAGTTACGTCAGTATAAGGATTAAGTGTATTTGTCTGCACGTATAAAATTACTTTGTGGGTTTGCGCGTAACACGACGCAAATAAAAAATAATAATACTTAATTTAATTTTAATTAAACAAAAAAGATAAACTGAATTTTAATGACACTTGGCCTTTTATATAAAAAATATTGCGATGTCTCCATTAATTAAAATTAAATGAAGTTTTAATACACAGTCGTTTTAATGAACGCTTGTTTTGTGATGTGTTTTATCTAGCAATTAGAAAAAAACTGTTAATAGATAAATTAAACATGACGGAAACGCGACCAGTTGATCGGGTTGTTAAAAAATTTTTTGTTTTGAACAATATTGTATGTTATGATTTTTAACATTATATTCGTTTACAATAAAAAAATTACTAAATCAATGTATAATAGAAGTTCAATAGACTTTCAAAAACTATCACCATTAGTTACAAGCTGAAATTAATAAAATTTACATAGATTTTGTAAATTAAATTTCATTCTCATCAAATTCTGTTGGAACGGATCAGATTCATTAGTACGATAAGACGAATAAATATAAATATACATGTAAATATGCTTTATAAATTTCATATTTTCTTTTCATATGATTAAATAACTTGGTACAATGTAACAGGTTGTCTGATTACAACGCGTATTATCACCAAGAGCAGCTCGAGGGTCTGGTGAGAGTCACTCGGATGCTGCTACACCACAAGTACCCCAGATATCTAGAGGATGGAGGTAAATATACAAGAAATTTATTAAGGAAAAATACCTACTATTTCGTTACTGTAAAGAACAGGAAGATTATGAATAATTTGTTATTATTTAGGCGAAAAAAAAACAATGTGCTAACTGTATTGTACTTCATGTTATCGAATATATTGTTATAAATAATACGTCAAGGTTCGATCTAATACAAAAATATAACAGTACTATCCTGCAGTGTATTCTAATTAGTGTTGCTTGAATGCAAGAACAAGACGAGACTTGGCCAGTCTTGGTTTTGCATCAATACAGGTGATGTTTGGTATTGCACTCCTAGTCTTGGTCTTGCTAAATGCAAGAACAAGACCAAGACCGATTTTGGGCAACATTAATTCTAACGTCAGTGGTTGCTAAATGTTTATCATTATACATATCTCATAAACAACAATATCCGTTCCCAGTATCTGATTTAAGAATGTGTAAAACGTAAGCAAAATTATCACATAAAATCCGAAGTATGTGCTAGTAATAAAACTATGAAAAACTATCATAAAACTGTACTGTATTCGTACACAGTAAATCTTATATTATTTTGTTCACGTAGTTATTATTACATCGTTATTAAACAGTATTATATGAATAGATATAGTTTTTTAAACACAGCTGGTTTATTAGCCGTAGTTACGAAGTTCGTTGAATTTAATTAATAAAATAGTTGGCCTACTTTATATATGATAATAGCAGTAGAGTATCGGTATTATTCGTATTTTCACTCACACTACGATTTTTGCATCCAACCAAGTTGCTCTGTCTCTCTCTTTCTATAACTGTCCCTCTCTCTCTTTTTCAGTTAATTAAGTCTAATTAATAATTATACAGTTTTTGTATATCGATAACCATAATGTTAGACAGGAAGGTTATTTAACAACACACTACAAATCTATAACGTGTGGTTTTCATTAGTACACTTTATACGCATAGAATATTCTGCTACTGAATCTGATATCAATGTATGTACTCGTACTTAATATATTAGAATAAATAATATCGTAGAAGTCTAGAATCTACGTATTTCTCTCTACTTTTCCCGCCATTTTTTTACACAGATTATATTACTTATGACATCTAATAAATGTCATAGTTTATTAACTGTTACCTTTAATTTTAAAAAGTAACTATTTACGTATAAAAAAATGTAAATACTTAAATGGCTTCTATATCTAAACGTAATTTGTTGTGTCACCCAGCGAATCTAATTCGCATTTTATATCACAATAGTTTTACGCAATTCATCAAAACTTAGAAACAATCTCATTGTTTATTGTACAAATAAATTCTATACTGATAATTGCATTGCTCGAAGGAGCAACTAAACAACACTTATATTGTTATTTGTAACTTGTGTTATTTGCTATTGACAATATACCAAACGATGACGTCATGACGACGAAATGATGACGTTTTCAGCTCAAGCCTTTTCGAATCCAATTCATGAATGAGCAAATTATAACCACTTATATAACTTGTGTTATTTGCTATAGCCAATAATGCATATGATGACGTCATTTTCCAGCACTAGCCTTCTCGAACCGCCTACCCTCCATCTACAGCTGTGTAGCGAGTCCGCTAGGCGTTGTCCAACACTTGTGCCGACAGCTGGGTCTGCCTCTCGCCTGCGTTAGACCCGTACCAGTTGATTCATCAGGTATTATTAACACATACTAATATATAACTTAGAAAGTAAAATAGAATAGAATTTTTTTGTGAACTTGGTCCATGGCATACCATAAATTAATGATATTCGGATATTGATTATATTTTATCAAATATGTTTGTTCACGATATTTATATTCGAACTAGCTTTCCACCTGCAGCTTCGCCCGCGTGGAGTTCGGTTATATCGCGTTTCCAAGAAAACCTTTCAAAAGTCTGGGATAAAAACTATCCTGTGTTCTTTCTAAAGGTCAACTCTATGTCTGTACCAAATTTCATTAAAATCAGTTCTGTGGCTTAGGCGTGAAAGCGTAACAGACAGACATACAGAGTTACTTTCGCATTTATAATATTAGTAGGTAACAGATTCTTCTCACCTTAGCTTTAATTAAATATCTAAAGTTCGAAATCAAATCTAACATCACTATAAACGTAAATATGACCTTTCTAATATGTTTTATTATCACCAGGTAAGGGTATGGATCTAAATGCTCTCGATCGTCTCTGTGAGGAGGACGCGGCCGCTCGTACTCCTCTCCTAGTGCTAGGCGAGGCGGGCGGACCTCCCCTCGGCGGGGGTTCCCCGCTGAGAGCGCTGGCTGAACTCTGTGGACGTAGAGGGGTGCACTTACATGTGAGGGGACACGCCCTCGCACTACCCGCCGCTGGGGGATTTGAACAGGTATGGACATACTATTAAGAAAAGTTTACATATATAAAAAGCTTAAGACGTACTTATAATATAAAAGTCAAAAAAATGTTTGTTATCCCTGTCTTATCTCATATAAGAAGAAGCTAAACTTGTATTTATAGTATAAAAGATAAAAAAATGTTTGTTACCCCTATGTAATCTCATACATAAGAAGAATCTAAACTCGTATTTATATTATAAATTTAATTTTAAAAAATGTTTATTGCCCCTGTGTAATCTCTTATATAAGAAGAAGCTCAAGTCGTACTTATAGTGTGAGTATATAGTGTGTGTGAATAAGCCGAAAAAATGTTTGTTACCCCTGTTTAATCTCATATATAAAAAGCTTAAGCCATACTTACAGTCAGAATTTTATAACTCTAAAAAACGTTTGCCAACCCTGTGTAAGGTTTCACAAAATACATTAAGCATTGATAAGACTTCAGATATCCATGAGATATATGAGTGATGTAGTTTTTATAAATGTATTGTAATTGTTTCAGACTTACAGTATAGCTGACTCACTGACACTTCAACCGGGTCCTTGGTTCGGAATACCGGGATTGCCTACTGTTGTATCCTTATCAAATATATAAATTTACTTATATTTATATTATACTCATCATAAATATTTTGTCAATAATATTTCTTTAACATTAAATATCAGACATTTTACAAAATACCGGAACCGCTGACGGTGAATGATCACTCCAAAGTTGTTAATTCGGTGAGTTTAGTAAATAGCTAACAGCGCCTGTATAAATATGATAGCAAACCACGTTTTCTTTAATAAAATACAAAACAAATAAGAGATAAGTATATATGATAAATCTATTTGTATGTTTGATATAATTATACTCTTATTATAAAAATTATATATAAATATTGAAGATTTAACTTTTAGTACTATCTACATTCTAATAGATAGCGCTTAAAATATTTCAAAAGATACAAAATAATATTTTCGTTTCATTTACAAACAAAATCATTTGCATATCGATTAATTATCACACTAAAGTCCATACCAATTTTTTTTATATATTTAAAATAAATAAGGGTGTAAACACATTTACTTACCTTACTTACCTTACCTCCAGGCGAGTAGTCGCGAGGGTGCCTTAGCCGCACTAGGAGGTCTCACGGCCGGAGCAGCTCGTCTGGCTGCTCTGCCACTGTGGACCGCGGCGCGAGCAGCTGGCGCTAAAAGACTAGCAAGAAGAATAGACGCGGCCTTCCGCTCAGCAAGAACAGTTAGGGCTTTGATAGCCGGCACGGAGCTGAGACTACTGGTAAACAAATAGTAATATATACTAACTGATGCGAAAAAATTGTTTTGTCATATAAAAAAATAGACGTTGGTGTAAGTTAAAATTTTGGGTTGTATGTAGTTTTTAATGTAACATTACAAAAAATAAAAACAATGTTTTTTTATAAGATTTGCTCACCCTTAATTTTATTATATTAAATAAAATTAAGGGTGAGTAACCCTTGTGACTTAGGGGTATGAAAAAAAAGATGTTGGCCGATTGGCAAACCTACTCAATATGCTCACAAAATTTTATGACAATCGGTCAAGCCGTTTCGGAAGGGAACGAACGTTGTGATACAAGAATTTTATATATAAGATATTAGATGCAATTACATTCGTATATTACACATAGTATACATAAAAATAGAGTATTCGTTGTTAAAGCTTTGTTATTTTGAAGTATTGAGCTTAGTGAAGACAATCGCTAGTTGTTAACTTAGTTACGATTGAGTTTTATTTCTTTAGAAATAAGTCTGGTTTTTGAATGACTACATCCAATTATTCTTCTAAGAAATATGTTTTTCTGCAAAGTTCTTATGGTTTATTGCCTTTCAGAGTGATAGACCCGGCGGTGATGAACCTCCCAATATGGATATAGTAGTAAGTAGTCATTTGTTATAGTATTTTAAATTGTAAGTACAGTCAAAACCGTTTATAACGACATTGAAGGGACCGTATATATCCGCCGTTATATCCGATAGTCGTTATAAGCAATAGTCATATACACAACTACAGTAGTTATACATATTGTCATATGTAGTCACATATCTATCTAGTATAGATATAGGTCATGTAAACGATTCAGAAAAGAAATAAAAATATTTATTACGAAATAATTAGAATACAAAATGTATGTACTTGGCTGCTTACAGTTACGGGTTATAAAAAACTACACTAGTTTTTAAAGTAATCAGTCATTTTAGAATTATTTTTTTTACCACAGTCTCAAATATTTTTAGCATTTTACGTTTCATACTCAAGGTATGAGTATCATCAATATCAAAGTGTTTGTTAAAGGCAATTTTTTTTTGCAAAACTGTTACATCATTAAGAGCCTCGGAAATTATTGTTGGCTGAAACTATTCTTCAAGGTCTTGTTGGTCTTCGTGTTGTTCGTTAGTGTTAGGGTTGTTACTTTTAGCTACTGCAAGAATCTCTTCCTCAGTAGCTAAGGCGCTAACGCGACACTGTTATCTATTCCAATAAATTCCTCTATCTCAATTCTTTGTTCTAAATCAGTAGATTTTTGCAACTGGGTAAGGACAAGGAGCGGTTGGTCGTTAAAGTCGATTAATATCGATAAATTCTCGTCGTTCTAAGCGATATGTCGCTGTATCCGATGTTGTTATAAGCGGTGTGTATACTGAATAGTTTACTAGCAGTTCGGACGGGACCATACAATCTGGCTGTAATAACCGATAGGTCGTTGTAAACGATGTCGTTATAAACGGTTTTGACTGTAGTATCTTTTAATGACAATCCATAGATGAAGTAAAATAATCTATAAATAAATAGATTTATAGTTATTACAAGAATTTTATCATTATATAAGTGATACCCGTTTCTCAGTCTGAGCCAATAGTTACTCCTTATTACATCAGCTACTTGTCAATCAAAGTTCCATCGAATTCGTTTCAGCCGATTCAGAGATTAGCCGGAACAAACAGATGGACAGTCCAAAATTGTAAAAAAATATATTTTGGTGTATGTACCGTACTACGTACTATGTACTATGTACCGTACTACGTACTATGTACTATGTACCGTATATATAATATACAAGTAAAAACCTGTTATTTCTGTGATACTCCAATTCTGTTTAAATGTTGTTTAAGAAAAACAAATAAAACAATATCCACTGCCATAATGAACGAAAACCAACTATATATATTACTTAGTGATTATTTCGTTTCCAGGATGCCATAAGTGAATCCTCAGCGTGCGTGTCCTTCCAATTCGCGCCAGCAGGTTGCGCTGAGCGACCACCCCCCTACTACGATAAACTCAACTCGTGGTTGGGACAAGTGTTGCAACGAGAGGCTGATATGGTGAGCGACAGATATAAAACAAATCATGGTAGAGAGTCGATAGGTATAAGCCATCGATGTGGATAGTGTACCAAGACAAATGAAATATGAAATAATGTTTTTTTCATTACTCTTAACAAACCATCATACTTATAATTATACAACGTGTAACGTAATTAACGCACACCCTCAAACACTCCAATTAGAATATAATAATATAAACGCAATACATACACCAAATATTATTTATATGTGCGTTAGCATTTTTTATTTGTGAAATTAGTTATCCCAATTTCGTGCAAATAATATGGTCAGCTATTCACCAACACTCCGCTTCACATCAAATCCGACCCGAAATGGTACAAAATCAGTTAAAAGTACTTCTAGGCCCATTTTTTTAATATATAAAAATGGCACCCCGATATACATATTAGTTGAGACAAATAATAAAATCATCAAGAAATAAATTGTGTTGCATGCGTTCAGATACTTGGCGGAACAATGTCTGTCGGGTTCGCTAGTATTACATAAAAACAACAGGTTTCTAACAGATTATGGCTATAATGATTTGCTTGAGAAGATTAACTCTAGCAATATCAATCATTAATTATGTTTCCTGGCACTTTCAGAAAAAAATAAATGTACGAAAATGATGAATCTTGAAACTTGTATAACTTCTATATCTTGAATCCTACAACTTTAGCGCCATATTAACTATTGCTCCAAATGGTTAGTTCTAACAATATGTACAATTTTTTTTGTTGGCCGGCACTTTCAAAAAAGGCCCAAAAAGAATGATCTCCTTTGTAAATAAGAATTATTAAACAGCTGATAACGCATGATTTGATTAGACACCACAATACCTACGACAAAGTCGGCGTGTTTAAATGGTGTGAATCAAAATATTAACAATAATTTAAAGATCATAAACAAACTTATAGTTTAATTAGCACTCGCACGGCGTTGTCGTTTTAAAACATTTTCAAAATGTCCACCGCCTTGTTCAATGCACTTTAATGACCGTTTCCGCCATTGTGGTTTTATTTTAGATAATACTGCAGTGTTACTTTTCACTTTTACAAAGGCGGTTATTATCTTATTTTTTAGTTCCTCGAAACTTGTTGTCTCTGTGTTATAAACTAGCGATTTAATTTGCCCCCAAAAAAAAATTGTCGAGCGGCGTCAAATCAGCTGATCTAGGAGGTCAATGGACACGTGCGTAGGTATTTGATGTGTGCCGACTGTCGCTGTTGGTGTTGCGTGCGTAGGATGACTGTAATTTACTTAGTTCTATCTAAATTTGAGAAAAAAAAATGACCTACATAAAAAACTATAAAAATCGATCCAGATACCGATTCTGAACAAACTATGTACTTTCAGGCAGTGCGTTAATTATGTTACACGTTGTGTACAAAACTATAAGTTTAGACAAACGGAACACAAAACATAGCCGTGTTAGTTTATGTCATACCAGTTATGGCCCGCAATTTCATTCGCGTGGACTTCGAAAATGTATTCAAAAAATAATTATTAATAAGACTCTCAAACTAGATATGGTGACCAATACCAGCTCCATACAAAATACAATGGTTATGTCATGATGCTGTGGAAACTACATCTTATTCTTTAATTAATTACTATAAGTATGACGTCTGAGCTATGTTGCTATAAAGGGTTATCAGACAGCGCTCAGTATATTTTACATACACAGATAAACATCCATACATCTCACAAACATCACTCATTATATTAATATGATTTATCATCATTCTAGATAAATATAGAAATATGCGAAACCGAGAGCTACGGCGTAGTTCTCCGCTACTGTCCGCTAGAGGGCGTCTTCATGGAAGAAGACCGTTTGTCAGAGTGGGCGGCCGTGTTAGACGCTCAGCTACACGTACTCACTGCTACCGTCGCGCTAAGAGAACCCTTCCAAAAGACATTACAAGCACACCCCAGTCTAAGACTCGTACATGTGCCGGGATGGGCTGGTAAAGATATAATTATAAGCTATTATCATATTACTGTTTTGTTTTTGGAGTTATTACTGGCGCCATCTGTGTCGTAGATGTACATAGCCTAGTTAGTAGACTGTAGACTAGCGGCAGTATATATTATAAGTGTTTTTTTTTTTTGCATAAATAATAGTGCATTACAAGTGTCTCCATCTCCAATTTTAATATACTTAATCCTTGGATTTATTTTATGGTAACATTTAAGTATCAATTTGTATTTGAAAACACTGAATGTTAAAAATCAAGTCTGAAACTGTACCTCGAACAACAGTTTTATGGTCTAATTAAAGTAAATTTTGCAAAACTATGTATATCTTTAAGTATTTTAATAAGTTATTCATGAGTATTAATCTTTTAGGTCTTGGTGGAGTTCGTTATGTACCACCTGGCTGGGAGGATGCTCCTCTTGAGGAACTGAACTCTTTGAACAGACAGTTGGTTGAAACATTGAGGGCTACCGATGGGGCCTTCTCATGTGGGGACGGAGAAGATGGTATGGCATGTGTCAGGTTCGTGTATTAAAAACTAATCAATGATATTTCTATTGATCGATAAATGCATGATGTAAAAATATTATCAAAAAATTTGGTGGACTTAGATGACATATTATTGTAATTAAAAACAGGAATTATTTATTCATGAACCAAAAGTAGAAATAGTTAATTATGATAAAAGAAATTTGATGCACAAAGGTTAACTTATCTCTTAAAATAGATCTCTACTAGAAACCCTTTTCATAGAGGAAACTAGTAAAAGAAATCTGGCGTAGGTACATTAAAAACAAAAAAGGAAAAAACTAAAACAGATATATTTTTATAAATGTACAAAAAAAATTATAATAATAGAAAATTTCGATGTGTGCAATTTATTAATGTGTGCACTGGTTTTTAATATGGTAATATATATTATACAATATAAAAATCTAAAATACAGTTTCATCTATCATCAAAATACACCAAAAATTTATCATACAAAATAAAGTATCAAAATAGGAATTAGTAATAGTAACATTTAAAAATACATTCATTTTTATCTTTTTTCTTTTTACAGTCACTCTAAATATTCTTTCAATATAATATAAATGAAATATTTCATTTTATAAACTATTTCCTTATCTACTTAGGTTTGGTATGGTGACTGCTGACACAGATGTCGATGAATTGTTAGATCTAGTATTGTCAGCGGGTAAGGATGTTGAGGAGAACTCTAAGGCTCTCACTGATATGACCGAGGTGTTGAAGAAAGGTAAGCTAATAACACTATGATAGTTTAGTTATCATTATTAGTATACAATTTTTTATTTATAGTAATACTTTATATGCGCATTATTTACAGATTTTTACCTTTTAATAATGTTGCCTTTATATTTAATCTAAACACTCTTTATAAAGGTGTAGTAGGTATAAAGTAGTTTAGGTATATCAGAGTCTATAATGACTCGGTACGTACTATAATTAGAATGCTTTTTTGGTAATATACTTTCATTAATAGTGCTTACTAAACGGGTCAATCGTCATAGTTCTCGTATGATTTATAATAATTTTTATTTATCCAATGTCTATGTAAATATTTAAAAAGCGATAAATTGCATATCCAACATTACTTCTGTCGAGAAAACTTTACAATAATATCCAACCCATAGACTATACATATTTCTAGTAGCAAATGTCTATGTTAATATGTAAAAAGCGATAAATACCATATCCAACATTACTTCTTTCGAGAAAACTTTACAATAATCTTCAAGTCATTAATATATACACTTCTAATATGACCGAACATAACATTACAATATTTTAAAGGTATATCAGCGGCTCAAGAAGAACTGGATCGTTCAGCGTGGCAGGAAGGCTTACTTCGTCGTGTGCCAGTAGTAGGTCGGGTTGTGTCCTGGTGGGCTCCGCCACAACCCTGCCCCGGCCGACGGCTACTGTTGACCCACGGCACCTTGCAGGCGACTGACGATATCTATCGGTGACGTCCCTTTATATACCCTTTGATTGATTGATAACTAATTTAATGATAGAAGGTGAATGTTGAAATAACCATAGATCTTGGGAAAATATAATGTACAGTATACAAGATTTACAGAAATTGATTTTATCAAGAGAATTTACACAATATTAAAATTTACTATTTTATTATAAATATTATAGTCCATTAACTGTAGTCATTTCATTATGTAATTATTTTTTTTAAGAAGATTATATCGTATATATTTAAATGAGCAATTCTTGTATATATATATATATATATATATATATATATATATATATATATATATAGGAATCATTTTTAGAAAATGTTGTTTTATTAAAAAAAAACAAAAAGGAGTCGTTTCAAATATGACTCTTCATGACATCTATTGCCGAATAGTAATACTACTTTTTGCTAATTGCTTTAACGACACAACAGCAGATGGCGTTGTTAGTTGCCAGGAAATCAATGAGTTTTTGTTTTGAGGTTAGACTAAGAAATTAATTATTGATTTACGGGTTTAAAAAAACTTAACTTATAAACTTCGAGAAAACTGAAAAAAAAAATAATCGCCCTTGTGATTACTAATTTTAAAATAGTGTCAAATAAATCTATTATAAATTATGAACGGAACCGATAACATTTTCTTCTGGGACACGAAAAAACCAAATAGCGTATATTCACACGTATATTGTTTTGCGTCTACTTAATGTGTTCACTTAAAAATGCCTAAACGAAATATAAAAAAAAAAAAAAAAATCTTAATACCGAGCAAAGCTCGGTAACTAGATATTACTAATATTTACCATACATCTGAGTAATGTGTAGTTTGCATCTCTGTTGTATTAAATTAATTGTTCACACATAAAATTATTTTGTTAACAGATTAGTTCAGAAGAAAGACAAAGAGGAGCCAGCCCGCGCTCACTCACCAACGAGACAGAACACGGCTCCATAACATTACGACAGTGAGACACCTCACGTACACAGAAAAAAGTGCTCTAATGTAATGGAATAAGGTTCATTGATATACACAAAGATTTTTAATATAGAGACAGAAAATTTTAGTCTTATAGGTATAGTGTATTTTAAATTATTATAACGTATAAAGCGCATCAGTGATAGTGTCATTCGTTAGCTGTCTCTTTCACTCTGTATGTGTGAGAAAGAGACGGCATTAGATTAGTTCAATAACTATTAATTTCAATATATAGGTGATATATTTGCGGAAATTCTAAAAATACATATATAATGTAATCGTAATTTATTTAATATGACTGTAAACAGTATTTTAATCTTAGTGTGTAATAACAAAAAAATATTCACAAATTCTATTATGATGTACGAAAACATGTAGATATAGTAATAGTTGAAGTAATAAAAAAATATTATAAACCATTACCTTTATTCTATTAAAGAAAATATGTTATAATTTTCTAGTTTTAGATAATGTAGCTTTTATAAAACAGTGTAATCTATTAGCATATGCTGCAGTTAAGCAACAGTAACACAAGACAGTAGCCTGATGGGTCACCAACTAAGTCAATATCCATAAATCCATATACTTAAATTTAATCACAAAATAGTTGGTTTAAAAGAAAAGTCAATTTAATCTTTATATTTAAAATTATAAGCAATATTTTAGTATATATATCCATTACATTTCATATTTTCTTTCCTTTTGTGATAGCTGATTCATTTTAAAAGTATGACATCATTTTCTGTGCACATAGTCTATTTATTAAATATAAATATAGTACTATTTTAATTTCCCAAATATTTTAATCTAAATTATTAATATTAAGGTATTCAACAAGTCTCTATTTTTACTTCAATTACATAAATTTATTTCAATTGTACTATCTGTCACAATAATTTTCTGATTAAAGGTACAATTTCAGATAAATAGTAATCTATTTATCTGAAACTGTTCCTTTATATTTTATCCAATAACATAAATAATAATAAATTGCTATTTTATTTTTTTGTGTTTTATCAATTTGAAACATTATGTAATTTTAATTTAATAACATTTTGATATGTAAACAATGTGTTTAATGATAAAATGCATTATTGCTATGTTCTGTAGTCAACCCAAATATTTATCTGGTTCAAACCAGTTTATTTTATATACATGAAAAAATACATGCATTTATTACTACTTTATGTAACAGTGAAAAATTTTTAATAGTAAAATACCATTAAAAATCAAAGCAGCTGAAAAAATAATATGATTTTAATTCAAACAATTGATGCTATGCTATTATTTTATATTATGCAGTCTGAATTACCCGTTCATTTGTTGTGATTTATGAGTTATTGAATAACAAATAAAGTTATCCAATGTTAAGTGATGTTTTTAATCCTGTTTTACCTCAACCTTTACAATATGACATCAATTATGCTCTAATAAGAATCTCATCGCCCTGTGGAAGATTCTCTCTCGTACTGAATGTAATATTATACAAACATCAATCATTTAGGAGCTATCAATAAGTACGCATGCGTACGATTTCACCTTTATGTTGTGGTACAAGTAATAAGATTTAGCGGTAAGCGAATGAAATGTAAAATCACAGTATTAAACTTCAAAAAAAACACCGAAGATACTTGAAACGTAATTAATAATTCTCAAAGTTATTAAAAAAATATTACACATTAGGCCATTCAAAATAAATAAGATATTCTCGTATTCATTTTATAAAGCAAAAATTTTGATACATCGATATTTGTAGCTTTTTTATGCAAAAAATACTGAAAACAACAATACTAGCCATTTATTAATAACATGTTGAAAAACTGAAAATTTTTAATACAAGTAGTTTTAAAGCAAATTGGCAACATGTTGAATCTCATCGCTTGTACATAACGAATACAAAACCCAACAGCTATGTATAGACAACTTACCGGCTGACGCCTTTTACAGGCGCCGTGAAATAATTGTTAAATGGTCATTATTGTGTTTTTAAAACGTTGTTTGTAATAAATCAGTGTGAATGAATTAATAAGTAACTAAATTATGGATACATATATTTTACATCCACATGTTACGATTGACAGAATGCAACACGTGTTTTGAAATTATTCTATTTGTGCGCTTCGTTCAGTGATTTTTTAATTTATAACGAAATTCATTAATTCAGGATAAGCCAAAAGTTTATAATGTCAAATAATATAATCATGTCTCCAAGCAGTAGACTTTTTAAAAGGAATAGAAAAAGACTAATAATGAGTATAGTTTCAACATTGTTTGTTATGACGGTGATACATATGAATTTTGGTCAAGAGTTTTCATGGGGTCCGACAGCTAATGTATCGTGCCATTACGTACACAGCAACTCTACTTTCCCGCTATTACAATCAACTTTACCACAAAGATCCATATTCTTCCACCAAACTTCTTGTCCAGCGAACCTGACCTCCAGGCAGGTCTGTTCCATTGAATCGGCTGCTAGAACTCATCCGGCTTGGCAAATTAACGTTATATTCTCAGGTCCCGTACACTTAGAGACAGTAAATGGCGTAGAATTATTACGAAGATTCAGTAATATTAAATTCTGGATGATTAATATAAAGGAGTTCTCCAAGAATACGCCGTTGGAAGGACTGGTCAACAGTGGTATATTAAGTAAATGCCAATGGGGCATGGAGCGTACGAGAGATGTATTGAAATATTTATCATTATACAAGTTTGGAGGTATATTCTTAGATTTGGATATTGTTATTGCCCGTTCCTTAGGGTCTTTGGCCAGGAATTGGGCGGCCAGGGAAAATGCAAATAAAGTAGGAGATGGTATATTAGCTATTTCCAAGAATAGTATAGGACATAATATGACAAACGTGGCGATCAGGTGACGATAAGATATAACGAAAAAAATTTAAATATATTAACTGTTATTAACAAAACAATTAATTTCAAGGTATATTGTGTCAATTTACAAGAATAATCATTGGTGTAAGGAAAGTCAGGATGTTGTGATGGGGGTGCTTCAAAAATTATGTTCTACTAATGATGCGAACTATATGTCTTCAGCAACTTGTAACGGTCAAGCATTAGATATTTTCCTCAAAAAAAAAAATCAATTGAGATACATAAAATGCGGGACATTTAATAATATGTAAATAATTTTAGGTTTCGAAGTTTATGGCTCGCAATTCTTCTATCCAATTGGAAAGCAATCGGCCCGCGAATATTTCGTTCCGGGAGAAGTACAAGACCACAGCGCCTATATTTATCATCTATGGGGAGATGTTACTAATGGATACAAAATTTCTAAGTCTTCTCCATACTCTAAACTTGCTAGAAGGTTCTGTCCTAATGCTTATGGTTTATATTTTGAGGATTAATTATTTTTTAATATTAAAGGAATGTTTAATACATAAACTTTTTTACTGTATTTAGACCAATAATTTTACATATTTTTTTTATTAAACTTGATATACCTAATTATCTTATGAACTCGAAAAGCAATAAAACGTACTCCAATTGTTTATTAAATTCTTAAAAAAGTAACTAAATATACAATTGACGACTGTACATATATTACGCATGTATTCATAATAATAGAAATAACTACATATATGCAGAAAAATTTCTAAAAGGATTTTAGAATTAAAAATTGATAAATTGAGAAGAAATTAATTCCACAACCTAACAATGAAAAGAAATCCTAATACTATTACTAATAGATATAATTGAATAAGATTTTCCGAACGATAAAAATTGTAAGGTACACTATGTATCGTTTTTTAATTTTATATTTGTTTATAAAATTTTACAATTTATATGAACCTACCTATAGTTTCATTTCAGTGAAAATTTGAGAATATTTTAAATTATGCGTTTTACGGAGGTATAGATATGTTTTTCCATATCGAATGATATGTCACATAATCTATATTGATGCCTTGCCATATAAAATACCTGTCAGTAATCTGAAATTCATTAGTATAAGAAATTGAATCAGTCATTTCTTGCAAAACTTCACTCATCACTGGATATGGAATTTGGTGACTGGACGCAGTTTTAATCAATGTTAAGAATTTATCATTCTAGTAAATGCAAACGATTGAATATGTTCTCCTACTTGGGATTAAGTGTTAGAGTCGATTTCAGCAAAGACCTAGTGATTTAACGTGCCGTTGTCATGTGAAGAAAATGTACTATATCATTGTGGCACACTAAAAAACGCGTCTTCCTTTATAAACCTTGCATTCACCAAGTTATTTCTGTGAATGTATGTAAATATTGGTTAGCTGTAGAGGATGGATGTCTTTTATAACTTGTGATATACCAAAAAACTACTGCTAATGTTACTTTCTGATTATATAAAAAACATACTGAGTCCAAAATAATTGCGTTTCAAGTACTTACAAGCCAAAGTTGTATTTAAAGTTATTACTTGAGGGGTGATTAGATTATAAGTTTTTTTTTTGGAAATATATAAATTTGATACTATGTAAGTAGAGTAATATTAAACATTATTCAACCATAAGTGAATTAATTAAACAAACTAGATATCACAAAATGATTGGTGATACACAACTATAATTAATTATTTCAATTCAGAAAAGAAATTGTTTATTATTTAGTGGTAATACACACACTGAAAAATTATTATATTTCTGTCAAAATTATGCTATCATGGCTAATTTTTTCTTGATACTTTAATATATGTATATCTAATTAAGTTCAAATAAAAATATAATTGTGCATCTCGATTGTTTTTTCCGTGTTCATACTTTCATGCAATTCTTTTGAAGAGATTCCATTATGTGTACATAATATTGTATATTCAACAGTATATAAACTATTCAATACATATTTCATTCATTGTATTTGGTTAATGAAGTCAGGAAATTATGATTTAATTATTTAATGGATATTTTGGTCAACATGAGCGGGATTTAAACCTGCAATCTCAGGAGCACTGTGTTCCAACAGCTTTAACACAATATCCTATATGTTAAATGTATAATTCCTGTTGATATCAGTGAATTTTCGCTTAAAAACATAATTATGCACAATTTATAAGGCATTAAACACAATTTTTGTGACTGTACAAAAAAACATTTGAATTACAAAGTAAATTTGAATATATTATAAAAATGCATACATGCAATACAATATAAATCACTAGAAAAATTGGTAATAAATAAATGTGCTGGTAATTTTTGTTTACATTTAAACCTATGTAGCAAGTGTAATAGTCTAATATAAAATTTTGCAGGATTATGCCGATGTTTAAAGTTGATTGTAAAGATTTCATAGATACTTATTGCTCTCCTCATACTTTGGAATATTAACTGGAAAATAATCATTTTGCTTTAATGTTTTAATCTAAATGAAAAGTCTAACATTATTAACATATTTTATCAAATGGTTATTGAACTGTATTCTAAGCACTAGTTACACTATTAAAAATTAAAGATATGAAATTCAATTGGGATTAATACATTTAATTTCTATTCACTTTTAAGTATATAAAGTAATGAAAACACTACAATATAAAAACTTCATTAGTGATTGTCATAAGTTCAATTATCATGAAATAACCTATAAATTGTTTAAAAACTTTCATGTCAAGGAACCTTAAATAAGAACACAAGATTGTTTTTGGGTTTTTATTTACTTACAATTATGATAGTGTCACATCACTTCTTAGACGCAGCTCCGACCTTGGATTTCTTGGTACCACGCACCTTCTTCATCCTGTTCTTACGCTCCTTACGCTGTTTGCGTGTCGGCCTCTTCTTCTCATACAATCCGTGGCGAGCAAGTCTGTGTTTGGGCTCAAACTTCTTAGCCAGATCCAGAGTATCGTATATTAAGGCGAAACCAGTGGATTTTCCGCCACCGAAGTTCGTTTTGAAACCAAATACGAAGACAACGTCTGGCGTCACCTTGTACATCTTAGCGAGCTTCTCACGGATCTCAGTTTTACTAACAGTGGGTTTCCCTGGATGAAGGACATCGCAGACCATCTGCTTGCGCGCCAACAATCTGCAATATCACAAAGAAATGTTTCACTTACACATAACCTGTCACACGGTGGTGAGGTGTTAGGTCCGTATCACGACACATTTTCATGGACATTATAAATATTGCACTTTTACCTGTTGGTCATAAATTTGCGAGTGCGAATCGTTGCTGTTCCTTCACTCATTTTGGATTATTTTAGAGCTTTCGGCGTCAATAACGCACGTGTCTCAAACAACTTCACACGAAAAAGAACGTGCCGGTGTTGTTATCTAAAAATTTAAATGTGCCGTGAAAAAATTATTACGAATTAGATAATAAAAAATTTTGTTCATGCTCATTTGGCTTAATAAAATTTGATCTTGAAATATTATTAATTATTTAAAATATTATGTATAAATAATTTATTATATATATTTTTTTCAACTGGCAACAAAAGTCTTATACGTTTCGTTTCATCACATGAAGTATTACATTGTCGTTTTATTATTATTTTAGATTGGAAAAATAAATAAATATTTTAATTATATAAAATGTATTTAACATGAATTTTAAATATATATTAAAATAATATTAATGGATTTTTAAGTTTGTAATATGTAGACTATTTCTAAGAGCCGACAGTAAGTTAGAGTTGAGTAGATTGTGTTATAACATTAATAAATGTACACCTGATTATAACTTATTGTAATAGATTATGGATTATAATTTTTCCTTTAATTTAAAAAATCAATAGAAATGATTTAGTATGTTTTAAGCTTAAAAATTTGTTAACAATTCTTCTGTATTTGGATACTCGATTCATTCATAGGGTAATATGTAAACAAAATATATTTGTATCCCAACTTTTATTTACATTATACCACCTCCAGTACTAAAATAAAGATAAAGACTAATAAAGATGTTAACGACAAAGAATTGAACTTAAATGAAAGACAGCAAGAAATAGAAGTAGTTATTTTGAATATAAAATATTTTTTCTTTCCTTTTTCATTAATCCTTCTTTAAAGAAATGTCTTGTTAGAAATTATAATGATAAGTCATTTAGCGCAATTAAAAATTTATAAATTTAGTTACGGCTTATGTCGTCACCTTCAAAACTCATAGAATAAAGATTGATATATTAAAGTATACCACGGTAAAAACACATGTAGTAAGTTGATAAAATCCCATTCTATTAGTCTAGATAATTAGTACACAAAAGTATTAAATTACTTAACAGTATTAAAAAGTTATTTTCTCAAGGGATTTCTAAACAAATTATGGTAAATGATATTTATTAAAATCAAATGGACTTTCAAGTAACTATAATAAATATTAATATGCTATACATAGTTTAAAATAAGATTGGTAGCATCATTGAAATCATTTATTTCTATTAAAATTTAACGTGTCACTTTTAAAATGAACATCGATAGCACGCTGCAACTTAAATATGTAATTGCTTTTTTTATTGACAAGGCGTTGCGTTCAGATTTGAATATTTTTAATTAACCTTATTTCAGTATAAAAATAACTTTGTAAAACATGTAAACACATTACATTAAATCCTTTATTCCGTACGTCATGTTGACACGCCCCCACCTATCAAACGTCTTTTAAAAACAACTATTTTACTTAAGTAATGTGGGTTGAGGATTCGCCATGCTCGACCCCCTACCCCCCATATCGACCGTGGTTGGCGCCTGCATTATACCGTAAACGGTGAATAGAGAAGGCTGTATTTCATTTTCAGCTGAAAACGTGATTCAGACAGATTATTACTTCGAAGTATCGGGTAAGTTAAATTACATTATATTTGAGTAGAGTATATTTATTGATCGGCGAATATATCTTTCAATATGATTTAAATATCTTTTATAAGTATTAATGTTTGATTATAATCATAATTGTCAATACACCGGGATTTTAATTGAGCAGTTTCAAATCAGTACATTTTCTTTTTGAGTATTTTTTTGTGTAAACATGTTTTTGTTATACATTTTACTTCAGCCTATCAGCTGATAGTTGACATTACGTCAAATAACCCTTTGAATTACATTGAAGTGATGTATATTTTTGTCGTTGTTATATTCTATTGAATATTTCGATAGTTTCTCAAACAATAAAAATATAGAGCGCCTATGAATTTATATTTTAATTTGTTCCAGTCTTAGTATTATTTTATTTCATAGAGACATTAACTGCTTAGGTAAAATATGTAAAACTTTGTTTTTCTGATGCAAAGGATTGCATCATGCATATAATAATTTACACGGATGTGTCTTAGTGTCTTAGTAGACCGTTGTTTTTTTATTTAATAACAGCAACTACCGCTATAACAAGATGACTAAACTAAATGGTTGTTAAATAACTAAATTATATTTAATCTGTGACAATCTTAAAATGCATAATATTTTATTGCACTGTGACAAATGATTGCGTTATTTTCACATAAAAATACAATATGTCTGTTTTCCATATTTATATATATTTTCTAAGCTCGTTAGTAAAACTCCTTGAACATTTCCCTTGCGTGTATTGCTTGTTCTTCGTTTTATTGACGTAAATCAACTAAGACAGTGTCTGGTTATTATGGTAAGGTCAAGGTTTTTACGGGGGAGGCTTTTCCGAGGTTGTTTGGTCTAAATAACTCCAATATAAATAAATGGAAACCTATGTTATAAATGCTTCAATTGGTATTTCTTTTAAAACAATGTTTATAACTTGTCAATATTAAAAAATAAAGTGGTTTAGCTTTTGCTTTCTGACACTGATAAAACAAATTCGATGTACTATAGAAAATTTACAAATCCGTGACGGCTTAAATACTTTAGTTTCGCAAAATACTTATATTATTTTCTATAAATTATGTTAATATTATAATTTATAAAGTAGATATTTCTTTATTTCATAATACGTAAATATATTTCTCAATAATAACATGGTCAACAATTTCATGAAATAATTGCCATCTTTTTGTACATGTAATATTTGGATTATTTGAGTATTTTAAATTGAATTTTCATTTTATTAAAGGATTTTATAGGGTAAAATAAACCTTCTAATAGCATGTTCAGTTCATTGTGGAAGGCTATAAGTTATAAGCGCAAAAAGGGAAGTGCGTTTGGGGCGTCTTATCGCAGAATAACTAGCGAGCTTCATATAAATTGGAGTGTGAATCATGACAGTGATGGATTTGACTTTACGAAACCTCCCCAAGTCGTATCCTATGAACTATACTATCCTAACAATATAATCTGCGTATTTAGTTCGATTGACTTTGTTTAATATGCTGCGGTTTGATAATTGTATACCTACCTATACATATATTTTTTTATTATTACGTAAGTGATGTTAGACAAGGACAAATTTAGTTAAATGAAACTAATATTTTTCGGTTATACTTCGCGACTTTATTGTTGATAACAACTACATAGACCCTACTTTTCAGCTTTTCTACTTGAATACCCTTGAACACGGTTGCTGAAAAGTAGCCTCGCGAAAATCTTAGATCTCATTAAGGATTTTTTAAATATAGTTATCGATCTTTATTTCTATTTTCAGATATCGCTGCTGTACTAAACTAAGTTCTTCATAGTATTTAACTGTTATCTAAATCGTGGCGCAATCTTGCGTCGCTACACTTCACAGGGTGTATGAGTGACTTTTGGACATATTGTTTTTTCAATCCTCTCTTAATGGTCCAAGACCAAAATAAACCGGTTACTTTAAAACTTAACAGCGTGGCTAGACAATCCAGTCGTTACTCGGCAAGGGACCCAAGATTAAGATATTAAATTATACGAATACTACGACAGTATTAAGTAAATTAAAGGAGTAGTATAATATTATAATGCAATCTGATGAGAGTCCAAGCGTGGTTTTAAGAAATAAGGGTTCTTGCGACAAAACGAAAGTGCAAGATGCTGTACGAGAATCTATCTTAACTGACTCTACTTCAGGTATAGTCAAAGGGGATTACGACACCACTAGCATTAGTTCTTCAACACCCTTCTCTAGTCCGGAATTAGACATAAGCGCCAAAGAACTCTTATCACCCAAAGTTATTAAAAACAGAAAAAGTGTTCAGTATGAAGAGGATTTTGATGGAATTAATAGTGATATAGAAAAGAAAAGTGGTAAAAATCTTGTGGATAAAACCGAAATAGATGACGAAACAGCGAGAGTTGAAAATGAAAAACTTATTGGCACAAATGAAACAAAAGTATCCATACCAGATGGTGGGTGGGGTTGGGTAGTTGTTCTTTCATCTTTCGTAATATCCATGATAGCTGATGGGATTAGTTTCTCCTTTGGCCTGTTGTATATTGAGTTTTTAGATGAATTTAAAGCTAGTAAATCAACAACAGCTTGGATTGGCAGTCTGTTTATAGCTGTGCCGCTATTAGCTGGACCGGTGATGAGCGCTCTTGTAGACAGATATGGATGTAGAAGTATGACCATTTTAGGAGGAATCATTTCATCTTTGGGTTTCGTACTGGCATCGGTGTCAACTACGCTGGAGACTATGATGCTCACTTTTGGAGTTATCGCGGGCTTGGGTTTAGGACTGGTGTATGTAACAGCAGTTGTTTCAATAGCGTATTGGTTTGAAAAGAAAAGGAATCTGGCTGTTGGTCTTGGGGCTTGTGGAACCGGTGTAGGTACATTCGTTTATGCACCGATGACGCAATATTTTATCGATGAATACGGTTGGAGAGGTACTATTCTTCTTTTGTCTGGTACGCTGTTAAATTTGTGTGTCTGCGGTTGTGTCATGAGAGATCCGGAGTGGTGGATATTGGAGCAAAAACGGCAAAAGGAAGAAGAGAAGTCTTCTAGAGATGATGCCAAATCTAAATATTCCAGCTCATATTCCGTTGCTAATGGTAACAATCCAAATGATTTTGAAATTCAAACGAAAGGAAAAAGTATGAAAAGAATGATTAACAGAGGTGTATCACCTGAAAAGGTTATTAAAGATGAAGTGGCCAGCATACGCCGACATGAAAATGTGATTTCCTCTCAACCAAGTGACCGAAAATTTAGCTCATTACTGAATTTACCAACTTACTTAACAAACAACGATAAGGTATGTATAAAATATAGTTTTTAATTAATTCTCATTAAATATTATTAGTGACAATCGCATTTTTTTTTGCAGAAATCTTCCACATTTGTAGAGTCATTATTCCATAAATGGAATAATAAAACGGCGGTAAAATTTCCAACTAAAGTCGAATCTTTAGAAGAGAATGAAGAAAATAATTTAAAAAGCAACAGTCCTAAAGAAATACTCAATATGGGAAAAATGCAGAGAACTTGCTCAGAACAGATAAATAGAAACAATGAGGAAATAGAGAATTATAAGAGAAAACATCCAAAATTAGGGCAGATCAGGAAGTCTTTATCAGAAACAAAAGAAAACAGGCCATTACTGAAACAAGACAGCAAGGAGAGTAAACGAGAGTGGCTGAAGAAACAACTGTCAGTGAATCATCACTATTTGAGAGACCTCAAAATGCCAATAAATTCATTGAGCCACAGGAACGCAATGTTGAATATAAAGAAATATAAATTGAAGGCATCGTCTTGTCCGGATATATTTAAGAATTCCATGATAACAGTGAATGAACAAGAAGAGGTAAAAAACATATTAGAAGATATATTATATATAGTATAACTTTGATAAACTTCTTTAATAAGGACTTAATTTTTTTATGTTTTTTGTTTTCAGAAATGGTACGACGATTGTGTAAGTTGCCTTGGAGATATGTTCAACTTGTCACTCTTCAAGAAGATTACGTTCGACCTTCTCTGTTTCGGGACCATAATTATTTTCGTCTGGTTCATAGTCCCATACTTCTACCTCGCTGAACACATGATACAGAATGGCTATTCCGAAGACGATGGAGCTTTTATGTTGAGCTTAATTGGCGTCACTAACACTATCGGCATGGTATGAATATAAAAAAAGTACAAATAATAATAATTATTTATTTAAATTAAACTAATATTTTTTGGATATACTAAGCGGTTTATTTATGTGCAAATACAACATACTCTCGACGTTTCGGTTACTTTTCTGCAACCGTTATCACGGGCAGATGCAAAAACAAATAATATTACTGATTTTCAAATTAGATGTATTTATGCACGAAAAATATAATACCGAGGTCACGTGCCATTATTTCGCGATGTTTGTGCCAAATTCTTGTTGTTTTCATCTAATATTAGGATGGTTTCGTATTAATTTTCAGTTAGGTTTAATTTTAAATCTGTCAAACTCGATAATGGCATTCAGTTTAACATTGAAATGCGTACATATTGAAGGTCATACATACATAGTGCATTATAAATATTTATGTTGCCAATTGTCTTTACTATGTGAGTTTTTTGTACTGGATTTATGTCTAGTTCGAGGTTGGCATAAACATAAAATCTTATTACAACAGTTAATTATACAAAAAATAGAAGGTGTGTTTTCTCTTATTGTATGCTATCAATTTTGAACCTTAACACCTTATAATGAGTCTTATAATTTAACTCGTCTTTTCCAGGTCACACTCGGCTGGATAGGCGACTTCCCCAATGTCTCAATAGGTAATATTTACGCCGTTTGCCTTATTCTCTGTGGCGCGGCAGTCGCAGCTATACCCTTAGCTCCTAGCTATTGGATTCTCGCCTCTATATGTTCATCATTTGGGTTGCTTTTCGCAGCATCGTTTACTTTTACCCCTAGTCTTTTGGTGAAATTGGTCTCTTTGGATGATTTCACGTCTGCTTATGGATTGGTTCTGCTAGCTCAAGGAATTGGACACCTGATTGGACCGCCTTTGTCAGGTTGGATAATGGTTTCAAATTATGTTTTTTTTCTTTAATTATATATTTGTATATACAATTTCTAATCTTTTAAGACGAAAATTGTAAATTTATAAGTATTAACTATTTAGTCTATTTACAATGTTAAATTTGTCAGTAATTTTCTTTTTAATACTTGTATTATTTCTCGTCGAAGGTAAAGTATACCAAAATGAAAACATCTCACGAGAAAATTTTCATACAAATATACATATACAGGGTGACTGGTGAATTACTATCAATATTTAAGGAGAATACTCGGTACATGATTCTCATTCGAATTATGTAAAAAAAATAGGCACTTAATTTTTGACCAAATTTCCGTATAAATAAATAAAGTGTGTACACGTTCCAAGTGTTCAAGTGTGAACGCGTGCGGCGGCGTGCTGATACAACAACACGCCGCCGCGCGCGTATGTGTGTGTGTACCTAATACCTAATCTGTAGGGTGTTCATACGATGCGTAATTTATTACATAACTTTTGGTTAACTTTACTTAGAAGTTTATTAATATTTATGTTATATTAATTTTTATTTTGTCATATATGATCATCAAATATCACGTCCTCAAATATCGATAGTAATTCACCAGTCACCCTGTATTTACAAATTACAATATAGAGTTCGTATTTGTTTTTCTTACAACAAATAAATTATTACTCATAATAAATAATTCTTTAATAATATCCAGGTCTAATATATGACGTGACGTTGTCCTGGGAGCTGTCTTTCTATCTCGCGGGCGGCTGGATCATCGTGGCCGGAGTATTGATATCCTTCATACAACCCATACGTGTGTACCAGATGAAGACCAACGCAGAATGTGACAGCATTGCCTAGAATATTAAAACTGTTTATACTGAGATTTTATAATTCGATATTTGAAATTTGTAATAACTTTTTCTTACACATAGAATTAATTTTGTTTACGGCCAGTATTTTAAAATATGCATTTGTAACTCTTTTATGAATTTTTTTTTTAAAGACGAACATAATTTTGTTTATGACCAGTATTTTCAATGTACGTATATTTGTAAACTCATTTATATATTTCTTTTTTTTCTGACAGATGAAAGTAATTTTGTTTACGGCCAGTATGTATTTTAAATTTATATGCATTTGTAACGCTATTTCTAATGTTTTATTGTTGACGTTGTACCAATATAATCAAAAATTCGGTATCTGCTTTATTATAAAAAAAATCTTACCTATTTAAATACAATCTACTATAATATATAAGCAACTTGAGCAATAAAATGTCTTTGTATAGTATTAAATTAAATCCGTATGTTTAATAACTGATTAAAAGAGACTGTTAAATAAACCCAAATATTTAAATTATACTAACGTACTGATGATTCAATGTGTTATATTTTTCTATCTCACCACATCACGTAATGTTTAGTTAGTAAAATGTTTATGTTAATTTGATCCTTTGTTTTTGATATACGGTTTATTAATAAGGGTTTCGACAAAGAATTAGCCGTACTACCTTAAGATAGTATGGTCACACTACATATGGAGCGAATCCATTTTGTTCTCATAAATTAGTTATTGAAATGAAACTAAGTTTTTCAGATACTACGCATTTTTTTACTAATTTATATCTTCATAAAAAAAGTGTCTCTTTCATGGGTTACATATAAAATAACAAAAATCGTGTCATATAAATGTATACTCGAAAATTTTAAATATAATTATTAGTTATTATCTACTTACTAACTACTTTGATGAAAAATTTTTATAAACTCTGAATGTAGTGTGACCATGAATTGTTTTAGTAAAAATACAACTCTACTAAAACCTTTGTCTAGTGTTCATTCGGTCAATCTCATACTTCTGGTACAAAATTGTATACACTATATAATTGTGATAAAGATATGGATTCTTAAGCAGTTACTATAGACGTTTATAAGTAGTATAGCCATGTTATAATTACTTGTATAGACCAACATTACATACATATAAAGTTATGAGTTTAGTTTCATTTATTAATTTTCCAACCTTTCCGCAGAATACCTACTGCCTACCTATTCTATTTAGACTTCTCCATTATATGACAAAAGGAATTTATAAATCCATTTTAATATATTGTATTATATGATTTATTTTATCTCGACTCACGAGTGTAGTTTTTGCAATGAATACGGATTAATTTTATAATAATTAAATAACTATTTTACAGGAAATTTTATAAATGATGCAAAAAGGTGTACTTCATTTGAAGTAGAAAAGGTTTAGTTATTATTGTATCTTATTATTAATATAAATTATATAAGTATATTTTTTATTATTATCAAGAAAATTCTGGTTAGTCGAATATCTGACTATTTATTGATTTCATCGGCTAGAATCTGTTCACGATATCCTAATTGATTAAGTTACTGTATCTCGTATTATGGAGGAATCCTTCTAATATATAATTTATTAATCTTTATTTAATATTAATTAAAGAAAAAGCTTATCACTGCTTTATTGTGGAAAACATAATTATACGAGTTAAATATTATTGAAAAAAACTGGCCCCATAAAGCTGCCGATTCCATTATCACTAATTTATTAAAAAGTATTTAAAAAAATCTTTTTGGGAAAGTTTGCTAGTAGGTAAAAAGTGCTTAGAACATTAAACTAAATTAAAAAGTACGGAAATTTAATGGAATGTAAGAAAATATCAAGAGTTTCGTCATTACAAATGGCTCCTTAACGGGAAAGATGTGATCTTTCATCACGACGACGATCGACGACACATATTTGGCAGCTTTACATAAAATGTAAAGAATTTCATATTGTTTTGGATCTGGTATACATAAAGAAAGAGATTTTAAACTATTTTATGTTTTGAAATTTATTTGGATAGTTTTTAATCTTCATAGAGGAAGGACTATTTTGGTAATTTGTTGTATTTTTAAACCAAATATGTCAAGATTTATTCAGCACTATACAGTAACAAGTTAATAAAAAAGTTAACATGAATACGCAGGTATATAATGTTATAAAACTTCCAATTGTATATAAAAAAACAAGGACTTTTGCTCTACAGTCTACCTTAACCATTTCAACTGTGCGTTCCTCAAAAAAGAAAATTGTTTTTTGAGCGTATCATATTATATTAACAAAATAATAATTAATAATAGATCTTCGTTCATTCATTTTGCAGGAAATAATTTTCCAATATATACTTTCTTGGTCATCTTGTAAAATGACGTTGAAGCCTTATATATGTACGTTATTTGTAAAAATTCTATAGATTGGTATCCGCATACATTTTCCGTTAATGTGCAGTAAGTATTAACATAGAAAACGGCTTTTTAACGCTTTGTCTCAATTTTGAAATTAACTAGAAATTTGTTACTCTTGTATAAATCATTGTGATTACCTGGACACCGTGTTCATTACTGGAGTTCCTTAAAGTATAGTCAATTTCAAGGCGGTAGAGCCTAGCTGTGATCAAGTGACTACAGCTCGAACATGGGCTGGCTCGACTGGGGAAGTACCACCCTCTCACAGAAGATCGGCGCGAAGTAGCCTTTAGTGGCTGCGTTGCGTCTGATGAGTGAGAGAGACGGTTGCCCTTTTCCTTTTCAAAACCATTTCCTCTCCTTCTTCCTCATTAAAGAGTGGCAATTCGTTCAAAAAACTATCTTGTAGATGTCCATGGGCGATATAATAGTGGCCCTACCTTCATCAGTTAGGCCATCTTCTCGTTTGCCACCTTCATCATAAAAAACTAACTGGATCAAACTGGTTCAATGCTTAGTTCTTTCAATGATTTTCAAAGATTTTATACTTTAGATCTTTAGTATGGAGAAATTTGTTCAGCTTTTAATGAATGGCTACAATAAACGAACCGTTTAATAATAATTTAGCTCTATAGATAACAGATGGTCGGAATAATTGCTATGACGTAATACTCATGCGACTGCACGTTCATTTTATTTCTTATTACGGAGAGCATTTAATAGATATATTCACTGAAATAACAAAAACAGTATACAAACGTGTAGTTTTCTTGTAATGAGTAGTTCTAACGAGAAATTATCATCATTTTATTTTTATAGCTCGTGTTGTGTCACCTAGATTTATAATGAGTGTCATTACTTCTCAGCCTTGTGTATGTAATTTTAAATATTTTTTCTGTATAGAAGTAAAATAATATTCAATAGTTAATATTCATCTATATACTACATGTTTGTTTTTAAACAACTAAAATTACATTGTAATAGTGAGAGTAATTAAATCATTGTCTTAATTTATATTTGTTAATGATAATTTGATTTTAATAAGAATATAATCATTTGTTTAATTGTCTAATAATTTAACGGCATCATTGAGATATTAAAACAAAATAGCTTTCAGTCACAAAAATCGCCACCACTCATTGTCATCGTTTCAAAATTTACGTACGTAATTTCATTTCGTCAAGTTCCAATAAAATACAGTTGACTTAAAATAAAATTATATAAAAAATACGAACGAACCCCAAATGTAAAATTCCACTCAAGGCTTTAATTAAACGTATTTGTTTGGTGTAAATAACATTATCTTGTGTGATAAAGATTAAAGACATTCGTCAAGGCGTTCGCTTCTCAGACGGACATATCGTCGGTTGAAGGAAAGTGTGCAAAAATGCGGTTTTATACCGAGAGGCGCGACGTACTTCGTCTCGCCTCGTAAAACAGACTCAAACAGTGTCCAGTGGATGTAACACGTGCCTTTAAACAGCTGATATTTATTTAGGTACGTACATTCATACTTTTACGATCATCCCATAAAAATATATGTTTCCTTTAAAAAATATATTAAATGTCAAGGAAAAGAAGTATAAGTATAAGATCGGTGACATAATTTTAATAGTTTTCAATTGTTTTTTTTTGTTTCTAGAATTTTTTTTCTCGTTTTTGAATCTTCTGTGATCTCTCATACATTTTTTTAAGGTCGTGGTACCAACAAAGATAATGTTATGTTCGTATGCATGATATATACAAGTTCATAAATATATGTATGTTAAAAACTTAAGTGACTAAACAATAATAAAAAATCCTGTCAAATGATTTCCGACTCTATTATTAATATATATATAAAGTTATTTTTTGTTCGACTGTGATTTTTATCTCTACTGTTTGCAGTACAAATGCATAAGTAATCTATTCTATGTATGTATATCTAATATAGTAGTATAAAACTTATTTGTTTATAACTTAATCTGTATGTTAATATATAATAACAGTCAATTGGTACCGGCCATTACTAATAAATGCTTTTGGAAATACACTATCGCAAATAAGTCTCGTTGAAATGGCGTTCCTATGACCTTCAGAAAGATAAGAAACAGAATGAAATAATGAATAAAACAATTCCACACTAAAAGAACCCGGACGAAGTGTATGGTTATTGTAATTTTAGCTCTTGTCTGGTGCTTGTCAAATTACAGGCCATTACATTAGAACGCGACATTGCCTTTATTTCTGAGTAGGAGTCAAATGTCTGATGCTAAAAGAATGACAGAAAAAGATCGTATTTACTTTCTATAGAACTGTGATTTTATACGTCATAGGACACTTATTCCAATGACGTTTTGTTCTTGTGTCGTGTTTGATAAAATCTTGCCTGAATAACAATTTTGCATAGAATATTTTAATAAATAATGCTGAAAATTTCTCGAAACTTCGAAACCTTTAGAACCAATTATTGAATTATTGTGATTTCGTCAACAATTATTGGATTATTTTAAATTAATATTCATTCGTTATTTTAAAAATTAATAAAAGTCATATGTATTAAATTCTCTGCTAGTACCATAATTGTTTGTAAAATAGTTTACATTTTTATTGCGATTTTATCCTGTCTATTTGTATAGATACGACTGATACATTTCCTGGTAATGAAATTATGAATCAATAAAAAAATAAAAACTTTAGCAGCAAGTATGAAATTAAGATCATAAATATTATTATTTGTTTTTAAATAGTAATGGCCTTAAATAATTATAAAATTTTATCCTATCAATAGTTTCAAGGAAAAGTTTTTATGACAGACTATGAAATTGAGACACATCTATGCACATGTTAATTCAAACACAATTTCTTATGCATATATTAGTATTGGGTTTACATCATCATATAAATTATATATATGTATTATAAAGTATTAAGCCTGATAAGAATAAACGTTCTTAAATGTTAAACTTTGTACAAATATCTTCAAATTTGTTCTGTTATACACATGTCATATAAGTTAATGAACTTTCTCTTAATACATCAGTATGCTTAGCACAAGTTTGCTCGTTTCATCATCAGCCTATCAGAGCCCACTGCTGAGTAAAGACCTCTTCTCACATGGAGAAGATTTGAGCATTAATCACCACGCTCGCTCAAAACTGGTTGGTGATTTCAGGTTTCCTCACGATGTTTTTCTTCACAGTCTGTCAGTTGTGTCTAAATACTCTTAGAAACTACATATGACTCGGAAAAATCACATTGCTACTTGTTAGGTTTCGAATCCGCGCCCTTATGCACGAGAGGTGGGTCTTTAACCATTAAGCAACCAAGACTTCTAATTTTTCTCGTTTGTACTACGCGTTTCCCGTTTCTCATTTACTCACTTACTTGAATAAAATTACGTATTATTAGTATTTATTCTATGAATTATAATGTAACAAAACTGTTCATTCGTACGTATGTGACGATGCAAACCATAGTAAGCATAATAATTATTTTATTATACTATTACTTACGAATATAGAAGATTCTAGCGTAGATATAATAAATTCTAATAATGACATTAATTAGAGTAAATAAATCATCTTAATGTTTGGTTTGGCCTGCCTGAGAATTGACCTAAATCAGTTTTAATTAAGAATATGCCTTATCATTAATGAGAATAAAATGAAGCGTTGATGAAAATTCAAATCTCTCATTTATATATGAGCCGAAAATTCTAGACAGATCCATTAACATTTTATATAAAAAAACCTTCGTATTTATAATTATAATAATGTCTATTAGATTCGGTTCTAATTTGTAATACTTACATATATCTTTATGTTATAAATAGTGTTTTCATTTTTGTAAATCAAATCAATTATTTATTTTACGGCCCTCATACGTGCTGAGACGAAAACAATATATTTGGACAAGGTCACGTATTATGGATAAGACCTTTGAAATCACTTAAACTTGTTATATCTTTAGAACATTATTATCTTTTATCTTTTACCTTTTGTTTACCTTTATTTGTTACATTTTATATGGATTTGAAAGGAAAAACATAACTAAGGTATCGACTATCGATGTTCAAAAGGGTTTCTGGTAGAGATCTCTTTTAAGAAATAAGTTAAATCCTTTGTGCATCACATTTCTTTTGTACTTATGTCACTATTTCTACTTTTGGTACATAAATAGGTAAAATGCTTGTATATTTTTTACATTTATTCTTTATATGTTTACGTTTATATAAACTAAAGCTGACTATTTATTGAGATTTAATTTGTTATAGCAAATGATGAGAACATTAAAATTTTATATCTTCATAATCGATGTTCAAAACATTTCTTAGACATCAAATAATATTAGGTATTTTACTTAAATTTTAACTCATCAAATATTTTTCGTTCCTCGTTATGAAAACGTATTTCAATTTTGATGGACAATCCTAATTAATCAAGTTAAAACTTTTTTCATATTATTGTAATTTCGTGACGGGATCTTCATTTTTTAACGTCCTAAAAACTTACGTAGGTTATTGACTAGTCATTAAAATGTTCTTTCATCTAATAATATAAATAAATATCAATAACAGGGATGACATCCATGAGATTTAACAAAATAATCATATAATTTTGTGACATATAATATCCATATTGTTATTCCACTTTAATACATTATAAGCTGACTGTTAAAATACTAAAATACCAAAGTATATAGTATGTAAGGAATAAAAAATAAAACGAATTTCTCATTTCCAATAGGTAGTCATGTAACCAAGAGAAATTTGGTAATAAATTTATATGCAAGTGAAGTTTATAAACAGCTTGATTTAAAGCAAAGGTTATGTATAGTATGAACCTCGTATTGTCTAGGAAATAGTTAGTCAGATCTTGAAGGTTTTGTACTTATAAAAGGAAACATTTGTTTCATACATTCTACTAGAACATTGTTATTGTAAGCCTTTAAAAATACCTGATCTTGATGACCCTAGATTACTCTTTTGCCTTGTGGGTAGATCCATGTCTACATTCAAAGTCTATTTACGGCATGCTAATATAAATCGTATATTTTATATGTAGAGTTCAATATCGAATAGCAAATTATTCTACGCTTAAGTTTATAAAAGACACATACAAACTGAGGTCATGAGTAGAAATAATAATTAATAAATAATTTAAAACATTATTTTATACGTATACATAGCATTAGTGATAAAATGGAACTACTCTTTGAAAAGTTTTAAACCATATTAATTAGTACAAAATCATAAATATATAAAAACAGATTTTCTTATGTTTAAATACGTCAAAAATTATTATATTAAACCGGCAAAGTAACTGATTACAATCCACTTTTGTTCAAACAAAAATAAACAAATGCTTAACAAAATATCTTATTTCACAAGTGAGATTATTATTTATCTACAATTGATCTGATAGACGAAAAGAAAATATACTGAAATTGTACAAAATATTATGAAATATTCATCCTAATATAAAAATAAGTAGAAGACATAGTGTACTTTTATGCAGTTTGGACCTCATATCTTTTACTATCTTACTTATAAACAAAAGTAGGACTTATACTACAAAAATATACTACTAATAAGAATAGTTTCATATTGACTATTGTTATGTATAAGTTGTATTGTGTTTTGTTAATTAATACAAACAAATTAAATTATACGATAAATACTTTATTTGTGAATGTAATCATAATTTTTGTCATAAGATCGAACAAACGTTCAGCGCTGCCATCTAGTTAAACTTAACTAAACAACAAATTTGTAAACTTATATTGATCGTATATTCTTTATAGAAAAATGTTATACCTAGTAGAAATTTAATATTTTAATATGAATGATTATTATAGCATATGAATTATCAAATATAGGTAATATTAATAATAAATTTCGATGTATTTATCTCCCTAATAAATAATTCATTCTGATCAATTCATTCAAACCGTTTTAGTAATTGGTTTGTAGTCAAGATAATGATTATTGAACATATATTTGGAGCATTGCCTGATATTTTAATATTATATACATAATTATTATATATAATTGAATATATATTAAAGAATTGCGTAAATGGTGAGTTAATTCCTCGATTTATTAGAAAACCCAATCAAATATGAAGCAATGATAAGAATTATATTTTAATCTTGGCCTTCACAGCCTCTGATAAATGAGAACGGAGTTGCATCAAAACGATTTGAGAGAAAACACAATACTATCTTCTACTCAAGCCACTTTCAGTTAGATAATATTAAGAATATGTTTTTTTATCTCTTTGGTTCGTGTTCAGATGTTATGAGATAAGTTATCACAGATAAAGCACAAATCAATTAAATATTTACATGAAATACCATAGACAATACTTTGTTTTTCTCCTAACATCATTAGAAAATATATATGTACATATATGTATATTGCATGCAATATAAACAGAGCCTTGACTTGTAAAATATGATTAAGAATCAACAAAGCGTGCGTCATTTCTGGGAATATCGAAAAGAAGTAATGATAATACTAAACATATAAAACCTTCTTTGAAAATGTTTAAAAATAAACATACGTTGAATAAGCAAAAAGCAATAAAAGTGCTATCTGAAGACAATTAAGATAAAATGAAAGGTTGTAAATAATGTTTTGTTAGTTAATTAAATTCAGGAATGTTTGGGACATTAAAATATGTAAACGAACAAACTTTTGGTACTAACAAAGATATGAATTTATTGAACAAATATGTATATTGGTCTTTTTCTATAGTTGTAAGAACAAATGAAGCCTTAAAAAGTTTTCATGCTTTAAAACTATTATTTCATTATATCCTACATTTATGAAATGGCGTTTAGTTTTATGATGCGTTTTTTTAGTTAAAATGTATAATGCGTGTTGCCAGAATGAAAGTAAAAAAAAGGTAAAATATTTTAGAGGAATGGAAATGCCTATAAAGTAAGCATAGTAGTAGTATTAGTAGTAGTACAAAAGAAAATAATATATCTCATTTTATAAAATTTTCTTTGAATCGATCTAAAGTACATTTATATGTAGTTGCCTATTGTTTAATAGAACGTCTAGAAGTTTCTACACGTTTCAAATAGATTGAACCAACTATTTAATTGAACTGAGTAGTCAATGTGTTTTAGTAGTTATACATGTTTGTCCATCAATAAACATTGTTATAAAT
This sequence comes from Danaus chrysippus, assembly GCA_916720795.1. Lineage (NCBI taxonomy): Eukaryota > Metazoa > Arthropoda > Insecta > Lepidoptera > Nymphalidae > Danaus > Danaus chrysippus. Next base: position 11,713,815 of record CAKASE010000082.1, on the reverse strand, counting down.
GATGGCACTTTATATAATGATTGTATTGATTTGACGTTTAAAATAACGTAGATTATATAACATTCCTTAATATAAAGATAGAAGTGAACTAATTTGTAGGGAGAACTACTAAAAAAATTCAGATTTTATTTAGTAGTTCTTCGTATAATTATCAGTAAACTAATATACACATATGTATACTTATGTATGTACATACATTGTGTTGTGAATATCCATTCTTTTAAAGGTGGCAATTACAGTAAAAGAGATATTATTTCAACCAGCTAGCACGTAGTCGTTATCTTTATGGCGCCCATGAGTTTGATAGTCAATAAAATATAGTTTTATTATTCTCCGTCTGAGTGGTCTCATGTTACAGTTCGTGTCTACTCAATACAATATAAAGGTATTGTATTTCATGATTACATAGAAATAAAACCTCTTAGAATTCAATGAATTCACCGTGCGGGTGTCGGGTCCATCGTTGTATTGAGAGTAGTTGTAGTTGTTGTAGCTTCAACTGTGCCTGGGACTTGCGACCCAGGTGTAAGTTTAAGGGACCCCTATTTATGTATCTATCTAGAAGTATTCATAAAACTATCGTAATTTTTTTTACAAATATCAATGGAAGTTTGAAAACTATTGGATCACGTGACACATCTTCAAAATTTATCATTATATATAGAAATAATTAAGGAATATTTTTTATTGTTATTAAGTAATATTTTTGTTTGTATATATTAAATTTTCATTTTATTTATAGTAACAAGGTTTATTTGAAACTAAATAACACGGCAAGGGTCAGACGTATGTCTGGAAAGAGTGTGTGCCAAGTGACGTCATGAGTGTCGTATATACACTATAAATAGTATCGAGATAAATTTCACAAAGTGCTAGAAACGAGAGAGCATCTGTGATTGTCAATAAACAGGAAAAAAATTCAGTAAAAGAATAAAATGTTATTTAATTTTTCTTTATATCAATATTTAAAACGTAAAAAAATTTGAAATACTAATACGTCATTCATAGCATTCCGTTGGGTTTTATAAAAAAATAGGCACATTTTATAGAATCTTTCTATTTGAGCTATTGTTTACTTTTAACTTGATATACATATGTATATTATTCAATTATTTCTATTTAATACGACATAAACATAATTAAAATAACGACAACAATTTTAAAAAATTAAGTTATTAGAGGTTGCAAAGAAACACTACAAATGTAGAGTTTGCTTTAAAAAATTGCTTCATAGTGACAATTTTATAAATGGCTTCTACTTAATTAACTATCTTAAAATGTATAAATGAAAAATTCGTTTCGAACACTAAGAAAATGTATAACCATTGAAATTAGAAATAAGAACTATGACAAATTTAAACAATATTATGAACAAAGTATTATTTACTTACTAATGAATATTTTACAAAAGGAGAACCTAATACGAAGATACATTCTTTATCAGATAACATTGGGGATGGAAAAGAAATAAGATATACCTAGCTCTGAGCAAAATATTAACAAAACACCAATTTAGACCCAAAAAAGCAACATAGGTGTGACGTAAATAAAAGTAAATAATTTTAGAACTAAATTAAAATGAATAAAACAAAAAATAGAAATTAAGATGATGATAAATATTAATATTCATGTTTCTTTAAAAAATCTTTAAGTCATAGAACATATCTTGAAGGAACCTTGTGTGGGATATTAATTGCAAATCGTTTCAGTGAAGTATAGCTGTAAATTGTAATGCATCATTATAATTTAATTTCATTAATTATTAAGTTGCATGCTCACATGGTTCTAAAATGATTATATTATGAAGCTCTTAATTATTTAACGAATGACGTAATCACTCAACCTTTATTCTGCGAAATATTTTGTTGCATTTTATATACATACATATATATTTTACAAGTCGATATCAAGGATTTCCTTTCTTAAATAGATAAATACGTTATGAATACACCATTATATCTTTATAAAGGCATTCTTTTTAATATAATTTATTAAATTAATGGAAATACCTCATCTATTTACGTCGTGGTGTATTTAAAACTAGATTTCTCTAATATTATTCATATATATTATATATTTAAGTGAGTCATGTGATTTTTCTATACAATGATGAGTTGGTTGATGCAGAACCTGGAGACGTGATGCCGTATGACGTCACCAGCTATATCTGGAGGGCCTTGAGACGAGGTTCCATCCAGAATCTGTGATGTCTGTGTATTAGGCAATGGCATTAATAAATTGTTTACTACAGCGCTTGAAAAACGTTGATATCGTATTTATGATATTATACACAAATTTAACACATAGTGATAGATGTATTTAAAATGCGAGGCAGTAAATTAGACTACATAAGAAATATAGCTATTTATATTAAGGTTATAATTGTAACAAAGATAAATGAAAAATAGTTAAGTACCAAGAGCATAATGTAGATTGTAGAATTGGTTGGATAAATTATATAGACGTATATTTATGTGTAATTTTTATGTTATGTATTATATTTTACTGAAAAATATTCTTGGATATTGGGAGAATGTTTTAAATGACAAGTTTAACAAATATCTATACTCCTAGCATATAAGCTCTCTCATAAGTGTTTTAGGTAGGTTTAGAAAAGAAATTCAGTCACAAAAAATATTATTAATTCTCTTAAATAGTATAAAATTACATTGTCATTAATAAAAGATGTCCTTATATAATTTCGTATACTTAGTCACGCCGATATTAGGACAATCATAAACAATTCACATGTGTACCTTTTATCTTTATCAGTTTGATAACCTTTAAGTAATTTATTTTTAAACCATAGTAAAGTTATTTAAAAACAAAACTATTATGTGTTTAAAAATAGAAAGAAAAAGATAGTTTAAAAATAGTTTTGTTATGTAAAATTCTTTAGTAATGACAACTGAAAACAAAACAAAAAGATATGAAAAAAATAAAATTCAATCCTAAAAAAAAATACATTTTGTATAAGCATTTCTGGCTCCGAACCAAAATTTGTTAATCGAAAGAAAACAAGAAATAAAATATACATAAAATATTAACCTCCTTTCAAATTGTTTTAAAAAAATAATATGCTCAGTTTGAATAATTATTTAACTTTTATTATTAAAAAAATGTTAAATTGAATTTTATTTAAAAATCTCAAACGTTCTATCAATTTTACTTGACTTTTTTAAATATAAAAACCTGCTTCGGAGTTTTATAAAACATTGATATAATGAGATTAATGAATTTATTAAAAGCCCATCAGTGTAAATAGGACGAAAGGGTTCATATATACATATATATTTATTTTACAAATATAATTAAGGTCGAGTGGTTAGACCGTGCCTTATATTATCATTAGCAGTAATCTTGTTTGTAGTAATATTACACTCATATATTCAATAAAGCTGGACTTATATTTTTGTATATAATTATTATATAACAACATTGCCTTACTTATTGTTGGTAATACATAATATTTCTTTAAACTATATCTATCACCACAGACTAAACAAAGTTTTGTATTTTTTTTTAATCTTTAAGGATGTTCAAAAAAAATTACGTACCTACCTGCTTCACCTTTTGTGTTTTTTTTTTTACAATGACTACAAGATCCACTTAAACATCCGAACCCGAATGTTTAGCTAATATTTCTTTTACTTTATATTTAATTCTTTGTTACTTTATAACAGAACTAGCTTTTGCCGCGACTTCGTTCGCGTGGAATAGTGACTTCCGGCAGATTTTTGGTTCTTCCCACATAGTTCCCGTTCTTGCGGGGTTTTCGGAATGGTCGAGTTCCCGTAGAATTTTCAGGATAAAACCTATGTTTTTTTTTTATTCACAATGAAGTACTCTTAACCAACAACATATTTATTTGTTTACTAGTTTTTGCCCGCGACTTCGTCCGCATTAGTTTGGTCAAGAGTAATATATGTAGGTGTAGCTGACCAATCAATCAAACAGAATTGACATATTAGTTAGTTGTCAAATCTAATGTCAAAAAAAACGTTTGTATGGGAAATAGAAAAGGGCTGTTTTTAGGGTTTTCCCGGCAATTATTCCAATTTTTCTCACCTTTTAAACCTTCCCTAGACTTCCAGGAGTATTTCAAGACTAAAATTAGCCAAATCCGTTTAGCAGTTCTCGAGTTTTAGCGAGACTAAGGAACAGCAATCCATTTTTATATATATAGAAGATAGAAGATTTGAATAAAGATTAATATTATTATGTTGATACAACTTAAACAAATTATTTCGACCAAATTAGGTACCATAAAAACGGTTTTTATGAGTTAATCTTAAAAGATAGACATATACTGTCGCGGACTGTTTTTTAGATCATTAAAAGAGCTATTATTCTTTAATACATATTTTTGTGTATCTTGAACCGTTTTGACGGCGCACGCAACGGAAGGCTTCAAAGATGAAATAATTTCTCCCGTTTTTTACACATTTACCACTATATCTTTGCTCCTATTGGTCGTAGCGTGATGCTATATAGCCCACAGCCTTCCTCAATAACTGGACTATCCAACACAAAAAGAATTATTCAATTCGAACCAGTAGTTTCGGAGATTAGCGCTTTCAAACAAACAAACTCTTCAGCTTTCAGATTAGTAGAAGTTTTCTTTAATTTAATATAATTATTATTTATTATCATTTCAAAATTCAAAAATTTTGGTATTGTATTAAAATGAGATACAAACCGTTTTAGATGATTGTCTCTGAAATATTTTTGAGTGCTACATATTAAAATAACCCTAGTATAAAAATCATTATCATTTAACTTAAACACAGTAAGTTTTTAGTCATTGTTTCATATACCAATGTTTATACTATAATGTTTTACTATGAATAAAAACTGCTAACAGTAAAGTAAATAGTTTGAAAAAGTACACTTGTGGTAAGAATAGTGTTAAAAATGAATAACCACTGAAATCTATGATTATTATATTCAGTAATAGAGTAGTTATAGTTTAAAAATATTCATAGTTTTTACACGTTAGATAAATTTTACATTTTACTTTCATCATCATCAGCCTATCAGAGCCCTCTGCTAAGCAAAGGGCTTGTCTCTTAGGAGAAGATTCACTTTCAGTACAAATTACATAGTCTTAATACTATGAAATACCCATTTTATTTAAATGCAGTAATAACTTGAACGAGGTAAACTGTTTATTTAATTATACTAAAGGGTTATTTGTTTATGTCCAGGTTAATAAGAACTAGTCTGGACTAGAATTAACCGGATTGAACTTAGAATTACAGTTGCATTATGTGAAATTACCGAGTGATGCTTATTACTGAATGTATGTCAAACGTTTGATTACTATGTTCCTAATGGCCGACGTATGATACTGAACGTATAAGAATGGATATACGATGAAAAATTACGTAATTTTTTATGGATAATTAGGTCGGCTTCGGTTCAATGGGTAAAACTAATTTCGAATTCCTTGTATTCTAAATCTTATATATAAAATTCTCGTGTCGCGGTGCCAGACAGAGAACTCCACCGAAACGGCTGGAACGATTTTTATAAAATTTTGTGAGCATATTGAGTAGGTCTGAGAATCGGCCAATATCTATTTTTCATACTAATAAGTCATAAGATTTATTCACCCTTAATTTATTTTTATCGAATGAATTTTTTTGTTTTTATTTTTCAATATTTAGCATTAAAAAACACATACGTCAATTACACATTATAATGTCAAAACAACGTTTGCCAGGTCAGCTAGTCTTTATATATATTTTATAAGTATATTTGTATATAAGCTTCTAGAACATTCATCTCGGATTCTGAGACGAAGCTAAGAGACAGATATTTAATATAACAGTTCTTAAAAAGTCTACATAGATATTATAACTTATATCTAATTAAAAAATATAAACTAGTAAACAAATGAAACAACTTATTAAGAAAAAATATTAAAAAACAACATTTTGGTGTTTGAGGAAAGATATACATATAAAAAAACAGCAAGTTTGTATTTCAATATATCGTTTGTTTCTTGTGTACCGTTGTTTTTTTCAAACATAATTTGCATACCTGGAAAATCTATTATAAATTCCTTGTGAGGTCCACAATGCGATTTCACTGGCTTGTTATTCAGAAGTATGTTCTAAGGGCCTTTCTTTAGTGGACTCTAGCGATACCTGCCCACAATAAATTTACCTTGAATTTAAAATACTATTGTAACTGATATTTCGATGCCTCCCACGTAAGTTGTTATATCTCCAAAACTGTAAATTTACAGAAAGCTTTTCAACTATTCAAATTAAACCAAAATCTGCAAAATTTTAAAATTATAACATTAGGTATGCGTCTGACAAATCCTTTAAAAGTATTGTTTTTGTTGTTTTTTTACTTTGATTGGATATAATGATCTATAATAGGATATTTTCCAGAAAAAAAGTATTTTTGTGGCATACAACAACTTACTTGTAATGATTATTCGAATTATTTATTCTAAAAAAATAAAGTCCTTGTTTTGATTGTAATTGAAATATTTTTTTATTATATATTACTGACTTATTTTGATTTTTGTAAGGGTAATTAACATAAACATTTTTTAGTTCTTCTTGCTTTTTGCTTAGAGTAACTGTGTGTTAGTTTCTTAATTAACATTTAAATAAACTCTAATTTTTTGATTTCTACACGCGTATGTCTTTGGTAGTTCATTTTGTTTTTTGTTTTAGCTTCAACCAATTTATTTGATATCCAATATTGTGTTACATAGCTTGATGACTATAGTCGTACATCCAAATACGCAATTTAGCTTGAATATGACCTAAATATGATTACCATAAGTTTGAAACACACTAGATACGTGAAAATTCTAGTTTTTTATGAATAAATCTTCAGATATTCTTCATTACTGTAAATTATTGAGTGAAAAACAGCAATCGCGTGTGTATTGTGGTGACTCAAACTTGTGGTAAGCAAAGACGTTTGAGATGCTAGATTAAAATTTTACATGAAAATTAGAGTTAAGATGCTTATATTTTATATATATACATGCATACACGTATTTTTCCCGTTTTTAGAATGTATATACGTAATTATTATCTGTTCGTACTGTCCCAATCGACTGCTAATCATTTTAATGAATTATTTTTTTAAATTAAAAAAATATAATTAAAACTTATAAAGAAATAAATAAATAATAATTTATATAAAATTATTAAATAGTCCACGTGAAATATATAGTTAAGAAATCCTATATTCCTATAATCAAAAGGTATATGTATGTATAATTGTAATGTCTTCATCAGAACGCCAGTGGCCATAAACATCTTCACTTAGTATCAGTAATTTGATGCAACAACATTAATTGAGGGGACAATACCCGCATTGTTCATTGTCTCATAATGTTTTGGAATGTTACACAGACTGTGGCGCTTCGATACAGATAACGAATATGTATTCATTTTTTTTTGAAAGGAGGTTTTATTAATTCGTGAGTCTAAAGGTAATTAGTGAGTAGCAAATAAATTGAGATCTTAAGTTTTCTTGGTGTATTATTCTTAAATGTCGTAATAAACAAGTTAACAGGTATTTCTGAGACTGAATTTCTTTGGTATTTATGAGTTGGAGTTACGCCAGCGGTCTAGACAGTTGTCTTACGTAAACTTAGAGTGAGAAAATTGTTAATTATATTCCTATGAATTATGATAAATAGATTTACTCTAGTCCCAGCTTTAGCGAGGGCATTTATAATGGAGTCTTTGTTGTACTTTTTTTGATATCTCTCCCGTCAGAACAAAATGTTTAAAAATAAATCATAGCTCGACTGTGGGGATTAAATTTTAAAAATAAATCACAAAGTCCTTCAATGAGTGGCTTTAAATCACGCTGTGGTTTGTAATCTTTTTTTTTCTTTAGTTCATCGGTGTACAAATTAATAAAAATAAAAAATAATGTGACAGTTCCTTTTCTTTTAACAAAAGCGTAAGGTCTGCACTAACTGCCAAACTCTACCCTTTGTTCATCTAATTTTTAATATCAATAACGAGCTTATTATGTCGATTAAAAGAGAAAAGAAATGACGCGTGCTTACGCATGTTCGATATAGCTTGACCCGTCTGTATTCTCAATCCGTTGTTAATGTTTATTCGGTTGTGCGGCTTCTTGGTGTTCGGACGTGCCTGCGTTACGCGTTCCTGGTGACGTCATCGTGCATCCGTGTGCACATTCCAGTGTGTGAAACATTCTATTTTCAAACGTGGTCGACTTATATTCTGCCAGTATTTCATTTTGTTGTATAAACAAAAAGGTTTATTAGCTCCCGTCGGAGTTTTTACGGTACGTACTGTTTGTTATTGAATTGCATTATTGTTTACAGTCTTATGTACTTCCGCTATATGCTTAATAAGGCGCATTTACATTAAATATAAAAAAATACAATGAAAGATAGCGTAGTCTTGAACTGTATTGAACTTTGATAGAGTATAAATAAAACAAACTTGGTGCAAGTTAGTTACATTTTATCTCAATTTAATAGTCATTAAACCAAAGTAAGCTTTGTAATATACAATAAATATGTAATATTACTTAAACAAATACACACTTAACTGTTAAATAAATTCTAATCATTGACATAAATAACTGCATAGTAACAAGTATTTATACTTCACTGCATAAATTCTCTGTAATGGAAAATTACTCAGATTCGTTAAGAATGACTAACCGGTTAATGTTTTTATTCTAAAAACTTATATAGAATATTTTATATTACGTTCATGCTTAAACTACATAATGCATTGAAATAGACTTGTTAAACAGGACATTAAAAAAGTTACAATGGATTAGTTGCAGCGTCTATAGAATTTGAATTTAGAATAAAATATTGAATTTGAATTTAGAATAGATCCTCTCAGTCTATAGTTTGTACCATTGGATATTGCCTACATTCTATGACCTTGACTCCAGGTTCATCGCTCTACGAATAAATCGGCCGTCCTTGTCCTTTTAATTAGTTAGAGAAAGACAGGTAGATTTCATATCTTATACATTTGCATTCACAGAATACTCTAGATATACTGTTTATGTACGTAAAATGTTTTGTCTCTTCTATATTGATATTATAATAAATAAACAAAACGTTTCCTCTGTTTAGATCAAAATAAAATAAAAATGGTATTGCAGTATGTAAAACCGATGTATGATAAAGATTTGTAAACATTGATCCCGTTATACAATGTTAATATTACTATTACATTACGGATCAATTACGTATACATACATATTAACATGGATCAATTACATATACATATATGTGTATATTCTATATTTAAATTATTAATTGGATTTGAAATATAGGTCTAGTGTTCTCGTAAGTGAATGAGGTAATCGTGTTAGAACTGAAATCTCATTTGCTAGCTCTAGTTCGAACCGCCGACAGACTTATCCTTATATCTTGCCAGTGGAAACTAAACCATGATAACGTATCAGATTTAGTTGGGATTGTCACATTAATCGATATGTGTGTAGGCGACATGTTTATTTTACGATAATTTGTATTTGTAAAACGTGATTCCGAATGATTATTAGTAGTTTGCATCAGCAATACAAACATTGAATGTTAAGGATTTTCATTCATAATTTTCTTCAGTACAAAAAAATAAATTGTTTTAATGAATATACGGTCGTCGTCGAAATTATTTATTTACCTGTATATATAAGGAAATTTATCTGTGTAAGGAAATAAAATAATTGTTGCGTTATTAAGGAAAATGTATGATAATAATCTATCTATGATCTGTAATTTTGAAGTAATTAACCATGATAAATATTACGTTGCATTAATTAAATATTATTATTTCTTTTGTTACAGATTTATCATATATTAATTTTGGAAATGTTCGGAAAGGCAAAACTTTAATACATGTCAAGAAGAGGCAAATCCCCTAAGAGATTAAAGCGTGACGTATTGAAAAGTGTATTTTTCACCAGCCTGTTATCGAGGACTAGCCGGTCCTTGATGAACTCCACAAGTAACGATCCCTGCGCTCTCACTCTTTGCATATCTAAAAGCCCCTGTCGCTATTCAGCTAGAGATCCAAGATTAAGAAATTGGTCCAGAGAATTAATCGTCTCCTCGACGTAGATATATTCCTATTCGAATTTGGATCCAAATCCAAATTGCATTCTCTCTCGTTTGAGTAGCTACGACAAGAGACGAGTAGTTAAACGTGACGTACTTAAATTTGTACTTAACAAGTGCGATCCTTAACTAATGGACACGCAAGTAGCTCATGCAAATGGAATCCATGGCAAAGAAAAGCTTATCAATCATGAACATAAAGTACCGTCTGAAGAGGAGAAGAATTCGTCTCCATTGCTCGTTAAGACGAACGATTTTAAGTACATAGATTCGTATAGTGATGATAAACATGACTTGAGTGAAGCAAACAAGTCTAGGAGTGATCTCAATACTATAAACTCGATGAAGACGGAAGACGTGCATAATAACTTGACTGTGAGCTATCACAATGATAAGAATGATGATGACGCCAGGTCGAATAATGAAAGGGTCAAGTTTGTTGGTTTGGAAGACGCTGATAGTATTTGCTCTAGCAAACAACCAGAACCCGGGCCTCAAATCCCTGATGGCGGCTGGGGTTGGGTCGTTGTGGCTGCATCCTTCCTAATCGCCACTGTGGCTGATGGACTTGCATTCTCATATGGCTTGCTTCAAATCAAATTTGTCGATTTCTTTGAGAAAAGTGAAGCGAAGACCTCTTTGATCGGAAGTCTCTTTATATCGGTGCCATTAATAGCGGGTCCCATAATGAGCGCGTTGGTAGATCGTTATGGATGTAAAAAAATGACAATAGTTGGGGGTATAGCTTCTACTATAGGTTTTGTTGCGGCGTCGTACAGTAATACAGTGGAAACTTTGTACATTACTTATGGTATAGTAGCTGGATTGGGCATGGGGCTTTTATATGTGACCGCAGTAGTGTCTATTGCGTACTGGTTTGAGAAGCGTCGTAATTTAGCCGTTGGATTGGGATCTTGTGGAGTTGGCTTTGGAACATTCATATACTCTCCTTTAACAACATATTTGCTTGATGAATATGGGTGGAGAGGAGCTCTATTATTGCTGGCTGGCACGGTACTTAACGTTTGTGTATGCGGCGCGGTTATGAGAGATCCTGAATGGCTTATCGTTGAGCAAAAAAAGCAGAGAAAACTAAGTAAATCTAAACGAGGATCCAGTTCTACGTCGATTTCTGCCAAATCCGGCGGCGCTGAATCCGTGTATCCTGGTGCTGAGGAATTAAAAAGCTTGATTAATAGTGGCGAAGCACCTGAACATATACTCTCTGCACTGATATCAGCTATAGCGGAGGCTGAAAACGTAGAGGCGGTGACGAAAATGAACGCCGATTTGACACAACAACAGAAAGTCAGTTCTGTTTTAAATCTACCAACGTTTTTGAAACAAAGCGAAAGGGTATGTGTTTTTGGATGATATTATTTTACAAACATCTTATTTTCTCATATTAGAACATTATATTAATATTAATTTCACTATATTTACAGTTGCCACCTGAAGTTATAGATCAACTCGCGAGTAACGAGCGGCTGTATAACATAATACTTCAGAATTATCCGTCTTTACTAGCCTTGAGGACTGGCTCGGATTCCAAGCTTACTTCAGAGCCGCTTTCAAAGGAGAAGCTTAAAAAGAAACAGAAGAAAGAATTCGATAAGAAATTGGAAAGAGTTAAAGAGAAATTATTGCAGCCGATACCTGAAAACAGCCCAGCGGTGATCACACCTAAAACCTGGCACCAGGATTGGTTCGCCAAACAGTTTCAAACAGACCATCACTATCTAAAAGGAATTCGGGTTCATCGTAACTCCATAATGCATCGCGGTGCTATGATGAACATCGCTAAATACAAGCTGCGGGCTTCGTCTTGTCCTGATATTTATAAGAATTCAATGTGGTCTGTTGAAGATCAGGAGGAAAAGGTACGCTTATTTTTAAACTATTATAGGTGTTTTTTGACATTAAATTTGTATCTACAAAAGGGTTTAATTTGAGTAGTCTTGAATATGGAAATCAGTATCATTTCAATCATTTTTTTTTGGTGAATGAATTTTCCTTAAATATTTATGCTGTTTCTGTTTCAATATGTATGGTAAATTGTTTTTCTTTAGACCTGGGGCAAGAAGATACTGCACGCTATCAACAAAACATTCGACTTCAACATGTTCACTGAGTTCCATTTTCTCATGATGAACCTTTCAACCTTGGTGCTGTTCATTTGGTTTATTGTACCATATTTCTACATTTCCACGTTCATGGAAGCCAACGGCTACACTGAAACCCAAGGATCCTTAATGCTCAGTGTCTTTGGCGTCGCAACCATCATTGGCATTGTAAGTAAATTCAATTCAATTTCTTGTAACAAATCCTTTCAACCGTTAAAAATCTCAAGGATGGAACAAAAAATTTATAATAGTGAACGTATTTTAAATTAATTCCTTATTTTTTTCCTACTTTTACAATACAATGTCAAATAGCTGTTCCTTTTTAACATGATTATAGTTATGCTAAGTTAAAATGTAAAATATAGAGATAATATCGGTTAATTAATTAATATTTTGGAATAAAAACACCTTGAACGCTGATAAGTTTTATGTAATTTAGTACGGACCCTCGAATAATTTTATGTTATGGCCCAAATAGTAAAGCATATAGGTATAAGTTTTAAGCTATAAGTTTTATAGAGATAGATATGCATATTTATATGAAAAACTGTATTTCAATAGGTCGGACTTGGCTGGATAGGCGATCTTCCATGGGTCAACATAACGAAGACATACGCCATGTGTTTAGTAGCTTGCGGCATAACGATCGTGCTGTTCCCTATTCTGATACGTGTTATGGATGCAAGGGAGACTTACAGCTTCTATATACTAGCTCTGAACTCATTGTTCTTCGGACTAACATTCTCCAGTTCATATTCTTATACGCCGAGTATTCTGGTGGAATTGATAGCGTTGGAGCGTTTCACTATGGCGTATGGATTGGTGCTGTTGAGTCAAGGGATTGGACATTTGATCGGACCGCCCATGGCTGGTGAGTGTTATATAACTTCAGTACGAATATTTTTGTTTTATATTAAATATAGCTATATAATTATTTTGACCTATTTGAGTATATTAGTTTAAAATGCTGTCTATACTTACCAGTAAAAGTTTGTGGACTACCCTAAAAAAAATAATCCTGCTTATTATATAACAATTAACATTATTACCATAGACGTTATATTATAACTCGTTATATTATACCCAGTGGAAACTTATTATATAAATTGTGATATTTTTTTATATAAAATTTTTATAATATATTTAAAATACTTTTAATAAACAATATATATAGATACATGAACTCAATGTGCCTTGCATATAATTGTATGGAAATTTTTATAACTCCAAATATTAAAAATTGCCTATATTGATTAAAGTACGTATATTTGGGCTTAAAAACAATTATTCGAAATAAATAAATAAGTAAAAAAGTATAATATGTTAGAATAAAGTTTTGATCTGAATATAATCGAAGTTGTTTTCGAGGATCATCACAAATCGCCTCTCACGAAGATTTGATTACTTTCAATTTACTTTATACACAAAATTAGAACCATTGACAGAATCCATCAATCAATATTATATTTTTTTCAGGTGCCTTAAAAGACAGGACTGGATACTGGGACGCGGCGTTCTACGTCGCGGGGATATGGGTCGTTGTCTCTGGTTTGTTGGTAGCTGTGATACCATATACGAAAAACTTCAGAATCATTGGTAACGCACCGCTGGCTAAAGACGTCGCTGTGGACCCCGAACCCGGTGTTAAGATTATTATAGCTCATTAGTATTAATTTCTATAAACATTTTTATATTGTAATCTTTAGTTGAATTATGACACTCCCATTTTACAGTAAACCATTCAATACGTTGTGACATTTGTTATCTGTGAAAACTCTAACCCAACTTCTTTTCAATAATTATTTATAATGTTTTGTGTACTTATTTATATTTAATACATTCTTTAAGGTTTTTTCAAGTTATAGATTTTGGTTTGAGCTCCGTATTTTTGTACTAACATAGTTGGGTTAGTGTTGTAGTTATACTTTACTTTGATAAAGGTGTACATATTTTCAAAGTAAATTTTGCCCACCTTTAAATATGGTTTATGTATGACACATCTATACTATATTCGATTGCTTTAGTTTTTTGACACGTGTGTGTATCTTTTTTTAATATAGCCATAAATAAGTTATTTTGTATAAGAATCATGTATCTTTTTACCATGAGTTATAAAAGTATTGCAGATTGTAAGAATTTTTGAATCTACTTATAATATACATACTGTATTTCATATTTAATAAAGTTTGTCAATTTCAATACTGTTTATTTATTTCTAAATAATCCGACCAATTTTTCATCATTGGATACAGAATACAGAAAAATAAAAATAATTTACCTAATATGATATAACGTCTTAAGTACAGAAATTTAAAAGGTGGGAACACCATTATACAAAATTTACTAATACAGCTGAATAAAAATAATAGTTATAATGTAGTTGCTCTGACTAAAGAGGTTTAAAACATTTTTTTGCAAATAAAACACAATATTATTATAATTTATTTCTATTTAACTAAGTTATAAAGTAATGGAATTATTTTTTTAAAACTTCATTTAAATCAAGATTCAAATGCAGAATATTTACGTCTATATTTAAGGTTCAATGTTCATATATATTGAAAAGCTTGAATCTATTAATCTGTATAAATATAAATTTATGAGGGTTTATCAATCAATTAATCTAATTAACTAAATATATAAATTAATTTGTATTACATATTCGTTTTCCTTGTTTAGTTTTATATATTCATATATATTATGACGTCCTTGCCGATTCAGATGTTGTTTACATATACATCACTCTCCTTTGATCCTAAATATAGTAATTTTATGAGTTTTGAGCAAAAACAAGACACTTTGAAATCAGTTCATGTACCTAAACAGCTTGAAATTTAAAATGCTTTTTTACCTTGTTTCCAAACCTCACTAATTGTTAACTGTCAGTTGTCAATAACTAATATGTCAAGTGATCGTTTATAATACATTATGATTAATTGCTGTTTATTTGATAATATGAAATAGAAAATGAATGTAAAACAACATTTGATCTTTCTGCAATGATGCTTTCGCTATCTAATATTAATAGTATAAATAGTTCTTAGGTTCTACGTGATTAGTAACTTGAAAAAAATCTTAAAATTTCCGCATACTTATAATTAAATTTATAAATATGTCCGCAATATCAGACAGTACTGTTTATCTGTAATAATATGCTAAATTTATTCATTCTTATTGCTATATAATTGTAGAAGTTTAACATTTGGAAATTGAGATTATAAATGCTAACATGCAGAAGTATGTTTTGTTACTTTTTTATGAGATTTGATTATCTTCTTTGCCTAATTTAAATTTATTTTACCAGCAGGATTGTTCATTTCGATTTAAAAGGTGCTCCCCCTAAACTGTGCTATTTAGAAAAGGTAAATAATTTTAGCCAAAGAGGCTCATAATATTTTAGATTCTCAATACATTTGTGTAATATTATATTGTTTAATGTGTTAGATCTTCAGGATAATAAAGAAATGGGGTGCTACGGGTGTTTTATTGGAGTGGGAGGACACATTCCCATATACCGGAGAACTGGTAGATATCGGCAGTGTTCTTGGCTGTGGAGGCGATGGCATGTATTCTATGGATGAAGTGCGACAAATACTACAGTTAGCTAGGAACTGTGGGCTTGAAGTTGTGAGTATATTAAGTTAAAGGCTCATAACTATTTGCAGTGTACTTATAATTTTTATCACATTATATCATGATATTCACCAAATTTTATAGTTTATTTGAAACTAACTGCGCCCCGCGGTGTTACCCGCGGATTTCCGGGATGTAAAGTAGCCTATATGTTATTCCTGGACATCAGCTTCATGTATACAAAATTTTATTAAAATCGGTTCAGCCGTTAGAGTGTGAAGAAATAACAAACATACACACACACTCACAAACTTCCGCAATTATAATATTTGTAGGATAAGATTTTTTTGAAATTACATATTTCTCTGTAGTTATGTATGAATGCACTCAATAAATAACAAAATTATTAATATATGTTCAAGATACAACTAATTCAAACTATTGGACACATGGAGTTTGTCCTCAAGCATCCTTTGTTCCAAGATCTGAGGGAGTTATCATTTTCTCCGGCTGTGTTGTGTCCGTCACAGAATCGTTCTCAATTACTAGTGAGAGAGATGTTGAGGCAGGTTTTGGATGTGCAGCCCGATGCCAGATATATACACATTGGGGCAGATGAGGTAAAGATACATAAAGATAAGATACACAAAGATACATAATATTTCTTATAACTCTTGTTACTTGTTAATCTTATTGTTTTATAATACATAATCTGATAAAAGGTTTGTTTTTGATATGGTATTATTGGAAGTATTTTTTCTAAACTGACATGTAAACTACCAGTTTTATACACATACATACTTTTATAGTACATACTATTCATATTTAGTTTGAACTTTTTAACAGAATAATGCACTTGTTAAATGTGTATTTAGAAAAACTATTTAATTGAGTGTAATTAATTATTATAAAACATATTATACTTAGTTCAGCAGTCCATTTACTAAAATATAATCATATTAATTTCTTGTTTATAGAGAAGTTTTGTTTTTAAATATTATATTTTGTTGTATTTCCAGGTTTGGCACAGAGGGGAATGTGAACGTTGTAAATATAAAGCGGCAACAAATGAATACAAATTACACTCAATATATTTAGAACACATACGAGATTTAGCCTTATTTATAAAGCAATTGAGACCGGATTTGATTGTGCTCATGTGGGATGATATGTTAAGGTCTATGAGTGTAGATGTATTGAAAGGTTCGCAATAATGATCTATTAATATAATGCCTATGTATAATAAACATCTATAAATATAATGCCCTTTCAGACTACAGCCTGGGTGAGTTAGTTCAGCCAGTGGTGTGGAACTACAGTCCATTGCATTTGTTCCGTGTGGAAGAACATTTATGGACGTGTTACAGACAGGTTTTCCCAAATGTGTGGGCTGCTTCCGCTTACAAAGGAGCCAGTGGGAGTTGTGAGGTTGTATATACATATTATTGCTCATAATAATTAGTCTGTTATAGCTTGTAAAGTCTGATTGGTTTTTATTATTTTATATAAAACCAGGTTACTGCATTTCAACTTACATGAAACATATTTATTTCATGAAATTTTATTTCATCTAAAAGTATTGTCTATGATTATATTTCATTATAAACACAGAAATTAAATTGGTGTTTATTTATTTTAGATTTTCGTTTATTATGATGCTAACATTAAAAAGTGTTTATGAATTAAGTATACTGAATTTAAATCCATGTATAAAACAGCAAGTTATATATAATATAATGTCAAACTTCCTTATCTCCATAATATATAAATTTTATTTTAAATGCTAGTGTTTTACTCCAATATCTATTGTTTAAACACCTATGAATATATATAATATTTGGTTGATATTCCTGTAGATCTGGCCGGCGGTGTCTCGTTATGCCAGCAACCAACAAGCTTGGCTGAAGGCAGTTAAAGAGAATTCCTCGGCTGTTAACTTTGTTGGAGTTGTGCTTACTGGTTGGTCGAGGTGATTCATTATTTGCAATTATTGCAATTTTTAAGACTATGTATTCATTACGCTATTTACACTGACCAAAATTAAGGTCTATCTGTCTGTTCATTCAATATATAAGTTGCTTTACTGTATATTAGCCTCACCAAAATCAGGATCAGTAATTTTTAACTCGGCGGGAGGCGCGCCCCATATACCAACACTGTTATTTTATGGATAATTAAATATAACCAAATTTTATATTATATTGTGTTACATTTTCAATTAAACAAGACAGTTGGAAACTAATAACGCTTGGTATAATATGTAATACTAGCTTTTGACGCGACTCCGTCCGCGTGGAATAGTGACTTCCGGCAGATTTTTGGTTCTTCTCACATAGTTCCCGTTCTTGCGGGGTTTTCGGAATGGTCGAGTTCCCGTAGAATTTTCAGGATAAAACCTATCTTTTTTTCATTCACAATAAAGTACTCTTAACCAACAACATATTTGTTTATTTGAATAAAGATTAATATTATTATGTTGATACAACTTAAACAAATTATTTCGACCAAATTAGGTACCATAGAAACGGTTTTTGTGAGTTAATCTTAAAAGATAGACATATACTGTCGCGGACTGTTTTTTAGATCATTAAAAAAGCTATTATTCTTTAATACATATTTTTTGTGTATCTTGAACCGTTTTCACGTCGCACGCAACGGAAGGCTTCAAAGATGAAATAATTTCTCCCGTTTTTACACATTTACCACTATATATTTGTTCCTATTGGTCGTAGCGAGATGTTATATAGCCCACAGCCTTCCTCGATAACTGGACTTTCCAACACAAAAAGAATTATTCAATTCGAACCAGTAGTTTCGGAGATTAGCGCTTACAAACAAACAAACAATCAAACAAACAAACAAACAAACTCTTCAGCTTTATAATATTAGTATAGATTTGACATTTTAAAACATAGCCATTTTGTGCACAAAACGAAATATTTCCTAGTGTGGCTGTGTGGAGGGCTCTTTCCTGTTGTTTATTCGGAATATTATTATTTTGTTCGCCATTACCACCAAGTAAAAATATTATTTTACTTTTCATAAATGTATGTAGGCAGGTTTAAGATTGTAGATTTACACTTAATTTGTGGCAATACAAGAGACAGAGCCAACACCTTCAAGTAATCTCACGATTTTCTTTATTAATCGAACCGTCGAACATCTGTCGAAAGGTATCTAAAACGGCGCTGCAGAAAATTACTTACAAAAATAAATATTAACGAAAGTGGTATATTTTACCCGGTAGCGCCTCCCGTCGAGTTAAGTGTGATGGTCCAGTTTGCATGTAATCTATGGGTTTCATAGTGATTAGAAGAAAATTAGTTTTCATCAAATGTTACTTACTGCTGACTGTATAGAACAGTTGTTATGGAATCGGCAAACGTTTTTCACGAAGAGTGGGTTGTTAGGAATTAATTTAGTTCCACATGAAAACAATTGATTATTTGCCTTCTATTTGAATCGGTTCATCATTTTTTTTTAATATTTAAATGAAACAAAAATTTTTGTTTTATATTACAAGACTTTATTTTTGTAAAAAACTGCATACTCCCGACGTTTTACGACGCATCTACTTTTTATCAACCGTGATCATGGGCAGATGAGATGTGAAATCCTAGATCTCACTTATATAAATTATTTTAGATAATAATACATTCTATTAATCGTATTAATTGTATTTAATAAGTATATTAATTTAATTATGTCACAGGTTCGATCATTACGCCACTCTATGCGAACTGTTGCCGCCATCTCTGCCAAGTTTGTCTGTCTGTCTTAAGATGTGGGTGAATATGGACGAATGTTATGGTTTGTATCATATTAATATATTTAATTTGCTGCCATCTGTGGGATGCATTTATAACTATGACATTGATTTTTGTAGGGAACAAAATCTATTATTCTACTTTTTATATATATACTAGCGCCTATAATAATATATTAGCAAAACAAATTACTGATAAATAATCATGTTACAAATATATTATGTTAGTATATATTAAAAAAATTTGCTAATGAACAAAAATATTTGTATATCAATGCAAATTTTTCCGTTTGTCTGTTGCATGTCGGTTTGTAACGAAATTTTTATCACCTGTATAGTATTCCACGTTTAGTAGACATCCATTTTTAAATGTTATACTTAAATACCAATAATGCATATGAATATATTTATTTATGCACATAATATTAATAGTTTCAGACAACCCGGAGTCTTTACCGTTGGAGGAGTGGCCTGGAGTGGAATTAGCAGTGTGTATACGAAACTTCGCTTCGTTGAGGGAACACGCGCATAACGTTATGTATAGAGAACTGTAAGTATATTAAATAAATCTTTATGTATGTATAAAAGAAAGTTGTGTTAGTAACACTATTTATAACTCAAGACCGGCTGTAGGGGTATTGTTGAAAATTGGTGGAGAGCTTAGAACCAGGCGACGGACATAGGATATTTTATTCTGTTCGATCGAACAAAAAACTTATTAAATTTCAATAACTGGTTATTTACGGCCTCAAGGGCGGAATAGTTCGCCCTGTCAGCTATACATATATTACTAATGCTGTAATTAACACGGACGAAGTCGCGAGCAAAAACTAGTATCATATAAAATTTTGTGTGTCAGTGGTTGCTCGCGACTTTGTCCGACTTTTGTAACACCTAGATAATTTTTATCAAACTTAAATACGCTTAGATTGCTCTTTGTCCTCGTAATCTGGTGTAATTAAACTATTTCAATAATAAAACTGAGACTTTATTGGACACTCATTCAGTGTGAGAAGTCTGGGTGTTTCATTCCAATCTTGATGTATAGTTTACTTTCTCTTTTGGAATCTAGTATAGCTTTGTATTTTGATGGCCCCAAAATTATACATACTTGTTAGGTTTTACCGCCCTTATACCTTTAACTTTTAACTGAATTACAAGGAGTTTCTATAGAATTTTAGAACTTCTTTCGATAGGAATCTTGTATGTTGTGTTATCTACTTTTATGTAGTCTATACCAATATAGTATTAAAAGTATTACTTTGAATAGCAGTCTATTTACAGTTTCGGTTACTGTTTAGTAGTTTGGTCAATAATTTAGAATATTTTTTTGACTATTTGGCTATAGTAGGGCCTCTCGATATATTATATATCATAAGTCTTGAGAAAAGGAAATATCATTACATTATATATGTATATTTTATAGTGTACCCACGTGGCTGAATCCCTGGCAGTTGCAACACGCGTACACTAGCCCCATACAACTACGAGGGATCGTGGCTACTATGACGCAGTACGTACTACACAAATAACACTATTACATTAATTAGTCATATTAAATAACATAGGACCAAAATACTATAATACGTCATTACAAAATTATATATAAGAAAAAAATGTGCGTGGAGTTCCTCCAAGTGCGAGTAAAAACTTCTTAATGTTGGAATGAAAACAGGAAGGGGCAGATACTGATAATAAAGGATTTTGTAATGTAGGGAACATAATACAAACTTTCTTATCATTACCTGTAAGTCACAATTGATTGCTCGCATGCTTTCGAGCGACATGCACGCTCTTTCGCCCTGCCTCTTTTTATTCTCCTCCCCCCCGAGGCGTTAAATATTTAACGCAACCACGTTGGAAGTCGCATAAGAAGTTTCGCTTCAAAAAGGTTGAAAATAAGTAAACAATATAACAAAAATACACGATTTAAATAAAAATCTTTATAAAATTAATGAAATCTTTTGTTCTAAATATATTTTCAGAATAATATCGGATATAAAGGCGATACATAACGAACTTCTAAATCAATTTCCTTTATTCACGGGGGAGAGGAGTTCTAAGGAGTGGCTCGGCTCCCTTGTGACGCCTTTATTGAAGAAGGTTACTGAGATACACGACGTAGCTGCTATAAGGACAGACATGCAGGCCGGGGTCACACCGGGAATGACATCCACACATTAATATATATTCCTATATAATTTAATACCATTTTTGTTTATTCATAATAAAATCGTTAAATTTTTTGGTGTTGTTATTTTATAAATGTAATCAGAATAAATAATCTTACATCGTTTTTTTTAATTATACGTATTTTTATTAGCTGGTCTTGTAATATTATTATTTAGTTATTCCTTGTTAATATGTAATAAGAGTAAAAGAAATATGCTTAAAGAATTATAAGTGGAAAATGGCATGGCTGTATTTAGAAGTATCTATTTCAATTTAAATATGACAATAAAATACATATTCCTAGAGTGAAGAAGTGCTATTAATATTAGACTCTCAATTTTATAGTAGCATTTTATGTACATACTTATGTTAATTGAATTACCGAGAAGTGCATTAAGAATTTGGCTTTGGTAGGCAGAATATTTAGTATTACAGTATTAAAATTATTTAAACACAAATTTCTAGTTACATAGTTTACAGAACTAATTATTTATGTCTCGTTAAAGAACTCACCAATTGGATAATGAATTAATTAATTCTTTTTCGCTAACAAAGGTAAAAGTGGATATTGAAAAAATGTTAAAGATTAAACTGTTTTCTATATAATATAACACAAGGATTGGCGTGACTTCTTTGTATGGAGAATAAGCATCTAGTAGTTTTGTTTAAGAACAGTTTCTGGTAGGCAGCGCTAGCAGTGAGGGGTTGGACAAATATTTCTGTATATTTTCGATAGATGGCACTGTTACCAATTTAATACCAAAAATATATTACAAAAATTAACTATACATCTCTATTGAATAATGTATAAGAAAAGTATGTTAGAATATTACAATTTAAGTTTTTCTGTTTTATTAATATTTACGGTTCTCATTTGAATCTGTGGATTGCACTCTACTGATTATTCATGTTCATTGTATATTTTTTCTAAGCGCACGGTAGTGCGCCGGCCAAGTTCCACAGGCCGGCGCATGCCGTGCACTATATTTACACGAACCGTTTCGACCCACTTTTGACCCCCTGTAGCTCAGTGCCTATTGCAAGTACAGAGATAAAATTTTATCTACGTAATCATATACTAGAACTAAAGCAGTATGCCAAATTTCATAGATAGAGCTTCAGTAGATCCTGAAATATGACCCTGTGAAAATAGCTAATTTTGGCACTGACTCACTGACAGGTAATCAAAACCTCTAGGCCACTTCCCATTGTTTTAGCATTATGAAATTTGGTACACAGGTTGTGTGTTATATGTAGATTAACAAAAAATTAAGAAATTTAAGAAATCGGTCAAGCGTGAGTTGCCTCAATTCTAAATATCGAATTTTTAATAAATTCGACCCACTTTTGACCCCCTGTAGCTCAGTGTCTATTGCAAGTACAGAGATAAAATTGTACCTACGTAATCATATACTAGTCCTAAAGCAGTATGCCAAATTTCATAGATAAAGCTTCAGTAGATACTGAAATATGACCCTGTGAAAATAGCTAATTTTGGCACTGACTCACTGACAGGTAATCAAAACCTTTATATAGGCGCTCAGCTCAGCACAATAAAATACATAATAATGAAATATTAATAATTAATAATATGAGTACATCTATCAATCGGTGATAAATGAAACTAAAAAATAAAAAATAAATATAGTTTAAAAAAAAACTAAAAAACACGCTCCAATGATGAAAGAAACCGCGTGGAAACTAATTTAACCTTTACAACCTTGGAAATCAATTTAATTTAAATTGTTTAAAATAAACAATAAATGGTATTATTGAAAAAAAAGCGTGGGGCGCTTCTCAAGAAGTGATATATGAAGCTCATCACGCTTTTTTTTCACAAAAATACCATTTATTGTTTGTTAATTTATTTTTAAATGAATATTATTGTGAAAAAAGTGTGGGGCGCTTCTTAAGAACTGATATATATAAGGGATATAAAATATTGTCATGTATACATAATGCACACTGTATAACTTAATTAAATATTGCTTACCTAAAAAATCAGGTTTGTATTGTTATAAATTACTTTCGATAGATGGTGCTAGCGGTATAATTGAATCGCGATATTGTTTTGTCTGCAGTATATATGAATGAAAGTCGATAAGGTATCGATGGTCATTTCTTTCTATTTCTTTCTACACTTATGTCTTGATATCTTATATATGGTTACGATTACGATTAAATGGATCACTGATTTGACTTGCTAAAGGATTAATTTTGATATTGCTTATTGATTGATTACTTGTGTGTGTTAAAAGCACAAATTCACTCTATTTTTTTTCTACTATTCATTTACCAACGATGGAAATTGTACATCTTTCGGAGGTTGGCGGAGATATACCACATAGGGTAATTCCTATGCCATCAGATGGTAGCTGTATGTTTCATGCTTTAAGTTATGCATAGTACGATTGTATGTACGATTTCTTGAAAAAAAGTATTGAAATCTCACCAAAAACATGCCTGTTAAAAAGGGGGCCAAGTTCCAATCGGCTAATTGTTTGCCTAAAAAAGGGGTGAAATCCAATCTAATGCCAAGTTTAGATGCACTTTGAAATCGATCATAATCATCTTCATCAACAGCATGATCCACTGGTAAACATTTGCCATTCCCAAGACTCGCCACCACACCCAGTCCTCTGCCTTCCACATCCAGCCACTACCCGCCACCTTATTCAAGTCAACGGTCCATCTGGCCGAAATTCACTTTACCATACACCCAACTTAAAATATGGTATAGTTGTGAAAATACGTAGGTGCTTGGTTAAAAATATCTAAAATTATAATACTTCTAAATTTGAACTTGGCAGGTTAATTTAATTATTTAAATTATATATTATTTAAATTATATAAATATAAATAATTATATAACTAAATAATAAATTAATGATACAATTAATTAAGTGTTACGTACAGAACAAAAACCTGCCAAGTTCAAATTGAGAAGTATTATAATTTTATTATAATTTAAATCCCATAAAATTAAATATTAATTTATCCTTGAAGTCTTTTAATTATTATTATTTTTAGATACGCTTCTAACTATCCAAAATTGTGTTTTTGACACTTGACAGTTTGATTAAAAATATGTTGTAGAAATATGTACCCAAATTAAATTGGATTTGCTAAATAAATTGAAAATGTCATTAAAACATTTCCGCTTAATTTATTAATAATTAGTGTTTTATTATGTAATTATAGCAGTTGTAAAAGAGGGAATAAAGTATTGTTTTTTTCATAGCCTCAACTAATTTTTCCAGCTTCATTTATAATAAATTGATATCTTTTCAATCAATGCACATACAGTTAATGACTTTTTAAATGGCGCTTAGGCAACGTTTTATTTATTTATTTAAATAACTGTCACATAGTATATTATTAAGAAATATTAAGGTTTTATTATATTAATCAAATGTCAGCGTAACAGTACCCTTAGCCCGAGTTAGCATCTTCTACCTAGATTCAGATAGTTTTCATTTTTTTTAAATTGAAGTCTTTATAGGATCAACGTTGGTATGGGTGATATTTATGGGCTGGGGTTACTCTATATTTACCTTGAACACTTGTGGTAATTCTTTAAGAATCATAGTAGTATCAGCATACGTAACGATTTTTGATAGGTTTTTAAAATTTCGTCAAACTTTCAATAAAACTAAGCTATATGATTTAAACAACAGATTGTAAACCGATTATATAGTGAACTCAATTAAAAAACATATATTTGATATCATTCTAATTAACAGTAACATTCCTATATTCGTTAATAATTTGAGAGAATGTTTTGCTAAAATTTAAAAAGAATATGTCCAATGTTTTAAGCGATAGTGTTTTGCAATAACTTTTTGGAGGTGAAGTAGCGTTTGTTCTGAATTCGTTTGGGGAGTGAGGGTACAGGAAATCCTTGAAATCAGAAATGTCACCTTGACCTCGACAAGAGGTTGGCTTCGAGGTACCCGGAGGGCTAAAAGAACCTGTAGAGATCTCAACACCTCTCTCATTATGCAACTTTACTTAGCAAGGGGACCCAATTTTAGTACAGTGGGCACTCATAGTGGCGGACTACTTACGTAATTTTGAACAGGTAGTTAAAAATACTGCAACAGAAATCAGTAGCGTTGTTAAAATAAACAAAAAAAGATTATTAGAATTTAAAATGATTTTTTTAAATGAAACAACGCTCAAAAGATTGTATAGTATATTTTGTGGACATCCTAAATGTATAAAGTTTGTCTAAATAGCCTTTTTATTACTTGTGGAAATTGTGACTAATGTTCCGGGGAACTTCGTTACGCCAAAGTTCAAAAGGAATATTTAATTTATTCGAAGGATGTAATAAATCAAATTGGATATATTTATTTCTATACAAAAAAATGTTCTTCGTGTGATGGAAGTATTTATATCAATTTTTTTTGTTCTTTCATACATCATGAATCAAACGAATATATTTACGTTTTTTAATCACTTAACCCGCTGACAAGTTAAGAGAAGACATTTTAAAATGTTCTCAGGCAGAACTTAAAAATAAATCCCGTTTTGGCTTCGACAATTCGGCTAAAAAAGGTAACTACTTGTTTTTACAACCAATGTTATTTACCTATTATTAGTATACATGTTTAAAATAAATCTGTGCAAAATATATAGCGTATATACTTTTGTAATGTTCGTCCATTCGTAAACATAAAAAATCAATTTTAAAAACATCATATTCCCAGAGTACTTCCCAAACAAATGGGAAAGGAAAGCTCGAATGTCTCGCATACCACAAAGATTAATGTTGAGGCGCGTACAAAAGATTTTGCACGAATATTACAGAGAACGGAAATTAAGTGTACCAGAATATTACCCCGTAATGGATGTAACTTGATGCAAATGTTGATATTTGTGTTATATTCATGACGTTTTTATCATTAAAGAAATGGTATTGTAACAGAAATACGTCAGAGAATTCATTTGTTTCTACTTATTTCGTCTTTGTTTATGAATAAGTTGTTATATAATATCACCAGCCAATCTATTTTGATTTCAAGTAATGCAAATATACAGTGAAAAATTTGCACGTGTATTTTTTTCACTATGAAAGGTTAAAACTTTAATAAAACTGTACTAACTGTCTAAAAATCGTTACTTGGTTTTATTTCATATACATACTTATTTATTATTACACATAATTGTATATAATGAAATAGTAAATTGAATTCATTGCGTCATAACGGCCATCTTGTTTTAACTCTCCGGTACCTTCATTTCCTGTTGGAAGATCGTAACAAGAATAAAAATGCAATGAGCTCCCGTAACTAGTAATTAACTGGCTTAATCGCGGGGCCGATAAAAGTTTTTAATTGACTTCACGCCCTCACACCTCCGCCGTTTATCTTGATCCTTTGATACTGATAATTGAGGATCCGACGCCTCCTTTTAACGGGAAATAAGTTTGGTCTCTTTTTTGTTTAAGACTTTCGTGATCTTTGTTTTCATTCTCTTAAAGAAAATCAATTTGGGAGAGAAAGACTTTCCGTAATCTTTGTTTGGCTTTACGAAAATTGATAGTGTGTATATGGGTTTGTTTTTAAGAACAAAGGTAATATAAAGCAGAATTTAGTTAGAGACAAACAAAAGTTATAATAAACAAATTAAGCAGCGGCAACATTTATTTAGTTATCATGTGACCGTTGGAACGAGTTGACGTTATCATGGCTCGCCTATTATGTTTTATAACTCTGTTTCTGTTTTTCAATGCAGAGGCTAATTGGGTTGCAGAATATGGGCCCTTTAAAACTTTTTTATATTCTGATTGGATAACATGTAAGTAGTAATACTATCAACTTGGTTCAAATTAAATCTAAACGAATAATGTTACTGCCCTTTTGTGAAGTAAAAAACAGAAAAAAGTTATAAATGCAAATATTATGACAGCGTTATAAGGCTTCCTTAATATAAATATTTTGTGATATATAATAAAAAGTATATAAATTATTGTATCAAGGTTCAGAGTTTATCGTGGTCACTTAAGTATCAATGTCAATTATATTATATTCTGAAGCTTAAACATTTATCTACATATACATATTTATAGAACACATGCACATTTGTAGACGATAGAAGGTCATGTACATATAAAAATACTGACATTTTATGCAATAGCATTTACACAAGATGTCAGCACAGAAACCTTGCTGCCAATGATATATGAACGTGGGTTGATTTCACTTTGTTCTCATGCGGTCAATGACGCGATTCTATAAATAGGTGTACCGTAACTTTAATTTACATTTAATATATTATTTTGTTAACTTCCAGGTGATCGTAATACGAGTAAGCAAATTGAACTAGAAGTGGATGATGCACAAGTATTTTTTTATGATTTTCAAAACAATATCAATTATACTCACACGATAAGCTACGCAGCGGAGACTTTAAATAATCTTTACAACTTAGATGTTACGCGACGGCTTATAGTCTTCGTCCCCGGGTATAAGTCGCACATCAATCGAAACGCCCCAGAGCTTATAAAGGCTGCCTTCAAAGATGTACCAAATATTTATCTTGTAGTAATAGATCATTCGATTTATACGTCATCTAAAGGGGGACGACTAAAAAGTTACGAGCGTTCCGTCACTTATACATATCCTTTAGGTGTCATTGTTGGAGATTTTTTAGCTAAGTTGAGGAATGTGGGATTTTCGTCCAAAAATATTCACTGTATCGGTCACAGTTTGGGAGGACAAATTTTAGGCTACGCGGGTACAAAATACTTTAATGTTACGGGAGAAAAAATATGGAGAATTACCGGAATCGACCCGGCGGGACCATGCTTTTCCAATTCATTAATTGGCGAACAATTAAGATCTGGAGTTGCGGAATATGTTGAAGTTTATCATTGTAATGCGGGAGGCTTGGGAACAACCAGCGTTCTAGCTGACATAGACTTCTTCATTAACAATGGAAAAGTTCAGCCAAACTGTGACGGAAGTTTTCTCTCGTTAGGGGACTCAGATGCGAAATGCAGTCACAAATCTTGTGTGAAATATTGGACAGAAACAGTTCAACATCCTGGATGGTATTTGGCCTGGAAATGCGATTCATACAAGCTGTTTTCGGAAGGAAAATGTGCTGGTAACGAAGTGACCATCGGTGGATATACAAATCCAGGTAATTCTACTGGTGTGTTCTATCTTTCTACTGAGACTTATGGGGTTTTTTAATTATAGAAACTATTTTTATAGTGTAAATAGTGTGATTAAATAAAACAATGCCTACTAAATAAGATGTTTTTTGTCTTTTTTATCTATTGATATAAACAAAGAATAATATATATGTACATATATTAAATTGTATGATATAATATTCATATATACTCCACAGAAACATACTGAATAATATAAAGCTAAGACTTTGGCGTCATTAGAGTCGACGCTGTTACTTAATGCTCTAAATCCTCATAAAAATATTTAGAGTGTGGGAGAAAAGATTACTTCGATTTGTCAACGCCGTGTTAAGTCACGTCATACTCGTACAAAGAGAAATCCGGTTTGAATTTTAGAAATCAAAGAACTATAGAGATATAGTTTTTTTTAAAGATAAATCAGGTTTGATACAAAATATTGTTTGACTAGCTTTATTCTTATAAAAGATGCTTTATATTTTCATACCGGTATCATATTATTTTCCTAATGGGTTTGAAAGGATTATTCGATTTCTTTCTCTTGCAAATTTTCGTATACTTCTATTTATCGAACTATCAGTTTTGGCTTTAAAAAATGTGTAAAAATATTAACATATATTAAAAATATTTATTATATAATAAAGAAAAACAATCGTGTAATGCCAAATAATATAATAATGTTATTAACGGTCAAGAGCTTGGTAATTGAGAAGTCATCGTTGCTTGCAAAATAAAACATTTAATTTTATGTAAAAGTAAAAATATAGCCATTTAAGATGTGATATCTTTTCATATCATTTTTACATAAAATCCTGTTTATCTTCCGTCTTTGTTGTTATGCTATCATTGTAGGTAAATTTTGATATGAAAGAGATTCTCTTTGCTTGATGTCAGTGTGTAAAAGCTCTTATCCCGAACGTCACGTAAGCCTTAAGACCATATAACTCACGTAACTTCATCTTTAGTTGAGAGCGAGCTCATATTTTCATAAGATATCATATTGCAATAGCAATTTCGTGTTTTTATATGGAATAAGATATGTATTTTTTAACACAATCATTTAGAACATATTATTAAATAAATGTGTAAAAAATTAATTACGGTAATTAGTTCGTAATGTAAGATACTCCTTATAGACAACAATATATAGACCACATCTATGTTTCTTTCAATTCTCTAATAAGATTTCTCCCGTGTATATGATCCAATACTTATATATGTTTATACAGAAGATAATTAAGTATCGACCTGAAAATCATCCAGATTAATCCATTAACATGACCCATATTCCCCATTATACGTTTATATATTTTTGACATACAATCATTAAGTTATCTAATTAGTGAATACGTATACTGTATTCTGAAAGGTTAAAGGTGGAAACCTCTACCTAAAATAGCATTTATACGTTCAATTTGAGCTTGGGACGTCCACTAATGAGGTCGCTCCTTGCTCTGCAAATTCTGTAAATGTGGTATTCAAATGTCCACTACCATTGTTAACTCGTTTTTCACAAGTCATATAAAAATATTTATATCGAAAGCAAATATTTAATATATATTCCAAGTTCGTTTTATAATATTAAAGTAATTTAATGTAGCATCAAGTATATAATCCTCAGAACAAAGGAGGGTGGACTAGCATCCACTTAAAACTGAACGATTATTGCTATAATAGATACCGTAGGAGCGCTTTTCCGTGTTACCGAAGCGCCCCAAAGGATTTTCGAACCCACAGGAGGGTGCATCGATAAATTAGACGATGGAGTACACTCTGACAACGAAGGCGTTTTTCGGTAAGAGCGTTTATCCTTTTGGGGGCTTAAGGAATAATTTAACGAAAGGCTGCAGTGAAATCGTTAACTTCAGTGCTAACTCATTTACAAATTACATGCGGTTTAGTCAACATTTTGTGTAACTATAAATTATATTTAAATTTTCTTATAATCCATTAAGCGCACTAAACCGGGCTACTTATTATCGTAAATATTTCCCTGAATATAATGACTTATGTTCAATCGGTACTCAAACAAAGATTTTGGATTCCATAACTAAATCTAAGTATAAATTCAAAAGTATTATCAATGTCCTACACTTCTTTAGAATATAGTATGTAGATCAACTAGAAAAAAATGCTATTTAGGGGATCAAAAGCGTTGACAAAAGCTAATGAATTACAATGTGAATATTACCTTTTTGTATAAAGATTATAGAAAGTCTTAATTATTAATTGAATCGAGAACTCGTAGTATTGACTCAACTCACCGCAGACCACAAGCGGCCCGAGGAGATTCTAGTTCCTTATTCAGTGATACTGATACATTGAATTACTACCCGCGGGACTCAAATTGAAAAAGGTGTTCCAATTGACTACTCGGGGCTTTGGTTGCAGAAAATTTTATTAAATATTTGAATATAATTTGTTGTTCATTTTTATATAAAATGAATTTGTTTTGTATACATTTTAGCGTTATTAGAATAATAGTTCTTTTCATATATGTAAATTATAATTTCATCCAAATATGAAATTACTTTTTTCGGATTTTAGATGTGAAATTGACTTTAGGCTTTTACCGTGGATGGAAAATATCAGAGAGGTATATTAGGTTACTGAACAGAAATACATGTTTATTTTATTATAAAACTGGAAATTTATATTTAGTTTGAATAAAAATTTAGAGTTTCGAGTTTTGGGTTTTCTTAATAAGAAGTACTATTAGTTACTAAAGTGTTTTGATTAAGTGAGTAAGTGAACTGACCATTAATTAGTAAGTGATTCATGAAGTTATAAAAACTTTCTACTTAAAATCTTTAATCGATTATACATAAATATTCAATTTACAAAAAAAGTAAATTCTGAGTATTGCCTTTTAAATGATAGTTAAAAAAATTTAGGTTAGCAATATAAGTAGATATACATAAGTATATAGCAACGAAAGTAAATGAGATAAAAATTAAACGAATTTTGTTTAATTGTTGATTATATTTCCGTTCCTTTACAAATGATTCCCTCTCTTTCATTAAATTTGCGTATTTTCATAAACTTTGTATACGAATATCTTTCATATCAGAACAATTTATATTTTCTGGTATAAAAGAAAAATATTTCTCTTCTAATATATTATGTTTATAGTATGAATATAAAATTAACTAATACACTAGTTTTGAATAGAAAACACAATTTGCTATAACAATCTTTATAATAACTTATTTTTTACACTTTTAATAAAACAGTAATAGGTAGAGGAATTGAAATGCATTGGACTCGATACGTGCTCTTTAATGCACCTCTAGCGCGTTAAGGACTGTATGTACATTGTACATAGTATATTGTAAATCGTAATACAACTAGTGATGTTATGTTTATCGATAAAATGAAATTGTATAGATTTATATACACTATTACTTATATTTTTCTACACTATTTTATTTTTAATTATAAAAGAAATTAATGAGATTAGTACATAAGCACGTGGGATTATCAAGCAAATTAAAATAGGACTAAAGTTTTTGCGAAGGTAGGTAAGCTGTTTTTAAAAAATTTACGAGCTCATTTAGCATGTTTTTTTAAAATAATTACAATTTTTAAGAAGCATATAGTTTGTCAGTCAATCATTAAAAATAGTAATTATTGCATTGTAACTAGCATTTCAAAGCAAAGCAAAGAATACACATACGTATATATATGTTTAAAATAAACCATATATTTTTAAAATGAAATTCAAATACGAATAAAATTTTCAAATATCCATAAAATTTTATCCCAACACCAAAAGCACAATTTGCACAAATGTCTTCTCTCAAATAATTAAGTGTAGTTGTTTTGAACAACGCCTATGTTTGGTCTAAATGATGCCAGTGTCTGTTCGCTGCGGGAACAAGTTACACAATTATGGGGAATATTTGTTCTATGGCCAGTGTATACATACATACATGGTAATTAAGATTATTATCGCAGTTAATAGACTAAATAAATGTCATTTGTATACCAAAGAGCTATGTAGCCCTAGCGAGCATATAACACTAGTTTATTTTGAATAGTTGCTTCTAATTGTGGATATAAAATACAAATTAAGATCTGAATTATGTTGCAAATGTATTAATACTTACTGATTTTATTGCAAGAATCGATATCATTTTTTTTAAATTATATATTGAATGGCAATTATATTTTACGAATAAAACATTTCTAAATAATATATCCGAAAAAAGATTGCGAATAATCTTTTCGATCGACTTGCATTTTTTTGTATTTATAAATTGCTATTATAGATGTACTTGATTATTATGTATAATAAAAAAAGCAAACGGGTCCATGTTACGTACGCGCAACATTTTAAAAATTAAATGAACATCGTCGGGGCAACATCGTTGTATGGATAAAATATTATACAACGAGTGACGCTGATGACTCCGCGGAACGAACACCAAGCCTTGTGAACAAGAAGATTCCTAATACCACACAAGCTATGGATACATTGCTATCCTAAAATCGAGGCAATCATGTAGTCTTAGTCTTAGTGTAGTCTTATAAGTTTTAATAGGTAATTTTTATTACAATCGTTACTAATATTATAAATGCGAAAGTAACTCTGTCTGTCGGTCTGTTACGTTTTCACGCCTAAATCCCTTGACTGATTTTAATGAAATTTGGTACAGAGATAGAGTTGACCTTGAGAAAGAACATAGTATAGTTTTTATCCCAGACTTTTGAAAAGTTCTCTTGGAAACGCGATATAACCGACTCCACGCGGGCGAAGCTGCGGGCGGAGAGCTAGTATACATATAAGTAAGTTTTGTAGTTTTCCTGAAACCTGCGGTTGCCACCCTATGTTGTTTCCATGTAAATCATTGAAAAGAATTATGAAAAAAATTATATAATATTAGATGTTGTGTAGATAATCTTAAGTGAATCTGAGAGTGAGATTTGAAAAGTAAAAATAATAGAATAACAATAATAAACGTTTCTCTTTAATATGATTTTTACGCACGTTTTATTGGGTTAAGTTTTACATTACTAGAAGTGGTGTTAATTAATTACTTTCGGTGGCTAGGGCTGCCTCTTAATAAATAAATAGGTCGATTACTATGAATGAGGTTTCAACTAATTGGTTTTGAAAAATATTTAAAGCATGAAATTATTAAAACAATTATATTTAATTAATGCTATTATAACTTATAATAATAATATAATACTATTACAATTAAATATAAAAGTATTCTTAAACATATGGATTATCAACATTTAGGTTTAGTTCTTAGACGTATATGTATTATGAACATTAAACAAAAAAAGAGTGGCAAAATGCCAGGCAGTATGAGATATTTATAAGAATACTGTGATTTTGTTGTTTGTATAGAAATAATGAATTATTTATTAAACTCACATAAATATGAGTTCTCAACAGTCATATACAATTAAAAAATAAAAATCGGTAGGTACAGAATAAAATAAGGGAATGTAGTACATTGAATTATAAACGAATTATTTATTTCACTGAAAATTTTTACAAACATTTTAGCAACAATACTTGATCATTACTCAAAATAAAGAACCTTATTTTATTTCCTGTCATTTGCCATATAATGTTATATTTAACGTTTTACATTTACAATACTTGTCACTGTATTGTATTACTGTATATGTAGTTCTCGAGTTTAGTTATACTTTTTGTAATTATGGGTACAATGAAAACTTATTTCTGTGTCTATTTGGCGAATACACATCATGAGGAAATCAAAACGAAACTCTTACAAATACACTTCCTTCCTTTTGGAAGATGTCGTGGTTTACACAATACACACAACACATAGGAATTTGTAGAAAGTCAATACGACTTGCAAGTGTGAAGATAGACACAGGTCAAAACGAGTATTTTGGTAAGCAGTACGAGAAGAGAGGTACTAAAATTAGAATAATCATAAAAAATTACAATATGTACTCTAAAAGAATTTACATAAGAATAATTTATTGTAGTTTCAAAATTTTAAAGTGTATTTATTTCTTTATCGTGAAAATTCAAAAACAATTCTATTTTGAAATAAATCTATTACGTGGTTTATCGCGGTAATTAAGTGGTTGAACTGATATTTTACAAGTTGTCTTAGCATAATCTGTTATAGAAATATCTGATTTCATACATAAAATATCTCAAACCTCCGGCTTTTCAAGTGTACCCTGTATATGAGCTGAGTTGTAAATCATAAAACACCTTTACCGCACTTAAACGGGTTTTCAGAATATCCACATAGTTAAAGTATAGTTTGAATTGTGAATATGAGACCCTAATCTTAAGACAATAAGAAGCAGTTTTGTTTGTATTGAAAATGTCCCATAAAACTCCATAGAGACCTGTAATGATTCACGGTAGATTTAATTCATTCTCAGTGTGAAATATTGTTCGGGTTGTGATGAGAAAAACACTGGAGCGTCAAATTGATCAAATCCCCCGCGGAATGGCACAAGTGCTATTTGGTTTTCAAATAGTTTTTTGTTAGAGTTTAAAAATTTGGCTCTTTCGTTTGCATGGGAATGCAATAAATGTCGATATTTTGAAATTCCTCTAACTCCATGGATGTGAATTAGAACTTCAGCTTTTGTGTGTGTGCGTGTACGTGTAATACACACACGCACACACACACACACACACGCGCGCGTGTTTATATGTGTGTAAGTTAAATCTTTATTATTGAATCATATTAATAGCTTTTGTTGCACTTTAATCAAAATCTCCTCAAGGTCTAAGTGTATGAGGCTCTTTGAACAATCTGCTACCGAATTCTATATATATCTGTTGACTGTGTTGTTTAGCTGAGCCGATTGTTTATCGTATTGCTGTGTTGTGAATTGTGTCTTGGTTTATGGGATTTCTGTTATTGCTTTCCATCTATTCGAACCATATAGAAGTGTTTCGTTGTACAGATGAAGAGTCTTCGAGTGGACCCAAATTTTCTTTGAGATTGGATTATTTTTTATATCTTTCTTCTAATAGCAGACCAGTGTGTTTTTTTCGAAAATGCTATTTACTATACAGAAGCTTACTAATAAACTGAAATATATATGATAAGGGTCTATTTTTATAAGTAGACTATTTATTTTACTTAGTTTATTCATGAAGTAAGAAATGGTTTCGGAAAAATCCCGAATATTTTATTTAAGACGAAAAAGTTTTGCTTGTTTTCAAATTTTCCTTTTTGTTGTAAGCAGTGGTGGTGTCGAGTGTTATAGATATTTTTATCACGCGCGTCTCAAATCTCTAACTAAGAAGCTTTCTGACGGTGTTTTACAAAGGTCATGTTTCTTTTTTTGGTTTAAGTTTTAAGTTTCAGCGGAACCACGAGAAATCATTTATAGAATTTATTGAACGGCATATAATTGAAGAGTTTCTTCATATATATTCAACGAAGAGGCAGCGTAATTAATTTTTAATATGTCCTCCAATTAAAATGTTACGTTTTCTTATTGAGACACAAAGTTTCAGTAAATGCCATTTTGTTTTTTATATATAATTCTAAATAATATGATCACTTTGGGTAATATAAATTATGATTGTTTTTTTGTTTCGCGTCAGACTGTGCCAAGCACGGCGTCAGCAAACATATAATATCTGTTGTAGCTGCAGCGGCTTGATCACGTAATGCAGCTTAAAAGAGAACGTGGCTTGATTCCCGCTTATACTGAATTTGTCTCTGAGCTTGGATTTCTGAGTTCGAGCGAGATAATTATATTTAGTGAAACGTTGCTTCTATTAAATTGAAGACCGTTGAAAGACCGTACATTTGAGTTTTTGATATATTTTTAATTTCTCCAAACCTCTATTAGTTTTTAGATTATTCAAATGTGTGTTTATTGATATTGTAACAAATTACGCAAATTTTAAAACATTTAATGAACTTACTACAACTTTATTTTATGAAGAAATTAAAGCTAATGTTTTTTTTTATAAATATTTTTTTGTTGATTTCTTGAATGTTTTACAAATATTAGTCTAATTTAATAATAATTATATTTGTAAGTCGTTTATAGTATAAGCAATTACAGGCATAGGAATAAAATGTGATGTATAATTTAAAGACTCTAATGAACTTTTATTTTAACATGAACATTGAAAATGATTGTTATGCAAAAAATTACATTGTTTATTTATTTAATTTTAAAGTCATCTACCAAACTTACTTTCGAAATATTATACGTATTATTAGTTTAAAAGATACATACACACATACACACTTAATCTCCATTTATTTAAAACTCTTTTCTAATCATTTATGTACTAGTACATATATTTTTTCACTTTAACTCAAATCCCCGTTGACATGTTCAGATGGGGCGTAATGTAATACTAGAAGCGTTTATCATCATGTTTATTGAACCGTTTTATTGCTGTCCTTAATACACAGATTGTACATTATAAGGGATAATCTCAATCAATGTGAATCCATTTTTCTATCAAGCTGCTTATCCCTTAATATAAAGTCCGGTTTTGCGGATTTTTATTGCATTGTGGTCAGATATGCATAGGTATTTGATTTCTGTTAATGAAAAATTTGATTTGGGAACTATAAGGTTTGTATATGTGTTAAATAAAGTTATGTGTGGATTTTATTACCTTTATTCTGAATCTTTAATTTCGAACCGAAAGCGGTAAGCCATCTTTTGACAGAATATATTCATATATCTTGAACTCTTTACTGCACGGTTATATAAAGATCAGGTAATTAACTTTTTTTGAGGAAAGTCACTCTCTTTAATGAAACATAATATGACCTTTTGTATAATTCGTACAGAAATATTCAAGGAAATTGAAGCTCAAAGAACCTTAAACAATGAAGAGAAAAATTAATATTTAAAAAGGTAATTAAGAAAAAAACACCTATTTTCTTTTAAAAAAACCTCTTTCATTATAAGCCGTGCCATTAAAACATTGGTAATAAATAAAAGCGAAACAAAGAGGAAAGGAAAATAAAATAAAGTTCTTGATGGATATTAAATTTTATCTTTCTTAATTGTCTGATTTTTTGTACACCATATTTAATATACTATGAAAGTTAATGAAACAGAACGTCCAACCCTTAAATATATTTACATACAATTATATTCAACTCCTCTATTTATATTATTGATGTTTACTATTCCTACTTTGAAGAACGTTTTTCTGATTTCGTTATGCTTTCCCAGTTTGAGTTCCACGAACCTTCTGTGGTATACCGCTAATTGAATAATGGAAATTCTATCATGTTATTAAAAAGACGCTTTTAATTTAATAATAATAAAGGTAAAGGTAAAAGTTAAACGTTATTAAACTTTATTTTAAACCGAATCATAAAATATATAAAAAAAAAACTATCAATTTGTTTTAAATGCGAAAGGTAAGCAACAAATTTATTTATATAACTCACCAGTTAATTTCAGATAGTACAGAAATCGTATTATGAATTTTAAAATATTGATAGTTATATATTCTATCAACAGTTATTTCAGGAGATTTTTAAATTTACTTTGAACCAATATTTGTGTTAAAACAATACTATAGCTTGTTTGTTGTTCGATTTTAATAGCTTTTATAGAACAATAGACTAAATGAATTGTAGAATTAATAACTTTTTCGATTAAATTACTTAGTTGTAAATGTAGTTTTACGGCTTTCATAAGATGTCCGATAAATATGCAATAAGTGGATCTACAATGTTGGTGAGAATATGTGAAGACGGTGACATAAAAGAGAATGCACTTGGCTTGGATGCCTTGGTTTTATTAAAATTCAAGCCATAATCTTAAACCCTGATAAAGTGCCGCAGTCTATTCACTTGTGGTATATATATTTATCTGTTAAACCTTCTATTATTACCGCAGGGCGAGGGATATATAAATCTTACGCTCTAATTCATCGAGGGGATGTTTTTGCTGTCATAGATACAAGGTTTTGTATTAATGGATAATATTTTTGTAAACATCACAGTAGGAGATTTCTCAATTCACAATATCCATTATGGGAGAGTATTTTATATCTTTTGAATAAATGTTCATCAAAAATATCGCTTTTTTCCTTGTCAGTGTACGTATTTAAGTTTGGGTTTGTAAAAAATATTTATCTACAATAACTCACGTGCTTACTTTGCCGTGTCGTTAAATGATTCAGAAAATGTTAAGTCCCTAGAAGATATTAAACGTTTTACGGCTTGGTCTGGGTAAAGTCCCTGGCGTTGGTGTTCAAGTGTGTTTGTAATATCAATTAGCCTTGTTTTGTTATATGGGTATCTGGGTATCTGGTCACTCAATTATAAAGATTTTTTTATTAAGATATGCCTTTAACAGTGCAATGAGATTTGTTTTTCCAATTTTTATTAATTTAATATACAACAGTGCTAGTTTTATTAATCCACAATAAAGTGGTTTCAAAAAAATCCATAAAAGTAGCTGACATTTTCTTTTGATTAGTCACATGTCTCTTCTATTAATAAAAGATCTATGTTAGACAATTTTATCATTTTTATTCTCCTATATCGCTAACATATCAAGAAAATTGTTCATGATGATAATGTAACGTATAATTTTATCTTATCGTTGTGAAGTGAAATGTGGTTAACCAAATATTTGATTATAAAGAAGCAATAAATAAATAGGAAAATAGAACATTATTTATTGAATATTTTTTCCTCAAATCTTAGTATTCATAGCCATCAGTTCTGAAGTAGTAAACCCCTGTCGCGTTACCAGGATTCCAGAACCCAGCGATAGTGACATCATTACCAGCACACTCGCCATTCTTGAACATCTTATACGAATCACATTTCCAGGCCAAATACCAATTCGGATTAGCAACCGTTGCAGTCCAAAGATCGATGCAGGCTCTGTGATTACATTTCGCTGCTTTCGAAGAGTCAAATACACCTGGTATTAGTGGTGTTCCGCATTTCGGTTGGCTTTGGCCTTTTTTGTTTACAAAGAAATCTATATCTCCTAGAACACTAGTTGTCCCTAAACCCCCTGCATTACAATGATATACTTCAACATAATCTGCTACGCCAGATCTCACTTGTTCTTGTATTAGGCTATTAGAAAAACAAGGCCCGGCTGGGTCCAACGCCGTTATCCTAGCAATCTTCTTTCCAGTTATATTATAAAAGATTTCTCCAGTATTGCCTAAAATCTGGGAACCCAAACTATGACCGATGCAATGCATAT
Organism: Danaus chrysippus; assembly: GCA_916720795.1. Lineage (NCBI taxonomy): Eukaryota > Metazoa > Arthropoda > Insecta > Lepidoptera > Nymphalidae > Danaus > Danaus chrysippus. The sequence continues at coordinate 11,673,733 of CAKASE010000082.1, read as the reverse complement.
TTTTGGGAGATATGCCGCCTTCCTCTAAGCGTACTAACATATGAGCTAATGCCTTCCCAATATAGTAAACATATTTAACTGATCTTTCATAGCTTTTGATATTTCCTTGCTTATCGTTCGTATATTCTGAATGGTCAAGGATAATCAAGTAGCTGTTTGGATAATTTCTAAAGGTATCCCTAACTCTTTCTTCGGTTCTTTTATTGATATTGGATTTATATCCAGCAACGAATATAATGAATTTCCTCGTTTTATCGAGTTCCTTTATGTCGAGGATTCCTCTCGCAGCGTTGTCAATTGTAAAAGTTTCCACGTCGTTTCTTGGAAAATCATAGAAATATACGTCTATGCCGCTGACGTCTAAATTCAGATTCCTATCGTGATCGCCTGTAACAGAGAAAAATATATCTGTAAATATTTTATTATTTTTCTTTGTAATACATTTATGTTTGAAATAAACATAATATTGTAATATTTCACAACGATTTATGGTCCGCGCAGTTTTGCTTCACAAGGATGTTATAATCAAATCCAAGTTTATGTCTGTTTTAGACTAGATCATCATATTTTTATATGGCATTGCTTAAAAGCCAGTTCGGTAATTCATAAATAAAGCAATAGCAAACGAATAGTCGTACATTCTTATTAATAGTCAAAGTAAGGCATGTGTTTTAAGGAAAAAGTCTTTTAAAATAATGTTTATATGGTTTCAGTACATATGTAACAACGACATAGTGCATTGACGTATTAAGTGAATAGATGATGTACCTACCATTGATATCATTCAAACGGTTACAATACAACCATAGCAGCTAACATTTTATTATTCACAACTAACATTTTATTATTCACAAAACCATCAGTAAAAGATTTTATTAATTGTATGAAAACTCTAAATATATTGGAATTAGTATTACGTTCTATAATGCTATTACTATCTATGTAGTGGGTTATAAGTGAGTTTTTATTTACTGGTATAGGAATAAACTAGTATATACATATGTTTCTTATAACATTATTCTTTTAAATTGGCTTATGTACATGTATAGACATAAATAACTGCCTTCAAATGCCAGTATCTTGAGGAAGAGGGTGGATGTTGTATAAAAATTACATCTTTGAAAGTTAAATTTGGTACAAAGATAAAGTTCCAAATAATAAGTAACAACTCCTTCCCTATGGCTTCAAATAAGGGATAAAAGTTTTTATTTCAAAATAACGCCTCGGGCTACGGAAAATGATTGGAAAAGGGAAAAGTATTCGTTTGTACTTTAAAAACTTTTTTTTGTTTCCAAGATTACTTATAATTACAGTTAAACGACAGTTCGAAAACAGTTTAATTTTACTATCTAACAATCAAAACAAATAAACTGGATAAACATACTTTTTTCATTTAATATAATCCATCAGAAATGAATTAGTTATTATTTGAACATAAATATATAAGAAGTATTTTTATTTATCTTGTGTTACGAGTACCGTTTGAGGTTAGTGTCATTAAAGTAACGGTAATCAATACATTAATTTACAGAAGTTCTAACATTTATGTCTTCTTAAACTGGTTTTGTCTATTTTTTATTTGTAATTTTTATTGAATTATCAGTATGATTCACATAGAACCCAGGTAGCATAAAAGGATTTATAGGTTTTAAATAACTTACATTTAATTAATTTCGAATGCAGTGCTAATTGGAAGGGACCATACTTTTCTAAATCCCCGCGACCCCACGCATTTATATAGGAGAAATAACAAAACAATATCAAAACACACTTCATATCCACAAGTCCGACTAACTATAACGTATTTTGTACACTGATAACTGACTGAGAAGCACTACAATGAGATCAGTGACGTAAGGTCAGTGAGTGACTCAGTGACATTATGAAGCGGTTTTTTAGTTGATTTTATATAAATTAATCGATTTCTTTTATTGTAATGAGTTTAAAATGACGGGAATTTCACTGTCATTAGTTGATGTAATTTAAGAATATTTATTTAATTGCTTTTAATAAATATAACGGATTCAAATGACGAATAAAAAAGGGATGATGATGATGAAAAGTATTTTCTATCTGCTAGGACTCAATAGTATTGAATACAAAACAATACTCCAGATAATTATGTTTGTTTGATGTGCAACATTGTCGAGATAGCAGATATTTTATCCTTATCATACAGTAGGTACTTAGTATATGACTAAAGGTAGGTACTATAGGTAGGTATTTAGTATATGACTAACATCTTGGTTTGAAACCAAAATTTCAACACTTTTTGGTCGATGAAATCGCAAAGACCATGTATTCCCGCTTTGTCCCTCAATCCGAAATTTAATTTATTTTTCGTCGATTTTTTTATTTTAAAGTCCGAACCTAACATTTTTTTAAATTATTACGTCGTTATTGTATTCAGTTTACTAAACTATATGTTGTTTGTCGACAGTTTATAAGAAGTAAAATCCCGTACCACGCGTCATTTAAAATATTATTTGCAAGTCAAGCGAGTAATTGATCATGCTGCTATTTTTACCGCATCGTATACCGGCCGCTTATATGTTGTGTCGTAGATTTTTTTAAGGAAATCATTACCGTTTTACCGCCTTCTCTATTTGAGGACGTGTAGATTTCAAGGTAAAAACACCTAATCGTCTTTAATTATAGCTATTCAAGATTTAAAAAAAATATATATTTTATTAGCTAAATACTAAATTAATTCCAAATAAATTCTCACAATTAATACACGTTTATTACGATTGTCAGTTTTAAAATATTTTTCAATTAACCTATGCTTTAGTTGTATATAATATATTAAAGAAATTCATTGTATAATAAATTCTGTATTGTATAAAAAAATATTGTAATAACATGTTAATTATTATAACTATCAAGATTCTATTACATTCATTACTATAATAGGCTTTGGTTAAATCGAGGAACAATTGATATCCGATGTTAAAATGCGTATTGAGAATTATTATAGGAGGTATTATTTTTTATATGACTATTGTGGAGCACCCCATCTTATTGTATGAAAAGAAAAAAATCCCGCTAGATTAAAATATGTATAGGAAAAGTAGAAAACTTGTTTCTATTCAAAATAGTGATCCGGAGAGAAATTGCTGTTTTGTGTTGTACTTTATTGGTGTTAGAAACGGAGATGTGGTGATTCTCTGCAATAGTTATAACAATGGATATTCTTTATTTCAATGTTTCACCTCCGACGTCAAGTAGATTTTATTCCTGCATATTCTATGAAATAAAAATTGAAAATAAGATTATACATTTGAGGATTAAAATACTTTTTATTAATATTATATGCATATATTGAAGTATATAATCTAGTTAATCTGATTTAAAAGTTAAGCAACATCAGGATTATAATAGTTTAGTATCAAAAAAATATAAAAATATACGAGATTTAAGAGTTCTCTAACTACATATATACACGAATAATTTACATACGTGACAGCAATAGTTTATAGAAAATAAAGAATTATTTATCAAGAAAATGTAAATGTGCTTCTTCCTATGAGGAGATCAAATGTATGAAATTAAGAAAGGTTGTAACAGACTTGAAACAATTGAGAAAATAAAAGATACGTAATGAAATAATGTAACGGATTGTTAACTTTTATGAAGATGACTAATATAAGTCAAGGGCCCGAAATAATAAAGAAATGAATCGATATACTGTTGAGTTGATATCGGAAGTTTAATCTCAAATCAGGGATGAAAATCAATATAAGTTTTCAAATCATTTGTCAGTGTACTATTCTGGGCAGCGATACTTAAAATTTTTCAATATAGAATGTGTATAATTGAACAAATAAATACGAAGAAATTTCTCAAATCTCATTCCAAATTTCTTTATTTGTTACGTAATTCTACATCATGATATCTGGTAAAAATGATTTCAACTTAATTTTTTTCTATAGAGTCGAGTACAATTATTCTGCTTATGATTGTTGATGATGATGATAAAAAAAGTATTATGATAAATCGACTAGCACTATCAATAAAAATGAAGATTTGGAAGGACATTTTGAAAGTTTACAGGTTTCTTGATAAACATTATACCCACCTTTAAGTACTGGGACTATATACAGGGTGACTGGTGAATTACTATCGATACTTGAGGACGTGATATTTGTCGATCATTTATGACAAAATAAAAACTAATATAACATAAATATTAATAAACTTCTAAGTAAAGTTAACCAAAAGTTATGTAATTAATTACGCATCGTGTGAACGCCCTACAGATTAGGTATACACACGCGTGCGGCGGCGTGGTGTTGTATCAGCACGCCGCCGCACGCGTCCACACTTGGAACGTGTCCACACTTTATTTATTTATACGGAAATTTGGTCAAAAATTAAGTACCTATTTTTTTTACATAATTCGAATGAGAATCATGTACCGAGTATTCTCCTTAAATATTGATAGTAATTCACCAGTCACCCTGCTCCTAGCACTACGGGGTTCTCGAGTTGCTGAGGGCAGTAAAATTACTATGAACATCATAGTATTAGAAATAAATAGAGCATAAGAAATCAATAAATGTCTCTTAAATAGATTATAACTGGTACGAAATTTAGAGAGGACTATTTCATATACTTTGAAGATTTTTTTCTTAATATAAATTACAATTTAAAAAAAACTGAGTAATTAATAAAGAAAGTTATAAAATTAATGTTACAATAAAGTTATAAAACAGTAATTTTACAGACATTCTGATCTAGTTTTTTTTGGATTCTAACAAAAAAAAAAGAAAGTCTGAAGTGATAAATTGTTTTATGAACTAATTTATATTATTCATTTCTTTTTATTTAGATTGTTAGTCTTAAAAAAGTTTCGAAATAGATTCTTTACTAAATTAAGACTGAAACTTTGTTGAAGCATATTCTTTGGAACACTTAGTTATTTAGTAATTAATTTTGTTAATTATATAAATATTGTTCTATGCTCCAAATGTCTCCGTGTGAGAAGAAGCATTTGTTCAGCAATGGGTTCCTATAGGCCGATGATGGTTATTGTATAAGCAATAATAATTTTGATAATTATATGACAAAGTGAATAAGATATTTTGTTTTAACCTTTGAGAGATAAAATGTTTAATTCCACATGTTCCTTTTATAGAGAAATTTATAGGTAATTCTAAAATTATAGATAGTTATTGACTGTCATTTCACCAATTGATAGGTTGAAATTAGGTCATAGGTGGTCAACGCACTATTTGAGTAATAGAATATTCAACCCTTTATGATGTTCAAATTATATTATCTAATGTTAATAATTATTATATATATTAATTTAAATATATTCTGATATAAATCGTGAATTCTTATAATAGTAAACTAGCGCCCTATGTAAGATATTGTAACTTATCCTCACCTAAATGTGTTACCATTGAATATTCTAAACAGAATTCTATTACAAGTCGTGGAGTGATAAATATCGTAAGTAATATCGTAAGTACTGCATAAACATATTTCTAACACGAGTTATATTATTTGTTTATATGTTGTCACTGTTACCGATTGATATAAAATGTTAAATATACATTTTAATAATACAAGATGTGGTTTCATAAAACCACTATACAACCGGAACTTATCCATCCTAGGCAAATCGCGTAAAAAATAGATAGTTTGTGATATATATGTAAATTTAATTTATTTTACAAATAATCTTATTTAAAAATAAAAAAAAAACAATAATACATATTATGTCCAATGATACAATTGTAAATCAGACTATGAAATAAATAAAAAACTAAACATACCGATAGCCCAATATAGTATGTATGTATGTTTATTTACATCATTCATCAAAACAGACGAATACCTTGGAATATTCGTAATAATATGTACAAGTATATGCAAGTTCAACACGATCAATTGATGAGAGCTACAGTCATTGCCGTATTGTTTTTTGTTGCCGAGCCAAACACATTTCCCTTCATGACTACTCAGTTTTAATTTAAGAATAAAAGATATGAAAGTATAGCTAACATTCCTACAGTGAGACTAGGTTTTTTACATGTATTTAGAACAAATATTACTATGAGAAGTCGTGAAAAAGACGTCTTATCCTAAAACTATGTAGAATGTACTAATGAGACTCAATTATCGCGTAGTCAATAAACATTCAGTATGCAATTATAACCCTTACACTAATCGGTTAGGAGTAACCTGGAATTGATGATCATGATAATAAAAGTCAACGAGCTAAATTGAGAATGACCGACATTGCTTTTATATTTTAGTTTTATATTTGAACAACTGTTTATAATTCATTGTAATATAAAAAAGCTTTATCTTTTAAATTAATATTATAATATTTGTATTACTGGTGTCTTCAATCTGGTAGTTCTGTAGACTTTCACGTTTAATAAGCATGCCGGTGTATAAGATTTACAAGTTTGAAACAACATTCAACTATTGTATTGTACATACAACTCGGCGCCTTTTGGTTTGTTAGTAGTAAATTTATGTCTTTTACTCGGAAGTTCTTGTTATTGCTATTTTACAATTTACTATGTTTTCAGTTTTGAATTTTGTGAGACGGAATAGACTTTATATATAATCATAATATTAAAAAAAGAAATATTTCTCTTACTTATTCTTATTCAAACAATCCTATTAAAAAATCAATAATAATAAATTAATATTCCATACTTTTATGATTCTACGTAATATAATTCATAATTGGAATTCCAGAGTGACGTGAACACAATACTTTTCGTTACTGTCTCTCATTGTCTGTCTTCAAAAACGCTACAATTTCCACAATGTATCAAAAGTCTCTCAAATGAAGCCTCAGCTGACTGTGCGATGGCTTCGTAAAGTTTTAATTAATATCGCATTTCATTACAACCTCTTTTATTCACTACTAGCTTCTACCCGCGACTTTGGCGGTGTAAATTTTTAACTATCAGCTCTATCTACCAATTTTTTCACGAAAATAGAACTGTTACCTCGTGTTCCTACAGGGACTATACTATATCGTGATGTGTGAATTTTTTTGTTTTGTCTGAAAGACCAAAAACCTCCAACTAATTCATCACATAATCTGTCAAATGAGGAACTTAAATAATTTGCACTTAGAGATAAATATTCTAAAAATCAAAGTTATATTAAGAAAAGACACTTGTCAGTATTTTCAATAATTTATTTCAAGTTGTGCTTCAAATAGGCTTGTTTTATTTGTTATAATTTTACTTTATAAATGTTAATTCTTTTTTTATTACTTTCACCTAAATGACTATAATTTATATGTAAATGAAATAAATATGAAATAATGAAATCCATATGTCGTTATATGAACTAACGCTAGGTTGAAATAATCAATTACCAAATGGTATAAAACTAAGTATTTTCTTTAGTAATAAATTTATAAATTAAAAATTATAACTAAAATTTTATGTTTCTATTTTGTAATAAAAGAAAATTTACAGTTCAAAAAGTCGAGAGCGTTTGATGAAGCTGGTTGTTTCAACAGGAAAGAGTCCCGATATTGCGATGCTCTTTGTCTTAGCCTTTGTTTACTCCACTTTACGGGCTGCAATAAACTAGACTGCAGTTGTCATGGACATTTTTACGACGTTATTTAGTTTATTAGTAATATTTATTAGTATTTTTTGAGCATAAACTCTCGATGATATTAAACACATATGTATACATAGGTTATCTTAACATATGAACAAGATTTATCTAAGCTTGACCCACAAACAGAAACCTCTCATCCGTAACTACACGGTCACTGCTGCAACTGAACTAACCTGGACTGTTTCTGTTTGTTCGACAAATATAACACACCCATCACTAAATTTTAATGAAAATGGAATTGAGAAGCTTCTACTATTAAATAAGATTACAGCCTACTTACATTTAATGTGACTATTAAGTTTGTTGTAATTAAATATTTGTGTTTCTTTTAAATACGGTCATAAAATTTTATAGAGGTAGCAAAAGAAATTATCACCGTTAGTTGAAGTTTTTCGTTGCATATGTGCAGACGGTTGGAATTTTTAATAGTTTGGAAAATTTCCTATCAACATAGCTCGGGTTTGAAACTCAGCCTATGAAATCTAATAATTAATTAATCACTCCCCATTAAGGTACATATATTACTTATGAATTAATTAATATATTAGGATTATACATATAATTTTCATCCATTCACTACCTAAATTGATATTTCAATTTGTATAAGTATTTCATAATGTTATAGAGGTATTAAGAAATCTTTCACATCTCGCTTGATTTTGCTGCTGTCGAAAAATATTGAGATTTGAACTATTTGCGATCAAGGTCTTTAATTTATATTTTAGACGATTATATTTATTTAATAAACAAAAATCTCGAAATAAATTAATCTATAGACCAGAAAAATACATTCTCATAGTTTGGTTTTAACGTGGTAGCTTTAACCAGACAAAAAAACATTAATATACCAAGTAGCGATGGACCCGGCACCCGCAAGGTGGGTCCATGGCATGCTGAGAACTTTCGTCTCGTATGTATTAAATTATAACAAAGCAGATTTTTAAAACTAATACAGCTTAGGGGGTCATATATAGAAATGGAATTTGTTATTTATGTGACGATTGTCTATTGCACTGAATTGTTTTAATGTATGTTATGTCAATGAATACTGTTTTAATATATATTCCAATACTTGTGGTCAAAATGTGATCAACTAGGACTTTGTTTTTATTCATTGATGCCATATTTCTCATTATTTAAATATTGTGCACTCTGAACTAATCTCATATGTGTATTAACAACGATATATGAAACAATTTGAGTGCGATTATCCGGAGGTTTCAGGTTTGACTCCTTTTCACATCGATGGATTTTCATTCAATATTTGCCATTTGAAGTTTAATTCAAGAACACGGAAACATTAATTTAATGTTCTAACATAATAATACGAATGCCTGACTTAAATCATCATTTTATCTCGCAGTATATACAACTGAATTAGAATTTAAAAGATTAGAATTAATAATTTAAGCTCAATAATGTAATCCTTGGTTACAAGTAACATGTAATGCTCCAGTGACTCACTATGGTTTCCACTGAAACCTGATCTTATCAAATTTGACTACTTATCCCGTACTTACAGGCGCCGATTTCTATCTAGCTATAACTATCTCAAAACCTCTGGTACGGCTCAATCATTATGAAGCGTAAATACTTCTTATACTAACGCAATTATTAATACAACCTTTTGGTCCGCGGGGTCTAGTCTTTATTTTTAAGATTTGACATCAAAAATTCGGTAACTGCTAATTTCTTTACTATGTAAACAATGTTGACAGCATAATTGAACACATATATGTCTGGCGTAATAAATGCATTATGGTGTAATGATTCTTTTATACATATAAGTCGAAATATAAAATCAAACTAACAGTCTGACTCAAGTAACGTACACAGAATATAGTTTGGTGTTCTCAATAAAGCGTTAGCCTAGTTAGTTCTGGTACTTTATTATTGTTAATAGTTCGACTTAAGTAATACATATATTTTCAATATTAAACCTTCGCATTCTTTTAACCAAAAGTGCTAAACTAGCAAATAGAGTATCGATTAGATGAATAAATATGTCTTTAATAGTTTATCTACACATTCACTATTTTCTTCCACGTTTAGTCATAAAGTCGTCTGTTCACGGTCAAACTTGGATCAATAAAATGAATTTCAAGCCCAACAACAGTATACGCTTGTGGCATATCGTTAAAATAGTCTGAGTTGCGAGATAATACTTAAACAATATCTGTTGTGTAGTACCCAGAATATTAGTATCAATATTGGGAAAATTATAGAGGTTCCGAATTTACAGACGTGGCGGTAATGACTTGATAGTAAGTATGCGTAAATTAAATATATATTTTTTTAAACTGTAAAATTAGTTGTTGTAATATTAAAAATAAATCCTTAGCATAATAAAAATATCCCAAAAATTAAACAGAAATTAAATTTAATTCTTCAAGTTATGTGATCTTATTTTCTTGCTCTAATTCAAATACTTCATCACATTTCACATAATACATCAGAATATTAATGTTAATATTAGATAATTCTGTCAACTAAATAAAGACCAGCAACATTTTGTAACTAGATAATAATTAGACACGTATGTATATCCAGTCCAAATGGCTACACTGAGCACAGTTATTCTTCTTCTCTCCTATTCCTCTACAGTGTTGTCACAATAATTTCTTCACTTTCTCCTATTAAGGTCTTGCATTATGATGACAGACGTGTGATATTATATTTTTGATGAGTCGATTCTAAACGTACGGTTTATGTTCATTAACCCATGTAGAAACTTCTTTATCCCTTACACTCCTCTTCGTTTATCCAATGTACATATGACAAGCCACAGTCACAATCAAGTTTGTATACACCCTCTTGTTCTAGTACCCTTGAACCAAGTTTGGCTAGGTTTTGTATAAAATAATAAAATGTTGTCAGACGGTGTTAGTTATTTAAAAAAAAAGTGTTTTAAAAAATTGGATCTTTCTGTTTTTAATACTGACATTCATTTAATTGAAACTAATATTTTTCGGATATAAAGTAAAAAACTTCATACTCTCGACATTTCAGCTACTTTTCAGCAACCGTGACCACGGGCAGACGAGACATTGTCATCGGGACAATAATCAGTAACTTAAGTCATAGCATCTTCACTAAATTATATCTCCTTGTCATTTTTGTAATCCTCGCTTGACCACTCGTGTTGTCACGCGGTCAAAACTTCACTTTCCAAATCAATCTCACCTAAACAAAGTTTAGTCCAATAAGTTATTCTGCTAATAGAAAGTATACTTTATTTTATTGTTAATCCATTAAAGGTTGACCCATTTTTTTTCATATCGCAACTGATTGCGAAAGTTATTATTTACAAGAAATAAAAATCTATTTACTGTATTTATTTTATGAGTTAATTTACTTAATATACAACAAAATATCGGAATTAATCCGTACTATATAATAAGTCCGGAGAATTTCTCGCATTGAATACAAATATTTGAATCAAAGGAAAATGAAAAAACGTGAAACTTATTTCCAATATTTACTTAATATATTCCAACATACTAAGAGCACGTATTCATTGAAGGAATAAATCGACATTCAGTTTCTGAATATCAAAAATACAAACAATATTTTGATGTTGAGTAAGGGAGGAATATTAAAATATATTTTTTTATAATGCACATGGTTCCTAGGAATATTATAACCATCGAATTAGTAGTATAGTTTTTGGAAACAAATACATAGAGGTGTCATTGTTTGGTGCACTCATTGAAATTCGGTATGGTATATATTGTTATAATGTTTTCTCTTTCAGTTTTTATGTTTATTAATTCATTATATTTTATTTATGTATGTAATGGAAACTGATATATTAAAATTAAATATATATATATATTTGTAATCTAGAAATAAAGATTTTTTTTAAAGACTTCTTTAATTTACTCGATACTAAGATATCGAAAACTTTGCGTTTGTCCTGACTTATCTTTATAACGACTGAACGGGTTTCAATACAACTTGTGGGTGATGAAGGAGATATTAGAGTAGACTCATTCAATACTTTTCAAATCAAGATTCACCTGACAGAGTAAGAGTTTAAAAAATATTAAATTTATATCAAATTACGTTACAAGCTCTTTCATATACGACTAGGATTTAAACATGACTTTGTCCATGCAAATTTTTAATTGCTTTAGTATAACGATAGGATAACACTTTAAGTTGAATTTTAAAACAAGCATATGTAAATAATAAATTAAAAAAGATTAATATAATTTATATGCCATTTCATCGATTAAACTTCAGAAGAAAATTCTATTGTCAATACATTACTGACAATAAACAGACTTAGTAAAATTGGATTACCAGTGGTGGCCTAGTGGTTAAGAGGCCTCTCATGCACGAGGGCGCGGATTCGATCCTGGCCCGGGCAAGTACCAATGTGATTTTTCGGAGTCATGTGTACTTTCTAAGAGTATTTAGACATCATTGATTAATGCATTCCCAAAAAGATGGTTGATGTTAGGCAGGCGGCCGGTCGTAAAAACAATTAGCCAAATCTGTTAACAACATGTAAGGCAGACCCTGGCTAAACCTGGGAAATTGCCAGGTAGAAAAAGTAAAACTGGATTGCCACTACAAGCTAAGCTATACAATATAATCAACTGTTTCTCAGCAACTACAAGTATAAAGAATAATTAACACTTCGAATTTGTGGTCTGTAATAGAAGTTTATTTACATTTCAAAAAATAGCATAGCATTTGATGAAGCTGGTTGTTTCAGCAGGAATGACTCCCGATATTGCGATGCTCTTTGTCTTTGTCCTTAGTCGTTGTTTACTTGCCTCCGTGTGCAATAAACTGGAATGCATCTGTCCTAAACATCTTTTTATTCGTAACTATTCGTTAGTATGTAATGGTATAATAATAAAATATATTAAATACCACATGTATGCCATTAAATAAGTAAGTAAACAAATGAGTAAATATATTTTTGGCCTCCCCGTTATACCGCGAGTAGTGAAACATTCTTAGATTTTATATGTTTTATTTTATATTTTGTTATATTAATTTAATGAAACCTTTATGAAAGATAGGTATTGAGCGTCAGTTCCTAGAATTTATGTACGTAATAAATTAAAATACTGGTTTCAGTGTGAGCGACAATCAAAGGGAAATTATTAAACTTTAATATCATAGCTATAAGGCTGTAAATTGCTTGCTACATTATATGAACAGATATTTCGTAGAAATTTGGAATATGCTGTATAGGTGACGACTTGTTTAACAGTCAAAAAACTATTTTGACTCTTTTTTTGAAATAAATAAAGTATAGTTACAAGGTATATTTTTATTTTAGTTTATTTGTTTCAATCTCGTATTAAATTATTTATTATAGGTTATCGAATCCGAATATTATGTTTGACTTTAATTACTGTGTTGTTCCTATAAATAAACTACGTGATCGTAAAAATTAATTGTTTTCCAATCGTGAAAGATTTCAAACCAACATGCACAAAAAATGTACAAAAAATGCATTGACAAAACGTAACACTATTTTATTAATTTATTACAAAACATGTAATTTATAAGAAAATAAAATTTCATTTATATTACTAACTGTCCATATTTCCACTGTATTCGTTGTAATATAATAAATGAAAATTATTTTTCTTAATATCAAATATCCAAGTATTATACGTATATTTAGAAGTTTCTCACTTATGCGAAATCTGTATTGAAAATGAAGTGAACATCGTCCGGGTAGAACCGTTTATGGATAAGGTTTCATATAACGTGTGTGGCTGTTGATTCCCGGAACAAACACCTGGCCGTGTGAATCAGAAGATTCCTTGTACTACATACATGAGTAATGTGCTGGCATAGCTGTCCTAACTTTGGGGCTATCATGTAGTCTTAGATACAGGTTATAAGTTTTAATTATGTATCTTTTCATAAATTATAATATCCTTCGAAATGTGTTTCATAGTTTTCCTGGACCGCTGGCTAGCTATGAACCGCTCCCTATATAACTGGTTAAATACAAAAGGCGTAATAATAAAAGGATTAACATTTTTATTTAGATATATTTGTAATTTAAAAGTGCAGAATTTTATAAAAGCACATATTAAAGTAAATATGATAGCTACGCCAAAAGTGCATCTTTTTAAATATTTATCTGTCTGTTTGTTTGTTCCTGCTTAACTCCGTACAAATTGTAACAAGAACACCACTCAAAGGTAGGTCATGGTAATATGTAACTAAGGCTATTTTATAATGGAGTTTAAAAGGAAAAAAGATCTCAATTTGACTTCGTTTCTTGTTATGTTGTATGTAACTAGTCTGTCAATGAAAAGCCTGTACTGAAAATTTCTGTTTATAATAGAAAGATCTTTTCTTGAGTTAGTTGCATTGTTATCAAGACCTGAATGAAACCTCATTAGGTTGATAACACCTTTTACTATGAGCGTAAAACCGCAGACAACAGTTATTTAATATGAATGGACTGTCCTTCAAAAAGTAAACATTGACAATAAGATAGACAGACAACATGCACCTATCAGCATTGTAACGATCAATAAGCAATCTGAATAGAATTTATCCATTTGAACACGTTCCCATCTTTAACAAAATAACTATATAACATGCAAATAAGTGAAAAACATATGTTAACAGAACATAAACAGTCAAACAGGATGGTAAAATTAAAGTTACTGAGAGCATTGTTGAAATTGAGGAATATATTTTATACTCTAGCTCGCCGGTTATAAGACGTTTTCAATAATATTTAATGAAAACAGTATGGAGGCCACATCCGATAACAAAGATGTTTGTATTTGTGTAAGAAATGGTTTGAATTCGAGTGTATGGTAGTTATTTGTATAGTATATTAGTTTGAAATGAAAATAATAGATACTCTCTTTAATTTTCGGATAAATTTAAATAAGTTAAAGAATCCCTCCCACACGTGTCATTCCTTGTTGTGATTAGGAGATATATTTAAGAAGATTTTGAAAAGTAAATGGAAAATGGGTGAATTTTATTTAATTATTACCTTTTTCTAAAATCATGATAATAGAAAATATTGACACAAAATAGATTAAAAAATATTTTACTCTAATACAGGATTCACAATAAAGTAAAGGTTATTTTTATTTTTAACTGTAAATTTATAATTTACTGTAGTGCATCGATACCACATGTGGTATCATGTATTTTTCTCTTTATATCTTAAACAACTTTATAAACTATAAGTTTAGAAGAGTTCTCTTAGTTGGAAGGAAAGATCGTATTGCATAGAGATGAGTATGAGTATAATAAAGTAGTTTAAAAAAATCTACATTGATTTAAATTTTTTGTATTGCACAATTATGTTGCATTTTACCACTCGTCTTTTTCAGTTAAACCATAAAGTTAATAAAATATATTATGTATTGAATTAGTAAAACAAGAAATTAACATTTATTTACTATATTTTATTCTTTATACATAGTTTGCATAATTACTTAAATAAATTGATTTTTTATTCATGACAATTGAAAATACTTTATGGTATAAATAATTTGAACTACTACCATGTAATAAAGATAGTATTCTCCAAAGAGAAAAGTTCATATTTTTATTGCTAGTAATGTAGTAGGAAATATAAATTGAGTATCACAGAGTCTACAATATTTGCCTACTCTATAATGATGTACATTACTTATTGCATGTAGAATACATATACTTTTTATAGCATTTTACATAAAGGTAAAAGTGACAATATATATGCTCAAATATTTGCAGTTGCTAATAAAAGTTTGTTTCAATTTTATTTCTCTTTTACAATAATAAAAAAGGAGTAAGTTGTAGTAAAACGTTTTTCCTTTTCAAAGACTTATTAACAGCTACAATATACTCTCAAAAATTCTTTGACAACCGGATACGGACTACTTAGGTTCTGTAAATCGATTGAAATCAAATTGTTTTTATTTATAATCTCATTTCAGTATGAGTTTCTTTGAACTCTCTTTGACATTGGCTGTACAACTTTTTCCAAGATTATGTATTTTTTTATATCAAATTAGCAGACGGCTTTATTGGTGGAAGGTAGCAACCGCCGCTCAAGGACATCTCCAACATGTAGAATATTACAGAAAGAAGTGTTGCCGACTTTGATTGTTTGAGATTGGGAGGAAAGGGTGGAAAAAGAGAAAGGGCAGGAAAGGGTCGGAAAGGAAAAGGGCAACAGGTTCTCTTACTCATCAGACGAAAATCAGCCCTTGAAGGCAACTTCACGTCAATAGTATGTGAGTGAGTGGTATTTCTTGAGTTGAGCCAGTCCAGGTTTGAACTGTAGTAACTTGACCACAGATAGTCTCTAGCACCTTATAAATGTAATGACTTGTGTCATATTAAAAATATATCATTTCGACGAGTGTCACTTTTGTCTCTGAATAGGACAGTAAATTTTGTGACATTTAACCTTACAAAAACGCAACCGTGTCTTTTTACCGCTAAGATGATTCTGTTCAACTTGACTCCTAAATTCATCAGGTCAGAATAAAAAAAAAGGTATTCAGCGAGGGCTTTTATCGTACTGTTTAAGTTATTATTGTAATTGTCAGGTATTAAAAAACTAGTGCGTCTCTTATAGGTTGCGACTGTTACCTCAACTTTAGGGTTAATATCTGTACCCGAAAAAGATTGAACGTGCTTCTTGTTGTTTGCCATACTAGTTTGATCACATTTTTGTACGGACTTTACTTGGACGACCAGAAACTTGTCTGTTAAAGGAAGTTTCATTATAGATTTTAATATGAAAACCGCAATTAAGACTTCTAGATATAATATCAAGGCAATTAATTAGACATAATATCAAGGCAATTAAAACGATGATTACATTTAAAAGCACATAGAACGTTATGTTGTTTTAGAATACAGCTTAAAGTAACTTGTGGGTACATCCAGTTTTTTATGTTATTTATACGTCGACGACTGAAATAAATGTTTAAACTACTTTAGAAAGACTGAAAAAGACAAAAATAAACTTAAAAAACCAAAACATTAAAAATACCTTTAAGTTAAAGTAGAGAGTAAAATAAATACGTAGAAAAAGTTTTAATTCGAGTGCCGTTGCGTTCAGACATTCTAAGGAAACAGAAAGAAAAACATAATTAAAAATCCAATACTACAACACAAAATAAATAAGCAGTTGCAATAAATTAAAGTGAAAACAAAAAAAAAAATTGCCTGAATATAGTTCGTCTTTAGATTCCTATAAATTGACTAGCTGACCCGACAAACGTTGTTTTGCAAACATATAAAAAAATCTAATTGTATGTATTTTTAATGCCACATTAAAAAAAAATAATACAAAAAAAATAATCAGAAAATCTATGTATATAAAAATGAACTGCTGTTCCTTAGTCTCACTAAAACTTGAGTACGGCTGAACGGATTTACCTTATCTTAGTCTTGAAATGTTTGTGGAGGTTCAGGGAAGGTTTGAAAGCTTAAAAAAATTGATTCATTTCCGGGAAAACCCTAAAAACAGCCCTTTTCTATTTCCCATACAAACGTTTTCTTTGACATTAGATTTGACAACTAACTAATATGTCAATCATTCTGTTCGATTGAAACAGGAGAAACCTGATTTTTAATGGCCTCTAACACGGAATAGAGTTCGCCCGGTTAGCTAAACATATATTACTAATGACGAAACTAACGCGGACGAAGTCGCGGGCAAAAACTAGTAAAAAATAAAAATTAAGAATGAACAACCTTTATGACTTAGGGGTATGAAAAATAGATGTTGGCCGATTCTCAGACCTACTCAATATGCTAACAACATTTCATCAAAATTGGGCCAGCCGTTTCGGAGGAGTTCTCTGTCTAACACTGCGACAACGAGAATATTATATATAGATTAAGCTGAAGAGATATTTAAGTTAAAACGTCGCTTCTAATGCATTCCGCGAAGCTGGTTGTCTCGTTAGAAAAGATGGTTAATATTGCAATGTTCTTTGTCTAAATCTCTGTTTACTCAAGAACATGTGCTACAATTAATGTTACAGCAGTTATCTCGAACATTCCGTACATTTTTGTTATTTATTAATTGCTCCTGATATTGAAACAATATAAATATCAAAACTAAATATAATTTCAATTTCTTGAAGTCGAAATTACAACTGTACCTAGCGAAGGGGATTTCAAAAACATGTTACAATTTATGTCATTAAAGATAATATGAAGAAACAATTTACAATTTTTATTATTATTATACACTTACATGAATTGATTTAGTATAGAAATATAATTCGATTTCCTATATACAAAGGATTTCAATTAAGTAGAAATCTTTATAGCAACTTATATTCATCTTTTGCAAAATCAAGAGATAAAATATATAAAGTATTGGAGGTTAGATAGACTTTACAAAAATCTTTGAGTTCATGTTATAAATGTTAACATTTTTCTTTCCTTCACTATAAATTGACATCGGTTTAAGCTATATCAACTTATAAATATACATATGTGCCAAACCAAGAACTAGAGTTCAAATAGACATGGTTGAATCGATTATACCAATAAATATCTAGTGGATTTTAACCCTTCACTTTAAGGTTAAAAATGGCTTGAACAAATGTTTAAACTGAGCCATTTCATGGATATTTGGAATATGCCGTCATAGGTGACGAATAGGCTTTTCATAGTTCTATTTCGGATTGGACGGTGATAGTTTCAGTTGGATAACCAAATTACTACTTCACAAACGTCAATTTAACAAAATGCACACAGTTGGATGAATGGATGTTAAAGTTGGCGTTTATTTCATGACTGTTTGAGTGTTTAATTTATAACTGTAGTCTTACGTTTATGGTTTTTACTTGAGTTGTTAATTGTACTTCAATATTAGAATTCTTATGGGGCGTTTAAAGTAGATAGTTGGAATCGTGTATAGAAAATAGTCTTAGTAGTATTTTTATGTAACACTGCAACCTATTGCACTTTTCACCAACGCAATGTTGTGATTATTGTTTTGCTCTATACAGTTATAAGTGTTCCACATAAATACTTATTATAAGTAAATTGTTTATATTACTACCACATTTATTTAGCTTAAGCGGTTTGAAATTTTTGTTAAATGCATCTCGATTTTATTAATATTAAAGTTTTTAAAATTTATTCCAGAGCTGTAGGAGGAACTACAAATTGTTTAGCTATATATGAATTTAAGATTTACTTATTTATCTACTTAATGATATGTAAGGGCCACAAATAATCCTGCTTTTATGGAACACACAAACATGACACGCAATCTGAGTATTGGTCATACTTTGTAATCCATCATTTTTTCACAGATGTTTATGGTCATTTCACCATGGTCAAAGAAATGGTCAAAGAAATTTACTACGAGTATAAATTGATTAAGTTTTAGACAAAAATATATAATTTTATATTTATCTTAAAGTGCAACAAAAAGTGAAGGCAATTTTGGTTCAAACAAGTTTGATTTTAATTGAATTATTTTATGTAAATTCAACATTTAAATATAAAATTATATGAAATTTAATGTAAATATAAATTTGGTAGTTTAAATTCCTTATCGCTTAAATGTTCAGAACCTCTGAAATAATATAGTGAAACATGTTTGAAAATGAATAAACATTTGTTCCATTATTTATTCAGTATGAAATTAACTTTACAAGATGTCCTCGTTATTATAACAACTCTAGTAGTTATTATATCAACTAAAGACTATGAAAATAGAAATCATCCTATTCTAAAAGTTTGAAGTTAGAAATTTTTTGAAATATTTTATAACAATATTACTTTATATACAAATTAAAATATGCTATATGTAAAAAAAGAACTCGTGTTGAAATAATTATTTTATTTTAATGAAGACAGGATGCTTGCCGTGCTTATTTTAAAATGCTCAATAGACTTAAAAAAACTACTCTCTTTGATTTGCTCATTCATATTCGAAAACTGTCTGATTTCTTTTTCTAAGAAGGAATATTTGTTCTGCCTTTTTGAAACAATGCAGAACTATTGACATATTACATATTAAGACACAAAATACATACTATACAATTTCATTATAGCCAATACATAATTTTTTTATGTCTTGTTTAACGTATAATGTCTTCATAATATATGAAAATTTTTGCATCAAAACAGCAGGTTAATCTATAAGCCTCTTCTATCATTCCAGACCTTACTCTACCATAAATGATTTTTGTGCAGTTTTTAATTAGTATTTGGGCTTAAAATATTTTAATTCTTTGGCAAATTTAATGATTCTTATAAATGATTCTTTGAGTGATGTGTTAAGTCAGAAAACCAATTTTTTTTTTTGCGATAAATTGCAACGGGATGTATTTCTAATTAACTTGTCTAAAGTATCTTAGAGTCTACACCTGAAAGTTTAATTTATTTTAATGCTAACGTTTTTAAATTATTTTTTTCAATGTTGTTACAAAGTTTATAGGAGTTAAATCAATTAGAGTATTCTGTTATTTGCGTCGTGTATATTTTATACAAGTAAGCTTTCAACCGCGTTGATTTCACGTGAAATTGAAATCCTATTACGAGAGAAGCAAGCAACGATTTGACTCCCATTACTATGATACACTCTATTTTAATTTAAAATTTCTCTTTAATGCTGGTAATTTCTTTTTTAGGATATGCAAAAAACAGGGTACAGAGTTTTGATCACTGAATATCAACTCAACTTTTTTCGACCTTTAAAGTTACTTTCTCTTGAACTTTGTGTCTTTATATAAGACTGACATATTTTCTTTCTTTATGTGATTAAGGACTACTTCGTTAAAATTTATAAATACATCAAAGTTTTTCTTATTAAGCTAGAAAATTAACAATCTTGTAACTAAAATGAATTTGAGCTCCTTACGACGTGTACTTTATTAAATAAACGAAAATAACAAGAAGCTGATTAAATAAGATCTCAAATTAATAAATTTATATATAGATAATTAATTATTAATAAAAATTTTGAACTTGATGGGTTATTGTGGAATATGAATTCGTCAATAAAGTTACTCTTTTTTATTTATTACGTTTGTCTTTCCTCAAAAAAAATTATTATTCGTATGTTTTATTACGAAAAACATATTTTATTTCTGCAGTTTTATTTTATAGAATAAAAGTTAAATACTCGTATGTTAAGTGAATAGATATTGTAGGGTAAAAATATTTTAGTTAAAACGGGAAGAGTTCTAGTGGAATTACTATTGCATTTATGTTTATTTTTAAGTAAAATGTATTTTTATCATACTCCAAAAATGAAGAGGTTTTAATTCGATTGTACATATATATATATATATGTACTTTGTGTATAAGTGCATTATTTTTCCGTTTTAAATTTAAGAATAAAATTTTGTATTAATGTTATATTTACATTGTTTTTTTTTTCTATTTTAAATGAACCTACATAAAGACATCGTGATTTAAAGAAATTTTAACATTACTTTAGTTAAATATACGTGTTTATTTTTATGTTAAAGGTGGTAAATGAACAGGCGGACCACTTGATGGAAGGTGATTACCGTCACCCACGGACATCCGCAACATATTTGTTGCGGATTCGTTCCCAACCTTTGTTTTTTTTTAGGAATATTGAGGAGTGGGAATAAGGAAATGGGAGGAAAGGGATAATCAAAGGGCAACCGGCTCTCTCACTCATCGGACGAAACGCAGCCATTAAAGGCTACTTCACGCCGATCTTCTGTAAGAGGGTGGTACTTCCCCGGTCGAGCCAGCCCATGTTCGAGCTGTAGTAACTGACCACAGCTAGGCTCTACCACCTGTATTATAAACATGGAAAAAGTGTTCTAATAATAATAAAATTTCCCCGAAATAAGTTAACGTAATGGGATCTAAGATTTTCAAGAGTATTCATTGAAATAAGAACAATACTTTTCGGATTTCGTTTTATTCCGATCCGAAGTTTCCGTCGACCCGATCGATCCGATCCGGTCAGCAATCGTCAGCACTACCGTGATGACAGTTGCTGCAAGGTAACCGAATCGTTGTTTTTATTAATGTTATTAACTCGCAGTAACTCCAAAAAATATTAAATCTTATTTCAATCGGTTAACGTCCAAAATTTATATTTAGTTTCAATTAATCCATCAAACTTTTATTACACTTTAAGCATATTCGTTTTTTTGTTCAATAAATTGAGTGACAGATATTTGTAAATTTCATAAAAGTAGTATTTGGAGTGTGCTACAATGTTATAATGTCGAATATTTTGTTTTTTTTTATATTATTAAATAAATTAGTACAATAAATGAATGGCAATCACACAATTATAACTTTAATCGAAATGTTCATTGATGCTGTTTTCGGGTTCGTTTAATGAGAACAATTTATGAAACGTACATAATACCGTTTTGTAATTTTGAGCAATCAAACATAAAAGACGTTTTAATATTGAATATAAAGAAACTTAGTACATGTACCCTAAAAATATGCCGTTGTTACGTTGTTTTTTTTAAAGAGAATTTATTGTTAATGTAATAATATTATGATAGGTCGTATGTGTAAGAAGAAAAGTTTAGAGGAATTATTTGACATATTACCATCATTAAATAATCCCTTAACATTTCTTGTCAAAGGGTGGGTGGTAGCCCATGCACATCGTCTGAACGCTTAGAAATGTAGAACAATACATGCCTCGCGGTGTTTCTTTTCAACTAAATGCAGGATTATCTGCTTTCTGAGGTTTATTCTGAGAGAATAGCATGGAATCTTGTGATAGTCGATGTCGAGTTGAGAGGTTTCTTCTCCAAATGAACGGCAAAGTATTTGCAATGCCCCCTATATTGTAGATGTTCAGTCTCGGAAATAATAATTTGGTACCCGATGGTTTGATCCTGTACTATCTTATTGGAATTAATAGAAAAAATCTTTTTGCTAGTGACTTTCAAATTATGTTTAAATGGAACGGAATGATCGCTACTTAAAAAATAAATTAATACATATGTTAACCAAACGAAAATGCCAGCATTCACCTTTATTAATTGATTTCAAACAGAACATAATTGTTCCTACTTGTTTCTGCAAAAAGACATGGAATTATTTATCAGCTATATTTATGTAATTTTCTAATAACTAAACCTTACTGGATAGTCTCAATAAAAAATATTAAATAGTTTTCATAAACGTTTGCATTAGTAAAATAAATAAGATTTAGCGACACTACATGTCCTTGAACTATCATTTTGCCATTGTCTGAACTTTCAAATGTCTCAAAAACCATATTATTAAAAAATTAAATAATTTTAAATAACTCTATTTCAAACCTTCATTATATACTCAGTCAGGTTTGAATTACTCGTCAATTGAATTGCTAGTCATTTAAGAGAATGTAAAGCTGATAATCCCTGCAACTGCAAATTGTATTTCTATTAATACGTATTATTGCAATTCTAATACTCGGACCAGTTTAATAATTTTCCATACTAGAAATTGAATTTAGGGACTTATATTACATACAGTGCTCTGTTTGATGAACTACAGCTTCATTAATTTGAAAAAAGTATTGGCTAACTATCCTTCAAATAACTAAAAAGTATGAATACATCTGACTGGTTTTATCTGTACATATAAAAGAAAGTCGTGTTAGTAACACTATTTATAACTCAAAAACGGTTGTACGGGCGTGGCCAAAAATTGATGAAGAGATAGCTAAAGACATAGGAAAGGAAATAGGATACTTTTCATCAGATTGCAAAAGAAAAAATATAAATAAGTTGATCAAATTCAAAATATTCTTACAAGCTGTCCTTAAGGAGAAATAGAGTTCGCCCGGTCAATTATACATTTCTAATTTTGAAACTTTGAAAGTTTGATATAAAAAAAAGTTCGGATTAATTTGGACACATCTTATTAAAATGACAAATTTGAAATTTGATTTCAAAAACATATTATGTTTAAAATTATTATTCATTTACATCACTCTATTTATGTTCAAAGTAATATATACCGTAAAGCTAATGATCATGACAAATAAACAATTCAATATTTACATAATATAAAAATAAAATTTTAATAAAAACCCCCAACCCTCCAAAAGGCACTCCAGGGTTACATCTCCTATCTTCGAGCCCTAACAGATGACAGCTCAGTGGTTCAAGAAGACATTAGTGTTTCAAACGTCAGATCCTACATACGTATGTATGTTTGCAAGAAAACTGTGTGTGTAACATTTTATATCACACCTAACAAACGACATGATGACCTTGTAGACCTGAACCGATTTCCACCAAACATATTTAAGAACACTCTCGACGGATATACCTTTAAACGAAAAAAAAAACGCATTAAAATTGGATCATCCGTTTAGGAGCTAGGTGGCCTCAGACAGACACATACACACACCGACACACACACAGACACGTCAAACTTATAACACCCCGTCGTTTTTGCTTCAGGGTTAAAAAGGAAATATAGAAATTTCGTAGGAAAACCTAATAGAAAATCTAATAGGGTAAATATGTAGAATGCTTAATTCGCCAAATACGTGAGGACACGATACCTTGTAAGTAAGGCAACTGGAACAAGATATAATGGAGGGCTTAGGTTTGAAATTGCTCGTGTCGTTCAATATTCATTCTATACTATCTAATTTATATTTAAATTTAATATCTCAACATTACTTTTAAGCTAAAAAAACTCAGATTCTTAAATTGTTATTACACGGATCTCTCTGTTAAGTTTCTAAAATGTTTTTAATAATTGGGTACATTATAGTTGAAATTTATTTTTAAGTAAACTTGTAGCGCCGTATGTTGGATGAAATTCATGAAGCCGGATAGAAAAGAGTTCCAATATTGCGATGTTCTTCGCCTTAGCCTTTGCTTACCGAACTTAGCGTAGTGCAATAAACTTCGGTTCAGATGCCGTAAACATTTTATTGTTATTTATTCTACTTCAATTTAAAAAATGTTATGTTTTAATAGCAAATAAACGAAAGAATTTATATTTTTATAAAGAATATAATAAATTTGTAGAAATTATTAGTGTGATATTTACAACTATGAGCTAGAAAAAAATATTAGGTTCGTAACCTATATTTTTTCCATAACGATTTCATTAATCAAATTGTGTAACTAGTTATGAAGTAAGGTATACACTGTGATACATATTAATTCGTTAGTATAAAGGCTTAATATAATTATAAATTGTTTTTCAAATTTATGTAGAATATATATTGTAACGTTTTCCCCGAGGGTTATTTACCTCAAGCACGAATGCACAAGTCTTAGCGGCTGCATTCGACAACTCTATCGTGTATCCAAAACCTAGAATTTTCCTTACATTTGTTTCGTATTTTATTACGGAACTGTTTTATTTCAACACGTTTGTTTGAAGTAACATGTAGGGATATAGATTTACTTTTATTTGAATTCTTACAAAAAATAATATTATAATTAATATTCATATGAGAACAGGTAAAATTTATGTCATATATGAGGCTATGCTTTGTTCTCTGCTTTCCAAATATAAAATAAGTTTATAAATCGATCCAGTATACTGGTGGCGAATTTCATTGTGTTCAATGTTTACGAGCACGCTAGAAGTTTGTTAACAAAATGACTCTTAATTCAGCTTTGTGTTGATTATATGTATGTTACAATATTGATGTTATATTGAAGCAGGCAAAAATATCCTTTGCATTTCTATGCTGACATCAAATATTCGTGTTCCTGATATCAGCATGAAGTAGTTAATATATATATTCCAGTTGCCAAAAAATAAAAAATACGGACACAAAAGTAACAAGTCTATTTTCGGAAACGTGCAATACAACAAGTCTCGTGAAATTGATGAAGCTGGTTGTTTCAACAGGAAAGAGTCCCGATATTGCGATGCTCTTTGTCTTAGCCTTTGTTTACTCCACTTTACGGGCTGCAATAAACTAGACTGCAGTCGTCATGGACATTTTTAAATGTTATGCTCCTTTTACTTTTGAATAATATACTTATACTATATTATTTTTTAAATATAACAGTAATGTTATACTATTCAAACTGATATAATAATAAGTTTTCCTGAAAATTTTACTAATAAATGTACGTATTTTCTTGATTAATAAAAGAATAATAATAAATTCAGAAATATTTTCTTTAATTTATCAAACTTGGTTTTTGTGGCTATAAGCGTAAGTATGTATATTTCGTCTCCGAAATAATAAGTTTTATATAGTAATTGTTGTTTAGTAACAATATTATACAATTTCTAGCCATATTGGTTTCAGCCAACTTTCTTATTGAAATGTGTTCTGTGTTTACCATAAAAGTATTCTTCATTTTTACTTGGGTGTATTTACTTTGTGATTAGATATATTTGTTCTCCATACAGAATGACGTAACATGTCATCGTTTTCTGTTACGGCCACGACACAAGACCCGACATATTGCTCGAGGGAAGTGCCAATATTGATGGTGTATTGTTACTGAAATTGATTTAGTTCTCATTTAATGATGTTCTATTCATGTTTGTTAACTATGTTCAGTCTAATCTGAGTTCTGACATATGTCATCTTTGTCATTTAAATTAAAAACGATTTCCAGAACAGATGTCTCAGTAAAATTAAGTTTAGATTGCCGAATGATAAAATTATTTTCATTTTTAATTTATTTGTCTTTGTAATACGGTATAAATTTGCTTAGACATATTTTGTTACTATTTTATGCTGTAAATATTTTGAAAATATTACTAAATAATAAATTCTTTAAAGTCAAAAATATTTATGGAATTCTTTTAAACGTAGAACCAAAATGCAATTTTTGTTTTGTTTAAAAAAATGTGTTTCACAGAAGACTTTATAGTGAAATGAAATAAAAAAGTATGATATTGATAAATGTAAATAAAAGCTAAGAGAGGTTTTACTACGCTTATGGTCAGTATTATTTTTATCTTTTTTAATCTATAACATTATTAAATTGTCAGCTTATACCGGTACCTTTGCTTACTAAGTAATTTCATAATGGAGATAAGATTTCAATTTTGAAGCAATATGATAAATGAAAAATATTTATTCGAAAATATGTAAAATAGTTTTATTTCTTTTCAGATACTAACTATTATTTTGTTACAATCATATAGATTCTTGTTTTATGTATCAAAACACTGAATTCTCTTTATATATCCTATAGCTCGAAGGAAATCTTTGTTGCAAGACGAAGCTAGAAGCCTTCATAGGTGTATATTGTTCGTGAGGTGTTGTTGTATATTTATATTATTCCTTTGTTGAGAGTCAAAGGATTTTACTAGATCTGATCGTATATTTTCCTTGAGATACAAAATATACATCAAAATATTAAAGTTCGCTTCATATTTTATTTTTGTTTCGTCACTATTCAAATATTTGTTACAGTTTTCAATTATAACATGATAAACACGGAAATAAATATTTGAATGGTATATTTGCAGTTTTTTGTATGCATTTAAACAATCCGCTAACTGAAATTAAAAAGTATATGTAAATAGAATATTTGCAAGCGCAATTTTGATTATTTTTCACCTCATTTTTGTTTCAGTTTAATTTTTTTTTAAAAACACAGACTTATTTTTTTAATCTATGGAAAATAATGTTAAACTTTAACTAAGCACTCATAATAATAAATCTGTAGTTTTTATTTTAAGCATTATGTCTATGATATATTATTTAAGTTTTTTTGTTTGTTAATCCTATATTTAATAAGCTCCTTGTAAAACTGTTTATTAGTAAGTCATAAAATCTATTTGTTTATAAAGTACCTACAACTACAGACAGAAAAGAAATTCGATGATTTTAAAATTTGGGAAAGATTAAAGAAAAAAGCGAAAACTTTAAAAAATTATTATTGCTCAAAATATTTTCAGGGAACTATTGTTTGAGAAAATCTGAATTATCTTATCAAAAGGAGGATAGCAGTCATAAAAAAACCATTATTTTTTTAAGGAAAAAGTTATTACTGTCAAGGAGTATTGATCTAGTGGAACAACTCCAATAATAATTAACAGTGTTTGTTGAGGTAGAAAGGTCTTGGAGCGGAAGAAATTAATTTACTGAGAGTACATCACTAAGATATCTTGCTTGGAATAAGGTGTGGCTTGTTTGATAGCGATTTCTGTTCAAATTTTTTCTTTTTATCTTTGCCTTACTTGTGAAACCATCTATATAAGCTTGTAGAAAACAAAAAGATTTTGATGACACGTGTTTTATGTTTCCTCTTAAATGTAAAAAACTAACAGTACATTTTCTTTTTACATAAAAAGCTATTCTCGTAAACTGTAACTTTTATTTTTATTACTATTTGCTTTTAGGGGCAACTTTATTGCAACTTTCAATTATGACCGCAAAAGGTTCCACTCGATTCAGACCAATTTGTAGTTTATTTTTTACTGACAAATATGTTTCTTTTATTCGTAAAAGTTTTTATTATAAGAATACTCTTGATTTTCTTATCATTAAATTGGTGTAATTTTTTTTTCTATATACCTCATTTATGTGTATACCTCATTTATGCGGTTTATTACTGCAACATTCTTCGAGATTCCATATCAAGGAGAATATATATTACAAATTTTTGGTTTCTAATTAGAAATCTCATATTGGCGCAATAAAATTTTCATTTCTTTCTCTCGGAAAGTCATTGACTGTTCGGTGTAGTATTTCGAAGACTTAAATATATACAGCTAAAGTTACATTCACCCGCATGTTGCTGGCGGCTTGATTGTGACTGTGGTTTCTTATACATTGAACACACAAGAAAATAAAAACATCTTGAACAGTAGTTATATCTGTACACACATACATATTCACACCTTTACATATACAAGGTAAATTTAGCCAACCCTTAATACAAGATACATAATTATGGCTATTATCTTGAACGAATTGCTCATAAAGCTTTGAAATTGCTCATTACAGACAAGATGTTTGATTAGACATCGAAACGGGTCCCATAGTATAATATAAAAAAAATAATTTTAAAAGAAAATAGTAAAACAAATCTCATTAACATTCAACTAATCAATTGTTTACCTAATCTTGTAATGATAAATATATAATACTTGACCAATTTTCTGTTTTAAATCAATTCAATACAGAACAATCTTTTTAAAGTGATAAGAAAGAAAGAGAAGTTTAAAAATATTCAGAAACTATCCTACAAAAATGTAGGTCGGTTTAAGTTTGTTAACAATTTAAGAATTTCTTCCATTGTCTATTTGACTCAAAGCAAACTTGAATCCGTACATTCCGCTTTTAAGATCGGATAAGTAGAAAGGATGAAACAAAGTGCAAAGCTAACATTTCACATTTAAAAAGAGAGACATTAAATTTATTTTTTTTTGAATATAAAATAACATACATGCATTATATTCAACATTATTATTATTATCACTACATAAAATACAAAAAATTACTTGCATTCGTCACGTTTTAGATCTTTATTAAAATATTTGTATGAAATGAAAGCAAAAGCTTCAGAATCATAAAATGACCTTTAAATCTAAGATGTTATATATGAGATGAATCCAAGTTTTATCGTTTCGGAAGAATTATTGTGAATTTAACATCGACTAGAACATATTTATAAGTTTTTATTCAATTTAGTCAGAATATATGGAGTTTAGAAGTCAGTGGTGGCCTAGTGGTTAAAAGGCCCGCCCTCTCATCCATGAGGACGCGGGTTCGAACCTAGCAAGTATCAATGTGATTTTTCCGAGTCATATGTACTTTCTAAGAGTATTTAGACATCACTGATTAATTCATTTCCAAAGAGGATTGATATCAGGCAGGCGGCCGGTCGTAAAAACAATTAGCTTAAACTATTTGTAAAGACAGACCCTGGCTAAAGCTGGAAAGATGCCAGGTAGAAGAAGTTTCAATATAGTCATAATTATTATTTTGATTAAAAAACACAAAAATTAAAAAAAACGTGCTAAATATAATTTCCAAGAAAATAATTTGGAAGAGATCTTATTAATAGATCTCTTAATTTGTTACTTACAATTTCTCATTAAAAATATTTTTCGATAAAAATAAAACAAATATAATCTAAGAAAAATAAAATTATTTAAATCAACATAAAAACTTAAGTACGAGTATACTGTTAACAATATTATAATAAATAAATAAAAGCAATCAGCCAACATATTTTTCAATATTTGAAAAGTCTGGCCACCCGTCTTCTGTTTCATTGACAGCTGGTTTCTTGTCCAACTTAATATCTTTGACAGTCTTGTCTTCGGTTTTTGTATTTTCATTCAAAACTTTCGTATCCTCCCCTCGACTTATCCTTTGATATTTCAAAATTAAATCTAGAATTTCGTGCTGCATTTTCACTTTTAGTGTACTAGTTAGATTCTTCATGACGTTACCCACATATTGTCCGAAAACGAAGTCTTCGTTAATGTTGTGTGTGATAAATTCTCTACCCAATTCAACTAATACGTCTTTGATTAGATTAGACGCAGTGGATTCATTTGCTGGAGAGGGATATGTTTTTGACATATTCCGCCGTGTTTTATCATATTTTGGTCTCATTGCAGGCGGACCTATTGCTACAGACACGATCTCGTCATTTTCCATTTCATCATATTGTAACGGCTTGAGATGACCTGATGGCTGAAAATTATCAATCAAAATATAGCAGTGGTTTATTTTACTTTTATATTCATTGAAATGACATGGACACTTTACAAAGAGGAAAAGTGTCTCTAATGGTCATCGTTGTCAAATGATATAGGATTATTCATGTAATGTATCATAAATTGTACCTTCTTCCTCATTTCTTTCGGTATCTGGGTCGAAGGTCGGCGTTTTTTGTCACTTCGAGGCAACATGTGCCTTTTGGCGACATAGTGCGGATCTCTTTGGAGGTCTTTTCTGGGTCTTCTATCAACATATTGCCAAGCTTGCTGAAATAAATGAAGAAATACACTTTTTTGTAAACTTTTCTAAGTATTTACTATAATAATAATTAACTATAATAATAATAATAATATTATCTGTTAAATATATTCGTTGAAATCATATTATTGATTTTTTAAATATCTTTTCCTGCATTTGAGTTTATTTGATTAAAATAAATTGCCCCAACAATTATAATTAATAATATTAATTTTAATCCCGTTAACATCAGCAGTAATCAATTACTAAAAAATATATATAATAATAATTAAGATACAAGTACTTTTTTATTCATAAAATATAAAATCCCCTTTTTACTACTTATCGATGCCAGGCTTTCGCTACTTTAAATATGTAAAGCGTGGGTGAACGATTAGAAGTTTTCTTACCTAACTACAAGCATAAAAACCGATCTAAACAACTTACAGTAATAGCTATGGTAAGAACCAGAAGGAAAATGGACAACCTATTTGCGTCCATCCCGTTGTGAAATATACAAACGACTGTTCTTTTTCCACTTTTTCCTCTGAGGCCAACAATTGTTTGTTATCTAAATACTCTCAAACAATGAACCAACACTTTTGTCCAATTGTAACAGAGTCATAAACATTGCTATCATGTGAAAGACATTTCTCGTATATTACAAATAAAATGTTTATTTTTTAATAGTTATTTCGTTCTATCATGATTAAAATATATGTATATTTCTACTACAAAAAAAACCTAGTTAGTCGATATATATTTGAGTTCATATAACACGTGTAAAAACACGAGTCCCGCAAAGTTCCCGGAACATCTCAGGACTGCCGAAAGCGTTTCGGTGTAACAAGTTTTATGTTGAAATAAAAATAAATAAGAGACCAGCTGTGTTGTTCACACCGACCTCCGGATTAAGTTAGAACTTTAGAACAAGTTCTAGACTTAATACATAAGTTTATACAATATATTTTCCTAGCCTTTGGAAGTCTTCATTGAAATTGTATTTATGTATTTGTTTACTTATATCGGTATTACCAAATTCGTATGATTAAAACAATTTGTTTGAAACAAAAAGGTTAACAATGAATCTCTTAATTCATAAATATAAATGAATTTGCTTGTTTTTTTATTTAAGCAATTTTAAATTATTAATTTCAAGATTCAAAAAAATTCACACCAAACAACTGTTCGTAATGTAAAATCATAAAACGTTAATGGAATTTATTCGGAACGCATCAAACTTTTAAGTGGGATCGTTTGTATTCCACGAGATTTTAAAACGACCAATCATTTGAGCCCTCTGAATGGTCATATACTCCGTTTTATTCGTACTTTGTTCCACTCTTGAGAAAGCAAGCGGATCAACTTATAGTGGTCTCGTCATGTATGTTGCGAATACCGCAAAGTTGTACAACTCAAAAGCAACTTTGCAGATTTAATCAGAACGTCATTACAAATAAAGGGAGGTTTATTTCAAAATTGATAGAAAACCATAGATGACTAGAAGGAAAAAATTCTAAAACTGACTTATTAAGTATTTTTAAACTTCATGTTGATAAAAAAAATATAGATTTAATTATTAATTATTTTAAATAATGATAATCAACATGCTAAGTACGTATATGCTAAAAGAATTAACTATGTTAGATTAATAATACTTTATAGAAAATACACAAAACATTCGGAATTAAAAGTATAGACGTTTCAATAAAGTGCACTCGAGGACGTTCCCTTTGCACCACACACTCTAATATCATGTCACGTCTTATGCAAAGTTGTTAAACTCTCAACCAACTCTCAACTTGTTTAAGCTTGTCTCGGATTATTTTAATTGTAAGCGACCCGCAACATGTGCTCGGTTTTGTTAAATGGTCATTTATACACGAGATTACAACAGCATAAGATATGTAAACACACAGAGCGACAGTAAGAAAAAATATGTTTACAAGCTTTTTAACGATTTTTAGTGTACCGTAGTTAATAACATTACATTTTCGTCTGTACAGGATGTTTTTACTTAAAATAAAATTTAATATCAGCTTATCAGTACGTAGTTTTTATTTATTTTTTATTCTTTTCTTGATAGCCATTCTGTTTGCTTAATTATGACCGTGGAATAATATTAAGTATGATTGATAGCCTCACGTAAATAAATGTGTTATTAAATGTTACAAAATGAATTTTTATTTTTAAAAGACTTAAAGTTTTGATTGTGAGTGTGACAAAGTATTAGTCATGTTTCTATTTTTACATTGTGTGTAGGTATAAAGGAGTACAAATAAAAATAAGTATTTACAAAAAAATATACTATAAAAAATGGAGGATATAAAATATTGAAAAATATTTAAAGTGAGAATAAAATATTATAAATTGGAAGTCACAGAATCGTAATATTGAAATATATAAAATTCGGGCAATTTTTCAACAAGATTCCATAAGTCGACTTCCAATAGGAAATATGCTCTGGCTCTGAGTGGCATATATGGAGTGTTGTGATATAGAAAAAATTATTTCTTTCTATCTTCTCTCGTTTTTTTTTGTTTGTGTACAGTCAGAAAGGTACACCGCAAAAAAATATAATAAGGAGCATTTATATTTTATTAACATCCTTTTATTAATAACCTATCACGCACTTGGATATGAAGATTTAGCATCTTGTATTAAAAATTTAATGAAATTTAGAACTATGTAGATGATGGATATTCTTGGTGGGATAAAAAGATGAGAGCCTAACTACAAAATCTTACCATCTACATTCTGTTGTTATCCGTTTCCAGTACCACCATATAAGAAACAACAGAGGACGCACATCCCAAAATACTACTAAAGAGGGGGAAAACTTTTTTTTCGGTGCAAGTTTCGCTTAGGAGCAGAATATTAAAGCGCTTTTTATTTGTAACTGAGATCGAAGTACCTCATACATTCAATACCTCAACCACTAAGTCATTTCCATGAAGTCACCAGCTATTTGGTTTTTAGTCTCACACAAAGCTTTAGAAACATAGAGCCTTAGCTTTATGTTCACAATGATATCAAAACTTGTCTAAAATATAAAATAAATAAATGGAAGTCATTTTCTCTCAAAATATAAAAGTAAAAAGAGTCAGGTATTAAAACAAATGAGAAACAACTTTGTTTTTTATTTCTTTTAACCATTTGAATATCATTTCATGGGCGCACACAATTTCACCGAACCCGCATAAAGCAAATCACTGCAGTCGTAGTTATTTCCGACATTTCACCCCTAAAAATTCATTTCAGACAACATCCCAAAGGCTTTTGAGTTAGCATAAAAAAAACTAAAACTTGTGTTTTACTGACCCCAGCAGAAAACCAGCGTAAATTGACCACAGTTTGAACTGTTAGTTTCGATTTTGTGATATAAATGAGAAAACATTTAAGAGTTATCAGGTACCACGAAATACTGGATGTCGCTTTAGTCATAAAAGTTTAAAAATAGAGCATTGGAATTACCTTTTGTGTTTTATAAATACTCGTTATACCTAATAACCAAATAGTTTTTCTCTGAATAAAAGGTTTTTCTGAACCTGAATCTTATTATTTCGTTAGCATAATTAACATTCAATGATGAAATGGTTAAGCTATGGAATTAAAGCTGTGTTTATGTCTTGGTTCATAAAAAAAAATACGTTATGGCTTTCAACATAAATCTCAATGAATTGATTTATAATTTAATTGAGATATAGATCTATCGTATCAATGCCAGTCCTTAGAAGCATTTTATTCGTAATTTTTATTAATCGTAGTAGTAAATATAATTTTAGTACATCGAAAAAATACTTTGGGCTACATTTGGTAATGAAACAATTTAAATTTAAAATGTATAGGTTGGTAGCATAAGATTTAATATAAATTTGTGAGGCTTCCAAACTTATAGCCTTTAGGGGTAAAGTGTGGTAAATAAATTTCGAGCTGTTCCTCATAAACAAGCAACCCTACAATATAACAAGATATAATTTATATGTGACTAAATTGAATAAACACTTTTTTCGTAAACTGAAAAATTAAGGCCAAATATAATGTTCATAACTATTAACGACATTGTAAAATACGGTCTCTAAAAAAATTAGAAATCCATTCAATCAGATCACAGAATATGTTTTAACTAGACGTTTTTCCACTAAGGCATTCATGCCAGGCATATACATAGGGAAGTGAAAATGCAAGGGTTCCGTCGTTTTTCTCTCCCTTTGAAACTCCTTTAACTTATTAAGCAACATACTGGAACTCGATGAATCGGTTGGCAGCGTGACTTTGTCTGATTGGTGGTAACTATGTCAGCGTCCAATATGACCTCCTGTTACCTCCCACAAACAAAAATATTAAAGTGAACCCAAAGTTTTAGGTCTGTACCTCGAAATGTAAAAGGTAAGGTAATATAAAATGTATGAAAAATATTTTCTGCGAATGTAATAAAATCTTTTCAAGTGGATCTGTACTCGATCTCTTACTTAAAAATTTCCATAAAACTTAATGTACCTAGGAAATGAGAATCCGTAAAAGTGATTCCCGTATTTCAATCTGCACTGCGCTCGGGTTACCGACTAGCATCTCTTGATTTATGCAATCCCTTAAAACATACATTTGAATTAAATACATATATATTTTAACTTACTACACTATAAAGTAATTTTTTTGTTAAAAGTGAGAACTAAAAATTATAACTGTATACAATTTAAGTAAAACTGGAATTATTACATAAATAATAATTCGATGAAAACAAGCAATAGACCCCGTCGCTTGATATCATATGCGTGATGAATGTATGCATGGGCTGCCTTTTTCCAATAAAATTTTATTACATCGTACAAATAGGGGTTAGTTTGTAAATAAAATGGAAAATGCAGTAAGGAATGCAAATAACGGCAAATGAAAATACACGTTATGATCATCAACAATATGAAACTTTACCAATATATCACACTTGATTATCCTATGGTCTGGCTGGTTAACGATCCAATTTCTTAATGGTTCATTTGTTTGTGGGAATTCGTTGCCAACATTGTCAGCGTTTTTAATATTAAGTGCAGCATAATTTCGCGCTGCGGCAGCGTAGTTCCAGTTTAGTTTAAAGCCTAAATAAATCACTTGAATTGTTGAATGTGCGTGAAAACCCGCGGACTATGTGATTTGTACAAAGCAAGAGCGGTAGCGAATAGTATATACGAGTATGTATACCTATTTTTACTTGTTAATTTACAGTCATTTATAATAAGTTTTCACTTGTAACTCAGATGTTATATATGCAGTCTGACGTTGTTATCATTTTCAATATAATAATTGACTTTTGATTTTATATAAAATGTTAATATTATTTCAATTCCATTTATTTTTGTATTACTATTGAGATTAGTTGTACATTGTACTAGTCTTATATAAACGTGTATAAACTTAGAGTATTTCTTCTTGGAACATACACAAGCTCAATGCAAGCCACCACCGATCCCATTTGTTAACTTTACGCTCAATTGTTTGGATGATGTTCGCGTTCCCTGACCCCGCTTTCACACAAGTTGCCAGTCCAACTATATTGGAATTAATGTCTCTATATAAATGCAATGAAATATAAATAATTTTATTTAAAAACATATTATATACAATATTTTATATCCAGCAATTTTCTTTAAACAGCAGTAAAGTCGCTTAAGTCTTGTAAATGTTTGCTCCAATGTCGTGGAAAGCCAACATTATAACAAATGTTTCTTGTTCCACAAACAATAAACCATTTAGTATATAGCACTAACAATATTTTACGTATTAAAAGTTTTGTTTTAGAAATATATTTAAATTTGTGTAAACAATCCAAATGAGAAAAGATCGAACTTTAAAGAAGTGTGGTTAATATATGTATTATAGATATATGGATGAGACAATATTGAACCTTTGGGACATCGAATCCTTAATGCAAGTACATTAACAGAGGTTATATGACTAATACAGAGCATATATGATATTACAAATACGAAGCTAACTTGTACATAATCTCGAATAACCTACAAAATCACGATGATTTACGAAGACAGATTGAAGAGTAAATATAATAGAAATGAAATTATTCAAAATCTTTTTCGTTTAAAGTTAACACTATTACGTACTATATGGCGGATTTGTAATTAAATTCATCTAGAAGTATTTATAAAACTTACCAATTGAGGTAGAACCACATTATTATTGTAATAAATAGAACGTTTAATATATAATAAATTTAATCTTTTTCTTATATTTCGTTATTTTTAAGTACAAGTAGTCCCAGTTTTATTCCCCTTCTAAAATGACTGAAATAGTGTCACCAGGAATGATTTAAAAGTTGTTAAGTGATTATGCAATAAACATTGACGTAATCATATACAACTAAATATGTATAAATTTATAAGGAGGATGAAAAATTATTCTGTTAGTAGTTTGAAATAGTCAAAATAGTATTTGGAGTTTGTTAGAGTTGTATATTTACTCATTTACATATACTCCTACTAAATGGCTATTAGTTCTAGGATCCATATGTTTACCACTAGTTTGCATTATTACAGAATACGAGTATATGAAGATCTGTTTCTTTATCAGTGATCTACTTTAATGTAGTGAGCGAAGATTATGAATGAAAATCAAAAATCTACAACCAAAAAAATACAAATTCATGATGAACAAGTTATATATTATTTTTCTATATAAGAGCTATAGCTATATACTTTAAAATACAATAGAAAACTTCCTTATAGTGCTTATGATGGAAGCATTATAAATAATTCTGCGTAATTAGTTCAATCTTAGGATAACTAAGTCTTATAGTTATCTACATCCAAGTGCTAATAGCGCGGAAACAAAGTTAGCTTGAGGTTATATGATATAACATAGGTGTAATTTTTATATTTTTGCCAACATTTAACATTCGTTATATATGTAGCTATTATTTCTGTCGCAATGATTTGAAAATTTAAATATTGTCCCCATTAAGACGGAACCTGGAATACAAAAAAAAACTTATAAGAGTTTTTATACGTGGTAAGTGTTCCAATTAGAATTTCTTATAATTAAATTTAACTTAGTAAGTTAAATAATTTATAATTTGTAATATCAATAAAGGTAATCTACAATTTTAAACATTCAGGGTGCAAAAGCTTTATGTTAGTTAAGAATTGATTCTAATATAAGCAACAGTAATACTTAAAATGAGATCATTTAAATAACTTTTAAAAAAACAATTCAAATTCTAATTTAATTAAAAACTGTGTTTTAATGTTTTTCCCCGCAACCTTATATAACATCCATATAAGTAGAAAAATAGAAGAGGACATTTAAACATTTTTTCATTAAAAACTTAGATGTTCCGAAACTTTTGTTATAAATTTACATATTCAACAGTAGCGGTAATGTAAACATTCTTTTTAATAAGAGTCCCCACGAAGTTTTTAAACATTTGCAGTGTGGATATTATTAAAATTATGACCAACCAAACAGATTTGTTTCTTTGATATATTTATTCTCTTTAAATATATTAATTTAACGACCTAGAACCTACCTATAGCCATAAAACAATTTTAACACCGTTTTGCTTAGAACTAAGATACATTGATCATAAAATCCAATCCATATAGTGTCCTATTATAGGAACCACATTGCTTAGTCCATTTAGATATCAAAATACTGTATTGCGATCGTGATTCCAAACTACACTTAACCACTTCGACCGTGTAGTCACGTGCGGTTATAACCATCACCCTGTTTTATAGACTGCATTCGAAGGTGTTATTCTGCTCCTCTGATAATAAATAATTATTATAGCCCACTTCAATAAAATTTCACATTTCTATTTACTTACCTTTCTTAATAGATATTAATTATATTACTACTGTTAACTACAACAATCTTTTTGTATGTTGCTTAAGGTTTAATTGGATTAGAATTCTTTTAACTGATCCACTCAACAGTATAGCTTCCATTAAATTTTTGATAAATTTATAGAACGTCATACATATGAAATATTTTCATCGCATGCGTCTGAAACTCTGTATGTCAGAATTTATGTAAGTACTTTTAGTGTGCAAGCGTGACTAATTCCTAATAAAAAAAAGATCCATCTCTACCTAGCTGTAGTCCCATAATCATATTTTTTTGTAAAAATCTTTGTATACGTATAAAAAGCAAATAAAGAGACTGTTGCAAATATGCCTAATTCATACAAAACTTTTTTAATCAATTGTTTCTCTAACGATGAATAACGTCTCTAAAGAGACTAGCAAAAATTATCTACTTAGTTTAAGTGCATAGCAAAAATAAGATTTAGTTAAACGTCTATTATGATTTAACTGATAATAAAATTTATAGGTATTTCATAAATATGAGTTTTCTTTTAATGGGCTTTGTTTAATTTCAGAAGGCCGGAATGATGGTATTGATAGTTTAAGATATTTATATATAATAATTTACTTACAAAGAAGGAACCAAGGCACTTGGATAACCAAGACGGATGTTCTAATAAGGAATGGATTTAATTGAAAACTCTTTTCCAATTAAGTTAAAACAATTTTAAACGTAGGTACCGTACTTATATATTAAAAACATAACCTTCCTCTCTTGATTTCAAGTTTATTGGAATACAAATAATATTTATTAACATTTAACGAATGCAATGTTTTATATGTAAGTAAATGTAGCTTCTTTTCCCGATGAAAATATTTTCTTTTTTCCATTTTATTGTATTGAAAATAAAATTTCTCGATAAACAGAATAACACCTCGGGCACGGTATTAATATATGCAACGTTATTTACGTTATATAACGTACGATCACGTAGAATTTATACTATACGATGCAGGGGTGTCTAAATTCACTTTACTTCAATCGATAACTATTTTATATTGAAATAAAAAATGATAATTGCACATTCATTCATTTATTAAATGTATTTCATTATCAAATATTACAAAAACAATATTTATTTACTTTAAAATTTCTTCTGAGTAAACTAGCGATGACTAAAGTGATTTTTTTATAATTATAACTAGTTTGGAAACGTGATACCATATTGTATTCACGCAAAATGATAATAAATTTGGTCAAGAAATAACTGTAGGCTTACAGTTTTATTAAGTCTGGCATCTGGCAATATCGGTTTTTTTAAGTAGTGTTTCTAATATTACCGCTACTTATTTCTATGAAATATAATAAAATCTACAATGAATATCAATGTCTTGACTAGTAAAAACTACATTAAAAGCAAAATAAATCACATTAAAAATAAGTAGTCGAAAAAGTTTGTTTAAGAACTAAAAAATAACAAATAATTACTTACATAACAGTTATTGAGCCCTTTTAGTAACGTTGTCGCATTATTAAATAATTCATATAATTTTAATGAGAATTTATTTAGCAGGATTGTAATTCTAATTCTGAAATATATAAAGCATAGTTTAAAATAGTCCATACTACTAAATAACGGTTGTTTTCAGGAACCAGTTTCAATAAATTGAAAATTCATTGGTACATAAAGTAAAGCTTACTGTGACCATGACAATTGTTTTAAACTTTTGTATAGTTTTTTTATAGATAAGTGAAAAAAAACAAGGAACAAATTTATGAAAGAAAATATATTGTAGTGTACATAACCTTTATCATCATCACCTGGTAATACATCAATTTGTTCTGTCTACATTCCGGTTTCTATTCTTTTATCCTGTGTTTGCAGAATGATGATCGTTTTATTATCACTTACTTAAAATAAAATAAATTTATCTTATATGCTATAATTATGACGACTTAGATTCTCATGTTTTCATTCTTGAATATACACGAAAATTCATCTTTTTATTTAAAAATTTAAATCAAAATATCTCATGAACAGAACACGAAAGAGTACGTCAAGAAACGAAATAAAAAACCCAAGATGCTAATAATTTCTTCTTCCTATTTTCACTTCCTCCTCTGCAGAGCGTTGAGTGGAAAATTCGCCCACGATTTATGTTGTATGAGAATAAAAAAAACTTTACCCAATTCTATTCATGCATGCTCTTTGTGAGTTCCAAATATATGTACTTTTTGAATAGAGGATGTTATTTCAAAATACACAATCCATTACCACTGCACGTTTTCTATTCCTTTTATATATTATGTGAAATTTAATTTAAATAACAACTATGCATAATCGTAGAAGCGAGTTTTCACTTTAGAATACTATTATTTTGAATTTTGTTCATTCTATGAGATTTTAATGAAAATGAAAATTTTAAATATCTTTTAAAGTCAATACAATATAATGAAAGGGATTCTATAACTATGAATGAATTGAATAATTTATTTCATATCGTTGTTTATGTGATAGATATCTAAGTAAAATCAATTAGACCGAAATTTCCAATGTTTCGGTAAAGGGATAACCTTCATAATTCTGTCATGAATTAATTAACAAATAATGCATAAATCATACTATTCCATTACCAAAGCCGGTAAGACTTGGAGAGATATCAGATTACACGCCATTGGGGAGTTTATGACGTCTTTTGATCTAGTATTGTTACCACAATTAATTGCTTTGTCTTCGAATATATTACGGTTACAATATATGCAAAATATTTGTTATAATAGTTTTGTTTTGGTACTACATACGTATATATATGTATATTTAACATAAACATAAACTCTACTTTTGTACAATATAAGAAAATTCTATGCATAAAACGCTAAAAAGACTGCACGAAATATTCTTACAATTTTATAATTCACAGTAACGCATAATTTTTCTCATATTCCTTCGAAAAATTTTCTAGTGTGGTGGCAATGAGCATTGTGAAATAGAAAGCTTTGTCCAACCATTTTAAAATTCCCTTTACGTCGTTACTGAATGTTTTATTTTTACCGCAAACATGTTACATATAATAAAAAAACGTAAGTATTCAGTTTGACGATATATGAATAAATGAGATGGGCAGTGATTGCAACTGAATTATTCAGTGGGGCGAACTTTTTGTACACATCCAGTGTAATCCCTTACAGAATATCTCTTGAACTTGGATAACTTTTTGTTTTATATAGTCTTGCTTACTATACATAATTTACACAGTATGGTTTTGCCTGTGACCGCGGTTGCTGCTAAGAAACCGAAACGTTGGGATTATATAGTCATCAAATATTAAAAAACGTGTAGTATTTTTTGCAGTTTTATTCAATAGAACCCTTATCGTCTACAAGCATCCATTTTATTGAAAGTAGACTAGTATATCTTATATTTTAATTGTTTTTCTGTTTAAAGTAGATAGTGCTTGACTGTCATTCCATGCTTTAGCTGACGTAAATGAAGCCCAAGGTGGTGTATCCAACTTCAGTAACAACTAAATAACTCTTTTCTTGAAGGCACTCAATTTCTTTTATTAGTGTCATAGGTGGCAAACGGGCAAATGGTTTAATTAATTGAAAGAAATCACCATTTCCCTTGTATTTCCCTCACCCTTCTCCAAGCTGTAGTTTGGTTCTACCAACTTATGTAAGAAAATTATAATTATACCTATACGCAGGCAAACTATGCCATTCTTTAGCTGTGAGTATTAGAAAAGAGGAATTGAAATGCTTCGTTTTAAAGGAAAGCATTTAATGAAGGAATGAGGGTCTGCTGTTCATCTGGTTGCAATAAAAAAGGGATGCTGTAATTATAGCGTGCAGTTTTTACACACACTTTCATATTATATGGTATAGAACATAATATATTAATAAGATAATATTTAAAGAAAAAACGAAAAATTGAATCCATAATTTATATGTTATTATTACGAAATGTACATGTGGTTTTAAACATTTCTGTTTGTCAATAATTCTTTACTTAACGTGTCAACCGCAATATTTCACGCTTTTATAAATATTTTATTCATACCAAATGTCATGTTTGTCATTTTTGTGATATGATGGAGGTCTTTGACTAAACACTTGTCAGGATTTTACCAATTCGTTATAAGGCATAACAGGCATTTTTTTAGTTTATGCTATATTAAATTGCATACTTTCCAGGCTTTCCTGGGCAAGTATGGGTCATCGTATGACGGTACGAGTGTTTCATAGCAAAACTTTTGATTACTTCAATTGTTACCCTCATTAAACCCTTAGATAGTGTGCATAATTTAAGCGAAATAGTTTAGATTAAGCTTCAGTTATAAACAAACTTGTCTATGGAGTTCATAATAACAAATAAAATAGATTCCATTGGCCAACAAATGTTATATATACATACATACATATATATATATATATGTATGTATGTATATGACCGGTATCAGAAAGGTAAGTTTTTTAATTTAAATTTTTTATAACACAATATCAGCGAGACTTTAATACATGACCTGCTTTCCTTTATGTTAACGTAAATAATTTATAATATTCTAAAATCAATGAATATAAAAATTAATTCTATGCCAGGGTGAATGGTTTTAAACGACGATTGAGTTTTATAATATCGTTATTTTAACTCGAGGCCTCGTTAAGTGTTTTTCCTGTAAGAGTTAACCTAGAATGATCTGACGTTAAAATGATTATGTCGTGGAATTTTTTATACAAAAGTTGTAAGGTAAGTAAAAATAATGCGGTAACTTCTCTCATTTCGCTGGCGTGTCGTTGGAAATGTCTCACCATTCTTTTAAGAAAGCACGCCTAAACGTGTGTTCCAAGTGAATTCAGTGAAAAATTTTAGTAAAATATTTTCATTACCATATTACAAAAAATTCAATTGTTTTTCAGATTATGTGACTAGGTTATTTTTTTACCCTCTTCAATAATATTTTATTTTGTAATACGGTATCTTTTTGAAATAAAAATTTGATTAATGTGATTACGATATTTTTGGGGTTTTATATATAACCTTTCTGAATTACAACTTCGTATTTAAAATATCTGGATTTTGATTTTTGATCAATTCCAATATTCAAGAGTTATGTTTTAGAACATGTGTTACATAAAATTTTAAAATTAGCGGAAGCAAAATTCTAACCTACATCATAATACAATAGGTTAAAAAACAAGCATAATTGTTATTTAATTGTAGACCGCAGCAATCTTTTGCCGCATACTATCCATCAACAAATATTTGCACGCTACTGATGGAACGACGCTCAACTTGCCATTGTTTACTTTTCCATTATATTTAGATTTGGAGGTAACCGTGTGTACACATGGAACTTTTCCTTGTGTTTATTTATTTGTTTCCATCGGTTTTTGTTTTTATATCGATCCCGCGTGTCATTTGTTTCGTGTGTCATCTGCTCTAAGTTAATTTAGATGCTGCTTTATTACTCTATGACGTTGATTAATATTCTCTGTTGAACATAATTGATTTGAAATGTTGAATAGAATACCTAGATATAAACTTTTTTTTATCTAAATCAAGAGCTTGTACTTTTTAAGGTCAGGAAATGAAATTTACATGATTTATGCATAATTAACAATATAAAATTATGTAGTCATTTAAACTAACATCAGTCCAAGTTCCAACTACAACTAATACTCCAAGAATTTAATTTTCTTTTTTAATTTATATGTGGTATCTTGTAATTTATCAATAAGAAATTTAGGAGACGTCTGAGTTAAATTTTAGATGGCTAACATAAAATATCAATGTAAATGCACATAAGAACAACTGAGAATAAAATATAAAATAAAACTATTTATATATTAAAACATTATATTCTATGCAACAACAATCCCCTTTACTGACATTAAATTATATATTTTACTGCAAGTTGCGCCGCTAAAGGCGCGTAGACACTCATCAATTATTAGCTACACTTAATGCCCACTCTCCTCTTCATAAATAATGGACCAGCGTGCAGAACACCTGTCCGCTTTTGCAGGCTAAAAACGTAATGACCGAGGCTAAATGAACTCAACGAAATTGTATATTTCACTTCATTCTGTATTTAAACTCAGCTCACTCGAGTTGATTTGTTTTTTTATTTGTCCTGGCTTTACTGCTATTGTTTATTATTTTTTAATTTCGACATGTAAGAGGTGAATTGTCTCATTAAAACTTTTTTTCTTCAATTCCCTGTTATATAATATGCATCCAGATTGTATTCCATTCCAGAATTCAATTTATTCCAGGGGGATGTAAATGAACTGGAAGGAGGAAATAAATAACCTGTCAATGTAATGATCCTAGAATTATTTTCCTTTGAATTTAATAAAGCCGAGATTCCC
Source organism: Danaus chrysippus (assembly GCA_916720795.1). Classification (NCBI taxonomy): domain Eukaryota; kingdom Metazoa; phylum Arthropoda; class Insecta; order Lepidoptera; family Nymphalidae; genus Danaus; species Danaus chrysippus. The sequence continues at coordinate 11,629,098 of CAKASE010000082.1, read as the reverse complement.
TCACGACTATTTTCTGGCTCGCGGCGTCGGGAATGCGAAGCCTTTTAATTTTTCATCTTCAGAATTTTATGAAATATGCTATTCATTCTTGACTCCGGAGTATTGATTTTTATTGTCTCGCTCCAAGAAGATAGCCGATTTGTTTACAGAGTGATTTTATAATATGTATATATTTAAAATTTCCTATCGTAAAAATCGATTATATCAACTTTTGGGGCATAATTTTAAGAATATTTTATACTTATAACTTGCCTTCTGATATCTTTGTGAAAATAAAAAGAATCCACTTATATAATTCAATAAGCATGATATTGGATCTTTAGTTCTTCCGTGAAATAAATACTGAAAAGGTTTCTGAATAAATGATATCAAAAAAATATCTGCAAATATGATTCTTCATTTTATTTACAACTGAATATATATAAGCAAAGCCGAAATAAGCACGTGCGCGTACAAAATATGGGTTCCAGTCGTCTTAACCCTAAGTAATATATAATTCCACATCCGCTCAAACTTTGACCGCGACGTAATAAAGCGGGTGTAATGTACGTAAAAACTCGTTTGAAACGGTTTTCACCAGGATTTACGAACGATCCTCACCAACCGCTGTATTTATATAAAAAAATATGAAACATGAAATATTAAAAAAATATTAAACGTGCAAAACGAATTTATAATTCCTCATGCGCAGTTGATGATTATTTTATTGCAAATATGCTTTTTATGGCCAAAATTAAATAAACTACGGTAAAAGCTATAAGCGATACTTTTTCCAATTAAAAAATACTGAGTTATAAAGTTTTAAATATATATAATATATGTATGTATGAAGTGTCATTATTAGCATTAGAGACAATTTCACAACACTTAACTTGAAAACTACCATTGACACTAAACAGTGTGCCAAAATACTTGACATCAATATTTAAGAACAACTTTAAATGTACATGTATTTGAGTTTATGTAAAGGAAAAAGTCACGATGCAATTTTTTTATAAATTTGAAGTTATTTGTAAAGAAAAAAACATATGGCTACTTCTTCTTTTTCTTCTTCTACCTAGCAATTTCCCAGTTTTAGCCAGGGTCTACCTTACACCCTGTGAATACTTTTGGCTAATTGTTTTTACGACCGGCAACCTGCCTGACATCAACCCTCTTTGGGAATGCATTAATCAGTAATTTCTAAATACTCTTATATGGCTACTTAATTCATAAATTGTTTTATTTGTAATTTCAACACAACTTCGTCGCTGTACTTTAAAAACTTTTATATAAAGAATTGTTTATTTCATTGAATGTTATTTCCATTATAAAGGTCCATCCTGATTTTCTATTTCACAGATCATTTGGCGATGTCTTTTAAGCTCAGTGTTATTGAATGCTCGTTTTCTTTACTTTATTTCTGTTAAGGAATATTTGCCCTTTAATTGTATCATTTAATTTTTATTTGAAAAATATGAAGTTAAAATATAGCAAGCAATATTTTTGCATTTGTTGGACTAATGTTGGACAGGTAGTGTATGAAATCAATTATTATTTATGAAAATAAAATAGTATATCTGTATCATCATTTGGCATTTGGATTTAAATGTATTATATTTTTCCACACTGATTTTCATTCATACATACATATATTCGAAATCAATAACTGTTTAACGGTGTCCTAATACTAAACCATTTATTGAGTAAAAAACATACCTTATAAATAAACAAATAAATTCAATTGAATTTTGCGTACAAATACGATACGACTAAGAAAATTGCAATAACTATTAATAAAATGGAAGCAAGTTATATCTACAGTCGATAGATATAAGTAAAGCCTAGTAGATGGCCGCATCACTCTAAATCGCGATGTAATTGGGTTGAAAATGGTACTTGATGACCAAAGCTAGGGCAATATCTCGAAAGAGAGTAAATCTTACGTAAGTGATACCCCGATGCTGGCTAGAAATAAATTGACGGTCGATTTCCTATCGTCCTCGATTTAATGTAGACTAAGAAACCGCAAACGTATGTATTTTGTAAGAATTGAAATGTTATATTAAAGTTTTTGGTTCAGATTCAGATTTATGGATGATGTGTATAAAAAAGGATTAAATAAAAAAATAATTCGTAGTGGAGCATTTACTTTAACTTGAGAGTTTTGTAAACAAAAGTAGAACTTTGGAGAGACAAAAAAAGACCTGGAAAGATAAGAAAGAAAGTACTGAAAGAGAGAAAATTACAATTTTGTAAAACATGAAATAATATAGAAGATTGCATTCAATCCATGAATTCGCCTGAACGAACTTCATAGATTCGATGTCCGATGGTTGGAACGAAATATCATATAATGTAACATATTACTATACCATATTCAACATTATTTCTGCGGATCATTTTTCCGAATAAGTTGGACATTGACACATTTTGTAAAACATTTAAATCTCTGACACTTAGAGAACCTCTTTTTCTTTTCTATTTTTAATCAAATATTAAACAAATTACAATGGAAAGCATTAATTATTTTTTTTAATGAATTAAGAAAAATATAGGCCTTGGTTTCCCTTCTCGGGAATTTTAATTAAAGATAATTGAGTTTTGATTATGACAGACAATCTTAATCCACGGAGTATTCGTTAGATAAATGTTAGAGTAATATTTTATATATCTTAAACAAGACAAAGACAATCGTTATTGTTTTTGTAAAATTTAATTATATGTAAACAGTTTTATATTAAAAAGAATAAGGCCGATGAGATTAAAATGTTTTGGTATATTTAATTAATAAACGATTGTTTTATCTATTAATATTTTATATTGAGATCTAAGATTTTCGCGAGTATTCATTTAAATAAAACTAATATTTTCGGATTTACTACGCGATCACAACTCGTCTTCCCGTGATCACGGTTGCTGTAAAGTAACCCAAACGTCGGGAGTATGTAGTTTATAATCAAAAATAAAAATCCGAAAATATTTTATTGAAATTGTTGGAGATACAAAACTTTTGCTAAATATTATTATTACAACGCAATGCTCAAATGATAACAATAATAATAAAAATAGAACATAACAGAATATACACTATAATTTGATATGTAGTTTGTTTGAAATAAATATAATATTAACAATTCAACGTTCATTTTCATTTCTAATAACAAACCTATCAATTCAAAATCACATTTCATATTAATTTGTATTCGTGTGATGTGTTGGAATCCGTGTATGAGATCGTAAACGATTTTAATATTAGTTCAATATTTTTGTAACAGTTTAGTTATTTTTTAATTATTTAAAAATTCGTTAATTAGTGTAAAGCTTAAAAGCACTCTGAAGTAAACAGTTTGTCGCCTTAAATAGTGAAAATGTTAAGTAACAATTGAATTAATTCCATAAAATCTAGGAAAATCCCTTTCTATTCTGGTAACAAATGCTTCTCTGTAGATTCATTACATACACATTTCCTCGTAATTGGACACAGATGGCAGCACTCAATTGGGATGTGGTTCTAAACCGAAACAACATGGCGGGTTTCATTAACAGAGAGATTGGATTACGTTCAGCTATTCTTTTTTAATTCTATAGTATTACGTAACTTAAACGGAAATAAAATTAATTAAAGTCATGACAGCCAACTTAAATGAGTTTTCTGTATAAATCATAACTTAAAAACTTGACTTACAGTAAGCACATCTACTCGTAAGTTTAAGCTTACAAATCCAGGGTTAGGCAAACGCGTCATAAATATAGTTCGCTAGTTTCTAAGTTGAGACCGTATACAGCTGACTTGAGATAAACTACTGCTATATTTCAAAGGGTTGCCAACTCACAACTCTTTAACATTAGTAGTTTATTGTTATTCACGTTATTACAAATTGAGTTCATTTGTCTGTGAGTCAGTCGTACTTAATCATAGATAAAAAAATATTGGTTACATCACTTAAGTAGAGAGTTTTATCAAAATATCATTATCTCTTAAGGAGCCAATAGAAGTGGATATTGAATCTTTTATCATATATTACAACTACTAATAAATTCATGAATTTGTTGTTGGTATAAATTTAATATATAATATAATACTCTTTTGGCTTTATCAACTTAATTAATTAGTTTCTTCATACGAATTTACAGTTTCATTTAAAAAGAACTGCTAGTTTTGAATGCCACGAGGAATAGTTACAAAATTATTTGAATTTAATAAGAATTATACAATTTTTTACGAAAATTTGTGAAACAAGAGCTGGGTTCTGATAATATAATGTAAATTAATTCAGTGAATGATATTTTTCTTTCCTTTCACTTGTACTTCGACATTAATATTGACTACAATTTTTATTCAGTAATTAGAAAATAATGAAGCAGTCTTGAAAGCTTACGAAGTGCTTAATTTGGTCATCTATTTCATATATACATATGATATTATACAAATAGTATATGACACTCATTGAAATGATAACTTCTCTTAATATCATTTCTGTTAATTTCATCAGTCGCAGAACGTCAAAACCAGAAATGTGTTTTTCTCAAAACGTTCTACTTTAAATATCAACGTCATAATTGCTGTCATTTCAAAAACTCCTAATATTTTTTTCGAGACCTCTTTCGGTTAAATTTGACGTGAAATTGACACATAAAATATTGAAATTTGAGGCATTTTTTTTAAACTTCCATAAATTTTTACGTCTCATAAAAATATTAGGCATATTTGACAATTTTATTTTACTCGCTTCAATTCCGAGCTACTCAAACATGTATAAAAATATTCTGTTTTAATGCTGCTGGCTACGAGAGTTCTCGTCGACATTTAGTTTAGAAAATTAGCTGGTATTCAATGTGAACGTTGTGTGAATACTATACATATGTTCCCAGCTTCGCCCGCGTAAAAGATATGCTGAGTTTTTGCATCGACATTTTAAAATTCCTTAATATTTTTATGACGTTCAGTTAGTACGCAACGATTTATTTAGACCAAAAATTTATAGTTCAGAATTTAATTTAAGACTGTTATATAAATTAAATCAAAAAATACAGAGAATACTTCATTGAATAAGAAAAGCTTTAATATATTTTTATAAGTAAAACTTCGATGTTGCATTAAGGGATATCGTAAAAGGAACGTGCGAAGCAGAATTTACACACACGCACACAATCTGGAGTGGGCCTAAATATAATTATATTTATACTGTAGATCAGGTGGGGGAGAGTTTGTAAGACTAGGATGGTGGTATGCAGAATGACGTTGCTTTTAGTACTCCACAGTCTTAAGCTAACAGTTATGACCATTTCACATTAAAATAACCTTGCTATTATAAAATTTACAAGCAAATTTCTTATTACAAGCAATGTAGGTCACTTCAAACGATTTCTCGAATCTTTCTTTCATATAAATAAGCTCTATTTACTGAATTGTAAGCTGTTAATGAAAAGTAAAAATAAATATCATGTTAAAAATTACTACTTTTAGAACGGAACGCTAGTTTCCTTTTAGTGAGCATGATATTCTACTAGTTGATACACATCGTGTAATAATTAAATTATATTAAAAACTGTTATATCATTTCATTCGACATAAACACATTCTGTACACGTCGTCGGTTCTCATTCATGTTCATCACAAATGCAGCGCTTATCTTTCCGACTCTCCTAACTTATAAATTTAATGTTCTAAAGGATTTACGAGCGAATTATAACTTCGAAACTTGTATTCCGATGCTGTGGACGGAGATAAGCCGATGTGTTGATTTAACTTACATTTAGTTGATAATTTACGTATCTAACATTTGTTGAAATGCAATATTGTAGTCAAATAATGTACTTACTATATAATTGAAATGATGAATTTAATTGCTATAAATAATTATCTACTACATATAATAGTTGGATGTAATTTGAAAAGAAACTGTTGTTTGAAGTGATATACGATGATATCGGGCACATTATAAGTAATTGTAAGGTTGTTTCAAACAAAAGAGGACTTGTGTATTATCAAAGAAATTGCTTGCTATACGCTTCCTTGCTAACATTTTTTTGCTACTGAACAAAGAGCACGTTTTCTTGAGAAATATCACAATTTTCTTGTTCTATTTTAAGTGGAAATACAAACTGGTTAGTTTGTTTGCGTGTCTCCTCGAGGCTACAGCTGGAGTTTATATTCAAATATTATTGTTTTTGTCTAACGTATGTATATATGGCTGAATCAAAGGAAATAATTATAAAGTCAACATTATTCTACTGAACCACTTACAGAGCATATGTAATAACCAACGAATATATGATGTAATGAGTGAATATATTCTGATTAGATACCTACTATTTTTCTCTTTATATAGAAGTGTAGATTGCTAAAAGCATAATATATTACGTATTCAATCACAGCAGTGATAACAGAGTCAAAGCTTTTATGCATAAAGAAAAATTATATTTCCTGGTTGAAAAGTGAAAATGGTTGTGCATACGCTTGCTTTTAGGAGTTTTATGTCTTTTTATCGCCATATAAGACGTGCTTCAGTTCTTTATTAACATATTTTCTTTGCTTCGTGTCTCGCACTTTATGTCATAATTATTATCTTCATATACTATTATGACCTACGTTGATGGTATAACGTTTTATAGGCGTCACTAATGAAATGAATATTTTATATCATAGAAGTTTTCACAAGAAGTAAAACTTACTATAGCGATGCCAAATGCCATAGGTCAGAATTTGAGTACAAACAGACTTATAGAAAAAACGTGTCTTAGTTAATGAAGCAAAAATTAATTATATTGTACAAGTTAATCGCTACAAAAACTCAAATAAATCATCAGATTACTTATATATCAGGAATTTAGAAGCGAGAATTGTATACCTTAATATTAAAAGTAGCTTTTTTTTGGTTCTCAAGTCCGCCACCTAATCTTCTAAAACCGGGCGGGTCATTTTTAAGATCTCAATAAAAATAAAACAGCACTGACTTCTCAGAACCCTTGTCTGTGAATGCGCCAGGAATAAATCACGGGAGAGTTGCTTTGTTCAGAAACGAATGTTATTTTGTGTTGTTTAGTTTTGTATCTTAAGAAAATACTTAAGGACTTATTACTACTACAAGTGAATGTATAAATACTACAATGTCACAATAATTTAAGTAGTTCATACAAAATATGATCACATGTGAATTAGATTTTTTAAGCTTGACTTTGTACACATATAGACAATGACTAAACTGTTAGCGATCAAAATTTGAGTAGAGTATAAATCCAGAATCGATGAAAATCTCACTTTAATTAAACAAATAACCTAATTTCATTGTTGGATATTAAAAAATTGCTAAAGAAATAAATAGCAAATAAAAATTATTAACAAAGAGGTTCAAGTATTAAGATTTCTTGTCCTGAATAATTGGAAAATATAAAATTCCCATTGTTATTGGACTTCTGGTTATTATTATTACTATTATTAGAAGGATGATGGAAATATAAGTTTTATTGCAACGATCTTTCAAACTATCATGTTCCGAGTCCATCACAGCTCGATGCTATCACAAACCCTTAGCAACTGCTATAAGACATCTTTATGAAATATTGAAGTTTATATTACATTTACAAGGGAATTTAAACTTTAGTCTAATATATTATAGACTACTATTTTCTTTGGTAGGGATTGTGAAACATCAGAGTACAGTTTGACAGTTTCGCTGACGCTTGTTTTGTTCGAGAAACTTCACTTGTTTAGGTGTTTGTTTGTAGTTTCAGACGTCATCAAAGCGAAGATCGAATTTGTTATTTTCAAAGTAATTTCTTGTGACGAGCCTTGGTGTCTAAGAAAAGTTCAAAACTCTCTCTGTTTTGTAATAAATCTGAAGATTTTAATTAAAAAACTATGTGATATAAATGGTCTATCCTAACAAAAACAAAATTAAGGAAGTAGCTAGTTTACTAAACTTGGCTAAACAAAGTTATTTTACACCTCATTACATAGCCTTAATTTAAGGTATGTTAACGAGCTTTTCTTTAACACATACAATACGATTACGACACGATATGTAATTAGTTAGAACTATTTTTATGTTTCTATATGATAAATTCCCTATAATACATATATATTACCTATTTGAGTCCTTACAATTTTTTTAAAGCAAGTTGTATAAGATTTCCTGATGAAATTATGACACTGAGAGTATATTAAAATTTAAATAAGTTTAAACTAATACCAGTTATTCAAAAATTATGATAAAAGTAAATAAAATGAAATTCGGGTGTTAATTTAAACATTTGAGAGAACGGTCGATTTGCTCTACTCTGTGTTTATAAATATGTATGTAGAACTGGAGTCTTTGTGGCTCATTAAGGCGAGAACAATGTATAAGATATCTTAAATAAGTATGAATAATTTATATGATAGGTTGAAAAATATTCAATCCTGATCCTAATTCAAACAAAAGTATGAAATTTAATTAGAGAAAAGAGTGTGATATTCAGAATGTAGCATTGTTTTTAGTAATAAATCTGTTCCTTATTTATGTTTTTTAGACTTGACTTATTTTCAGAAGATTTAACTTAACATGATTTTTATTAACGACGATAATATTAAAATGGCATTGTAAAAAAAGTCATTATATAATGACATCTAAGGATCACAAGAATGTCATATGCCAGACTGATAATAAGATGCCAGAATGTCATTATGATATCTCAGGATCGCAAGAAGAAATTTAAATGAAATTATGCTTTCGTCTTTTGTCTTACGTCTGGTCTTCCAGTTCTGTAGATTATTGTAAAGAAATAGAAAATGTAAAATACTGAAATAAGTGAACTAAAATTAAATACCATAGTTTTATTTAAAATATAACTAAAGTGTTAATTTAGGTCTGATTTAATAAAAAGGATAACTGTTAGATAGCTAAAGATAAAATAAATACAATTTTCAGCTGTCATGACACAAAGCCAGTGTCGTCGAGATAATTTTTCAATTAACAGAACAAATGTTTACACAGAAACCACCGGGAATGGGCAAATTAGAATAAAATTAATTTATTTTATTAAAACCAAGTCTTGGATTTCGTTTCTTTGTATTAATTTTTTGTCAAACTGTATATTTAATTTTTTTTCCTGCTTTATTTAATTTTTCTATAGCTTATGAATTGGAAAACCAAAAACTTTAATTAAACGAAATTATTTTTGATCTTTTATTTCGTACTAAGTTATAGAGCGTCTATTTATTAACGAGTTAAAAATAAGTTTCATTCTAGATGTCTCTTATTGTACACTCATTATTCAGATGTTTGGAATATCTTCAATATAATATTTATTTCCAATAATAATTCAACTCTTTTTAAAAGTTAAATCTATTGCTATTCATCAAATGGAAGTGACTCATGATGAACGAAATTTAAAGAATGAAATATACTAAATGATAAACCATATTTATTTCTTCATTTGTATTTAATAGAAAATGTTTTTAAAGTAGTAGTAAAATAGTAATAATTAAGATAGCCTTCTTTCATATGAGATATTGAAAATTTTCTTACTTTCTGTCGGAATTAATGCAGGTAAATAATTAATAAACAGTAAATAAAACAGTAATTTTTCCGATAATAAGAAAATCCTAATACATTTTGTTTAAAAATATCTAAGTCAAAGTTATTCAAAAACTTGGAAATAATGTTTGTACAATTATTTCACTAAAGTATGATGATTTGCATTATCATTATAAATTATTCAACTAAATGTCAATATTATTGTGTTTTGTTATCTACATATATATGTAGTTAAATTGTAAATGAAATATCATTGGTAACTTATCCTAGAAAGTTCAGTTTTTTATCAAAACTTGAACTACATGAACCTTGAATCTGAAGGTTCAGCTAGTTTGTAATAAATTTTAAAACTTTTAACCGAATGTCTTTCTGAAATTATGGCCTTTCCATATTGGCAAATATCCATTTTATACAGTTTTCTAACTGGCCAACGTTTGCAGTTTTTCATATTTTATGACCCCCTTTAATGTGACAATGACATGTAGACATCCGAGTTAAATATCATAATTAGAACAGTTAATAAAAGATCCACACAAAAACAACGTAATGAAATAAGTCATGCAAAAACAGCAAAAACTCGCTGGGTAATAATATTCTAAGTTATGATTAATATACCTTTTGTTTAGAAACAATAAACGACCTTGTTACTTATTTATATTCCAGGGAAAATATACAAAAAGAGGAGGCTTTGGTGTAAAGAAAAGTGGCAACTGTATAATATTCACATTAAAGTTGCTAAAGCGGCTTTCATCGAAGAGAAAACGTTTCTCGACATCTTTGTGGGGACACGGAATGGTTTTGGTTCGTATTTAAGAACCATTTTCCCTCTCGACCCTTTTGAATAGTTTCCTGAATATATAATTTGAATGTTAGTTGTTTTATTTAAAAAGAAAATAATTAGTAATGCTTTACATAAAAATCAATATATTTAATTAAACGTACTTCACTGTGAAGTTTATTAAGACGCAGATTATTTCGCAAGTTTTGCATAATCCTCTTATATAAGCTAAGCAATGTTAGAACGGTAAATCTGCTCTACTCTAATATTTTTCGTAAAGTGAGCGAAATATGGCTTAGTTTCTCAGCTTTATTCAATTTTGTTATGAAAGAAAAATATGGGTTAGGCAATAAAAGTATCATTTTTGATGCAGGATCGCTAGTTTAAAATATTTCTAAACATAATAGACAACACATTTACATGTTTACAATGTTTCTTCGTTCTCGTCAGCTTATATTTAACAACAAAATACGTTTCAGAGAATAATATTCCCTAGGATTTAAATACATTTTTATTCGTCTGAGAATCTATAGATCTTTTTACGTAAACTTATGACGAAAATCAAACAATATTTATTTGATGAATATGGAATTTTACATATTATAATGGGGCTAAATAATATATTCCTTCGTAATATTACAGTTGATCATTATTGAAATATGTATATCAAAGAGTCTTAATAACTATATCTGTATATGTGCTTCAAAGCTTTGATACACTCAAATTTTAATAGAAATGAAAACATTTTAATTACGATTGGATTAATTTCATCGGATAGAAGACACAAAATTTACACTACATATGACTGAATCTTGATTTCCACAATTTTATTATAATTTCCAGAATCCTTTTTTGCTATTTATAGGTAACACTGAGTTGGTTCTCTTCTCATATTAGGAGTTTGTTATGATTCATGCTTAATTTAATACCGCGAAATATATATAAAATTTGTCGAGATTAGGATTTCTTGTGAGGAAATATCAGCTCATCAACAATCGCAAGTGACAGCAACATTTCTATTGTAAAAGCGACTTTGTCCAGGTTATTGAAATTTATATTTCGTCAGTCGTTATGAAGTTCTAGTATAAATTAATTTCATTACTCTCGTTTCATTGAATTAAATTAATAATTTTTTTAGATTCGAATAAAGAAAAATGGAGTTTTTTTAAAACGAAGTTAAAAATAATTAACAAATTTCCATATGCATTTGTTTATTTAAACTAATGATTTTTAAATGGTAAAATTGTAGTTTTTGTAAGACCACTTTTAATCTACCTATGTACCTCTCTAAGAACCAACGTACGCTATAATAATAGTAAAATACTTTTAATTTTTTTCATCGCCAATTCTAAGCGTAACGTCAATACGATGCATTACTTAACCGCTTAGAAATAGTGAAAATGCAAAAAATATATAAGATTTATGTAATTAAATGTGGATACATGAAAATTATCAATTGTTTTCTACTTACATGCACATAAAACAAGGCGTAATTTGTCAGCTCTAACAAAACGGCGGATAACAAGCAATGCGGCAATAAAGTAAATTTATATCAAATTTAATGTCCTGTAATTTATATTTATTACGGACCGCAGTTTATGTTTGAAGGTTTATTATAACTGAAGTGGTCGCAGTACATTGCAGTGCTCTGAATTTTTAAACTCACTAATAAAATATATATAAAAATGATTTTCATAGTTCAAAAGCGTAATATTTACATCAATCTCAATAACATTCCGATTCTGATTCAAATAGTATATTCTAGGATAAATTTGAAACTGCAATGAAATTTAATATGCTTTTAAATAACGAGATATTTTATCTCGATATTCAATAGTAAAAAATAACTTACAAATTCTTTATCTCATAAATTATTTTTAAATTTATTGAATGGTTTAAATAACCCTATTTTGAGAGTCAATAAAACAATATAAAAAACAAAGACCGTAAAAAAACGCTGGAAGAAATAAGGCATGTTGTTAAAAATTTAGATTCCCGAATTCGGTCACGAGTTTCATTTTTATTAAAATACACCCGAATTATGTCTTTGAATGAATAAATTTCGTTCACCTTGTTTTTATGATACTCCTGAGGTTTTATTAAAATTCTTTGCGAGTGTAAATTGTATTTGTTTGGAAATGTTTGTGGGGTGTATCTGTTAAGATTTTTATTTTGCTTTTACGCCGTATTTTCTCTATGAAATTACTCGCTTACGTAGTATTTAATACTTGATTATAGGTTACTGGTACAATAGGTTTGTTCATGCTATTAATTATTTTAAAAAAGTCGTTTTTTCTTAACATAGAACAATTTATTTCGTTAACAGCCGCTGTTCGAGCATCATTTTCTAAATAATGGACGTCAATTAACGTTCTGTGCAGGCGATTTCGTTGTAAAGGGGGCGAGTAACAAATTGTCGGCCATCATTGCCGTTCAGAGTTAATATAGACAGAGTAGACATCGAGCTATGAACTTTGAGAATATTTTAAAGGTATATGAAAAAAATAAATGTATTAGTGAATATATATCGAATATATTATACTTAAAACGCTGAGGCTTAAAAACTTAAGTGAAATTCTTTAGGATTATCATAAACGAAACATAATTAAAGAAAATAAAACAGTTTAAGCGGAATTGCTCGACTTGCGCGGTTTTTTTAAAGAGTTATCATTCATCAACGAGTGTTGTGCTTTCAAATAATTAATAATTAAATCATAAATTGACTAGTTAAAATTAAAGTTTTAAATGTTGTAATGATAATAAAATCTGTAAGATATTCGCTCGTTTTGGAGCCCAACTTCGGCGATGCAAAAGTTAGTGCAAAGCGCCTTCAGGTCATTGCGGTGGGGTCCTAATTAATTTACAGACACCCTACATTTATCTTCATGCAATATAGTTAGGATCCTTTACCGAAAACTCTGTTATACTAAGATTATAACAAGACATTCCATTTCTTGTCTGAGGCAGAATTTATAATGATTTTTTAATTATAGTTCTGAAATAAATCTAAATAAAATCTTTTTAAAGTTTATTCCTAAAAATAGTCTAAATCTATTTATATATAAAATATTTTATACCTAATTGAAACATCGTTTCAATAAAATGTTAAGAGTTTTTAACAAATAAAAGATTAATTGATAACTTTCCGACTGTCATGCTTCATTGTATTTTCTGCCGCCATATTTAAATGTTATTCGTTCCCCATAATAATTAATAAGAGTATTAATAATTTTAATAAATCAAGAGATTACTGAAACGATGTTTTTGTGCCTCACAAACATATTAATTTCTACATGAAATTAATTAATATTTCGCAATTTTAATGCGTCGGTCTTTGTTTGAACTGGTAACGTTATTATTAAGCCATATTTATATTAATGATGTGCTGTGAAAGATATTGTTTGTGTTTAAATTTAATTTGCAAACATTGCTTTAGCTTTAGCGTTTAATTATGGCACATTTGCGTCTAATTTTCCCTTTTGAAATATGAATATCGTTGTTTGTAATGTGAATCTTTATATACTATACAAAAACCAGAGAATGAAAAGATAAATCTGAGGTTTCTTTCCTAACCCTAATAATTTCTTCGAATAAAAATTAGCTATTGTTAGTCTGGTTGCATAATTATGTACATACAAGCAAAATTATCGAAGCGGTTACGTAATTTTGGTGTAATTGATTAACAATGACACATAATCAAGCTGCAGGCTTGGGCATATGTTTATATATTAAGGATAAGACGGAGATTGGAGACTGGATATATGAATACAGTTACAGGGCATGCCCATTACATTTAATTAATTTAGCTAAATATTTCATGCAATTATTTATGAATTATTGAAAAGTGAAATTATAAGAATTAATCAATTTGTGAAATTTAAGACTTACGCGAGTATTCATTTAAATAAAACTAATATTTTCGGATTGCTACTCGTATTTTTAAAATACTCGTAGTATTACGAAAATATTAGTTTCATTGTACAATTTGTATTTAATGAATGTCATCATGAATAATCGGAACATTTCCCCCTTTGAATACAACGCTATATGTATGTATTTATATAATATCTTAGATTTCCGACTTTAATGCAAAATATTATAACGACATCCGAAACATTATGTAACAGGTCACAAAGCGCCACTCCAGGCTGGAGTTCAGTCGCGAGTCCTGGACCGCACTTCACACACCGCAGTTACATTTTAATGAACCACGAGAGCCCTCTATCGTATTGAATATAAATTTTCAGAAACCTTATAGACGTCACATATAAAATTTCGCAAAATTTTAAATATATTTGAGATTTTCAAATTCAAAAACATCAAGATGTAAGACCAAAACTGACGTTGTGTGAAACTAGAATAGAACGGATATGAAGTTAGACGTGTGGTTGTTCTGAATCTCCGGAGTTGTCTGAGACATAATGAAACAAAGAGAGTCATAATACACTGTGGCTTGGAAAATCAAATGGTCTAGCTTTTCATATATTAAAATAATACATTTATATTATCAAATGTGAATACTTTAGTTCCTTTCATATTTTTAATAGATCAAATAAAATTTCTACCTTATTTATATAATCAATTTCTAATTTTAATTTTAGTTCAATGTGTGGCAAAAAGTAATTAATCAAATTTTCATTGAAGTGATACTACCGAAATAAAACGATATCGTTATAAAATACGTCTCGATATTTCATTTCAATATTTATTTATAGTAAAAGTATTTAAATAACAGTATGAAATATCAATAGCACTTCATTATATTCAAATATTATTACGTAAAGTTATTTTCATGTAACAAGATAAGTACTACAATATTGAACAAATACTTATACAATTATGGAAAATAGTATGATTCTAAAATAAGTTTATTTTTTTAAATGATTTTATGAAATGTCTAAATAAATATGTCTGTTGTAAAGTATATACATGTGTTTTGAAATCCTCTCATCAACTACTCAACTACCGCAGTACTCCACACGTGTTGCAACATGTTAATGAGCTCAGAGACTAAGTCTGGCGCTTATCCTGCAGCTCTTATTGTGTGTATAAAGGCGGTCAAGATGCTAACGTCAACATGACACGAATACATTCGTTGAACGTATCCGATTTCTAAACAACTGTCTGGTAATTATTTCTACGATACTCACGAGTAGAATGCATTAAAATGAAATTGTATTTACCTATTTCATATGAGTACTTTTCTGCGTGACGATCTCATTATTATGTAGTAATTTTTCAACGGAAGACGCTTTTATCTCGTCACATCATTAACCTTGGAAAATATTTTTTTTTTATAAAATCTTTTAAAAAAGGATACATCTCATAAGGTACGTATTCTTTTGTTTAATATTATGACTGAACTAGTTTTTGCAATTATAGACGTAAATATAAAAGACACTGCTTTTTTACTTTTACCAAGTTTTGGAAAAAGTTAGTTACGATTTTGATATAAGAAAAGGAATTTTTATTCCTTTTTATTTGAATAGTTTTATAGTAAAACATCTAGACCATAGTTTTATGAATAATATTTTAAAACTCGAGGCCACAAAATTTGTTTTCTAGTTAAGATATATAGGTCTCTGCGGGGTGGAACGAGTTTCAATCCGCTCTCTATGGACTCACTGATTAAATTTTTAATGAAGCGTATCTGTTTAAAAATTTTGTAGATCATGTTTAAGGATATTAACTACAGAATTTATGTTAAAGTGTAAGTAATGTCTGTAAATACTTTTAGTACCTTTATCCACTTTCCATCCCCGAAATAAGGGTTATTCGTTCGTTTGCGTAATCCGTAAAGCTATTGGACAGTCTGTTATCCGTGTTTTAGTCCAAACTGGATGTAAAACAGGATAAAAAGATTTGGGCTAAAGCTTTTTTGTCGAATCTGCAGTAAATAGATTGCTTTTGTTAGCATTATTGGTATCAAAACAAATAACTTTTATTTTTAATATATTTATTTAAAATCAGTACTTGCTTTGCTTTATTGCAAATATAAAACGTCAAATAGGCTAAGGTTACATCTTAAGTAAAATGTTACTTTTATATTCATCAATAATAGCAGTCTTTTTGTCTTTAATGAAAGAGAGGATTGTGAAATGTTTTTTCTTTACTTTCTAACAAATTAAGTATGCAAATGCAAATGCATACGTGTATTAAAACCAAGAAGACTCGACAACTCTTCATACATATGTATTTAAAGATATAAAAATAAACTTACTCTTTCATTAATAATACTGAATAATATGGCTGTATTGATTTTCTCATCATACATATATTTAAGTAGCTCACATAGTTTCAAATGTTTTGAGATAAATTATTGTTATAATTTGCTTTTAATGTTATAATTTTTGTTATATAATTTTTATCCTAACAAAATGGTCTCAGTTGTAGTTTTATTAGTTGCAAAAAATATTTGTATGTAAAAAAAATATCCTTATTTTAAACTTTAATTTACAGCCACCGAAACTTTGGGAGTATGAAGTTTATAGTCAAAAATAAAAAATCGCGTAGTAAATCCGAAAATATTTGTTTCATTTAAATGAATGTTCGCGAAAATCTTAGATCTCATTACAGATATCCTTATTTTTTTATATAGTATAAAGCAGCATTTTAAAGTATATATTACGGTAGAATATGACGACGTGCTGTATCGAAAAACATTAGAATAAAAATAATCTCATAACTAATATTATAAAAGCAAGAGTTTGTTTGAGAGTATGGATGTTTATTATTCTTTTATGAAGAAAACAACTTTTTTCATTAATAATTGCTGTTAATTGTCATCGAATAGATCTTAATAGCATTTTCAGCAATGTATCTGGATATCAGACTAAAATTAGGTTAAAATTTACCCCGAAATTTAGTATTGTTACCGAAGAGTTAAGACATACCAGTTGAGGCGTGTATGAAGTCACGTAACGCAGACTAAAAATATCAGTGACATTTTGTTACCATATTTATTGTTTTGATTAATTTAATACATCTTTA
Organism: Danaus chrysippus; assembly: GCA_916720795.1. Classification (NCBI taxonomy): domain Eukaryota; kingdom Metazoa; phylum Arthropoda; class Insecta; order Lepidoptera; family Nymphalidae; genus Danaus; species Danaus chrysippus. Next base: position 11,611,830 of record CAKASE010000082.1, on the reverse strand, counting down.
TTTGAGTCTAATTCCGAAAATCACATAAACGAAAATGCAGGCAAAAGTATAGTAAATTATATATCCACATATGTTAAAAATTGTTTAAAACGTATAGAAAGAAAAACCAAAAATATTTCAATAAATTTATTAAATATTAGCAAGTTGACTTCAGAATGTGAGGAATTCATAATGAAATATAAATGAAATCGGGATTGTTTCAGTCCAGTAACTCTATTTATGAATAATTAGTGAAAATATTTGTAACGAAAAGTTTATGAGTAATTACGCAAATTAAACAATGCTATAATTAAGACAAAAGTTTTGGCTAGTTAATAACTTAAAAAAAGAATTTTTTTATATACATACCATGTGATGTAATAATTAACAAAAATTAATTAGATTTTTTCATAAGCTTGTGTTATACATATATATACAAGGTGACCGGTGAATTACTATCAATATTTAAGGAGAATACTCGGTACATGATTCTCATTCGAATTATGTAAAAAAATAGGCACTTAATTTTTGACAAAATTTCCGTATAAATAAATAAAGTGTTGACACGTTTCAAGTGTTCCAAGTGTGGACGCGTGCGGCGGCGTGCTGATACAACACCACGCCGCCAAACGCGTATGTGTGAGTGTGTGTGTATACCTAATCTGTAGGGTGTTCACACGATGCGTAATTAATTACATAACTTTTGGTTAACTTTACTTAGAAGTTTATTAATATTTATGTTATATTAATTTTTATTTTGTCATATATGATCGTCAAATATCACGTCCTCAAGTATCGATAGTAATTCACCCTGTATATATGGTAGGATGTTTTTAAAAAAAAATTGGTAGGCAGTTTAGATTTTGTTTAATAACAAGTCATAGTCAACAATTATTCATAAATCCTTGATCCTAGTATTAGAGTTGTATTTGATACTGATCACTTTCTGCTAAAAATGCTAGGAAATATGGATAAGTACACACCAAAGTGGTCTTAGAAAGGTTCCTTAAAAAAAGGGTCCCAGGAAATCTTTGGGTTCTTTTCGATTCCGTTAAAGATGCATTGTTATACCGAGTTTTCCATTAGAATTTTCTCATTAAATATGGCACCGAAAACTACAATTTGAAGGCTTTTGTTTTCTATTTATTTCCAAAGAGATTTATAGCTAAAACATTAGCATTGTAAAGTTGTAGAGAATAATGTTGTTTTATATTATGGGTGTGTAAAATAGACCGTAATAACCTTTTATTAAGATTTAAAATTCTGTATAAGGATAAGGGAATATTTGGTTAATGGTGTACAAGGGGATTTAACTGTTAAAGCACGGTCTTCCGTGAACGTTAAATCGATTCAAAATGGAGGAATTAATTTGAATTTGTACTCAAATTTATTAATCGCGGATTTGCAACGGTCATTGTCTGACTTCTTGTTCTAGTTTTGTGAAGTAAGAATTGGTTGAATAAAAGATTTAATGTCAATTCCGTTTGGTTCAATATGTTTCAGATTGATGGAATTTACGAGAACGTAAATATAGTTCTGGATGATAAATTTATGAGGAGAAATAATGTACTAGTAAAGTAATGATTTGAATCAAATCCATTGTTTGTTTCAATAATGAGGCTTTTTGGTTTCAAAAAGACAAATCCAGAGGCATTTCTGACTAATATATCAAAAGCGTTACACATTTTATTTACGAGAAAAATATACTAAAGGTAGTAAATAATTTTATTAATTTCATTATATACCTTATTTTTTAACATATTTATAAAAAGTAAGAAAATTTCTGTAGTAAATGTTAAATATTTTCAAATTAAAAATTTCAGAAAGAAATCTTTAAAAAACTAAATAGATACAGTTGCTTACATAAAATCATTGTTACTATAAATTGCGGACACAAATTTATACCGTCTTTAGATTAGCCATGCCAACAAATAATGCAACATGCACAAGAAACCATTCCCCAAAGATGAGAGACTGGAAATATGTTACATTTACTTTGATCCCAAAAAGTGGCACGTAGAAGCCGAACAAGTACCGAGAATATTTATTTGGGCATGCACTCGAAGCAAGTGGTTTTCCAAATGACTGAACTCGCCACTGCGCTCGCTTATAAAACGCTAGGCTTCCAAGCCATTTGACTTTGGTGTATTCACACAGTTTCACCCTTGATTGAAAAGCTCTTTGACTTCAATTTATTTCTCAACTTTCTGGAATGTTCTATACTTTTTAAGCTAGTAGTCCTACAAAACCAAAATTTTATTTATAGTCTCTGTATAAACACATCATAGTATTGGGTAACTCAAAATAATAATATAGGTGTAATAATATAAGTTCCAAAAGAATGCCATTTATTGGAATAAAGAAGCGGCAAAAACCTTCACATTGAATCCCCAATTCGGAATCCTTGATAAGATAGATTTACGGAAATGTGCATCATTTGATGAAAATCTTCTTTTTCATGTTCTAATCGCTACTTAGAATCAAGACTTTAGTAAAAGCAATTTCGTTTGAATATGCGAAACTTTCTTTTATTTGGGAAGTTTATGAAATAATACACTATCAGAAAGAGTAAAAAGTTGTCAACAATTTGTTTTAGAATCGAATATAATAAAATAATTAAAATTTATTATGAATTATTAAAATAACCATAATTTGACCAAAGCTTTCAAAGACTTTGAATACTGCACGTTTAAACAAATTATATATTAAAATATAAAAGATATCTTATCATGGTTACTTTAAAATAGTCAAAACTTGGCTCTGAAGTAAATGTGAATTTTGAAAACGTTTATTCGAAAGTTTAGTTCTGTTTTATTTGACGAAAATGTTATTCGTACTTTGAAAAAGTACTGTTGGGAATAGAACATTTCCATTGATCTTCATAATTTACAACTTTAAGCAATCACATCAATGAAATTGATAACATGATAGGGGCTTTCCCTTATCTTTTTCATTTTCGAAAAACTATCGGCCAGACATAAATAAACGGTAAAACGGGTTTCATCCCGTTTAAGATTGATAACCCACCCTGACACCCGCTGGGTGTGATTTGCGAACACTACTTGGCAATTTTTTTTCTAATTTACAATTGCTGCAATCAACTTTCGACCACTGCACTACAGAATTAAGGTTCATTTTTATTGTTTTTCGCATTAGTCATGCGTGCTCGTAGGCAGTATAGAGAATATTGGGGCCATTTTAAGAGAATGATGGGACATTTTACGGAACTATGGGTCATTATTCACGACTGTCTCGTTTTCAGGTAAGTAGTAATTGCTATTTTATATGACACTTTAATTGGTATATTTCGTTGATTGCGCTTTTAAATATAAATTTTGCCTTAATGAATTGGCTTATTATTTTACAAAAGAACTGTAACTGATAATAAACTTAAGTAAATGTTAAAATATATACATTTTGAACAGTAATTAAGAATTTATTGCTCACATTATTACCTTAGACGAGGATAAGGACAAAATTAAAATCTAATATAAGACGTCGTCGGTCTCAAAAGCACTTACATTTTAATTGTCTTTGTTGGTACATCAAACTACTGATAGCAAGAGCTTGAGGTGTCTTAGCTTGCTTATCTATGCAATAGAATTGTGGTACAAAGAAAATCGTAATACTAAAAACACTGAAAATAACCTGACATTAAAAATGAATATTATAAGTTGTAGCATAACCTTTCTATATAATGTTCTAAGATTGTGTATCTGACAGCAAAATATGACAAGAAACTATTTGCATCCAAGGTCTATAATTAAAATCAAGTTTAATTAAATTCATATAAAACTATCGTAACAAAAGTCATTCAGATAAACGAGACATAAATTATAACACATTGTATTTTTTTTGAATTTAATTTTTTCCTTAAAAAATTTTACTTACTATTTACTCGTACATGGGCAAATGGTTCTTGTTTTGTTTTCCGTATTTTCGTAAAGAGACAAATGGTCTCAATCGAACTTGTGAATTGAAAACTAAACTTTTTGTTTAGGATTAATTTGTTTTTTTACGATACGGGTTGTGAAGCTAACTTACTCGAATGGTAGCTGGTTACATTTGAAAGATTATAATGTACAAGACGTCTCTTTATGTATTATTATTATGCTCTCAAAAAACTTACTTTTATATTAATTCTATGAAATATAGTTAATATAAAGAAACAAACAATCGCTTATAACTCGGGGCAGACCCATCATTAACAGAAGAGGTTAGTGAGGCGCGCCTGGTAACAACGAAACACTGATTTGATCTGCTGCATAGCGCTTCTGAACGAGTCTTCGTTCAATGCAGCGCTCAGTACTGTAACCACAAGTTTTGCATCGTTAAACTAAATTACTTTTCTAGTTTCTCATTCATAAATCTCACACACACAGTATGCGATCTACATTGTTTATTAACGAAAAAACTGAAAACGCTCCGTTTTAAGTTTGTCGATGAAACTTTTGATAAGGATATCGTACCTTCGTACGTTCTGTTTTCTCAACACCGCTTTAGTATTTTTCATACTAGCATCACCAATATAAGAAATATCCCCATTTCCCGACTCTCGTCATATATATGTTACAAAACATATTTGCAATGTTAGTTTAACCATCATAACACAGTTCGTTACACCGTATATCCACGTCGCCTTAATCTACAAATACGCGTATTTCATTGGCTAATTGGATGGACTATTCTAAACGCATGGTCTGCCCATTAATTAACGTTATTCCGATATGACTTGAATATGTTATTAATGTTACTGAAGTTATTTCATATATTTAATGTCCATACAATTTATCAAAAGGCCCTATACCTAATACTATATTTGTGTACGTAATATCGTATATAAAATAAAATTCAAATCGACTACCTACCGACTAGTTACATAATGTTTTAGCGAGATAAATTTCTCATTAAAACTATCCGTAATTCAAAATTGAGTTATGAATGTTATGGCTGGTATTTTACTAAACTCAGTTTGTAGTTCGGTTTTCAAATACTATATTCATAATGCATCGTCGATTTCATTTATTACGAAGTTTGCAGAATTTAATTTAACTATGAAAATTTCGGATGGTTTTGGTCGAATATTATGAAAGTAGATATAAAAAATATTAAAACTTCATTGATATTCATTTCATGCTATGTTTTGAGGATGAAGTTACTGATAGAAATAACATAAGCAATATTTCAATAATAAAAAAATCCAGCAACAAATTCAATTTATGTTCACGGATGTGTAAAAAAACGAATTACGCTTCGTAATAAACACTAAACCGAGTGCAGACGTAATAAAACTAAGTTAATACCTTCAAAGCAACAAACTTATAAAGTAAGCTTTTCACGAGCGGTAAATAAAACATTTTTACTAATATTAGCTGGCATTGGTTTCATTCAATTCGTCTGTCTCAACACAAAAGCAATAGAAAGGAAACAAAGAGACAATACGGACCGCCGGTCACGTACGGGATCCGATTTCATTAGCCGGCTAACGAACTGAGCGAACCCGCTGTCATTGATTTTACAGTCCGCTTTTGATTAGCATAGGGTATTAAATATCATGGATTAGATTGGACATTTTAATAAAGTTTAAATGGACTGAAGCTCTCTATGAATACTGATTCAATTCTTTATTCTTCATCAATTTGTCTTTTCAAGATGGTGCGTCGATATGTATACATAAGTTGATTCTTACCTTGAAAGTAATCACAAGATTTCCAGACCTAATTAGTTTTATTGAAGAAAATTTACATTAAAAATATACTTAATGTCTTCTTTTGACTTCCATTTAAAAGTTAACAAAATATAAGGTAGTTATTGTAATTTAATGTAGAAGTATTTCTTGATACATTAAATAAGTTAGACGGGAAGATTATGGAAAAAATTTCAATTTTTTTTTGGTACAAAAACAGTTATTATCGCTTTAGATGATAAATCATATAACAAATGATTATCACATAATCTGATTGACAAGTCTCAATCAGAAGAAAAATATATAACAGACAATGTTTTTTATTTCGCTATCTCTTTTTCCATACCTAAACAAAGAAAGCATTATACCACCATTATACATAGAGAGATAATTTTAACTTTATATGAATGAGTTAACACTCAAAGGTTTTTGACAAACCATATTATTGATTTATGTATCAACATAGAGAAATTAAGAATATAGTTAGGCCTCGATGTGAAAATTATGATACATAGTGAAATGTGATAAAAAATGTAATATATTTCTAATATATAAATAATCGGCAACACTGAAATTAAAAATCAAAATTTAAAATTATATGTACATATATTTATAATTTTATTCCTTCGTAACAAATATATATGTATTATTTTCTATATAAGCATAAAGTAAATACGGGATACAATTCCGCTAATTGAATAAGCACCACAGCGATACCGGGATTGCCCGGGATTGTTGTTCCCGGTATTTGTCACCTAGCTTTGTGCAGAGCTCGTGTCGCTGACTATTGGTTTCATATTGAATTTTGTCGAATAAGTCGTGACATGTTCTGAGGTTATTTCTTGTTAAGACATCAGCTTACAGTTTGACTTGGAAGAGATTTTGCTTTCAATACTTTTATAATGAGAAAAATATATATGAATATGTGTTATTTATAATATATACTCATAAATTACAAATACTTTAAAGAAATCAGATTAATTATTAATGAATTTTTATTTAGCTTTTTTCCTAATTCATTAATTTGGTTTCTTGCATAAATCATAAGATAATTTCATTCAAATTAAGTAGTAATATTGGTAGTATCTTTAGTATTCATCTTTATCATAGGTACCACGGTGTCGTGGTGCTGCCGTTCTGTCTTCAGCATCTGAAATTGTATTTAATGTTGACTATTATAACCACATGTATTGTACGAAACTATTGTTTCGACTGCCATTTCAGTTTTTTTTGTCTCTCAGTTTTTGCTTCATTGACTTCACTTCACTCTTCTAAGAATATTTTTTTTATCATAAATACATTTGGCAAACTGAGGTGTCAATAAACATATAAAAGATATAAATAGCTAATTTTATAAATTTTCAGATTAATTTTTCTTCAAAACTATAATGATTTCAAGAATTATTAATACAAAATATTAAAATATACCATTTGTTCGGAGAGCAGAGTGTAAAAGGTTATGAAGAACCCTGTAGTCTGTAGGTTTTCTGAAAAAATATGACATGGAATAAAATAAATATATCTTTACGTTAGTTCCGTTTGATTTTGTTAATAAAAGTTAAAGAAAACTTACTTGCGATAAACTATTCTGTCATTAGGAACTATAACAACAGGCAAACTTCTCGTTTCATCTACAAACACACCATCTTCTTCGACACTTCTGGTATCTTCGTAATTCTTAGGCACACGCTTCAAGCTCTCGATAATATAGTTTGCTAATTCGTCAATATTCCTCTGATTGTTATTAGGTATACCGATTCTCTCTAAGTCTGGGTCATAATATTGTATATCAACCCTGGGATCTCTATCTCTAGTCTTTCTTATTTCGTATACTTGCACGGGCAACCGGTAAGCGTTTGAAATTAAAAAACAGCTCACTAAAATCAAAGGCGTATTAGAAAGTTAAAAATTGAATATATTTCACTTTAACAGTATATTTATTTGAGTTTTTTTACTCACCAAACATGTAAGCAGTCCACACCATGTTTGCTTTTGCCATTGCTGTAGAATTTTTAAATATGAACGCAAACTGAATTTAATTTATTTTATCGTCTTTTTACGAGCCGACATCGGCACTTACCTATCGCTAGGAAAATAAATCATAAAATTAAAATTTTATGCTGTTTATGCTTGTGTGAATACAGACAACAATGGGTTTATTGTTGATAAGTATTACTTTTATGTTTGAAAAGTAAATTTCTTAAACTAATGTTTTTGTTTTATTGAAACTAGTCAAAGCTGTGGATTACGAATTTCGATTAATAGTGGTCGAGTAAGTATTGGTTTCTAGTTAGGGCTCAATATGAATATCAAAACAAAATTTGAAATCTGCCCCGCAAATCCAATGAGCGCGATACAAGAGAACGCTTTCACGTTCAATCTGTATTTATAGCGGTCATTTGTATCTCAAACAGATTGCTTTAGCGCTCTGCGTTCTAATCGATTTTACTGACTAACATTGAAGTGCATTATTTTGCTCTCTTGATTTTATTCGATTTGACCTATTTTCATTTTAATATTGTTGTTCTACATATATGTATTTTCCTATATTGTGTTTTCTTTATGATTCGACAGTATTCTTCTATTGTTTCAATACCTTTCTTACCCTTTTTTGGGTTAAGCTTTCGGAAATCCCTACCCATCTATTTTTTCACACAAAGCTCGCAATATACATTTTTGTGGGTGCCATAATATATTTTTTGACAACACCAAACCAAGTTATATATATAAAATTGTATATATATTATTAGAATTACACTTCTATTGAGCCTTTTATAAATTATTAGATCTTACTCTTTATGTCGTTTGATTAATGATTTAAAGAGATTAAAATCAATTATTGTTAAATAATTAATTAATTATTTTTACGTCAATTTTACAATATAAATTTTATATACGAGTATAGCCACGTTGTTATTTTTGCAATCCTTCAAATTTTAATCTAAATATATGTTTGGGATGTGGAGTTTTGTGTGTGTTTAGGATCGATGTAATTGAAGCCATGCCTAGACAGGATTAGGGCCTGTGTTTAAATTTCCAATTTGTTCCGAGTAGAGTTATACGATAAACAAAGAGTTTGGTATTTTTGCCATTATGTGCCAGGATGGTATAATGTTAAAATGAGATTAAAATTGAGGTTTACCGAAACAGAGTGGAGTAATTTAATATAGTCTATCCGTTTCTTCGACGTTTTATAAATAAAAATATATTATATATTAATTAAAATGTTTTTTTTATAGTACAGACTTATTTCTGTCATTAAACAATGTTACTTAAGAAAATAATATTAACTTAATATAATTTGGTGGTGATAACTTTTATTTGATTATTCTTAGGTAATCTTTTTAAATACATATATTTTAATCTTGCTATAAGACTCTTTGTCATCTATTGTAAAATTTTACACTTGTATTTACACAGAGTTTTATCTGTATGTTTCCCATAATTGTACGAAATCTGATACTCCTATTATAATTGTTCCTGAACTAGGCTTTACAGGCTTCAAATATAGCAAATATTACCTGAATACATCAAATTGCTAAAAAACAATTTATCGTCGGTTGTTTCAAACAACGTAAAAAATCAATAAATCCAATATTATTACTTACAATCTTAATACGTTATATTTTCGATACTGTCATTAATTTTTTGTTAATGTGAGCTAAAACGTATTATTTGCTTGTTTCAATCCTATTTGTACATATTAGGCCAACCCTTTACATTTTTTCCATCATATATTTATTTTAAGTCATGATATATGTATTTACAAAGCTTTCATGATAGTTAATTAAGATGCGGATTTAAAAGTCGAAATGTGATAACTAAATAGCCAGTGATATAGATCAATTTATATTCACTCACAACATACACTAATTAAAGTATCGGAATTCTTTCAGACGTTACTATAGTCGGAAGGAGATATTGATTTCACGAATTTGAGTTTCAGATTGTCAAATAAATCTTGTTAGAAAGATTTATTGAGATTTTTGAGTACGTCACGAATGTTTCATCTAGCTTCTGCTTCAGAGGTTAAAACTAATGATAGCTACACTAAATTTTTAACACGAACTGAATATAAATGTATAATATATATGTGTAGTCATTATACGACTGTATTGTAACAAACCAATCCTTAGACAATGTTATAATAGCGTATATAAAGTATGACAAACGATTTGCGTTTGTCCATCGATACTTATTCATACCATTTCGCATTTCAGAGCTGTAACATAAATAAAACATACTGACGTTTGCTTAACGTCGTGCAACTTGTGAAATATTATTATTTTTGTAAGAAATAATAATATTTTTATATGATATAATATTTTATCGAGTCTTTTATATTACAAATAGCCTTCTTCAAGTCTATTATGACCAAATAATTAAAACTAGTTTTTTTATTTATGATCAATTCTGATGATGATGGAAAAATAACTTTTCGTCTTGTAGTGTGAATTTTTTTTTTATATTTTATTATATAGGGGAACAGTTTGAAAATGATGAAAATTAACATTTTAAAATACATAAATTACGGGATAAGCATTTCAACCAAGAACATTAAATGGTATCGGGTCCATTTATTTGGATTTGTAAAACCAAGTAATTTTAAGCAGTTGGTGTTAGTTTAAATTTATGACGGTCCCTTTGAATGTTCTTGTTTTAATTAACAATAACACGAAAGAGGGCTTACTTTATTTATATTATATCTGTTTAGGAACAAATACTTTTATACTGGTTTATATTATAATACAAAAGTATTAATTTATTTTCAATTTATCTTTCAATCAGTCTGGATAATGTCTGTAATGAAATCTTTAACAATTTTACTGACTCTCGTCCTTAAATATAAATCTTATCATTTATGATCTAGGTACCAAATATTTTATATAAAATAAGGAAAATATCTTAAAATAACTTAACCTAAATAAAATATCCTCACAAATGAACCAAGAAGTCATAATCCTTGAGGGATAAAGGGCCTTAATCATGCCATAGCCAGTGAATAAAAGACGCTGAATCGTAATCACTTAATTTCATATACTTAAGCTAGATTTTCACAATTCTTAACAATATTAAGCCTACATCCTCATAGAGCATGACTTAACATAATTATAATTAATTATCAAGTCATAAGATTAGTGCCATAGTGAGATGCCAGTAAGCTTGTTTGTGCCTTTGACAAAGTTATGCAATGTTGGCTTCAATATCTATCTAACTGATATTAGATTATTTGATTAGATTGGATTTGCAAAATTTCTAAGCCGTTCGCTTAATACGTCTAAAATTTATTTTGATATTTTCGTAGGAATTTGAAAAGAAACAGTAATTACAAATTGTATTCTATTTTTGAAGTTTTGAATATTTAGTTAATTTTTTTCGTTGTGAATTTCCTTGTCATACTAGTGGCAGTTTGTAATTCTATTATTAGGAATATGTAACCTGTATATCGTTGTTCATCCATGTCAATCAGGCGTCTTGGTTTCCATAATCCGGTTATTCGAGACGACTAAATCATCAAAGCGATACATAGGATTTAGGATTTATCGTACATCTGTAACATAGAGGAAGTACGTTCAAATTGAATGGTTAGTAATCTAATAACTTTCTAGCTATCGTACTGTGATGCAGAAATAATTGTGTGTGGAGAGACAAAACGTGTTTGATAAAACTTTAATATAAGATTATTTATCTGAAAATATTTAATGAACTTTTAATATAACGTAACTCATAAATAGCACTGGCTTTTAAACATTTAATATGAAATTATCCGACCCTTTTGTATTAATATTGTATGATTATTAAGTGCCGTTAGTTGGAAATACACACACACACACACATATATATGTTTTCAGCTTTGAATTCTTCAATTTACTCCGTAAAATTAGCAACAAGTACGCAAAATTTTGACTTTGACGCTATTTAATAATCGTAATTCTAAAGCAAAACAAATATGTGACAACTGTGTAGATTATAACAGTATTTACTATTAAAAAATAAGAGACTCTTTGTACAATGAAAGGTACAATATATAAAGAAATCCTTAAATATTCTGATTTTCTTAATAACCTCGTACCTACTATAAAATGTATGTATAACTGAAACATTTAGAAAAGTTTGGCTTACCTTGATATTTAGATGATGTATAGATAATAATTAATTTATCCTGCCACTGCAAATCAAGTACTGTCTTGGAAAATCTTCGTTATAAAAATATTGTATCTTTTAAATTTCGTGTTTTAATCAGCGGTTATTCAACACGAATTCAACAAATCAGTGAACAAGTTTTTTGAATTATATATAAAGGTAAAAAATATTATAAAATTTAAATTGTATAAGTTTTATATTTAAATATAATGTTCTTTACAGACAAATGGGGAATTGAATTGTTGTAAATATGTCGCTTAAAAGAATTTTGTTCTTCTGCATTTATACTCCAAAACATTGTTTTAAAACATATAAAATATGGAAGCAGTACACTAACTAAAATGTAGTTCTCATTCTTCAATTACCTGTACTGAGTAAAGTAAAATTGCTAAATAACCACGAAAGTAATCTATTCGTTATGTGACCTCACAATATGAACCCTTCTTTTATATATTTCCTTATTTTGAAGAAAAAGAGGTACCTAAATGCGATTGCACCGTCACAGCGGGAACTTTCAATGCGACCAATATAATGGCTGTAATAAATAATAACACGACGACATTTTGGGGTCGTGTAAGTGAAATATAATTTTTCATCCTAAGGGTAACATAATATGTATCAAACACAGAATACTAAAAATATATTATCATGTCGAATAGCTAGGAAAATAACCTTCCATATACATATTAATATATGTATAATAAATTTTATCACTTGTATCTCTTAATGATAAGATACATCTTCGTATGAATATTTTAAACCGGCCTTCGTAAATCGATGCTATTTCAGGGTACAACTCATAGTCCGGCAAACTAAACAACGAGAGCAAGCATAAAATATTCAAAGGCCTGAGAGCATTCTTGTGTTCAAGCCACAATGACGGAAGCTACATTGATTAGCGAATGATATTTTAAGCAATGAGGCCGATACAATTAGTGTTTCTGACGATGAAGTTAATCTGCAGTCTATTTAAATATAACCCAATAATAGAGAAACGATAATAAATAACTCAATTAAATATTAAGTTATATTATTGTTATTACTTATATATAATAGTTTATTGAATAAAATATTAAAAATAATTATTTTATATACAACCACTAATTGGACTCCTGTTGTATATTATACAATATATAAAAAGGTACAGAGCAATCTTAATAAGAATCATTTTCTTTATGTCTTTGTCATAAAAAGAGTATATAGAAACAATAAAATGTATGAATAATTCCTGTCAACGTTTCTTATTTCTTAGATATAATAACCGTCTTCATATAAGGAATATAAAGATCGGTTTTAGTGACGTGGAATTTTTGTACTTCGAAAGTCACTCGCGGCTGTTGGAAGTTGACTGCTAAGTCATGGGCTAGCGGTACAGTTAGACTTAAATAATGTTTTAAGTTATTTATATTCATATAGGTTTTATGAATTAAAAAAATATCATTAATGTCTTAGAGGAATATAGGCGATAGAAATATAATGAATTAAAAATTGGTTCAAATTAAATGTACACTTTGAGATGTAATGAAGGTTAGTTTAAAATTTATTTAATGTTAGTTATTCATAATTAATCTTTTTAAAGTAAGAGAGCGTTCATACTACTTTAATATTCGAAGCTCACTGTATCCCAGCCTTAATTCTCTAACCACTTGGGCGGTGACTTTCAGTTTACAAGGACTCTTGACTGAAAAAGGTTTCTTATAGAGAAAAGTTGCCTCTAAGTTCAAAATGTTCCCGGGGGATTTAGAATTTGTGAGTAATGATTCACAAGTATGTGATTTTATAAGAGTTCTTTTGTACAGGTTAATTATAACGAGTTGTGTTGAAATTAATACTATAATTTCTATGGAAAATTATATATACTTGAAAAGTCACATAAAAAATGTATATACAAATACATTTATCTGAAACTCATGTTTCGCATATAAGAGCTAGTTAATAAAAAAGTTTGACGGACACAAATAATTTAATTTAGAGAAAATATTTTAAACTTTAATATTCAGTTGCAACGAACACAAAAGTAATGTACGTAATCTTGCATATTAACTTTTAAAAAGCCATTTTCTAAAACAGAGTACGCGAATTTTTTATTCTGTAGTAAATTTGAAATTCTCATTTTCCGCGACAGTTCCCTGCTTTATTACTGGACACGAAGTGTAACTAGGAAATCAGGAAAATATTCAACTTCATTTTAAATTTTTTTCAACCCTTGATTTGAAATTCGATGTTCCTAAGAAATTTTAAAACGGATGAGTGCTTTTTAATTTGGCACTATGCATATTCAGGTTTTAAAAATGTAATGTTGAATTCATAACTAAAATGATTTGTTATGAAACTGAAAATAAATTGTCTAATAGTTATGATGTTAATGTTTAATATAGGTGTATAACTATTTGAGAAACATTTGTAATAGGATATGATCTATTATATATACAAATGCTGATATCATCGATGTTTCTATAGTTTAAATTTTAAAAGTATATTATTGAAAATGTGTATGAGATAACCATAATATTTAAGTAAGTCCGTGAACATTGTCGATTGTTCATTAGTTCTATAGTTATGAACGCCGTACGTTGTGTCGTGTGTGCCTTCTTGGTTATAAGTATTCTGGATGTCACTAGGGCAAGAGATTTTAATGCCATTTTTGACAGTCTCCCGTCCGATATTGGGGTAATGTTTCAGTGATTTTCTAATATTTAGTTCACACTTTATTCGAGGAGTAAGTAAATGTTTGATAACTATATACTCTCGATCTTTTGGTTTCTACGCAGCAACCGAGATCACAGTGAGACCAGATGGAAATGTCTGTCAGTTGGTCTTGTTATTTATATCTACCGCCAACATTTTCTTAATTTCCTGGTGTAACGTTCTAGATTCTGTAAGAGTCCAGAGCGGTCTCGTCTGACCGTGATCACGGTTGCTGCAAAGGAACCGTAACGTCGGGAGTGTGTAGTTTTAAAACACTAAAAACGCGTAGTACATCAGAAGATAATGTTTTATTTAAATGAATAGCCGAGAAAGTCTTAGATATCATTAAGTAAAATAAATTTTCATGATACGTGATATATGAATTTTTAATATCAATAAAATAGCAGAATAACATAACTTTTAACAGAATTTGTGCATTATAAATTATATTGGTTAAATATTATTTTATTTAATTTTAGAACGCCATTAGTTCTGCTTGGAAAGGAGTTCTAAAGGCAATTAAAGCACCAATAAGGCCGCGGAAATTTAGAAGGGGGAGTAAGTTAGAACAGAGTTACATATCGCTTCAGTATTCATAATATATTTTATCTTTAGCAGTATGACTATGAAATTATCTGTAAAATATTCCATATAACGCAGGAATTTCAATAATTAATATATATAAATAAAATCTCTTTCATAAATAGAAAAGAAAACGGTTACGACAACTACAGTTACGGAATTTTCTGTACCTATGACCACGTTGACAACGACGGTATCAACGGTTGCACCCAAACGACCCACTATACCATTCATCACACGACCCGATTGGACATCTTTCCTTGATTGGCGACTATTACAAAATCCTAACTTAGTGAATTTAGCACGGCAGTATCATAACAGAGGTGAGGCATACTTTCATTAAATCTTTATTCTCTTTTTACCTTATTTCACAAGATGACCTACATATCTGTTAGAGATAGATGTTAGAAAGTTGCAAGAAAATAGCATCTTTTCTTATTAGTTGAATTGTAATGGTCAATGAAACCTCAAAGTTATTAACGCAACAACATATTAAACCGTAATATATTGTTATATTAGTTGAGGTATTTCATAAATGTTCATTTATTGTATCTAATTTATATTTCAAAGTAGTATTTACTCTGGGTTAGAGTCTAAAATACTTAAAAAATCAAAGTAACGCCAAAAGTAAGGCATTACTAGTTAAAAATATAAAATATGAGTTAAAAGTGTTGGTGATATAAGTTTCATTTTCGTAATGTTTTATTTAAAATAATGGATACTTTTATAAGAAGCGATTCTTATTAGTAACTCTGAGGACCCCGAAACATACCTCCTTTTGACAAGTATCATTAAATATAAGGAATATTAATGGGAAAGAAAAAGTTTTTAAACAAAAGAAGCCATCATTAGCAAATCTATGCATACAGAACATAATTGAATATAAATCTCTTAAAGCGTATTTAAACTGATACTTCAATAACAAATTTATAATAAGGTATTTGGTAGTAAGATATTTTTTCGTCTTCTAAGTGTCGACTTATTTTTGACGAAAAGAAAATAAATAATATCATAACCTTTTAGGTCCACCGTACTATGGGAGAAAAATAGAATCATACGAGGACACCACTGTTAAGCTATCTACAAACGAGGAAGAGGTTTTCGGTAGTTTATTTTTCATATAAATAACAAACAACTGCAGTCAATTTCAGAAACACATTTGATGTACTTAAAATTATAAAATATAGTCCATTTTTTCTCTCATGATTTTCGTGTATTCTTTATTTTCTTATTCAGTTAGTTATTTTTTTTCCAATACCAAAATAGCTTGTTGATTTCGAGTCAGAAATCTATTTCTAGATCTAAGCGCACGGTAGTGCGCCGGCCAAGTTCCACAGGCCGGCGCATGCCGTGCACTATATTTACACGAACCGTTTCGACCCACTTTTGACCCCCCTGTAGCTCAGTGCCTATTGCAAGTACAGAGATAAAATTTTACCTACGTAATCATATACTAGGACTAAAGCAGTATATGCCAAATTTCATAGATAAAGCTTCAGTAGATCCTGAAATATGACCCTGTGAAAATAGCTAATTTTGGCACTGACTCACTGACAGGTAATCAAAACCTCTAGGCCACTTCCCATTGTTTTAGCATTATGAAATTTGGTACACAGGTTGTGTGTTATATGTAGATTAACAAAAAATTAAGAAATTTAAGAAATTGGTCAAGCGTGAGTTGCCTCAATTCTAAATATCGAATTTTTATTAAATTCGACCCACTTTTGAGCCCCTGTAGCTCAGTGTCTATTGCAAGTAGAGAGATAAAATTGTACCTACGTAATCATATACCAGTCCTAAAGCAGTATGCCAAATTTCATAGATAAAGCTTCAGTAGATCCTGAAATATGACCCTGTGAAAATAGCTAATTTTGGCACTGACTCACTGACAGGTAATCAAAACCTTTATATAGGCGCTCAGCTCAGCACAATAAAATACATAATAATGAAATATTAATAATTAATAATATGAGTACATCTATCAATCGGTGATAAATGAAACTAAAAAATAAAAAATAAATATGTAGTTTAAAAAAAAAACTAAAAAACACGCTCCAATGATGAAAGAAACCGTGTGGAAACTAATTTAACCTTTACAACCTTGGAAATCAATTTAATTTAAATTGTTTAAAATAAACAATAAATGGTATTATTGAAAAAAAGCGTGGGGCGCTTCTCAAGAACTGATATATGAAGCTCATCACGCTTTTTTCACAAAAATACCGTTTATTGTTTGTTAATTTATTTTTAAATTAATATTATTGTGAAAAAAGTGTGGGGCGCTTCTTAAGAACTGAGATATATATAAGGGATATAAAATATTGTCATGTATACATAATGCACACTGTATAACTTAATTAAATATTGCTTACCTAAAAAATCAGGTTTCTATTGTTATAAATTACTTTCGATAGATGGCGCTAGCGGTATAATTGAATCGCGATATTGTTTTGTCTGCAGTATATATGAATGAAAGTCGATAAGGAATCGATGGTCATTTCTTTCCATTTCTTTCTACACTTATGTCTTGATATCTTATATATGGTTACGATTACGATTAAATGGATCACTGATTTGACTTGCTAAAGGATTAATTTTGATATTGCTTATTGATTGATTACTTGTGTGTGTTAAAAGCACAAATTCACTCTATTTCTTTTCTACTATTCATTTACCAACGATGGAAATTGTACATCTTTCGGTGGTTGGCGGAGATATACCACATAGGGTAATTCCTATGACATCAGATGGTAGCTGTATGTTTCATGATGTAAGTTATGCATTGTACGGCTGTATAGTACGATTGTATGTACGATTTCTTGAAAAAAAGTATTGAAATCTCACCAAAAACATGCCTGTTAAAAAGGGAGGCCAAGTTCCAATCGGCTAATTGTTTGCCTAAAAAAGGGGTGAAATCCAATCTAATGCCAAGTTTAGATGCACTTTGAAATCGATCATAATCATCTTCATCAACAGCATGATCCACTGGTAAACATTTGCCATTCCCAAGACTCGCCACCACACCCAGTCCTCTGCCTTCCACATCCAGCCACTACCCGCCACCTTATTCACGTCAACGGTCCATCTGGCCCAAATTCACTTTACCATACACCCAACTTAAAATATGGTATAGTTGTGAAAATACGTAGGTGCTTGGTTAAAAATATCTAAAATTATAATACTTCTAAATTTGAACTTGGCAGGTTAATTTAATTATTTAAATTATATAATATTTAAATTATATAAATATAAATAATTATATTACTAAATAATAGATTAATGATACAATTAATTAAGTGTTACGTACAGCACAAAAACCTGCCAAGTTCAAATTGAGAAGTATTATAATTTTAGATATTTTTAACCAAGCACCTACGTATTTTCACAACTATACCATATTTTAAGTTGGGTGTATGGTAAAGTGAATTTCGGCCAGATGGACCGTTGACGTGAATAAGGTGGCGGGTAGTGGCTGGATGTGGAAGGCAGAGGACTGGGTGTGGTGGCGAGTCTTGGGAATGGCAAATGTTTACCAGTGGATCATGCTGTTGATGAAGATGATTATGATCGATTTCAAAGTGCATCTAAACTTGGCATTAGATTGGATTTCACCCCTTTTTTAGGCAAACAATTAGCCGATTGGAACTTGGCCTCCCTTTTTAACAGGCATGTTTTTGGTGAGATATTCTTTACAGTATAATTATCAATCAAAATATTGAAACAGAAATATAGTGACAGTTCAACTTCAATATTCCATTCATAATTTATTTTTAATTGAATAATATAATTAATTCATTTTACTTTTTTTAGGTCAACTCTTACCTGCCTACTCTGTTTTAAAATAAAAATACGCTTATGATTCCAACTTGTCCAATTTACTTCTTTTCTTAATAACAAGAAATATATATTAATGTAATATTCATATTAAAGAATATTTCACTAATATATATACAGTGTATTCCAATTTTTGCAGCACATAATCCAGCCAAACAAAACCAATGACTCATCGAACTCATATTATCGTAATTTGTTTCATTTATGACATTCAAATATTATGTTCATTTTCATCAACATTCGTCTTTCTCAAATATTCAATACAAAACAACTGATTAATTTATTTAATTTCTGTGTTTTCAAATGTCGTAACATAATTCAAGACAAAATTTAACGTTACTGTTTTTGTAAAGAATGTCGTTTTGCTATTTCGATATGTTTCTTGAAAAAAGAAACAACAAACATATTATAGAATTCTTTACAGTACTTTTAATATGTATGTAAAATGCAAATCTTAATTTAGTCATTGATGTTTCATGGTAAGTTTTTTCTCATTTGCGTGGTAGTTTAAAAAATATATATTTTATTATTAACTAAGCAAATTTTATTAAGAATCATTTATATCCACAGGAGGTGATAAGTCGGTGGATATTAGTCAAAAGCCATTACAAAAACTGAAATTGATAGGTTTATTTTACTATTACATAACTCACATTTTGCACAAGAGTTTTACTTTACACCATTCACACTGCACTCTATCAGTGAAGCACCATTATTTTTGAAGTCATGTTGTGTATTAATTTGCAGAATATAATACAATATTAAAGAAGGTTACAAAAGGACAAAGGAAAAAAGTCGATATACCAGTCATACCGACGCCAGAATACAAATATGATTATCTCAGGAGATTTCAATTCAGAAATGGTGGGTGAAATACATAATTTACTTAGACAATACTGTCCTCTCTTTAGTTTAAAACTTTTACTAAACTTGTGACGTTCATTGCATAATTTATAATATAAAAGCTTGCCGTGAAGTTTACTAATGTAGAAAATACAAGTGTTGAAATATTATATGTATATGTAGTACAGACCAAGATTATGTCATTCTGTGTAAAAGTGGTTACAATATTAAATACAAGTAGTTATTCTTAAACTTGCCTTGTTTTATTTTCATATAAATATGTATTCCAGATGCTTACACAATAATTTCACATTCCAAACTTGCCTCAAGCCCTGGAACTAAGTCGTCAACGAAACCAGAAACAACGACAGAAGATGGGTCATCTTTATTAAAACAGTTTAGATTTGGAAGATATCGATTGAAAATTTTCTATAAAATAACGCTTCAGTGAAAAATCTATTTCAGTGATGTACTTCAATGCATATTTTATTTAATTTTTATTTCTTATTAAATATAAAATAATAGTAATAATTATGTATGAAATGATTTTATACTTAAAAACTTAGGATATATTACCTACTTACTATTCGTCATATTGCAGTTGTGTACTGAGGATATTTTAATAGGCTCGCGGAATATTTTTTTACATACAATTTTATACATTCATACATATAAGTTACTTTATATATATTCAATATTCATAAATAAAAGAAACTTCAAATAGATCAAATTAAAAAAGTAGCAAATGAAAATGTTTATATTTTTAAAGTAGGTAATATAAATATAGAACATAAAAATTGGTATAACCTTATTCTTTCAAAGCATCAGGTGACAGTCGCAAGCGTACCCTTGTCCAAATGAATGTTACTTTTGGGTTTTATTAATGGCCCCGTTCGTTCATCTATGGCTTCGTTATATCGATTTTTCAGTCTATTTATAAACTTTACCGGCATAGCGTCATCAATGATGCTGTGTGGAATATTATAATATAAGCCTTACGTCCAATAAAGCTATATTCTTTGTAATTTAATCTTTATTGAAATCAGATAACTTGAAGGGACCTTTTATAATAGTTAATTTGAGATGTTGCAAGTTCATAACCTGTTCTTCTTAAAGAATTTCTTATTATATTTTTCTAAATTAAATTTTATTACGTCTTTTATTATTTTCGACATTACCAAACTTATTTATTATCTTTATCATAACAAGGAATATTTAATCTAATAGTACAGGAACCAAGAAAAATTATTATGATACATGTGACAAACGAAGTATACGTATGGCATATACCTATATACAATTAATCTTGATAATATATACACATCTTGATATCAGAGGGGGCATCAGAGTGATATCTTTAACAGAATCAAATAACATTACTCCATTCTGTCGCCCACCCTCCAAGATAAAATCTGTTGCCCTTAAAAAGTGTCTCATTTGAGCCCTTAGTATAAAGTATGTTATTCTTGTGCTGCATTTTCACTGTTTAACATTTATGTACACTTAAAATTTAAAAAAGATTTGAATGACTAAATAAATGTATACGTAAATTCTAGTTTAAAAACTATTTAATTAAATTAACAGAGGGCTGAATGTGTATTAAAAAATTATGACATTCTTTTTGAAAAACAATTTTTTTTATATAGAAAAATTTATGTACAAAAATGAGCAATATGAGTAAGTAATTTTATTATTTTAAATATTCAACTTTATCTTAGAAATCATCGGCCCAAAAGGGATTTGAAAAGATGAGAAAATGACAGAAGACGGTCCTAGATACCCAGTTTTGATATCGTTTCAAGATTCCGATCAGTAGCTATTTTTGTTGAAGGTCCTTGTGTTATTCATGAGAAAAAAAATACATGATAATAATTCTATATGCAAATAATAATATGTTTCAATTAAAGAAACTTAATTCGTATTATCCGTTGTCCAAAATTCAAATGTATTCCATATATCAAATATTGAGTGAGTAAATAAAAGAAATATTTATATTTTCATATAATTAAAATAGTTTGTTTGTTACTTTACTATATATAACAAAGTTAAAACTTAATATGAGAACTTGTTAAACTTCTACTACTTGTTATTTTAGATTTCACATCAAAGATATCAAATAACAATTAACTGACTTCACTGTTTTATACTAAAGGAAAACTGACAAGTTATTAAAACTCCATCATTTATAGTAGTTTATTGATGTAAGTTATAATTGTATTCAAAAAATGTAATAGTTATTTGTTATGTTATGAAAATGTTTTCAAGGGAATATAGCAAATCGTAAATAACATAACATGTAAATTTTCAAGTAACCAATTTTATTTTTATTTACATTAAGAACATCCAAATAAACAATTCTTTTTATTATTACTGCTAATTAACTCTTTCCTAATTCAGGCTTCTAGTGTCTTACATAAAAAAAGAGTGAAGGATTGAACAAAATTGTTTTAAAATGTAAGCATACAGCATCTTAAAAAATGTCACACAAAAACGTCTCACGAAAACACTCTACAAAAGACAATTATATTATGTAATAATACTTAACAAAAGTAGAAAAACTAGTGGAGTTTTTTTTAGTGCAGCGTAACAAACCTTTCTGGCGACAAATGCTGGACGCCATAAATCATGACTTGGCGCCATGCCAGCCTCGAAATGCAAATCCAATACGAGACAGATACACAACGTGTAGCGAAAAACTTAACGTCCTAGTTAATTGTCACTTACTTTTCAGTATTTACTTTTGGAATAAAAAAAATATAGCACACTAAAATACTGATGCGATACGGTGTAACAGATTTGTTCTATAGTAAAAAACACGTTTCAAAAGAATACGCTAACTAATCTAGTTGGCTTACATTTAAACAAAGGATAGTTGTAACCGAAATTATTATTACTAATTACCATCTCACTTGGGAAAATATATAGGAGATATAATACACTAATTTAGTTTATTACCAATGATATAACTAAGAAAATAATACATCAAAGAAAAGAAAATAAAGGAGGGCTTTTTCTACTGACCCCTCAATCTTATTGTGTGCCTAAGGATCTTTTGATTTTTACAAAAGCAATACACTCAGAACAACTACACAAAAATACTCGAATGAACTTTCATTATAGGGAGAACATCAATAAAGTATTTCACGTTTCCCTCTACATATTTATTCCTCTTTGAAGATACACAAATGAGACCCTCAGATCAAAGTGATCGGTCAAGCAAGCTCAAATTCGGTCGACGGAAGCAATGATTTTTGTATGCCTCCTCACAAATGTATATCAGGACGGTAAATAAATAACTTCAATATTTCTGATTTCCATTCAGAAAATGTTTATGTTGATTAAATATTCACATTACTCATTCTTTGACTATTGTCTTCCTATTTAAAATAATTATATAAACTCTTAAATCCTGGGAAGCACAAATGAGATTTTTCCGAGTCATTTGTACTTTCTAAGAGTATTTAGATATCACTGATTAATGTATTCCCAAAGAGGGTTGATGTCAGGCAGGCGGCCGGTCGTAAAAACAATTAGCCAAAAATATTCACAACATGTAAAGCATATAAACTGTTAAATATCTATAGTGTAATATTTTTGTTACACCCTAAACATTTTGATCGTAAACATTTTTTTCTTTTGATATGTCTTCTATATTTATATATTCATAGCGTACGATTCCTTAGGTAAGTTTATAAAATAACTTTCTAAAGTAATAAGCCGTTTATAATGACCTTTACCGGGGATGAACTTTACCGATTATTGGTAGATTTTTCGCTTTGAAGTTTTTCTTTTTATCAGAAACTTTGTGAAGGTTTGTCTATGAATTTCCTTTTGAAATTATTGGCAGCTATATTTTTGCCATAACTCTGGAACTGTATCTAGAATATCCGGATATTTTGTCGATTATTTATTCGATATTGTGTTGATATCTCTATATTTTTATATTATGTTATATTATCTTTGAAATACGAAAAAATTATGACACAAAAAGAATTTTCCAATTAGCCTGTTTTGATTTTGTTTATTTATAGACATTTAATAACTAAATACCTCACTTTGACAACAAGATACTAAAAGCCTTTATGATACTAATATTTAATTTATTTTTGGGACTTTGTTAATAAAATAAAATAGGTTAAAAGAAAATAGGTAAATTTATGGTGTTAGTGAAAATAATTAAATGAAAGAAAAAACAAAAACATCATATTACGTATTTTTAAGACTGCTCGTCTTGTAGATAAAAAGGGAATAAAGTATAACTTATAATTATGATATATGTATTAAAAAGACCTCGTTACAGTTCTTAGTGTCAACCTCCTATAAAATGTCACTTTCTTATAACAAGCGAGTATGGGATAATTACAGTGACGCATGTATCCTTTTGAGTTTAAAGTTACAGATGTAATATGGACTAAAGATTTTAATTAATCTTTTTCTATACGTTTACTTCAAGGATCCCTTATGATTTGTATAACTAACGGGTTTATTTGTAAGTTTAGAAAGTTAAACCCAACAAGCTGTTGGATACCCCGCTCAAGAATATAAATCATGGTAGTTTAAGTATGATTTTGGTTACTGTCACTAATCGTTACCAAAGGAAAATTGTATTTGGATAGATCAACAGTTTTTACCCGAGAGCTGAAATATTTTTTTACATCAAGAGAGCATACAGAATAATAAAATTGGTTTTGTCATCGAAGTTGATAGGTGATGCTTTTCGCCGGTCACTGTCCTACCCGTCTGTTCGAATAAAATTCAATGTAAAGAGAGGGCTCAGTATTTTTATCATAAAAATGACGTATAGGAATCGATTTATTCATTTTTCCAGCTAGCCCCTAAGTAAGTGATGAAAGAAAGAGCTCTCAAGTTTCACCGTGTAATCATATTTGAGTCATGTTGAATAAACGTATGTCAAAGACTTTTATAGTAATTATTTCGCTTGCTTTAGTTTATATGCATAAAATAAATTCTAATTCTACACAGAAAAGCATAATCAAGTTTCCGTAATTATACGAAAACTATAAAATAAGTAATCAAACTTATGCTACATACGTCGTATTAAATGTTAAATCTATTCATAACAAAGTAATAAAAGTTAGTCCACGCTTCGTTTAGTTACATTTATTACCAGTATTAATAGACTACTTAAATATAACGATAGTAATTAATGAATCAGTTTCTATATATTTAATAATCATATTGTTTCACTTGTGTCTTTTTGATATGATTAAAGTTTTTATTTGCATTCGTTGTGAAATACGTAAATCTTTATTATTTTATTTAGGATTTTTAGCTGTTTTAAAACTAAATCAAATAAATTTAATTCTTATTGTTAATTAGTATCATATCTTTTCATAAATATAAATATCAAACAAGCAAGATGGTATGCGGTTGCTGTTGTCAAGACGTGTATTTTAGACAGAAAAAGAAACGAGTAGTGTTACTTTCTCCTTTGCTGTATGAGCTTAGGTCTCGTAAAAATTAGCAGCATAATCAGTAAGAACTTACATAAGATTTTTCAACTGTTTTGGCTAGGGAATGGAAAGTTTTCTTGCTGGACGGTTGAGCAGAAAGTTTTTCGTCATAATCGTTATTATGATTGACACAAGCCTAGACAAAACCTTAACTAGTTTGTCTCCACCGCCATCCAAAGAGTAGAAAATTTACCATTTTTAAGGTAATATAGAGCTGAAAACAAATGTCATTGTGTATTATGTATATACACATATACCACGGTGCGCTAAAGAAAGATATATTGGAGAGTGTAGTCTGTCTGTATAGACATAGATTCTGCTTCTCCTTGAAAAAAAGATCGGCTTACTACTTATTCTCTAAGTAGTGGTGGTGGAGTGGTAATCTCTTACAACTTATCTAACAGTGTAGTTCTCTGATGCTAGTCAGGTGTACATTTAAACAGAGGAAGTACAGCCGATGTCCAAACTTATTTATGTTTATCCAATCAAATTATAATTCAGACCCATCCTCCATATGTCTTCTCAATACAGTGAATACAATGGGGCTTTACGTGATGAGTTAGAAGTATACGGCATAACTCAAAAAGTGAATCGTAATTTGAAGAAAGTGCTTCTTATCACTTTGAACATTTCTGACATAAACGTTCTTATAAGGCTCTGAAACAATAACATTAAGTCAAATTAAAAGTTTTTTGAAAAGCTTCTGTCTTGCGGTCATGCAAATAATTGTTTGCCACGAGAAATGTATAACGGAATGAAAGAGTTCACGAGTACATCACCTAAAAAATACCACATGCAAAAATACTACTAGCAAAAGCTGCCAATTATGCCTTCTATAAAGAAGTAAATATATTTGTCCTGAGCATATCACAGCTTGCTGCAGTTGTTGTGTAATTATAGATTTTAATCTTATTTATAAAAGAATATTATAATATATCTTTTAAATGAAACTAATATTTTCGGATTTTACTTCGCGTTTTATTTTAGAAACTACATACTCCCGACGTTTCGGCTACTTTTCAGCAACCGTGATCACGGGCAGACGAGATGTGAGTGTCTGTCAGTTGGTCTGGTCATTTTATCTCCTACCGCCATCGATTTCTTAATTGTCTTGCGTACCGCTCTGGATGCCGGCAAAATGCGCTCACGGTGTCTCGAGGTCCTGCGGTGTGGTCACGGACATGGGATTTTATATTGTTAAGAAGAGGATCCCAGGTGTTTGATAGGTTCCAGCCATCTTCTCTATTGAAATTAGGGTGTTTTTTAATTTCAATAGCCTCGCGGATTAACCTTGGTATATATCTGTCTTCACGAGCGAGGATATGTGGTTGATCAAATCTAATGTAATGGCCTGGTTTGTCCAATGCATGTTCGCACACTGCTGACTTCGACGCGCGCCTATTCCTGACGTCTGAAATATGTTCCTTAACCCTTGTACCGATGCTTCTCTTTGTCTGTCCGATGTATGACAAGCCACAGTCACAATCAAGTTTATATACACCCGCTTGTTGTAAAGGAATGTTACTCTTGATTGGTCTCAAGAATTGGCTCACTTTCTTATGTGGTTTATAAATAGTCTTAATTGAGTTAAAACGTCGGGAGTATGTAGTTTCTAAAATAAAAGGCGAAGTAAAATCCGAAAATATTAGTTTCATTTTAATGTGTACTCGCGAAAATCTTAGATCTCATTATAATATATCTTTTTTAAAACTTTTTCGAAACAAATATTAGTTAAGTATTACAGATTTCATACGGACTGTAGAGTTTCATGTTTTAAAGAAGTTGTAACTATTAAGACAACTCACTAGTTCCATGAAGTGTACAATTGTTTGTACTTTTACTTTCTTAAAATAATTTTCACCTTGTTTGTTGCCGACTCAGTACGTTTCTATAAGAAATACTAGTGAGTTCGATAAACAGGAAATCCGTGTATTGTTAAGACATTATTGGAAATAAAAGTTTAAAGCAGCTGTGACAGTAGGGAGAAAATGTGAAATTGTAGGGAAAGAGACAGTTAAAGAGCGAACGGCACAGTGTTGGTTTAATCGTTTTAATAGTAGAGATTTTACGCTTGAAGATATTTCTCACTCAGGTCATCCATCTATGTAGAGTATTGAGTTTACAAGTATAAAGTTAAGTAATATCTATAAAGTTGTCGAATAGTTTCATAAGATTTTACTAAGATGAAAATGAAACAGCTTCTTTTCATGACGAAATATCATCGTTTTTTTAAGAATTATTGGAACCAGTTACGAAGAGAGGTCGATTTGAGTCTTGTCTTGTTGTGGTATGATATCTCCATATATTCCAAAATGATTCCAGAAAGTCGAACTATCAACGTCGTTGTATCAGTAGACAGGTGATGAGAGTGTATATTTTATGGCAGTATTATCCAGGTATAATTTACCAAAAATGGGTTCTTTTATAATAAAATGATATGAAACAACATACTTACGAGGAATACGATCGAAGAACTTGTTTTTATTTAACTCCATTTAAACCGGACTCTGCACTGATAATTTCATATTCTTTCAGATGGCGAAATATTTTTGATAAATTAAAAGAATCCAAAGGAGATGTTGAAAATGCAGTGTGACAATTTTTTTTATATCTAAGTCCAAAAGTTGAATTTACGAAGCTCGTTGATCGTTAGTTGAAAACTTGATGATACCATTATATGTATTTGAGTTGTACAAGTGTACTGTAGACTTGTGGATAGCCTACTTAGAATATTAAGGTTTTCTTACTTTTTGATTAATAAGCAAAAGTGAACTTGGTAACCGACATTATTTATCAGACACTTTTTTATAGGTGTACAACTTTGCTTCCGCCGTTTTTTTCCGAAATTCGAGGCTTTATTGTAAAAAACTGGTTATACATTTATGATTCAAAGTATTGTCCATCGCTGGCCACTACTTTCTTCCATCTTTCGGGCAGCATACGAATCCCGCGTTGAAAAAACTGGTCATCTTTTGAAGCCATTCACAAATAGATCCAATTTTTTACTTCTTCATAAGACCGGAAGTGCTGGTCAGCCAGGGCGTGTGCCATTGATCGAAACAAGTGATAGTCCGAGGGAGCAACGTCTGGAGAATACGGCGGGTGGGGTAGGACTTCCCATTCCAACGTTTCCAAGTATGTCTTGACCACTTTCGCAACATGGGGTCGAGCATTGTCGTGCTGTAAAATCACTTTATCATGTATCTCGTTGTATTGCGGCCGTTTGTCTTTCAATGCTCGGCTCAAACGCATTAATTGCGTTCGATAACTATCGCCTGTGATTGTTTCAGTCGGTTTTAACAACTCATAATGCACTACGCCGAGCTGGTCCCACCAAATACAGAGCATACCTTGGAACCGTGAATATTCGGTTTGACCGTCGACATGGAAGCATGGCCGGGATATCCCCATAATTTTCTGCGCTTGGGATTATCGTAATGAACCCATTTTTCGTCCCCAGTCACAATGCGATGCAGAAATCCTTTCCGTCTTTGCCTTGCAAGCAGCTATTCACAAGCAAACAAACGCCGTTAAACATCTCTCGGCTTCAACTCGTACGGCACCCAATTTCCTTGTTTCTGAATCATGCCCATGACTTTCAGGTGTTTTGAAATGGCTTGTTGCGTCACTCCCAATGATCCTGCCAATTCTTGTTGCGTTTGACACGAGTCTTGATCAAGTAATGCCTCCAATTCTGCATCTTCGAAAACCTTCTCTCTTCCACCGCCATGCCGGTCTTCGACGTCAAAATCACCGTTCTTGAAGCGTTGAAACCACTCTCGGCACGTTCTTTTACTAATAGCAGCCTCACCATAGGTATTTGAGAGCATTCGATGAGCCTCAGCCGCAGATTTCTTCATATTAAAGCAGAAAATTAAAACCTCCCGCAAATGACGAGAATTTGGCTCGTAAGCTGACATGTTTAATCGAGAATAACTTTATGATGCAGACACAAATCGACTAATATTTCGATGGCGTTATGTTTACAAATGCCTAAGCTTATTGTATGACATCAACGATCTATTTATTTCGACTACCACTTACCGCTACAACCATCTATTGCAAAACGGCGGAAGCAAAGTTGTACACCTATGTATATAAGCGCTATATTATGTAACCGATGAGACTATATTTTATACAAATAATGTTACAAAACACTAAGGGATTACAATTTTTGAAATGTCACGAGTATTTTTTGAAAATATTTAAATAATTGGATTTTCTTTATATTTTTTCTTTTTTATACTTAAGATCTTGTATTAATGTGTAGGTATATTAATTTTAGATTTACTTCAAAAATTCCAAATATTAAACTAATATTTAATACAACTTGCTCCAGATATCATGTATTATAGTTAAATAAAATAAACATATATTTTTAAATTGCTTCTCTTTTTTACTATAATTATAGGATTTTAATGAAACTAATATTTAACACTAACGATGTTAGATATAGACTAAAATACGATGTGTTATTGAAACCAAAATGTATATTTTTTATGTAAGGTTTTAATTGTCGTGTACAAAAAGGTGTTTTATTAATGTAATTGGCACTTAAAACACTGATTGATTCTAATGTTCAATCACTGCAACTGAAAGTGTTTTCATGTTGCACGCCACTTAGCGGGGCTAGTAATTACATGCTTTCAAGATACTAAACAGCATTGCATAGTTTGATAAATTTTTAATGCACGTACGTAATTTTATCGAAAATCAATAATTTTATATACAGTTAAAAGTATTTTTGTATTAAAATGCTGTACCGTTTTGATGTTAAATTGATATTTTATTTATTAACTAAGTATATTATAAAACACCTAGATATTACACTGGTATACTTGTATATTTTGTACGAGGTACGGTGGTATTTTGACTATTTGACTTATTAATAATATATACATCTCGTTTTCATGACCACAGTTGCTGAAAAGTAGCCCAAACGTCGGGAGTATGTAGTTTATAGTCAAAAATAAATTTGCGTAATATATCCGAAAAATATTAGTTTCATTTAAATGAATAAAACTAGCGAAAATCTTAGACCTCATAATATAATAGAAAAAAATACGTTTCCATAAAAGATTACTCACAAATATATCATACGAGTGTCTTGGGAATGGCGAAAGTAACATAATTAAATAACGTACTCTCATCAACTTCCTATTGAATTAATTTGTGTGAGAAAAGTATAAGAATATGTATACCTGAATGAATGGTAAAAAATATCAACTATTACATAAGAACTGTTTAGACGAAGCCATATCTTGTAAAGCCTGTTGTAGAAATTGAATAAAAATTACGAACAAGTTTATTATGAGAAATCTTGTAAGTTACT
This sequence comes from Danaus chrysippus, assembly GCA_916720795.1. Classification (NCBI taxonomy): domain Eukaryota; kingdom Metazoa; phylum Arthropoda; class Insecta; order Lepidoptera; family Nymphalidae; genus Danaus; species Danaus chrysippus. The sequence continues at coordinate 11,581,268 of CAKASE010000082.1, read as the reverse complement.
AGAATTAGTGTCATATCAAATACTATCTAAATGCTGTTAAATATTTCGGTTACACGTTATAAGACTTCATTAGGTCCAAATATAATAAATTCAGTACAAATCACTCGCCTAAATTGGTATAAATGTGAAGTGCATCTTTTAAATGGCTTTTGTTTTCAATCCCGCGATTAGTGGGACCAAAAAAAAAAATGACATGACTCATAATAGTTGCATAAACAAAAAAAAAAAAAACAAAATAGTCTTAAAGGTTTTGAGTGTTGGAGAAACAAATACACACACACACACACACAAACACACACACACACACACACACACACACACACACACACACACACACACACACATTCAAATCATTTTATAATTGTTAATATCGCTTATTTATTGCTGTGCGAGTTCATATTGTAAACTTGAAACACATCAGTATGAAATCGATGTAATGTTACTATATAAAATTTTATCATCACTGAAGCTCTGCGTCCCTCATACTTTGATGCCACACGTACAAACATAAGCGATATTAGATTACTCTATGAAGTATGCAGCATGTGGCTTAAGTACATATAAAACGAGTTACGCGTTATGTGAGATTATGTTCTTCCCTTTTCTTACTGCTTCGTTACTCAACATGACCCAGAGTTTTGAACGTGGAGGCTTTTCTCTTTAATGCTGGAAGTTGGAAGTGCCTTTCCTTTTTTATTAATCGAAATTACGTTCAGTTTTATTTGAATTTTAACATATGAAGCTGTTTGTTTTATGATTTTTTTCTGTTTGAAATCTGTTGTGATGTATGTAATAAAGAAATGAACGCGGGTTCATAAAACTTCTTCATAGTCACCGCACTACACACGGAGGGACTATAAACAATATTGTTTTCGCTTTCATAAAACCCACCTGTTTAATGGCCATGCAATATTAGGTTTTATTTCTCTGTGATTTAATTTGAATTTGGTAATCCGATTTCTCGAGACTATTTCATTATAAATTTTAATTAAATGTTATTAGTAAGATACATTTTTATTTTTTCAATGATAAAAATAACGATATCTATAAAAATAAACGTTAGAGTACTTCGAAGGTGAAACGTTAATTACATCAAATATTTACTATCAATCATCTATTACATGTTAAATCATCAAAAATAACATTTAAAAGAATCAATAACAACTGTAGCTGTAGCGTAGCTCAGTTGTCTGGACGCCGTCGCGTCGTGCGGACGTCTACGCCGTAGTAGCTACGAGAATATCGTAGAATGTTATACGCGTGTCTTTATTTTTTCAAGTGATTTCAAAGTGTCGCCATGGATTGGAAAGGATATATAATAATATTGACGCTGTTTACCGCTGTTCTGGGGAATCCAGCTAAAATTGGTCAGTATATTATATGTTATTGGTTTATCGGTTTTATTTGAAACAAAGGGTAGAGAATTTCGACGGTTTCAATACCGTTTGATACATTAATTTGTACTAAACTAATTTAGTTCGGTGGAATTCAGATTCTGCCTCGTTACTATAATTAATTTTCATTCGTTTTCTACTAATTTTATATTATGAAGTAGGATTTTGAGTGAATAAAGTTTAAATTTGAAATATTAAACTTATTATATAATTTAAATATATAGTTATTACAATAATGTACTTCATACAATAATTATTACAAAAAATTTTTGACACCAACGTAAAATTATATTTTCTATACGAATAAATTATTATAATTAAAAACCTTAAATTAATCGAAGGAGACACCACTATAACTAAATATTGTCAAAAGGAGTTGAATATTATCTTCAAAAGGTATGCCAGACGTACGTTAAAACGACATTTTAGTTTCAGCACTTTTATGGAAGCCTACTGGCCCGTGCCGACGTCGCTTCACAATACTAATGTAAAAAGGTTTTCTATTTCGTGTCATTTCTATTTCTCGGACATGATGAAAAGTGGAAACGTAAATCCATAGAGCTTTGCATATAAATATATGTATGAAAAATATACCTCCAAGCTATTCATTCATGCAAATACGTACATTGAATGATAGGTTTGTTAGTGAAAGGATTATGGCTCATGTACCACAAGAAATAATATAAAAAACAGTTCATTTGATAGAGTATGAAAATTTCAATATATGCTGTATACGCATATGCATATATACGTATATGCATATGCATATATAGTGATGCATCCTTTGACGTCTTAAATGATAATACTATTCACATATTATTCAGCTCCTTCTCTGCCAGTCTAAATTGCTGTTTCGGGTTTTAAGGCATCTTGTGAAATTACTGGCACGTGAGACTTAACTATTGTCTCCTACAGTGAGTTGTACAAAGCATCATAGTATGTAGGCTGGAAGTCATAGTATACTATATATATGATAGTATGACTGCTTAAATGGCAAATTTGTTGTATGAACTCCTTATTGTATGAGCATTTGTGAGGTATCTTCTCTGATTATTCTCATTAATATATGGAAGCTTAATACTTATTTTCATTCTTTCATATATGACAGTTCTGAGATAAATTCAAAAAGATTTTGGTAATAAATTATCATAAAAAAAATTAATTCGCTTATAAATTGTTCACACATTTTCAACGCTGTCCTGAAATTAACGAAGGTTAAAATTCGTTAAATCATTTTTCTTTTTGTAATCTGACGTGTATAAACTAGTATTAATACTATAGTGCTAATGTTCTATCTGGTCTGTATGTATTACACAGCGGTTAACATGGGAAGTTCGAGCTCTAAGCGTTCCCAATGACTATTATCACACGCCCTCCGTTAAATGACCAATTACGCTATTTCTCTTTAACACCTAAATATCCTGTAAACATTAAAAGTATACATATAAATAAAACTGCATAATAAATCTTTACTATTATTATAATTATATTAACTAATAGTATATAAAGTTATCAGTTAAGGCGACGTTTGAAGCGTTTTTCAGATGACTTTATCGCGCATAATAAATCCTTCTTAATTTTTGTCTCCCTTACATTTCTCTCTTTAGATAAGCGTTTCTTTATAAAGCGGCATTTTTTGTCTTATCATTTGTTTCGTAGGCGTCATGAAAATTCAAATATTATTGGTAATACATTGTATATACTCAGTACTATCTGGGTTTCTGGAAAAGGATAGAGTTTATATATACTTTTCTTTGTATTGAAAGTTAGATATGTAATATAAAAAGGTCAATACGTTACAACTGGTTAGTTCATTATTTTAAATTTAAAGAGACGTATGAAAATCATAAAAAATATGATTTATGAATGTAGAATCCAATTTTTATGACTCTTCAACACTTTTGACTTAAATACTCTTAAACTAAGACTTAATGTAAAATCGTTTAAAGTCCATATTTCTTGAATAACACAAAATCCGCTTGTATTTTAATTTTACGTCAGTATGTCCTTATTTATCGGGGTCTGTATCGGGTCCACTTTGTTCCGGTAATTGCAAAGTGGTGATTAACAGCACTGTGTAATTACCGAATGCTTCATTCCATTTTAATGATTTTCCTGCTATGGTCGTTTATACATTACACGGAATATTGTGAGCAAATAAATTTATTGAATAGTACATAGTTTTCCAATAAAAATATTTAATAAAATGTAATAGCCACAACTATTAATATGGCGTGGTTATGATCGGTAATTGAAGCCATAAATGAGAATTTGTGGCTTTCTATATTTCTATTCTGACAATTTTGTTTTATTAATAGGCATAAGCTATTTGAATTATGGTATCGACAATGTTAGAACATAGTGTAACTTTGTCAAAGGGCCGTTTCAGCCTTGGCATTCCAATAACGGCCGATCGTCGTACACTGATAGTACATCATAGTGGCAAATGAAATTCAATATTACTTGCTACATCTCATAGAATTTGTATGGCAAGGTTGATATATAGCTCCTAAGGAAATACTTGTACGAGGTAGTGAGTATTTATTACAGAGGAAAGACAACTTAGTATTTGGTAAAATATTTGCTTTAAATATAGTGTCATAATTAATATTAAAAGCGGGTTCTTATTTATTATTGATATAGAACTTTGATTTATAAATAGAATTATCTGAATGTGATGTTTGGTTCTTAATTTATTACATATAATATATTAAGTTGTAACGAAGGAATCCCAGAGGTTATATTCATCATACGTACTTCGATTTGAACATACTATTCATAGTTAATAAATTAAATAGAAGAAAATCTATATTATAGAAGATTCTTATTTCTCTTATAAATTTTATTTATTTAATTTTGATGGTTATTTGGCTTACTGTTTCATGATATTAATGCAATGTAAACTTAAATTGACAATACAAATCAATTATTACATAATATATTATTTCAATTAGAAGAAATAATTAGTTGTTGTTATTAGAGTTTAGAACTTCTAAAGAATGTTGATACAGGACGGAAATAATCAGATAAATATATTTTTCCAAAAATATAAACTAAGAACATTTTCACAATATCTAACACTCAGGAGTATTCATTTAAGTAAAACTTATATTTTGGGATGAACTACACGTTTTTTATTATTTAAAACTACATACGCCCGACGTTTCGGTTACTTCGCAGCAACCGTCATAACGGGCAGACGAGATGAGAATTTCATAAGGATGTTTTCATTTAAAAATTCAGTTAAAAAAAAAAAACAGAATCCCTACTATGCTAAAAACTTAGAATTTAAATTCTTTATATAGATATTACCTTTATATATAGATATATATATTAAAAATAACATTTACATATTAAAATAAATTAGTAATCAAACTTGCATTAATCATCAACTGATGATGTAAGTATATTAATCTAGTTCGGATAACAGGAAATTGCTTATGCAAACTCCTTGTTATACTAATTATATTAAGACTGATGAAGTCTTAATGGTCTTAACATCATGGGAATACGGTTTAAAATAGAATACAATCGAAATCTAAAAAGGTTTGTCTTAATTTGTACCATACCAAAGGCATTCTATACGAATAGTGCTTAATAACTAAGATGGAAATAAAACTATAACACAATTTTAAATAAGTCTAAATTTGAAGCGTATTTAAGTTGGCTTTCAATCTATTACAATCGTCTATACTGGTCAAAAAATATAAGAAAATTGGATAATGACGATCAGTAATCTTGATGTACGAGTGTGGATTTATATATATGTATGTATGTATGTAGGAGTCATTGTATAAACACAAAACTGATCAATCAATCGTATTCGTAATACGCGCCACGTATCCTTGCAAATGGCGCAAACAATTTATCACTGAACAATGCTGCAAATGTGCCCCGAGACAATTTAAGCGCACACTTGACGTACATTTAGCACTTTGATGCGATACATTGGATTGTTTTCACGATCATTTTATTCTAAATTGTGTATTTTGATATATAATAATATATGAATAAGATGTATGTGATTTAGATGAATATTGCTTTCCCTTGTAATATATAGATATAGATAGATAGATGTAATATAATATAGATAGATTGCATAGACAATATTTAATGCCTGGGTATTGAGAATCAATATATGAAAATGATCTATGTAGCAAATGTTTCTTGTTTAAGTCTTCGTTAAATATACATGATACTTAGGCAGGCTGGTTTGACTCTCATATTATTGAAAAAACACCAACTACGAATAGTATTATGAAATATTAATAAATCTTTTATGTTATTATACTACAAATTATTTCAGTATTTAACAATATTTTCATCCAGAAATATATATATTAATATAAAAGTGTGTTTGTTTGTAATTTTTCATGTTATTCTCTTTTACCAACATATTTATACCGTGACAGCTGACGACAGGTTGAGACAGGTTCGTTTAATCGGGTGATAGGTAAGATGTAAGAGGTCGTACATACCTATGAAATTTTATTTATATTGTGGGGATAATATATAGAAAAATAGAAAGAGAGAGAGAGAGAGAGAGAGATGGAAAGAGAAAGAGCACGTCTCTTACATATGTGAAATCTAAGAGCATTTATTAATATTTATATTTTCACAGTATAACTGCAACATAAGGATAAGTTTTCATACTAATTTGTTTGTATTTGAGCAGTTTTATTTAAAGTGATAAACCATCCTTGCCTTCCCAATATAAAGAGACGTAACACAAAAAGTCTAAAATTTATAATTCTACCCAAATATTCAAGTGGAACATCACAGGTAAAAACACCAAGAGCATGTCACCGAAAACAATGGCAAATTAAAATATATGCTTACATTGTGGCACGTGAGAGAAATGGATAAAGCTTAGCATACGTCACGTTCAGCCACACAGGCTTACATAGATTAATATAATTAATGTAGAGGTGACAAAGATAATGTTTTGTTAAATAATAGCTTGACGCCTGACGTATAATTTAAACATGATATAATTAAAAAAATATTTGTATTATACTTATATTGGAACGTGTTTATATATTGTCTGTTTTATAAAATTAGTCTTTGTATTTTGAACCTTCTTTAGATATAAATAAGTATTGTCAAACAAAAAACAAATTAGATTTCGCTGTACAATTTAAAGTAACGACACCTGACACAGGACTTGTTACCATATTTCAATAACAAGCTCTCTATATTTTTAATCTTATACAATTTGCGAAGTAAGAATCTGTTTACTATAAATATATTTAAATAGTATCTTGTTCTTGTTATCTTAAATTAAAATATAGTTCGATTAATTTAACATTAATAACTAAATCTTCATAATATTTACGATTGATATTGAAATATTTTTTGTAATAAAAAAATAATTTAGAAAATATAGAATGAAAAATTTATTTACAAGATCAGGATTGAACCCGCAATCTTTGGATCAATAAGCTGCAGTTCCTTTATCAGTTAAAATACTTAAGCTTTAACAAAATATTTTTTTTTATAAATCTATGTATTTATTTATACAGTGTACCAAGAAAAATTCTTTCGTAATAATATGAAGCAGATATAATACACTAACCCCTCATTATTTTTTAAAGCGAATGAACTTAAGTGTTATAATATTTTGAACTTCGTTTACATGTTAACGTTTTCAAGAAAAATTACAATATATAAGCTAAAGCATTCTATTTTATTAAAATATAGAATAAATTAAGAACAATTAAAGCAAGCAAAGGGACACAAGATACTTTTTGTGGCAATTTATTTGTTAAATTATAAAGTTAAATCAACTCGTCTGCTTTCCATTTTTAATCTATGCTTGAATTCCGGTCACGCAGTCGCGGGTAGGGAAGCGTTAAAAATACAACGGTACCAGATAAAATTCACCCTAGATTTGTTTGTAGTGATCGTGACGAATAATTCTTTTGCACATGGAATAAAATAAAAAAGAAAGGTTAATATAGTTTTTATTGAAATCTTAGAGACGATAATGTTTTCTTTTTAAATCATCATATTTATATTTCTTTGTTATAATTTCATATGTATATTCTTCTCTTCCATGAAGTTGCAATAATTAGTTGGTAGTTATATATTAATATGTATAAATAAAATTTCTTTACAATAACTATATTACTTCAAAGGTGAACAAATAAATTTCGAATATTAAAATTAAACTTGTATTTTAATATTCGAAATTCAAGACTTTTTTTTTTGGTTTTCTATAACAATTTTTTTTCTTATTTTGACAATTTATTCTTTATGTTTTATTGATGTTATTACAAAGTTTTGTTAATTTGGATCAGAGCCAGTATCTTGAGGCCGGATGTTAAAACCAAGCCGTTGTCTATCCATGTTAAATGTCACCCCTTAAATTGTTCTCAAATGTTGTACCAACTGCACAGGTTGTATGGGAGTGACATTATTCTCAATAGTATTGTTTTTCTGACCAGAAATATTTCGTTATAGAAGGGCTAAAGAAAGTTTTGATTTCTAACTACATACTCGTCATATGTTAATCCATAAAAAAAGAATTTCAACTCTGTTTATTTTCAAAATTCTCCCGTACAGAAATTGAGTAAAGAATCCTGTTAGTATATATTAAAACACAAAAAATATTGCATACCTATAGCCGTTGTGAGGTTTTTTTGGTGCTATGTTGATATTTATAACAGTTGTTTTTCTTACATTTATATTATATAAATATTGAAAACAACATATTATAAAAATATAAAGGTATTTTTATATTCCTAAAGCCAAAATGTCTACACGTTTAATACTTACAATTTAAACATTGCGTAAAGTCGTATTTATTCCATTGAGTTAAAAATGCTGATTGTTTATGATACTGACACTTGAATAAAATTTGTATAAGCCATTTCCCTGCGGTCGGTTTGCCTTCATATAATGGATATCGATCCGGTTCTGATTCAATGGATTTTAGGCCTTTGTTAGAAATATGGTTTTCATTTCGCAATTTCTATTACGTCTATTATAGTACACATCTCATCAATGTCTTCTCAACGTTTTTGATTTTTTCTTGTGTAATATATATGGATATATGAAAAAATTGATTTATATATTATAATGTTCAAGCTATTTTTATATATTTGTTTTGAATTTCAATAATATGCATTATATTCTTACTCAGTTGATTATCCATATGTACTTATGGGTCAACTTTTGCATTTATTTCTTAAATCAGACAGTTTCCACAAATATAAAACATATATTAGTTAGTCGTTATTGTAACTAATGCTATGTTGTAATGAAAATGTAAGATAATATAAAGAGAATTGAAGCAAACTCAACACAGAGAAAATGAGAAGTATCACCTTATCAATTTATTTAAGTGTTCTAATTCAGACAACTTGGCACATCGCCACTTGTGCCTGTATCTTAGTATTTTATAATGATCCATATTACATCAATAGTTTCTATCAATTAAATGATATTATTGAGGTTTGCAAGTGACAGTTATGTCCATGACTCTGGTTTAGTGAATGTAAGCATCATATAATTATACAAAAAAAATAAGAGCTTTTTCAAAACTTCTAACATGAATTTATATATATAATAGTTAATTATATAATAGTTAATAGTTAATTGATTTTTTTTGGCATAAAAATCTTAAAGATATTAAAAAGTAACTTTCTCTGTAAGTAATCAAAAATAATACCATAGCTTCATATTAGAATTCATACCCTCTAGAATTAAATTTCTAAAATTAACTGAAAAAAAATAGTAGTACAAAATTGTCTCAAAAAATAGTAGTCGTAGTCTGAAAAAAAACTATTTATTAAAAAAAATAAAGAAAAGGTCATGTACGTATTAAATCAAATACATTGTATATACATAAAGAGAGAAATAGCACCCTTTGACTGCGCAGTTTAGAAAAAAGTAGGGCGCTTGGCATCCTTCCAAGTAACGGACCAAAGAAAATGAGTAGCTTGAACGTTTACCTTGTACTATTATTTGTTTTGATATATGGAGATACATAGAAGTTATTACAATTGTAACTATTGATAGAACTGGAACAATTTTTTTATAATATTGGCGGAATTCTCTTACAAAAATTATAAGTTTCGCTTCAAATTGTATGAAATGTTTTAGCTCAACCTAAGACTACGATTGCGCCACTCAAACCATGTACACAGAAGCACAAACAATAAATAAAGAGAGGCCTCTATGTGAAAGTAATAACAAATACTCCATTGTTAAATAGACCCTCGGAATCTTCCGAAATAGGAAAAAAATATTTTGATCCAAATATTAAAAAGGGAACAATCTGTACGCAGATTACATCCACTCACAATGTCTTAAGCTTCAATAGAAAAGACACAATCTGGTGTATAATATATGACATCGCAATAAAGACCTTTATTTATAAAGCAATAAGGCGATGAGGTCAATTGAACTCTCAATTCTTTTCATGATATCTCAGATATATTTCAGGACTAAAATTATATCTTGTATAAAGTGCTTCATTCAAACATGTAATTGAGTCATTAAAACAGTTTTTATCTTAAAAATTTGTGTAAAATGTTTCAAATAAAAACACGTAGAAATACAAAATGATTTGCATTTTTTTCATTTGTTTAGAAAAGATAGAAGTATAATATTTTTAGTCTCTCCGTTAGTTTGCTTACAGCCAGAGATGTAGGTATTTTTGAATGTGAGAGCTACTGAGATACTCAGTAGTTGCACATTTAAAATCAGTTAATATATTAAAACTATTTAAATAATTTATTCTTCACTGTAAAATACCTTTCCTTTCCCTCTAGTCTACTCTTTATATGTTTGAAGTTTTATACCATTTAAAAGATTTATGGGACAAATAGTAGAATATGATAGGTACCTGACTACCAAAATTTAGAACATTCATTTTGATGTTTTCTCTTTAGAATCTTACATATCCATGTAGATTGTAGGTACATATTTTTAATATAAGTAAGATGATTAAACAGATTTTTCGGAATAAATGAACTTAAGCATTTAATTGAAATCTCTGTTAGACTAATTAATTTAGAATTAATATATTACATAATGTTAACAAAATAGTTTTGTAGTACCGACGTAAGCGTGCAAAAACGTTTGGCCTTGAATCACGAAACCTTTCAAGTTTTTACTCTTTCTCTTCGTTGAAAGGCTTTTAAGTAGGAAGTAGCAAATGACAAACAGAAACGTATGTATACTTAAACCTTATAAAATATTTTTAACTTCATACTTAAATCAAATCTGGTATTGATATAATTTATGCTACAATTTTATTTTAAAAGTAAAATCATTAAAATGTACCTATAGCAAAAAATGCATTTTTAACGCCTTTATAAAAACCATAGCAAGAATCTTAGGAATTTGAGATTCAGTTCATCTTATTAAATAAGAAGAAGTGTGTACTAGATAACAAACAAAAATATTGTGAGTGCAGAGTGTTGTTTGATGCTTTCATTAAAAAGGGTCGCCCCGAGGGGTCACTTGGTCCGGCCCTGACCCTCGGCCCTTAAAGATTTAGAAAATTTAAAGTGATTTACGAGATTTGAACTAATTTATTCACAGAAATCCTGAGTAATTTGCGAGACATTTTTTAGATAACAATTAAATTAAGATATAAGATATATAGAAACGTGAAATGTTTACATTAAAAAAAAGAATACTATTAAACAACAACAACTGAAAAATAAACTTCTTGCGAGCAATTTATAATCGAAATCAGTAAGTCATATGTAAATCCGTTTTATGAGGGGCTTTTGGAATTAATAATTTATTGGTCGTTATTTTATATTGATTACGTAATAATTTATTTTACGTTCATAAACACGATGAAAACATCAATAGAACATTAAAATCACATCAAAGTAATTTGAAATGATTTACTGACAAATTATGTTTCTATAGGCAGGGTTTTATGAAATTTTGGAGATACAATTATGTTAGGGATCTTTATAGAAATAATTTATACGGTACAGGTAACCACTGCCTAAATGGCTCAAGGTCACTCACTAAACCTCTGCCTCCGGTCAAAGTCAAGAAACTCATGGTCATGCAACAATTTTAACCCATTGCCACTTAGCACACATTAATTATACATACATAAATATCTTCAAACATTATATCCATTCAATAAAATTCACAGATTAAATTTTTAAACAAGATAAATGTAGTAGCAATTATGATGAATTTCAAACTTTTAACAATAATAACTAAAAAATTGTAAAAAACTAATATTTCCTGAGTATTTTTAGACGAAATTTTTAGATACTAAATTTTGCGTTAAATTTAAGATAAATTTCGATTTCAACTTTAATTACTCTGCGTCTCCGGTATGAATTTGAACGACTAATTTAACGAAAACCGTTTTAAAGTTTTCTTTCGGAAAGATTTGCTATCTATAATTGTATAAAAGGATATTTTACAGAATATAGAACTGCTAGTATTTAATTTGATAATCCAAATGTATCAAATTTTTTTTGTATTCAAAAATTATTTAAATACCTATAACGTTAAAAAAATTGAATTATTTAATATAACGTTAGTTTGAGAACACTCTGTATTATAAATTGTTGAGCAAGTATAACAAACTCTACCTTGTCCACCTGATTTAAGCCCGGACACTGTTATCTGTTTAGCTTATGAATATATTACAAAGAGCCCCATCCCAAAACAGGGGGATACTATTAATCGTATTATACACGAGACAATAAACATTTGATATGAATGAATTTGAAGTTTCAATCCTATTTAATTTATTGATCCAAACAAATCAATCATCAGTATTAATTTTTTTTTATATTCATTTTATGACGGTTTTTTTAAATGCTTATGGCAATGTTTTAAGTTCACATTATAAATTATATATTAGTATTATTTAATTTCGACTGGATAGTACTGACTTTCATTCCATCCGCTGGAAGGCTGAAATGAAATGATGAACTCATTACATTAGTGTTAGCCTATAAAATTTGCATCAATAAGGATAATGTATACATATTAAAATAATTCTTAGTCTCTTACTTCTTTGTTCGAATTCACTCATCTGTGAGAAAACATACAAAAAGGAGAAAGAGAAATTAAAATATCGTAAACATAGATGTATACTCGTAAGACTGCCGGCCGTTTTAGTAAATAAATAAAAGTTTATATTATGCAATACTATATTCAAATAAAATAAAAAAGTTAAGCGCTAGCAAATATAAGTAAAGTCATTTTCTCATTCTATGTTTTTTCTATACTTTTGCTCTTTTTGCATATCTTTTTATGAAAATTTTATTCAGAACAAAATTATCTGTTTATATTTCGTACCATTAATTTGAGGGAAGTGACTGACTTGTACTATGCTAATGCTTATTTGGGATTCATAGCAACCAACTTCTTTTATGTGATGATTCTTAATTGAAACATTTTTTATCATTATTTCTTTGTAATGTAAATGCCAATTATAAAACGACAACTGATACGAAACCGGCGATGTCATAAAATAATAAAGTTACACTTACATTACATACACCGACAGACTTTATAAAATTTACCGATGACTGTAGTAATTTCTCTGTATTAAAATTAAAATTCTATTAAAAATACGCAATGGATGAAAGCTATAATAAAGAAAAAACAACGTAAAAGTTATAAAAAATTTAGCAATTGCAACATACTTAAAAGGGTATTTTAGAAATTATAATTTACTTATTTTTTTAATAAAACATTCAAAAAAATTTCGACATACTTTTTGAAGAACTGAATACCTTTACGTAGACTGTTAAATAACATATTAATTTTCTTTATTACAAAGTATACAATACTTTATTTGTTTTATAATCTTGCCTATTGGCTAACAAGTAAATAAAGACCTAAATTACTACATAATATTTATTCTAAGAATGTGTCCAGTGAAACGTACTTAGTCTTTGTTAAGGCGAAGACACTTTGTCCATGTGTTCTTAGTGCGCGGCACTTATCACTGCATTTATTTGACACTAAAAACACTACACTAACTAAAATGGTTTTCTCCCTTTTAATCTTTCCACTATATTTGTGATATCAAGGAGTTGAATTCCATCACATTCCCGTGCCGATAAAGTCTCTTTTCATGGGCTTCGGCATATTTTTGTTTGACTTGATCCATCTATCACAGTTATTTTAATTTTTATGTGGTTTAATTCACGGATTTTTAGCAATTATAAATTTAAGTATATTGTCCAACTTTACAGCCAGGTCACTTTTCGGTTGGTTTATAATATTATCAATTATTGAGAAGTATGTTTTCGACTTGTGCATAGGTTTTCTCTCTCATATCACGTGTTGATGGTCCATGTGTTCCAGTATTAATAGTTTTTTAATTCGTTTATTTTTTATGTATTGCATTTTTTCAGCTACATACATACATATATACATCGTCCGTAATTAGCTGGATGTGCTTCACCGCAAACTATATACTTTGGTTTTTCTTTTTCTGGTTTTGTGCAGTATTCGTTCTTAGCATTAATTTTGACACACTTACATTTAGCATTTTATATATTATTGAAAAAATCCTAATAGTCTACTATACCGTGTACGATTACAGATGGAAGTGACGGCACCTTCTTTAATTTGGAGTTTTAGGTCACTAAGTCAGCCTCTTGGGGTTCTTCTGTTTGTGCAAGTGACAAGTGCAGTTTCCTTTTCTTGATGACAGAAAGAACATGCATTGGAGCCGTCTCTATTACGTATAGTATCCTATTTTACTTTAATCAAATCTGATATCATTTGCAGCATTTTAAAAAGTTTGTTTTTATACGCTTTAGAAAGCCTTGGTGAAACTCACACGTATCAAGGTAAAGTGAAATATTACTTAAATATTTAATTTATAACCACACATTATTTACATATTTTTTAAAACGGCTCTTTTGACTGACTTTAATTAATAAAGTTGTTATATTGCATGTTATGTGACACTATATCCAAATGCCGGGATCAAGGACAGTTAAGGAGAAATTCTTCCTCTAGGGGCTTTGAAAACCCGACTACAATTCTATAGTACATATGATTGAAAATTACATATAAATTATATTTTGTACATTATACACAATTCATGGATAGATTATATACTTCCAAATATAATACTGAGTAGTCCCTACCAAAGTTGGTTAAAAGACAAGTTGACCGTTTTTGTTCAACATCATATGGTGTATAATTTTTGGGTTTGGTTTTTTTTTATATTAAATTAGCCGTTGGAATAAAAATTTGCATATTTGCGTATTCTGGCTATGAATTCTATATTACGAGACTGATGTGATATCAAATTCCTTTTTAATATATTGCTAATATTTTTCTGCTGTAATTGTAAGAAAATAATGATAATTATATTTACTATTACATCTCTAGAAAACAATGGTTTCAGTTAAAATACAAGTAATGAATATCTTTTTGTGGAATGAAAATTTATACATCTAATTATTTATATTATTTTGTAATATAAAAACACACCATTTTTACATGATAGATTAACGAATAATTTAAGTTTACCACACTTTTACATCAATAAGATCGTACATACATAAGACATAATCGTTTTTTAGGTATTTGCCTAAACTTCAGGTTGTTCGTTGCTTTTTATGTAATAACTTTATTATTTCTCTTTGTGACGATAAACAATATATTAAAATGTTGGTACAAAACTTAGAGACATATTATCAACCTGAAGTAACTTTTTGAAGTAAGAGTCCTGAATTCTAATAACACATTCTTAATACCCTTCGCCAACAATATTGAGCAAATTTAATCAATCCAACTTTCCTTTGATCATAAGACATATCAAGTCATATTAAGGTCCCCCAGTGTAACAAGGACCCTTCTTTCCTATGTTTAATTAATTACCCGAGCTGTATAAAGTTCGTATTATTCTCTGGTCAATAGGGCGTCTTGTCTGTACTTTACAGTGGCTGTATTTTTCTTTCAAGTGTCTATATATAGTTTCTAAGTGATTTAGAGGGACTAGTCTTGTAAATCGATAAAATAAAATTTTATATTACATTGTAATCAAACATTTATATTAATATTATAGTTCGTAACGGTACTTTTAAGAAAGAAAGTAATTTAAATAACAAACGAAAAGATGAAATAATTAAAAGAATTTAAACAGATGATTGAAATAAAATAATAAGTGACCAAACTAATTAAAATTGAATTATTATAATTGGTGTAAAAAATATTTTAATTTTCGATGAAAAATATTCTAATTGTTATTTATAAATTATAATAATAGCATTTTGAAACTATACGGACAATTTCTATATAACACAATAATAGGCATTTTGTACATATTTATATGAATATTACTCTATCTGTATTACCGTCTCGAATAGTTTTTTCAAAGTTTATTTAATTAAAACTATAAAGTGTTTTAATGCTTTATATCTTGTAGGACGAGAGTTGTGACAGGTATTTTATCAATAGTAAAATTAAGAGTCATTGAGCTGTTAAGACATCGGATATACTTGATTACAGAAATAACTGAGAGACGATTAAACTCCCTTATAATTAAATGGAATTAAAACTTTAACAATTACTGTTAAACTTACTTCAATGTAAAACTTTAATTGTTGTTCACAGATACTTCAACTGTTATATTTTATTCAAATAAACTTCACATGTTACTTATTTACATTCGAAAAGGTTTTATTTAGGCTTCAATGTTCCATCAATCTTTTTTTACAGGCTTCCTAAAATACTACATGCAGTGACATCTGTATAGTGTTAAATAAAGCAGAGTATTTTTCCGCAATGCGTAGCTTTGTTGCAGCCGAGAGACTCGCTTCATAATATATTAAATTTTCTATTCATAAAAAATGATACCGTGTTAAAAAAAACTGAGGTCTCATTCGTTCGCTGCTTTTGCTTTGAGAGTTCATTTTGTACCTGTGTTTAATTCAGCGTCTTTTTATCATCAATGTATCATGAACATAGTGAGCGAATAAAAAATATTTCCTCATATGCTTTTATTTTACTTTTAATTAACTTTTTAAGCGATTGATTTTGCTGTATCAAATTTAATTCTTTGATATATGCAGTAACTTTATGTAATTTAAGATAATTTCGTAAAAAAAATATGTGAGAAAAATATATTATTATATATTATATGTAGTTGTTAATAATTTACAGTTTAATCAGTAATACCCTTTTAATAAATATTTTTTATAAAGCGTTATAACCTGAAAGGCGTAATAAAGTTCAAATAACGTGTTTTAATGAAAGAGGGAACAAGACAGAGTATTGCAAATTAAATGAAGAACAACGAAAATGTTAAAATTCACCGTAATTTATTTTGTTTCATCATAGATTAACTGGGCCTGTAAAAAATACTTTTTGTGGGAGTACTAATGACGTAACTAAATGAACGAACAAGTGAGCGAATGAACAAATAAGCCGCAAACGAACGGTTAATGTGCGTTGACGTTGAATGATTCCCGAGCGTTAATCATTCAGAAGGGTTGGAAAAAGGGAATTGGTATTCGCGCCATGTTTTATTGATGTTTTGATTTGAATCAATTGGTAAGAGCAATTTGTTTGTTATTGCCAAGGTTTAATTTGATTTCTGTATTTTAAATTTATATGTAAAAGAATTTACAATTGACGTTGCTGCTTAACTCGATAATCCTATAAAAGAAATTATCATTAATAGCAAGTATGTATATTGATATTTCCAAACAATAAAATAAATTTTATATTAAACATAATCTGTCAAATATTAACAGTTATCGGGTTTCATGATTTGAATACATACTAAATAAATATTACATATGTATCGCAAATAAAATAAAAGCTGATGGATGTGTATTAATTGAAATACAAAATTTTACAATTCCAAAAACCGATGTAATAAAACTGTCAACGTGAAGTGTGAAGTCGGTCGTGTTGTTAATAAAAGTTACTGACTGACATTTGCTACTTAGGTTTAACAACTGTTTTCGATTTATAGTATGCCCTAAAAATCTTGGTAGACTATTAATCTAATCTATATATGACATTTATCTAAAAGGCTAACTCTCAATTATTTCCAAAAAAACTCAAAAAAAGTTATTCATTTTATTACATTAAAAACTATTTAACTTAGAGATTATTTTATTTAGGAAAATAGAAAACATTTTCAAAGAGTGTGTTCCATTTGGTTACTATTTCAAAATAGTATTTTTCTGTTGCTATTTGGATTATTAATTTTCTTATTAAACAGCTCAGTAAAGTCCAATAAATTGAAAATATTAATTATCTACAAATTCTAATGTTATGTAATTGTTCTAATATGTTTTTTTTCCTTAAAATGTAACTGTCAAGCGAGTAAGTCATTTTAACAATATGCAAGAAATATAGACCCTATTTGATTAAAAGTCTATTCTTTTTATTGTTTCTTTTATCATTTGGGAAATGAAATTCTTGCTATATATATGATAGAATAAAAATATGAATTATATTATGATTTAAGAAGTATTTTTTTTATCGATTATTTATATTATTACACGTCTTATAATCTATGTACTTTTTATATAAGTAGTCCAATGATTTCATAATTAAAAGCATTTTAGGTGACAGAAGATAGCCTTGGTCAAATTACTATAGCTACCACATAAGCTGGCTTGACCGGGGAAGTACCACCCTCTCATAGAATGTTGGTGTGAAGTAGCCTTTAATTTCTGCATTTAATCCGATGATTAAGGGAGTTAATTTAGTGGCAATGTAGCCGAACCAAATCCTATCTATTATATATGGGGGACGGTGACTATTACCCATCAAATAGGCCGTCTGCTCGTTTGCGTTTCTTTACATAAAAAAAAATCTGAACTTGTTTTAAGCTGCCTAGTTGTTTAAATTTTGTAACAGTTGTAATCAATTGGACCCAGTTCAGGAGTGTAGTGGGTGTCAGTATCCCATTACCGGAGCTCGACTAATTGAGCGATAACATCTCATAAGTTATGAGATCTTGCGTTCATATGAAGATGTCAACTTGGACAATTAAGTAGTTTCTGTTATGGTATGAAATCAATGAATTTAAAGTGACTTTTCTTAAACATATTGGAGTTTCAAAAAATCTTTGATTCCAGCAATAGGTATTCCTCCAGCGAGGCTGCCACAGAAACACAAATTCATAAATAACGTAGTATTAAAATTTTTCCAATATGTTAACAGAAGGATATGAAAATATATACAAATCGGAAGGAAACCCAATGAAATTCTAAATAATAATCACAAATCCCAAATTATAAAAACATTACAAATTCAAAACCTTTACCAAATTCCTTTTTATCGGAGATCAAAGTGGCTATTTCCAAAATTTGCCATTGAAATATAGTATAATATAAAAGCCTAATAAAAAAATGATAACCGTAACAATATTTTAACTTATAAATAGACTATTACTTAAATTTATAGGAAATGGTAAACACTGGACAAATTTAAATTTAAATATGAATTCTAAACATTTGAACATTTTCTGTTTCAAAAGTAGGTCAACTCTAACTAAGCTAAATATTTTAAACTCAAAATATCTTTAAGTTACAGTCCAAAATGAAATAAAATTGACAATATATATACAAATAAATAATGAAAAGAACAAGTACGTTACACAAAAATAACACTAGTCATTAAAAAATATAAACTTGTTGCTTAACATTTGCTTAACATCATTAATTAATATTATTTTAACCAATAAAGTTAAATTTACAATAACACAAAGTAAGGGAAACACATTCGTTACAGAATTTTAAAAAGAATATAATGAATTCCTTTGTACTTATAGTTCACAAAAACTTCATATTGAAAACCAAACACGTTGCTACAAAAATAAAGTTGAAGTAGAACGCTTAGTTACCACTGACCTAAGTTGTACTTCACAACTTTGAAATTACTTGCGCGACTGAACTAAATTTTAAAAGGGGAAGCGAATTTTGACTTCGACATATTTTTCGTTGATATGATGTTGAGAGTTTCAAATAATTTGCACATATGTAACTTAGGTAAAAGGTTTTCTGTTTAACTGTGAGACTTATAGACACGTGTTTATAAGTAGTGAAATTAACTTTGACACGCTATAAAATGAATTTATGATAGTGATAACGTGTCACTCAAACGGTTAGCGTGTTATATTTGTTTTTTTTTTGTTTTATTTGAACATTTTAAACTTAATAAATCTTTTCTAACTAAACGATATATATTTTTTATTAACTGGCTTAAAGTAAATATGCTTGTATATGGAATAACATATATATTTTTTTCATAATATTGTTATGAATATTTCATTTATTCATTAATGAATTTGACAGAAGGACTATAAAATACTATTATGACTAATAACGATTTCTAATTAAGAATATCAAAATTCAAAGAAGCAAATCTGTTAGCAAATTACTGTTTAATTCAGAAAACTTCTTTCTGCGTATTTAATTCGACGAAAAAAATATTACCTTCAATCCATATATATAATCCATGATATTTATTTTTTGTACCTATTTGTTTACTTCTACAAAATAGAGTAAAAAATAACACCATTAGAATATACTGTTGGAGAAAAGCCGGTAATAGTGCTATTAACTTTGACATACCATAAATGTTCATGACTGGTGTAATGTCAAACTGACAGACGGCAAGCACATGTACGCGGCTCGTATTACACGATATTACGATGAATCCCGTTGAATAACTGCTAGCTGTTAGATTTTAAACAGGACTGTTTTGTTTGCAAATATATTTTGTTTCATTTTCTTTTTTAATATACAAATTGATACAACAGAATAAACGGTTGCATATTAAACCTTTTTACGACATTGACTGAGATTTACTTGTTCATCTCTTGATTAATAATTTAATAATTTTTGATTCAAACTCAGATGTTTCCAAATCCAGATACTTTTTTAATTTAGTTGGTTTTCAGGCTCACAGGGTTATCTTATAAATTTGCGTGATATTTTAGTACATTTAAATGTATATTCAATATTTCACTTCTGTTAACAAGCCTTCAAATTAAAAACATACAATATTATCCGTTTATATCACATTATTCTCATTATTTATTGGCTACTTAGCCAAATAATTCCTTAGTAGACGGAGTTACAAATGTGTAATTAGGTTTTGGCTTTACTGTTTTTCACGAAAGCTTCACGATCTCTGACATGATAAAAAATCATATACGTGCCCTATTACGTTCTGTCTATTATTATCTATCAATTGCTCACATAAAATGATCATTATTTTTTAATTTATGTACATTATTATATAGTTTTTATTAGTTTAAATCTGTTTCATACTAAAATCTTTTCAAAATCTAACAGGTCTTACTTTATCAAATATTATTATTAACTATATTTCTATAATATTAATAAATTATCATACATTCAATCCTTCAATCAATCATAATTCAAAATAATAGAAATCTTATCAATATCATAGCAAAGATTTATTATTTAACACGTCTAGTAATAATTATTCTTCGATTTAATATTCAGTATGTTATGATTGGTAAAACAGAAGGTTAACATTTACTTAGGCAAAATCGTCTTAGAAAAACTTATCAAATTCATTTCTGTGATTGTTAATATGTTTAATTCAAACGATCCAGTTGACAGCGACATAGATGAACAAACTATGAACTAGTAATAACTTGCTCCGTCGAGAGTTAAAAACTAAAGTAATTAAAAACAAATGAGTTTGACGGCTTTAGCTAAATTCAAATTATAAATTTGCATCCGAGATGGTTAACTTTCGAGATATAATTTATAACCGACCGTTATGACGCGCTGTGTATTCGTTATAGCTATTAAACTACTGAATCGTTAAAGTTTATGTTTCAATAAACGTAATTACATTTTGCACTATGTACGAACGCTTCGCTCCTCAGCCTTAACAAATGAACGTCTCGTTTTGTATCCTGTTTCATTATAGACTAAGCTTTATAAATCAACATTAATATTTCAAAAACTTATTGCGAAATTACAATAAGCTCTAAGTATATTTTTCATCCAAATGTAAGTTTAAAATCCATAGCAATAAGGATAATAAAAGCGTGTAATATTCTAAAGCGATGTCGCAAACAAAGTCTTACTTAAGTGCGCGCTCGCGCAAAATTGCAACGTTCGTATGGTGCAAGTACAAGAAAAAAATAGAGTTTGTTTCTTTTCAATTCATAAGTGTTCTTTTTTGTTTTTTGTACGTGCCTTGTTTCTTTGAAAATGAACAACTGTGTGCCTAATTAACAACACTTATGGCAAGTATTTCTCCCTGTATTATAGAACGTTTTCCGCAAAATACAACTTCTTTTATGTGTCAGTTGTAAATGTATCATAGCGTTTTTTAATCTGGTAACTTATCTGAAAGATTCTTATTTTCACATTATTTTGTAACTTTTCTTAATTGCTACCTCTGACGTAAATAATACATAAAGAATTTTTCTATGATTACTCGTTTGTCAAACGAAACAAAGTAGTTACGTATTAAAACCGTTAACGAAAACAACATAAGAATATTTTTTTACATTTTAAGACTCTCAATTTTGCGTTTAATAAAGACCTTACTTATCCTTTTTAAAAATATTTAAAATCGTCACCGCTTGCAGTTTGCACCATATTAAAAATAAATAGATTTCTAGCAAACACACATTTCAGTTTCTGTATTCAGCAACCACAAGTAAGCGGTCAGCTTAAGTGGATTAGTGCTATATTTTTTGTGCAATCGCATTTACGTACTCATTTTTATTTTAGAGAGATTTAATTATGTATAGTATATGATCTTTATACATTTTACTGTTTTACTTGTATTCTGAGAGGTGGGTTGTTATTTTTATAGGTATGATGGTAATATAAGTATTTGCTTACAATGAACTATTCTTCATATCTTTTTTTTATTTTGATGAATTATTAAAATATTAACAAAACATCATATATCTCAAGTGCACGTAGGCTTTAAGTACCTCACGTACGCCTATTTTCTGTTTACCTTCATTTTATTTAGTCATTGCCTTGTAGAGGATTCCCAAGAGGCTTCAACTCAATATATCTGTGAATGACTACTCGGATGAAACCTGCAAATTGAACCATTTTTAAAAAATATATTTTTAAGAAATATTAAAATGAGATCTGTTTTTTTATTCTTGTGTATTGTGTGACATTGATATACTTTATAATTATTGATTGTCGCGTGAAAAATGAACATCTGATTATAATACTTAATATTTAATGCAAAAGTCTTCATAATATTTAACAGAAGTTAATTTACTAAACACATTTTCATCATATGATTATTTTAAGCAATAAACATTTAAATTAACATAATAAATTCACAAGAGCTTTACGAGATACGGTCTCACGAGACCTGTAAATAAGTATTGATTTTAGAATTGAGAGAATAAATTGAAACGAAAATATAATACTATAAATAAAACTCGAAAACAATGCGAGACATAAAAAAAACTGATCACAACAGAGACTAGATTGAGGAAATATGATCATCCGCTCGTTCGATCCTGATTCGTCTGATTGTCGTGGGGAGATCGTGTCATGTGATATTGTTCCGGAAATTATATGACATGATATATGACTTCTTATCATTAATTAAAAATAATCCCATCTAAGAGTAAACCATAGTTTTATAAACATTCTATATCAATACAAATAAACTTATATTAAAATTATTTGCTGCGAGTAGACTTCGAAGGATAAACATAGGTGTATTGAATTTTCTTTAAGTATCTAAAAATTAGGTTACCTTGGTACATCTGGAACAGAAATCAACATCCTAAAAATTTAATCGACAGACAGAAGACACTTTCTGACCGACAAAGAAATAAATGGGACAATAGAGCAGACGAAGCGGCGACAAAGGAAATAAATTAATAAAGACGCTCAACTAGCCCCAGTTTTAATTAATTACGGGTAAACTGACGCGTCGCTACCAATTCATTAACAACTGGAAAGTAGGGTTGAGCAAGCTTTAACTACATCTTAAGCGCCAATTTGCAAATGGTTCAATCTCGTGTGCGTGAAGCTGTGTTTCTGATAACGTGTTTGTGTGCGTGTTAATATAATACTCCTATGTATATTAGAAAATGCTCTCGATCAGTTATAAAAACTTTTTAAGATCTAATGATACAGTAATACATGAAAACCATTGCTTCGAAAACATGTACTATGCGATTTCTAACATCATATACTTTGAGAATACCTCTTGTATTATTTTTAGTTGAGAATCAGGAAATCGATAAGGAAACTTTTTTTTAAATCTTAATTTGCTTTGAAAATTACACTTCTTAATTTCTATTACTGATTATTAAAGTACGCTAATTATATTTTGAATCTTATTTATCTCTGAATATAATGGAGAACTTTGGTATACATCTGTTAATTAGTAGTTGTTTCTAAGAAGAACATAATCATGTTTTTGCTACTTTCTGTTGAAATGTTAACTTTCCATATCTTTTGTCTTGAAGTTAATTAACACAATTCCATTGAAACGTGCAGCTCTTGGAAATTATGTCGGACATATTCAATGCCACTGCGGGTTTCGCTTCAATGAGTTTTGTCTAAAATATCTAAAGCCTTATACAAATGAATTTCTTTGAACAACCCTGAATGTAACTACGTAAAATTAGTACGGCTCGACTATTATCAAATGGATTTTTTGAATAGGTCTGAAATATATTTAAAAAATAACATTTTACAAAAAATTCAACACATTGATTTGAAGATGTGACTTAAAAGATATGTTATAGGTGGCATATGTTTATGAAAAAACTCTCGGGACTCAATGTTCCACAATCGATTTTCAGTTTAATTTAATCCGTTTTCTTATACATGCTAAGAAAATCAAAGGTTTCATTCCCCTTTGTCATCATTCATTAGGCGATATTAAGAAAGACAGCAAAAGTTATACCAAATTTATTATTAGTTGGTTGCTTGGTACCTTTAAAAAATGTGCCGATACATTGACTGAGCTGCAACCCCGACTCTCAACAGTTTATGTTGCTAAAAAAAACCACATAAACATAGTGGTAAGTCACTAAGGCTGTAAATTAATATATAATTGAAGAAATAGGTAGAAATCCTAAAAATAAATCAAGTACTTCAAATAAAAAGCAGCCCATTGAAATGGCTGGCTATGACAGCTCCATTTCTTGCAATGCTATCCACACAAATTAAGTTAATAAACACTACACTCATTCCGACCGACCCGGACTCGTTGCGTAATCTCACTTATCCAAAAATGAACCCTATTTATAAGAAATAAGGATACTAAATGAATGAATGTATCGATAATCCCAAATGACTAATTTTAGACGCCTCTATCCGCCTTTTGCAAAAGACGATCGATTAATCTTGTCATCAGAATTATTGATGTTGCCATGGCAAGGATCGATTTGTATTCTGGTTTTCACTGGTTATTTATTTGGATTAATAATATTCATTTAATGTGATACCAAATATTATATGATAAATACAATTCACTTACTCAGAACACAATAATATTATATATCTCCATACGCACTTAATCTAATCTAGCTCTTATGTTAATTAAATACAGGTATTAATTTATGAAATCAAGTGCTTTAATTAATCAAATGTAGTTACAATGTCCTTCATCAAGGCCTGTGAGAGTGTATACAATTAGTGAAATTAATGCGATAGTTGGTGAGGATGTTTACTGTTGGTTGCGCCTTAATGAAAATATACTGAATTGATTTTGACGAAACTCTCTTATAATCTAGCTGAAATCTGAATAATATAAAGGTTATATATAATTAATATAATTCACCCTTTTAATCCACATTTTCATGAGAAAACATCATCATAGTTGTATGTAGAACGAAGTCATGTGACACAGACTATATGTTAATAAAACATTATCCATATCTTTTTTAATACAATACCAATGATCTGTTATCATAACAGTCATTAATTTAAAAAGCATGTTTTTGTAGTTAAACAGTTGTACATCAATTATGTCCATATAATGTCTACTATACAATGGCCATTAAAAAAACAGTAGTAGCAATTAGTTGTAGATTGTTTCCAAGTTATAAAAAATGTGGTGTGGTTTTGTGAAATAACTAGGCAAACCGTACTGTTAGGTTTTCAGTTTGTATATATATATTACTAGATATTTTCGGGAAAGTATTCGATACATGCATGAATTTCAAATGTAAACAAAATGTGGGATAGAAATACATCGTGTATAAGGTTCAGCATAACTCACTACTAAAGTTTGTAAATTATTAGGTATCCCTATTCAATTTATACACAGGCTGCTTATCCGAGGGTTATAAGAAATTATATTTGGTCTTGCAAATGGCGCACTCAACGAAATTGGTACAGATGAATCTAATGGGATCATAGTTTTAGTTGAATTGCATTCCGATTCGAAGAACAGGGGCTTTTGAAGAAAATTTTCAATACGACTGAGGCAGAATATGACGTCTCCTTATGTACCTAGTATAGGAATATTTTATTTTAATCTGGGTATACTAAAACGTATTTAAAGAAGCAAATAATATGTTAGACCTACAAGAATACACATTTATATAAAACTATGTTATGCAGATTTTCTTTTCGAATTTTATTGCGTCTTTGTTGACCCTTCAATGTCTATGTTCATTATTATTGCAAAGTATAATAGTAATAAGACTTATAAAATCATACTGGACATAGGCATGCAGCTTCTAGTGATATCTTACTATACGTAATCATAAGACCTATGAAATTATACCATAAAGGTAAACAATTTGTTTTTCCCAATAGATTTGGAAAGGTTTTGTTGTAATGAAGGCAGTAATGAGCTCGGGGAGTTCTGCTATTTGATTCTAATTACTCGTGATTCATTTGTTTTGTTGTAACATAATCTTAACATTTATATCTGTTAATCTAATAGTTAGTTGTCATATCTTTATTGTTATGTTTGTGTCGAAACATCTAATGGGAGGGTATTACAGCAATCATGATGTTATCATTAGAGCTGACTGCAAATTAGCTGTTCCGAAGAGTAATTAACGTTTAAGCAGTTAATGGAATATCTTCAATTTAATCCTTTATTTATACGCATTCACCTCCTTCTTATTAAGAAAATAAATTTTATGTTTTCTTCACTGAATTACTTTATGTTATATTTCTGTAAATAACTTTAAATAACTTCTGCGTAATAACCTACATGCAAGAAATAACCTTGTTTATAATTGGCACATATTAGTATAATATTTAAATTTACGGGAAAAACTGTGAAAATTAAATGTATTATATCCACGAAACTAGTTATGAAACAATGAAACGGGGCCGAGTAAAGGAGGGATTGTTTGAGTCAAGTGATGCTTGGCGGCTGTTGGTAGGATGTTGGACTAACATTTTATGTTTTTTATGAAAAAAACTTTATTTTTTGTTCGGAGACTACAATTTGTTGTATCTGAATACCAAAGCGAAATTTACTAGATGACCAGCTAACGAATATGCTTGAAAGGTTTTTTATAATCCATAGTCAATTTTTGATAAAAAAAGTGAGAGTCTGAGAATATAAAATAATTATAATACTCAGATCATTACTATAGCTGATCATTATTATTTTTTTTAATGTGAAAGCTGACAAACGAGCAGACGGCCCACTTGATGGAAGGTGGTTACCGTCACCCATAGACATCCGCGACATATTTGTTGCGGATGCGTTGCCAACCTTGTATTGTAGGGATAGGGAGAGGTGGGAATAAGGAAATGGTAGGAAAGGGTGGGAATAGAGAAAAGGCAACCGGCTCTCTCACTCACCGGACGAAACGCAGCCGTTTAAGGCTACTTCACGCCGATCTTCTGTGAGAGGGTAGTACTTCCCCGGTCGAGCCAGCCCATGTTCGAGCTGTAGTAACTGACTACAGCTAGGCTCTATCACCTAATGATCAGCTAGGCTCTACCATCATGTCAAAAGAATGTTAAAAAAATAATGAAAATACCTTACTTGTGTCGCCTTTTACAACCGACAATATCTCGCTTCTCCTTCATTTTTCTTATACATTTTATAACATTAATATTTTAGATATTCATCAACCATTAATATAACGATAAAGAAATGATTTATTAGATTTTTTGTTTGAAAAGGTGACTTTATTTGTGAAGAACATTCATAAAGAATTGAATACATTTTTTTGCTCCATTGTTAAATGTTTCATATGTCTAACTTGGTATTTGTGGATCACCGTTATATAGTGGTATACAGCAATATATTACGTTTCCAATATATTATCGTTTATTGAGTTGAGTGACCGACCACATTAATAGTTCCGAACACAGTTAAACCATGTTACATCGATTTGAGGGCAATACCACATTGAGGACTCTGATTGCTTTATGTGGTCAAAAATTGTGTCGAATATATTTTCGATTTGAAATATAAAATACATACAATAATGTTTAAAAAAATAAAACCATTTTTTAATAACTAATAAAGCTTCTTCGTAGAACATTTTAGAAAATGTTTTACATAAATGAAGTTGCGAAGAAGAAGGGACTTTACGCCTTTTTAATCAACTCCGCCATATTCTTTTTCAGTTTTATTCACTTTGATAAAGTATATTAGAAATTGTACTTTTATGTTTTCTGTTTGGTTTAATACACTTCTTTGTTTCTAGCTTTTAGTTTTGTAATAGTAGATATAAAGAAAAAAGTATTGAATAAGTTATGAATGAAATATATTGTCACACATTCGTAGTCAACAGTCTTTTGTAACAAACAATGCCTATGTTATCGGAGCAATTGTAAATAGTTGTATGTGTCTGTGTTAATACGAAATTCAAGAGTCATTTTATCTTGTTCAGGCGAAATATCCAAATATTATACAAAGTGTGGTTGGAGTACTACAAAACACAGGCTTTATATTTCTCTATTATGAGCAAAGCAAAAATAATCATGTATGTAGATGTTAATATACCCAAATTGAACATAATGCACGACTTACTTGAATTGAAAAACCTTTATTTGTCGACACAAAAGTATCAATTTAATCATTAATGATGGAATCTTAAATTGCTTCTATTGTTGGATTTCATAACATCTTCAAAATATCATTAATTTCAAGTCAGGCTGTTCTTCAAAGACCATTGTCATGTATTTTTAAGCTCAAATGAAAAACGATAGAGGACATTTCATTTTCTGTGCATACTTATTTATTTAATGGGCTTCTTTGTGTGGCATTCATTATCCAAGCTCTATATATTTTTATTAGGCAATTTTCTAAAAGAAGAGTCCTTAATTATAAAACTTTTTTCGAAAATATACCTGCTATTTTCTGCTTATTCGAAATTATATTGAAGTTTTAAATGCCTAGCAAATTTAGTTTTTTATGTGCAAATAATCCTTCCAGTTATGTTTTAATAGATAGCTATATTCAATATAAATGGTAGAACTTAATTCCATTCTAGTAATGTTGCAATCAGTAAATTTGATGCATCTAAATTCACCAAAAAATAAAACGCATAAAGCTAATAATTTAAAGTTGTAAAACTCACAACATGGCTTTGAATTCATTGATCCTTGTATAACTGAGTTCAGAACTAAATGTATTGTTAGAGAAAAAAGTTGAATTACTGAAAAACTGTCTGGTACATGACTTGTTGGAGGAAATGTTAGGCGGTCATTTCAGTTGCCACGTTTGTGTTTTGTTCCAACCAGAAACATTAAAACTTTCTAAACAACCAAACAGCTTTATATTATTCAACAATGACGAAATATTTATATTTAATAATATAGTTTGCTACAAAAGTTGAAGAGTATATTTAACTACTAAAATAAAATTTTGAATTGAAAACCTTTATTCGTATTGTCTTTACATAACGGATAAAAGAGATAATTAATTATCAATTGTAACAATCTATTATTACCCATAACAGTAAAACATTTTCAAAGTAAATTAAATCTTGTGCGCTATGCATATGATTTATTTTAGCCTGCACTGTGCTATGTTCGTCAATAGACTCGGCTTACCACATATTAGTTGCAAATATGAGAGTTAATGTAGTGTTGTACTACACACAGCACACGTGACCACAAGCTTAATGGAATCAGAAAGTAATTTTAAAAGTATACATACGTTTGTGTTTCATTATAAACTGGAGTTGGGTCTTTTACAGACGATTTAACATACTTTCAATTAAATTCCTCGAGGGAGATGCGACTTGTATTTCTCTTAATTAGAAAATTCTTCTTGTTTTTTACTGGTACGTTTTGTCTCAAATATTATGTTAAAATTGAAAAAATCTGTATGCATATTCTAATTTTGTATATCACACTACAGACAAAGATTTTCTCCTTTATAACTTCCTTAATGTTATAAAGTGCGGAGATTCATGTATGAAAACTGATACATCTCCTTATTTAGTGTGACGTTGCCAACTTAGATTAAGCATGCTGATTTTCAATAATAAGTATACCAACGAGAGTTGTTAAATTAAAATCACCTCCAAGATTTACATTCGTAAATATTTCAATTAAAATTAGTATCTATTAAATTAGTATCTATTAAAATTAGTATCTAGCTTAACGAATCAACTTACGGTAAGGTTGTGGTAACTTGTACGAAACTATTTTTTTGTGTTGTGTATCTTATTTATAAAATAACTGGAATATTCAATCAATATTACAAAATTCTTACGCATGTAAATGACCGCAATTTCAAATACTATTTATGTACTACCATAATCTTATAAAATCTCTTATGACAGCTAACACTAATAAAATATTATAATAGGTATAAAAATATTAATAATTAACAAAGTTATTAATCATTCTTTTTAATCGATGCTTCAATTTCTGTTCGAAGACAAACAATTCCATACAGAGATAATTGTTAAGTCAATTTAGATTTCTACTCAATAAAAATAAAGTCTTCTTTTGATATCTTCAATAGTAACAAATTGCAAAAGGATTTCATAATATTAGCGAAAAGCTTGCCAAGAAAATTCGCTTGAATCCTGTAATTTCCTTTAAATTACAATTATACGAGATTAATTTGAACCAGTTAGTATTTAAACTTTTCTTTTACAATGTATTTATTTTTATACTGAATTTTATATTAATGTTTTGTATTGAAGAGTAAAACAATAGAAATATGAAATATGAAATAAGATTTATTACTATGTCACAGATCAATATATTGCATCCATACATTATATATAAAATAAAACAAAATATATCTTCTAGGTAGCCGTAAAAAACAGAAATGGTTTTAGTTAATATTGAAATTCCATCGTTATTCGGAACTGATGTCATATTGACTGAACAGAAATAATTAAAGTGACAGAAATCGAAGAATCAAAAACCTCGGCTCAGACTTTTTGACAAGTTAATATAATTGAGGAGGTTCTTTGCGTTTTAGGCGTAATAAAATTTGAAAGTTAAATCTGAGCAAGTTTTTTAGACAACATTGGAAAATCAACTTTATGATCTTAGCAATCTAATTTTCGTTCATATCATTTTATAGGTCATGAATACACATTGCACTGTTTTTAATATTTTTATTATAAAATTATTTTTAAAGTACATAGTTAACATATTTTTAGGAATATTTAAAAACCGGATTATGGCGATTCCGTGCGCAAAATTTTTACTATCCTCTTTTAACCGACCCATATAGACCATTGTCTGCAGCCAAGCTCTTTGGCTCAAAAAAGTCCTTTCATTTAGATCATCTACAGACAAAATATATTTTTTTTCGTATTTTTGTCAAGATTAATATGAAGTAGGTATACATATACCTACCATTTATTTGCAGTGATTGACTTATAAAAAAAATCGATTTTATAATAAAATAAAACATAGTTCATTCTTAAACAAAATATTTTTATCTTAAGTGGGATACATAGCAAATGTATTAAAAGTTTTTAATATAACAGTATAAAAATACTAAGAAAGAGTATTAACAAATGATGTACAAATTTTAGTCATTAAATGGTTTGTATCTTGGATTGCTTTTCTTTATAGTATAAAGCCTTTATTTATGAATATTTTTTATAAAGTTATAAAAAATTGGCTCTTTATTCTAATTGAAAATCTAAGCATTGTTACTTAAAGTTATAATTGTGTTGTAGTATTTATGCGACTGAGTAAGTATCACCTGCAATCAGATTCAATATAAATTATGATAAATAAGTTACTTATCATAGTTTTTCGATAGAACTTATTTTTTGTCTTAAAAACAACAAGTGCCCCAAAAAACCTTATTAAGTCTTTTTGCAGACAAAAAAAAAATCATATTTTTTATATATCTTTTATTTCCCTTAGATAAAAATGTAAAGATAAAAATAATTGTAAATAGGCATCTACTTTTTCTTAAAAGATATAATAAATTCTGCGAATAAATGTGAACGGGCCAAGATTATCTAAAACAGTAAATAAAAGTTACACCAAGGACGAAACTATCTTTTTGTTGGAAGTTTGTTGGAGGGAGACACAGTCTACCTCGCGTCAGCTTTTAACTTCCGTGATAGATAAGTTTAGAAGTGTATTCTTTTATTATCTACGAGATATATATTTTATTTATTAAACATTGATATTTGAAATTTATGGGACAGGAAAAATTCCAAACAACCATAAAGTTTATGGGTGTGTTTTGTTCAAACTTTTTATATTGATTTTTATACAAGTAAGATAAATTATCTGTATTGGAAAAACAAGAAATATTTTTGTATATACATGTTATTGAATGTAATATTAATAGGATTAAAGTTCTAATACATTATGAGGAGTATGTTAGTTTTCTATGAAGTACCCTGGGATTTTGAATGATTTAGCTGGAAATTTAACATATGATAATTGGAGTTTTGTTTTATTTTATCTATTATTAACTTCAGTAATTACATTTCAATACTGTCATGCTCTTTAGTCTCTGAAACTTTGGATATTATAAAAGTAATGTTTTATTATACACACTCTTTGACATACATCATTAGAATTACCGTGACTTTTATCGAAGCTAAAATCAACTTTCATTATTTATATTTATATAAACATGATTTAACTAGAAAATACTCTGAGAAGCTTTGACGGGCTATTTGCTTTAAAAAAATATAATCATTGATATACTTAAATTTAAATATACAACCTTTTAACTCAGCTAGATGTCCTAATTTTTAAAGTTGATTTGTAGAAATTAAAATGTGTTAAATGAAACTAAAATTTATGTAGCGTTATAAATAGTAGAATGCTTATTCAAAATAACTCTATTTATAATGTCATTGCAAGGTCTAGTTTGATCTTAAGATCACTGATAAAATGATTACTAATTTCGGGATTACGAAAAAAAAGTCATTAATTAACGTTATCAATACAAGAACAAATTATTTTCCTGCTAATGGTCCTCGCCTGGAATAAATTTTTATCCTGTTTGGTAGTAAGCTCGCTATTTTTTCCTTTATAAAGAAAATTATAATTCATAATATGGTGAGGTCGTGATTATTAACAATCTGTCATACCATCATTCAGTCCCGGATTTTATGCCATTTTTAATTAATATGCTTCTAGTATAGAGTATATAATACACAATAAAACCATATATAATATAACAGTATGATATATATACATATATGTATATATTGTCAATAGGTAACTTCATTCAACTGCTAGAAAATTACTTAAATGGTTTTTGGAAATATATGTAATATATAACAACTTTTCGATTTAAACTGAGTATTTTTTTGAATGGAGTTGTAAATATTGCTTCAAAGTTATAAATTAATTAGAAATCTATGTATATTTGAAATCGCATTTGTATAAAACCATTTTATATATTACGTACCGTTTCTATCATACGGTATCTTTATATCAATTCGATGTAGTGGCGCAGAGCCATCCTCGCTGTACTTTGTCACGTTCTCGGGACTTGTCATATTATCACGATTCTTGTGTTGAAAGGAATTCTATGTTCTATGTTTTATTATTATTCTTAGATATGAAATTTTTCTTAGTAAATTTAAAAATAATTCACTATTTTATAACTTCTTTTGTCTATCGCTGAAATGTTAACTTCAAGCCCATTCAAGCCACAGCGGACATTAGGATTTAATCGTGTTAACACAATTTCGGTTTCTAAGAAAATAAAATGAACAAAGCCACACGAAACTAAGTAGTTTTCTTAAATTTATAACTTTTCCAGACTAATTTAAACTATAAAAGTAATTAGCTAGAAGCGTTTCGTTGCTTCTAGCTCTAATTGAATTAATAATTTAGAAATTAGGTTTACTGACTGTTGTATAATTGTTTTGATATGGAACACCGGATTCATTTTATAAAAAGTTTATTTAAAACAGGCTTTTGCTGCGTAATAGATGTTGAAAACGAAAAATATAATGACTGACTTCAGTAATATAAATCTATTATTATATAAGTAGTATAATAATGAAAAACATTTTATTTAATAAATATATCATAACTTAAAAATTATCAGAAAAAAAGATAAAGGATTGCAGGTATGTGTTTTTGAATATCTAGATCAATATAGCAAAATCAAAAATTCTTAAAAAGGAGTCAAAAAATTTTTCGTTCGTGTCCTAAGTAATAATCTACAGCAAGTGCAATGATTTTTTTATTTACTATAATGCTTTTATTTTCGATGAAAAAAATGACACTATTTGAATGAATCAAGCCATGGGTTCTTATAACTATTTGAAGATGAAATTTTCATGGCTACTTAACGAAGATCGTTTCTAAATATTGAAAAGACTGTGATATCAATTCTGCTTTTCGATTTAATTATTTACTATTAGTGTTTACCTAAAATAGGTCACGCAGTTAAAATGGTGTAACATTTGGAGTATTAAAAACAGAATTAATTTATTTTGCATTTATATTCAGAGTTACAAAGTATGTTACATAAGTGACTTTGTAAATTAAAATTGGATTTGAAGTCACTTGGAAATATAATTTGAAGAGTCCTTTTAATGAGACATTTGCAGTATACATTTAAACAGCTGTTTGTTTTTTGTTTTATTTAACTAGACCTTGAAATAGGGATAAGGGGAAGTTTCCTTTTATAAATTGGTAAGGTTTTTAAATTAATAATAAAAAAGTTTCGTTTTTTCGTTTACTTTTTATTATGACATAATATTTAATTTATGTATTTAAATAAAAATTAAGAAAGAAGTACAATATCCTTCTCAAAAACCGCTATAAATCATATATTTTTAGTTCTTTGACTTATAAAAAATATTATTACATATATTGTTTTATTTGTCTATAACGTACATGACCAAAATATTTTAAAACTCTTCATATAAATGCAGATTTGATTAATTTTATTAATTAATATTTGGCTTAGAAAAGCATAAAATAATTAGGGCTACACTTTTTTAACATTTATTTCAAAAAGAAATATTCATTTTATTCTAACTATTATTAGAAGAAATGAAGAAAATAATTCAAGCTCTATAATATTCTCACTTCAACCTGACGTTCACTAATAATTGTTTTCATTATTGCAACTGTTTTCTTATTTTAAACAATAGTGGAATCGTCGCACTTATGCTAACAGCTGTGTTTTTGTTATTATCATTGATTATTGAATTGAATGTTAGTAATTATCCAGGTATATATATAGGATAGGTATATTGTTATTGTACACCCTTTTCATTGTTTTCAATTAATAGTCCATTGTAGTTGGTTAATAGACTTTATTATGTAACACCTATATTTACTGTATTATTTAAGTGTCAGCGTGAGACTAAAATAGATTTTTTGTAAATCTTTGTAATAAGATATTGTCAGGAAGTCACATAATTTCCAGGTAAACTTAACAATGAATGAGAGATGAAACTTTGAGATAAATTTTCATATAAACGAAATTGGTATAATTTTTAATTTGTCAGATATAAGTAATAAGTTAGACATTCATCTGAGAATGTTTTCAATGAAATAAATTATGGAATAAGAATAAAAACTAAGAATAGTTTTGATGTATTCGTACAAAACCAAATCTTGTTCAGTATTATTCAACATAAATAAATGCCCTCTGCATATCATGGATAATTTATATGAAGCGAATAACAAATGTTTCAAAAATTCCTTTTACTAGTCTATTACTATAAAGTCAGCTCCTACCTCCTATCTCCTTTGATAGTCATACTTTCTAAGTATATCATATAGGAAAGAGGTATAAATATTATTAATTATAATATTATAAGCAAATAATAATATAACATTATAAATATAATTACGTAGCGCACTGAACGATATCAAATTCACGCTTATTTGAAGGAGTAAATAAAAGTTATAGCAGGTATAGAATGACATTTTTGTTGGAAGTTCAGAAAAGTGAGAACTTAGTTTACCTCGCTACAACTTTCAACTTCCGTAATGGAAAAGTTAAATGATGATTCTTATATTTCTGTGAGATGAAAATAAATTATAAATATCTTCTTCTTCTTCTTCTACCTGGCAATTTCCCAGCTTTAGCCAGGGTCTGCCTTACATGTTGCGAATAGTTTTGGCTAATTGTTTTACGACCGGTCGCCTGCCTGACATCAACCCTCTTTTGGGAATCAGCATTAATCAGTGATGTCTAAATAATCTTAGAAAGTACATATGATTCGGAAAAATCACAGTGGTACTTGCTTGGGCCAGGATCGAACCCGCTCTCTCGCTCTCGCTCTCGAAAATAAATTATAAATATATCCTGGTAAAACCCAAAAATAACATATTTCTTGTTATTGATGATTTACTTTCATATGAAAGACCCTTATAAATATTTCTCGATTGTTAAAACAGTTGGACGTACAATCAGTGTAAGGTTACCGGCTTGAAAAACAGTCACATCGTTAAAAGTTGACAGGAATATTTCCAGTTACTATAACTAATACGGAAGAAATATTACGCAGACAATATCAAAGCCATGGTTCATGTTAATTACGAAAATTATTTCATATATGTGTAAGGTTTTAAATATTCTTGTGGAAAGTAAAACGTATAAATCAACAAAGGAACACAATAATGCACATTATGATCAAAAAAGAAATATTATTCCTGGCTTTTTTATTACATTCCTCAAATATAACAACAAATACATTACGTCACTTTGGAATCCAATAAAGAACAGAAATTAATTTCCTAAATTATTATAAAAAATGTATTTATTAAAACAAAGTCCTATACATAACTGTTGAAATATATTGCTTATATACCTGTGGTAGTGAGGAGTAAGGGTGATACATATTATACATTTTACTATTACGTATCGCCTCGGGAAAATACTTTTCATAGTATAAAGTTTTAAAAACATACGTGACGACTTTCCCTCGAGGACGGTACATTTTTATTTTTACACGAGAAGAGTAACGTTCAATGAATATTTTATATGCAATTTTAACGCCTTATTTAGTATTTAAACTACGTATGAAAAACATAAAATCTGAAAAGTCGTTAGAGAAATTTTATAACCTGATATTTTAAAATTCAATCTTCTCTCATATATATTCTGAATAGAATACCTCTTATAAAAGTAAGATATTGTCGATTGGTCGATAATCACTACACTTTACACTTATACATACACTTTAAGAAGTTTTCAGTAATGGTAATCACTTTAAGAAATGTTCAATTAATTACAAACAAATAAACAAACTCCTTCGTGTTTTCTCCATACAGTAATCATGTTTATAATTCGTCTAGCAAATAAAAACGTTAACATGCCACGATTCCAGTACGAATGCAGCCATAGCTGTGTTTTTATTTTGACTAATAATGCATTTCTTATATATTTTCTACAGTTCTGTGCAGTTCATTTTAAAAACTTACACCATGTTTAATTCCACGTTCACTCGTTCCCGTAATTCTTTTGAAAAGAGATATAAAGTTTTCTCTTCACGATTTAATAATGTTCCGTTTAGAAATTGTTCAAAAACACATAGTATGTTCTTGATTGCAGAAAATGGATAGTGTTGAACAATCACCTCGTTTGTAGTGGTTATATGAATGAGATTTACAGATTGAAATTTCTAAAGTTAGGGGCTTGGGGTTAACTGTGTCATTACTGAAATTACTTTTGTATTCCAGATATTGTGTATTCCAGAAAACTCATTATCATTCAGAAAAAAGGATTTTTCATGACATTTTTTTATGAAAGAATTTAATGAATCAACAAGTGTAAATTAATATAAAGAAACTCAGCTCTTTTAAAAAATACGAAATCTATAATAATAAAAACTCAATTCACTATTGAGAAACAAAACAATAAAGCTTTGAATTCCGTGTTTCATATTATTCCAACTGATGATACATTATTTATGACGCCACAATTTTCCTTTAATTGATTATATTGAATGATTCAGCACAGAATTATAGCTATGATATCTCATTAACAGAATATTGTTTGACAATCTATATACAGTGACAATCAAACCGCGAACGGAACTTCAGATGTACGTATAAATTAATATTATATATAAAGAGCCATTTTATGATTTTATTCAATGTTTTTGATACTAGTTGACTTATTCATTAATTAGTTTTTAAATAAGAAATATTTTATATAGAATTTTCTTAGTGTATTTTATATATATTTTTAAAACTTTGATTGAAAACTGAATCTGTTACACAATTTTTTATGTTCTTCTTTATCGATTTTGATCCTCTCGCGAACTGAAACTTGAAATTTAAATAATGAAGCTAAACCAGTATTACGTTCCAAATTACGGTATTGTATATAGAAAAGTATAATTTAAATTAATAAAATCACATTATCAATATTCCCAAGGCCATATCTTAAGATGATTATTTATAATGACGTTGAAATACAAATTTGCTGTAGCATTTTCCTTTAAGAATACTAAATTGGTATGAAGCAAAATATTGATAGATATTTTAAAGAAAAACTCTCCCTTGGGATTTTTAGAGTAACTGTTATTTATTAAGTTGTTAAAATTCTTATGACTTTTATTTCTGTACAAATCCGTTATTGCAGTTGTAGATTTTAGATAATAATTATTGCAATTTAGACAGGCGAAAGAAACATGTAATCCATATTAATTAAAAAAAAGTCTATATTCATTAAAGAATTCGATCATTTTTTTAGTAAATAAATCAAAACATCAATCCACCTATATAGAGTATTTAACATGAACAAAGGAAAAAGTGTTTTCATAATTACGGTTGAACTATTAAAACCAAGTAGTATAAGACTGCATGAAATTATTATGTTACATCCAATAGAAACCCTTTCACTATAGTGATAAAGTATATTTTAGAATGAATGGACTCAACGAACATGCTTGTTAAGGACATGTTATTAAGTAATTACTGTAAACGACGTGTAATCAGAAATGTCACTATGAATTAAACACTGACAGTTTATACACGAATAAAAACTTCTGGGTTTAAACTATACAAGGATTTCATAGAAATATATCATGAGTGCAGCAAAATACGATGAAGTAGTAGTCAACATTTTGAATTAAAATAAACTCATACTTTTCATAAATTGACATACATAGCCTAGAAGGGCCCACGGCAGAGCAAAGTCCTCTTCTCACACGGAGAAGGTTTAAGCATTAATCATCACACTTGCTCGAGACGGGTTGGTGATTTCAAGCTTATACATAATTATAAGTTAAAGTTTACTCACGATGTTTTTCTTCACCGTCTATAAATGGTGTCTAAATACTCTTAGAAAGAACGCACCACTCTTACTGTACTGACTGTACAGTACTGACTATACACAAACTAAACACATTTCTTCCTCATTTGATTTCAACATGACACACCTTATAGCTGTTATGTTACAAAAACATATTATACTATAATATTTTTTCAGCCAAATATATTTCTTAATATTTATATTATGCGTATAATAAATTATTTTTGGCATTGTGAGAACAAAAGGAATTAATTTATCACAAAATTAATGATGTTGTTATAACGATGTAATTCATTGAAAGGGTAACGTTATATTTTAACGAGCAATTATTCAACATCAATTTTAAAACAAAGACCAAAGTTTACCAATATTACTTTAAAATATAATTTTATGAAAAAGAAATATTTTAAGAATACATTTTATTTAAATAAAATCTTAGATATCGTTATATTTTGTTTTATATCTTCTTTTGTAAATAGATTTTCACGTTTATTGATAATACAATAAAAATTAAAGACAAGAATAAAAATCAATATTCAACAATTAAATAATCACAAATATTACATAGTTTATTTTTGTTTTTTTTTTTTACAACAAGTATGTATTTTACAAAACACACTCATAAAAAGCAACAGCTATTAGTATATTTAAATCAAGGAGTTCTTCTATTAGCCCGTTCTCATAAATCTTAATATAAGATAGTTCATTTAAATTTCTACTATGATACTTATTGTGTAGAATTTACTCTTAGTTTTATTTATTGCTAT
The DNA here is from genome assembly GCA_916720795.1 of Danaus chrysippus. Taxonomy (NCBI): domain Eukaryota; kingdom Metazoa; phylum Arthropoda; class Insecta; order Lepidoptera; family Nymphalidae; genus Danaus; species Danaus chrysippus. The sequence goes on along the minus strand of CAKASE010000082.1, from coordinate 11,541,517 downwards.
ATTTATTATAAATAATATTATTACTTCATAAAAAACTGTACTTCCATATCTTGTTAAGAGGTAACAAGTATTGCTTCTACGAAATTGACTAAAAATATAACTTGTTCGCTTTATAACTATAAGTGTCCGGGGAAAACAGTTTTTATATGAATAAAGAGACTTTTAAAAACATACAGTGGCATTCTCTTGGGAGCAATACATTTAATACGCATACGATATAGTAATATTCAATGCAATGTTATTGTAAATAAATATGCACAACAAAATATATAATAAGGGTACGTTCATTGAGACGTAATTCTAGTGAATTAAAATCTTCCATTAATTTGCAATCTAGATGAAATAAAATACAATTTCATGTTTTAAATCAACTTTTTATTCAAAATTGTTACACATTTTTTAATTCTATTTATTTTGAAAAAAAAAATGAGTTGAGTTCAGAATAAAGTTCTTTTCATAAAATATAATATTTAGTTTGCCTTACAAAGTTTACGACTCCATATCAATTTAGACCAAATACTCATGAACAAAATGTACACAACATCGTGTTATAACGTATGAGATCGTAAGATTACAGTTATTTACTTGAGTTATACATTTAAATGAATATAATTTTCTTGAATTCCTTTTTTTATACCAATATTACGATTAAAAACCAAGATAAAGTAAGATTACCATATAGCCATATAAATGTATATATTACTTTAGGTTTCAAATAAAAATTATAACGACTATAAAAACTTTGTCCTTCACACAGTGATGATCTAAATCTTCTTTCGTTTTATTATATAAAGTTCGATTGTTTTATGTTCTGACAATGTTTAATATTGAGAGTTGACCCAAAAAAATATAATTTGATAATCGAAACATAATTTATTTAATAAGGCATATATGTGTCTAATTATAAAAAACTACTTAATAAAAAGCCTTTGCTCAGCAGTGGGCTCTGATTGGCTGATGATGATGACTTAATAAAAAATATATATGTATGTTATGTCTACGCCATTGCTACTGAATGTATTCATTGTGCCTATATGACAATATTAATAGTGTGGGTGCCATCATTAACATATTAAAATCGCATATCAAATGATTTATCAGAACTATCGTCGACACAACCACAACTTCATTACAACAGACATATTGCATACTATATCACAATCATTTTATTAATAAAAGGTTATTTACGATTATGTTCAATTTTACCAACAATATATTATCGTCATTTTAAAACTGAACACTCAAAACGATGATAGAAAAATTTCTTCATAATGTATTAAAGATGAACGTATGAAATATATTATAAAAGAAATAGTCGTAATTAAAATATATAGAACGCTATACAAAGACTTAATTATGGATACGACAGCTTAATTGGCAAAGCTACTGGGACGTGATATCCCGGAAGACCCAAGTTCGAATCTAGCTCATGTCACTGACTTCATTGTTCTGTATTAATGACTGACTTAATATTTAACTCGAGCGTTGCTTACTCCTGTAATTATAAAATATTCAAAAAGTTATACAATCGAAAATATAAATATGATATCATAGAAAAGATACATTAGATGTGATGTATGGCTTCCCAGAAGTCGACTCCCAAGAGCTAAACATCGTAAAACAACTTTTTCCCGCTCCATAATGTGGTATTCAGAAATATTTTGTTGGAGTTAAGTATCTAGGGAGTTTTGATGATCTCGTTATAATTTTATGCTCTTTCGCTGTATTTTTTTGGTATTTTGGTATAGGTTTGTTATAAATATGAACAAAAATCTACTCAAAATAAAAAAGGGATTGGTATGGAACAATAAATATATTTAATTTTAAGCAAAAAAAATCATTTTGTTTGTTTTAACGGTAAAAAAAAAACATTTTATTTCTATAGTGAGAAGTCAATTTTAAATATTTTTGAAGCCTTTACAAGTCGAAGTCATTTTTGCTAGATTATATGTATATGTGAAGGCAACAACATTTAAAACCCTTATAAAGGGTAGTTGTTTCATAAGTATTTTACTCTCAAAGGGTAGATGTAACATAAACAAATCACTTACGTCATTGCGTTAGAGATTTCTTTAACAAAATTATTTGTTCTACAGACGGTTGTATGATTTGTATAAAGAACAGTAAAAGTTAATTCGTACCGTTATTTGTAATATGTGACGATTAATCATTCTGTAACTTTTAGTAAAAAGAGCTTAATTAGTAACCAATGTTAATCAATTATGTTTTCTATTAACTATTAAGTTGCAATATTAAGATTGGATGTTTTAATAGTTAATTACTAAAACTATTCGTCATAGCTTAATATTAAAAATTAAAAGAGTAAATGTAATGATTTCACAAAAACCATTAGTCGTACAGACAGTATTCTGAGAGCCATTCAGGAGGAAGATTATATCATTACAAGTGCGAGTTAAAGTCTAAAATAAAGTAGTGGCAGTGTTTGTGGGTGTATTAATAGTTAAATCAAAATGGAAGATGAATAAGCCGAATGTTGAAAACAGTGATTGTGACAGCAGCAGTGCTGACGTCACACTTCTTAAAAATCAAATATAACAAATATGACAAAGTTCGTCGACATAGACGTACGTTTATAAATAAAAAATGCTATTAATATCAATAATTTTAAATTGTTTTCTTCTTCTTAAAACAATAAATAATAGTGTTGTCATTTCGTTGATCCATATTCGATCCAATTTGTCACGTTTTACAGCTGTTCAAGTAGTCCTACTTAAATATTTTTTGTAGTAATATAATTTTATTAATATCTTTGCTTATATCTTTAGTGTTTTATCCCTCAGCAGGTTTTTAATGACAAAATGTTTATATTTCGTTGCCATAGGATAAAAATATTCAAATACAAAGCTCTACGTAGTTTCGAAGCTATTTTATTTCTTTATTTTTGAATAATAATTTCTGGAGTGATATAATAAAACGTTAAGTCACACAAATTTTCAAATTATCTACGAAGTTCTTAAATAGCGGTTGCAAAAATAATATTTTTGAATCGTATTGGGCTGAGGCGTATATGAAATGTAAATGTCATACTTGTCAAGATCAGGCAAGAGAAGAAATCAGAACGAGGGAATCTGTAGATCTAACTTTTGATTTTGATATTTGTAACATAAAATATCATATTTGGTTGGAAGAGTTAAGCTCTTTGAGTTACTATATGCTACTATACGTTACTATAGGCGATTTTAAGTACCGTTTAATTATTAATATTAAAGGTGATATATTTTGCCAACAGATTCAAAAAGAGATCACTGCAACAAGACTGTGGAGGTGTATGAAGATGTGTCGTCTCCACCGGTGTCTGCAGACAACTTTGGGCGACCGCTCACTTGCACATACAGGTTTGAACATAGAAAATTATAGAGTTCAATGTCATGTTACATGTAAAATAATATATTTCTTTTATATAGATTTCGAGCTTTTCGAGGTTCACCAAAGGATTGGATATTGAGAATAAGATTTAAAAAGTTCAAGGTCGGCAACCTCATTAATGGAACCACTTGTCATAAAGGATACATGCAGGTACTAAATTGTTTATTGTAAAATAAATTCATAATTTACTTTTAAAGAGTGTGAATTTGAAAATAAATGAAGAATTTTTATGTTCGAATTCATTATATTTCATAATATCTGATACTATTGCGTTGTGTGAACACAGACAGCCACAAAAAGCAATCATTCGCGGGAAATAAAATCTATAAACAAAGGAAGCGAAATAACCAATCTGATATAAAAAATGCAGTTACGTCAGATTCTCTCCGCCATCTTTTAGAATGAGAAATTGAAATTCAAAATGTGTTGAGTCTCATTTGTTTGGATCAAGAGATGTTCAAGTTTATTTTATCTTATTTGACATCCTATTTTTAAGGATTTCAGTACATACAAAAAATGTTTTTTATAGTTCTTAATACAACAAACGCTCTAGCTTAAGTTATACTTTCTCGGTCCCTTCGGAGGTAAATAAAATTGATCGAAAGAAATAATAACTTTTGAATGTAATAATCATACATTTTCTTAACTGGTTTGAATAAATAATATCGTGACATTTCATGGGTGAAATTATGCCGAGAGAACATAAAGCCAAAGTCTGTAAAACGAAAATCACTAAGCAAGAAGCTGTAATTGAGTTGGAGAGCGCTTTACCAATTCAACTAATTAATAAATTCTGAACTTTGTAAACTAAAAGAACTCGAGAATGGGAAGGGGAAGGCAAGCCAGGATAATGATTAGATCATTCCCCTGTCCTGATTTCAGGAATTCTGAAGTTTTGAAGCTTCCAAAATCCAATATTACGTTAACTTTTATTCATTGTACAATCAGTCCCTAGCAAAATTGTTTTTATATTAAAGATTGCCAATTTTGAGGAGATTGCTCTCTTTCAATAACTTTATGATGAAGATACTTTTCTACAGATATTATTTTGTTGCTTTGAAGGTGATATTCTTATATTTTAGTGTTACAATGAAATGAAATGTTTTTTTTTTTAAGTCATTTACTTTATTAAATTATATTTATTATGGCATTTCATAATAGTGATATTGGATATCTTACCGTCTGTATAAAATCCTCTAAAAAATAAATATACACTATATATGTATATTACTTTTAATATATTTTTATAATGATAAAATTATTATCATAGTTATTTGATATTGACTTATTATTATTCATACTGTTCCTATTTTTGTTGGCAGATAGTTGATGGTAATGCAAAAACGGACGTGTCCAACAGAAAGGAACCAGGCCTGTTTTGTGGAGAAATTGAACAACCGCAGACCTTTATATCGGAGACTAACTTTGTCAAAATCGTTTTCCACGCTGACAACTTCACAGATCAAACGTATTTCAGTTTTGATTCGAGGTAAACAAGTTTTATACATAAATAAATGTTAATAAATTTAACCCAATTTCAAATATAAATAAAAACAATAATGAGATCTAAGATTTTCGCGAGTACTCATATAAATGAAACTAATATTTTCGGATTAACTACGCGTTTTTATTTTTGACTATAAACTACATACTCCCGTCGTTTTGGCTACTTTACAGCAACCGTGATCACGGTAGTAAATCCAAAAATATTATTTGCATTGAAATAAAAACAATGTTTGTGATCTTAATAGAAAAAAAATATTTGTAATATTATCTAGTCCCACAATTTTAATAACTTTTCAATAATTACATCGTCAGTTATAATTAGTTATAAATTACAAATCAAATGTACATATGTAGTTTCAACAACTGGTCATAAAGTATAAAGTTAGGTGCTGTACTTTTATGAAGCTTCAAGGATTTTTTTTTGTGATCTTAAAGAACTAACACTAATATTTGGGAAATTATTAGATATTTAAAAATTCAAACGCCGTCTTTAATATTTATTAAATAATTTAAAAAATAGAGCGAAATCAAGAGTTGGCTAAATAAACAACCGTCCAATATAATTTCAGTCTTTGTTTCATATTTTCAGTTTTAGAAATCTTATCACAAAACAAATCTTGCGAAGTGTTATTACAAAAGACTGAAAATATAATTGCCAGAAGATTTACTTAATAGAACCATAGGGGCTGCCATATTGTTATTATCTGTTTTAAAGGCCCCCTATACTTTGTTCCAATTCAGCAGCCGGCTGTAATATATACATAATAAAATGTAAATTTTCACTTCCAAATACAAAATATAACCAATTTGAGCGAAATTAATTCTAAAATATAAATTTTTCAAATATGTAATAGTCTATCCTAGAAATCATTACCATTCATAATTTCCAAGGCTGGCTCTCAGCCAAATATCAGCTACACTATATATACATTTTTTTATTGTTATGCCCTTACTGCCGTTATTGTTCATTGGTTCGGTCATAGTAGAAATAATGATAAAGCCAAAAATAAAATTCAAAAGCTGTATGTTTTCAAATATTTTTTATTGTTATAGAGCGGAGCAGCAATTTGAGGTTTATCTTCGTTACGGGCAGCATCCCGAACTGTATCCAAATAGACGAGGTGAAGTTGTTGCCGGGTAAGTTAATATGTATGTATGCAGAAAAACTTAACGACTATAGAAATCAAATACACATTAGAGTGTTATAAACAACGATGTCAGTATGTACGTAGCATATAATTGCTATCCCAATATTAGAAATGTATATTACGTATGTAAGCTTTGTATTGTATGAGACAGATGTTAGTGAGTAATATAATTACACTGTTGTATTCACATAACATAACATTTTGAATAATGTTTAGCAAACAGTACGTGTTTCTATTAGGGTTGTAAAGTTATTAAATTTCATATTGAAAGTAATAGCTTCTGATGATACAAAGTATAATATGATTTTAACACCATTTCTTTATTAAAATCTTCTATAATCTGAAAGTTTTATGCAATAAGCTGAAAGTCAAATGTTGTAAACTAAGAGTCCTATAGAAAATAGATCGTATACTGAAAAATTTAATCAAATTTAACCAATGCTGTCGTAGTTCTCAGTAAATCATTGCTTAATAAAATTTTCCATACTTAATATTGAGTTGGATAAAATACGTTTTTGTTGCAATTTGAGTTGCGATTTACAGACATAAAACATGACGCTTGACATATCGCGATCATATTTCACAATTTTAGCTCGAAATTCCAAAGTTGAATTTTCCGTTTACGAACAAAACCGTTTGCTATTTTTGATCGTATGATATTGGTTCATCCCCGAGGCCTTATACAGGGGTTCCATTATGAAGATTTTTATTTATAAGTACTGTATATTTGCGTCCTAACTTCTTTAACAAAATTACTTTTTATTTTGACCTTCAAAATTTATGATAGAAATAGAAATATATTAAGGAACTTTTCTTCTAACAAACATAAATAATGTTTTGTCAACCCTATAACATCGTTTGTCACCGTCTAATGTCAGCAAAATAATTTGTTGCTTGATAATTGCAAAACTAAATGTTTATACATATTTCCATTTATGTTTGTTGCTGAATTTAGGCTGAACTAAAGAATGGAAGCGATTTATTTTGACATTTTCTGTAATCGGTTTGTTTTTACTATAATTTGTTGTGTAATTTAAATGGAATGTATCAAAAGATCGGTGAGGACAATAATATATGTACATGGCACTTAAATTTACTATCTTTTCTATTTTTCACACTCAGAAATACTTTCTATTATGATCAGTTAGTTATATTATTACAAAAACTAAATCAATTCACTCAAATTTAGCATCAGTTGTGAATTTAACAAAGCACTCAGAATTGGAACCCCTGAACTAACTCTAAATCTTCTAAATCCCCATCAATTACCAAAGTCACCTAAATTGTCGCGAATCATTTTCTGTCAGAATCCAAATGGCCATCGCTTTGATAGCTACGTGATCGAAATGTTTAATAGATCCCGCAGAGTGGAATTGTAATAGGTTTACGTATTATTGTGTCTCTTGATCTGATTCTAATACACACTTTCATTTATTTGGAGATATTAGTATATACAAAAAACATTAATACCAGCCCCTAGTGATTCACAAACAAATAAAATACAAAAAAATCACCATGAATATTTCATTACCGTCAAGCCTCACATGAAATTTATGACTTATATGTTTAAAAGATATTTTCTTTTTATATCAATTTGCCAAGAAAGTGCTATATCATTTTTCTTTTCCATCAATATTTGGATATCCGCCAATTTCATTGTCACGTCACCTGATTCTGTCTTTCACTTGGGCGTACGATTGAGGTTGAAGTATAATAAAGTATTCTTGTGTTTATAATGCCTCAATAATATTTTTTGGGGGAAAATATACCATGACATTTACAGACAAAGGCTTTTAGAAATGGCTTTTAGTGTATATCAAAATAATATCAACGAAAATGTCTATACAAAGCTTCTTTTGAGACCATTGATAAGACTCTTTAAATAAACATTTATATATTTTTAATTTGGATAATGTAATAAATATTTAGAATTGCTTCACTGAAACATTTTAAGTACAATGTGTAAAATGTAATCGATAATAATTTTCATTGTAATGTGAAAGATTTGTGTTAATTTTTTTATTAAATTCCTTAAAGCTTAATTACCCTATAGATGATTCAAAAATACTAGACATTTATTGTTAAATATGTCTGCTACATTCAAGCAGAAAAATGAAATTTCATAGCAAAGTAAATGTAACTAATAGTAATTAAAGCAAAATATGGTTCGTAACATTCAATCCACAGCTAAAATGGATAAAGTTAAATCAAACACACTTGTAACTGTCATATAGATAATTTATATTTTAAATTTCAAATACGAGATTGACAAATATACGCTTTCAGCGAAATTGTATTTAAATTTTAATCGCGAGTACTGCTGTTGTTATTTCAGCGCCTGCTATTGACACATGATTGTGCGAATGTATCGTAATGGCAAAATAAATCGCTGTATGTCACCCGACGCCATTGAGAATTATATTACGGCACTGATTTATAAAGTAAACGTGTTGAAATATAGCCGGGTATAATTAATGTACTGGGACAGTGAATGGGGTTATATTATAAATAGAACAAAGCCTTACAGAATGTAAAGTGATTCTGCTTATTTTAAAGAGGTTTAGTTGGTTAATAACTCTTTTTTTTTCTTTTTGTTAAATGTAACACAATGGATAATTTTATGAATTTAATTCCTTTTGAAACAACAAAAGAGAAAAATAATTCTACAATATGCATTGATATTATAGGGTCGATGGTTTTCTATTTTATTTTAATTCTATTCAGGTCATATTGTGAACGAGTTTTTCGAGATTGTCGTCTCCAGACATGCTACGTGCAATCCGCGGCGTATCCCGGCGTGTATCCCAGAAATCTACATTGCAGGTGACGCATTTATATCTTTACAATTTAAAACATAACATTTTAATATAAATGATACAAGAAAATACATTCTAACTCATGTTTTAACAAAAACTTGTGATTAAAATAATCGTTTTGAAGTGCTCTGTAAAATGTTTTTATGACGTCTGATAAGTACAATCATATCATTCTAAAAATCATTCAGGTACCACTTGAATACTCGTCTACCGTACATAAAATTGTATATTGAAAATGAGGAATTCAACATAGACGGACAGCGATGCGAGAATATAATGACGTGTCCCATGAGGCCGATTACTTCAGGTAAGATATAACTGCTAAAACAATAACTCTTCGTGACGTGTGTCTTGTTTGTTAAACGTTCTGTAACTAGTGATGTATTTTATTTATTATATATCGATATTCTTACAGACGTATTAAAAAGAAATAAATTCAAACGACTATTAGACGATGAAATAAAAAAGTGATATTTCGTGACATCAAATTTAATAAAGTAACAGTACTTTATTTAATTTGATGTCACGAAACATAAAAACGACATAAAATCTTAGACGGACTTAGCAACTATTTAAAGAAGACTAATTTAAATTTTCTCTCATAATAATAAAGAGGCCACAGTTCATTTTATAATACAACCATGAAATACCTTTTAAAGTTATGAGAAGCTAACTTTTGCGTGAGACGAGACGCTGGACAAAAGTCGGCGACTTTCATAAAAGTAGTCACAACTTTGTGAGAAAAGCTCGACCACAATAGCCTTATAAATAAAGGATCTAAGGACATTGTACGTAATAAGGAGACTAGTTGGAACATATTGCTAGAAATATCATTTCACAAATGCATCTCTATTGCAAAAGACGATTTTTATACCTTTCTATTTGAATAAATTTTAAAACCACATTGTTATAACTTAAAGTTAAATCTGAACTTATCTAAAATGAAAAGAAAATGAGGGGACATACGCTGTATTTAAGTTACATTACTACACAATTATAGTGTGTTGCTTATAATGTATAGCGATAAAGTTAATTAGAGTTTCTATATATATATTGTATTGGTATAATGGAAATATTCTTAAAATACTATAATTATATTAAAATCACTTTTGTAAACAGATTTTATATATTATTTGTATTATGTATCATAAACTCATTTCGAATTTTACCATTTTATTCAAAAAGTGACCCAAGGGTAACGAGGGTAATCCAAGTTTTGACACTTCTTAAGAACGTAATAATGGTAAAAAGTTTTCACAAAACCGCTGCGTTAATGCCTATTATTAGATGTCTGTTATTTATGGTTGTAATAAATTATCGGCACACCTTTCTGGAATAATGATAGGAAATATATTTCAAAAGAAAAAGATTATGTGATAGAGCCTAGACGTTTTCTGCTACCATAAATATATTGAAAGAAATATTTATATCAAATATGTACTTCTATTTCAATACGATTTTTATTTTAGGTTCAGAGAATTGCCCGTACGATTATATCAAGATTTACGACGGTAAAGACGAATCAGCATCGGTGATCGGAACTTTCTGCGGAATGGGAAAGTTCCCCTACTCCATTATCGGCACATCCCAGGATCTATTCGTGGAATTTGTTAGCTCTCCTGCAGGTATGAACTTTGTCTACCTTATACAGGCTGCATTTAATATTAAACATATTAATTGAATTATAAAACTGATGGAATTATCTGACAATATGAGGACAAATATTTATATTATTTTATAATAATGACACATCCAGCACCATTTCGACAAAATGAGTCCAGATGTTTAATCGGTACTTAATATGAAAGTATTGTATATATCGGATTTATTACATATTCGTTGTTTTTAAAGAGAGGGACGCCAGCCTCGCTGACATTACAAATGTCACTTCTTCTAGTATGGTCCATGATATTTTAAAATGAAACTTCAATTGTTCTTAATGCTCCTGTATTTCTCAAAGAGTCTTCATAATAACATACTTAAATGATTCACACTCACTGAACTCTGTAATTATCAATTCTGAAGTCCCAATTCTGGAGTCGTGCATCCAGACGTCATATTTATAACAAGATTCAAACATAGTTCTATTCTCCTTTCATTTCGTTTTACTTTTAACAATAATCATAAATACTAATGAGGTTTAATAAGAATTGATGACAGCCTCAAATTATTTTCAAGTCGCATCCGTTATTAAAGCTGGTAGCGCCGATATATAAAATATCTATCAATTAAATATTTAAAAAAATCATTATTTTGATTCACACGGGTAATGTGTTATTTTTAATTATATAATATCATTATGCGAAAATGGTATTATCTATTTGACAAAGACAAATTAAATATTTAAAAACTTTTGTATCTCGTACAGCTTAAACGCTCAGTGCTCTGAAACAATCGTAATTCAATCAATTCTATTGCCATTCAAGTGATTATTTGTTTATTATGAACATAGCTGTGACTCCTCAAAAAATAACATGAATAATTATTAAAAAAAATTAAGCAATAATAATGTTAAACTTATACAATTAGACTTCAATTATAATGTGAATGTTTCTCAATATATTTATTTAAATTATACTTTAATATCAGGTCCTCTCCTAAACACTGGATTTCATTTCAACGTCGGGAACTGGCCAGGTCATGTAGAAGCTCCTGGATCTAAGATAGGAAGCTGCGATTGGCTTCTTACAGCCGAATCCTTAAAGAAATCTGGTGATACGGAAGGAATATTTCTCTCAGTCGCCCACTGGTATCCTCCTCATACATCTTGCACTTATCTCATGCAAGGCTTCCCCGGACAAGTAGTTAGACTTTATTTTCCAAGGTAAGAATAACTTTAAAATATTACAGAAAGGTGATTACAGATTAAAGCATTTTTAAAACGTTGTTTTATTTTAAGCTTCCGGATTAATCGTATAGAATCACCAATAGTACCATGGACCGGGGACTGCGGAGAATCCCTTACTCTATATGACGCTCCCAGACCTGATGACGCGAAGATTATCAAAACATTCTGCGACACCTTTAGCAGGCCAATGGAGAAACATGATTTCGTATCTACCGGCAACGCAATGTTTGTGAGATTTGAAAGTAAAACTGGAAGTTATAGTGGGTAAGTTTATTATTTATATGTATCAATAAAAATAAGTAGAAAAATGTTTTCGTTGAAACTAGGAGTAGATATTTCATTTTCAGCAAAGTTTTCTAACTCGCTCTGTATTTAATTCGTATGTTTAATGGGATTTTATTGATGGGATAAAATTAATAATTAATTAAATTAATTAGTATATTAAATACACGCAAACTGAATCATTTATTATGTCCATATAAACAACGAAAACAAATGAAAGCATAATCACAAACCACAAAGCCACTTTCACCACAATGTTTACCTTTGAAATAGCTTTCATTAATGATCTGCCAGTTTCACATAGTATTTATTTACTGCGTGATGGAAATAATACCGAAAATTATAAGGAAAATCAGAGACCAATAGGAAAAAGTAGCGAAAGTCAAAACTATAACACAATTCTACGCCATAATGGATACTGTTATTAGCAGGAAAATATTGTACGGTGGATAACACGCAAAGGGTTCGAAATTAAGAGACAATATCATGCCCACTATAATATTAAATAGAAACTGAAGAATGTTTTATTGAGATTGTATTATTGCAAAAAAATAATAATAATTTGAATTGACTAAATTGAAATTAATTTGTACAAAAAATAATGGTTCCCATGTAAGTGAAACTGTATCTTTCGTTTCAAAATATACATAATGAGTGAAATATTATGGTTCTATTCGGTACTCCACATTACTTGTGACTCATTTCGAATAATTTGTAATTAAACCTAAATTGCTATGTTATCAATTATAAGGATATTAATATTTTCACATTTTTTTTAAAAACGTTTAATTGGGATATTGGAGATACATGAAATTAAATCGTTTTCTGGTGAATTTACAAAAAAACTGTCTTCCGGGGTAGTTAGACTGGACAAAACTAAGACATCGCAATTTAGTGTATTTATCCGAAGACGTTTAAATTATTGCTGGTTAGTCATCTACTTAATTCATATGATGTAGATTTGATTGGTGAGATATGTGATAAAACCATCAACAATATCAGTCACGTTAAAATACTTACATAAATCTCAGTGACTTATGCTTATCGGTGGATTATAAATTATATTAACCAGTTCTTCGAATGTAGTAAAAATCCATACTGTTTACTTTTAATCATTATTAGAACTGGTAATTGGTTTTAATTATTTAAAATAGTTTTGTCCTTGGAGAAATCTGTGCGCTTAATAGATTTCTAGGATTAAATACTAGGATTAAATATAGGAGAGCAAGCATAAATTAATGAATAAGAAGACAGGTATTTACCATACATTTTCCTTATTGCCGTTGAAATGTATAATTAATTTGATAAAAGGAAAAATTAAATTTTGGAGTTGCTTCACAGGATATTTATACTTACCGTTTTTTGCTATTGTCTGTTAGAGTTGAAATTTAGTCCCTTTAGGGTTTCGTTTTTAAATTTAATAATTTTGAAATACGAAATGTGCTTTTTTACTAACTCATTGAATGGAGTACAATAATTAGTTAGGAAAACATGTTTAAGCGCTCATAACGAATTATAACCAACACATGATAGAAATTCATGACATTTTATTACAGAAAGGGCAAAGTAACCTTCACTCATCCAATGAATTTTAGTTAAAAAAATCTCCTTTACACAAATTTATGTGTAGAGCCAGACTGTATATAAGCAGAATCCAAAAAACAGTCTTACACTTACTACGCTACCCTGCTGAACCAAGACGAGCGAGAAATAATATAAGATATAACATTTAGTGAACATTTTCATTATAAAATAAAATATTTCAGGTCATCTCTCTACTATTGGGCGCATTACGACTTCTTTAACAACACACGTTTTGGAGAGCCTGTTCAAGGTACAGCATGTGATGAGGTCATAGCTTCTTGGAAACAAAGAGCTGGCAGAATCAGATCACCTCTTAATACTTTAGTGTATAAACAGGCCCCACCTGGCGAAGATGTTCATTGTTTATATAGATTTGTGACTGACAAGAGAATTTACGCTCGGGTTATACTAACTATACTCAGCGTTAATTTCAAGGTAAATATTATCTAGTATAAAATTTAATTAATACATAGTACGTTTCTTATCGATAAATTCTTAAAATAAATATTGTTTAAACATAATTCTGAATTAAAAATAAAATAGTATATAATAAACACAGTTAAAGCGTAAAACCACTTTTAATTTTATTTTCATGACAAAACTTTTTTATCTTAAGATTTCAAACGATAAGAAACTTAAACCGTGAACAGCACCTCAGTTTGTAAAGTTCATTTGTTTATTTCATTTTCGTATTCCGGTTTCGTCCGCCGGGATCTATTTAATATGTAAATCTAAATAAAAAGTTATGTCTGCATTTGTATTTACCTACAAATTTAAACTTTTAAAGCAAAACCCAATGTTCCGTTAAATTGCTCATAAACTCTACCTTCAGTAAAATAGGCTTTCATGTATTTTACTCCACGGGTTACCTTGTATTATAAATTAAAACATTAATGAGCTCTGCGCGAGCTGAACTTTTACGAGGCTATAATATATAGTTCTTTTTAGATCGCTATCTGAACTGAAAAATATTTATACTTGCAAATAAAGACTTTATTTAATTAAAGAAGCTATTAGTAAACTAGACTTTTGGTTTCAGGAACATCCGTATACACCTGTTTCATGTCAAAACTGTTATGAAGATAGGGCAGACAAGCTTATTATTTGGGAGCCATTTCCAGCTGGTAAAAGTGCAAACACAACAATGGGCGTTACCACAACACCGTTACCATTACATTTAGCTGTACAAAGATCAATCGGATCTTGCTTATGTGCAAAACATGCAAATTCTGTTTCACGGGTTAGACCATACAGAATAGTATCATCAGGAGAGACATTAAACCTTCAATTAATAGTTGATAATGCCCATGCAGCTGCTTCTTATTTCAAGAATCCTTCACCACTTTTTGAAGCAAGATATGAATTTGTTCACGGACCTTTGTGCGGTCCACCAGTATTGGCTGCAGCATCAGATGGAGAGATTGTATATCCGCACTTAGAAGCTTTAGGTTATACGGAACCTCCAAAAAGAATTCAATGCATTTGGGATCTAGAAATAGAAGAAAAAAGAGATATATGGCTGCACTTTGATAGTATTAAATTTGCATCACGTCATTGCGATGATGGAAATATACAAATATATTTACCAGGTCGAGTGGAGTCTTACTTATCAATTTGTGGAGAAAATGTATCTTTGGCTCGTGAATTGCCAATTTTGTCAGCCGGTGAACTAGGATTTGAATCATTAGATGATCCATTGGTGATGGAAAAAGAAAAAACGAGATCCATTAGAATTGTTTTTATTGGTAGTGCGTCACCAGCTCGTGCATCGTTTAAAATTGCTTGGACAGGACTGTTCCACTTGCCCAAAAATTCTGATGGAACACTTATGACATCACGTTTGACAGAAGGTGGATCTCTTAACCCTGATTCAGGACACGGGTGTGACTTTATCTGTCCTGGAGATGAAGCGCTTTGCATTCCAGCCCGACTTATTTGTAATGGCGTGGTTAATTGTCCTAATGTAACTTCTACAGAGAAAAAGTATTGGACTGCTGAAGAAAAGCGTGCAAGAGAAGCTTATGCTGAAGATAGCTTACGGCGTCTAGGTTACTTGGATGTACTAAATGGAATATCTTTAGGGAAACTCAGTGATGAGGCACCAGAATTATGTGCGGGTGCTAGAAGCGCAGGTGAAAGTGATTGGCTAGCTCCTGTTTTAGGAGCAGTGCTTGCATTTGCTATTGGTGTATGTGCTTTAGGCGCGGCTTGGCGTTTATGTTGCCGCAAGCGATCACCTGATGAAGAGTCTCTGGATTACTGACACGCGGCACGCGGCGCACCGCATGCGCCGCCTACCCTTCACTCACGATCTTCATCTAGAGATTTACATCTAGATTGGAGTTTGCATTGACAGACACTTTATTGAGCGTCCAAATTTTTTTCTCTTTATCAAATGATTCAATTCTATATTTAAAACTTAATTTTTTGATCTTGTTTAAACTCACATTAGAAAATGTAGTTTTTTTAATATTGAATTTTTTTTTTTTATGATAATTGTAACACTACATTTTTTCATATCATACTTACTCAGCGTACGATAATTATACTTTATTACTATATATCCAATATTAATCTTTTTTCTTAAAAAATATTAAAACGGCGCTCAGTATTGTTTTGTAATTAGTGTAAATACCTTGATAGTTATCCCTACAGTTAAAGAATGATTCAGAGGAATGATCATAGGTTACAACAAGGTGATAGTAGTCGTAGTAATTAAGAATTTGTCAGAATAATCATGATTAATGATATTTGAGTCATACCTGTAAATTTTCAAATAAATCATGTGTCAAGTATATCAGCATTTAAAAACCTGTATGACAAAAGATTGTATTCGGAAATGAAGTATACAACATAGAGTAATAATTTGTTCAGAAGAAAAATCAATAGTGAAAAATCGAGTAGAAATACTATGAAATTATAATGCAATAACAGAGAGAGAACGGTTGCGTGGTCAAAGTTGGATAATAAAAGCCTGCAGGTGAACTAGTTCACTTGAAAGTTACAGATGGAACCGACTTAAAATTATAAAAGTTGGTGCCGAGAATTTTCCTCTTGATATTTCATTATTTTATAAACAAAATTGTTCTCGTGTTGGTTACCGTAAAATGATTACGATGTAAATATGAATAGGCGTTTATAAAAATAGTAATGAGTTAAAAGCAGTTCACTGCCATCAAAGATTACTTTCGTTTTCGTAATTCTCTTAATTTATTGCTTAAATAAATAGTTTAGTTGTTATATTCAATTTGCAATAATTTAAATTTAATATTATATGTAGTTACAATATGTTCAACTACACTAATTATTTTATAATACAGCTTAAAGTAAAATGTGTATATACAGTTTTAAACACTTACAAAGTGCTAAATGCTTTTCCTTTAAAAAATACCTTGAAGAAGATAAAGAGGTTTCCAGATAAATATCCTCAATTACAATTTTAATCATCTTAAACCTTAAAGTACAATTTTACTTTAAGCTTGCTACTAAATGAAGAGTAGTAAAACGTTTTATTTCGGATACGGTAATTACATTCGAAATACATATCCGAATTATGAATTTGAATAAAATTTTAACCTTTTTCATGTTAATATTATAATTTGAGGCAAATTTACTCCCTTTGACTTTAACGAACGAATTTTCTTTTAAATTAAATGTAAATAAACAGTGATTATAATGATTCTGATCACCCAATTACCGTATCTGATTAATGATTATTAAAACGCACATTTATTTAGAGGCAATGTTAATTTTGTGAAGCATTTTTGTAAAACACAATTATGATAGTTTATATGAATAAAATGTTAACAAAATAAATATATTTTGTACAAATATGTATTTAATTTATTAAAATTACCAACTTTCCTTTTCGTTTTGTCTTTCTTTTATTTTCCTACTCTCTTTAATATATGTAACGTTCGGGTGGGGCTTGCACTTCTAATTTATATTTAGTTTCTTCTCTTGAAATCTATACTTATATGTTTCAGTCAAATTAAAATTGTTCACTAACCCAGTACATTTTGAGGTAGAACATTTAAATTATAATTTTAATCAATTTAAAATAAATCTGTTGTAAACATTTAAAATTGATACAAAACTGTTCTAAAACCTATCAGACATAGTAATCTGAAATCTTTAAATATAATCACTGAAGTAAACAAAGTACTAAATGTCTAAATCAAATCGTTTGTTACATTACTTACTTACTTAGACACAATTTTCTAATTCAATATGGAAAAACTAATAATAATTAATTTGATTGTGCCTTTATGTTAATTTCAAACAATACTTCTAATATTATTAATTTAGATAAATTTAGTATTACTACTTGAAATCTATAGTAACTTACCATTATATATATTTATTTTATACGGACAAAGTATATAATCTTTTTATAAAATCTAGTTAAAATTTTTGTTATCTATGTGAACAATTTACCCAAGAACATAGACTTTTCTTGAAAAAAAACATAGTTATATATAGTGAATGAAACTATATATAAAAAAAATAAATCACTTGTTACTATTATTAAATTAAGTATAGCAATTTTATTCGCAAGACAAAAATATCTGTCAAGATCTAAATAAGTTACTTAGCGGTAAAGTTACTTACGGAATCATTAAAAAAGCTGAAGCGGGAATACCTTAAGAAGAAAGTTAATTAGGTCTACGGAGCGTACCATCGTTTGTTTAACTTAACTTAAAGTTATGAAACTAATGATTGGATTAATAAAGCGATAAGTGAAGCGAAGATTTTTAATTAAGTACTTTTATTTTATAGCTGCACCAACTCATATTTTTACAAGCTATAAAACCTACAATGTTCTTTATATTAATAAAAAAAATTATTGCAATTAAAGTAAATTTAGTTCTGTTCACTAATTGAAGAAAATATAATATGGGAAGTATATCCTTAAATTCAAACGTCATGAAGTAATTAATTACTGATGTGTAAATTTAAAGAAATATTTAAAACATTTTACATAAGACACCTTCTTCCTTGTAACAATTAATGCAAGTATTACGAAGACATATCTATCTAGTAGTTTTTATATTCTTTTACTTAGACTTGGTCAATTAAAAAGAATCTCAAGTAAGGGACAAAATATATTGTAGTGTTAAGTTTCTAAAAGCAAAATCCCTTAAGAGACTGTTCATTGTAGTGCTTCCATGAGATACCTTTGCTATTCATTATTTTTTATATAGAAAATAAAATACTTTTATAAAAATAAAAAAACAAGTTCAAGACTTTGTTTAAATTACATTCTTAAGAGTAATAATAATTGTTATTAATTTGAAATCGTATGCAAGAAAAAAAGAGATTAAAAAGTTGCCACTCTGAACAATCAAAGCAAGTTAAAAATCGGTTTTGTTTGGTGTGATTAAATTTACTTGTAAATATTTTTTAATTTAAATTTCATAATTCATTTGTTTCTTACAATATGGATATATATAAGAAATAGTACACCATATTTGAAAAAGATTCTTCGTCTATTGCTTTACGTCGTTTAAAATTTATTTAAAATGTTAATTATCTTGAAGCATAAAAATTTCTTCATGACACAAAGTTTAAAATGATTACGAGGCATAATGTTATCTGAGGTCCCCTCAAGTCCATTTTGATATGGGTCTCATAATTTCCACCCTTGTCACATATGACATGTTTATGGTGGAATATTCTTGTTATTGTTCTTGTTTCTTTTACATTTATATAAATCCTTTGTAACTTCTGTAACTAAATATACTGAACTTAAGAAATAATCTGTGCACATATTGGTAAGGTACATTTAATTTTTTTAAACCTTATATAGATATTGAAAACCTAAAATCTATTTTAACAACCTGTTTTTTTAATAATGGCAAAACATGCCCTTTTTAATGTCAGACCCCAGAAATTTAAAGATGGTAGAGCCTAGCTGTGGTGAGTTACTACAGCTCGAACATGGGCTGGCTCGACCGGGGAAGTACCACCCTCTCACAGAAGATCGGCGTGAAGTAGCCTTTAATGGTTGCGTTTCGTCCGATGAGTGAGAGAACCGGTGGTGGAGAGATGTCCATGGGCGACGGTAACCACCTCCCATCAAGTGGGCCGTCTGCTCGTTTGCCACCTTTCACATAAAAAAAAAAAAAATTACTCAAAGTGATCACGGTTGCTGCAAAGTATCCGTCGGGAGTATGAAGTTTAAAATTTTCGTTTTTATGCCAGTTTTTTGTGAAATAATCAAATGCATTACATTTATTTTTCAATTATCTGAAAGCATACCATGTCTTTTCAAATCTGAATGAAGCAACGTGAGATGTATAAAGTTATCTACTTATGAAATTGGTATTCTTTAACAAAAATCTTGTTATTTATAATAAATGCAATGTTTTAGATTTATAAAATTAAGAGAGCACAGATTCTTATAAATTATTAAATAGTTAAATAATTAAAACTCCTTTTAGTACTTCTGAGTTCCAAAAAAAAATGTAAGTTAAATCATCAAAAAAGTTAACAGCAGTCTACTCAATTCCAGCAAATATCAGTTTTACTGGCTAAAAACGGAGAGACCTGGAAATGCAAATAAGTAGCAGTATTTACAGTTTTTGTATGCAAAACAAGGATAATTCGTTAAAATAAATGTTTTTCTAAAAAATAAATCAAGCTCTTAGTTTTTTTATTTAAAAAAATTGAAAAATAAAAAGAAGTGTGACGTTTAATACTTTAATATGTAAATTATTCACAATTATATAATATTTTTTGTTACTATGTCTTTTAGTACTGATTTAGATAAATTGTTCTACGCTACTCTAAGAAAAAGCCATACAAAAACTACATCATATATATCTTATTACGTCTCTTACAGTATATTTTTGACAAAACCAAATTCTAGTCTCAATCTAAAGTCACAAAAACAATATGATTTAAGACGCGTGTATAATTTAAATACTAAAATTTTTACAAAGAATCAATTTTGCTAAATAAATCAAATATAATGATTTATAATGGAACCAACAAACTTTTAAGACAAACGTAAGATTTAACCAAAGTTGGAGTGAAGCTTTCATATTTCAAAGCGAATGCCTGAAGGAGATCCTTAACGAATTCATGATTTGAACTGAATATTTTGAAGTGAAATAAAAACTGAAATGTTTTTATACATTATGTCTATGTTAATATAATAAAATAACCGTCCTTTTTAACGTACAGATTACTTTTAAAACTTATGTTGCCACACAAGTTATGACAATAGTTTTGAGATAAACAATATGCATGACTCATAATATAGCTTTTGCATTTCTTTTCCTCGTGTATTTTCATTAATTAGAAATGTTTGTTCAAGCCGAAAAAAAAATCCGCTATACATTTTAATGATCTTTCTGTTGCTAGTAGATAATACTAGATGGATCTTTTTTTTTAAGATACATATTGTCTTTGACTGATTGACATGATATAAGTCAGTTAGAAACTTATATTAAAACTTAAGTGTTTACATACGAAGGTGCTTTATATAAATTGATTTTAAAAAATATTTTATTTCTTTATTCAAGTTTATATCAAATCATTAAACTAATTCAATTAGTAAATGATTGATGACCATGTTAATCCACATAGTAACAGTGCATTTTTTATATGATGATGTTTTAAAACGAACTATCGATAGGATTATGAGTATGGGAGGAGCAGGTGTCATAACCGATACAGAGCCCATTCAACGAGATGGATGGCGGTGGTCAACGTGAATGAATAATTACGAACGAGCTCTCAAACAAAACACTCTTCTATCCATAAGTAAAATTTCGATAACATACGAAAAGGATATAATAAAATATTTTCGAAGAAAAAATTACTAAAAAGAAACATTTTTATTTATAGGCTTAAGTTAAAATGTCCTGTTAAAAATACTTGATATAAAAGAAATGATAATTATTAAGCATTAACATCATCTTCTCGTTTTATGTAATCAACAATATGTTTGAGGTTTTTGTCGCCTAGATAGAAAAGTCCGGGTTTAGAAGTTGGTTGACAATGAATTAGTGCCAGTTCAACTTCACACCAACCTGCAATGCAAAAACTGCTTAACCTAACTGACTCAAAGTGGTGGCACAAAGTTGAAGTGATTTATTATGTTGCATATGATAATTGTCAAAAACGAACTTGGACCAATTTTGAATCAATAATAATTATATTTCATACTTAAGCGACGTAGAGATGTATGTTTTATTATTAAAAGGGCAATTTACTTGCATTGAAAGTAAACGAAGAATAGGCAAAGTGTAAGCAGAAGTATCAAAGAATTATTAGAGTATTTCAGATGGATTGATTTCCCCTATTTTGTAATTTAATTATTTAAGGTTAAGGCTTAGATTATTTAAAAGTGTGAAATTAATCAGAATTACAATAGATTTGTAGAATAGGTCTAGCAGGAAAGCCATGTCTGTATGGAAATATGTTCATAAAATGACAAAGTAGGTATATATCTTTTGGATAAATGTCATGAATTTGGTATCACATAAGCAAAAATGTTAACAATTATCTTAATCTACTTTTTTTCTATTTTTGATAATACTTACTTACGAATTTTGATGTTACTTATGATATGACTGCAAATGACAGAAAACATGTTTTTGGGCCACGACTCAGTATATTTTTTTTCAGTGGCGGTGTTTTTAACAAACCAAGCAAATTTTGATACATAAATGAAAGAACTACCAACAAAGCATCATTTATGTTACTAAAATAAAAAATGTTAAAATTTGCATGACACTATGGTCGTATTGACTCATTCGAAATTATTTGCTATGTATGTCGCTGACAGCTCAGAAAAAAATATTTTATAACGAATTTACTTAATACAATATATTATTCAGGTAGTATGCAAACAGCTTGTAAAACTTACTGTAAAAGGGTAAGAGTAATGGCCAGGCTTTTGACGAGGGTATGGCATGCTTCTAATAGCTATAAACAGTATTGAAAGTTCTACCTCATCGTTTAGTATTGAGTTGCGTTTTGAACATAAGTTACATGATACAGATTTTTAAGGAATATTTTCCATATGTATCACAGAAATCAAGTCATAAGAATATGTAAAAGCTTATTTCAAATAATTATTATTAATGAATTCGTGAAAGTAAGTGTATATCTTTTATACGTAGTACATGACCTTGAGAAGAAATGTTCCCCACAGCGAACGTAGCAGTGACAAAGGGACTAACAAAACAATCTTAAACAAAATAAATTACAGCAACAAAATGAAGAAAAAGTAATGAATATTAATTGCTTATTATTTCTTTTTTCTTTTATATTTATATTCTTATAAAAACGAAACCCAATGTCATAGAAACTGAAAAATTTTTTGCTTATACATATATTGAAGTTTATATACTAAATTTATTTATATTGGTTATGTAAAAAATTAACAAAAGGTTTTGTTTTTCTATTTTTAAAAATAAATAAAATAGAACTGTCATAATTCGTTGAGAAATTGATGTTGGAAAAACTATTTAAGCAGACGATCTACCTGATGGCCGGTAGCCACCGTTGCCTACGGACATAGCTACATCGGGTTGTAGATCCGTTGCTGACCTTGATTGTGGGAGAGGGAGAAGGAAGGGTGGGAGAAGGGAAAGAGCGATTGGCTTTCCCTCTCATCGGACGAAACGCAGCCATTAAAGACTATTTCACGCAGATCTTCTGTGAGAATATGGTACTTCCTCGGTCGAGACAGCTCATGTTCGACTTGTACTTGACCACAGCCAGGCTCTACTACATATAAAAGGAAGGTTTCCCCATCTTGAAATGGCTGCTGTACCCTACGTACCTATTTTATAATAAACTCAAAGGTAAAAAACAATTACTTTAAATTAAAAAAAGACTTAAAAAATCAACACACAGGCACTAAAAATATGATTCTTATGTTCCTTTTTTGCAGTTTTGTTTTACTTAAAAATAATTTTGTTATTACCAGTTTTTAAATTATTCATGTTCGAGTTCTCATATTTATTGTAACAAATGTAATGTATAAATTGATATACCATTATTTTAAAATTTGAGTAAGGTTTGCTTTAAACCAAATGTAATATTTTAAATAGTGTTTTTTTTTATATTACACTGTAATTCCTATTTAAGATTGAGAAATGTAATCCAACATTTGCGCATCGCGATTGATATTAATTTGAAATATAAAATCAATCAGAAACTTTAAGCGACACCAATATTTAATACTCAACAATTTATCATTACATCAAATTGCAGAATAACGTAAACACAAATTTCAAATTTCAACAACCAAGATAAATTGAATTCAAATCTCATTATTCTGTTTAGAGTTACATAAAGTAGAATTTAATTAATGTTCCAACTACATGGTTTGTGTGAGACATTTGCTTCCAAAATACAAGATTATAGGTACGAATACGCATGAATGATTTAACATTTTCTTAATAAGTTTTACTTACTGCGGGAACATTTTATTCTTGACTTCAATGTATATTCAAATTTGCGTCACTATATTTTTATTTATAACCTTGTAAAGGCTTAGTTATGTAAGCAGTTTATTTGTAAATAAAAAATATAATGATTTAGTCTACATTAACAAACCACGAGAAATCTGCTTACCAATTAGTGCAGCTTAACGTTAATCCACGCGAAACAAAGCTGGAAATAACTACAACACCATGTGAATAAGCAAACAGGGAAGATTAGTGCAGGCGCGAATTTGTTTTAATTACCGACAAAATCTCTGTTTGCTCAAAACTATACAAGCTGGTAATCCTATTATACTTGAGTTCCACTTCACGAAAACGGCTCCGTTATTTTTCGTAAAACCGAGGTTTTTATTTATCGTACTGTTTAAGCTTTTACTAACTTTTACTAGTACTTAAATTGTTTTATTACATATTATGTTTACTAACGGCATAAAACCTCATTTACTAAAGGCATACTTATTTTATATAATATACTGAAACTATTTTCTATAATTTACATGATAAAGAAGACAAATATAAAATTAATCATTCATGTTTTTTTCTTGTGTTAATCAGCTATATCACTTTGGTACACTGTTGTGTCACAAAAGTTACGTTTATTATAGTACAGTATCACTGAACGTAATATACATAAGTAATGTTGTTAATACATTATTCACCACTACTTAAACAATGTCTAAATCCATTTACCTTCAGAGTAACATTTTCTGTGTTCCTAATTTACTTGATGAGTGTGTGACGTGATGCTTTTATCTAAGCATCTGCTGTATCCGTAACTTTTCTCTCATTAGCTAATAGATCTTCTTGTAACACCTGATGTCTCAATGCCCACTATCTTTATATATTCATACATAATCGAAACACATTACTTTTAGGATATACTAGTGAATTCTAAAGTTTTGCTTTAATGAAATACTTCATTTTATATAAATATATAGTATAATAAAAATAAAAAGACGGGAAGAGAACATAAATAAACAGTACAATAAATGTAAGACAATTATTCCTTTTATGTTTGAAACGGTGCCATTGTGTGGATTCAGTGGGATGTTTAATAACATCGAAGATTTTTTTGTGATACATGTTACCAGAATTCTAAAGATGTGCTTTTTTATATAATTATTTTAATTTCTAGTAACGACTTTCACATAAAAGTCATATACAATTTACGAAGATTAGTAAGTAAGGGAAACATTTAATACTTTCCTTACTACATACCTTACCTAAAATTTTATATTAATTTTGGCTTTCAGTAACGACCTACAATATTACCTAAAACACAGCAATAACTTCTTCATATTGTACAATCCTGATCTCCTGCTCTCATAAAAAATAAGCTTAACATTCGCCCTGGATCGTAAACGTGAAAATAACCGTTGGATGTAAACGGATCTTAGCGGATTCAATAACTGGAGATGTTTGTACATTAAAGTTCAGAAGAATCTCGTGACATACTTTTCGTCACATTATGAAATCACTACCACACATGCAAATTATTCAAACAAGTTATTTTAGTTTCATAAAAAGTAGATTACACATTTTAGCTGAAAAATCTCACATTCCAATTATTATAGAAGTTAAGCATAATGTACTTATTTCTTCACTTAGTTTACATGAAGTAACAGTTTTTTACGTATTACTTATTTATAACAGTAAAATAAATTTGTCTTTCTTCTAAAGGCTTGTCAGTCCCTTGACCAAATAATTTAAAAGTAGCATAACTGCAGTTACATTGACAAATGTTACCTTGATATCACATATACAATATTTCTCTAAAGATACTCCAGGAAACCTTAATTTATGAAAACCATCAATTATAGTGAACTTTAATAGACACTAACTTTATGTAGTAATTTTCAATAAATATAATACTCAGGATTTGTTCTGTTATTAAAGCTAATGTGCCTCTTTGCATATATAATTCATATTAGTTTTAAAATAACCTTATACAATTTATAATTTTTGAGTTTTATACTTTTATTTAATAATTTTTTATTTAAAAATAGTGTATGTAGTTGTATTTAAAAGAATATTTTATTTGCAACGTGCTCTTTAAATATATTTTATCTAGTTCAGTCTGGTACATTTCCTACAACTCTCGTCTCGTCCTTTATGTTACCCGTTTTTTATTTTCATATTCATCTCCGCGCGAATGACAGTCCGACAACACTTTTAGTGAAATTTGCAATAATTTGTCAGAAAAACTGCATTAAAAATAACTGTTTTATTTAAAATACTTGTAGCATTCCTACTGCACTCCTTAATTTTATATGTTTAAGAACAATTTGGTCTATATTCATTTATAACATTATATGTATATGGTGATTATATTGAATCTCTTACGTTCTCACTACAATATAACTATATTTCAACCTGGGAGTGCCATTCTTCTACTAATTCAAAAGTGATTGCTTATTTTTATTTAAAATTTAAATAATTAATACTGGAAACAAAATCATCGTCAAAGGTAGGACTTGACAGAGAGTTTTTATGTCGGTGCTTTGTACTAAAACTTGTCTCTGACTTCTTCAAATAAGACTTTAAATTAAGTCTTAATAAGGTACCACAGTGTTGATTAAAAATTATTTTTATCCACTCTATCCATCTTATATAACTATTCTAGAAACATTATATTAACATAAAAATAAAATTAACATTATTTCATTCATAATCACTACATAAGTAAACTTTTGTTTTACTTATAGGTAATTAGAATCGGGAATACTTAACATCAATCATATAACAGGAACATTAATTATCTTTTCAGTTTCTGCATTCAGTTGAAACATGCTTAATGCAAATCGCACTAAAAACCAATATGTTCGTATAATGAAAATTAAACAATATTTAAGACAATGAAAATATATATGTTTATGTTAAAAGGGACAACTGACCAAACGGCCTACCTGATTGAGGTAGTACCGTCGCCCATAGACATACTCAACATGGATTTGAGAATGTGTTGCCGTCCTTGATTGGGGAATAGGGGAAAAGGTGGGAAAGGGAGGGGAAAAAGGAAAAGTCGGGAAAGGGTAGGAAAGGGCAACTTGCTCTCTCACCCATCGGATGGAACGCAGCCATTAAAGTCTACTTCACGGCGATCGTCTGTGAGAGAGCTGTACTGCCCCGGTCGAACGTGCCCATGTCTGAGCCGTAGTAGGTTGACCACAGCTAGGCTCTGCAATCTCAAAAATTAACACAAATATATATACAAAAAAGTAAACATCTACTTCTATACAAAATATATTTTAATTAATATTTATGTCAGGGTTTTACGAACAATTTTTTGAGAAATTTCCACAAAAGCTTATTACAAAGCATACCGTTAAACATGACGAAGTTTATGAAATCAATGAATACATAAAATTTATTTATTATTATTAATTAAATACTTTTGCTTTAAAAAAGTTATATAATCCATGAATATAATCAGAGAGCTGATGAATCAATGAATATAATCACCACGCTTGCTCAAGACGGGTTGGTGATTTCAATCTTATAATTGTGAAACTATAAGTCCAGGTTTCCTCACGATGTTTTCCTTCACCGTATGTCAGTGGTGTCTAAATACTCTCAGAAAGTACATATGACTTCGAAAAATCACATTGGTATTTGCCAGGTTTGGACCCGCGCCCTCGGCAACTAGAGGCGGACCCTTTAACCGCTAGGCCACCATTTGTAAATTATATATAAATATGTTAGGTTGCATTCTTGTTCTAAATAAATACCTTTTTAAAATGACTTGGCCTTTCTTTTATAACTATCTATAGTTGAAGTGAGGAAGCACACATAAATTAAAAAAATATATAATAATAAAAATTTTATATTTAGGTCAAGTATGTATAAACGTTCTCATAGCAATATAGAAAACAGTAAAGCTTTAAACACTCATAACTTGGATTTTATATGCATACGATGGTTTTTACATTTTATAAATCCTCATTTATAAAAAAGTATCAAATATTTAGGTAGATATTTGTATATGAGACAAAAACTTTGTTGTTTTTTTTAGTTCACAAAGCTAGATAATGCGTAAACTGATAGTGGATTTGAAGTTCGATGAAGTAATATTACTAATCTTGAAGGTAGAAAAGTTCTTTAATGGTTTCATAATTTATAGGTATGTATTTCTAGAACAAAGTCTACTTAAATGAAGCTAATATTTTTAGATTTTACTGACGTTTTGCTTACTTTTCAGCAACTGTGATCACGGGCAGACGAGCTGTGAAGACGATTAAAAAAAATTTGTTTCATTTAAATGAATACTCGTGAAAGCCTAAATATCATTAAAGTCTGCTACTTTATTCATTGATAATAATAAATAAAATACTGTCTTTAATTCTATCAAAAAAAAAATGTATTGCGATGTGATTTTACTGTTTATTCTTTTATCATTAAAATGTAGGATTCATTTCATTCGCTAAATTATTATTTATGTTTTGTGAAGTGATTTAAAAAAAATCGAATTTGGGACTTATACGAGTATAATTATAATATCTCTGAATCTGATAAAAACAAATAATTGTTAGAATATTTATAATTGTATTTGAATAAATTTTATCACCATATATAATTAAAACTGGAGTTTGTGCTAGAAATTTACCATAACCACTTTTTATTAAATGGATATCTATGTATACAAGTTTTATTTTTTTGGATTTTTTATCTTCTGCTTGTTCAGAGCAATCTCTGAAAAGGCTGAACTAGCTTTGATAGGACCTTCAAGGTCAGTAAGTTAATGTGTCAAAAAGTTACTCAGATTAATTTCGTTTAAGAAATTGTATTTAGTTACTTTAATATACATAATTAAGATAACCACTAGTTTTGCTTCACTTTAAAACCAGCTCCCGGTGCAGGTTTAGTGATGCAACCACTCCCTTTTAGTAGCAAACCTTTTTTTGGCTATGGGTTTCGTTTTCGGTCATTCACAGATAAGCAACCCGAGATAACTTTGATACTAAACAAAAACCACCTCGATTTTATTGGACTTTCGATGGCCGAAATCATCTCCGTCGAAGGATGACCTGAGTCACCACTATAGCATTTCGCTCGCTTCTCTCGACTAATAGCGTCTATTGGACGAATATGAGGACGAGACTAGTTTGTAAGTTATATTCCATTACTGAGCATAAAACTAATCTTTTAATTTCAATGAACATGCTTGTAATAATAAATGTTATTCCATCTATCCGTTATTACATTTAAAGTTATGTATAAAATGGCATTCTATTATATTTTAACCGATTGTAAATTACTTATTAATAAATACATTTAATTATTTTGTAAGTCTGCATAATTTTCCCAAAAAGATAACAAGATTCCTAATCGTAGAATTGGCCCTTGATGACCTTTTGAGGGTCGACGATAATCATTTTATGGGGAGAAAACCATAAAAGGATCATGACGCAAATAAAACCTCTCTCAGTTTCCCTATTGTTAGAAACATTATTATGTTTCCATACATAGTAACTTTCAGTCACTATTTACAATGTTTGAACAATTACGAATAATTGAAGAATCAAAATTAAAGGTTCCGTATGTTATTATTATTTTTTCGTATATAAAAATAATTAATCTCTAGTCGCTTCAAACATAGAAGGACTAAAAAACTACGCCTTTTATAAGAAGGCTTATAGGACTGTCACCAATGTCACAATGGCCGTACGTGACTGACGGGCAATAAAGGATAAAACGAAAATGCAGAAAATTGAACTGTCCTATGTCGAATGCAACATTTACTTCTAAGATATAAAACTCAAATTGCAAGGATTTCTGTCACTTGAGAACCATCCCACGACGAAACTTATTGTATAGAACTAAGATATTTGGGTCATAAATTAAAATTTCCTTCATATAAAGAGGAAATACACATCTTAAATTGTAGCTCATAAGGTAATTTGTATTGATGTTTAAATAGCTTTCTTTGCCCATTTGGTTGATAAATAGGGGATCAGTTTAATAAATTGAAATTGTAGTTATTAAACAACGTTTATTTAGTTGATATAGAGCTATCAGAAAATATAAATAATATAAATGTTTATAAATAGATGATTTAATTTCGATGAATGAGTGCACCTTATTTTACCGAGACGAATGTAAAGAAGTTAAATTTGTCGTAATTTTAATTGAGAGTAAAGACACCGGCTTATAGGTGGACATACAAAAACAAGTATAAGTTTATAACAAAACCTGCGTGGCATGGCAAAACACTCAGGTAAAATGATTTGCATACTTTGTTATCTGCAAAATAATATAAATGCAGGTGTTTTAACTAGGAGTACATATATTCATAGAAAAAAACATTTAATTTTCCTTTAATAAAGTTCTTCAGTTACTAAAATGAGCAAACAACAAAATTGCTACAGCTTACACTCTGCTTTTAAATATCGTATTTTAATTCGAAACCAGCTGGAAACGCAAAGTAATGGAAGTAACGAGAATAATTTACACTTCTCTACAAAGACTGTGCTTAATCAAACAGAATATATAAAAATATTTTTAAACGCAATATTTAAATATATCCTTATAACGAATCTATGGTAGTGTGAATAAAGTTAAATATTATAATTATTTATTTATTGATTTTTATTTAATAATAATATAGTTATTATTTATATTTATTTCAAATTTCAATAAATCTATGACATATTTTTATAATTATTAAAGAAAGCAATTTGCACTTTGCGTGTTTGAAAAACAAGAAGTAATTTACAAATATAACATCAAATCAAACTTTGCCATAACTTTCGAAGTTTCTGAACTTTATTAAAACGTTTTGCACACTTGAATTATAAAACCATGTTGTGGAATTCTCAATTTAAACTCAGCACATTTTATATTACATATATATAAAGTTAAAATTATGCAAATTTAAAGCATATTCACACAATACTTATATTTTGTATCCACACAACGAAAGCAAATCGTCTGAAATATTGCAACCATTATAATACAATACAATACAAAGATTTAAAAAATCAATACACCGCCATAAGTGAAATGAATGTTTAATTAACTCAATTCATTAAAAGAACTCGAACTTCAACAAGTTAAATTTAAATAAAAACGTTTAGCATTCAAAGCCTTTTATATTTCTCTTTTGTATTTAATTCGTATTGGTTTAACAGAAATTACTTACTCGAGGTTTTAATCCTATAAAAAAGTTTTATATTATGAAACTTAATTTATATAAATTTGAAAAAATAAACGACATGACGAACTAACGAATGAATGGTTTTTATTCGCTGCATTCTGTAATTGGCTCAAAATTCTCTGATCTGAAAGGACGTATCATGTTATTAAAAAGAGTAACATGAATAATTGCAGGGATTTTTGAATAAAATTATATTCTTATTTATTTTTTACATGTCTGAAAAACTGAAACAAGTCCATTTATTTATTTTTAAACTTTGATGCTTTAATAAATTAATACATTTTAATTTCTTTTCAACTGTTATTATGGTTTTGAAAATGAAAAAAATATCCATTGTTGTTATATTTGTACCAAAAAATATATAACATGAATTTAAATAAAAGTGAGGTAATATGCGAAAAAAGTATTCAAATTCTAAGCGATCCTTTAATAAAGACAATCGTTTCTTGATAGAAAATATTTGGGTTTCCAGCACTTATAGTAATCAAAGAAAACCCATTTAACTCAGATCTTTGTGACGTTATTGTATTAAATAATACTTAGAATATAAAATATGTGTTATTTTATATTGAAATATAAATGCAAACAGGCCATGCAATTTTCTATAAGAGGGTGGACTAATGGCTTTTTGATGAGGGTGTGGCATGTCTCTTAATGCCGTAAACAGCATTGACAGTTTCATTTTTACGCTAGTTGTAGAATATTTAAAAAAACATCATATTAAAATAAATAACAGTTTTTTAAAGAAATTAATAAAAAACAATCTTGCAATTTTGATAGGCTAAAGATAAAAGTGTAATTTATTAGTAGATTTTACCAACAAAGTTACGAAGTTACCACAAATGGACATAAAAATGAGAAAGCGTACTCTTTGTGTAATAAACAATCATATCAAGAAAACGGGGTGAAATAAATTTGTTATATAGAGAGTGTCCACAAGAAACAATGTGCCCCACAGGGAACATTACAGTGATAAATGCAGTAGCACAACGATCTCTAACAAAATAAATTGGTGTAACGAAACGTAAAATGAAATAAACAATCATTTGTTTGAAATTTAAATCGTCATATGTTTGTGTAAAATGTAATTCTAACTGGGGCAAAAATATTTATGTATCGCAATTTAAATGTAAAAATATTTAAAAGTAAAAAAAAATCTGTTTATACTTTTGAACTAGGTATTAAGATAATGAAACTAACATTTTCGGATTTACAACATACGTGATTTTTAATTTTGGATTATAAACTACATACTACCTATGTTTCGGTTACTTTACAGCAATCGTGATCAAAAATAAAAGTCGAGTATGTACTTTGATGGAATATATATAGATTTACATTTTAATTAATATTATATTTATATTTGAATAAAACTAATTAGGAAAAGATCTTATAGCACTGACTGCATTGGACAATAGACCAAAGATTTTTCCTATTATCTAACAAACATTCTACATCTTTAAAACGCCATATAAAGCTCACCAATTAGCGAAGCTTAACGCTAATCCGAATAGAAGAGAGCTGGTAATAACTACGACACCATGTGAATAAGTAAACAGGAAATATTAGTGCAGGCGCGAATTTGTTTTAATTGCCGCCGAAATCTCTGTTTACCCAAACTATGCTCGTGTAATCCTATTACACTTGAGAACGGATCCGAGAAAATATTTAACGTTAATCTTTAAGCATAAGCTACTTTAATCATTTATTTTTTATGTGAAACTATGTAATGCTTGTTTCCGTAATTTCTTTAATTTGTTTGTAAAATTAAATTGTGTTAATTAAGAGTAGAATGTTCCTCTATAAATTACATATTTATTTTTAATTTGAGTCATGTATTGTTTGTATAAAATTTGTTTATAAATATAATAAAAGGAGTCATTTCTCATAACAAATTTACTCTTTATCTTATTCTCACGTATTTAAGAATTGAAGACTTTTTTCCTCTGATAATGTGAATCTGTATGTAAATAAGTAAAATTTTTATATTATTACTTACAATACTTAAAACCTTCAATATTCTGTATTTAAATCACAGACTTAGAGCATAGTCGAGCACTAAAGCGTAGTCAAAATTTCAAAGCACCGTAAGTCCTTTTTCAAGTAATTCTTAACATACTGAGAATAACTTTAATGTGTTAAAATTATAAAACCGATTCTTCTTTGAGGTAAAATTATTTTAAAAACGCTTGTAGAAAGGCTCTTATCGAAGACTTTTACTTAATCCATAACTTTCCTCTCGTTAGCTTATAGAACTCTCCTTAACACCTGCTAACTAGTTAGTTAGAAAGGACTGTAGGTATCGTCCTTTCGAGACTACTTTATCATAATTATGTACAAAATATATATATACAGCGAATTACAAATACAGAATACAGAGTTGCCGATATTAATTAACAATGAGACGAAACTTCTCAGCATTCCATGGATTCACCGTGCGGGTGCCGGGTCCATGGCTTTGCAGGGAGAGGAGCTTCAACAGTGCCTGGGGCTTGCGACCCAAGTGTAGGTTTAATACGCTCACCTCCACTGTCCAAACTCCTCTAACTACCTAACCAAATTTGAAAAGAACCTACTAGGGCTGCCTTCGATGTACGTTCCAAGAATGCATTAATGTGAGTTCTGGACAAGCCCAAGTCTTTTAGTAGGTTGTAGAGAGATTTCGCTGTTATACCTCTCGCTCCCACCTCTACCGCGTACAAATCTACGACGAACCTATTTCGAGTGAGTTCGTTTGTGAGCTTGTAATATTTGTTGTCCTTGATGGTATGGTCTTTGGGGATGTTGGTTTCCCAAGGGACCGTAAGCTCTATCATCACTACGCGCTTTAAAATTCGCGAAAACAAAAATATATCCGGTCTGGAGGGCGACGCACAAATATCCTCGGGGATTTGATATTGTTTTTCATACTTTCAATTAAATTTTCACATAGCTTCTGTAAATGAATGAGTAACAGAGCGACAAACAACAACCCAATTCCAACCAACAAATATAATAAGAAGTGAAAACTAACAACTATACTGTTAAAATTTTATAATTTTTACTAGTGTGGTACAGGACAGGTTTATTAGTAGTAAAGTAATAGACTTAAATGAAGTTTTTCTCGGAGTCGAAGCGTAAGTATAATACGAATATCAATCCCATAGTCTACCCTTTTTTTTATCTCACATATCAAAAACATGTAAGTATAGGTATATGATAATGTAGAAGAGGAAAACGCTATTAAAACATTTTTTTTTTCTTTTTTAAATAAGGAAGAAGGTCAAAAACGATGAAAGTCCGGCATAAAATTAACGGATTACAGTTCTCCGCGTCTCCTTGATCACCAGACCTACACTTCTTATCTAAACCTACTAGTGGCCGTGTTGTTATTAAAACTGGCACCCAATGTCAGCACATACGATTCCCAGGTGAAATGCTATATACCTTACTAGTCATATGATAAAACTTGAACTACATGAAAGTAGCTTCATTATCATATTTCTTGTAAAACATACTTTACGAGTATGTTTGGCATCCTATCATTTCTGACCAGGGGGAACTAAAAACCATCAGTCTCCATAATACCGTTCCATATTTCATCTTAGATCGAATACTTTTTAATATAACCATAAAAAAATTGTTTTAGGAACTAATTACCTACAGAGAAATGATGCTACTATCAAAAGTTAATATTCACCTTTTCATTTGTTTTGTTTAGTTGGCAGTACCAGTTAAATTTGCTCGAAGATCTTTAATTTTTCGTAGAAATTGTAAGATAGCGCCAGCCTGCGCCAGAGCAGCCTGTGTTAACTGTTGCTGCACAGGCATCTTTAGGGGTTTGCTTGACCATCTTCAATCCAGCTTGTCCCAGATATGTAAATATTCCCTAACATATCTGTAAACAGTAGGTACCCTATGTTTAAAAATTTCACTTACTAGAAGGCTTTCTCGAATATTAAAATGTCTTTGAGAATGAGATGATCGCCAGTAACAACAAGGGGCTCTTTATATATGTATGTATGCACGACCTCTCAATGACAATATGCTATTATAATTTTATTCTTTTTAATTAAGTCATTTGAAGTAAAGAAGATTAGCATGGAAAGTTAAATAATGCGTGGTACAACATAAACATTTACATTATATAATTTTATATGTAGTAATTTCACCCTCTAACTGAGAATGAAGTCCGTATTGAACCAAATATAATATTAGTTTTCTTGACACACAAAAACAATATAGCATCACAATATATTTGTGTAATGATTCTTACGATTCTTATATAACCTCCGTTATTGCCTTCTCGAGGTCGAGGTGATCGAAACCAGTGGGAATTTATGGCGGCCGTAAAAATTAATATCGCCCATTGAGATCAATTATAATGACTATACTTTTGTAAGCAGTGGTGCAAATTCGAAAGGAAGGTGAATGAAATTATAATAAAATGTATACATACATACTTAAACAAAAATATAAACATAAAGATAAACATAGTCAAATGTAACTGCAGTTTTATTGAGTCTGACACCACCTAGATAATATAAGATAGAAACTATAATATCTAGAGGTAAAAGGTTTTTTAAAAGAAAAAAATATTTTACTTTATAATAAGTAATTTTTAGTGACGTTGAAATCAAAATAAGTAAATTATAAGAACGATAGATTCAAATCAGGATCCACTGACAATTGTACCATCACCATCACGTGTCCTCATAAAAAATAAGCTTAACATTTGCGCTGGATCGTAAACGTGAATATAAACGTTGGATGTAAACGGATCTTAGCGGATTCAATACCTTCAGGTGTTTGCACCTAAATATTCATGGAACGTGTACCGTTTATTGCCGCCTGTACATTATTAGAGCTTTGCTACTAGCTTAATAGCATTTGAAATTAAATATTTAGTCACAGTACCAATCAAGCTACCCTATTTCTAATTGTATATCCATTAAGAACGAATACTTGACAAACACAAAGAGTTGTGATTATAAATTTTACTGGTACTAGCTTAAATTGCTTTCAATTCATGAATTATATATTAGAAAACATTAAAAAAAATATTTGCCTTCTTGAAAGCCTTTCTGTTAGGAATTTTTCTATCGTAATTTCGTATGTGTTTTTTCAATACATATAATACATACACAACGTTCTCTCTATATATAAACTCGTAAAAATATATTTACATTTAACTAAATAAAAAAAAAACATATTTTCAAGGTTACGTAGTCACTTATTATTTGAGTAGATAACACTAAAATCTCCGAAATTATATTACACAGAAGTAATATTCAAAGATGGCGAAAGTATAAAAATTTGTAATAACGAAAATGAAAATCTTTTCCTTCATTTTACAATCTATTGATCCAGTTGTAAATTGGGTGCTAAATATTTGAAGAAAAATTCCAAAACCCGTCGACTTAATTAAGTTTCATCTGGAAGTGTAAAATACATATTTTTATTAATTTTTATACCGAATCCGACTACAGAAATAAGATTTATTGGAAATTTTATAGAAAAAATGTAATAGAAATCGTTGAAATGATATATTTATAATTTACTTTCAATCGTTTTGTTGAGCTGATAAAATCTTTTACACTTTTAAAATTAAAAACATATTTGTAATATAACTTTATATAACACAAATATTCCCTACTTTCATAAGTTCCTAATAAACATAAAAATTTTCGGCATAGACACTGAAACCGCTAACTTTTACAAGAGAGAAATCCTCAAATTGTAGGTAAAATCTTTTATGACTAGTTATCAAAAGTATCGTAATCCACCTATCAGAGCCCACCGCTGAGCAAAGGCTTCTTTCTCACATGGAGGAGGTTTGAGCATTAATCACCACGCTTGCTCAAGACGGGTTGGTGATTTCAAACTTATAATTGTGAAACCTGTACTTACAGTTATAAGTCCAGGTTTCCTCACGATATTTTCCTTCACCGTATGTCAGTGTTGTCTAAATACTCGCAGAAGGTACATGACTCCGAAAAATCACATTGGTACTTGCCAGGTTTGAACCTGCGCCCTCGGCAACGAGAGGCGGGTCTTTTAACCACTAGGCCACCACTGACTTATCAAAAGTATACCGACCGATGAATATGTCTTCTTCATTCTTGCATTCATTCTTGGTTCATTAGGTAATAAAATTTTCTTATTACTATGAAGAAACTATCAAAAAAATATTAAAAAACAACTTTATTAGGACCAATCACTTAATCATAATTCTTAGAATAAACTTTCATGGTGGTAATTTCGAAATAAGAAAGACAAACAAAAGAATTATGACTTAAAGTACGCATATCTACATCTGGATATTTCCAAAATATCGTCTTTCATACAACGAGTACTCTCTATCACTACAATATCTTATAACGGATGTAATTTTTTAATACTAATACTGCAAGGTCTTAAAAATATTCATATATTGGTTTTTACAGAAAAACATCAATTGAAAGACAGAGACGAA
Source organism: Danaus chrysippus (assembly GCA_916720795.1). Classification (NCBI taxonomy): domain Eukaryota; kingdom Metazoa; phylum Arthropoda; class Insecta; order Lepidoptera; family Nymphalidae; genus Danaus; species Danaus chrysippus. Next base: position 11,503,873 of record CAKASE010000082.1, on the reverse strand, counting down.
ACTTCTCAGCATTCAATTGATTGGGTACCGGGTCCATCGCGTTGCAAGGGGAAAAGCTTTAAGAGAGCCTGGGACTTACGAGTTACGACCCAGGTGTAGGTCTAAGGGAGCCCTGTCTAACGCTCGTTAAACGCTCACCTCCACTGTCCAAGCTCTTTCTCTATCTAACCAAATTAGAAAAGGACCTACTAAGGCTGCCTTCCAATTACGTTTTATGAATTCATTGATGTTAGTTCTGGACAGGTCCAAATCTTCTAGCAGGCTGTAAAGAGATTTAACTCTTACACTTCTCGCTCCCACCTTCACCGCGAACAAGAGATCGTGATACCTATGATACTTATAAAGTCGAACCGTCAAAACTTTTATAAATATTTCTAACAAATAATTTTAATTGTTTAGTGCAATTTTGATTAAGTAGTATTTAATAGAAGTATTTTATACGCCCAGCTTAAGGTAAACTGACGCGACTTTTCTCATAATAACTGTTACTGAATTATACGCGTATTAAAAAGGTTAACAATTTTTAAATTTGTTCTAGTTTTATACTATATTATTTTAAATTACATTTTTTATAAATAAATCTTTAAAATCCAGTAATGTATATTAGCAAAAATATCATTATTTTTTTTGTTACTAGATTAATGTTTAAAACATTTAAACGAAATTCCATCTATAGTTATGTAAACATGAAGCTAAGGAATGTTAATGAAATATTTATTGTATATTATATTTATTCAATGTAAAAATTTATTGGTATGCTCTATGTAAAATTTCAAACAACATAGCAAGTTTGTTAAAAAAATAACATACCTTTTATGTAATGACACATAATAATAAAAAGAAAAGACAATTTATGCAAGCTATTTTTAGGATATGCTATCAGCTGTTGTGAAGATATAATTTCAAATTCTGACTTCATTCCGTTTCTCGTTTCTTACAAGAAACAGGAACTTGTGATTTAGAGCAACCATAAATAATGGTCATGCAATAATGGATATTGGCAATGAGGTTGTGCCCAAGCTTTCTTCTAATATCTGAGTCTAAAGAACTGTCAAAAACTTTGCATGCCCTCCCTAACCTGACGCGGATAAATGTCTCTATTAGCATATTTTCCAATTTAATGATATATTAAAAAGTGTGCTTATAAAATGACCACGCTGAAGAAAATAACATACATTTTTGTTTGTCTATACACGATAACCAATTTAAATCAAATAAAAATTTGGTACAGAAAAATAAAGGAATTATAAATTAAAAAAGGTTTTTACTTTTATATTAAAATTTATGAAATAATAATTGTTTTTTATAATAAAAATCAAATTTTTTTATGGTAATTTATTTTATTTAGTATAACTCAAGTAAATTTTAGAAATATTAACTATTTTAAAGAGTAGAAGGGTCAATAGACTTGAAAAGCTTTGATGTTTATACTTCAAAGGTTGTCATATAAAGATCTTAAATAATTATAGTTGAAGTAAATTTTCTAATTTTCAATTAAATTAGAGACTATTTAGAAATAAAAAAAAGCGATTGCATAATACAACTAAACTAATAACAGCCTAAAATACTTCATCCACTCATTTCAGGCTGTAGAAAAAGGGTTTAAAGCTATAACTATACCTCCTCTGTTATACAATATTTCTTTAGTTAATGAATAAAAAGGAATACAAACTTGTTCGCAATATTTGAAGACATTTTTACAGGTAAAACTGTTTATACAAAAAATCCAGCTACATTTTATCCAAATGAATTGCAATAAAGCGGCAAATTAAATTAGAGCTCATGACTACATTTTCAAGTTATTGAGATTAATGTTTGTATGAGATTTTTTTATATTGAACGGAAATCATCCATACATTTGGTTGGTAACATTATTTTATCTAATGAACCTCTATTAAATAAATATGAGAATGTATAAATAAACCAAAACATTCATAAAAATAATTTATTCTACTCCAGATAGATACACAAAAAATTTTCAAAGCCGGTCTTGAATTTGAATAGAATTACAATCAATATTAATTACGAGGTAAGTTTCATTATAAGTATCAACTATTGAACTGTCAAATTGTTGAACATTTTAATTAACCTTCATTGTTTTGTTGGCTTTTGTTTGACATTATTAAACTTCAAATATAATTAAGTTCAAAATTTTTAATTACCTGTTCGAACTTTTTTCTGTCATTATAAAAAGTTATGAACAATAATTTCATGTCCAAAATCATGTTTATTTAATTGGAAAACTCTATACAAAATATCTAAGTCAAAAATGGGCATATAATATACCGATACCTATTTAAGCGAAATAACCGATTATGCTGTTTTTTTAATCATCTTTAACTTGAATATGTCAACGATATCATGATGCAGTAAAGTTTAACACCAAAACTAAGTGAGCTAGTATCCCTAGCTATTCTCCTACAAATATACTATCCTTCTCAATCAATATAAAACAGAATACACGCTTACGTAAATAAGATTTTCTTAGCGTAAGAACTTTATATTTCAATTTAATCACTACAAATAAAATTATGCTTAATACTCCCAACAAAAAAATATTAAGTTAAAATATTATCGAGTACCTAACTCGATAATTTCAAACAAAAGTAAATTTTGAACCAAAAATACAATATAACATATTATAAGTAGATGGAGGTCTATTATAATACAATTTTTTTACTACAACCCTATACATAATAAATCTATTGAGTTATTTTTGTTATTGATAAAAAAAACCTTTGTTTCAATTTCCCATATTGTAGTCTATAGAGAGATGCTTTATACTATTGTAACAAAAAAAAAAATTGTTTTATAATAGTACAATTACAGTTGTTTAAAACTCGCTTTTTGTATTTGTATAACCACAGAATAACTTATTAATATTAATGTGGAGAGGTTCATACTTTTGAAATGAGAATAATATTAATTCATTTAAATAACTTCATTACTGCATTCTAGAAAGGTAAACATATGTTTAACATTCTGCCATTGTTATGCAAAAACTAAAATAGTATAAGGAGAAAAAATATGTAATTTTAGATGTTTTTCATTGGATTTCGTATGTATTTACAAAAGTGAAAAACTTAACAGATTTTTAAATTAAGAAAATTATTCTCTGTCCTATTTTATCAAAAACATTAATTCTATATAATTTATTTTATAACTATTTTTACAACATAATTTCGTGAAGTAACCAATAACGAAAAAATAACACATCTTATTACTTGGTACTCATTGAACAAGTCACAGAAATATTAAATCAACTCATTATCGAATTTAGATATTGTTAGCAAATGTAGACTATAATTTATTATTTTTGAAATTGAAAAAATCTGTAGATTAAAACCATATGTTACACCTAATAACAAAATAAACAGTATAGCTAAAGTAGGAATCTTATTTGTTAATTTGTAATAAAAAGCGCACATAAATTTATTAAGTTTAATACTTTAATAGCAAAAAAACATTGAGTATTTTTTATGAATTGCACATGTATATAACTGAGAGAAGAAGAAATTGCACAAAAAATTTCACATTAAAATGTCTCATTTCAATATTATTATTATATAAATTACATTATAAAGTTTCGAAGTGATTTACTTTTAAGTCGGCTTCGAATTAGTATGTTCATTAATAACGTAAAGAGAAATGCGTGACGGGTCGCAGCAAGACAAGCCCCATTGGATATGGGATCCTTCGATCTTCTCCTCGCCCTAGCAGAATCCAAAAAAAGAACTTTACTTCGGATCACAAATGAAATTCCATGGAAGGTCATCAATCTTAGAACATTGCTCCCTCCAATCCTAACTATTGCGAATGGAAATCTGTCAAATGCAAAAGAACAAAATTAACACCATGGCATTCCCCGTCTTTTCGCGGAAATATTAACGAAAATTAAGTATTTCACCCGACCTCTCAATATATATGGGTAATCTGAAAAGTAGAAAAAAGTTTAAATCAAATGTTTCTTGTACATTTTAAGTCTGTACTTCGATTATCAGCCCATTGATAACAAAAATAACATATTTGGGGTTTTTATAGCATAAGACGATCCTGATATAGAAGAATATACTTGGCTCTATTTCCATTTTATTAAATCCATAACTCTTAGCATTATACAATAATAGATAAAAGATTCCCATTCAAAGAACAAAAGATAACTTCACAGGTATGTAGCTAATTATTGAATATAAGAAATTGGGGCTACAAAACATAACACATTATAAACTTAATTTATATCATATCAATTTAAAATAAATATTTTTAACACAACCAAAATTTTATATGTTTTGTCAAATAAAGAACATAAAATAAGGTTTTAATTGTCTTTCGATATTTCGTAATATGCAGTTATAATCATAAAAAAAAATTTCATGATAAACCATTTGAGAATATTAACCTGATCGAAGTTATATGCCGCTTGGGACATGTAGCATTACCATCCTTCATTTTTAACAGCGTAATTACCATTTCACGACACATACTTGCAAAGAGTAAATTTTAATATTTCATTTTGTCTTACAAAATATTTTGAGAGTTATGACTTCGATTAATTTATATAAAAACTTCAAAATCGATGAAAATAACACTAATTTAAGGGAGAATGCAAACATATTACTTTTTTTTATAAAATCTGTAATGGATCTGATCATAGAAGTTACTAACACCCTCGTCTTTACTTAACATAGAAAAATCACTTGGACAAAATTGGATTTAAGAGGTAAAGAAAGAAAAAGTTCAACTAACAGTTAGATAATACGTCCTATGAATTATTTTTTACTACCTCGAATTTTTTTGTTATTTAGGATGAATGTAGTTTTTTATTAATTAATTACACTGGTCAACACTGGTTTTGCCACATGAACTTTGGTACCAAATTTTGTTTTATCAATCTATCCTCATTCTTAAATCATAGTTTCCATAAGTCAATTAGCCTTATATTTGTTGTGATACGGTAATTTTCATAACTAGAACCGCGGCTGTTAATTAACAGATACGCTTACAAGTAAATCGTTATAAAAATATTTGTCGTTAAATTTAAACATTTTTTATGAATCAATAACCCTGTGAACATGTCGAGGAAGCGTAATAATGATTATAACTCTTTTTGTTACGTCTGCGGGGAATTAACATTTAAAAAACAATGGCGAATTTTGACGAATCTTGTGTTGGAGTGTTATCAACAATATTTTGGTTTTTTTGTCGCCCATCAAGACAAATCCTGGGCTCCTCATGTTTGCTGCATAACGTGTGTGAAAAATTTTACTGACTGAAAGAGCCCTACGCCATTTGCCATTTGCTGTACCCATGATATGGATTGAACGGCGAGATCATGTTTCAGATTTGTTATTTTTGTCTCACTGATATAAAAGTTATAAATTATAAAAAGAAAAACAACAGTTATTTACCCCAACTTATCTTCGTCTATAAAATCAGCCCCTAATTTAAAAAAAAAGACAAAACAAATACCAGTTATAAATTCATCCGTTGAGAGCGACCATTCACAATCGTCAAATTCAGGCCAATATGTTGAAGAGGATGATGACTTTGATTTTGTAGAAATTGTAAACAAGTCACATTACATAACTTAAAGAGACCCAAATGATTTGGTTCAGGATTTAAATTTATCAAAAAGTAGTCAGAACTACTAGGATCCCGTTTAAAAAAATGGAATATGCTACATCATAATACGAGAGTGTTGGTTAAGTAGTGAGAGTTGGGTAACGAGCTACTATTGTGATATCAAGCATTGGGTAGCAACATAGAAGCTAAATACTATAATAAAATCTTAGATTACATTACAGTCGTTTTAAAAAAAAAACTTTTTATTTACTAGATCGTTGTTATTTCTTAATTTTTTAATTACTCAATAGAAAAAAATTCTTGGAGAGCAATTCTTTTTTAACTATTTATTTGGTCTTATAATTACCAATTAAAGTAAAAAATAATAAAAAAGTCTGTGTGGCATTAAAAAGTCAAAAATTTGTTGACTAGTGTTATCTTTAAAATATTCAATATCATATGATGATATTGTTATAGATACAACAATACTGATTAACGTTATAAACTACATATTTCGAAAGGTAACTTAAATTTGAAATAACTTAATGTAATGAAACAGCTTATAGTAATTTTAATTCAGTACGATCAGAACAAAGAAAAATTAAGCCATTGTCCGTTCCAATTGGTCATTCAGCTGCGCAGGCAGCAATTGTCCCCAAATCTTGATTACAAGTCACAAATCAATTGCAATAGAGAGACCGTTTCGCGCGATTTATTCACGATTTCAGTCACGTAGCGACCAAAGTGGTGGCCATTCGGACCCCACCAGAAAATGATTCGAAGCAGTAAAGGTGCCTTAAATAATTTATGGACATTTGTAAGATTTACGGGGAGGTCGGGTTTTCTTCGATCCTTTAAGATTCCTTTTAAGGCAAATTAAACGATTTAAAGTTATAAACCATACAGTATTCGAAAATTTTAAAGTTTATATCATACAGAGATTATTTTCGAGTGTAAATAGTAAATCAAATCAAAATTAAAAGGTACGCATTATCAATAGTACAGTATCATTAATAACTCATATTTTTATTTAAATTTTTAAAAGTTTTAAAATAAGTTTTAAAAGGGCTTACTAAAAACAAATCACAAGACTAAATATATAAAAATTAGAAAAAATAGGAGATAATTTAATTGCTTATATGATAACATGAAACTAATTTAAAATGAATAGTGGGAATTTCCTCTCAAAAATTTCAACATATATTATTTCTTATTGTCTTTTGCCTATTTTAGTAATATACACATTACACTTCAAGATGAAGCGTATTAGTAATTTCACAAAAATATTTTATTGGAAAATATCATGTAAATGTATTTACCGTATAATTGCACTCCAATGTTACCGAGTGCAATGTTACCGGCTCACAGTTTATTTATTTAAAATAAAAACATAAATACAACCGACTGTACGTCCAATTACTACGCAAGAAAAAACAAATATGATATGAATTACTGGTATGATAAACTGACTTATACGCATTATTTATTTTCATATTACTACTGTGGCTGAAATAATATTTTTATTTCTAATTCTGGTTGCCTTCAAAGCTTACTCTCAGATATATACATATTTATAATACTATATTACTTTTATAATATAGTTATTTTAACTACATTTTCATGACTGGTAGGTTTTTTATATAATCATTCTCGTAACAATTTTATACTATAAAATATAACTTATTTCTATAACTTCTAAGATTCTACATAACCGAGCCCTGTCAAAATAAAGATATTTAACTCCTTAGAAGTAAATAAATGTTACTTCTTTTATTTTCTAAAAAGCACAAAGTTAGTAATTCATAAAACACAACATATGTCACGAAAATTTTGTGAATTAAATGCAAACTAACAGTAATGTTGAATGCACAAATTTGTGATATTTAACTTTACGTATTAAAATGTTAGGGTTGTTCACATTAAACCAATGCTATTTCAATTGTTAGGTTATTGAAAATTTAGGCAACAACGCTGTATGGATATAAACCATCATATAACTACTGACTCCGCGGAACGAAAACCTGGTCATCCGAACCACAAGATTCCTAATACCGCACGAGCAACTGTATGTCAATGCTATCCTAGCATCTGAACGTTGATGTAGTGTCAGTTTTGGGGTTTAGTAATATCCTTATTTTGTATGTCTATTGTCTAAGCAAGTTTTGTGCTTTTGGAACTATTTGATGGCTGTAAACTGCATCCCCTGTATATGTAACTAATTTTTTTTTTAAACTTTTCAGTTCGCCTGCCCGTGTTCACGGTTGCTGCAAAGTAACCGAAACGTCGTAGTATTTAGTTTGAAATAATAACAAAGCGAAGAACTTTCGAAAATATTAGTATTGTTTATATAAAGAATATTTTTTAAAGCAAAAATTTTAAATGCTTATAAAGTGAATAACATATTTTCAAATTGATTGTTGCAGAAATTTGAGCGGTAATATATATTATTAGAAATGTGTATTACCATAAAATATAACAAGCCTATGAATATACAGATTTTATAAATATTACAAATGAAGCACCGACTTCGGTACACCAACAGGTTGTCTATATATATATATTACTTAAAAATATTACTTAGATTGATGCGATATCAATTCATTGATCAAACAACTAAATATAAACCAAGACTAATATAACGAGTTAGTTGTTATAAATAGTTTTCATCTAACGTAGCATAAAATTTTAATTAATAAATTACGTAAAGATTCAATTTTGACCTATTCTTTTTATAACCTTCCCTTATTTAAAAGCTGACTAATATTTTTAAAGCTTCAGAGCGTATAGCTCCAGAAATAAAATGTTATTTTAGTATTGGCGGGTCTATGACCTATAAAGTCGAAATGTTTTGAATAGAGTTAATATGTAAAAGGTGTTTGTAATAAAAAATCTAATTCCAATACGACGTTTTTATTTCTTATAGCAGGTAAGGGAAAGTTTATTATTTAATAAAAATACGATATTAGCTATTTAAAACACATTTAATTGGAAAATTTACTTTTGCGAATAAATTCTTTATATTATTATCAATGAATTAATATGGTGGAAAATGGATTTCGCTAAATTACTTTCCCATTAAATTTAGTCTAAAAGTCGTTTGAATTCTGATGAAAATAGTAAATGATAAATAGAGGAAAATCAAAAATAAGTATTTAGTTTGTATTTTATAAAGTTTCTTCTAATAATCTAAATGTAATTCAGAAGCTTAGCTTTACTACATCATGAAACAGATATTATTTTAAAATATTATAACAAGCAACGTGAAGTTTATTACAAAAATTTATTAATTAAAAAATATATAAATTAAGATTGGCAATAACGTGAAATATATCTTAGATTTCTTTAAGTTTGACTTCTGAAGTTCTTTCAGTTTACGAAGTTCAGAAATTAATTAGTTGAATTGGTAAAGTGCTCCCAACTCAATTACAACTCCGTGCTAAGCGATTTTGGCCTCTCATTGACTTCAGTCTGATATAAAATTTATATCATATAATATTTTTTTAAATATCAAGTTATGACTTCGCTTTTTAGAATATTTTTTTAAAATGTACCAATATCTACATATATGTATGAGTTATTTTTACTTTACTGGTATTTTAGATTTTTGAATGTGTTTTAAATTTTTTCTTTATATATTTGTTAATATCTATAATTTGTTTGTAATTACGTAACGTTATAATTTTTTTGTTATAAATCGTTTGTGACAGTGAAAAAGTAAAAATGTCACAGAGTAATTTTTCAAGCTCGTGCGTGCCATCAAGACTGATGTTAGGATTAAGTTTGTACAGGGCCTAAGCTCTGACGAAAGACAATACATCGCAGGGCTTTGTGTTATTTGTTTTGGACACATTTGTATGTATAGTCTTATTTAATTATCTTTTAAAGAGAACTACAAACAGTTACCATTAACTAAGAGACAGTAAACTCTTCATAGTGGTCTTCATTAGGCTCAAAGCTTTATGGGGTATTACTATTTCTTTATTTCCTTTTCTATAGTTATTTTTAAACTAATTTTTTTTCAATGTGTTTGAACTCCCAACACAGTATATCTCTTAGCGACACGACATTACATGGTTTAATTTCGGTAAGTCTGCCATTTTTAAAATAACAATGTCGGTTTTGCAATTAACTAATGGTTCTGCGATCGCTTTTAAAGCCACGTTATTTTTATGCGCCAACTATGTTCAGGCAATTGGCAAGAAATAAGAGCTTCATACATTTCCCCTTCAATTACTTGCTATAAAATTGGTTTGAGACACGAAAAGGCTTTTAAGGCATCGTTTATATTATATGTCTAGCTACTGTTTGAAATTTATGAATGTATACTATGCGGTTTCTTTAAAGCATAAATTAATCCTTTTCAAATTGCTATAGTAAATTAAGCTACTTTAAGAGATGCTAGATAACCATAATATATTATTAATACATTTTACTTTACTTTCTAAGAGTATTTAGACATCACTGACAGACGGTGAAATAAAACATCGTGAGGAAACCTGGACTTATAATTTCACAATTATAAGTTTGAAATCACCAACCCGTCTTGAGCTAGCGTGGTAATTAATGCTCATACCTTCTCCATGAGAGGAAGAGGCCTTTGCTCAGCAGTGGGCTCTGATTGGCTGAAAAAAAAATTTGCTTAATTCTTTATAAAATTAATAAATTATTAAAGTATTTTTGTGTGTATTGAAGTCATGGAGTTACTTAGTTCTACACAAAACAAAGGTATATGAATACTTCATCAATTCAAAAATCTTTGCTCATTGCTTTATTTAACATATATGCAGGGAATAATTCCTTTCCTTCGACCCAAATAGGAATCAGCTGGGTAAGTTAACTCCTCTTGATGGATTCAGAACTACCTACTACACCCCAAAGTTTACCTAGGCCACCTTAGAAGATCACCAAGGGTTACTCTGGTCACATTCATGGTAATCGTCATCCACAACTAACACACAGAGACTGAGGTCTCTCGAATAAGAGATTTCCAAACAAACATGGACAGTGTTAACATCTAACTTCTATAACAGCTAGCATGAAGCAGATGGCTCTCCAACTTTGAGTAAAATCCATTTGAAGGACGACTAAAAGCTTAAACGTCCTCCTTTCTTTAAATATAAAGACTCTGGGATTCAGAGTTCAGTTTTTTGGTTCAGGAGAGCTGGGGAGCAAAAAGTTAGCGCCTTGTCAGACCAATCTTCAATTACATACAGTTGTTCACAACATCACGTCCATTGAAACAATTTGACTCAAATTATTTTATAACAACAATACACATTTTAAATATTTTGGACAGATTTACAAATATTTTCGTTCCCTTCAACTATTGAATGAAAATTTGAGCTTCCTTACTTACTTGCGTCGATGCTTACTATGCATCCCAACGCTGAGACAAACTAACTTTACTTACTAGACGCAAAAAAAAAACTTACGAACTTACACTTACAGTTTGGCAAGCGCTTACAGTATAAATACAATGCGTGTGCAAGCGACAATCACAATAATATCTAACAGTTATATTAAGACAAACAACAAACGTTTCGACAGCCATTGTACATAGAATATTAGTTTGTCGAGCAAATGATTTTTAATATTTATATTTGTCCGTAACCGCATCGTTTGCTAGCATCAAAACCATTCAGTGGTGATTGATGAGACACGCATCGATGAATTCACGATGAGATTTAATCAGTCAGCGAAAAGTAATGAGATTATGGAGATGATAAATAATCCCTATAATTGTAACGATTCATAAAGACAAATTTATGACAATTATTTCTAACGACACTGATGGTACTTTGAAGCGTATTCAAAATGATTTGAATTTTAAAATATCATTTATATCGTACTTTTTAAGTAAGTCATCCAAATTTGGAATAAAAGTAATAAGAGATCAAAGAATTTTTTATACATATATACATACATGAGTGATGACATAACTGAGACATAATATCAATAACATTTCATGATATATGGAGCTTAATTATTAAAATGAGTTATAACTATAAAGTTGTTTAAGAAATGGAATAGGATTAGTTTTTGTAAATCAGACTCAGAAAGGTTTGATTTCACTTCAGTGAAACTACAACTACGTATGTGCTTCAGCACAGACGTAGTTGTATACGGAAATTGTTTTATATGTTATATATGAATTACTTTCAACATAACATTATAAATATTATGTAAAAATAAACAGATCAGTTAATAAAGTACTAATAGATATCTACAATGTCATATTTATTTTATATAAATTTAAAAACTATTTTGTTGACTTAGAAAAAATGGAACTGGTGTTTCAGTGTGAAATATAAAAATAAAATGTTAACTGCCTGTTACTTAACATGGTTTATGTGTGAAAATCGCAATATGAGATCAAATAAACAGTACAACTTTTAAAGAATATGTGATCTAGCTTATGAAGAGTTTTAAATATGTATATTATAATGATTATAACCATCAAACATTCCAAGTTTTTAGTAAGATATATTCACCAATATATTATGAAAATAGCTCAATTGATTAAATATTACATATCCTTTGCAAGAACTTAGCCATTTGTCACATACAATGAATAATAGTATTCTAATTACCACGATAAGATAACACTGCAGAGCAATTAATATTCCTAATAGACTGCTATGCAAGCTTGTGGAATAATTACGTGTGTTTTATGCCATGCATTACACTTTCAACAATAAATATAAAATGGTTATAAATATATTAAAACACATTACTTTTTTCAAGTTTCTGTAATGCAGGAGTTGTTTTTTCCTTATTCGGTTATGACACTGACTATCCATGGTTAATAGAAAAAATATATATATATTTTTATATCTTCATTCTTACAATATTTGACTAATAATTCTGGGTGGAGTAACGGAAAAACAATTCCTAAAGTAGAGAAGCTGACGCTGGTATTAATCTTCAATGAGTTTACACGAGATAATACGAGATTATTTTTTATGTTAAAGGGTGCAACCGAGCAGAAGGCCTACCTGATAGAATTAGTACCGTCGCCCGTGGACATCCGCAACATCTCTTGTGTTGCTGATGTGTCGCCACCCTTGATTAGGGAAGAGTGGGAGAAAAAAGTGGGGAAGGGAGGGAAAAGGGTAGAGGTAGGAAAGGCAAAGAAAAGGAAAGTACTATGTACGATGTATCAATAGACATGAATCCGTCTTCAAAGAAAAAGGTGATATACATATCTGTAACAACATAACTCATATTGCATAGGATAAGAATATGGAAAATAATGGCAGAGTGAAAGAATATAGAACTATTTTTTATGTCTACCCAGAACTACTGGCGCAAAATTTTCTCTTCACAAACTATGCATCGAGTAAAATTATGTGCAAAACTGTCGTATAATGTTTCTTCATTTAAAAAAGCTTTTCAATAGTAGTCCTTGAGAGATTTCGTGTTTGTTTTTAAATGTGAAAGGAGTGATGTGAACTATGAACCACACTTCTCGGTCTCAGTTGGCCTTTGGAGAGGGTCGACGTTAAGCCTTATCTTGTAATACTGTTATTACTCTTTTTGCATCGGAAATACAGGTGAATGTACTGTTGCATATAGTTTTTTGCCGATGACATTTTCCTTAATGAAGGATATAACAAAAGATAAAGAAAATGTTGAAAAACTATCAGAACAAATTAGAGACAGCTAGTATAAAATTATCAGAAACAAAACAGAATATTTGTTTGTAACTTAGGTGGCCTTGAATTGTGTATTTCTACCAAATACATGGAATGATATGTTACAAGAGCTCCAGACTAAAATTCTCTTTTATGTTGCGATAATTATGATATTTACATTACTTAGATTGTTGTTAACAAGATAAAAAAGTGGCTCCTTTACGAACATGGCCGGCAACGCATGTACAACATCCCTTGTGTTTCAAATGTCCATGAACGACGGTAACTTCTCACATGAGGTAGGACGTCTGCTCGTTTGACCCTTTGGGATACAAAAAAAGAATTTAGAGATAAGATTGTTAACGAAAAAAAAAAATTACTCCAAAGCTAAAGATCTCTTATAGTAAAAGACATATATCTAATTGTATTCAATCACTAAGAATTTGTTTAATTTTTTTATATAAAAAGAATATTTGAGCAAGTATGGTGGATTTTATTCAGGTCGAGTTATGTAAAAGTCGCAACGAGTATGTACATTCTACGTGCGAAAAGTTAATAGAGAAGGTTTACATTTTTTGAATAATATATCAGAGAGTAATAGTAATTTAATAGTGTAGATATAAGACAAACATTTTTTACCAAAAAATCATCGTTATTCTTTTAGCTCAAAATTAATTCTGTCTTACTTGTTTTTCTTTATAAATAACGATAGAATATTCGATTTTGTTTATTGTGTTAATAATATAATTAAGAAATCATTGCGATACACAACACGTTATATGATATAAAAATATAACATTAGTTTATGTAATAAAACATTAAGTAAGGTTTCCTCGTACTGTTTATTTTAAAAATTTTAAATAAAACCAAAGTAAAAGGAACGGCTTAAAAGTATTCAAAATTCGGTATCAATGAAATATCTAAATTGCGTTTTAAGTTGAAATAAGTTTTAAAAGTTTAAAATAAGCTAAAAACTGCAACTGCCAGGACCAGATTCAATTATTGTAGTAATGAACCCGTTGGCGCATCGCCAGACCTATCTCTCTGGACAGAACCAACTTCTATTTTTAATTAAGCTAATTACTTGTTAACTTTTAAATGTCCGGCATTTGCTTGGCGTGTTACGCTAACTGTTGAGAGTTCAGGTTACAAGTTTGTTAGCATGATTAATAATTTGTTTTTGCCATACTACAAACAGTGTCAAAATTGACGAAAAATATATGTGATTTATGAAAGCAAAATGAAAAACTTTACTTTATTTATAGGTATTGCCTATATAGAGCACTGCCATTTAAAATATTTCCGTCACAACGTGGTGGCATGTTGCAACATGTTCCCGAAAATAGCAGCTACAAACAACACTTTTGTAGTCTTTTAGAAAGTGGCACCCATTTTTAAATATGAATTTTTCATGAGAAAATATGATAACGATTTTACATTTTAAAGGTGTTTTCTGATGGTGGTAAAAAATATACCAAAATTAAATCATTTGCATTAAACTTTTTTGTCATTCTTTACAAGATAAACAAATAAAGTCCTATAATATTCAATATTAAATAAACTTGTTACTATGCATATTATAAATATGTGTTTATCAAATAATAAAACACATTTCCGAGAAGGTCTTCGATGATAATTATTTTACCTTTGGCCAACGCTTAAATTTTAACCTTACATAGTTATCTATATGACGATGCCTAATTCATTAAAGCAAATCTTTCAATAACGTATATTTATCGTAATTAGTAAACCAGAATACAAAATTTATTACTTTTGCTTCTATGTATTTATCCAGGTATAATTTTAATGGTTCCAATTGTTCGTTTAAATTCTATCAAACTTGTATTATTTAATGGATTTTAATGTATGGTATAAAGCACACAATTAAATTCTGCATACAAAAACTTACTTTATGTAACCACCTATAAATTTTCGTATTTATTTTCTAGCAAGTATATTAAAAGGATTTTATATTACAAATGGATGAGAATTATTTTTCCAAGCTCAACATAATATCCATTGCAATCCCTAAATCTGTTTTATCTTTTTTTTCACGTTTTGCAATAAAATATTCAATATACAATGGTCCATACTTTACAATAGCCCGTATGAACCATATCCTTTCAAATCCGACTGTCATTTGTTCTTTTTCCGTGAAATATAAAAATAAACAAAGCAATCTATAGTTATTATGATAAAATGCTCTTTTTTTCTGTATTCGAACACGGTACGCGGTCAACTAGGATGCCGTAATTCTGTCATTTGTACTCCAGCATCATAATCTTCCACATCCATTCCGCATGTTCGGATCGTGTTAATTGTTGGCTATAAATGTAATTTGCAAGTGCAATGAAACGGTCGCAGGTGCAGATAAACGTAGTGTAAAATAATGTTTACGCATGAACAAACACAGATATTACTTTATATAGATAACACTTTAAATATGTCGAGGGTACTTTATATAAGGATTTGCTCTTTTATTTTATCATTTCGTGTAAACTATACTATGTAACAGATAAATTAAACTTCTGCGTAATACCGTCTCCATAATTTTCACTATAACATGAACTATGGGTCGATTAAGGTCCTGTTAAATTATATGCGACCACTTCGCAGACAAGATACAACAACATCATATTTGTTAATCATATGAAAAAAATATAGAAGTTCGAGTAGCAATTCATATAATATACTCCACTTCCTTGAATATATTACTATACATTTATTTGTTTCAATGTAACAAATACCGTTCTCCAAAACCTTAGCATTTACGTACCCTCGTTGAACTTAACATGTAAAACAAATTACATTTCCCAATAATCCAAATGGATGAAACGTATGGCTATGAATAGCAATACGGATAGTCTGATTAAAAAGCTAGGTCTACCCATAGCCATACAAGCTACCTGGCATCGCGCCAAATATTAGGAATTAATTCAGTTTAAAGTGTGCAGCCTGATAGAGTTAGTACAAATAATTTAAAGCGATTATGTTAATACTAGCTTTTGCCGCGACTCCGTCCGCGTGGAGTAGTGACTTCCGGCAGATTTTTGGTTCTTCCCACATAGTTCCCGTTCTTGCGGGGCTTTCGAAATGGTCGAGTTCCCGTAGAGTTTTCAGGATAAAACCTATGTTTTTTTAATTCACAATGAAGTACTCTTAACCAACAACATATTTATTTGTTTATTTGAATAAAGATTTTATAAAATTATTTCGACCAAATTAGGTACCATAAAAACGATTTTTGTGAGTTAATCTTAAAAGATAGAGATGTACTGTCGCGGACTGTTTTTTAGATTATTAAAAGAGCTATTATTCTTTAGTACATATTTTTGTGTCTCTTGAACCGGTTTCACGGCGCACGCAACGGAAGGCTTCAAAGATGAAATAATTTCTCCCGTTTTTTACACATTTATCACTATATCTTTGCTCCTATTGGTTGTAGCGTGATGTTATATAGCCCACAGCCTTCCTCGATAACTGGACTATCCAACAAAAAAAGAATTATTCAATTCGAACCAGTAGTTTCGGAGATTAGCGCTTTCAAACAAACAAACAAACTCTTCAGCTTTATAATATTAGTATAGATATACGTACTAGATTAAAAGCAGCACTTGTTTCGCATATTTTAAATTTGTTATCGTTTATATTTTAGTGATTGTTGTGATAGAACCGTGTGTACATGTATACTACGTATATATTATATATTTCTTACAATTATATATCAATACATAAATATCAAATTTATAAAAAAGGTATAAAACGTAAAAATAATAAATAATTGTTGCACTTTTTTTTCATTTTTTAAATACACCTGTCTTATAACCTTAAAAATCAGATTATGCTCTATAACAATATAAATTGTGTACATTATTTTTAGTAATAATGCAATTATAGAAGAGTACAATCTGGTTTATTTATGTGTTCCAAACTGATGAACTGTTAAAAAATACTATGATATTCAAAAAATCCAAAATCTCCATAAATTTAGAATCAGAGCAAACCAAATATAAATCCATAGCATTTAGATTAACAAACAAGTAGGAAAATGCAACGTGAAATAATAGATATAACAGAAATAATAGAAATAATCACAGTCGAGTGTTTGTACCCACTCTGTATGTAAATAAGCAGCCGCGAGCGAGGGAGGGTGTCTAATTTACAGAAAACAACGTTTTCTGACAATGACTACCATATAATAATCCACCTACATATATGTGAAATCATTAATTAATGAACATATATATATGAATAAAAAATATATACTCTAAAATATTTACAAACTCATCAACGATCATATATTAATTATATGATAGATTAGCAATTGTAATTATACCTACGAGAAAAATCAGTCTTTTTGTTATGATAATCAAGTGTAGCATCTGAGAGTTTTTATATATGTAGGTATAATATAAAAACTGAATGGAATAATCTTTGAGTAAGGAGTTAACCGTGAGAGCAATCCCAGGAGGTGAGGCAGTGAGATTATTATTGTCTTTCATAATAAACAAATGCATTTTCTTGACTATAAAATGCAGCAAACTTTAATCCTATTTCCTTTATTTAGAAATAAGTTCAAGCAATTTTGACTTACTTATAAAAATATACAGTCGATTTTTCTTTTTCAATATTAGATAATAAAAGTGATAATCCTTTGCACAGTCAAGTTTCCCATTTTTTGATTAATTTATAATCTCCTAGTTCCTGCCCGCGACTTGGTCCGTGTTCATTTAGGAATTAATAAAATATATATAGCTGACCAGGCGAACTCTATTTCGCTCTATAAGCCATAAAAATAAGAAATTGGAATTTATTATGTTTTTTGTTCTTTTTCAACCGAACAGAATTAACTTTCGTATGTCTGTCTCCCCCTGCTAAGCTATATCAGATATCTCCACCAATTTTCAACCACATCCCTAAAGCCGTTCTTGAGTTATAAAGAGTGTAACTAACACAACTTTCTTTTATATGTATCAATGTATCCAGAGAACCATAACATTTTTATGTTTTCTATACATTATCCAGTTATTGATGAATGTTTAATAAATCATATCACTTCTGTAGGATTCGAAGAAAGGGAACAAATCCAAAAACTCTTATAACTAATTTACAGTATAAGGGACATAAAAGCGACAATAAAGAAATATATGTATGTATTCAGTTAATATAATATTTGAATCTATTCAAATTTTGGCTTCAATACAATTCCATATTGATTTACTTGTAATGCCTTTATGACACTAGTAACTGATTTCCACGCTAGCTTATTAGAGAATTTAGTAAACACGTATGTCTTTGTGAGTTTACATTTTTAAAGTAATTTTCTTCCAAAGATTTTACTCATACATCGATTTGATATAATACAAATTAAGAAACTGTTGATTTTTATTTGAATTTACTTTTCTATCTTCACAACGTGTTTTGACTTTTAATTTCAATTTATATACTACATTTATATTTTTTTCCTTACGTATTGTGTATCCACGGCCTTATTCATATAAATTGCTTTGTATAAATAGGTTACAAATAACATTCTGTATTTATTTCTCGTAAACTTTGCTTATGGATAAATAATACACATCTTAGTTTTATTATTGTAGTTAAATTATAAAATTTATGTTGGAGAGCGAATAACAATACGATAGAAGACAAACATTGTCAGAAAAATTTATAAATATTGTTTGATTTGTCCTGGTTAATTTTTATTTTAAAGGTTATCTCCAATTAATTAATAAACAGAATTACTGGTTTATTAAGCAGTGTGCTCTGGAAACATTATTAAATTGTTAAATTTAAAATAATCTTAAATATAAATGTTAAAATACAAATTTTAGAATAATTGATTATATAGTAGGTCTAAAATCTCTTTTATCTTTGTTAACTACTACAGATAACTAGTACAACTGTAGCATTGTTTTTCTTTAACAGTGTCTTCTTGCACCCTCTAGCTAAAATTACAACATGTCATTGTTGTTAACAATTACCGTCTCGTCTATGTCAAAACGTGTCAAGCGTTATTCATTCCTTAATTTTAGTCCTAATAATCTAAAGGTTATAGGATATAACACAGTACAGTAATCCTATGCAAGTGAAAATGTGTAAACAAAATATACCAATAATATTATTGTGCAACTGAAATTTAAACCTGCCCCTCAATCTAAATATTTTAAAGTATCTTTATATTGGAAATAATGCATTAAAGGGATGCCAAAATGAATGACGTCAAAGGATAACCCATCAGTTGTTATTTGCACTTCCACATAACTTATACCCGAGATAATTCTACTAAAAGATTTTTTGAAGCCAAATTTAAAACGTCAGAAAGTGAAGAATGAAAATTTACACTTATAAAAAAAAACATTCAGATTGAATATTCCTTTACATCTAAAACATATAAGGATCAGCGACTATAAAAAAATAAAACGTATTTTGAAAACGGCTTGTTTACAAACAAATCAATTAAAGCGGTTCAAAAACAAAAATAGTTGATAATAAAATTATGTTTTGTTCAGCTAAAAGTAACTATAACAGTAAAACCAATTTAAGTATCTATATAATACTCAAATGTATCGCAAATAAATCTTGAGAAGTGTCTTCTTATGTATATGATATATATACATTGGCAATGGAATCTCGTCTTATTTTATTCAATAGAGATCTTATTTGATTCTTCTTATATTTTGTTCATATTAACTTATATTTATTTACATATCGATATCCAATCGAAGGATATGATTCATAAAAGTATTGCTACAATAATGTTACACATGGGAATCCATTACTTTATAATAAATTCAAGAATTATCTCGCGAACGAACGCGGATGAGAAAAAAGGCACTCACAGGCTCGCATTTACAATTCGAAACGGCTGAAACTTTCCTAATTGATTGTTTCAGACCGTCTTAAGCCGCTTACAGAGGGAAAAATGTAAAAGGGAACTTTTTCAATCAAGTGCGTAGGCCCTAAGATTGTGCTGAACTGATGGCATTAAAAACAGTTCATTACACACTGGGCGTTTATTTTTAGTTTCTCTCGCAATTCTTAAAATATCGAAACATAAATTAACAACAGTTTTTATATGATGTTATGACGTCAAGTTATTACATAAACAAGAGTTGGGATTAAGATAGTTGTATTAAATTGTAAAACGATTTATTCATATTTGCTTTGCATGACCAAAAATGACTTATTTAAAACAAAACCTTAATATTGTAGTTGAGGTTTAAAACGGAATATTATTTTACCAATTATTTTTTGATTATAATGAATCGCCACAACCTTTGTGAAATATGATCTTAAATAAGTAACGATGTAAAACAATACTCGTATCTAACAAATTACTTTCTATTATATTTAAATTGAATCGAATTTTGTATTTACTTCACGAAAATTTCTTAATAATGTTCGTATGATTATTATTTTAAACTCAAAAAACATTACAATTCAGTATTAATTTTATTAATATTTGAGATAAAATATTTTATTTATTTAAAAAAAGACAATTCTATAAAACGCTTCATGTTTCTCGTGCCTAATTATCCCAATTAGAGGATAAGGCAGAGTGAATTCGCATCCCCTATTGTTTATTTGAGTTGGATTCATCTTGGTTACTTTCTTAATTGGAAGTTACTGATCTTTTTCTATTAATAAAATTCTGGTATAAACCAAATTCTTTTCTGGATAAAGATATTACCATTCGGTCTCCTCGTTTCAACATTATTTTCTTGAAAAACAATATTCAGTAACAGCATGGCACAGGACAACATGACATTTAATTTAATTTAATTTTAAGATAAATAAAAGGAGGTCAAAAAGTGAAATTTCGTTTATACTTACACAATTTAGATACAAGTGACAATTCCTGATGATACCTTAAACCTAGACCCATTTATTTAAATTTTCTGGCGCAAAGCTGTTACACTGAAAACTACTTTATTACTCATAATAATAGATACTATATTTCTCTGTTTAAAAAGACAAAAAATCAAGGAAAATTTTCTAAGTGTAGTCAGTCACTTTGTTTTATTCTCGAAGGGCCGCCATGAGATAGTCTAAGTTTAAAAACTTGTTATCTCGAAGGTTTTTGTACATTTAGAATTGTATTTAAGTGAACACTCATTCTTTTTATACTTACAGTCATTTATTTCTGCCTTCAAAATGAAATTAGCCAATTAAAAATAAAATAATCATAAATGTATGAAGACTTTTAAAATAGTTTAACGTTCAATTTTAATTAGTGAATTATACATCATTAGGAACTTATTGAAACTTAAATATACATAATAGATATATCTGTACATAAGGTATGATAAATAATATGATGATTCATATTTCTCCTCCAAAGTAAACAGAATATATTTGTTATTTTTAGAACGCAACATTTGCATGTAAAGTACTGCATGCTCTTTACGAATTTACAATAATGCACTTACGAATGTCACTTCAATTTCAAACGCCACTTAGTATGAAACCCTGTCATAAGCTTTGCTTATATTTTGTTTATAAAATTTTCCAACTTTATTGAGATTAAACAAAACTGTTTGTTAAAAAAAAACTTCAGACTTGCTTTCAACTTATACGTTCACAGTAAAAACTTTACATTTTAACATCGGCAAGGAATAGAACTATATTGTAAAAATATACTTTTATGAATAAAGATATGATTATAACTTACAAAAAATGAAGATCTATAAAAAAATCGTTTCTTATTAAATTACTGAGACCAAATACTTTAAATATAAAGCTAACAATAACTTGTATAAACTGTTGGGAGTTACATAAATTAATTAAAAGCATTTCGAAGAGCAACATGAGTGACTTGATAGGACTAAAACCACAGTCTAGTGGTTTAGTCCTTGTTAGGAACAATATTAAATACCGAAACAAGCTCGCAGTTCACAAATTGAAGACAAGTAGCGGTGTGAAGGAACTTATACCTCGTAATTTGTATGACTAGGTTTCATATCAGAGTTCAAAAGATATCACAACTTGTGTAGAGTCTGAAACTAGAAAATATATGTCATCCAAGTATTACCATATTCTAAAAGAAGTGGTTACAGAGTAAACATATAGTGTAGTTTATTTATAAATAAAAATATATACCGAATTATTTATTATTGACTTACATCTTTATAGTTCCATATTTACAATTAAATCGTCATGAACTATTAGACATTGAACATAAAAAGAACACATTATGCATACAAACAAAATACTACAAAACGCTAAAAAAATATCACTTTCACCAGAAATTTGTTCCACAGTACTACTCGAAACATGATGCTATGACTCCTTTGTAGTCTGAAGGATCGCGGTCCCCATCCGTCAACGTGATGCATACTTTTTATACGTTACTTTTCCTTGGTAGCACCTTATAGTTCTTATTGATATAGAAATAAGAGCTATATTCATATAGAAGCATGACACAGCTCTGTTAAGAAAACATATGTCACGGAGTTGAGTTGTCACTCACGATATTTAAAAAATAATAACGTTCAATGAAGATTAGTACCATGCATATATTGAATAGAAAACCATAACGTTTCAATTTACTGTATACTGGTAGTATAATAAAGGTAATTATATTTATTACAGAACTCAATAACTTTATATTTAATTGCTTTGAATAAAAGGCAAGATGTAAATAGTTATTTCATAGAGCATTTGCTTAATATCATCACGTATCGTTTCTGAGAAGAAATAATATTAAAATTACCATATAATATGTTGTGTTATTAAAATTACCTATATAAAAATATGTATTCAATTAAGGTTTTTTGATAAGATTGTTTTCTCTGTATTCATTTACTTATTTGTGTAATATATATTTCTCTTTAAACGCTTGTTTTGACATCTCAACATCCACATACTAACTTATTTGTTTTCTCACTACTTAAATTTATAAATCACTTTGTTATTGCTTCCAATTCTAATATATTATATTCTAATAAATAACAGTTATAAATAATTTTATTTATCTCTTAAATACAATTTCATTTTAAATGCTCGGTATGATCTCCAAAAACACCTTTTCTTTCCCTTAAACGTGCATCTATTTTCATCTAAACAAATCTCCAAAACATATAATGTATATGTATAATAATCCATTTATTTGCCTCCTAACGAAATTATTTTCAAGCTCTGCTTTAACATTAAATGATATTTGTCTTTAATTGGAAGGTCTTATAAGCTATTTCAAAAATCAGAACATTATTTCATGGATACTATAAAGATTTTTATTACTTAGTTTATAAGTTATTCAGGATTATGTTTAATTTAATAACATACAAGTAATCTAAACTAATAGGTAACAAAATAGCACATAAAGATTCACAGTAATAAATTTGAAGTATTATTTTTATTAACTTTTCAGGACTAAGCGGAATATAAATTTTAATTAATAAAACATTAAAATTAAATGAATGGTTTATTTAAATAAGTCTATAATTTATAAGATAAGCTCTCCGTTTTATATCATAATGACGGTTTATGTTGAATTAGAGAAATAAAATAAGAACGAATTTGTCAGGTGCTCTACTGAATGTTTAAAGTTAAAAACAACTATTGAACGTATAAAAAAAATATTTTGTACGCAATAATTGTATATAAATTTTATATTTTACTCATACTTATCACACAATTATATGTAGCCCTAGAAAATATTCTAAGGGAATTTGATTTGATATTGAATCACATATAATATTTTCTTCACAAGAGGTTATTTTTAGAAGGGAAATTTCATTATACTACCTATAAAATATAATGTAATGGCTGCGAAGTAACGTTCAAAATGGATTAGAAATATTAATAAGTTTCAGAATAGTTATAATCTTATGATGATTTAACACTTCGAATTGCTACAGAAATGTTATCCTAACTACGTAGATGGGATAA
Organism: Danaus chrysippus; assembly: GCA_916720795.1. Lineage (NCBI taxonomy): Eukaryota > Metazoa > Arthropoda > Insecta > Lepidoptera > Nymphalidae > Danaus > Danaus chrysippus. The sequence goes on along the minus strand of CAKASE010000082.1, from coordinate 11,479,784 downwards.
CATTGGTGATTATTTATCATGAATGTAACATTTACGTTGCTATTAACATACGTACAAAATGTTATCTGAAGAACTTATTCATTTACAAATATGTACTTAGCTGGGTTACACACAAATGCATACACACACACAGAATCTTTCGTGTTCATCATTGATGATTATTTAATTACATTTATTTCAACACACATTAGTCATTTAGATTCATCATTAACATTAGTTTATTTAAAAGAATTTGAGATGAAAGGCTAGCGCCAAAAAGATTGTAAGAATACCTTTATAAATTATTATCTATATAAAAAAGAATACGTAGTCAAATACATCGTATAGATGTAAAAAAAACCAGAGAGGGTAGTTTTTGTGAAAACTTATTAAATTACTTCTTTATCAATTATTCACAACATAAGAAAATTTTAAGAAAACGTATATAGCCTAGAAAACTGACATCTACAATCCCAAAATACGTTAGCGACGGGAGTCGCGTACGGATCCTTAGGGACTTAATAATTTGCGTGGCAAAGAACAGTGATGTCGGATACAGAAAGAAAAACCTCTCAGTAGAAACAAAACAACTTGTGTTTTTGTTACAATCTTAGGCTGAATTTCTTCATATTTTTCTAAGTATCACTTTATTTACAGCACCGTAAGCTAGTCATTTATTTTATTTACTAATTAAAGAAATACCAATATAGTAATGAAGAACACAATCTTACATGGGAAAAATTATTCTTTGAAGGACAATAAAACAATCGACGCAAGCTAGATTATACTACTCCAACATATAGTACTGACATATAATTTCAATACGTTTTAGTACAACTATTATATCATGCTAAAACAACCACAAAAAAAGAATTGTAATGCTAAACATAAAATGTCAAAGTCCGCGTCCTCTTTGTTCCAGCTCAGAGGTAGTATTACGATGGGAATACTTCGCTTTCATATTTCAGATGCAACGTCAAGGAGTGAATGTTTTCCAAGAACTGCGACTGACATAACGGAGCAAAGTAAAAAATTTCTTTTCGCATCACATGCAACACACGAGAGGAGAATTAATTTTCTTTTTTTCATATAGTTTTATACAGCGTGGGATAACATATAGAGAAACAGTATTTAGAATTTTTTCTTTGCTGGGACTGTAATTTTTTAAGTTTCTTCCGTATTGGACAATAGCTTCGTTTTGTATTTCACCATATATGTATAATAGTGCAAAACAATACTAATTAAAAATTTCATGTCAGATGCGTGTTTTTAATTTAATTACGAATTTTATACTTTCGAAATAAAAATAATTTGCCATGAGTTCAGTGATGTAATATCAATTTACCAATAAGTAAATAGCTCATTTCAATAAAAAACATTTTAGACACAAATTTGTTAATTATGTATTCTGAAGCGTCTTGACATTTATTAATAATTTTCATGTTAAATCGCCCTCATTCAGAATCGAGATTATGAGAATTCTCGTCCCAAAAAAACAAAGCTTAATAACAATATTGTTGCCTTTTTATAAAATATTTTCTGATATCACTTTTATTATATTATACCAAACTAAAATTAAACATTGACGATAACCTTTTATAACATTGAACTGAAAAGCAGAGAGAAGTTTACCATCCTACTTTTTTGCCTTATGAATTAAGTAAAATAGTAGGAAAAAAGTTGTATTATACCAAAGAGATATAGAAATAGAATATTTGATTAAAACTACAATGTAAAAGTAGTTTCCTTCACATCTCACACAACGTACAAGAATCAATATACTTTCAATTTTTCATTCCACGCTCCCAGAACAAATTGGTTGTCAAACCAGATTTGAACGTGATCTTTTGAACTGGGATAGAATGGTTTTAATTTTGTAACCATTATATCTTCACATATTTTATTTAAAAAAAACGTATACTATTCTCTATTACTAAGTTTGAAATATTAAATTTTGTAAATTTAATAAAATCCAAAATGTAAAGTAAATTTTGAAATAACGAAAACGTATGTTAACTGAACGAATTTTGAGAAATGACTTGAATTCAACTTGGGAGATTTCATTACAGTCACACACCTGTTAAATGAAACTATATAAGTTTGTAAAACCATATTTCTAATTCTTATATTGGTTAAAATTAAATATATATTAAAGGTAAAATGTATTACAAACGTAGCTAGGTATTTATGTATTACTGAAGCACAACACTCTTAGCATTGTACGAACTTCGACAGATGTCTTGGTCGGAATATTTGAGAACTTTAACAATATTACCAAACTATGTTTGAATTTACTATCCGACTGGAATTCAATAGTGGATATTGACGTTTAATATTGAGTTGCAAGAAGCGTTCTCGTTTCACTGATTCGTTTAGAAGTAATCAAGAAGAATTAAGTAATTAAATAACAGACTTTTACTGACTTCAAAATGGAACTTAAGTTTTTGGGTAGTTATTTTATATGTACATTACTCATCTTATGTTTCCTATAAGTTCAGTAGGTTAGTTTCAATGCATAAAATAGTAAATTTTCGAAAGAAGAGATTATTAAGACTAATAATTTTCCTATAAATACAGGGTCATCTTCTTATTGGGTATTACGTTACTTAATGATCTAAGTCAGGTTTAGGTATCCCTACTATTCCCTACTAATATTATAAATGCGAAAGTAACTCTGTCTGTCTGTCTGTCTGTCTGTCTGTCTGTCTGTCTGCTACGCTTTCACGCCTAAACCACTGAACTGATTTTAATGAAATTCGGTACAGAGATAGAGTTGACCTTGAGAAAGAACATAGGATAGTTTTTATCCCAGACTTTTGAAAGGTTCTCTTGGAAACGCGATATAACCGAACTCCACGCGGCGAAGCTGCGGGCGGAAAGCTAGTATCAATAATAAAGAGACTTATCATAATTTTGAATTGTTTATAAAATACAACGACTGTATTTTTATCCATTCTTCTTAGAATTTAAAGTTAAAGAGCCTTCTTGAAATTGAAAGATAAATTAAATTTTCTTATGCTATGATTTCGAAAAAAATTTTTTTTGGTAAAATGTATTATTAATAATACTTTTCAAAGTATAATACCTATTAACAATAATACTAGCACATACATTTTTATTCTAAATATAACTTATACTTTTCTTGAATATTAAACTTTAAAATAATTTTTGTTTTAGAGAGTATTACAACTTTAACAACTTTACTGTTACTTAAAACGCTATAAGAATTCAAAAGTTAACAGTTCGACTACGACGGTAACATAAAATAATAAAACTGGAAACTTAATACATATTTACTATTATATATAAGTACATAGGCTGACAGACCCTGGCTAAAGCTGGAAAATTGCCAGGAAGAAGAAGATAAGTATATAGGCTGACAGAGATGGCTTTTCGAAGCGATTCTTTCACCTAGCTCTCATATCTTCTAACAAAATATGTATTTCTATTTTTAGACGTAGAATTAAGTCATCCATCTCAAAAAAATTCCTTACTTTTTTATGGTTTCAAATTAAAAAACTGAGAAAGACATCGTTCTATAATAAAACTGACTACTAAAATTCGGTCATAATATCTAACGAGAATAACCCTTAAATATTCCGTCGGACATCAAAGAGCTGTGCCAGAAATTACAATTTCGTGACTTCATCTGTAAAAAAAAATAATTGCTTTATCGTTCCGAGCACCCGTGACGCGATATAAATTGGCCAATCAGTACGTGACATTTTTTTAACGTAGTAAATCGCTTTGGCGTAACGACATACGTCCTAATTGCTCATTATAAATGTATATGTTCAATGAAGCGTAAATGTTTTTTTACATTCTAGTTATACGTGTGACGATTTCATTATTGAGATTAAAAGGTCTATATTGGATTTGCATTTTTTATTAAATCCCAAATATTAACCATTTTCTTAAACGAAAAACGTGTTAGGTACTGGACTTATTCAAACTGTACTCGCAGTACCTGAGCATCGTGGTTAAGATATTTATGTTAGTATGTAATTTGAATGCTTAGTATGTAGTAGTCAAGAAACTTAATTATGATCAAGAGTTTCAGTCCCACTTAATAGTGATTTTTCTTAGTTAGATTAATGATTCTATGAATCTGTAACTGCGTATTAGAGCTAGTCTCTATAAAGTAAATATTAAGTGTTAATTTTAGTATACAGAAAAAACCAGATAAAGTGTGATTATTTGACCGATATAATAAGGTTCCTCCCTTGGGAGGTGAAACGTTTCGGATGTTGAAAATATTTTTAATAAAAAGACTTTGACATCTAAAGCAAGTTAGGTACTTAATACTGGGATCAATTTAAGTAGGATTTTTTTTTTAATAATATGTAATAAGCATTCACAAATAGTTTTAAATGTTTTAATTATACCCTCGCTGCCTCTATGAAATACAGAATTCTTGAAACAATCTAGCAATAAGTTCAACAAAAAAACAATGAGATATAAACTATAAAGCATATGGATCATCTTTTATGTAAAATTAAGTCCAAAAGAATTATTTTAATCGGATACACTAAGGTAAAAAACAACAAAAATATCAAATATACGTCGAACTGTACCAACATTTAATTTATTTTACATTGAAGCTTTAAAACCTTTATTGCTTAATTGGTTTTGTACAAAAACACTACGCTGCGGCCATATCGCTTAAAAATATTTAAAATTTCGATGGTAACAGTTTTTAATATAATCTGCTATTTATTAAATCAAACGATCATGTGTACGGAATACATGCTGAATAATTGTTACAAGGTTTTATTAAAATAAATGATTTTTTTTTATTTTATTTGAACCAAATCTGTAAATATAAGATGATAATTTAAATTATAAAATACGTAACGACATTAACCAAGAGATAAAAATGAAGCCATTGCCAGCTTTCTAGTCACTAACACAAATTATTTATACAACTATTACAATCTTTATTTATACTGTGGCTCTAATGATGACCTGTATAGATGTAGGTTCCAAGTTAACTTTACATTCTCCTTTTGTAACGACAGCTCCCCCAAAATTTACAATATGTTAAAAAGAACAGATTCCTAAGGTTACTATAAATCAGAAATTCACAAAGATTTAAGATAAGGAAGGAAAAAAACATTTTTTTAACAAAAGAAACATCACCAACATACATGCAGCTAAGTACTCGTAGGTATAGTTTTCATATTGGTTAATATTATCTTATTATGTAAATAGAATTTATCCACTTAAAATACATTAAGCATAATTTTTTTACGGTATACCGACCAAGGTAAATATTTTTATGAAAGCAACTAAATTAATCGGCTACAGAGTTGAGGGAATGGTTTGCGGGAAGCAATGACTTTCACTCTTACCATGTAGGCAGTAGCTTTTAAACACATACAAATATTTTTTTAATACTAGACGACCTTTGATCTGACGTATTTATATGGAAAATAAGTAGCAAGTAGTTTTGTTTCAAGTCACAATTTCTGGAAAGCGCCGCTAGTAGCGGCCAGTAGATAAAGTTTCTGTATTTTTGGATAGATAACACTTTTGCTAAATTATTATAAATCAAATGGAATTATTAAATTTTTCAGAGCAGTCATATTGAGTTATATTAGAGTTACAGTTGGTAAGAATTAAAAAAATTATGTTTTATCTATAGGATATGTAGAGCTTATTAAATTTTGCAAAGTGCTTGACACTGCTATTAGTCTTACAAATAATAAATCTTAATTACAGTCAATAGATATTAGCTCTTAAATTATCAATTTTAATGAGAAATAATACTGAACAAAGACTCCCCGATAAACCACTGAGAAGCAAAAACACGTGTTCTACATCCATTGACCATTGGGGCTTACTCCAAGACCGTCCTACCTTTTAGTTAGGGGCGGAATACCATCCTTTCCCTTTGATTTCAGTGCTTCAAAAATCAACAGATCTAACAAAGTGATACGCCCGTTGCCACTTGTTGCCACAATGTACAATTCCGTCGTACCGTTGAAGATGTACCCTAGTTGTATTGAAGACATACCAATTTATACGATACTTACATCAACAATGCAAGTTTTAAAATTATATTTTTTTCATTGGCTTACTTCTGGAACTGCTGGATCGACGTTGAGGAGACCATCACTGAGGGCAAGTAATGTCAAAAGGAGTAACTAAGTCTACTTTTTAACCACTGAGACTTTGTATAGGTCACATTATTGTTATTCCTCCAACTGCAGGCTGATTTTTGAAATATTTTTTAAAACAAAAACAAATATTAATCCTCTTGTTTCCAAGTGATGATCTTACAAAGGTGGCTTCGGAAAAGCGAAAAAAAAACGTAAAAATGATGGTATGGATCTCAAAGGGAGTGGAATATTATCAAACTGTGAATTTTAGGCATGTTTCTTCAAATTGGATTTTGAATATTTGGGATATAAAATTAGTTTAAATAGTGGAATATTTCCTTATAAATTGTAGCTTAATAACATTGGAACTGTTCGCTGTACACTTGTTAACAACTAAAATCGACTAATGGAATAAGTCCCAAAAAATAATTACGATTCCTAAACCTTAGGAGTACAAATTTAAACTAAAGTAGTGAAGTTATTCATATAGGATTGAAGTATATTTCTTAAAAACTCTTTTGGTGTTTTCTTTTGTAAACTTCATCGTAAGCGTTTTTGTTAAAATACTGGATTACATTTTAGAAGAGTGCCACATGTTACCAAAATTAAACAAATAAAATAATAGAGGTGTAAATTTTCTATACAAATAATTGAAATAGATACTCCTCTTCCCCTTGGACCGCGGAAGCGTTCGGACGTGTTCACTGTGTTGATATTTGTGCGAAATTTTAAAATTTAAATATAAAAACTTTAGTTGAATTTCTTGGTTTTGAACCTGTGTCGTGTCGGCGTGAGTTCGAACGTGTGTTGCTGACCGCTACACCAAACGTCCGGGTGACGTCACATCGTAATCTTTGTAATACATTCGACACAAGCAACTACATTTTAATTTGCGGGTGTTTCTATGAACACTTCTAACAAATCTTCAGCTAAGCCAAATACCTACAAACAAATGGATCGTACACCGCCTAATTATGTTGCTCAACGAAATAAACGAGGCAGAGAGAACGAATGTGTCCACGACTTCGAAAAGTTTCGTGACAGTATAGAATTAATGATATCAAATATGATGGCCGCACAAAAGGAGGATATAAAGAAAATTCAATCTACACTAATGGAAATAAAGACCGCTAACAGCGATATTCAAAACACGGTGGATTTCCTTGCATCTCAAAATGAAGAGTTGAAGAAGAAAATTGAGCAATTAGAAATACAAACTAGAAAGGATAAAGATTATATTACACTTCTAGAAGACAAAATAGAAGAATTACAGCGTGAAAACCGTAAAACCAGCATCGAAATTAAAAATGTTCCAAAAGTGCACGATGAGTCTAAGGAAATGTTAATAAAGTTATTCTTAAATCTTTCTAATAATATTGGTTGCGATATTGATGAAAGGCACATTAAGGATATTTATAGAGTCCACAGGAAAAATCACACATAAAACGCATATCATAACTGAGTTATCATCCACGATGCTAAAAACAAAGTTCCTTAAACATGCCAAAAATTATAATACAAAAAACAAAGAAAAACTATGCGCCAAACACTTAGGTTTTACAAAAAAATGAATATGAACCAATTTATGTATCAGAACAACTAACAGCCAAAGGGGCCCGCTTGTACTTTTTAGCCCGCGATCTTGCTAAGTCCCGGGACTATAAATTTTGCTGGTCATCCTATGGGAAGATATACGTTAGAAAAAATGAAGATTCACCGATAATAGTTATTAAAAATGAATCACATGTCAATAACTTGATGCAAAAGGAATGACTATACTTAGTAATTAATTTAGTTTTAAGTCAGTTATTTACCTTGTTTTTATTATTTATTTTTGATCGTACGACTAATGTTTTCATTGGTATTAGTCTTTGTTATAAAATATTTTATTCCGGTGTAATTTATAATTTATTAGATTTTTATGTAAAACAGCTATTTCGATTAATTCGATCCAAAATCACACTTTGTAATATGATGTATTATTATAATAAAATAACACAAAACACACTTTGCAATCAACCACAACACAGCAATTTACTTAAAAAAACCTGTGAAAGTAAGGAAATACGTCAAACCCACCGCTTGCTTGGAAATATATTATGATTAATAAACTTCAAATTTTGAATGAAATTGATAATAGTGAATCATCAGTGTCGATTTTTTGCAGTATAGAAGATTTACCCAAACATATGAAATATAAAAACCAAAATTTTACCGTTGTATCCCAAAACATAAGAAGTATTTACCGTAACTTGGACGACTTTAATGTACATTTGCTTTTATTTAAATTTAACGTGGACGTGATAATTCTATCAGAATGCCGAATAGATAAAGATAAACCAATTCCAGGTCTTTCCAACTATAGAGCCTACTGTACAACAAACCACCTTAATCAGAATGATGGGGTTGTTGCTTTTGTTAGAGACGATATCCAAGCTAATGTTAAGGAAGTAATGTTGATGGGTGCTTCCTGTATCGAAGTAACTACGCCTACATTTGTTATTTTGGGTATTTATAGATCACCGTCAAATATAAATGCGGATACTTTTGTTGAATCATTGAACAGCTACCTGGAATTACTTACATCTCGCAGTAATATTATACTGACTGGTGATATAAATATAAACTTGAATCAGAAAACAATGGAGCAAACATTTGAGAGGAACAATAGATTAAATTACCTTAACGTGTTATCTCTTCATGGTCTTCTTCCAGCTAACTGTCTACCAACAAGGGAAAACAGTTGCATTGATCACGTTATCCTCAAACTAGAAAAAAAGTATTCCGCTTTTTCTGCTGTTCTGAATACTACGATAACAGACCACCACATGGTATTTTTATCCGTGTACGGTAATGAGCCTCTTAAGGAGAAAAAACCAAAGAAGGTCGTAGTGAATTTTAAAGAAGCTTACCATAGTTTGACCCTACAAAATAAATATTTAAATTACTTAAATACTTACAGACAAAGTGACCCCAACATTTTGGCTAATCTACTAGTTAAAGTAATACAAATTTGTTTAAAAAAACACACTAGAAGCGTTACCATTTCTAGTAATAGACGTATACTCAAGCCCTGGATGAATGAGGGTATCCTGCGTTGTGTTCGATTACGAAATATGTTGCAGAGGAAATTGCGAGCTAATCCATACGATGAAATTTTAAAAATTTCATATAAAAGATACCGTAATTTTTGTAACGGACGAATAAAAAAGTTAAAAAGAGATTATTTCAAGAAACAACTGGCTATATCAAAAACAGATTCAAAATTACTATGGAAGACGATTAACGCTATAACACAAATAAAAGCGCCCAAAATACCTTGCACCAATCTTCTCAATCTAAAAGAGACTCCTTTACAGTCAGTTAATCAGGTTAACCATTACTTTTCAAGTATAGGTAGTTCTCTTGCTCAGGCTATTACTGTTAACTTACATGCTGTATGTTCCGCTCCAGATATCTGTAGTCCTCAAGTAAATTCTTTTGTGCTATTATGTACAGATCCATCAGAAGTAGAGAGTACGCTTATGAACTTAGATACAAATAGTGCAACAGGATGGGATACCATCCCGACCGCATTCCTAAAAATGGCCAAGGACATTGTTGTTCCTATAATAAGTAAAATAATTAATTTGAGTTTCGAACAAGGTACATTTCCGGAGGCCTTTAAGCAGTCTATAATTACACCAGTATATAAGAGTGGAAACAGGGATGATATAACAAATTATAGACCAATATCTGTTTTGACCTGTATTTCAAAAATTATGGAAAAAATAGTGAATAGAAGGCTCCAGAACTACTTTGACAAATATAATATCATTTCCAAATCGCAGTATGGTTTCCGTAAGGGTGTGTCAACTGAGGATGCGGTCGGCGATCTCACCAAACTAATTGTCCGCCAGGTTGATAAGGGCAAAAAATGTTTGGCGGTGTTTCTAGACCTAAAAAAAGCCTTCGACACGGTGTCTGTGCCTATTCTATTGAGGAGATTGGAGGGTCTTGGTTTTAGGGATAAATCTCTTTCGCTCCTCACAAGTTACCTTAAAGACAGAAAGCAATCCGTCAAAATAGGTGAATTTATTAGTGATACTGTGACTGTTAATTACGGCGTGCCTCAAGGAAGCGTGGTTGGGCCGACCCTGTTTTTGATATACATTAATCAGTTGTGTGATATGGAGCTTGAAGACGGCCAAATTTTTACCTATGCAGATGACACTGCCATCGTATTCGTGGCAGACACTTGGTGTTCTTTAAAGAAAACAGCGGAATTAGGACTTAAAAAAGTTGCAAAGTGGCTAGATGAAAACTTATTGACTTTGAATATCTCCAAAACAAATTACATATGCTTTACGAAAGTTAGCAGCGCTCAACCAAACTCCGATTTTATGATAAAAATTCATAAATGCCCTGACGACCTCGAGTCTGACTGTGACTGCCCTCAAATAAATAAAGTTGCTAGTTTAAAATACCTTGGTGTCATGGTTGACCAAAGATTATCTTGGTATTCGCAACTGGAACTGATGATAACTAGGGTTAGAAAGTTTATCTGGATTTTTAAATCTCTACGGTATGTATGTGCAAAGCCCTTACTAAATAAAGTGTACATAGCTTTAGTACAATCGATCTTGACCTACTGCATTCCTGTTTGGGGTGGAGCAGCTAAGACTAGATTCCTTGAACTGGAAAGAGCTCAAAGATGTTTGATAAGGGTGATGTACGACAAACCATATAGATTCCCTACCACTGCACTGTACGAGATAAGTGGTCTACTTACGGTGAGAAAACTTTATATAATAGCAACAGTATTAAGGGTCCATAAAAGCTTGAAATATTTACCTCCATTAACAAATAAACGCAGGAAGTACACAGTGCCATATAATGAATTTATCAAAAGTAAATTTGCCTCAAGACAATACTCAAGACAATCAATTTATTTGTTTAATAAAATAAACCAGGAAGTGGACATATATTCCAGTACATACTATAATTGCAAAAAAGCTTTAACAGACTGGCTGTTAAAACGTAACTATAAAGAAATAGAATCCCTGCTTGAATACATCACCTAACAGTCCCTTATACATACACAACACACACACACACACACACACACACACACACACACACACACACACACACACACACACACACACACACACACACACACACACACACACACACCGACAAACACTACTCACAACATGCCTAAGCCAACACACTCACAAAAACACATGCTTAGCCTTACGCCTCAGATACTCTCACATCCTCACTTATTAATACTGTTATAATAATACACATTTTAGATAAAATTTTGTTTTTGTATTACCGTGATTGTTATTATTTAAGTTTTAGTATGAGAAAATTTTTATGTAAAGTATAGTATATTTTGTAACTGTTGTCTCGTAGTACTTACCGCTGATTGCATAAGGGAAGAGCGGGGCCTCCTACTACAGGTATTGATATACTTAAAAGGGGGTACCCAACGATGTATAAACAAGTGTACTACTTTGAATGAAATAAATTATTTTTATTTTATTTTTATAGATACACACACAAAAAAAAATATTTATTGTCCCAACTGTGTAGACTTTTTTTTAATAAAACATATCAATAAAACTCTTTAAAATTTTACAAATATAACCGCTTGTTTCTTCCTATAATTTTATATGATAACATTGTTACGGAAATTGTCAATTATCAAGTTATTTTTCTATCCCCATTAAATTCAAAAATATAGACAAACACAAATTAAATTGGAACATAAAGAAAAGTCAAAGGTTCTTTGTGATATCTCAGCGGTAGAACGACGTCTGAGTTCCCCTTTCATGTTTTAGACGCCACGCTAAGGAAGCGAATGCTTGCTTAGTATATATGAAACAAAGACAAACAGAGAATATCCTTTTACATACAAAGTTTTAACAGAGAATTTGAAGAATATTCGTTAAAATTAAATTAAATTTTATTTAATTGTTGGATCGCTGAAAGTTTAAAGTTATGTTAGAGAAGTTTGCTTTTAATTTCACTTCAAAACTAGTTAAAGAATTTCAAAATTAATTAATTCTTACTTCATAAATTATAACTTCAAAAAATAAAGGTAAACTTAGTTTATAATTTAATATTTGCAAACTGAAATTCGAAAGCTTCTCAGTACTTATACCTTGTGTATTGTATGATTTTAATGTTATGATTTTGAAATGTACTTCTTGTAAGAATTGAACATAGATCCTGCTTTTTATAAAGATTAAAACATAATAGAAAGCGTAAATGAATTAATTATTCCAATTATGTCTTCTCCATTTAAAAAATAGTCAAGCATCAATAGTAATTTTAAATAAAAAAGTACTAAAAGTTTAGACGTATTTTTACACATAGTAAAAACACAAACAAAGTCATAGTGTTTATTCCCGTAGAAACAACTTGTACATTGGGAGTAGGGTTAAGAAGTGAATGTAAAATGTGTCCATTTTTATCACTAATTTGCTGTACTCTGCAGTCTTTAATTCCTTATTTGCTCATTTTTCTAAGCTTTTTGCTAACATGCTCTCCAAAACTTGTTTAACTGTCCCTCCTATAAAATTTGTATTTTGTTACCAATGAATCGTACATTTAATTTTTTCACTTCTTATTTTCACACATTTAACAAAAGTATCTGATGTGAATGTAACCAACACAGAGAAGATCTATCTCTGCTGATTTGAGAATGCAAGCGTTTGTTGCGTTTATAAAAAGGAACTACATGGAATACGAATACTTGTGTATCCCAATCTTATTTTTGTATGAGAAGAAGTATTTTGAATAAATTGCATTTAACCTTTGCAGCTGAGAGAAAATGTCTATAGTATATAGTGAGTTCACTATAGATATAAAATATTAGTAAATAACAATTTTATATGTAAAAAACTTACCTTGTGAGTGATCCAAAGTTACAATAACTGACAGACATTTAAAAATATCTCACAGATCAAAAAGCTTTCGCTCGTAGCTTCGAAATACTAGAGCCCAATTAACGATCTTTTTTTAATAAGAGGGAATTGCATAAGATATATAAAATTTTGAAATACATATATATATATATATATAATAAAAATAGATTTCAGAATCATATAATAGCTTGATAATAGCAATAAGTGCTAGATAAAACAGTAAAGCAATAGAAAAATAAAAAAACCTGCTTCAAGGAGTCGGAGGAATTTTAAAAAGGTAAATTTTCAACAGGTATTGTTCTTAGTGGTTGTGTACTTTCTTAAAATATTTTTCAATTAGTTCTCAAGTTAATTTATGTGGATTTAGTAAAAATATTTAAATTTATGAATTGTTATATACACTTAACAACTCCATCTTACATATTAGAAGATATTAATTATTTTCATTAATAAAATATAATTATTTCAATTCTGACATAACGACTACCTCTTTTATTTAAATATATATTCGCTGACGTTACCGCAAGCTTACTGTGAAAACGTTTCAGACATAAAGAGATGAGATCTGTTACGTGTACGTACTGATTTCTGTAATTTGTATTTTCTTGAACTCTAAGCTATATATATCAAAGAAAAAGTAGACAGATACGACTCGATAGATACATTATTTAAACTTCAAAGATTCTTTGAATCTTTCCTATTCACAACTTCAAGTTGTACAGTGTGTAACATTGTCTGATTAAAACTTTGATTATTTTCAACATAGAGAGAAACGAAAGGCTTTCCTATGTTCTTTGTCATAACTTCGAACATACTTTGTTTTTTTTTTTAAGAATGAATTTATTTATACAAAAAATTTATCTATGACAAATTTAATAAATTATATCTACAAAACGTCTATCTAGTAAAATATATGATGATATTTTTCAAAGTCATTATTTTAATAGTTATATTTTATAAAATTGCAAGAGGGCTGTTTGATTTATTTTCTTAAATGTCAAGTGAACTTAGTACCCATAATATTGACCTTTTCGAAAGCTAAATAATATATTTTATAAATAAAAAAATATCTAAACAGATATCTAGTATATTTCTTAGATCTAAGATAATTATTATGCAATACGCATAAAATAAATAAAGTTTAACGACTCAGTTGACGACTTATATAAAGTAACCATGACTAAACTTTATAGATTTCTTTCTATTTTTATATTTAAACTTATTATTATTTAAAATTAAAATAATTCAACGGTAACTGTTAAATCTAAAGCAATATTATAAGTAAAAAAGCACAGGTTACAAATTTGATACTGAAGAAACATTCAGTTAAATCAAAGGAAAACTAATTTTGATCTAATTTGATGAAAACAGTGATATTTTGATGTATTTTGTTATAATGTAGTTTTTTTAGTAACAATTAAATATACTTTTCAGAAATAGAGGTAATTTTTATTATAATTAATTATTTTTTATAAAAAATAATAAATAATATTGAAGTCATCATATTCAAGCTTGGATCACGAAATAATATTCTAGTTTATTTTTTAGTATTCAGGTTTACAAGCCAAAAAATTTATTTCACTATAAACTAGCGACCGTAAACAAGACATAAAAGCATATTTTATTACAAGTCCCGTTTGAGAGATCAATTCCCGAACAAAATATTCACAAATTATAAATATAAATTCTCACATCATTTTCGCTACGACATAAAACTGTTTAACTTGACAAGTTCTGTACATCCCTTGTCTAAATTGTTAACTACTAACGACCGAACTTTGGCCGACACATTATTCTTTTCCGATACCCTTGTGTTTGTTGAAAACAGATTTGGGCCCATCCCTCGAAAGTTTCAAAGTCGATCAGTGACCCACCGATAACTTTAACATCCCACAAATTACTTCTAATTCCTTTTTAAATTTAAAAATGAATAGAAGACTGTATAATAGTGATATCGATGATACAAAATTTCACAAAATTATTGGAACAAAATCAAAAATGAAATAAACCGTGATCTATTTAGATCAAAGTAATAAATTCTTTGTCGCTAAAATAGAAGAGAATGGTTTGCTTACGTACGGCTTCAAAATCCAAGATAAAATATTCCGATTCGTGAATATTGTAGCGGTCTTCTTACTGTGTACCATTTTAGAAAAGCAAACAAAGCAAAACACTGTTATTTGGTTACCACAATAGAAGGCAAACATAAAAATATTAAACTTTTGTAAAATATTCTTAAACATAAATAAAAATATACACTATATATCAGCTGGGTGGTTATTTTTATGTGTTGATATCATAAACAAAATGTTACGTAATTGTCAGTTTTGTTGGAACAATGTTTGAGAATTTAGACATTTTAAACTTTTATGAACAAGTTTTTACTGAAATAATCATGTTTGTAAATTCAACATTTAGTTCATTTTTAAGTTTAAAACTTTTCACTATTCCTAAACTGGGAAACCATTGTAGTTGTTATATATAATGATATTGAATATAGAAGTAAACTTATTAAGTTCTTTTCTGTATCTCATGAAATCCTATGAGATTATATTGTCATATTACTTTTCGTTATTTAGTTCAGTAACTTTTGTCTTCTAAGTCATCGGACGCAACTCGCCCGTTTTAGGAGATCAATATACTTTCAATTTTTCTCCCCACGTTGCGACGCTAAATTGGCTGTCAGACCAGGTTTGAACGTGACAACCTGACAAGGGATAGATTGTTTTTAATTTAATGCCACCAAGTTAACTATTATCATCCGTGATTCTTTCCAGCATAATATTTACCTTAAAAAATATTATATATACCATATATTTTTTGAATACCGAGTCTCTAAGGAAATAGACGTGCAAATTTAAAATAATTGCTACATATTAAATTAAAAGTCACAATAAACTTATTTAAAACTTCAAAAATGTCATGAATATATTAAATAATTTTAACTAAATATTGTACACATCTTAAGTAAACATTTCCGATAAGAACCAACAAAAGATTTTTATTATTGGAATCCTATCAGTTTGTTCACGCTTATTATGACACCAAAGTTACTATATAAGAAACGAGTTATATTTATACTTCCTTTGTTTTACATGCATAAAGCCTCAGTTAATAAACTGTATATTAATATATATATGTATATATACATATATATATACATATATGTGTATATATATGTATATACTCATTGGATTGAAAACACTTTTTCTTATACAAAAATTAGCTCCACATGATAAAGAAACGTGCCAATTAGAAAATCATTGAGTTTTTTAAATCACCCTGTTTTTTTATCTCTATACATAATGTTGCTCATTATTATCATCAATATTTATTGTCGTTTAATGACCCAATCCATGAGATTCTGTACTACAAATATAATGCAAAAAAGCTTTGAATTCTTTTCATTCACTCATTAAACTGTAATAAATAGATAGTCATATGAAGATAATAAAGTTTTCCCCTAATGAAAAATCTCAAACAATGTTTAGTTGCTTTTATTCGATAAAGCGCTTTGTTCTCGACTTCAAATTAGCATATTCATTAATTATTAATTAAAGAACGTTAGTCAAAAAATTTGCATATAAATTGCTCGTTTGCGAAAGAGACTAAGATACTTAGTGATTATTGACAAGCAATGTAGCTCTTTTATAAACTTTATTATAAGATCGACGAATTTGAGTAATTAGAGTGGAAGGTGTCAAGTACCTAGGTATCTAGATGCATTGCCATGCATCGGCATTTATTTATAGCCTATCGAAGTAATCAAATCATAACCTATCAAAATTCTAATTTTTATTTTTTTTTTTTAATTTACGGCCTAAAGAAAATACTATAGAAAATATTACTTATTAATAATGTAATATAAATTAATCTGCTATTAACCATGCTATGCTATTCTATAGTGCACAAAATATATTACCATCATAAAATATATGAAAACATATAAAAATGGAAGACCTATTGAATTAATAGAATATTCTTCAAATTAGCAATAACCAAATTTATCTAAGTAATGATTAGAAAATTAAACGTCGCATTGTTTATAAAGTATTTACACAATTTTTAACCTATTTACAATTTATTTTTCGTTTGATACGTTCTGGTAACGGTATATCGTTACTCTAATATGATTCGTTATAAAAAAACGGCCGCCAATTTTGTGAGCTTGGTGGAAAATTTGAAAGAAATTTTAACATTTCGTGTACCACATATCGTAACACAATCATTGTATAAAATATTTTGAACTAAAAATTACACACAAATTCACAGGCTACTCGTATTTTCCAATTTTTGATATCTTGCTGAAACTCATTACTCAGCAATTAAGACTTATCAGTGGTTGTAAAACACAGAATGTCGATTTATATTTTTTTTTATCTATAGAGTAATTTGAAAAAACAAATGAAATATAATTTTGCAGATTTTGCTGGTTGGAATTCAGCTCGTGTCAATGAAACGAGTTAAGCGATTATGAACTTATATTCATCATTAAACTATGAATGTAACTCATTTATAGATTTCTTCTCAGACAAATTTTCATCTATTTTGTAAAAAAAGTCGCATTTTTTTTACTATAATTTTTTGTGGAATTTAAATTTTGTTTTTTATTTATTTATAATTTTGTATGTTAAGCAAATATTAAATTCATTAAACCAATTCTAATAGTAAAAACTGTGCGAGATTTATTCGTAAGAAAAAGCGTTATAGATATCGTATCCGAAGTCTTAAACGTTTCTTAAAGGTTATCTAAAATCAAACAAAATCCGGTGATAATGGAAGGGACGTTGATTGATGCTGAAACTTTTAAACTAGAAAAAAGGTATTCTCAAACAAACAACGACAAAATAATCTCCCAACATAATTTATACCGTTAAAGTTAGACATCTAAAAAGGTATTGTGTATGTTTTGCTTTGAAAATTCCCTATTTAATAATATATTGATAGTCTTGATGTTATTATACTTTAATGGCTTCCATGTAAAAATTTTCCTTTATGTAAATAATTATTCTACATTTTTGATTCGATTAGTTCTCATCTTTTAGAATAACGAAAAAAAAATCAAACAAACACATGAAGACATATTAACAAAATAAAAAAAAACAATTGACTTTAGAAACTGTATTGAGCTTATTTTGCTATCCACAAAAATATCCTAAGGTCTATTTTATCTTAGTTTCAATTATCCGTAAGTTAGTTGCTCTAAAACGTGGTCTATGGTATACAGACTTCAAAATAATGTGAATTATAAAGTATAAGACCAAAAAAGTAACGAAATAATTGGAATTACTATGTTTGAAAGCAACAGTTAAAATAAAGTTTAATAATAATTATACAAACACATTTATATTATAGTAACCAAAAATGTTTTTCTCAGTAAATAAAAAATAATTATTAATTTAATGATAAATATAATTGCATATTTATATTTAACATTTAGTAATGTAACCCATCTTCCAAGTCTTGCTTAGGTGGTGTGTGTTGTTAACCGATTTTTTTTTAAGAAAAGGGAGGGTTGGGAATAAGGAAGTGACAGGAAGAGGTGGGCATAGGGAAAGGGCAACCAGCTCTCTCATTCATTGAAAGAAATTCAGCCATTAAAGTTTACTTCCCACCGATCTTCTGTGAGAGGGTGGTACTTCCCCGTTCGAGCCAGCCCATGTTCGATCTGTAATTACATAACTACAAGTAGGCTAACATTACTTCTTACATTACATCTGACGAGCTAGGAATAAATACTGGATATGAATACCAGCCCAAAAGTAGTTCAGTTGAGTTAGATATTCGATTTTGATGATATCCTGAGCAATCCTAAATCAATGTCTCGGAGATCCAAAATCAAAAAAATCTGGCAAAAAAATGATGAAGAGAGCCAAGCTAACTTCAAATTTGATAAGGATAGGCAAAGAATGAGAACAAAGACGGTCCTTGCAACGACGTGTACCTCCAAGCAAGTTTCGACAATCCAGTATGCTATGTCATCTGCCAAAAACAGTCTTTGGTAGTATTTAGTAATGGGGTGGAAGATGTTGTTATAGCCATACCCACTCCACCTATTGTCTATAACTTTTACGGTTACGTCATATTCAATATTTTGGAACCAATATGCAGTAATAGAATATATAGTTAGGAAACTCCTTGGTCAAGAAACAAAATAGAAGCCGAGTTAGGAACTCCTTGGAAAAGAAACAAAATAGAAGCAGTGCGCAAAAAGAAACATCGACACTTTTCTGGTGGTCCGTCGTCGAGGCAACATCGCTCATGGGTTTTCGACTATTAATATTGGTTTAGCAATTAGTCTAAGGCTATTTTAAGGATATTACTCTGTAAGTACTTTAATTGTTGTTTAACTGGAGTTAGCAGGTTATCATTTCATTCCTTTATTTACCTTTTATATTTGTTCATTTTAATTAATATCGCATAGTCAAATTGTCAAATGTCTTACTGTTATTTTATTTTTAAAAATCCGAACGAAGTTCCTTAATTCAGAAGTGGGATAAAGATCTCTTTTTCTTATAAATTCTTTGGTCCACCGTATTTTGTTTTCTTTTTGACAATTATGTCTAATAAAATGAATCGTAATCGATCTAAATTAGAAAAAGATTACGCCATGTGAAAAATAGATTGATATCTAGCCCACATAGATACCCTAGGGTGTCCATAGCACGAGTACGTTGTCGTAGATCGAGAAACGAGTCGAGCAGCAGTAAATTTTCTCAACACGCACCCGCATCACACTTACTTGTAAGTGATTCATTGAATGATAATTTGAATAACATTTTAGTAAGACTCAAAGCTGTCGATCAGTTTAAGAATAGTGTCGTAGAGTTACAACATAATTATCAGGAAATGTTGCTGAATCGGTCGTAAGAAATGTGTCTATAGGTCACAATCACATAGTTAATAGTGGCAACGAATCACCAAACGTAAATAGTTTAGTTAACTTGAGCGATGTCTCTCAGACTACGACTCACGATCAAGATACCACTGTTCGCTATCCCGATACTATGTCAGTTTCGTATTTTACCATTATGACAGAAGCCCTTAAGAATCTCGCACTCATAAAATCGCTTCATTATTACGTGTCAATTTTTGATTCTTCTGATTGATTTATTGTGTCTAGAGGTAGATCGCGCAATGATAGTGGACAGTGGAAGATCATGAGTGTTTTTCCCGGGAAGCATCTTATTTAAAAGCCGACGCCAAAACATAACTAAATTCATAGGTCACAAATGGTCGTACATGGATATTTTTAAAACTCATTTAAGACCTCTCTGTTCTCAGAAGTTGGACTCCGTTAACATTTCCTTTGCATGTATGAACACGACATACAACTAATATACGACATACGCTGGGAATGTGAGACGTACATTATAACGTTTACGATTGGTTAAGGATTTATCTGCAGAACTTGGAATTGTAATAATAAACAAACCAACATTAACAACTTTCAGAATAAAATGATAATCCCGCTGCTAAGTCGTCTTAATACGCGCATTTATTAAAACTACAGGAAACTGTGAAGACGCATGTTTTGTCAAGAATAGGTAAGGATTAACTAACTACCAAAATGTAAACATATGTTAACCGAAGCTGGTGAGAAATATCGATGTGGTTCGTGCAGTTGATAGTGCATACCGATTAACATATTTATCAATATTGGTGATCACATCATATCACTGATTTCTTCTGACCTTATTAAATTACTTTCTTGCCAATCCAAGTATACGATGTACATTACGAGACGTTAATGAATACGAAACCTTTGCCACTCCTCACAACACAGTAACTATTGAATTCAGCAATATTTCATTTTAAGATCTAGTAGTAGTACCGTCAGCCTGCATGAATAACGACAGATGTTTTGAATCGTGTTGGAGTAATCTATGTAAGAGTAA
This sequence comes from Danaus chrysippus, assembly GCA_916720795.1. Lineage (NCBI taxonomy): Eukaryota > Metazoa > Arthropoda > Insecta > Lepidoptera > Nymphalidae > Danaus > Danaus chrysippus. The sequence continues at coordinate 11,458,889 of CAKASE010000082.1, read as the reverse complement.
CAACAACAGTATATCACTCACGGGGATCAGTCAGGTTAATCAAGTACTAGCCACCGAAAACTCTTTATATAAAATCCCTCTGCCAGGTAGTAATCTGGAATTACCAATGTTTGTATTGTCGCCTTTCTCGGATTTTCTTGTGTACCGCTGCCACTACAGTACAGTATAGGTGAGATGAATATCAAACTTACTAGTTCAATTCCAATAACTTGTCGCCCATACAATTTGTTTTACAGGAAGATGGTACAAGTTAGCGAAATAATGAAGGATCTCTTAGATAAAGGCGTCATTAGGGAATCTCGATCCCAATATGCCAGCTCAATAATTTCAGTGACGAAAAAGATTTTCGAGCACTTATTCGCAATACAGAGAAGGAAAGATATCCGTTTTCATTTATTGACCATTAAATTGATTTTTTTAGGATGACATAACTTCGTCACCGGCCCTGATATGGCGACTCCATGAAATGAGAATCAGGGACGACTGTATTCACTACACAGGCTTCATTACGTCCGCGTCAGGAGGGAACTACGAATACTGAAAGATGCCATATGGTTTGACAAACTCATCTATTTTTTACAAACCTATTATCAATTAATTATATGCTTCGGGAATTCATTGATTCTGATGACTTGCTCGTTTATATTAACAAAGTACTTCTTCTGAATTTTAATGCTAAAAAAAAAGGTAAAGGTAGAATTCTATTTTTTTCGATCAATATTAAAATAAAATACTCGTTTCTGAATACCGAATTTGAGAACTTAGACAGACATATAAGTGGTGGTCAGGTTAGCCCGAGCGCTAGAAAGGAGGAGGCTCTGCAATTACATCATTACATGAACTCATCTGCAATTTTATTTTTATTTTATTTTGTTTATTGGAGAAAAAAAACAGATCACAGGAGTATAACAAAACAAATATAAACAACAATACAGCATATTAAAGACAAAATACCTGTGTCCTCAAACATTTCTCACCAAGAAATATAACTAAGTAAAAATGAGAGGATGCTTGGGTACGTACCTCACTAATAAATAAATTTGAAAGGCGATGTGTAAACCTAATCTAGTATGTGAAGGGAGCGATGGCGAATGTGCAGAGAATATCCAATACTTAAAACAAACTAAACTAAATTCCCAGTCAATGTAAATGAAAAACAGGACTGCTAGGTGGTTTATTCTTTTTTCAATAATACGTCCCGCAACTTGCTGTGAAACGCGGCAGAGTTATGACGTAGAATATCAACCTGAGAAAATTCGTTATGAGTACGACATATTTTTCGTATTGGGGTGCGTAATCCCGCATTCGTGTATGATCGCGGTACATGAAATAGAGATTAATTACAATAGTGAAATAAGGTCAGGGCCTTAAAATATTTCCACCACAATCTAGTTGGCATCCAGTTTAAAATTGTAATCCAATGTAATGTAATGCTCTTAAATCAGCTCAACCAACCACTCAACGTGTGATGCCATGGAATTTAGAATGGTGCCCAGATACTGGTGCTATAGTATTCGATGGTGAAATTTTTGAACTGTTTTGTCACTTTACTCATTTTCTTTTAACGACTGTTCTCAGAAGCAGTGGTGACAAGTTTCGCGAGACGTCACTTGTCGAGACGGGGACATCCCGCTGGCCTGCAGCTGGTGGAGGTTCGAGACACCGCAGGCGTCTCATTGACCTGCTGCCGGGTGGGAGTTCAAGACGCAAGTCTACTCATCACCACTGGCGTTTGTCGCCTTGGCGTTAGTCGCCTTTGACGTGTGTCGTCAGTTTGCGTTAGTCGCATTGGCGTTTGTCGCCTTGGCGTTAGTCGCCTTTGACGTGTGTCGTCAGTTTGCGTTAGTCGCATTGGCGTTTGTCGCCTTGGCGTTAGTCGCCTTTGACGTGTCGTCAGTTTGCGTTAGTCGCATTGGCGTTTGTCGCCTTGGCGTTAGTCGCCTTTGACGTGTGTCGTCAGTTGCGTTAGTCGCATTGGCGTTTGTCGCCTTGGCGTTAGTCGCCTTTGACGTGTGTCGTCAGTTGCGTTAGTCGCATTGGCGTTTGTCGCCTTGGCGTTAGTCGCCTTTGACGTGTGTCGTCATGTGCGTTAGTCGCACGGGCGTTAGTCGCCCTTAACGTTTGTCCTCAGTTGCATCAGCCGCCATCAGCGTTGGTCGCCACTGACGGGAGTCGCCACTGACGGGAGTCGCCACTGACGGGAGCCGCCAGTGATGGAAGTTGCCGATTGCGTGAGTCGCATTGGCATGAGCTGCACTTCTATGGTGTTGGTAGCCCTTCAAAGGCGTGAGTCACCCGACAATGGTAATGTACTGTGGGGATGTGAAATTGTTGGGATACCGTCGATTTCACACCTTTTTCTTTATTTTCACTTTATCTGTCTTGGATGCCGTTTAGCTTACATTACTTTGTTTATTTGAAAAACATTTGGACACTACACTCATGCAAACAATAATGTTTCCGATAGTAATGGTGATGTTATTTCAAAATTCAGGATGACAAGGTGCTTCGGCCGGATCGTCTATGCCAAACCTTGAAGACGAAGATCGGGAAGGTGGCGCAGTAGGTGAGGCTACTACTGAAAAACAGAGAGAATGTGGCCGAGGACGACCAAGAGTCAGGAGAGGCCGAGTTAGGAAACTCCTTGGTCAAGAAACAAAATAGAAGCCGAGTTAGGAACTCCTTGGAAAAGAAACAAAATAGAAGCAGTGCGCAAAAAGAAACATCGACACTTTTCTGGTGGTCCGTCGTCGAGGCAACATCGCTCATGGGTTTTCGACTATTAATATTGGTTTAGCAATTAGTCTAAGGCTATTTTAAGGATATTACTCTGTAAGTACTTTAATTGTTGTTTAACTGGAGTTAGCAGGTTATCATTTCATTCCTTTATTTACCTTTTATATTTGTTCATTTTAATTAATATCGCATAGTCAAATTGTCAAATGTCTTACTGTTATTTTATTTTTAAAAATCCGAACGAAGTTCCTTAATATATTTATTAATGCTCCATTTACTCAATATCTATTCAATTGAAAATTGTTCTTAAATTGAATATTTTTTCAGTTTATCTTGGATGATAAAGCATAGTTAACATTGTTAAGTCATATTATATCCAAAATTTATGCATAGCCGAAATCTCAGACTAGTTATTTTAATGAGCTTTTACAATATTATGGACATCAAATAAAGTCATTTGCTAAGAAATAAGTCTTGATTATAAAAAATATAAAGATCTTTACAGAAAAAGAAATTTTTAATAGAAAAATGTACTGAAACAAAAAAAACATTTCGTACTTTTAATTCTGGCTAAATTCTGGCTCTGTCCTGATTAAGGTAAAAAGAAAGACTTTTCTCATTAAGCGTACACCATTAATGTCTCTTGAATGGTATTTATGTGAGAAAATATATGAACAGTGATTTCACTATGTATCTTTTGTTTTTAATTAACAATTGATGTATATTAAAAATGACATTAAGTTAGAATATACCACAGTAACAAGACCGTCATTATTTTCAAGATATATTAATATAGAGTAACTTGGCCAGAAATATTGAAAATAAATCAATTACTATGCATTATATTGTCAGTGACATAGAAAAAAATAAGGTTTTTATAAAAGGGAAATTTTAAAGTATAATTTTTTTGTATCCAATCTCCGCTGGATCTTACGAGTGAGTAACAAGTTGCACTTCGTGCTTCAAAATCAGGAGTATACGTTTATAAAGACAGTTTTATTTAAATTAATTTTTATTACGTCAAATTAATTATTAATTAAGGTACATAAATATACAATCCAGTTCTTTAACTGATAATATTGTACACTTTATTGTAATTAATTTAAGTTGAACATTGAATTTTTTGTGTACATATATTTTGCAGAATTCAACAGATTCCCGTATTGTTTATCTTCTCAGAGACAAACATCTGACATAAAAGCTAGTTTGGAAAACACAAATTAATTTGTGTGTTTAGTTTTGTCGTGGAAGTTTAATTTGTTTCTCTATATAACCTTTTGTTTAATTATTTCCATTGAGACAGTTTGTTTGATAAACAAATTATTTAGCCCGATTTCTCAAAACATACCCACTTTTTTTTAGTCTTTGTTTATTTTTGATCCAATACTTAAAATACATGATTATTATTATTAACAGTAATAAATATTGTCAATTTTCATTTGGAATAAAATGTTTAGACAAGGTGACAAACAAAAATACATTTGAACTTAGTTTGTTTTCATCTTATATTTATTTGTGGACAATATCATATAAAATTTCAAAACCAAATTCAATATCGTCTTCTCAATACCTTAACTACTCTACTGATATATACAAGTCATATAGCTTTGTGAAACTATTACACATACGAGTGAAGTTAGTTAGTGTATTGTGAGAACTTGAGTATATCTGAGTTTGGAATAGTTGAAACTTTGAAGTTACTATATACGTTTAAAAAGTTTGTCATTTGGAGTTAGATCATTTTAAAGAATAAGTTCAATTTGATTAGTATTAGCTTACCTTTAACTTATATAATTTCGCACAAAACAAAAAACAGAAGAACATAATTGATATTTCAGACAATGCAAAATTGTTTTCATTTGAGGTTTCGATTCACATAAAATTAATACAACTCAAAAAAATTATATCTGTTTTGATTTTTAAATTTAATTAAAATTGAAATAAAAATAGTTTATTTCACAGAACCACATTAATACAGTTTTTACTATTATCCTAATTGGAAAATACTACACATTTACGTGTAGGCATTTCTAGGTAGAAGAATCTATTGTCATTTTATAGAACAATTTGCCAACCGTACTCTGTTTGCTCTTATAAATATTGAAAATCCTCTTATACATTTGACAATAGTCTAAGATCCCACTGCAGGATTGGCGCGTGCATCGGTTATTTGTTTAAAACCACATTTTTATGTTTATTTATAGTTAGGAGAACATATATTTACTAGGTTACCTATCAAAATTTGGCCACAATTATTTTTAATTAAATTATTTTTAATTAACTATAAATAAAGATAAAAATTTGGATTTAAAAAATAACCGATGCACGCGCCAATCCTGCAGTGAGATCTCGGACTACAAGTTGATTATAAAATTAGTTCATTTTTTAAAACAAATTTCTATTACCATAACTAGCTTCGGTCGGTATAGCTTCAACTATTGTCGTAATTCTAGCTATTCCCAATTAAAAATTTCAGCAATACCTTAAATTTAACTCGAGACTAGGCCAATAGATCTCATGGTTTAATGTATTGTTAAGCATTTGGTAGATCATTGTTAGTTTCAACGGTTTTCGAATTTCCCAATATTTCTTTTATTTTTTTTAACATAGTGTTTTGGTTTTTAAGGAATAAAATTTCGTATGTTACTAAACAGGACATACCTACACTCTGATAAACACTTAACGTTGTTTGGATAATAATAACTTAACAAATCTCCCACTCAAGTCAATAATGTATATTAATGAGCTTGCTGTCATAAATAAACATGGAAATATATTAAACCTGTGACAAATCTGTTTAATTGTAAATATGATATTATTAATATGTACGGTAAAGAGGATCAAGAAATGTATGCTTTTCAATTATTTATAAACTCATAAATTATGTTTAAAATTATGTATAAACTCAAAATGTACAAAAGTTCCCTATTATAATGTGAAGAAAACATCAAGTTTAAAGGTCACTCGTTCGCTAATCTTCATATGTAATCTTATAAACTTAGATTTATGCAGCAATAACTTTAAAATTCTTCGTTGTTAGTAAGCCAGCTCAAATAAAAACTTCTTTAATATATCTCTTGAAAATTTTCGTCGTTTAAGTTACTTTTATATTCTACTGGACACATAGAACATATGTATATTCTTCATATCGTTTTAATAAATGAAATTGATTTATCTCTATTTCAATTCCCTAAAAACTATATTTGAATTTTATTTTCAATGAATGTACTGTAAAAGTACTACTTACTTAGGATACCCTTTTACGTATATACCCATGTTTTCCACCTTTTTTATGACATGATCCTTCTATCGTGTAAAAACATTTGACGACCAACCAAACAAAAAACAAATATTGAATTCATACAGCAATTCATTCATTTCCACACCTAAAATTGGGGTGAATTCATATTTAAATAAGCAAAACGCATTTTTAACATGGAACAGTTCGTCAGTTGTTAACGCAATTTACGAGTACTCGCATACACCACTAGTAATATATAACACCCTATAGAGGTTTAACTAAACCCCCTGGGGACTCGATATTCAAGCGATGAAAAACATTGTTTTATACTACCGACATCAAAGACAATTTATACGCATTTTATACGAAAATTAATCTTTGCATTTAATATAACTTGAAAAACACTGACTATACCTTTTTATGGTTGCGATGGCCTAGAGGTTAAAGGCCCTCCTCTCGTACATGAGAGCGCGGGTTCAAACCTGGTAAGTACCAAAATGATTTTTCCCAGTCGTATGTACTTTCTGAGAGTATTTAGACACCACTGACAGACAGTGAAGGAAAACATCGTGATTAAACCTGGATTTTATAAGTTTGAAATCAAGCGTGTTAGTTAATGCTTAAATATTCTCCATGTTAGAAAAGGTGTTTGCGCGCCAGTGGGCGCTGATGATGAAAAAAGAACTTTTTATTTCATAATTGCTTAATTGTATCGTATTAATTAATAAAATATTTTGATGTATCGTTCGACAATAATTTACACAATGCCTGGAAATGCAATTTTAATTATTAATGTTATTAATAATTTCTTTTGAGCTGTAGTCTCGAAATTAAAATTATAACTGTAATTAATGATACACGTATACTACATATTATGGTTGTTTTAACTTTTGAATAATTTATTTTATTTCGATTATTGGGTGCTGCATGAATATAATATTTATTAAATGCTAATATATATTAATTAAAATAAAAGGAAGGAACGTTAAAACTATTGTTATAAAATAAATTATTAACACCTTTTAACTTCAATTGCGCTTTTTAAATTTAAAATCCGAATACATTATTTGACAAAAGGTAAGATTGTTGTGTATTATTATGAGTAATTTTTTTACATATTGATTACCTTTAAATTAAAGTACCATTATTTAAAATAAACTATTAATACGAAATTAATATTTAAAACTGTTCTAACAGTAGAACAAATTTTCTCAAAAACCGGACGTAGAATTAAAAGAAGTCGTTTGATATAATAAATATAAATATTAGGTTTATCTATCTGTCAAACTGTAAGACTCCTTATCTGCTGTCAGTTTCCATACTATGACGTAATGTTTCCTTAAATCATAGTAATAGGTCCAAGTAATAAGATAGGTACAATTCCTACCCTATTATTTTCTATAATACATATAGTAATAATGCTGTAGTAATCGTAACATATTGAAATAATATTATTGGCATACTGTGATGTTAACCGAAAATTATTTTCTTTTCGGAAAATAGAAGGACACGACAGAACTAAAATATTTGTAGAAACATGATGTAGTTTAAGTAATAAAGGTTATGAGATCAAATAATTCAAATATTATATTTAATATAATGATTTAATGTACAAGAACAAAATTCTTGCTATATACGAGTATATCTAATTTCGTTAGTTCATATGAGAGACAACTTTAAAAGAATACATAAACCATTTTGTTAGTTACAAATAGTCCGTAAACAATTAAACTGAATAATAAAAGTTAATTCTTTTGGATCATATAATTATTAGAAAAAAAATTAAGGATAGAAAAGAAAATATTTGAGAAATGTTTCTTGTATTACTTACATTGAATTTAATAACGATAAAAGACTTTGACTAGTCCCAAATCACTATTCAGTCTTGAAGTGATCTTATTCAAATTGTAAGCTTAAATCAAATGGAAGTGTTCGATACTCTAAGTGACATAGAATGATGCGAAAACTTTCAAACAGAAACAAAAAGAGTGAATTCAAACTAAGGAATATCGGAAAGGAATAATCTATTGAAGGAAGTTTTGTCGTTAACAGTTCTCAACTAAAACAATGGATATACAACTTGAGCAGTTAAGGTGCTTTTTATTTATTACTTTAGACGGAATGAGATTTAAATTAAACTATTCATAGATCTTTTACTTATGCAATCTTAGTTCTTATTATAATCTAAAAATCATTTTATTCTTTCTGTTTCCATTGAATTTTAAGCTATTATACAATGAACCTTTAAAATTGACATTACTATAGTGATATATAAAAAAAATATTTCTTATTTACAGTATCTTGCGAGATTAAAAACTACACCTTCATCCGTTCGTATAATTCTCTTTTATAGGGATAAAAAACTTTTCTTTCAAAAACATCAGGATGTACATACATGCATACATGCACTTTACGAAACACCTATTCTGTCTTTATAAATACTTATGTCTTAATCCTCAAGAAAATATTACTTTATATAGAATTAAAATAAGCGCGTATGTAAATATGTTTTAATTAAAATTTTAAAAATATAATTTAATTGTTTTTTAATTGGTTCGCACGTTAAAATTCCTCCAGCCAACATATTAGTTTAACGACATAAGTTTAATTTCGCTATAAATGAACGTTAATTGAACCGCATATGTTGGGAACTGCTTAAAATTTAAGATTCCAGCTTTTACAACATTTTGATAACATTTTCTAGTAATTATTTTGCTTTCTTTTACCTCTTATTACTATTATAAATACAAAACTGTTTTGTCAGTTCATTCGAAAACACGTTAACAATAATTTTCATGTGGCATGTCGCGTAATCTTATTTCTTCTAAGCCATCGAGCAGAATACATTCTAGTTTTGAAATCGATATATTTTCAATTTTTACTCTGACGTGTCGACGCCAATTTGGCTGCCTTAACAACTTTACGAGGGCTTAACACGAAGTGAGATTGCTCGTCATCAAGGTAATTCCCTAACATATTTTAAACCTGAAGCTTTTAAAAATTTAAAGACCAAAGAATAGCAGTCAAATGTAACGATTAACATAATTGTATATATTAAGGAAAAGTTAAAAAAGACACTGGAGCAAAATTCTTACACTTCAAAAATCTATTCCAATCTCTCGTTTTGGTAAAATATCTACAGCATCGTGAATATTGGTATAATATTGTGTTTTAGTATCGACTTAAAAAACTTTCGTAATGCTAACAAATACTTAAAATATTAAAACTAGCAAAGTTTAGTTCGTCTTGTTTACATTATCACCACAGTTTCTGTGGAATTGCGGCGTACGACGACAATATAGGCTAATAAGTATTAAGCCAAAAAACCTAGATTATTATATATAACAATATATTCAAAACAAAGACAGAAAACTTTATAATTATTGTTTATGATCAGAGTTATATATTTCAAGGGTCCGAGTGCTATAAATTAGATCAACTTATATCATAATTTATAGCAACAGTCGCGCCGCAGAGGATAAATTATATTATTGTAACTTGTATTAATTAAATAGTTACATGGGGATTAATATTACAAACATAACCTATATTTCAGAGCGAAAACAAAACAGTTAAATTAATTAAATCTGAGAAAGCAATTAGTTATATTTATCTGTATGAAGGCAAATATGTTGAATGTATAACAAATTGTTTTAAACATTCGTAAAAGTCTTACAAGTTCTATTTTATTGATTTAGAACATTTGAGCATATATTACTTTTAAATTTTTGTTTATTCTCTAAGTCAAATAATTTCTTTAGAACTAACTTTACCACTATATGAGTCGTTCTTCCCATAAAACTATTTAGGAATTAAATATTTTCACCTTAAAACATATGGTATCATCGTACTAGAATGTTACATTGAAAATGATAAACTTCTCGTACGTTCATAGAAGTAAGTTCTCAGTCTCAAACAATCCAAACTCAGATATCTATTGGAGTTCGCACAATACACTGACTGACTTCATTACTGTGTGATAGCTTCTGCCAGTTACATATATACAGAATCGATCTTATACATTTTCTTCTACCTGGCAATTTCCCATCTATAGCCAGGGTCTGCCTTACATGTTGTGAATAGTTTTTGGCTATTTGTTTTTACAACCGGCCGTCTGCCTGACATCAACCCCCTTTTGGGAATCAACATTAATCAGTGATGTCTAAATACTCTTAGAAAGTACATATGATTCGGAAAAATCACATCGGTACTTGCCCGGGCCAGGATCGAACCCGCACCCTCGGCAACGAGAGGCGGGCCCTTTAACCACTGAGCCACCACTAACTCCTTCGATCGAATCGATCTTATACATATATATATACAATACAAATACAAACATATATATACATATATGTTTGTATGTGCGTTCTTATACAAAAATGTGTATATACCTGTATATGTAAGTAAGCATTTAATATGAGTAGAAGTGTTTACAATTTTTTGGATTTCCACGTTGTTAAAAATACATATAACTTAGTCAGCAATAAATGTAGGAATTTCCGAAAATTTTTATTTCATACACAGAACATCATGTTAAATCTATTATCCTCTGAAAAATTCGGGTTCTAACAATTTTTATTTAAGGTAAATTTCAACAAAGCCTGTATTATAAAAAACAATGTGACAAACTACATACCTTTTACAAGTTACGTAACGCGAGTGACGCTGACATCGCTGTTTCATTTGTTTTATAAAATTTAAAGTAACAGCGAACTAAGTAATGTAGTGGAATAACTTCTGGTTACTTTGACTGAATTTCTGTTTGTTGCTGACAAATATTTCAACGAGGAACGCTAAAGTTTCCGCATCAGTGCCCTTTCCCACGACAATTACAAAAGTTGAAGACGACGTTTCCGTGTACTTAAGTCTAGTGCAAGACTCACTTGAACACCGAGAATTCCAGACCGAATGACAGTCTAATACTCCAAGAAATTAAACACCAAAATTCTGAACAATACACTGAATTTGGTGTTGGTTTCAACCTTATTCCTACCGAGTGTTGAATGTTAAAAGTAATTATTACTTAGAAATAGAGTAAAATAAACGTAATATAACTTAACCAACAAGACATTTTGAGCTGATCGACTTAATTGTACCTAGCATTTTTTACTAACAATGATTTACTAGTATAAAACCAACACAATATAAAAACACTTACTACCAAAGCATAACTTCCTAAAAATATTCAGTGGAAAAACAAAGATACTTGGAAGTAGTTAACATTTAAATAGAAAAGAAACATTTGAATATTCATACGTTTTGAGTGTTAGTTGCAAAATCATTGTTTTCCTGAATAATACGAAACTGTTTAAGAATTCATACATTTTTGAGTTTTATTAAAATACAAGAGGACAATTAATGAATCCGTATCTGATTTCTTAATTAAGATTTCAAAGACTGTACGTCTCAAAGTAAATGTGATATCAACACGGAACATTGAACAGGTAATCAATAAGAAATATTCAATATATGTATGTAATTTAAAAATATAGGCTTCTTATTGTTAAGTAACAAAAACTTTACTGGGCTAACTTAGAATGATACCCAAATGCAACTACCTTCTTAAGCCTAGTGTACACGATGCAAGACAACCAGTTCTGCTTTGCTGTTAAAACTTGAAAATGCATACTTCATAGAGGAGCTCAAAGACACTCTAAACTTAAATGGAGATAGCTATTTTATTAGTAATAGAAGACAGTATGTTAGAATAATCGATATCGAATAGCATTGACACTAAAAATGTTCACTTGTTCGTTTCATCAGCAATAAAAAAAAATTGCCCCAATTTAGAATTTTTTTTAAGACTGAAGACCTAGACAAACTCAATTATGCAATTTTCCTAATATTAGTACAATGCCGAGAACTCAATTTTTAGAAATAACATTATTCAATTCTCATTGCTTGCACTCTTTGACAATTTTAATGTGTTTAGTTTTCATTTTTATGGAATATTGGTAACTCACAGAAATAGTAGACCAGACAACGTAGACAGTGTTTCCAAACAAGTGGCATTTGTAAAATTATTCTTGTGAGAATAAAATGTTTTCGTAATATTTTTTTTTGGAGTTCAAAGGAAAAATTTACAAACTATCAGTTCAAAAGTTCATTTCTTCAGATTTTACTGGCATGTATCTTTATTTTACATTATAAAAGATTTTTATAACTTTTCAGTAACCGTCATCACGGGCAGACAAGGTGACAGTGTGTTAATAATAATTAATTCTTTCACAGTATTCACTGAAAAATAGGATCTTCCTATTTGAATTATCTTTATTCTATTGATACCAGAATATAATTCACCAACTTAGATTTAGATTTACTTGCAGTAAATAATAATTATATAAACGGAGAATACTTTAGACATACCGTTACTACACTGCAAAACTTTAAGGCACAGCTAACACACTCAGGTCAATACGGGAGAAAATAAAGAAAATGTAGGCGATGCCTAACAAACAGAAGAACTGACTGACACTTTCATCTCGTACACTCCTCTCTTCGCATAAAATACGCGACCTTAATCTCTGAATCTCGATAATAATCCGATTACACAATTAATATGTTTCATTATATTATTTAGTAATAATTTGAGAATAGCTCAATATTTACATACATATAAAATTTGTGATAATTCCAATTGATATTTTACTATATTTATATCAAATTATAACTACATATATTAGATATTGTTTCTGGATAAAATATGAAAGTCTGACTGAGACTGAGACTCTGTAACGTTTTATTAATTATCTTTGCTGACTACCGTTAATGAAGTTAAAAACTTTGACTGCCTTCATAACCGAATCATTTTAGTGTCTAATCTAGACCTTATCTTTAAATTTTAAATTATTATTATATACTATCACAAGTTTAAAATAATAATTATCGAAATTAATGAATGATAATTTTAAATCAATTTATGGAAGGACTAACAAAAAAAAATTTAAAGAAGAATTTAAACATTTTAACATAGATTCAACAATTCTACATTTTCCTACCCAAAAGTTTTTAAATGATTTAAAAATAATTGTAATAATTTTAAAATCCTAACCATTAGCTCAGCCAGAGATGCCTACCATACCATAGATAGAGGTTGAATTAAAATTAAACTTTATTTTTAAATTCCCTTTCCATTTCTGTTACGGCAACTCTTATTTCTAGGTGTTTCATATTTCTTGACAAGAATGGAACATTCTTTCGTTGAAAATGTGAGAATATTACATGAAGATATTTGGACTATTTTATGCATCTCATTCATTTCATTTAATAAGGGAAAGAGAATTTTTCATTTGCTTAAAATAAGAATTTATTATTTTCAGCATATTATCATACTATAAATTAATATGAAATAAGATTTCATACTTGTACTCTCCCTTCTTTTAATACAATTAAAATATTTCACAAAAAAACAAAATTCCAACAATTTCCTTCCTTAACGACCCTAAAGTTGGATAAAATAATTTTTAATTAAACAAACCCTCATTATTTATCTTATCTTATTATCATAACGGCATTCCTCGCTGAAGTATCACATTTGGCAACAGATTGTATAAGAAAATTTATAATACAATAAATTAAAAAAATACGCACTATTTTACCGTTCCAAAGCATTGTTATATTTTCTTTCATATTTCAACATTGGCCATTAAAATGTAATGGACTTGTTCGGTAGCATGAACTAAAGAACTAAACACCTAAAAATCAAATAGGTGTATTGCCAGCCTGATATATAATCTTACTATACTCATGAATAACAGCAATACCTATCTTAAAGAGACTCACTATTATTGTAGCTATCATATTATTTATTTGGTTGGAAGTTGACGTCTTACAAAAATAAAGAAGACCATTAAATTTTCAAGATGTTCTATAAAATAACAAAATTCATTTCTCCGGGTTAGTTAATGTTAATTTTAATTTGCATTAGGTACAAATACAAAAGGCAAAGAGTGAGATTGACTTCTCTGACTCTTAAAAAATAATTTAATGATTAAATTTTAATCATAAAACAAAACCTAGTAAAAAATATGTTTTAAGCTGTCACTGCATTCACCGCAGGAAATTTTTACCGCCAACCAAGGCAGACATCGGTGCTTTTTCCCACGAAAATTATGAAAATCTTCGAAGTTCGCGATGTCTATTCATAGAGCTCATTTATATATTACTTACTACCTATACCACTAAATCTTGTAGAATATTTGCAAGGTTCTTTTCTGTTTACATTTCATTTTACTTTATACATTAAAAACATTATTTTCGTTATTTAACGTTCACATTTCCATCTATTGAAGATACTTATACCAAAAATATTCGATTTTAATACATATTTGTAACATGAACTCTTTTCGCATACATGATGTATGTATTTGTAAGGATTTTTAAATAATATGTAGCAACTAGTCGTAAAAAAATAAAGAAAAGAACAAAAGAAATATTCGGTTATAAAATTCTTTACAATTACATTTTCTGTTTGTAATTTATTTTATCAAACATTTATTGACGAATAATATATCTTATTTCTCTATTTATAATATATTGTTGAACCTAAGTTGAATCAGAAAATGGGATTTTAGACAAATGTGTGTGTGAGTGTGTAGTGATCAATGAATTGTACCGTAATAATATATACCGTATTCGTTCATAAAATAATTGCCCACCTAACCACTACCTCTGGCTAAAATGTCAAGAATATTTAGAAGATCTTAGCACAAGGCACTTAAGACACAGTCTTCATCTCAAACAGTCCAATATAAATTCCTTACAATGAAATATATGAAATATCTGTGAACCTAATTTCAATTTAAAAAAAATAATCCAAACACAAAGACGTACAAATTTCAATAATGTTAATAGTTTTTAAATACGAAATTATTTCATGTACATAAATATTAAACATTTCAATTAGATATTTCAAACAAACATTTCTGTTTTCAACGTAACTTTTAGTCAGACCAACTTTTTCTACATAAAAACTTAAATGTTGTGAACGACTGTTAGAACAGATATTTAGTCAACAACTCACATAGCAACTAGCATTTATATGTATATTAAACAACTCTTCAAGAGAGAAGAAGATTAGTAAATAAAAATATTCAGTTGTGTATTAAATCTAAGTAAAAAAATCTATTTCAAGTTTTTTTTTTATAATTATGGTTATTTCATGTAATATTTTTGTTAAGAAAAAGCATCAAATTAAATATAATAACATCAAAAGTGTAACAAAGTTAATCTATTCAAAATATGCAATTTATATTCACTGGGGCTCCTCTAAAAGCCTTTGTTAATCTAGACCACAGCGATAGTCTTAAAAGAATTCTTAATTAACGGTTTTTTTCTAATAATTTCATATTGTTTCTCTTTATTTAAGAAACGATAAAAATTTGTGATCTTGAACTTATGTATTTTAGAATTAGGGAAGATAAAATTGTATTACAAACTTTTCGATATATGGTTTGAAGTTAATAAACAGTATTGAAAGAATAAATAATTGATATTGACGTTGAGCAGTAAATTACAACAGCAATAGATTTTAAATATCTCAACTCCACAGGCTGTTCTTATCCACGTAGAACTCAGAAAGTAAAATTGAAAATATATTGGGTTTTTGACACAACGAGTGAATATCTTAGATTTTAAATTACCTAAACTACTTCACACGTGTGTTTTAGACTAATATAAAACAAGTCTAAGACGTCAGTGGTGGTCTAGTGGTTAAAAGGCCCGCCTCTCATGCATGAGGGTACGGGTTCGATCCTGGCAAGTACCAATATGATTTCCCCGAGTCATATATACTTTCTAAGAGTACAGAGACATCACTGATTAATGCATTCCCAAAGAGGGTTGATGTCAGGCAGGCGGCCGGTCGTAAAAACAATTAGCCAAAACTATTCACAACATGTGAGGCAGACCTTGGCTAAAGCTGGGAAATTGCCAGGTAGAAGAAGATAAAACAAGTGCAATGTACTGATTCAACTTCTTTGATCTAGACATTCACAACAGCTGGAAGGATACTAATGAAGCAATCAAAACATATTAAAGTATATACAAAATGTTCAATAATTCAAACTTACTGACTCTTCAATCTGAAAATTCATGGACTTCAACGAATATAAATAAATAATAACATAAAATTTTAACTTAATTTCATCTATTCTTAAAATAGTTAAAGCCTTATGCGTTACAATTATTACAACTACAAAAAAGATACACTTAGCATATTTAATATTTTAATATTAAATGCTATTCTGTGTATTTGGTTTTAAAAATATTCAATACTATTCTTAGCTTATTTCTTATGGTTGGGTATCAATAATAGAAAAAAATATTTAACAACATTTTTAAATGAGATCCTTGTTTTGATTCATTTCTTATCGTCTTTTCAGCTACCGACAGTTCAATAGAACACATATTTAATTTACACATACATTTATAATAATAAATAGAAAAAAGATTTATTTATCCTTTTTTAAATTAGTGTTACTAAAATGACATATTTCACTGCAAAGTAAAAAGAAAAGTCTATTCATAAAACATAGGATTGCAATATAGAACAATATTTTGTTAAAAATAATTTTGTTTTTAAATTGTTACATACGACAAGGCCATCACTAACGGTGAGTTTGAACATTAAACAGAATACCGACCGTTTCAAGGGTCCTCAATCAAAAATTTTCAAGGATACCCCATTATCGTTGGCCATAATGTAAATGAAAGGATATAGACTAATAAATTATAAAGATAAAAATAACCACAATAATCAATTTGGGAAATGATTATAATGTATGTATGACAATATTTAAATCATTAAAAATATATATTTTATTTAAACGACTTATAAGATTTTATAATATTTTATAAAAACGGTGAAATTTTTCACTCAAACAGTTAAGTGAAACAATAAAGAGTAAATATATAATTTTTTCCTCCACAACTTTTTCCGCCCTTAACCCTAGAAAGATAGTCTGCGTAAAATTAACGCATGCGTTTGCGAAATATAGCGTTCTCTTCCTAAATAACGCGAATCCAGAGCTGTGTGTTTAGGACATCTCGTTGGTCGCTGGGAGCTTCCGCATGGCACACGTGAACTTAAGGTAAGTGCAACCGATTTTGAAATAAAACGACCACGTGCGTCAAAATTACGCATGATTATCTTGTATGTGACTTTTATGATTTTGACTTGTACAATTTGTTTTTCTATTTTTAATGTTTTTATAAATGTATATAATTATTTATATTACTAGTTTCTTTTTATAAATATTAAAGCAACGATGGGAAATAGAAACTTAGACGAAGACCATATCCTGGCCAGTCCCATGCAAAGTGACGACGAGATTCCCTGTGAGTATACCGACAGTGAAGTAGCGGACCATGAGAGTGAAGATGACGTGCAGAGCGACACAGAAGAGGCTTTTATAGATGAGTTAGAAGAAGGACAGCCAACGTCAAGTGAAAGCATAATCTTAGATAGGCCAAGCACAACTGAACAACCAATATCAATGTTTTGTTTCGACGGACCCCTTACTCTCGTCTCATATAAAGCGAAAACGGCAAGAATGGTTTACTTATAATCGTCTTGTGATGAGGATGCTACTATCATTGAAGTGACTGGTAAACCAGAAATGATTATGTATTATAATCAAACAGAAGGCAGAGTAGACACACTCGACTAAATGTGTTCTTTGATGTCCTGTAGTAGGAAAACAAATAGATGGCCTATGGCTTTGTTGTATGGAATGGTAAACATTGCATGCATAATCTCATATATAATTTATAGCCACAATGTTCATAACAACGGAAAAAAGCCTCTAAGTCGTAAAAATTTCATGAAGAATCTTAGCTTGGGTCTGTCTTCTCCATTTATGCGAAAGCAGTTAGAAACTCTACTTTGAAAAGATATTTGCGTGATAACATCTTTAATATTTTCCTAATATTATGTATAAGATATTCCTATTGTTGATTTTGTGAAAAAAAGGTTGATTATTATAGTTAAAAAAAAATTGTGATGGAAAAAGTAAGTGTTAAAAATTTATTTGATTTATGAAAGAAGATTATAGTTTTGAGTTTATTTTTAATAAAAAATGTTTATAAATAAATTATCTGCAGTTTTAATTATTCTAATATATATGTTAATGTATATAAGACACGATTTTATTCAAATAAATTAATAAACCCCAATTTACAGCTAATTAAAACACATGCGTCAATTTTACGCATGAGTATCTTTTTAGTACTACACAATATGATTATCTTTCTAGGGTTAAACTACGTTTAAAAAGTAAAGTAAGTTCAAGAAAAGTATAAAAAAATTAAGGAATTTAAGTATGAAATCTAACTTAGTCCGTCTTAACTCAGTTGAAGAACGCAAGTGGGCAAGTTGCTCACTGAACAGTTACTGCAACTGACGACGTGTGCAGCATAATAAGGTAAACCGTATAACATTAAAAGTTTGTTCGAGTAGATAAATTGAGATTAACTTACAAATAGAATTAAAACGAAACAAAATTCGCTTAAAAGATTACAGTTTAAATAGATACCCTGATAGTCGATTTCTTTAAATGGGAAAGCTAATAAGATAAACTAGATGAATACATATTGTTATTTAATACGATAATTTAATATTTGTAATGATTTCGCCTTTGTTTTGAAAAAAATACTTTAAAATCGTCTTATGGTTTACGGTTATTATCAGGTATTTTTGAGAAAGGTCAAGAAACTAATATTTTTAACAACCTATCCTCTTTAACTTTATTTCATTCCTATAATAGAAGAAACTGTAAGGAGACACATCTTCAAGATGCTGACAATTTGATTAAGTTTTTTCAAATAGGAAGCTGTAGAGTGCTACCAAAAATTTTCAAACTTTATCTTGGGTGCATTTTTTGGCTGCATAAGACAATTAAATAGCATATCAAAATCAAATATACTTATAAAAAAATATTCAAATGTTGTAAACTATGTAGATACTTTAAAACATTTGTAATTGAAACAACAATATAATTATTATGAAAGCCCAACAGAATAGCAGTTTTGAAAGCAATTTTATGTATTGTTTTCATTGTAAAAGGAACATTTATATTATTACTTTCATAGAAAACGATATAAAGATTTTATATAGCGATGAGAAGCGAACTTTAATGTAATATAATTATTTCAAATGAATAGAATAATTTAAATGGATATCTTCATAATTTCTTTATTGCTTTTTAACCATACTTCAAATGTAATGGTTAAAAATAGTCATCTAAAAAATTGTCCTAAAACCAACTACAGCTACGTCAATGTCGCATTAAAGGTTTTCGAATAAATTTTATAAAATTTTTAAAAACAGTTTGCACGGAAAAATTTTCCTCAAAAATCATAGTGCACATTCTTTAAACCCGTGTGTCAGATACAATTGTCACGATTCTCAATTCCAAGGGATTCACATTATTCCAAGAATATTCGTTTCTTGTAGCGTCTGCAATATAAAAGTTAGTTCCGGGGTATGTCGAACAAGCAGAATCCAAGGGACAGTATGTCATGTCAAATAGATTTTATTATTAATGATGTCTTTTATTCACTTTTACATTCTGAACAGCTGTTCAACGTGAATTAATTCTCATAGTATTTAATATGAGACATAAAAGAAAATTGCAGTACTTTCGAACTGTCTATAATCAACAATTAAAGTTGGAATATAAATTTCGCATGGATTAATATTACAGTACGCAATGTTTACTTATAAAATGTATTTATCTTTTCATACTTTGTGATCTACTTTTGGGTTTCAAAAATAAAATTATTGGTTTCATTTGAAAAATCAAATATTTGAGAGTGTTGTGATCGTGATCATTTTTGACATTTCCATCTGTGTCTTAATTAAGTTATTTCTTAAATATCCTCCTTTTACTCGATTGATAAGTTAAGATGTATCAAAAATTATGAAATAATAAGAGCACAATTTATGAAGGAAAAGGTTAGTATACTGAAACATTTTATACAATTGGTGAGTAAATAAGACGACGTAATCATTAATATATGTTTTGTTTTTTTGTTGGAGCTGCCCTTATTTTAGGTAAAAAAAAAACAATTATTCTTCATCTAAGTAATCTTTGAATATGTAACTTCTGGTCTAGAGGATTACGGTCGTTTTGCTTCTACTAAGTGCCAGGAATAGCTATTCTATGGAATTTATTTTCTCATTATGCTTAATTTTCTCATTCTTAAAGCTTAAACCTTTAGTTTACTTTTTGTCATAATTTTAATGTCAGTTATGATTTATTATATTAATGTAAATTTTTGGCATAAAATTAATTATGATTTTGCAAAAAAAAAAGTATAAAAATAAACATCCTGTCTGAAAAGTATTAAATGTTGTATCTTAAAATTAATATGAACAATTAATTTGGCAAGTTTTGAATTTTCAAATAATTCTATAAAATCATCGGTGAAATCGTCTTGGTATGTGATCTTAATATTTTCGAAAAGTCAACTGTATAATAATAATCCACTGTTGATTAAATAAAAACACTGATTTAAGAAAAATCATAATTTTACAAATTTCATAACTTTACAACCAAACATGTAGTCGAATTGAAAATATGAATTATGTTCTATACATTTGCACAACAATGGCTTATAAAATATTTTTAATTGTTCCCAATAACTAATATTCCTAAAAATTATATCAAAGAATACGTAAGGTAGTTGTAGATGAATGAATTGTTACGATAAAGCACATTCTGTCAGAGATACAAGACATATTTTCACGAAAAGAACCAACTAGCTAAGAATTTAAAATGTTCCTTACATCCAGGGGAGCTTTACAATATTTATTCACAGTTCGGGAAAGCAAAATGTTTAAGAGAATCTGAAACACGCTTCGCATAAGACAGAGGATCGCACGTGACTTGAAAGTAAAATGGCGAGATTCTAGCAACAATGAGACAATTTTTAGTGCCTCATCAGGGGCTTATGTCTTACGAATTTAATATTCTGCTAGGCGACTTCAAGAATTATCATATTTATATGGAGGTTATTTAAATCTTCAATTTAAGAAGTATGGATATACTGATTAATTTAATTAACAATAATTCAGATTAAAACAATGCTTAGAGTTCAAAATAGACGCATAGAATACTTTATAATTTAAATAACTAATTTATTGTAAGCAACTACATGTCTTCTGGATATCCAGAGTTAAATTTTTTCAAGTCATATCATTATCATCCTCATCAACCTGCAACAGTTCACTGCTGTACATAAGCCTCTTACTTGGCGAGGCACTTAGCCCTATCGCTGGCTACACATATAGATATATGTATACTTTATACATACCACCCACGTTAGTTAAATTTAAATCTATTCGACACGGATAAAACAGCGTTGTTTTTTTATGACATGGGAAATAGTATGTGTAATGTATGAAATAATGTCATTTTATAATATTTTTTTTCTTTACTAATATTTATCTTCCATCTTCATTACATTAGTAAACTGTATATCTATATTTAGTTTGCCACGTCAAACAATATACAGCAAACAGTTTTCACACTACATACAGTGAAAAAATTACTGAGAAAAAAAGCAAAAAGAAATAGAAGTAGCCACGAAATAAATTCAGTTAAATATACGTTAGCCACATGTTGCGTACTATTTTTGATTTTCAATAGGCATTTGTTTTATTAATATGGAATTATATTAATCTAAACTTATGCTTACAACATTAATTAGAATTAATATATCCACAACTCAGACTTGTCATGAACATTAATTAATGAAATTTCCACGCATTATTCAAACATACCATGAATTGCACCAACAAAATATTTGCAATCAATTTAAAATGATTATCATCATATCATTGTCGAAGCTCAGTGGTGATAGTATCGCAATATCATGATACATTGAAAATACTATTCATCATGTGCATAAACAATCATGTTACTTCAACTAATTAAACCCATGATAATTTTTTAGGTGTAAACAATATACATATAATTACGCATTGATTTTCTTGAAAACGAATGCCATACAAAAATATAATAAGATGAAACTGAACGTTCTTTTACACTTTGTTTGCAATTGATACATACTACATATTTAAAGAAACAAAATAGCTTTTGTTTACTTATTATAAATATTACTACTGACGTGTTCTTTCTTGAGGAGTGAATAGAATCAATCTTGTAATATTAAGACTTAAGTATCTTTTAAAGTAACAGTTATTAATGTATAATTCTTAGGAATAAATAGAAACGTCTTGAAATTTTAACAAATTTGAGATGCAATCCTCCTTCTTAAGAACACGTTTTCAAACTGTCGTGTGTATGCGAAAGGAATTAAATAAAGTCGTGAAGTCAATTACACAAAGCGCTGTCGGATCGTGATCAGTTTGAAGTTAAGAAAACTTATTAAAACTCTATCCTAGTTCTGTGATTCAGTCAATACTTTTAATTAAATTGGGTTATATTTTACAGGGAAATTCAATTAAAGTGGTTATAAAGTTATCCTGAGTGATCCTGATTTGAAATGGGATTATTTTCATATTTATTAGTTACTTATCTGAGTAGATAACCCGTCGAACATCGTTTATATTTGGATTTCTGGTTAAATTAACGGCTTAAATTTTAATCAGAGTTAGTAGATGTTTTGTTTAATGAAAATCTCATTAAATATTTGTGTCTTACAACATTTTATAAATTTAGCTGATTGAATAGTAGACCGCCAATGAACTATTTATATAAATATACTTGGTTTTTTTATTTAATATGCGGATAATTCACCAATAACGCTGGAAGACACCCAATAAAAACAGGCATTTCCAATAAAATTTCACTTAAACACGAAATTTTAAATTTTCGCGTTACAGCCTTTTGCCACTTGCCAGAAGGACGTAAGAGAATTTTATGATAACGTAAAATATGCTTTATCTAAAAGTGGACAAAGTTCATTATCCATCGCAAATTATAATGTATACATCGTTTTAAGTTAACTTGTTAGGAATTGGAAGTCACTGTCAGCGAGTAATGGGCGTTCGTGAGAGGAATGCCATTTGAATTTTGTCGATACACTTTGTGTATGTAAAGTAGTATCTTATAGACTGGTTTAAAATACGAAATTGAGTATAATACTGATGAAATTGCAAATATATTTTTATATATATAAAAGATAATTAAGAATAAAGTACAATATAGAAACGACCAAAGATTATCATAAACAATTTGATAAACAGTCAGTGTAACAATTAGGAATATACTTTTATTTACTTAATTATATATATTTATAACTATATATGTTTTTCATAACATTTAAAAAATATTTAAAGTTATTTTTAGATCTTTTCAAATCCAGTTTATAAGAAGATACCCAAGCGCGGTATATTTTTACACAAGCTTCCTTAATTTTCCTTTGTGAGATAGCTTACGTGTTCAGAATATTCTTCAGGAATTGGATTCAAAAATAATTGTAAGACGTCCTGCGTTTAGTTGAACAGAAAATCTTTGATTAGTATCAAGATTCTGCCATTAATTTTTAAATGATTAACGTATGAAAAGAATTTTAAACTTGACATTTTCATCTAACAATATCTTTTTATACATTAGTATAAAAAGATTAAGCTATTTAACATCAAATTTAACTCAATGAAAACATATATGTATGTATATATGGCAACGGCGACTCAAATATTGTGTAAATTACTAATAACCATAATATTTATTCCTGTAAAAAATAAGTTACATTTTTCACAAAATGTGTAACTAAAGAATAAAAGAAGCACGCAAAGGCGGTCTTATTGCAGACAAACAGACTCTGACAGACGATCTTTAGTGAAAGGAAGTTGAAAAAAAAGTCGGGATGCGGGGTAATAAGAGTTTATATTATTTTACTCAGTTCATAGTTAGGAATAACCTAAAATTACCACAAAATACATCAATCAATATCTTGATTATACATAGACAACGAATAAACAGCAATATTACTTTCAAATTTATAATGGTGCTCCTAAAATTGATCCCTGTATAGTAACAAGAAACATCAAAAGATATCAAAGTAGCCCGCGGCATCAATTTCGTTGACAAATTGTATAAAAAGACACTTTAAACGTAGGAACGAACGTTAAAATACCCGAGGATGACTTTTAAAATGGCTGAATGCACGCTAAACACAGCCCTATTCGGCCAACTTTCATTTATTATCCCTCCCATTAACGTAAGAACTCCTTTGTGTCGTGGAAAATATGATTATGACACAAGCCGTCCCTCCTATTGTCCCTTATTCGATTTTTTTCTCGTACAAAAAAAAACTCAATATGGTAGGCATTTTTCCAGAGCTCGTCCGGGAAATTAAAACTGCTCGCAATGTCATTGTACTTTTTTATGGTTTGTATCCTTTGTTGAGGTGCAATATAAAACTCTACTTTACGTAATATGGAACCTTTTCGTAGTAATCTGCATAGTTTTGTGATGAAAATAAAAGTTTATAATTAAAATAAGCTCTCCTATATCACTTATTTAATCTTTTTTGTGGATGCAAGCAGAATTTATTCAAAAGCATACGTTAGAATATCGTTATGAATTCAGAGAAATAACGTAAGTTGGTACTACATATATGCAAAATTCATTCGTAGAAATATGAATTAACTTTAAAATCTGTTATATTTACAAAGTTTGTGGTAAAGCAGATAAAAAATTTCCTGTTAAAATACATAATTATGAAAGCATAAACAATACAAATAGAAACGACAATAAAGTTTGTTATGATATTAAAATTCAAATTCGAAAACTAATATGATATTGAACATACTTTATTAAATTTTATATATAATAATTATAAAGTATATCTGCATCTAGAAATAGACTAAGCCAAGGCGTAAAGTATAAAGAAGAACTACATTCAACTCAAACACACTCGTGAACTTCTTATTCGGTAAGAATGAGTTTCTGTAACTTGCACATCTCTATATTGAAGTTGGTAAGTAATCTGAAATAATTTGAATTTCCAAGAAGTTACGCTGTAAAGGTGAGGTTTTTACTAAACCAATTTGTTCTCTGGATTCATTTATGTTTTAAGCATTATACAATTTCAAATCCAGATAAAAATAATTTAAAAATATTATGTTTTAAATGTGACAATACTTTGAACTATACTAAAATTTAATACCGTAATAGACAAAACTGGGTAGGAAAGGTTAAAATGCGTCGTTTCAAAAACAAACAATCAAAAACTATTCAACAAAGATTTTAATTTTTCTCGTCCTTCAGCAGTTTGTATATGAATGAGAAGTCTTTTTGTCCATAACCACGTGACTGGACAATACGGTACAACTGTGTGGCAACGGCACCGAGAGGGATGGGAGAGCGGATGCCGAGAGCCATGCCACTAGCCAGCTCCAAATCCTGGAATAAGGCTTACATTGAACAAAATATGGTTCTAACTTATATTATCATCGGCCTATCAGAGCCCACTGCTGAGCATCTTCTTACATAGAGAAGATTTGAGCATTCATTACCACGCATGCTCAACAAGGGTTAGTTAACCGTCTGCCAGTGGTGACTAAATACTCTTAGAAAGAACATACGACTCAAAAAAATCATATTAGCTAGGTTTCGAACCCGCGTCCTCATGCACGAGAGGCGGGCCCTTAACCTCTAGGCCACCACGACCACCTTGATATTAGTAACAATAATTTCCTTTCTGCTTTGCAGACATTTAATTAGAAAACAGATAATTCCAAATATACACCGCATATACCTATAAATAAATGCCAATATACCTTGACCATAAGTTCATTCTTGAAACCACCATCATAGTTTCTGCTGGATGGAGCGGTCGGCACCAGTCCAGGTACGGGACAGTAAACCTCAGTAGACCACGAGCGCGCTGAAGAGTTGTTCAACACGTCCAGCAAAACTTTGGGATCTAAGCCCATTCTGCAATTTTAGTAATACTACAATTAATAAGATGCAATTAAACAAAATTGTGAGTACATAATTCTGAAACGGGTGACCACTTAGAGAAAATTTTAAAATTGCAACTTATCTCGTAATAATTTTTTATTTCTTTTAAAAGCATTTGAATGTTTATTTGTAACTAGTTCCAAACATTATGTAAGAGTGAATAATGCCTTCGACCCAAAACAACGGGGCAAAACTTTATATCGATTGTAGATAAGACAATGATGTAAAAAATTAAACCCTGACGAAAAGAATAAATGCCAGAGGTTTTGAAGGATAGTATAAAATTTCGTATAACCTAAAAGGTTATAAAAATCCACTGTATTTGATTCTGTAAAATAAAAATTCCTTGTACGGTATTATCTTTAACGCCAGAACGTCGTAAATCTAGAACAAATTGTGTAAGTTTCCATTTGCTTAATAAAAATTTCTCTACCCTTCTATTTACATACAAATATGATTGGAAGGTTACATTTTGATCAGACCTCCCGTCATCGCCGTGTAGGCGGTTTCCCGATAAACTAACACTGCTAGTATTTTTTATCGAATTATGAGTAAAATATCACAAAATTTTTCTGCTCATTTCTAAACTCTGATAAATAAAACAACGATAATGCTTAAGAAATTCAAACAAATTAATCCAATATTTATATCATTGTTTACAAATCATTATATTGTATTAGCAATAGTGACTCTATTTTTTCATATCATAAACAAATAAATGGTCTAGATAAAGTGATAACACTCAATAAACAAAGCAAATACATACATCAAATGTTTTATATGAAATATTTAGCGAATAGACAAAGAAATGGTTCCAAACTAAATCCACAAAGTCAATAGGAAGTTATAACAACCGAGTACTATTAAAGTAATACAGCGGTATAAAGTTTTGCGTAATTAAATCAAATCTCATGCAGGTTGAAGCTAAAGTTCCACTAAGTTTCGCTACAGTTGCATCCAACCCATTGTTATGACGACAAGATGACGTCACGTCTTATACAAACTGATAGATTTTGATATAATTTCATATATATTTTGCTTTTAAACATACTTCGAAGAAAGACGTGATGATGATAAACGAATTCTCCCTGAGTTTGTGACGTAATTTTTATTAAGTAGTAAGTTAATTCTATTTATAAGTAAATATTACGTAATTCCCCATACTCACTTAATACCCATGTTCATACATTCAGCTGTCGCCATACCAGTGATTCCCATTAGCATATTATTTGCTAACTTAGCCACTTGACCGGCACCGCTGTCGCCACAATGAAAATGTTTGAGGCCCATGGCTTTCAGCATTGGCAGGGATCTTTCGAAATCCTCTTTGCGGCCTCCTACCATGAATGCCAAAGTGGCGTTTTGAGCTCCCATTACACCTAAAAGTATAAGTATAATACGGGTTATAAAATATAGTTGTTCGATTATTGGGATTAAGGATTTTTCATAGCTATGATTAGTATATCCATAATTTTGAAATAATACACGACTTATACAATGTAAGTATATGAATGAAACAATTATTTTGAATGTTTACTTTGGTATTATTCCATGATGATGTTCTGATATAAATTTAATTCCAAATACACAAATACATTATACAAATTTTATTAAAAATTAATCAAATGGATTGTATACAATTAAAACATTACCAGTAATATTGGCATTTTATTCTTATTAATTATTGTTTCAATATAATATCAGCTACATTCCTTTTAAATATAAAAGATTTGTATTTCATGTCGTAAGAATTTTTAATTAAATTATTACATTGAAATTTTTATCTTTATTTTGGGGAATTTTTATCAGACGTCAATGTTTACCAATACCAATTACTGTGATAATTACGTAAGTTTACCTAATAATTTAAAAAATGTGTGCAAATGGATTTCGTTATCTTGATTGTTTTGTCTAAAATTATATCACTTTGTATTAAATGAAACATGTACATTTATTACGTCTGGAATATTTCTGTTCGTGAAATATTTCATATATTTTTAATATTTTACAAAAAGTTACATAAAGTATGAGAATTAAAATGATATAGAGCGTACAATGATTAATATAACAGCTCATATTCTGATTGAATTCTTAAATGAAAAAAATTATATTTTTCGTATGGTTAATAGTCAAGTAAATTATTGAGGAACTTTAAAAAGAAATTGTTAACAAAATGGTAATTTAAAGGGAATAAATAAAAAGTTGGAAGTTTTATACGAGTGTTAATTAAACAAAACAAAGCAATTAAATAGTATTTTTAAAGCTTCCCAAATATTTGTAATTAAGTATTTGATTTCAAACAAATTGTTAGTAACATTATATTCTTTGATATTTTACCTCCAGAGACCGGGGCATCTATGAAGTTGACACCACTCTCGATAGCCACTGGAAATATTTGCTTGGGAACATTCGGGTCTACAGTACTTGAATCAATAAGAAGTGAACCTTTTGGTGCCTGGAAATAAGACAAAATACCATTTTAGTTTTAATTTTTCCCTCAACAACAGAGGTTTTAGTTTTTCCCTCATAAATCTTCATCAAAAGTTGACTTGTCCTGAATAAGAAACGAAAAATATTGTGTTGTAAAAAAAACTTATAACTTTGACAACGATGTACCGTAACAAGCAAAGAAACAGATTCTAATAAAATAAAGGGCAATACTTTAATCAAAATACTATTTTTTGTTGAACATGTTTCAGCTTGCCCTGGTCTTTATTAACTCAAACGTTTCACTGCTTAACAGACCGTAGTTCAAGCCGTCTGGCGCTGACATCAAAGTCTGAATTGATGTACAAGTACTATTTGGAACGTGAATCTCAAATCTCAAAAATGCCTAACAACTCCGTCTCTTGAAAGAGTATCTTTTTGTTTTTGAAATTGCTCTCGACTTCACATCTGCGTCATCTTCAAAAGAAACTTATTTTGTACGTAATTTTTGCCTAGACTTTCAAAAATGTATCTTCGTAAATACTATACAAGTAAGTCATGAGTTGAAACGTATTTATTTTTATAAATATATAATCGTTTTCAATATGTCATATATATTTAAGTAAAAATTTATAACATCTACATAAGAACACGTCATCGAAGACATTGTCTCTTATTCCATATTTCTGTTAAATCTCATAGACGCCTTAATAAACTCTTTTTAAAATATATATTGTTTGTTATTTCTACATACATGTTTAACCACGCCATCATTTCCGAGGTAAGCGTCAAGAACGACTTTGTTGCTAGGCAGTATGGACACTACAGCATCAACTCCATCCACTGCTGCTGCTATGGAACTGGCGCTGGTAACGCCTTCTTTGGCTGCGGCATTCTGAGCCTCCTTAGAAGGATCGTAGCCTCGAACATTGAAGCCCTGGAAATTACATTACCAATTAACCTTAACATTTCAACGCCTTGATAGGGTTTATTGGTATTTTATCCAGGGATCGTGAAAAACTCGGAAAGACGGCCTAAGCAAGCCTACCCGATATAAACTCGTATATGTATATATATATATCGTCGGAAATAGTGCAAATCCGCGTAACCATTGCATAACTCCTCATATCAACATTGAGAGTAGATTATCAGAAGAAAGTTTGAGCTGAAATATTTTCTATATTAACAACTTATAAGGTAATTTCTTCACAATTAGTAATTATTTAATGTTTAATTTATTACTCATTATGAAAAAATTGTCTTAAAAGTCGTTACTTAATTAAAAAGTACTGATAATCACTTTATTGCATTATCTAATATGACAGTATATAATAGTAGCAATAGCAAAAGCAATTTGCATAACATTAGATGTTTACACAACAGTCATTATTTAGAGTCAATAGATTACGAATATTAATTCTGACGTAACAATAACTAGGGTTGTACGATATAAACGTGGGTCGAGGAGATCAAGGAGTAAATATTTTCGCCATACAATTTACATTCAGTTATCATTTAACACAATAAAACGATATTAATGTGTTTCCCTGAGACCTTAAGCGTTACGCAAAAAGCCACCATCTGCATAATTTAACATAATCTTTGCATAAATAGAAGGATTTTAATTTTAAATACCCGTAAAAGCATTAAATGGCACTTCACTTTTTATCTTTCTTTTCATTCGTAATTTAATTTAATGAAATCAACCCTTGAGCTAATTGCTCCACTGCTATTTAACTATTCAAAATATTCATAATTCATAATATAAACAACTGACTGACATTATTTTAATATCAAATTAGTTAAGACATGGTTTATGAATAGCAAAATTTTGTCATGGCCTACATATTGTAACATAATTTTCTTTTAAATTACATATGTTGAGTATATGATACGACAATTTATATTTTAATTATAAGTATATAAAACATATTTATTTAGTAAATCGTATCTTGACAAACTATTGATATGAAACTTTTAAACGTAAACGCTTCAATTATACCTATTAATTATACTAAAGAAATATCACACTATTTTATTTAACATTCTGGCTAATATATTTAACATGAATTTTTACTCTTTAAATAATTCAACATATTACACTTGTACGAATACATATAATATATGTATATAAACTTTATTCTATTCTATCAAATGACCTTTAAGTGACTGCCAATATTTTTAGAATTCTTTAATTTAATAATGTATTATTTTACATACATTACAAAACAAATTTATAATAATAAATATATCACAGTTTACAATTTTGTAAACCAATACACATCATATCTGTATTCAGCTTCAAATATCAAATCATTTATCTCATTTACATTGTATAATATTAACAAGAATTAACGCTGGCTGATGTCATTTCATAGTCAAAAAATTATTACTATGAATGGGTATACTTATTACGAGTGAATAAAACGCGTATGAAACTGGATTATTTTAATTTATGTATAATATTTAATCAAGTGGTAACACGAAATATCTTTATACAATATTTGTATTTGCGTAGCTACAAAAATAAGATAAGAAACACAGGTAAATGATAAATTCTGAATATTTGATTGTGAACAGGGGAAAACCTTTGTATTGTTTAATATAAGTCTGTTTGTTGAAAGCTGATGGTTTTTATATAATGAATTCCAGATACGAGTTTTTCAAAAAAGATTTATTTATTAAGAAAATTAATATAGTAATATTTTGAAGTACAATCTGACGGAAAATTTACTATCTGATTGTTTACCGTAACGTACATCTCTATAGTCTTACTTAGAAGCTTAATGAATGACAATAAGCAACTGGTTTTACTTTTAAAGGTATTGCCTTCTGAATTAAATACATTTTTCTAACATTAATTACAATTTTAGACTCTATTAACTGTGACTCTACAAGGTATAGAAAATCAAATTGCCCTAACGACTATACATAATTAAAAGTCAAATTTATGTTAAGTATATGTATTTCAATTTGATTTTTCGTGGCCATTCAAAAATACATTTATCAGTGGCTATCAGTATTATAATAATCTAGAGAGAAACGATGTCTTATAATAAGAAAGTATCAGTGCGATGTCTGTAAAAATAGTTTTGGGTTAAAATTAATATATCTCGAAGATTAACCTTGAAAACGAATCGTCGCTGAAACTTCTACATAAAAACATACGAAAAATAATCATACATACACGTGTGAAAAATAATAATTATTGAAATTTTTTTTTTCTGATTGCCTAATACGTAAAAGAGTATCATATAAATAATAATCGTTTGACATAAAATATTTTAAATACAATTAAACACGTGGTTTGCTAAAAGTCAAACAACTCATAGCACAGAGCATTTAAACATATTATTATCACAATCACCAACAGATATATTTTAATTATGGATGTACCTTTTTCACGAGGTTGGCGGCCATAAATCCACCCATATTACCAAGGCCAAGGAAGGCGATATTTTTATCTGCTTTGGAACTGTAGTTCCTCCTAGGAATAGCTAAAAACCGGCTGATCGGGCGTGCCGCCATTTTGGAATAAAATTATACACGTCCGATGCCGGCGCCCGCGCACAACTTACTAATTCGAACGACGAACTACGAAGTTCGGTGTGGTAGATCAAGCATTCCACTGTTCAAATTGACATTAATCTTTTATTTACTTACGCTTTATCAACATTACATTCAAAATTAAAATTAAATTTCTATTCTTTTCCTTGGATTGTGACATCAAATACATTAATTAATACTTTCACTACAGATAAATATATTTTTTAATGAGCCAAATATATCGATTCAAAATGATCATGTTGATAATGGTGTTGTCTCTGTCTCACACGTAGTTATTTATATATTTATTCCTCTCTACCACTATCAGCTCGTCTGAATGCTATCATTTTGTTATTTGTGTAGTTTACCAGTCAAGGTTACTAGGTTAGTTATAATATATTACTAATACTAGTGTTACTCAATTGAGAATGCTATTTGTTAGGGAAATGTTTCGTTTCGTTTTCGATATAAAAACACATAACCCTTAAACTACTCAAGGTTAAGGTCAGGAGTATCACTTAAGATGAAAGATTCATTAAGATCTTAACTCCTAAGAGTTTGATTGTTGAGTACTCTCACAAAGTACCTTAAGGGCACTTCAAGGGTTTTAATAGATAAAGATAACTCAGGGTGGAAATACAATTATTATCTTCGACAGAACTTAAATCATTTAAACTATAAATTTTTGCGACATAAATGTTGCTTTTATTAAAGCATTCAACTATTGACATCAAAAATATTAAATTAAAAATGCTAAATTTTGAACTAAGTAAGGTGTAATGATCATTAAAGGCCAGTCTTTAAAGACAAGTTCTCTTGATCTTGCCACGCCCCGTCGCCTCTCATAGCAACGAAATCGAGATATCGCTGGAAAATAAATATCTACATATATAAATAATACTCTGTAGTATAGTTTTACTGTGATGACCACAGTTCACAACAGTAAAACTGATTAATAATTTTTAATGAATTTTCAGTACTATTACTTAAACACATGAATATTTTATTAAAGTTTACAGAAACAATTATTTTTATAAGCGGTACGTGTTTAATTATGAGGGTTTTCTTCTACATACGTAAACTTTAATAATAAAATAAAAAATACGAACAAGGTTGGGGGAATCATTTATAACAAATTAACTAACAGAAATGATAAGTTTATTTAGTCGTGGCCAATCAAAAGCATATGAATGTTTAAAATAGTTTTATTTCCCTGCTATCTTGCTACAGAACTGTCGCAGATTTGAAATTTAAAATGGTACCTCATATCCACAAAAGCAATTATGAAATAAAAACCGTCTGTAAATCTTCAAATCCTAAAAAGATAGACTGAATGACTGCTACAGGCTTTTTATTACAGATCAATAATCTATTAAATTATACTTTTTACAATTGTGTGGGTTGTACCTACTAGGATAGTTTTTAAGGATATGTGCCTACTATCTGGAAATACCACTCAATACCTTACTAGCTGAAGATGAAAAGTCATGACGTCACTCTACCAATGATGTGAAGGGAGGTTCTCGAAACTTTCTCTATGGATTTCAATACATATATTCTTGCTCATCCAGCTTATGGTAGTAGTTTTTGAGTAGTAATTAAAGAAAGTAAAGCTAAGAGATACTTATATAGGTTGTGATAACATGAGAAACTAGACAGGACGCAATATGACACCCTAACCTACATTCAGACACACATTCTGACCTGATATTAAAATATCTGAGTTGATAGCTATACCCTTTTTTAATTTATAATTTGTATGTGATGTTTCTCAATACAAACCTTAAGGTAAACAAAAAAATGTTAGCTTCTTTACTGTAAAGTCTTCACAAAATATTTTTTACTTCCAGCTTCTTCTTATTTTTAATCAACAACGATAATTTATACTATAAAATATATACAGATAAAAAATTATATGAAAGAAGTTTTCAAGAATGTGATATAAATCACATCCAGCTCTAGAATTGAACGCCAAGAAACCATTTTAGAATCGAATCCAATCACAATAGAATTCAGTTTGTCTTACTTTGAAATCACATGATATTTAAAAAACTCCAGAAGTTTGTCAAATATCTGCGGCAAATCAGAGAGGCTGTTTGAACAGCAACAGATGGCAACGATGCTTGTGGAACAAACCTAAGATCATAGAAATATCGACTTTGTTGTGTGCAACAACACATTCTTGAAACAACAAATAACTTGAAAATTGTGCTATATTTAATACTGTACTCCCTTCTTTGATTAAATAACTGTTATAAATACATGTTATATATTTACTATGTATTCAAATTTATTTTTCACGTTTCCCTCGTCCAAATACTATAAGAGTAAAACCATAAATCATATTAATATTTATATAATCTGTTTCGAAATGTCGTACCAATTGATGGGGTGTGTATTGTTGCCTGTTCCGAAATAAGCGGAGCTCAACAACTTAAATAATTTTATTTTTGTTTGACAGTTATGAAATTTATTTCAGTTTTCTTTCCAAAAAATATTGTCCGATAATATTTTTTTGTGA
Organism: Danaus chrysippus; assembly: GCA_916720795.1. Lineage (NCBI taxonomy): Eukaryota > Metazoa > Arthropoda > Insecta > Lepidoptera > Nymphalidae > Danaus > Danaus chrysippus. Next base: position 11,424,481 of record CAKASE010000082.1, on the reverse strand, counting down.
AACAAGCCTTAAATGCTCAATATTATATTATAATAACAACTTAACTTTTAACTGTTTTAATTAATTAATTATAATTAACTAAATGATAGTTAATATCTGAAACAAACACCATCTGTATGCAATGTTATGTGTATTAATTTAGTTAACTTATTGCTTCTTATTAATTGAAATCCATAGTTTTAAATACGATTCGTACTTGTAATTAAAACCAGACCAGTTAAAGCAAATTTATAGGCTCCACTGCACCGATACCCGCTCATTTGCAATTCTGAGCCTCATTACGCAACATACTCTTTCAAATTACACTCTAAACAATGGTGTTTTTGCTAAAGCGATGTAAATGACAATAGTAATTAGAACCACAAACTGATGAAGCTACATTTAAAAATAATTTCGTCATATGAGAATTTTCAAATTTTCCAAGATTTCACTTTCAAACAGTTCAAACTTTACTAAGCTTTGAATATGAAGAAAATAATTACATTGATATTTAATATGATTCTATAACATTTTATTATTTTTAATATATAAAAGAATAAATTTATTTTTCTCATCTACATACACATTTCCTTTTTATACTTCCTGATTTCTTCTAAATAGTCTGTTTGTTAAAATGAAAACACTTTTGCGAACCTTAAAGCTTTAGGTAATTACTTTCTATGTGTTAAATAAAAACACACACACACACAAATATAATGAAATAAACGTCGCCACCTCATGTAATTTTCCACAGATTATATTTACCCGCTTCTCAAACACGTTTATAAAATTGTGTCATGTACATATATCATTCTAACATCATTTTTTATTTGATATAGTATTTCATACATATTATGTTCCCGAATATATGTTAAAAATATTAAATTTCTCTCCATTATTGTGAAAAAGAGTTAGTTTTAGTATCTTGGCGACGTGGCTTCTCTTCTTCTGGTCCGATTGCATCCATTGTAGAACCTTTTCTAACTAAGATGTACGCTTATCAATATCGATACATATTTTTAACGGGTGAAATGTTATTAGATTGTAATACAATTATTGTAAAGTATAGGTGACATTCGAAAATGATTCAAAGTAGACATAATTTTTCAGAATTTGATAAATAGCTATCCTTTTCGATAGGAATCGGTTAGAAAGCTTCTTAAATTGTCATCAGTGGCTAAATAATTTTGATGTTTAGGTCCTAAGAGCAGATCTGACGTAAAGTTTTTCACAGCCAACGACTAATTATTTCCTTTGTCTTTTGTAAGTGAATCTTGTTTAGTTTGTTTAATAATAATTAATAACTAATCCGGTTCCTTATCATTGCTGACATAAGGAATGGCAAAGTTCTCCTAAATATTATTATTTTAAAAAAAAAGACTATGTGTCAATCTACTTAATGCTTCAAATACAAGTGTTTGTTGATTTTGGATGTGTTGAGGTAATTTAATTAGCTTAATTTCAAATACTATAGTGCTTACGAAATCTGTTGTTTCCAATCTTTGGTAGCCATTAAGTTTATCTAACAGTGATAAAAGCTTTGTTGTCAGCTTTCGAACCATTGATATAATAATCTTATCATGGATGACAAAATTGTTGTGTATAACCAGAAAAAGATTTTTACGAAATCACTTTGTACTGATAATTTTAGTGGTAGTAAAAGTATAACAACAACAAAGATTGCGAGCACTTTGGTTTAGTTAACATGTATGGAATGAATTTTAAAGTATAATTTATCTGACTTTAAAAAAGTAGAATGATTCAAAAGACTCTTTAGAAAAAAATATACTGTAGTCCTCTTATTGTCATCTTAATCATTCTAATAAAAGTGGCGATCAAAACTCACCATGAGGCTGTTTCACGAATTTTTACCATCACAGTGGCGACACGCAATAAAGACTCACAGCCAACTTTAAAAACAAACAAAGGGCATACTCTCTTTATATATACTACCTATACCTAACATATCTCAATGGGACTGTCAGTAAAAAAAACATATGTCAAGCGAATGTACATCCCCTATAAATCAACAGCTCTACATTGAGTTATCCCTTATATTACAATAATAGCCATCTAGACTTGATTTTCGACCAAATTTTTATAATGTAGTAATATCGCTATTCATAAACTTGTTCATATAAATGAAATTATCTACGGTGTGATTTTTCAGAAAAATTTCTTATAATATAGGTAATATTAGGTAGACCAATAAACTATTTTTCTTCTGTCTCCAAACGTATTAATCTCTACAATTCGTAAATTCATTTCATTCCAACATTCATAAACTAATTTTTCTTTTATATCATTTACTCTTCCTCTTTTTCTTAAACATTATCTTAGTAATAATATTCACCATCTCTCTTTTTGACATTCTTATCTTTCTTACTTCCAATAGTTATTTGATTATTGTCTTTGGTTTACAACTTGGTATACTCGTATGTGACTTATTTTTGTTTCCAACCTCTTGAAAAAGTTATATTGCCCAGGGATAAGCAGAGATTACAAATAAGCTGAAAATCAATGTTATGACATTGTTAACTAAAGTCAATTAAATATAAGTCAAAAATTAAAGTCAATTAAAAAATATATTTTAATGTTGTCACTAAAAAAAGAAATGCCTACTAATATTACAAGAGTTAATTAATTGAAATTTTAACATTATACAATATACCTACATGTAGTGGCTTCATATTCTTTTATGGATCTGCAAATTCTGTAAACAAACCAAACTAGAACATCTAATTCTAACACATTCAGGCAAAACATTTGTATCTAATGACAGTTAGGAAATTTATCGTGGTCGAAATATTAAACACTGTCATTTAATGTTGTTATTAAATAGTTCAATGCAATTTTACAGTTAAATCAAAATATTCAACTCTCTGTAGTGTTTATATCTAAACGGTTTTAAACATTTATTTTCATATTTGGTCAAATAATTTTTATTTTTTGTCCAAAAAATTGAAGTTTTAATATTCAACGATTACAGTTCCTAATAAGTTGATAATCTATATCAAAAGAAAACTTTTTGGCTACTCATCTGTCGACCAAGGATCCAAAACTTTATAATATGGCAATTATCATAATTTGTTTGCTCACATATAATTCGAATTTTAATGAAAACTTCGTTTTCATACTTTATTTTGACGAAGTGCCTTATGAAAAATCATTTGCAATATTACTAGAAATAGTGTTTGCATTTGTACTATGGCAGGCTGATTATCATTATATTCATTTGTATGTTTGCTTATTGTTTGCAGGCTAGGCTTGTCTTTTTCATGTATTATACTTCTAACTAATAACGAATATATATTAAATATGAAAAATAAACTAATTGATGTTTTGTTAACTACTTTGGATGCAGACCAACCAGGCCTTATATATCTTTAAGTCTGATAGTATAGCCACATAGTATTTTATATCTTGAATAAAAGGGTACCAGGTTTTAGTCAATCACCAGCAATCTGCATGCATCCAGAGCAGAACAGGAGTATGTGAATTATAAATTTGAGGCCATTGGTTACCAATACAATTAACAGAGAATAGAGTCCCACTGAAAAAGGTAAAACTTCATAATATGGAAATGGATTTATATTGAACTAATATCTTTAAAACAAACTTTGTTTAAATTGCTTGCACTTCAAAATTTGGTCAAGCGCATGCGTTCGAGTGCCAACCACTTACTCTCCTACTCTCACAAGTCACAACTCTCCTGCTCTGTCTTTTCCTATTACTCTTCCTCAAGAGCTTTGAACATTTAACTCAACCTTCTTAGAAGTCTTATTAAAAATTCACTTAATAAGAATAATTGACAGACACCTTGATCTGATTTAAACGCGGTCTCGATCACTGTATACTAAAGTGTAAATATCTTTCGAGAATCTCTTTCAACTGTACCCAAAACAAGCTACCGGTGGAATAAATTAGTCATTAACGTGTGTAAATATGCATAAATAAATACAATTTAATCTACATATACTGAAATAATGCGAAGATTGATGATACTGTCGTCAAAATATTCTAAGCCCTTAAGCAAGCATTGTAATAAAGATTATATCATCCAAGTAAGTGATAAATCATAAACATTTGACAGGGACAGAACTCCCGCTGCAGGTTCAATTATTACAACATCGGACACGTGCTTCGGGAATAATGATTTATAGAGCAGGTTATTAACGTCCTGATTTATCGTTCAAGGAGGAGTTTAACAGAGGGTAGCGACGTATATTAAGGAACACTTGGAGAATCATATATCAAATTACTCTATAGGAGACTTACTGCATTCGGTGCCATCATAGTTTCAAACGTTTATATGACTGATAAGACAATTTTGTTCATAAACATATTGGATTGGGACTATTTTAAAGCTGCAATAATGCTATTAAATATAAACTCATTGTCAGTCAACAAACAACTCGTTGGTGGTCTTGCTTCATTTAGTCATATACAAAGCAAATAGAAGTCCCAACTACAATCAAATATTATTGCTTTCCCTATAACAAGCAGTAACGTTAATTCAAAAAGCAATTTAAACCTGCATATAATCAAACGTTAGCCGACGATAAACTTAAAATTATGCTTCATTTATCTGAAACCGTATTTGTGCTTGAACAAGTTAATTTGTTGGGTACCTAATAACAAAGCATTCTTGTTCGTTGAACACATTCAATATAGTCGATAGATCCCAGTACATTTTAACTACAAATAATGTAATGAAGAGCAATTTGAAATATTGAAACCAATATTAATTATAAGGGATAATATATATTTTTAACTACATAAACATACATTTCGTAGCATATATATTTCATATACTTAAATAATGCAATATAAAATTCACAAATATGTATAAACATAACCAAATTCAGAGGTAAAATATAGTATAATATATTTTTATGTTAAAATTTTTTAGAAACATATATCTTTTAATAATCAAAGTTATAATAGTCGGTATAACGTTGTAAAATTTACGAAAGCATATATAACTTTCTCTCGATGTAGAATGCCCCGTACCAATTCTGAGCTTGAATTGGACACGAAAAGAGTTAATCTGATTTCATCACAAATTCACGATGTTATTTCAGCCGTGCCAGTTACGACATACCTTTAATATAACGACTCAAATTGTTCTCTGCATACAAAGTTTACGCTTATAGTATATATACTTTTAAATTTACCTGTTACGTTACAGTATTCTATAAATATTAATATATTTTTAGGAACTTAAAGGAGATAGCTAGAACAATGTCCAGCATGCACTAATTATCTCATCAAACATCTTAGGCACACCATTTAAATTATACACATAATTTTCCACATTTATTTTTTAAAATTTGCCCCTTGAAATATTTCGGCTCGTATATGATTTTCAATAATGTCCTTAATATTTGTGAAATTCAGTGACTAGACTTGAACTTAGGTCTAAGGTTCTTTTAAATAAAAGTTCTTGTACAAAAAGTTCTTGTATATATTTCAAGATTGTAATGGTAATTATTATACAATATGCATTTTAACGAATCTTTTTTTCTTGTTCGCATGTAGCTGATAGTGGATAAAGTGTATAAGATATAAAATTTTGTAAAGAAACTTATTATTTGTTTACTTCTGGAAACCTTAAATCTGTGTTGCTTAAGTGTCTTTCCATGTATTCGTCAAGTTCTTTCATTAATTCCTGAGAGTGGAAATAATTCACCCAATTACCAGATTTACCTGTGAAATTATAAACCACTTTTCATATTAAATGTTCATATAAAAAAATTGAAATTTACAAATATATGTATTCAAACCTTTCCTAAAAAATTTCATTTCAGAGTTAGTATCATCAGCCTTGTTGAATTTGGATGCACTTCTATTTTTCATATTGTCAAAATTCAGATATTCCGCTAATTTATTTTTTTGTTCTTCAGAAAAGTCTTTTCCGAGGAACTTGCAAACTTTATCTATGACAAGACGTAGATCCTTAAAAAGACGTTTCATTTAAAAATCAAGTCCTATAAAATTTAAAAACCCCATAGATCTTAATTACCTTTTGCATTTCCTCATAAAAAAGAAACATCATATTAGGGTGGTTTCGTTTTTCCCAAGATTCCTTTATTTGCGGAAATATAGGCATATGTATGACTGAAATTTATGTAATAGCATACTTTAGAGATAATAACAAAAAATCCTATTCAAATTACTTGCTGTAATTACCCAAATCTTTTTTGAAAAGTTCCCAAAATTCCTCCAGCTCCACACTTTCGTCGAAGTATCTAAACAATTTGTGCATGAAGAAGAAAGATACAAGCACGTCACGAGGGTCCCGCGCTATATAAAATACCTAAGGGTTATTAAAAAAAGGATTAATTTATAGCCATTTAAAACGGCTACATATTTGCTATATAGAGATGCAAGGATTTTAAGCTACATGAATCAATTTATGATGTAAATTGAGATGAGCTAAAAGAATAGTCGTGATTTTTATAATCATAAACAACCTGGCCCTAAAGTTCAAATTGGAAAATAGTTCGAATTCTCCTTTATGGCAGTCCCAAAATTTGGTTAATTTCTTTAAAAATTAAGTGCCGAAGATTTGTTTATAAAGTTTTTGCTAACCCAGATGTGTAAAAACTAAAAATCTTAACGTCTATCTAATGAATAATTTCAAATACTTTAACCTTTGCAGTATCAAGTAGCTTAGGCGGCAATAATGAGAGTGGTAGATGACTCTTAACATATCTTGGTGACGCCAACGTATTCAGGTTCGTGAAGTCATTGACAGTGGCACGGTAACCGTGATCTTTCGAGGATGGGTTTTTTTTATCCGATTCCAAAGTTGGGTATCTGCAAGATAAGTTTGGAGATAAAAAAAATACGGATATATGATGTAAAGAGATGACTCTTCATATTTAATCTAAAAAAAATTATTTGAAAGTAGATGACTATGACTCACGTACATACATATAAAAGATATAAAGATACATACATATATATGTTAACATTTTGTTTCAGTTGATTCATTAAGCAAAAATCAAATAAAAACACAATATAGGACCAAATTCCTGATCATTTTTGTCATGTAAAGAATCGAAGACAAAACGCCTGTCGTAATTGTGAAGCTTTAATTAATTCAGTCTAAATATCAAAACACCTCTTTTACCTCATAATGAATGTGCAGGGAATGAAAATTTTATACCTTCGGAGACTTACTCTATATATGCAAATCTTTGAGACAACGTTGTCGTGGCCGTTTCATAATCCAAGTTGTTCGCTACAAGCCATACCAGTTCTTGGAGCCACGTTGTCCCTAATTGAATATAAAATAAAACAATATAAAGAATGTCCCTGTTACGATTGTCGACCTGACAACTAAATGATATTTTTATTTAACTTCGACTTGACAACAAAATTTTTTATAAACAATAGACGTTTGTCAGTGTATTAAGATATCACAAACGTAAACTCAACAATCACTTATACTTTATCAGAGATCAGTATGAATCATGACTAAAAGGTTTTCAAACCTGATCTGGAGAATGAAAGGACCCAGACATCATCTGTCCTTACATCAAGATTATAAATGGTCGAAGCGTGTTCCCTGTAACCAGGAGGTAGGAAGTATCCATGACTGCCCACTCGAAGAAACTTACGGACATAGTCTGGTAACAAAACAAAATTAATATCTTTCAAATTATAATAAGTATTGTTATATAAAATATATATAATGTACAAGCAATAACTAAGCTATTGTGTTTGACAACGTTATTACGGCGATTACTTGTGTTCAATGAAACGAAACACGAATCGAATGTTGCCGAGCTGAAATTGAGCTGTGATCGAACCCGTAGACCTTTCAATAGAACCATAATATATTAAATTGAATAAAATGTTGCGTCATTACTATTATATTGTATGAACATTGAAATATGTTAGAACGCTTTATTATTATTATTCGAAATCATATTATTATAATTAATATTTCCCAAAAAGGAACATGTTATTGATAATTATTTCACTAAAACTTACTCTTGTAGTATTTCTTGACAATCATGTCTTCTTCTTCAGTGACCTCCTTGATTTCAAGCCGAAATTCTAACGTCTGCGTCATATTCTAAAAGGAACAAATATAAAGGTCAACATTATCGCCATTTATACCATTTATTTCAAAATGAAACTATTTATTTCAAAACGTGTCGAACACGGAGATATTTTGAAATAAATACAGTAAAAAATAAATCTTGTAAAAAAATTTACCCTACTAGTCATTTTTATTCAACTTAACTTTATTTCTGTTATATTTTTATAACTAACACTTCTTGTGATTCATTGTCGCTGAAGTAATATGTCGTTAGGAGATAAACACATCGTGCAAAGACTTCTAAAAAAGTTTTCAATCGGAAAGTAGATTATAAAAATTTCATTTCTTAGAAACTAGAATTAGTTGTTGTTTTAAAGAACGACTTTTTCCGATAAAGGTGAAATAAAAACTTATATGACTGTGTATGACGTATATCTATAAACTTATTATACATTCATTTTGCTTTTCTCATCAACCTGTATTGAGAACTAAGATGAATGAATTTCCTTAAAATTACTACAAAACTACGAACCACTTTTATTTTTACATCAATATTATTATATTTTATACTACTCATATTAGAGCGTTATGTTGAATATCTGGCTATGTAGTGAGCAATTTTGAGGCATATAATACACGGAATTAACAGTTCTAGGAATTAAAACTTCAAGGGAGCAAAACATTATACTGTTTATATAGTATAATAATTATATCTAGTTAGTTCAGATTGTATTAATACGCTTTACATAATGGTAAAATTCCTTGTAAATAAAAGTTCCATTAAATGACTTAACAAAATGCTTATCCTAAAGATATCTGTTTAAAGATATGTATGTATAAGTACTTATTATATTATTGTTTTAGGTATCTTTTAGATTCCATTGATAAGATAAATTATTTAGTTAAAATTGTTCAATGACGTTTTTACTGAACAAAATATTTATTTGTCTTTAAACCTTAATTATAATCTTACAAGTGTTAGTGGAGCTTCTTAAAAATAAGTATTTTATTATTGAGTTTTTATTATCAAAATAATTTTGCCAATTCCTATATTAAATAGCTGTGCTAGTATCAACTTTAAAATTAAAATTCGTAAAGGACGCTGCTTCTGAGGAATGATGTCGAATATAATTGTATTTTTGTAAAATTCTTGAATTGGATTAAAGCCAAGAACGCTCGGATCGTTGATCGAGAACACTTACACCGGGCGAATTTGTAATAAGTGCTTTTAATTAAAATTCAGGGAACAACAATCAAATTAATGAACTACAATTGATCTCCAACTTTCTTTGTCTGTATGTGAAGCTTTTTTTTGTTATAAGAGAATATGAATACGATAAAACAACTCCATTCGTCATTGGGAGACAATACGACGGATTCACGATTGTAATCGGATATATACATATCAAAACAAATAATTTAATATTGTTCATCGATGACGCATAGTTTTTGGACATTCATAGCAAACTTTGAATAATAATTAATAACTCATACTGAGTTAAATATCACGTTTAAATAAAAGTAGTTTTTATAATTATTAAAAAATACACTTAGGAGCGAAAGGAAGTTAGTTTTAAATATTATATTTAATTTACGCATTTCTATATCTTACATGAATATCTTAATATCTTTGTTATATAATAAATAATTTTCCAGACGTTGACTCCTTATAATTACTAGAAGGATAAAATTTTATCTATCCATTTTTAACATCAAAGGAACGGACAGCAAATAGCAACAAAGGTGAGATTGCTTTGAAGTGCCATCGACTTTAATGAGCGCTTGCGGTACGAGTTCAAAGACTGCTGCAAAGGGAACTTCATCTTATGATATCATTAATTGACATTTGCTTCGCTTGTTAGAATTCCACACTGAGGTCGTGACAAAGAACATTGGTAGGGGTAGAACAAAAATCTCATCTTAATAAATGATAATATAGCAACATTTTATAAATGTTTTTAATATTAAAGCAATGTTGAAATAACACTTGCATTTAAAATCAAATAGAAAATTAAGACGACAAAATACCTAACAATAGATTCTGACCTACTCAGACTAGTATATTGTGTTTCAGTTGATTTACAAAATAGGCTTATTGAGATTGATAATTTAATACATATAGGTGTCCCGAAAGTAGTAGGTTCAAACCCTGCTCACATTCCTTTTTTAATTCTAATAAAGATATAAATATATTTTATTAAAAGAACATATTTTTCGTAAAGCCTGATACCTGTTTGTCCACGTTAGAGGATGTCATTGAGAAACGAGTTTAAATACATATATTTATATGCACAGATAATGGCAGTTGTCTGATAATAATATATATAAAATATAATATGCAAATAATATATTCAATGTTTATCTGAATATGTGGCCACAAATTCAATGAAATAATCGTCACAATAACATTAAAGTACAGCTAATATTTTTAATTTTCTCATATAATAACTGTATAAACATTACTGGTATGTATGTAGTTTTAACTATTTTAAAGTAGCTAGATCTAATCACTTCACTTTTAAGACCAACGAGTGTATAATATGCTATTAAATAATTAAAATTTAATAAAAAATCTAAAAGCAATGATAATGTATACTTACTTACAAATTATAGACAGTTACGATGTGCGTTTGTTGACAGACGATCCAACACTAGCGGTGATTCATGCAACTTAATTCTTATATTTGTATGATATTCCATTTAGAATACACAAAGAAGAGTTAGATATATTGATTGCTTAATGAAATAATTTTGTAGAACAAATACTTCAAAGATGTGTTTTTACTATTTCTACTTCTACTTCGCTAACAGTTTCAGAGGTGCCGGGTTAAAATCCCTTACAACTAAAATTGTTTTTATTCGTCTTCTATCACAAACTTTTAATTTGTTAATTTATTTCAACTTTAATTAGTTTTGAATTTTTTATTTTGTCATTTTATTATTCATATAAAAACCAGACTTGGTTTTGTCGTTATTGTGTTGTAAAATGATGCATTAAAACAGGTTTAAATTATTATATTAAAATAATATGCATTACAATAAAATAAATAATTATGAATAAATCACTTGAAATGAAGAATTTTAAGAGACACTACGAAACTGTATATAGGTACATTACATTTATATTAATTAGAGGACTACGTAAAAACAAAAGATTCATCAAATTAGTGATAAATTTGGAAGCAGAATAAAAAATATGAAACTGTATCAATATTTATCTCATCTCCTTGTTGCGTTTAATTTCTTTTAATATAAAAATTAAATTGAAAACAAAATAGATTTTATAAGGGTCAAATAACAATTATAATGTCGGTACAATAAATTAGTGACTGTTCAATATAATGTAACTATGATTCTATGAATAACAATATAATTGAGTCAACCTTTGATTTATGTTATATTGGATGATCTAAAATAAATGAATGCTTCATTAAACAGAAATCACAGAGGGTATTAATTATACAACCAATATTGGTTATGACTAAAATTAATTCATTAATTAGTAACAAGTTGGTCAAAGTTCAAACAGTGTCATAACCCATAATGGCATCTTTTATTAACACTATCCTACTAAAATTATAAGCATGAGAGTGTTTACGAGAAATAAATAGGAATATGTTTAGATCTTTTTTATCCTTGGAAGGAAAAAGTACGAAATGTATTTGAATGAAACGTTATGTTGACCATAATATACAGTTAATTAATTTGCGAGGGAATTTGTATCACAATCATATTTTACATATAGTCATGTGACGTGGCTATTCCAATTTTCTGTATACTATACCTGTTTGAAAATATTTTCGTTCCTCTCTGAATCTCATTCCGAAGTCAAATAAGACGTCGTATACAAAAGCTAATAAGGGAAAGTCTGGCATATTGAACCGACAACGAAATTGGTTCACCTTCATATTTCAAAAAGTAGTTTTAAATTCAATACTTGAAAGTCAAAGTGATATGCATCCAACTTCATTATATATCGGCTAAATTATTTTGCTGTGGCATTAGTATTTTGTTTTGAAAACTCAAATTATTTTGTTTAAAATCTAGCGATCTGTTCTAAAAGTGTAACTACGTTAAAGGATGTTTTGTAAGTTATAGTCTGAATTCTCTATTCGTTTTTGATTTAAATATTTTAAACTGTCGGCAATGTTTGTTGTTAATATTTTATAAGATCGTTTAGCATGAATCCTTTCGGAATGACTAAATTGGACCGCAAGCAGTTGAATAAAATTAACAGTTCCTATTTACCAACTCCTAAACAAAAACTATGGGTGGTAGAGCCTAGCTGTAGTCATTTACTACAGCTCGAACATGGGCTGGCTCGACCGGGGAAGTACCACCCTCTCATAGAAGATCGGCGTGAAGTAGCCTTTAATGGCTGCGTTTCGTCCGATGAGTGAGAGAGCCGGTTGCCCTTTCCCTATTCCCACCCTTTCCTACCATTTCCTTATTCCCACCCCTCCCCATCCCTCAAAAAACAAGGGTGGCAACGCATCCGCAACAAAGATGTTGCGGATGTCCATGGGTAACGGTAACCACCTTCCATCAAGTGGGCCGTCTTCACATAAAAAAAAAAATCAATGAGAGTAATAGTAAAGCAATTTGAAGAGGAAGAACTTATATTTTATACGAATTCGACATCGACCCAGAGGACAAAGACAAGGAAAACGAATGTGATAAATTTAAAGAAATTACTAAAATAAAAAGATCCCAAGCTTGATTAGATCCAGTGTGTGAATCGTCTTGATTGGAATCATGATAGTTGTGCTCAACATTAGGATATTTGGCTTATACTTACATTATGTAAACTTTCATTTTTTTTAAAGGAATTGTTATAGCGATTATTATTTTTTATTCTTGATTTAATTGGAAAACAAGTTTAACTACTTAATAATAAATATGACAAAACTAACTAGTTAAATTCCAACCGTATAAGTATAAGCCAATAAAACTGAAACCTGTAGGTTATTGTTTTATTTCTTACAAGAAACATACTGTAAAATAACAATTATTACATTTAATACGTGTTTGAAAAATTATCTAAGTAAACAGGCTTTGGCTTGTATAAATTGGATTAAAATTTAATTAAAACAAAAGCAATTAAGTCAATCTTAGTGTCTTATACTCGTAAGCACAAAGCATTTTGTAGGTAAGATTTCACGCAAGACTGAGACGTTATCTCTTCTGACGTGTTAATCCGGACACAATGATGAATGGTTTAACAATGGGACTTCATTAGTGAGCGGAAACATAAATTAATACCGCGTCAGATCCTGCGAGGAACAGATTTGTAGCGAATGATAGATAGTGCTTGGATGTCGCTAGCAAATTACTGTTATATAGCATTAATCACGATTCTTGCTGCATTGCAGTTTTTTATACTTTCTAACAGTTTCACCCTAAAATTATGAATGCAAAAGTGGTGGTTATTTGTTCGTTGTCAAATCTAATTAAATAGTCTGTTTTTGGCATTAAGGAAATCCTATTTGAATTGACGCCTTGTTAAATTTTTATTATAAAAATATTTTAAACTCCTAACACCTAAACAGTTGCCATAAATAGGAGTCCTAACCGTTTTGTGTGATTTTTAGTAAGAATTTAGATTTTCATAAGCGACTATAAATCTAAACTATTTGTCTGTATAAATATATGTAATATATGTAAAAGTAGTTCAGCTTGTGCATTAAGAGGAATTAGTATCAGTTAAGGCGGCTTGTTCTTTTGGAGGTGAAAAGACTAAACTACTGTAAACAAAACAATGCCCTTCCTTGTTACTAACGATGAAGTCTAATAAGCCTAGATACTAATACATATATCAGCTAGGATATCTTGCATTTGCATGTTATGTCTGGAAAACTGCATTTTAATACCAATAATAAACTTTGCACCTATGTATATTAATATGTATAAGCATTGTAACTAAGAATAAATGGGTTCAAGCCATTTCTTCCAGGTAACTAAGTGTAACATATGTTTTGTTTCGCTCCCTTGTTGCAATTTTACTAATTAATTTAAAGTTAATGAATTCACGAGTAGAATTATGGTTTCTAATTAGTTAAGAAAATTACTCTCTTACTGCGTTATCCCATTAAATTTAAAGTTCGGACACTCTGTTTATCTTAAGCTACAATTGATTTAGTAAAATCTTCCCGATTTTACTAAATCAATCTTATGTATTAAAATATATAAAATATTATTATAGCTCTTAAAGCTTATCACTAATACCATTGTTTGTTATTCTTTGTTTGAAATAAACAGATAATCACATATTATTTTTAAGAAAAGCTTTTGGCAATAATATTTGAAATAAACTCAAACATAAAATGCAATGCAAGTCAAACAAAAGAATATAAATATTAAAGGATTAAAATAAGGAGTTTCCTAACTCAAGAGTCAGTTAACAGCACTCATAGCTAGGAAGTCCTCGAATAGCGACCATATAATACAAAGCGTAGAGTAAATTACCCGCTCATTGGAGAAGAAGACGACCTGGTGACTCGTCACTACAGCGGGGTCCAGGTGGATACAAAAGTAAGGATGTCTTCGAATAGGTTGCAGGAGTAGTATTTCCAGAAGTGGAAAATCACCTGGGCTTATAATGACGATATGATGAAAATATTAAAAATAAAAAGTGAAGTACAAAAAGTTTTAAATTCAAATTAATTTAAATCTGATATAAGTTATTAATGTTATACGAACAATTAAAATAAATTTAATAAAATATATAAATATGTTACAGAATAATAATATACAAGCGAAACCGTTTACGTTGGCTGAAATTGAATACAAATGATTTTTGCTCGTTTGAAATTTTGATAGTAATCATTTAAGTTTAAGCGAAAATATCTAGATGGCGTTACAGATGTTTCTTAAGAGTAATTGATGATTCTGCAATAATATGTTTTATACATATAAGCTGACAAAGCTATGAATAAACCTATAAAATTATATTATGAATAAACCTATAAAATTATATAGAGTTACGATCCTTTGTAGGCTATCTTCTTCTTCTACCTGGCAATTTCCCAGCTTTAGCCAGGGTCTCATGTATGAGAGGCGGACCTTTAACCAGTAGGTCACCACTGACTAAACTGATCCTTTGTAGTCTATATTATAATGATTAATTAAAAAGATTTCAAAACTATTCAACAAATTAATTTATTTGAATAAATTCTTCAAATAATCATCCATAAAATCATCATTTCGAATATTTAAATAATTTCTTTGTTATAAATCATCTGAAAACGTAATAAACTCTTGACTGAATAAATAAGGTCGTTGTTTTATCGTACGGAATGGGTTAACAAAATGGCTGAAACTGAATCCGTTGTAACGGAACGTGATCGATTAAACAGGGATTAACGGAACGTGTTTATACAGCCGACACAGGTAACTTGGTTTTCAGCATGATTTAACATATGGCCACTGTTTTGTAAAATTATTGACAAAACTTTATTTAGACTTACGCTTAGACTCAAAACGAAAATATAGGTTTGTATATAAAGTAATTCTAATGTAATATACATATTTTTATAAATTATTAACTCTAAAAGTCGATTGTAATTAGCGAAATTTTAAAACGAAATATTCTGAAATAGAATTTGTAAAGAAATCGACTATACTGTCTTTTTTACTATACGAATGTTACTCAATTCTTATTTCATTTTAAATCAAACTAAATCTGAATACGAAATATATTGTACAGTGGCAAATTAAAATCGCAATTTAGGTTCTCGTCTTTATCAAAATTATTTATCAATTGACAAACATGTCAGACCACACCGACTTTTATCGTAATTGTGGAAACATTATCACTACAATTTATTGATGCATATGCATGTATAGTTTAAAAAGGTTACTACATTTTTTAATATAAACATAAGTTTTAAAACAATACAATAAATAATTCATTCTCAATTTTTAACTCTCTTCTGAAGTATAGTAATAAAACAGAGTAGTTTAATATAAGCTCTAACTTATATACAGAAACAAAACAGTAGAAATATCTTACAACTAGTATATGACAATTAAAATTCTCTCTCATTAAAAACTATATCAAAGTGTATAACATTTTAGCTCTCGCTATTCCTGAATCTTCATCCAAAGGATTCAGGAACGTTAATATTACACAAAGATGCGTTTCTCTGAGCTACGGAATATAGCTGCAAGAATTTAATTAAATTATAAATTTTATTAAAACGAGATTCATAATACAGTCTCCGCCAGTTGGCTCGTAACAATTTGATAATTAAAATGGAAAAGCTATGCTGAATTACCATACCATGTTTTGGGTGTATTATGCTATTATTTTTATTAGCGAACTTAGCAACCAAATTAAAATACTTGTCTACATTTTCGTTGTCGTATAAAATAAGGAGGACAAATTATTTTATTTAAGATATTGTCCTGAATTAAATTATGCAGTAGATTCTTAAAAGAATTCCCGAATATTTAATATAATTTTAAATGCAAAATATGTACATTGAAATATTTTGGGACTGTATAAGACAGTTTTCAGCTGCGACCATCTTGATTTTTTTTTTACTGAAACATGTGGTTTAGCTATTCTGACTGCTCTATAATTTAACTTAAAAACAAGCGACTTGATAATAGTTTGATAAAATTATTTGTTTATATATTATGTTAATACTGATTAATTAAAGATATAATTTTTATCGGATTATATTTTTAAGAGTCACGCAGACGTAAAGAAGTTATAAACAAAAATATTAGAAAACCATTTCAAAATAGTGCTTTTATTGATAAGCAGTTGTAAATTGAAAAAAACATATAAGGGTTTAGCAAGAAAGCCGTGTAAATAAATTTTTAGTAAGTTCCGGACTATCTCTTTTTTTATGTTAAAGGGGGCAACCGAGCAGACGGCATACCTAATGGAGGTAGTACCGTCGCCCATAGACATCCGTAACATAAAACATGTTGCGGATGTGACCCTTGATTTGGGAAGAGGGGGAGGAAATATGGGAAGGGGAGGAAAAAGGGAAGGGGTAGGAAAGGATGGGAAAAGGGAAAGGGGAACCGGCTCTCTCACTCATCGAAGGCAACGCAGTCACTAAGGCTACTTCACACCGATCTTCTGTGAGAGGGTGGTACTTCCCCGGTCGAGCCAGCCCATGTTCGAGTTGCAATCACTTGACCACAGCTAAGCTCTACCATCTAGATACCTATCGTCGCCACCCTTGACTGGGAAGAAGGGGATTAAAAAGTAGGAAAGGGAGGGAAAAGGGAAGGGGTAGGATAGGAGGGGAAAAGAAAAGGTTGACCGGCTCTCTCGACGAAACGCAGCCATTAACCGATCTTCCGTGAGAGGGTGCTACTTCCCCGGTCGAGCCAGCCCATGTTCGAGTTGTAGTAAGTGACCACAGCTAGGCTCTACCACACCAAAAATATTAATTTCATTAAAATTAAAATGAAAATTATTCGGTGAACGCTAAGTATCTCAAAATTATCGCATTACCGTCTCCTTAGCTAAATAGACATATAGAGACAAATATTTGTATTAAAGCACAATATTACAATATTAGAAAACTCAGTACACTGAATCAACTTGTAAGTAATTTAGTTTATAATAATTTATATTTATAAAAATAACAAATAGGCGTGTGTACAATCTCTAAAATTTGTTAAGGACCTTGTCATACCTTCGGATTTCAACGTAAAAAAAAACGCAATATAGAGATATTGTGAGGTTGTTGTATAAAAGGTAAAAAAAAAATCTTAAATGTAGGAAACATTTAATTTTTTTTACAAAAAAAGGATACCACTTGAATAAATACAGTGAAACAGTCACTTCACTTTAATTTAATTGGCATTAACTTCATGAAAACCATCAATAAGTGGTTTTTAACAGTTATCAAAGATTAATTTACCTTATTCCGGACACTCTAACTTCGCCCAGCCTTGTTAATTTCGAGAAGAATTATATTAAAGTTAAAAAGAAAATTTTACAGAAATAGAAAGAAATACAGACTTAAGGAAATTTCAAATTAAGTTTTAATTAAGTCTCAGCGTTTAATGACTAATAAGTTTCCATAGTTAGAGTTGTCGTTAAAGAAACAAAGTAGTTAGGAATTTATTGCAACTTTATATTTGTGACTGGATTGTTAAACACTTATAAACGTCGGTATTAGTCGCCAATGTTGCTTAGCACAAGTTCAAAATCACTTGTTTTCAAAATATTTCTTATGAAAGTTCATTTGTATCCCAATTGCTAATATATTTTATTTACAACAATAACTCAAACATCATTTTTATAAGAGAAGTTATCAATGAATTTGAAATTCTATTAGTTAAATTTTTTTGTGAGAAACTCAACGAACTATATGAAAATATAAAAAATATATAACAGACTCCATTCTTCTATCTGGCAATTTACCAGCTTTAGCCAGGGTCTGCCTTACATGTTGTGAATAGTTTTGGTTAATTTTTTTTTCGACCGGCCGCCTGCCTGACATCAACCCTCTTTGGGAATGCATTAATCAGAGATGTCTAAATATGTACTCATAGAAAGTTAATATGACTCGGAAAAATCACATTGGTACTTGCCAGGTTCGAACCAGCGCCCTCATGCATGAGAGGCTGGCCTTTTAACCACTAAGCAACCACTGACACATATATATTATATAAAACAGATTCCATATATATAAGACTCTATTCTGAACATAAAACAATATTAATTTTATATCGACGGCATAATCCAATGCTTTCCCGTTAATAACTTAAGAACCGCTAATCTTGCGTTCGAGCGGTTTTTGCTGTAATAGCTATTTTGACTTTAGCTCTACTGAACGAAACAATAATTTTATTACCATATAATTTCCATTACGCTTAGTTGAAGCTAAGTACCTACAAAAAGTTCTAAATTCGTCTTTTACTATAAGTTTCGTCTTAAAATATATGTATAATGCTGAATGATAAAAGTATGTAATATAAAAAAAAATCCTTTTTTTTACAAACCTAGTAAACATATATGTACATTGTACAATATTATAACAAAATAAATAATTCATATTTTTTTTGCATATGTTTTATAATACTCAAACCTACAAAGGCTTTTATTTTTATCTGTTATTGATGTTGGTACATATGTTGGAATCAAATTTTGCAACTGAATTTTGTTTTCTCGTTATAACTTATCTATATGACATTTTTAAATATTCAGTTTCTATAATAAAGAGATTGTTGGCTGAGTTACGTTAGCCTTAATCCAATGTGTTGGACGAGCCAAGTTGGTAAAGCAGTTTTTTTTAGTTTATTATAAATGTAAAAATGTTAATTAAAGTATAATAAGTAAGTGAAACCATACATATATTTCAAGTTCTGAAAACAATAAAATTAAATGTTAATATCATATTAAATTCATGTAACACAATTTAAATTGTATTCAGAATCAAGCACAAAATACTATATGTATTAAATATGAAAACGTAAGCAAAAAAAAGCGTTTATTTTGTAACATCCATGAATACACAAGTGTATCTCGCCACAAATTTTTGTGACAAACTGAGGCTTATCTATGCTATGATATCGCTTACTCACCAGATAAACTATCGATCGAACTCAAATATATACTAAACTTGTGCTGAAAATAAATGAATGATAATAATGTAACATTTTTATTAAATACATTTCGTATACCAATAAACTCTTTGAGATTATTGATTTACATACAAGTGTATGAAATATTTTTTCTTTATTTTTCGTTCACAGTGTCGTTGTTTTATTTAATAACAGCCTCTGGGTTTCGTAATGAAGAAAAAACTTTCAGGTGCGAAAAAATTGAGCGTAAGCAATTACCTGTGTTTGTTTTGATTAAATTTCGACTTCCGTAACTTGTATCTAAAAACACACCCAGCTTTAGATTGCGGTAAACAATTTTATACAAACTAAAATTTAGTTATTTGCCTTGACTTTTTAAAGAATTTTTTTTTGTTATTAAAATTTTGCTGTTTAGTTAATAGTTGCTTTGCGGTCAAAATTTCTTAATAAATCTTTTACTAAAAATAATCTGAAAATGCTCTTTTAATTTAAGTTAACAGTATCAATCGTGTAAAACTTGTTAAAAAATAATTGTACAAATTATTTTTTTGATAGTTACAAAAATATCTGTAACAAAGTATCTCAATACTTGAGAACTTTGATTTGAGTTTCAATAGAAATTCTTACTTTAAAGTTTTTAAAATAAAATATTACTTACTCAAAAACCAACCAAATCCAAATGTAAGAGAGAATAAACTGTATGGTTACTGATTTTATAAGAATATATATATATAACAAGAATTATATCTAAGATTTTCTATTATACTCTTTTAAATGAAACTAAATTTTTAGAATTCTATGTGGTTTTTATTATTTTATAACTGCATAATTCATATATTTCTTTTCCCTTGCAGTAACCGTGACTATGGGTATACGAGATGAGAGTTTCGTGAAATACAAATCCGAAAAAACTTAGCTTCTTTCAATAAATAAAAAACAATAACAGTGCATCAAAATTAAAATATATCTACTACTATTACTATACTATACTTTAAATAATTATTTATATCCATGATTCATTCTTAAAATCAAATCACTTCTTATAATTAAATGTACAAACTTCACTAAATATTGCAAATGATAGATCTCATTTATATGAAAAATTATTAATTATAAGACTTACTGTTAGACAATGCACGTATGCATAGGAAAACATAGCTTCCATATCACTTCCTGTGTGCGCTCTGAAAGCTATAATAAGACCTTAGCACTGCCTGAGGCTTTTAAAAATATGTAGGAATCACATAACAGACTTTTAATTAACAATATCTGATGCAAGAACTAAATTATTCAGTAAATGGAAAGCAAATAAGCAAGTCAGAAGCATACATCTCACGATTTTAATAAGAATATAGTTTTTATTAATTAATAATTCCACTATTAATATTCATACACATGGTTTATATAAAGAAATAAATATTATAGGCTAAATGTTACATCAAAATACATAGCTTCCATACAATTATGAATCACGCTAAACGTTTTCTTATTGTAGAAATAGTAACAGTGTATAAATGACAAATTAACATTTTATAGTCATCTAGATTTATAAATTGACTATATAAGCTAGCACTAAGGGAACAGAAGATTACAAGGAAATTTTTCACGATATATCAAACAAAATTATTATAAAAAACCACGCATTTAATTCCCATTTAATCTTTATATATGATCAGAATCAAAATTCGCTTTCGACTATGAAACTAGGACCTGATAAACTCGCGTCTGATAAAATATTATTGATATAAGTCGTTGAAAACGAACGCAACGGTTCAATTCGCCACAGTTTAGTGGTATTGCTTCTTCGTAAAAACTGCCTTATGAGATCTACACATACATTCATCGAGGTGACTGATGAAGAGGAAAAAATCATAAGGAAATGCTTATTAGGTGCGTTGTGAAGTGTTGTGTATTTTAATAGTTGTTATGAAACAATTTACAGGTAAGAGAATTCACGTGATATCATATGTATCTGTTTTATTTCGTGAGTAATACAATATTTAATAATGTAATTTAATTATCATGTTTCATTTTTTGAGTACAATACCTCAAACAAATACTATTGATATAAAATTGTATTATACATTTTCGACAAAAAAATTATAAGTACCTGAATAAAAGTCAACGAGGTTTATAATTGGGTACTATTTTATATATCAATTTAAATATTTATACATTTTATTTATGATTTTAAACACTCGATTCCTGGTACAATTTTGTCATAAGATTACAAGTTTGTCAGAATTGTTTTATATACAATCTTAATTACGACATGACACATTAAATTTTGAATGGAATTTACTGGTAACTATGATTATGATCAAAATATTAAAATATTTACTTACGACAATATTATTACGGAAATTGAAATTTTATACTGAACTTTATTTTTAAATAACCTATTTCAAAATAGGATATATGGCAAATTATAGTTCAATAATAAAATTGTTTCTTTCTCTCAACATTCCTTATTATGGGAGAGTATTATGGTAGAGATTTTTTTGATACATATTAACATGAGAGTGTCCTTGAAAATAATGTTTCAAATACCGGATTAAAGTGACGAAAACCTAGATACTAGACTTAAATAAGTATACTCTTCAGAAAATAGCAATACATTTAGTCTTCCCTTTAGGTAATCTATTAGATTACCCTAAACCCCTATGTATACTGTTACTATATGTTCTGGTGATCTAAACTGATGAATGAATGGGCTATATAGTTTTTTTTTCTTGCAATTCCTTTTAAAACTTAACAGTATATATTAATATAGGTATATATTCATCCTTAAAAGGTTTAACAATGTTTAATTGTCACATATGTTCTTTAACTTATAACTACAATAAAATTTAACGCTGTCTTTAAACTGGTGTAACTTGTTTGGTTATCAACTCCAAATTTTATATTTATAAGCCGATATGAAACATATTATGACATCTAGTGTGCCCTTGCTATATAAATATAGAAAGTAAATTAGTTTCTTATTCACGATCAACAATGCCTAAACTTTACAATTAATAATTATTAAAATAACAACTATTCTTAATCTTAGTGATTATTGTAATCTGTTAAAAAACCTATTAACATAATTCACTAAAGTTATAGTACTATTAAATGTAATTAATTATATAATGACGTCTATAAAGATATTACAGAAACATTATCCTGAAGCCTTGTTTTCAATTTCATATCTTTATGACTGATTCGCAGATTACATACATGCTCACGTTCCAAGGTTTAGGATAAATAAGTTATTACACTATCATTTTTAAAGTACTATTTTGATATATATATTAGGCAACAAACGAAACAATTAGAATGAAATCTTATGAGATTTAAGCTTAAACGTCGGGAGTATGTAGTTTTTCACAAAAATAAATCACGTAGTAAAAATAAAAATATTAGTTTCATTTAAATGAAATAATTACACCTCACGGCGAAAGTGGCTTCTTTTTATTGTAATTTATAATATACCAAACTATAGTTATAATCATTCTTACTATTAAATGGCCCGAATCCTTGACTTAGTAATTAATTACATATTCTATTTGATCTTGCAAAGTTATTAACAGTCAATTAGCGAACTATAAATTAACACTGTTATCATTTTGGAAAAGTGTATTCAGGGCGTATGTACTAATGAATGCAAATTGTTTCAATGGAATCAATGGCATTTTGGAATCATAGCAATAAAAGTTTGATCTGGATATAAAAAGCGAAGTGTCCAATAGCAATAATATTTTTATTACTTCCTTAGATACTTCTTATATTTTATTAGACATAAATTTTAAACTTTTGCTAAATAAAACCTTATTAGAGTATCGTTGTAATTTCTATTGGTTTTGACGGTGTTGCCAGGGCGGATAGGTGGTGTGACTAGGATCTACCCTTGAAATACGGGGCTAAAGAGCCCGGAGTCGTACTAAAGCCCCAAGGGTGCCTCTAATATACCGTCCACCTTACGACGTCGTTGATGTTTGGTCGAAATCGGGGAATGTAACAACATGCCTTCAGCCGACGGCACAACGCCCTAGCATCGTGTATAAAACTGGTCGTTCTGGTCTCTAGAGAAATCGGTATGGGTATTTAGTTTTGGTGTGTTTAAGGAGTATTAATGTCTTTATAGTTGATCGTTAATTTGTCATTGAGTTCTAGGAACTCATTCTTAGGACCTCTTACTTTACAAAGCTGTTGGGGGACGGCGAGTAGTTGGCCTCTTAGATAATGATTAGGTTGAATATGAAAAATCTCTTTAAGGTTAATATACCAGGACACTCTATCCGCATGAATTTATTTAGTAGTACTTGTAATTTGTTGATGACTTAAGGGCAAGCGTGATTGAACACACGCTTGCATGTGTAGATCTTGGACGATAGAGATTGACGTACTCAGGTCTTGGAAAGTATAGTCTTAATTCTAAAGGACGTTTTACTTTTACTGCTGATCACCGGGTGTTCAGCTCTGTTCTTTACTATCTAAATAATTTGAACTGATGGTAAGATAATTATCCAGACCTAAAGCCTCTTTTTTTATCAAAGCATTCGACAGTTGACAATTTAATTTTTCTAGTTTTAATGCAAATACGGCTATTTCTCGTGAAGACGACTACGGTGTCCTTTTTGAGATTTATCTCTTACCTTCAATGGTGAAACTATTTTCCTATGATATGTGCAGTTTTCGTAATTATATGATCATGATAGCTCCCTGATGCACAAAACCGAGAAGTTATTAAACGAAGTTAAATTATGAAAGTGTGTACATTTACTTTTGAGGTTAACTAATAGAGATTGATAATTCCAAATTGAGGATTTGCCATCGTGACATTGCCCCAAAAATATGGAAAACAGCTTTTCATTTTATTTCTATTTAATCTATAATTACCAGACATAAAAGAATTTCCATTAATATCGCATAATCTTTTATATAATGATATATTATTCTTATCAACCAAATATTATTATTGAGTAATGATTACTTTAAGTATTATATTTTATCACTTGCAGTCGGTACACTTCTATTGTTTTTTAAACCCAAATATCATCACGTCTTCATTAAAATTATTCTAAGTAAAGGTGACTTCAAAGGATATTTAGAAGAGAGAAAAAAGGGGTATAATATTTTTATTATATACATATAATTGGTTCTTTAGTCAGTGGTGGCTCAGTGGTTAAAGGGCTCGCCTCTCGACGCCGACAGCGCGGGTTCGATCCTGGCCCGGGCAAGTACCAATGTGATTTTCCGAATCATATGTACTTTCTAAGAGTATTTAGACATCACTGATTAATGTTGATTCCCAAAAGAGGGTTGATGTCAGGCAGGCGGCCGGTCGTAAAAACAAATAGCCAAAAACTATTCACAACATGAAAGGCAGACCCTGGCTATAGCTGAGAAAATTGCCAGGTAGAAGAAGACATATAATGGGTTCTTTGAAGAAATGAAACCTTGAAACAGAATGTTTATTAAATAATTAAACGTCAATAAGAAAAATTGAATATTATTATTGAATAATGTAGGTGCAAAAATATAGTATCAGTACACTTGCACTTTCTTAAGTTCGATTGTATTTTATCTTCAATATTAAAAACGTCACAAGATTAATTTAATATCGGTACCATAAATCAATATCTAAAAACAAATGAAAATAATATTGTGTAATGTGTCATAATTGAATTCTAAATACTCAAATATATAAGACTGACAATTTTTACCAAGAAGTTGAACATAGGTCCTAGCAGATTTTGTATTCATTATAAATCAAAGTATCTTAGTAATTGGAAAAGATTCCTAATACTTTCTACTTTGTCTAAGAAATATTCTTGGATCAACTAATATCAGTCTTTGATGAACAGTCAAAATTACAAAATTATTGTTTTGTATGTTGTCTGGTGAATTCCAGATTCTTAAGTAATTGTTGTTCTTGCCTCTTGCTTGAAAATTCCCAATAAAAATAATTTGATCGAAATTAAACAATTTCAAAAATTTTAATAACATTGTCACGTGTTTGTTTTGATAACACTAGTTTACAAAATTTTACTTTTTATTTATACCCCGAACCGAATGTATGTCAATATGTTAATTTACCATCCCTAAACCTAAAACTGTTAGCAGAAATATTTTATCACGTCGGAATTTTTTTCTGTCGTCAATTGTTTTTTTTACCTACCCGACGTGGTGGTGATATTTTATTGTTTATTTGTTCGCTTCAAACGACAGTTACTTTCCTTTGGATTGATTTAAAATGTCCAGCAGAAAGTGCAAACAAAGTTCTGACCGTTTTTGTTATGTTTGTGGACAGTTTATATTTTCAAAAAAGAGAAGACCTATTGTAGATTCGCTAAAAACTGCATATCTTCATTATTTTGGATTTCCTGTTGCAAATCAAGATAAAAAGTGGGTGCCTCACGTGTTTTGCGAAAGCTGTAGAATCATCCTTTTTTTTTTTTTTTTTTTTTTTTTTTTTTTTTTTTTTTTTTTTGTTATCGCGGTGAAAGGTTTTACCCCTCCGTCTAGGGGAGACAGAGGCGGTTATGTGGGATTCACGGCCAGAAGGGCCCATGTTACCCACTAAAACACCAGCGGTCACTCTCCGTTGCCGCCAAGTGGATCGCCACGGGAAACGCCGAAGCATGCATCCGCGACGATCCGGCGGCGGGCCGCGAACGGCCACCTCCCCCCCCCCCCCCCCCGAGGGCTCACTCCAAGTGACCAGGAGTGTCCCCCCGCCTGGCGGGCTTGCTTAATCGCGAGAGGGTTAACCCCTTACCCCTCCCACCCAAGCCCACGCGGCCAGTCTCCAACCACCCACCGACGAGCGCAAGCGCCCGACGGCAGACAGAGAGGAAACCGACCGACCACAAGCGAACTCAGGCCTCCGGAGAGACCCGAGTATCCCCTCCCCCCCAAGACAGCCACGGACGGCCTCCTGCCAGATCCGTGACCGTCTTACTCCCAGGGCTGTACCCCCAGCCCTCCCCCCCGTGACTGATTGCACCGGAATACACCAGTGGGCGATGGGGTCGTCACGTCCCGACGCCGACAAGAATCATCCTACTCCAGTGGTCATCAGGAGAAAAAGTTTACCTTCCATTTGGTTCGCCAATGCTATGGAGAGAACCTAGTACTGTTGTTTCCTTTGTTTGTGGGACAGTAGAGCGAAATAACATCATTATGTAAGGAAAGAAGGGCCTGTTCGAAATGAGTATATTCCGGGCAAAATGAACCTTAATCACGAGCTGTTAGTCGATCCAAATAACGTCACTTTACCCCCTTTACACATCAAACTTTGGCTCATGAAAAACTTTGTAAAGGCGCTTGACAAAAACAGTGATGTTTTCCGGTATTTGCAAAAAATATTTCCAAACATTACAGAGGGAAAACTGAAGGAGAGTTTATTTATTGGTCCACAAATCCGTAAAATTATGAAAGATTCTCAGTTTGGAAACCTTTTATCGGTTAAAGAAAAGTCTGCTTGGAACTCATTTAAAATGCTTGTAGAAAATTTTTTGGGAAATAAAAAAAGTGAAAATTATGAAGAAATTTTTAACAATTTATTGAAAAACTTTCATGATATGGGAGTAAACATGTCATTAAAGATTCACTTTCTACACTCTCACCTGAATTTTTTTCCTGAAAACTTAGGAAGTATGAGTGACGAACAGGGTGAACGTTTCCACCAAGATTTAAGGACTTTCGAAGAACGACATCAAGGATTTTGGGATGAAAATATGTTAGGGGATTACTGTTGGTCTATCATAAGAGAAACTGATTCAAATAACTATAAAAAGAAAGCAAAAATTAGTCATTTTTAATTTATTTTTGTATTAATCCTAAAATTTTTGTATTTCCCTTCAAGAAAATAAATATTTTTTAAACCAGACGTGATATAATTTTTTTATTATTTTTTCTGGATAGTTCTACCTGAACACAAAATAAAATAACAACTTTCAGCTGGGGTATGAAAACCGTGTAAACTAGTGTAATTAGTGACGTACGTGTATGAGTCGATTAAAGCTTTTCCTGTGAAGATTATTTTTAGGATTTCAGGCCTAAGTTGGCATAAATCGAATTCAAGAATTTTGAATTAAAAAAAATTATGATTTAAAAATAGTTTACTTGATGTGACAACACAAAATATTAATTAATTTTATGGTGATTTATTAATCTAAATTTTAATAACTTCCCCAAGTTTTATTACATACACTACATACATATTACAGATCCATGATTTTGTCTCATGTATCTTTTTATAAAACTACAAAACTAATGTGGCTTCTATGTCTAACGATATCAAATGTAAGTAAAGACATTATTGTATTCAGTATCCAAAGTTATTTGTATATATATTGTTATAAACCAATCAATCTAGGTCTCAAGCACTTCTTTTCCTGAAAAAGTTTCTTCTTAGTTGTCTTTTATTCAAAAGAGAAAAAATGTTCATAAGGAGACAAAACCACTGAAATACCGACTATCCCATTTCATAATTGAACTGTCTTCTTCACTTATAATTAATTACGAATATTATATTTATAATATATATCCATTACATAAAAGAATAGTTGAACCGATAATAAAAATAATAGACGAGGTTATTTTTATATTCACTTTTCAATTTTATTTAGGCTTTAGATAACATATCTAAAATAGACGTAGAAGTGAGTTATGTTGCAATATCATCGTATTGGATTATACGCTATCATTTTTGGCATTTATAAGACATCTTATCATATTTATATCTTAAAAATGCGTGTGAAAGTGGTTTGAGACGCGGTAAGAAGTTTATAAACTTAAACATCGTTGTCATAAATTATATGTGAGATCTTTACGTTATTAATTTCGGTACTAATATTTTGGGTAGCCCTTCATCCCCACTCCACGTTTCACTGCGACATGCAATGAATA
Organism: Danaus chrysippus; assembly: GCA_916720795.1. Lineage (NCBI taxonomy): Eukaryota > Metazoa > Arthropoda > Insecta > Lepidoptera > Nymphalidae > Danaus > Danaus chrysippus. The sequence goes on along the minus strand of CAKASE010000082.1, from coordinate 11,395,992 downwards.
GAGGAAGAAATATACATTACATTTTAAAATAAACACGAAAATATTGATAAGTAGAATTATAACATAATTTTACGTGTACTCTTACTACAATTATAACGATTTTAAGCGGGTAAAATCATAGTTTGAGAAAAAAAACAAATTTGCTGCTATATATTTTTTACTTATTATGAATATGACTGTCAGTTTCTCGTATTGTTTGACGTCTATCAACGATTTCTTCGGTTAACACGTGAAAATTTTAGATAACATTAATAGATTGTATTTTTATTGCTTAAATGATACCGTCACTATCTTCCTTCGAGTTTTTGTTTATTGAACAATTTTAGCTATTTATTTTTATTAAATTAAATTTCGGATGATTATTTTAGCGAAGTTTAGAGATGGAAATCCATCCATCAGCCTTACAGGTTCATATCTCCACCAAATAATTGAATTTGTATTTAAACTGAAAGAACAAAATACTCTTTCTTCATGGACAAGATTTTAGTGCGTCACATCATATAAATTCAATTACTATTATATAAACTTTCGATAAGAGATTCATGGTTGCAAGTCACGAAATATCACTCATGGCTTACTTTTATCAGAAAAGCATTACGTATTGTATTAGGTGAATCTCTTGTAACTAAATCTATTTTTTGTAATTTTTCATATATAAAAATTTGAATATTTGTCAGTTTTCATTAGTAAAGCACTGCATTGAAAATTGTTATAAAGTATGGCACCGTATAGAGAGACAAACAATCGTGTTTCAATAACATTGCTCTGTAATAACAATAACGTTTTAGAAATGAAACCCTATAAAAAATTTACTTAAGTATACAAAACTACGATAACAACGACAAATATTTGTTAAATATATGGAATTAATGTAAAATATTGCTTTGAGTGACAAATTATATGGAAAAATTCATACAAAGACAATTTAAATGATGGATATCCAAGAAGCGAATATGGGAAACATGCTTAGCCCACTATGGACTGTAACGCCGAGAACTTCTCGAAAAAATTCGGTTTGTCTTAAGATGTTTTATCTGAAGGAAAATTGCAAGTAAAATATCTTTCTCCTTAAAATGTCACTAAGGAAACATAGAAAACTAAAGTTAAAATTATATATGAATGAATTAACCTAGTATATTTCAGTATATACGAGGATTGCTTTGACTTAAATAGATATACAGGGTGACTGGTAAATTACTATCGATACTTGAGGACGTGATATTTGACGATCATATATGACAAAATAAAAATTAATATAACATAAATATTAATAAACTTCTAAGTAAAGTTAACCAAAAGTTATGTAATTAATTACGCATCGTGTGAACACCCTACATATTAGGTATACACACACACACACACACACGCGCGTGCGGCGGCGTGGTGTTGTATCAGCACGCCGCCGCACGCGTCCACACTTGGAACACTTGGAACGTGTCCACACTTAATTTATTTATACGGAAATTTGGTCAAAAATTAACTACCTATTTTTTTACATTATTCGAATGAGAATCATGTACCGAGTATTCTCCTTAAATATTGATAGTAATTCACCAGTCACCCTGTATATATTTTGTGTATACACAGATAGAAGTAATAGCAAAATATAAAATCTTATAGAAGAAATTAATTAATGATGTTCTCAACTAGCCTACGGTCGAACAAATAAACATAGTTCAATAAAAAAATTAAATAGTAATGATATATACAATAATTATTATAAGAAATAATATGAGTACATGTCGTGAACAGTATTTGTATTTCTTAATGTGATGATAAATCAAATGTCGGCTGTAGACAATGATGAATTATGAATGATTACGTAATTTAGGCATAGTTGGAGAAAAGCCAAAGTACAGGAAGAACGCTAATAATGTGTACTATACTTTATATATTTATTATAAAAACGATATAAAAATGCAATATAATTATTATACAATTTTAATATTTTTCTATTTACACACAAGTCATTGTAGACCTGAAAGCAAAATTTAAATGAAAAAAGGTTCAAGAAATAGTAATTTATTAAGTTCGTGAACTACATAAGCTTCTTCTACATGAATATCTTTACAATCACCAACTTGAAAATATTTTCTTCCCACAATTTGTTTTTAATGCTACCATCCACATAGTAAAATTATAGTAAAAAAATATTTTGCATTTGAATCTTTGAATGAAATGTAAACTATAAGAAAAGCTTCTGAAAGTTTTAATACAAAAATAATGTTACTGGTGTAACTTCAATCGTTCTTAATAACGATGGTCAAATAAAAAGAATTAAATTTTGTTCCAAAATAAAATATAGAATAATTTTAAATAAAGTTTACAAATAAATAAAGAATAAAGCTTTATAAAAACTACTAATTCATTAAAGAAAATTGATATAAAGATATTTATCAAATAAGAGGAAAAGGGTTTTATTTGACAATATTGCAGAATTATCATAGATACCACTCTTAATCGCTAGAAACATTCAAATTTAACATTGTCCCGTATTTGCAAGAAGCATATCATCTAGAGATAATTAAAATGTCAACATACTACTTAGTCAAAACGTATAACGGTATATCATTTATTTCTCAGTCAAAGTAAAACCGCTCATACATATCAAAACACAAGGCACGCAGAATTGTCATATATATAATATTAAATTCTGTTATCAATGATGATGAGATCTAAGACTTTCGCGAGTATTTATTTAATTAAAATTAATATTTTCAGATTACTAGGCGTTTTTAATATTTTAAACTACATACTCCCCACGGTTCGGTTTTTCGGTCGTCGGGAGTATGTAGTTTATAGTAATAAAAAAATATTAATTTTATTTACCATTATCAATACCTAATAGCTTTACTGCTTGAAATTATGACTGTACTTACTGTCATATATAAATTTTATTGTACAAATCAGTTTACGTAAACATATTTCGTAGCCACATAATCATTGTAAGTCCCAGATATCGTTTGAAGTACCTAAAATGTAAATAGTTTTCTATTTTACGTATAAATTCACTAACCAATTATGAATTCAGCTAATTATTTTTAAATTTCTCTACGAAACTATCTTATAGTAATATGTATAAGTAAAGAGACATATATTAATTGGATTAATAGTAAAACTATATATTAATTGGATTAATAGATACAACAACTAAATTCACAAAAATCAACACGAATAAAATAAGAGTAGAAAAGTATTAAATCCTTGTAACCTACTAGTTTATACAAGAGATGGCATCTCCATTGATTCAATCTAGAATTATTCAGTCACCTTAAATCTTTGTAACTACTTAATTGTTTTAAGTGGCAGATTTTGTTTAATGTGCTAATTATTAAAAATAATATCAGATATAATATCATTAAGTCAAAAGATATAAAATTGATCACCTTCATGCCTTATGAGAATGTTTCTTTAGTATAGGCTTGATAAATGTATAGAATTTAGGTACTTCGAGTTGGGGTTCATCTCCGAATTTTGTTTGTAATTTATTTATTTTGACACTACAGGTTACACAAAACCCTTCATAAAATGCGGTCCAAAAGGTTACGTAATGCCGGGAGTTTTCAGGAAGCACGCGGAGGCTATATACAACTTCAAAGTTCGACCTGATGACGTATGGGTTGTCTCAGTACCAAGATCAGGTTGGTTCTTACAGTTTTAAATCATCTTTATTTTATTTTATACTACCTGTGCCCCGTGGTGTTAACCGCGGATTTCCCGGATTTGCGGGATGTAAAATAGCCTATGTGTTATTCCTGGACGTCAGCTTCCTGTATACAAAATTTTACCAAAATCGGTTCAGCCATTTGAGCGTGAAGAAGTAACAAACATACACACACACTCACAAACTTTCGCAATTATAATAGAGTCTTATAAAAATAAAATTATGTAACCTACGATGAGTTTCGAAGTTTGCACGTGTAAATTATGTACGCTTTATATTTCATCTTTATTTGCGTATTTGATATTGATTCTTTATATTCATATTGAGTTATTAATTTCTTTAAGTAACTAAGTCAAATTTATGTCTCAATGATTCAGTAATTTTCATAAAATGATTTTATGTCAATAACTTCGTATCAGTCGAATTTTTTATTGTAAATTGTTTTTTTATATCTATAGCAACATGATAATCACGGCGTCACATTTTGATAATACTGAATAGCTTTTATTGCTAACTATATACCTATATTTCGGTGTTAGATAAAGCTTGTATTTAATGAGTATATTAAATAAAATAGTACCTTATATAATATGCTTTTAGGAACAACATGGACCCAAGAGATGGTGTGGTTGCTAGAAAATGATTTAGATTACAAAACAGCCAAATCGAAGCCATTGTTCGAACGGTTCCCGATGCTTGAGTGAGTTTATTAAATATTATATCAAAATAATACAAAATAAAAATAGGAAACTGGGCCTAGTCTTTGCCACTTTCGAGATACATGCAAAATACATCATATTTTTTTATTTCAATTAACTTTTACAATAATGCTAGTAAAACAAGCAGTCATAAAATTATTTTGTTTACAGAACCACATCACACATACCAGAGATGGGTCACATTTTCATCAGAATGAACTTCATGAATCTGGGTTCTTTTCAAGGCTTAAAGAAAGCGTCTCAGACCCCAAGCTGGAAAACTTTAGAAATGGCGCCTTCACCACGCTTCATTAAAACTCACCTACCTCTATCGATGCTCCCTCCTAACTTACTCAACACTGCCAAAGTTATCTACGTAGCTAGGGATCCTAGGGACGTTGCTGTCTCCTACTATTATTTGCACAAAATGATTGCTAAGAAATTCATGCGAGCCTCCTTCACAGATTTTTGGAATGCATTTAAGAGAGACTTATGTGAGTTTTAAATAATTATTATATTTAAAATATGTAAGAACGAATTTTTTAAGGGATCTTTTTTTATCTTGTAACATTTTCTTCCACCTTCAATTGAGGTGAAAATGAAATCTATCGCTTTTGAAAATTTTATTGAAATCTCCTCTGCCAAGTCAAAAACGCATACATTCGGAATTTATACATGTATGTTATTTAATATTTTAAATGTTATTCCAGTACCCATGACACCAGTTATTGAACACGCCAACGAATCCTGGAACCAAAGACATAACAAGAATCTACACTTTTTATTCTATGAAGACATGAAAAAGGTAGATATTCCCATTGAAGAAACAATTTTAAACACATCATACATCGAAAATATTGCTTTAACTTCATCATTTTAATTTTTAATTCAGAAATTAAAATAACTAATTGATAGCGAATAGATTCTAGAAACAAAGCAAATACATTAAATACCCTACCTATTGTATTTTATAAAAGTCTAAATGCTTTTAGTGACTAACATTCTCTCGTATTATACCTATATATTATTCATTTTTTAAAATATTTTTCTTTGTACGCGAACTGTGTCAGTAAAAAGCAATTAATAGTCTCGGCAAACACTTTTGCTATACCGATCATGACTAATGGCGATGAAACTGCAATCAATCAAGTATTTTAAGCCAAAATTTGATACTGAAACTTAATTTTTATTTTGATTTTATGGTTATTACGAAATTATTGTCAAATATACATATAAGAAAATGTGCATTAATTATGAAATATGTTTTAGGACTTGGTAAAAGAAATACAAGGTGTATGCAAATTCTTGGACCGAAATTACACAGATGAAAAAATAAATGAGTTAGCCAGTCATCTTAGTTTCGATAGTTTTCGTAATAATAAAAATGTAAATAACAACGCTGACGGAGATGGGAAGATTCAATTTATACGGAAAGGTAATTAAACAGTTTAGTTTAAATATTATTATTTTAATTTTCAAAAGAAATTTTTTTATACATTGAAGCCCTAGCCATCAGTACACAACAATCAAAATCTTTAGCTCCTATATCTGTTTTTTCTAGAATGTAAGACAGTTATAGTACCGTTGGATAGTTAGTTTTGTGAAGAACATTAACCCACTGTGCCTATATTATATATTCCAAAATATATATACCTTCTTTGACGGCGCTTAGTAAATAAGTATTGTTTATGTCATTCAAGGAGAAGCCGGTGGCTGGCGAACACATTTTGACGCCGAGATGAAGATTGAAGCCGAAGACTATCTTTCAGAAAGGCTTAAAGGACTCGACTTGAAATACCCGTCTTGGGGCTCAAAATAGTCCTCTCATTTTTTATATAAATCAGCTATTTAAGTAGTAGAAACATCTTTGTAAAACGATATCAGTTCCTAACTTTCGTTTGAAATATTTTAATTTTTATGAAGTGAGTGGAGTCCATGTATTGAATCTCCGAAATCTTAAGTGATTCACGATTTTGGCAAATAATTTGTTATTATGTGTAATTCTCTGTTCCTATATATTCTGTTTGTAAATAAATGATGAACATGAAATTCACCTATTTAATAAAAAGATTATTGTTTTAATAACCGCCGTTAATCAGATTTATTCTACCATTGTGTTAAAATAAATACATAAGCGCCTTAATGGACGCATTGACAATGAATGGGTAAAAATATATATCTTGAAATGGTGAACTCAATAACCTTTGAAAATCCTATTTATTTTTTTTTTTTTATAATTTGATAAAACGACACGAAATTGAAATGTATTAGATATAGATAAAAATATTTTTAATTTCCTATTTTTTTTGTATTTATATGAAAAAATAAATAAGTCGAACAAGTTTTGAAAAATTATACTAAAGTACGATCTATGAAATGATACACACGAAAATAGATACAAATATATAAATATAGAATAATAATTTTAATAAACAAAGGAAATTTTAATAAGAATCTTATTATATAATATGAACTTAAATCTGCATCTCATGTAAAGAGTGTAACAGAATTTCCCACACCCGGAACTAGATATTAAGACTACATGAAATAATAGTTTTACTATATTTTAATTAGATTTTGTAAAATAAACATCTGAAAGTAATTTACATAATACTTAAAAAATTCATTATTCGTTCTTATTTATCTACATCGCGGATTCATGTGTTTCTGTTTGTTGATATATATGTATATGTACATAATTAAATAAGTAAGTTTAAAACGCAACGTGGGAATGGTACCTTAATAATTATTATTATTGACCAACGGTAAAAAAAACAAATACGTCTCTGATCACATAACCAAGGTGACAATTTTTAACCAATCTAATAAAATAGTTAAAAAGTATATGAAATTTTTAGCAAAGAAAATAGGAGATCTAACAGTTTTTATAATTTCGCTACTAAAATGTACCCAGCTCGTGACAATTTTGTAGCCTTCATTAACAATTTCTCAATTTAACATTAAATTAGGGAGTTCTGTAAAGTAAAGCCAAGTTTGTTTATCTCATATCGAGATGTTTACAGAGACAGGCAACTTTATTATTACTCGTAATTGATTCTATCAGAAATTAAATTAACCTTGTTATGAACTAAGATCACAGGTAGGGAATTCATTAGTTACATTGTAATAAATTTATCTTTCTACTTCAAAGTAATATTATTTTAGTAGATTTTCATATATCCAAGTCATATTTTTATTACTTAATTATCGTATCTAAATTTCAGCTTGAGTTTGTTTTATTTAATTATAGGATAATGCTTGATATACTTATAGTATGTGGAAACGAAACCGTGGTTGCTAAACAGGTTGCCCATAGTAAGTTTATTTATTTTAGCATCTCAAGACGTTATGTACAAGGAATTACGAACGAAGATGAACCGTTCTAGTCTTTTGATGAGGCAGGAGAAAGCATATTGTTTCGTTCAAATGTAAGGAAGATCTACAATGAGGCAAAGGGAGGCTGCCGTGAGACTAGTTACAAAGGAATAGAAGAATGAAATCCTGCAATTAAAATTCAAATTCCCAGAAGTGTATTCTGTGAAATAAAACAAACTTATAGATGCGATTAAGACCTATTTGGTTGGTGGTCAGAAACAAGCATTTTTCAACGTCTTTAAACAAAATTCAGATTCCTAAGGTGGTATTTTTCCGAATCTACCCAATCTTGGCCTCACGACCAAATCTGTGCTATATAGTATCAAACAAGCAATAACTTTGTAAAGTATTATAGAAAACTGAAGATTTCAACTTCAGTTTTCTACAGTAAGGATAACAAAATATTCTTGTTCAAATGAAAGCCATATTAAAAATTAAGATCAATAATAAATAATTTAAATTGCTCATCAAACACACGAATTTTGCTGAGCTCTTACACCAAGGAATGAGAATATAAATGCTCCATTGTCAGCTTTGTTTGTGCCTTAGCCTTGCTACCTGCGCCTTGAAATTTCAATTATCATCAACTCTATAGCTAGCTGTAATGCACCATAAGATAGATTTTTTAAAGCAATGTAATTAAAATTTCATTTTAGGAAAACGGTTTTTTAATAATTGCCAGGACATATTTATAACATGAACATATCGCAATTTTTATAATAAACTAGCCACTACCCGAGGCTTATGCGTAGAAAAAAAAAATTTTAGAAAAGACTTTTAAGCGCTGCATGCTCATCGCCTCCCACTCGTGCTTAATACCGCTTAATTTTGGGATCGGGAAAAAAAGCTGCCTAAGTTACTATTAATTACGTAGGCTAACTGCCAATAAAAAGCCCATCAAATTCGGTCCATTCCAAATTTCTGAGATTAGCCGAAACAAACAAACGGAAAGACAAAAAGACAAAAACTGTAAAAATACTATGCTATAATATACCTGTCAGCGCAACAACATTTAAAACCCTTATAAGGGGGTAGTTGTTTCATAAGTATTTTATTTTAGAGGGTGAATATCACAAACAAATCACTAACGCCATTACGTTAGTGATTTCTTTTAACAAAATTATTTGTTCTAGAGATCATTGTATGGTTTGTATTAAAGAATAGTAAAAGTTAATTCGTAAGGTGATTTGTAATATGTGACGATTATTCATTTAGCAACTTTTAGTAAAAAGGGAACTTAATTAGTAATCAAATCGTAATCAATGCTAATCAATTACAGTATTCTATAAACTGTTAAGTGGCAATATAAAGATTGGATGTTTTAATAATTTATTACTAAAACTAATGTAATATGTTGTGATTATTTGAATAACTAAGATTATTCGTTACAGTTTAATATTTCAAATTAAAAGAGTAATTGTAATGATTACACAAAAACCATTTATATTCGCAAACGTTGGCGGAAGACACGGTAGTCTGAGAGCCATTCAGGAGAAAGATTATCTAATTACAAGTAACAGTTAAAGTCTGAAATAAAGTAGTGACAGTGTTTGTGAGTGATTGTGACGGCAGCATTGCTGACGTCACACTTCTTAAAAATTGCTATTACCATTTTAATAATCAATAATTGAGGGTAGATAAATTATCAGGTGTCGTTCGCGTAACAACCTGTCCGAGTGAAGTCATAACAATGGCTGTTAGTCATTATAAATAGAGGCGAGTTACTGATTACAGATGGTCGTGCTGGAGCCGTCGCGGGGATCGAACCTCTTCGAAGTGAGACATCATCTAACCGGCCGTGAGGGCTGTGAAGTTACCTTCGATAACCTCAAGGGCTGACGACATTCGAGGACAAACCGCACTGGTGACGTCAGTTATGCTGACGTCACTCATTTTAAAAAACCACGTATTGGCTTCTTCTCCGACATCAGAAGTGGGATAGCCCACTTCTGCTCGTCCATCTGACAATAATGGAGGCTTTATCGGAGCAGTAACTGCGGAATTTTTTCTTCACAAATGTTAGAAGACCCGGATATGAAAGTGGGAATCAGAGAATGATGTCAACATACTACAACCTATAACTACTGATTATGAAATCAGAATGAAACTTGGGAGTCTACTCTAAGGAGGCGCAAAGTTATGGACTGGCAATTAGTTAATATCTACATCAACGTGGTCGGAATTACGGGATGTTTTGACTACAGAGAATCGACACTTTATTTTATTTATTAATAGAAAAAGTTTTATTTTTATTACGTAACTATAATAATACTAACGATATTGTTTTTTTTTTTTACAGTGTTATAAGCGTGGGTACCATCGAAACGTGAAACAAAAGCCTAATTCCGAAAGACGTCCACTGCAAGACACAGGCCTTCCCAAGGATCTCCACGACGACCGGTCTTGTGCCACCCGCATCCAGCGGATTCCCGCGACCTTTACCAGATCGTCGGTCCACTTGTTGGGGACCTACCCACACTGCTTCTTCCGGTTCGTGGTCGCCACTCAAGAACCAGTTGGCCCCATCGGGTATCGGGATTAATTGTTGCAATTATTTGGCATATAATGCTCTGTAAGATTGGTAGCTTTGGTATGTTAACATAGTATCACCAAAGCCATGGCTCATCTCTTGACTCTACAGGAATAAGTTTGCCAGACTTAGGTTAATGATGTGTTATCAAAATATAAACTTTAAATAATTATATAAGGGTGATAATGAATTGAACGTTTGTTACTTGAGAAAACAGTTTTCTTTAAATGTTTCATTAAGTATTAAGTGTCCAGCCTTGTCTACACTTGCCGGCTGTATCAGACGTTATATTCTCATATTTTATTTTCACCTATAATACTTCGACTATAGAGTCTAATTCATATTGTTAATTCATAGAAATTGATAAGATGAATCTGTGGATCGGTCCTACACTTATTCTGTTCCAGGAAGCAGCACTTATACAGGGCAACTCCATTCAGGCGCCAGAGGCATTAACTAGGGAGTAGCTCCTGCTCAAAATTGTCAATGGGCGCCTTCATCCAGTCCGATAAATGAAAAAAATAGCAACTAATGTTGGGAGCAGGGTAACGGTCTTATTACTGAAAGAGTCGTGCAGTGAATTGCAATTGATGTAGCGTAAAAAGAATAATGTAGCACAATTATAATTTTTATGAACACTATTTAACGAACTATGTGTTAACACGGTAAACAAAGATACCGAATGTTAAAAACTAAACAACAACGCGTTATACACTTCATTCACTAATAGTTAGTATGAGCAACATAGATAGTGACGAATACGTTATCGTAATAATAGACTTACTTACTAAATGAACACCGGTTCAGATTACACTTGATGTCGATCGTGATATTTTCAGTGAATCCAAAGTTTACTGTGACTCTTTGAAACTAACATATATTTGATAGCCTCAGGAGTAAGCCGAGCTAATGGATAACTCAAATAATATTACAAACATATTAAAACTACTTTGACTATGATAAAATTTACGTTACCATAAACTGACTATTCACAATAATTGTTAAAGTTAATTAATGTTAAATGAATCTATAAGTTTTAATATGTTTATTCCACAGAGGACTACATACTACTTAACAAACCAAGAACCATGTCGGCGGATCAAATTGGTGATTCTTCCACCTAATGATCCGTTATTTGTAGACGTTTCTTCGGATTTAGAAGTTAAATTCGATGAACGATCATATGTATTTTGTCTACCATTCATTTCTAAATAACGTACCAATTTGTTAACAATCATCTACATATATCAAAAGACCTCTCGAGTTGAGGAACTTGATATGAGGTCAATATAAAATTTTAATAACCTGTTCCAAGATATTACTTCCTTCAATTTTTCAGAGCCTCTGTGGACCACGGACAAAAAGTCCTAGACCACAGCATCGACCTACCTCAATCCTTTAGAGCCCCTGTGGACCACGGCGTACAAGACCGCCCAGACCACAGCAACAACCTGAGTTCAATAAAAGTAAGCAAAGATGCGTGGAGCATTTTGCTATAATAATAAAAAAATAAAATCCTCTGTGGACCACGGACAATGAGTCCTAGACCACAGCATCGACCTACCTCAATCCTTTAGAGCCCCTGTGGACCACGGCGTACAAGACCGCCCAGACCACAGCAACATCATAAAATCCTCTGTGGACCACGGACAATGAGTCCTAGACCACAGCATCGACCTACCTCAATCCTTTAGAGCCCCTGTGGACCACGGCGTACAAGACCGCCCAGACCACAGCAACAACCTGAGTTCAATAAAAATAAGCAAAGATGCGTGGAGCATTTTGCTATAATAATAAAAAAATAAAAAATAAAATCCTCTGTGGACCACGGACAAAGAGTCCTAGACCACAGCATCGACCTACCTCAATCCTTTAGAGCCCCTGTGGACCACGGCGTACAAGACCGCCCAGACCACAGCAACAACCTGAGTTCAATAAAAGTAAGCAAAGGTGTGTGGAGCATTTTGCTATAATAATAATAATTTTATTTAACAGGTCAGAGAGTCCAAGTGATTTCTTTAATACAACGTATATTGATACGTTGATATATTACAACAACAAAATTGGACTGGTGCAGGGCACGCACCAGGCCGCAGAATAGCCGTGTCGGCGCAACAAAATCCAAATCTTTATAAGGGGTATTTGTTTCATAAGTATTTTACTTTAGAGGTTAAATGTGATCTCTTTAATACAACGTATGTTGATACGTTCATATATCACAACAAAATCAAACTGGTGCAGAGCGCGCACCAGACCGCAGAATGGCCGTGTCGGCGCAACAACATTTAAAACCCTTATAAGGGGGTAGTTGTTTCATAAGTATTTTATTTTAGAGGGTGAATATCACAAACAAATCACTAACGCCATTACGTTAGTGATTTCTTTTAACAAAATTATTTGTTCTAGAGATCATTGTATGGTTTGTATTAAAGAATAGTAAAAGTTAATTCGTAAGGTGATTTGTAATATGTGACGATTATTCATTTAGCAACTTTTAGTAAAAAGGGAACTTAATTAGTAATCAAATCGTAATCAATGCTAATCAATTACAGTATTCTATAAACTGTTAAGTGGCAATATAAAGATTGGATGTTTTAATAATTTATTACTAAAACTAATGTAATATGTTGTGATTATTTGAATAACTAAGATTATTCGTTACAGTTTAATATTTCAAATTAAAAGAGTAATTGTAATGATTACACAAAAACCATTTATATTCGCAAACGTTGGCGGAAGACACGCCATTAATAAACTACAAGTAGTGCAAAACAGATTCATGCGCATAGCCACAGGCGCACCCTGGTACCTCAGGAACTCAGATCTTCATAGGGACCTCCAACTTCCTACGATAGCTGCGCACTTCAAGATGATCTCAAAGAGATTCTTCGATACCGCGTCAACTCATCCGAACCCGCTAGTAATCCAAGCGTCAAATTATTCCCCGTCACCCAACTCCAAATTAGGTAAGAGGCGTCCCAAAGACGTCCTCTTAGACCCTGACGACCAGATCACGACAGACAATACGAACAATAATCCCAACAACACACCAGACATCAGAAACACACACCGCCTTCGCCGGCGAAGGCGAGGTCCCGTTTCATACACGTCACTCCGGCGTTCTGCCGTCGGGGGGCGTCATGTATTCAATCGACCCACTAATACCTCCACGACAACGACGTCCTAAGCCGAGGTCCGGCCTCCTAGAGGCACCCTTGGGACGGGCGTATCCCTGGTCGGGCCCTTCGGGCCCGAATTAATCGGGTCGGTCCCATCAGGACCACCCACCCCTCTCGGTGACGCTGTCAAAGCCACTAGGGCTAACAGCATATGTCAATTCGAAACAAAAGGAAGACACGGTAGTCTGAGAGCCATTCAGGAGAAAGATTATCTAATTACAAGTACTAGTTAAAGTCTGAAATAAAGTAGTGACAGTGTTTGTGAGTGATTGTGACGGCAGCATTGCTGACGTCGCACTTCTTAAAAATTGCTATTACCATTTTAATAATCAATAATTGAGGGTAGATAAATTATCAGGTGTCGTTCGCGTAACAACCTGTCCGAGTGAAGTCATAACAATGGCTGTTAGTCATTATAAATAGAGGCGAGTTACTGATTACAGATGGTCGTGCTGGAGCCGTCGCGGGGATCGAACCTCTTCGAAGTGAGACATCATCTAACCGGCCGTGAGGGCTGTGAAGTTACCTTCGATAACCTCAAGGGCTGACGACATCCGAGAACAAACCGCACTGGTGACGTCAGTTATGCTGACGTCACTCATTTTAAAAAACCACGTATTGGCTTCTTCTCCGACATACCTCATTTACATATATTCTTTCAATAATACATAAAGACACTCCAATTTTATTTATATGTTTATAGATAATAGTATTTAAAAAACACTTCATAAGATAATTAAAAGGTACTCTCAATATTAAATATCATTGGAAAACTATTATAATTTTAAACTATTTAACTTGCTAGGTTTTAGCTTCTTACGTTACATATACAATCTATTGGAATATATATGTATGAATATGCTAAGTGTTCCTATTACTTAAATACAATTAAATTTGTGGGATCACATTCATTACACTTTATTTTACTTAAACATAAATTTATATATATCTGGCATGTTGAGTTACATTACATTATATTCTTTTGCAAGGACACAATTTAAATGAAACATTTTTTTTAATATTGTATGAGTCAGAACATAATTTCAGAGAAGACGGAATCCTTCTGCGAGAAATTGAAAATTTTATTTTTAGGACAGCAGTTCATATTAAAATAAGGTTTGAAAGTTTTTTAATTTTCTTTAAATGACTGGGAAAACTTTAAAATATAATAAATTCTAGACACTTATAGGAAATTTAAAGGTTTTATTTTTAATATTGTTACCATGTTTAGAAGATTAAAATATCCTAAGTGTGTAAATAGTGACCATTGTTAACACCAAATATCTTTATTTGTGATAAATAAATGTTTCCGCAAAATCATATGAATGAATAAATAATCTTGACTCTGTTGAGGTAGAAAATAACAATGTAGGCTCTTAGTAAGGGTTATGTTAATAAACAACACCAATAAATTTGTTGATTTATTGCTTGAAAACCTACTGAATTTTTAATTGAAACTTTTTTCTACATAATCATTACATAAAAATCAAGTGATTACGACTTTTTCAGAGTGGGTACACTTTAGAGTTAAACTATACCTATCTCCTAATTTTACTCGCCACCAACCAATAAAAATTATCGTCGCCGTTCTACAAAATAAAACAGCTATTATAAAACATGTTTGAATTTAAAATATAAGTTATCCTAAATCTCACAATATCAACCATTTTATACAATTTAGTTGAAGTGAGAAGTTAACAAATGTGTTATATTCTTACAACGGTAACGATTTCTGAAAAGCACAATATGCTTAAATTTACGTTAGAGCTCGTAAAGCTGAAATAACGTCATGAATTTGTGATGAAATCAGATTAACTCTTTCCGCGTCCAATTCCAACCTAAAATTGCCTCGGAGTAATGTTTTCGGGAATTTAAAATAACGTCTGTAGCTATTTTGAAATGTTAGTAAACGTTCTTTGTTGTTTTAAATATTTTATACAGCATAATTGTTTCAAATAAACTGTTATGCACTTATATTTTTTTTGGTTTTGATATTAACTTTAGTATTACAGGCAAAAGTTATTGTTTAGAATCTATGTACTTTATAAAGGTGGTTAGAAGTCATAAGCCAGATATTAAATAAAAATTGATATACTTGAATTTGTTTATAAAATATTATCAATTATAATTATTACATAGAAAAGTTTGTCCGTTCGATATTAGTATTTATGAGGCATTTTTTTTAAATATATATTTTAATGTCATAAAATCTGACTTTCTTTTTTACAATATTAAGCATAGTGTGAGATCCCACTGCAGGATTGGTGCGTTCATCGGTTATTTGTTTAAAACCAAATTTATATGATTATTTATAGTTAGGAGAACATATATTTGGCCGCCAACATCTTACGTCTTTAATGTTCAAAGTTTTTACGTCTTTAACGAATCCTACTGATATCTTTAACAAACAAAATCGATGCAACACGTGCCTTATGTATGGAATCCCAAAGTGTCAAAGTGTAAATGTTCAAAACAAAATAATGAAAAATTTATGAAGACGTTTAAAGGGTCGGACTCGATGCACATTCCACCGTGCTGGAAACCTTTGAAACAAAAATTAACAAAGATTGTCCATCTTTGTTCATTCGATGTGGTTAAATGCCACTGAACCAGACTACATCAAATTCAGCGCAGAAAATAATGACTGGCTACTACTAGATGGTTTTCTAAAACCAACATGGTTCCTGGGTGACTCAACTCCAGCGCAAGTTAAGAGTGTACTATGTGAATTCATGAACAAAGCTTCCGATAATGACGATGATTCTGATATTTGCAGCGGTGACAGTGATAGCTCCGATGATTCGTTTTTTAAATAAAAGTTACGAAAATATAAGATAATTTTTTTCAATGTTTAATCAATATGTAACAGACCATTAAATACCGAAATAAAAGCTTATAAAATCCTCAAACAATATTTTTCCAATTAAATTTTCTTTTATTTAAGTCACTTAAGATTTATTTTTTAAATCAATATTAAATATATTGAATCAATACAAATTTTTTGTTGTAGGTAATTTTTAAATTTGTCAGTCTGAAAAAAATTACATATTTTTTGGAGTATTTATTATGAGTCGTCTCGTTACTCCCCGGTGGTTGAAAACAATAATCATCGACGCATGCGCAATGACTAAAAGGTGTGGCACAGCTGGTATTCGCTATCCTTGTCAGACAAATGATGTTACGCGCTAGCTCTCTTTCACTCTACCTTAAATATTTATCATTTTCAACAGCCAGTAACCCTTATTTGCGGCCAGATCTAATGAGGCACCCATATAGGAAAATTAGTAGAAAAAAAATAGCTTCAATTTGATATATAATTAATGAATATACGTTATGAAAGTAGGTATAAATTTATCAAAATCATACCTGTTTACACCTGGCTGCGAAAAAGTGCGGCTAGGTGCGCAATGGCAACCGTGATTTTTTAGAATCTTCATATGAATTACTATCATGTATAGGTTTTTTTATTTAAAAAATAAATAAACGGACATTATTCCCCAAAAATTAATTAAAAATAATGGCGGCTAAATTTTGATAGGCATCTTAGTAAATATATGTTCTCCTAACTATAAATAAACATAAATATTTGGTTTTAAACAAATAACCGATGAACGCGCCAATCCTGCAGTGGGATCTTAGATTATCAATATTTATGTACATTTCTCAAATAAAAAATACTCTCCATTTCATGCATATTCATAATAAAGATACTCTACCTTTAAATATACATTAGTAAAATCTCAGGGTATGGCGAATATTTTTTTAAATTCATCATAAAGACGCCATATTGTTGTTTATAAACATTGTTGAGGACTTCCCTTAAAGCCAATGCTACTAACTAGTCACATTTATATATTGGTAAGGCACAGGTTTAAACTTTTTTTATCGTTCCATTCGACTTCGTGTTCCCTCCACACGATAGGTACTCAAGATTATAATTCGTCCAACAATGAAAAACGTTGACAACCTTTTTTTTTATAAAGCCTAAATATTTTATAAAGCATTACATATAAAAAAAAACTTTGAATGTTAATACATTACTATGTATGTAGGAAGAGTGAATTAATTCTTTTAAATTATCAAATAAAGTAATAAACTTATCATTTAATATTAATACACGCTTTTATATTAACTTTAACAATTGTATTAACGTTGAGAAACAATTTGGTCTTTAGTTAGTGTCGTCACAACTAAGAGAATAACTTAATTTTCAGTCAATAGAAAATATATGCACTAATTAAGAGAATATCTTAATTTTCAGTCAATAGAAAATATATGCACTAAAAAATATAGCTAAAAAAAGACGTAATTTTTTAGTATTAATTGGATTCATCGTGCAGGGAGAGGAGTTTCAACAGTGCCTGGGACTTGCGACCTAGGTGTAGGTTTAAGGGGCCCCTATCTAACGCGCGTTAAACGCTCACCTCCACTGTCCAAGCTCCTCTCCCTACCTAAACAAATTTGAAAAGTTGTTTTAAATTCGCGAATACATAAATATGTCCGGTCTGGAGGCCGACGCACAGATATGCTCTTGGATTTTGTATTTTTTCTCATACGTATCCATCATTATAGTAAAATACAAAGTAAAGTAAGGCTTGATGTTTGATTTTATAGACCTAGTACCTCTCTAGCAAAATCTATTTGCTTTGCTCTCTGGCTACTGAAAGACTAACCGCTTCTGGTAAGATTTCCAGAACCCTATCGTGATGACGCGAGTATTGACCACTGTCCAGGAGTACCTTACATACTACAACCAAATGCTTAGCAGTTCCAACTGCCTTTCCACAGATATTTGTAAGTTTTTTCGGTACTTTTACCCCATCTTACTAAATTACAAGTATAAGTAAGTCACAAATCAAGGTGCGCCATTGTAGTGTTAAAGCTGTTTTAATTGTTAACTTATTTTTATTAAATCTAATAAAATCAACATTAAGTCCAACATTTCATAAAATCTATTTAAATCCTTACCATTCGAAATTCTCGTGAATTTTAGTATCTCACTTGCGTTACAACGCCGATCAAGAAATTACATAACGTTTCATGAGGAGTTTTCTCGTAGCAAGAATGCTAAATTACTATAGATCAAATTCTTTTTATTTAATTTTCAATTGACATGCAAAATTTGCGCTTAATATTTTATATTTTAAATTGTGACGTCACAAAACTAGTGCTCTCCCCCCCCCCCATGTCCCTTGTCACACTCCATTAACGTGTCACATACTTTATGGATGGCCCCTTATTGGATGGGAACAATAAAAATAAATTTTCCACAGATTATAAAACAATGACATTTTTATATATATTTAATGATAAACTTTCATAATGTAATAGCAATATAATCTTTCTGTTAAATTAATGTCAGAATTTTATACAAAACTCAGGAAAGGTGTAGTAAAAGAGACCGACTTATTTTTATTCATTTATTATTTGCTTTGTAAACCCATACACATGATCTATTTATCGTTTATGACTCGCGAGCCATTACATCTCGCTGAATTAGATGCATTGCAAGAAATGTACAAAATAAAAAACATTATAAAACTCATTGCAGTAACGAAACTTCGAAAAGTATGAAATAAATAAAAAAATTCAAAAAATCCTTGCAATGCATTAAATACACGTAATAAATACACTCACCATAATTGACTTGAAAAGCAAAAACTTAAACACGATACAGATAAAAATAAAATACTATAACGATTAATTTATAACTTTGAAGATATAATAAAAGAAAATTAAGATTTTATTTTTAAAGAAAGGAACGTCACGATGAAACGGTATGTTAGTAAAATTAATAATAAAATATTATGGCACGTACATAGATACAAACAGATTGTTGTAAAAGACGCAGTCATAGACAATTCGGTAACATTATTGTGTACGGAGCTCCGTAGAACAAAAGAAATATTTAATAGAAACAACGAAAATTATGATACATCTAAAATATTTTACAGCTGACTAATTATTATAAGGAATATGTTGATAAATAGTGTGCAAGATTACATTACATTCGAAAGACAGTGAGCTTACATATAACATACTTTGTTATTGCATACATTCGATATAATTCATTTAAACTCGTAGAAAAATTCAAAAAAAAATCCACCTGTAAATGAATTCCAAAAGTTTTTATTACAATGCAAATATTGTGCAATGTTCTTCATGAATGTTGTTCGAAAACATAATTTATAAATAAAAAATAACAGCAGTCAATAAAAATCTAGGATCCTATATACTTAAGATAAACTAAAATTAGAATTATGCATTATCTTTGGCGAAACTGCTGACGGTAAGTGAAATAAAGCTGACAAACAAAAAATGAAATATTGCTCATAAAAAATTTACCAAAATCGTTGTAAAGTCTCACAAAGTTCACTAATAATACTGAATAAAACTGGTATCATATATTTAATATTACTTTTAATTCATTAATTATTATTATAGGGTTAGTTAGATGAACGCGAAAAATTCTTTTTTTTTTACCGCCAAATATTAAATGTCAAAATGACATTAGAGGCAATAACCCTAAGCATTCGGTTAAGGCTTCCCGTTAGGCCTTATAATGATAACTAGTTTCCAATATTAACCCGATCCTCTGATATATGTATACGTGGTGTTTGAGAGTAATTTTAAATACACTTACACTAATTGCTCGTCCAATGGCAGTGGCAATATGCACCTTGAACCCACGACCTTAAGTTGATATCAGATTATTTCACTACCAATTCCACATTAAGCTACACACGTTGGAATGCTTAATCCGTTACCCTTATTATATTAACTAATTATTCGCTATGGAATCTATTATATTATTTACAATTATTATAATCTAGTTTGAACTAGACGTAAACGCTTGCACTCTTTATGTTTTAACAATAAAAATTAACGCTATTATCATACGAGATTCCAATAGCGACGATTCGTCTGCTCATTACCTCGTAATCTACTTCAGAATAGACAAAAAAATCACACGCTATATGTATTAAATTAATGATATATAAAATTGTACCATAAAAAACATTAAACTAATATAAATATACATATTAAATAAAATATAACTGTATTTTTTTCTTGCATTGTTCATTCTGTTGGTTTTCAACAACACTTTTAGTAAGTTGCATTTTTCATTCGTTTAATCACTGGATTCAAATTTCAATACAAGAACATTGTAGACTCTTATCATGTACTCATTATATACTACTACAATATATTAATATACACAATATATCGATAAAACCGTCCTTTACAAAATCACCTATTGCAGTTAAAGAGTCACCGAATTTAACTAACGTTACAAATAAGTTATCTTAACAATACGTTGAGCGAAAACAGATCAGAAGACACGCAAAAAACTCGGCGTCCAATGAACGCGTTAGATAGTTTTGGTCAGTATGTTGTTAGCACAGCCTTGCAGGACTCGTTATATACACGAATACACACATGTACATTTAACTACCTTAATGATTGTAAGTATAAAATATAAATGCCCACATAACACTAAACTACCCTCGAAACATGTAAAATGTTATCTAAGTAAAGTCTAGTAAAATCAATTTAGCCTTCGCGTTGAAGTATAATCGCTATCGTAGGCCTTCACCGCGACCTCGCAAGGTACACTAACGATAACTTATTAGACCATTCGACAGATTGAGCATCACATAGAAATCAACCCTGATATTATATATCTGAGCTTGTTGTTTTATATCAAGTCTTTTCGTGAATTAATTCAAAAAAAAATTAACCTAGCAGACGATTACGAGATGTCACCGAGACAGATTAAAATCACATCTTATAAATACATATTCGATTTAATGAGATACTTAACGAGTAACAAATCTTCGAACATTCGTTAAAGTTTTTTGAACACGCTGTATAAAATCGTCGCGCATGAGACGATCATACAGAAGTGGAGTGTGTGTGTAGTGTGATGTAGAGAGAATGAGAGACGGACGACCTCAGCAGTGGTTCATTCATGTTCGGTCACGTTGAAGCATCCGAGTTGAGGTAAAGTCTATCGTAGAGTACATACACGGGTATTTCACAGGTTATTCTATCGTCCGCGGCGCCTTGTATAGCGCGTCACGTCCGTATAAAGGTTTTTATCAGTGTGTCGTGAGGGTGTCGCTACAGCTCAGTGACGGCGTACAGGTCCCTGGCGTCGGCGGGCGGCGGGCGGCGGCGGCCGGCGGGCGCGCGGCGCGGTCTCTGCAGGCTGCGGTACTCCAGCGCGGCGGCGGACAGCGGCTGGTGGTCGGAGCGCCGCTGGGGCCGCACCGTGGCGTACTTGTCCGGCGAGAAGGAGGCGAGCGCGGGCGGCGGCGCGGCGGGGCGCGGGCGCGGCGCGCGCGCGGGCCGAACGACGCGTACTTGGGGTCGAAGCGGTTCAGGCTGCCCGAACGGCTCGCTCGGCCCGCGTCGCGGTCGGCCGGCGCGGCGGCGCCCGCCCGCTCTCAGTAGAAGTCGTTGCTCTCCAGCGTCTTGCACTGCTTGCTGAGGGTGGCGTACTTGCCGTTGTGAGCTCGGCCGAGCGTGTGGGAGCCGCCGGGAGCTGCTAGAGCCGCCGCCGCGCCGGTGCCGCTGCTTGCACGGCCTAGCGTGGCACTGCCGGACATACGAGACCTGGGAACAACAATATTATGTTACTATTCCTACAAGCTCATACGACAACACTCGATATAATATGTTGATGAGTGAATATTATCACCTGGGTCGTTCTCTGTCGCGGTCCGCGAGGTCCATGAGTTGTACGGCGGCGCTGTAGGAGGGAGGTTTGCCGTTAGGGAAGGGAGCCGGCCGGGGCAGGGTGCGGGAACCGGCGCTGCCTGTCGATAAGAACGGAGCCTGCTCCTCTACTGAGACGCTTCGCCTGGAACAAATATAACATGAATTAGTTGTAAACAATTAAAAATATATCATCTGATGTAAACAGAAGTCTTACTTGGTATTAATATAGATCCAAGCGTGTGAGTCGACTAGAACGATGGCAGTGAAGAGGAAACCGGCGATGATGGCCGCTAACAGCTGTAGGGAGAGCGCCTGGAACATTATAATACTAACATTAATACAATAGAATGATCAATAGCATGAAACGGATAAACTTTAATCTTACCACACTAACATTAGGTAATACATTAGAATGATCAATGGTAGGAAACAAACAAACTTTTTAATCTTTAATTTACGCAGCTGATACATAAATCAACAATAATATTTTCTATGAAATATTTGTATGGTAAATAAAATTGAACATAAATTCATGATCGACATTTTCTTTCATGCAAAATAGATTTTTCTTTAGTATTATAATTTTTATAACTTTAAAATCGAATACGCTTATACATGAGAATATACATTCAATAATAAGTAATATGTCTGCATTAATGACGAATGAAATATCACAACAACTTGTGCCTGCCATCAATTATTATAAAAAGTCATTGGTACTCATAATTACTGTTAGAAGTAAAACGAAATCAAAGAATAATAGAATTCTATTTCAGAAATACAAGATCATTTAGAAAAAGTGAAGTTTAAAATATCATGGAACGTGTTTGAAAGAAGTGTCATTAGTGACGTCATCGATGCTGACGTCATTCTCTTTAAAAACAACCAATTATATATATATATACACATATATAGTAGAAGATCCGGCGAACTTCGTATCGCCCTATAATCAAGAAATATCTGTTACTTTTTTTAATAAATAAAGTTAGGTTATACCTTAGCCTCAGAAACACGTGGTGGTTATGCTATTATTAAATAGTCGCTCATATATAACGTATGTATTTTCAACATAGCGCCATCTATTGAATACTTAACTCAGTCAACAGATAATTGTAATAATGACAAATAATTTTCTTTAATAGACAAATAATTTGCAATAAAATAATATTGTGACTATAAATTGAGATGTAAGCTATCCTATCTTTCAATTTGGATCAAAATGCACACGAAATGCAAATGAAATTAAAAATTGGTTTAGTAGTTTAGGAGTCCGTCGCGGACAAAAACGTGACACGAAATTTTTATATATATAAATTGACCTGTAGTCCTCCATCGCAGGCAGCCCTCGCCGCCGCCACGAAGTAGGCCCGCGCCGTGCGACACTCGAGCGCCCCGCTTAGAGACACGAGCGCACGCTCCGCCTCGCCCGTACCCGCGCCCAACGCACCCAGCGCCGGCTGAAGACCTACACACACACACACACACACTAAATACTTATATATAACACACATACCCACACAGTTCAATAATTTATTGTATATATAAGACATGTATAATAAAACTATTGTAGTTTGGTTTTTGGAGAAATAGATTTCGTTTTAGATTGTTTTTATTTAGGAAGATTTGACACAGAGTTTAAAATATTATACTACATAACTTTAAAATATTATACTACATACTTATATAACATGTATATCACATTTTATACATAAAATAATGGACTATTTTTAGTCTTTAGTGTGCAATTCTATTACTTAAGTATAATCAGTATACTTAATGAAATTAAATTTATTTACATAATATATATGAAATCCGAATTATATTGAACGCGGCTATCACTAACCCCGAGAGCAATAAGTCTAAAACACTGACCGGGGTCATTGAACAGCTGAGGAGCTCCTCTTGAGAGGATGGCCAGCGCCTGTCTGACTGCCACCACTGCGCGCTGAGCATTACGGAGTTCGGCTGTTAGAACGTTCTCCCGGGATACCTTGCAAGATAGGTAGTAGTGCACCATCTGAAAGATATAGTAGGAAACTATTTAGTAAAGTAGGTAAAATAAATTGCAAATATATTTTACTACTCTATAGTATAGAGGTTCTGTAATAGTGAAACTGTTTAAGCTAAGTGATAACCTATGTTAAGGGATAAATTCTATAGATAACCATTTGTACTTAAATCTAAAGTGATCCGATATAATATAATGTTTACTTAATTTATATAAAACAAATGTGTCAACTGACCTTCAAATTGCCACATCTAATGCCCATTATTCTCAAAATTAATCATGACAAAATATACTGAATATACGAATTGTTTCCTAAGATTAAACACGATGACAACATGATTTGCTTTAGACAAGTAATCAAATAAAAGGTATATTCATATCAATGTGTAAACATTCCATCTGTTGCTTTATTATACTTAAATACTATCCTACTAACATTATAATTGCGAAAGTTTGTGAGTGTATGTGTATGTTTGTTACTTCTTCACGCTCAAACGGCTCAACCGATTTTGTTAAAATTTTGTATACAGGAAGCTGACGTCCAGGAATAACACATAGGCTTATATCCCGGAAATCCGCGGGTAACACCGCGGGGCGCAGCTAGTAGATCATTAAACTGTATTATCTCATATGGTATACTCACGTCGACGGGTAGTCCGTGCGGCGCGTGCAAGGCCAGAGCGCGGGCCGGGTCTTGGCATGCATCCGCCGCGGCCACCGCGCCCGCTGACAATGCCGCACTGGCGCCCCAACACGCTACTAGCGCGCCCAGGGCACACACCTACAAAAAACATATAACAAAGATATAGAATATACATGGGCTGGTAATGAGATATTTGGTACTAGCTTCGTCGGCGTGGAGTTCGGTTATATCGCGTTTCCATGAGAACATTTCAAAAGTCTGAGATAAAAACTATCCCATGTTCTTTCTCAACGTCAATTCTATCTCTGTACCAAATTTCATTAAAATCAGTTCAGTGGTTTAGCCGTAAAAGCGTAACAGACAGACAGAGTTACTTTAGCATTATAATATTAGTAGGGATTAGAGCCTTAAGAAGATTCTTCAAACTATTAGTAAAATCCTTGCGATATTACTAGTCAGTTCTCGAGGTATGTTATCGTTAATACGAGATACAAATATCATTCTATCTCAGTCTATGGTCGATCACCGCCAAAGTTACTAGTTTTAATTGTTAAGGCCTGATCATTTTCGACAAACACGATATAATATCCTGTGATGCATCTGCATATATCGCGATAAGAAAAAAAAATACTTATAAAGTTCATGGTTTGCACTCGAACGGAATGTTGGTAAAAACTGTGTGGAAGAAAATAAATATAAATAAGATGTAAAACTAGTAATACACAGAAATTATTTCGTCTTTTTAGCAGATAAAACTATTTTATCTGACTAGGACCAACTCAGGGTGAAAAAAATTATAACATTTATGGCTGTTGTAGGTTCCGGGTGATATCATTCTTTACCTTGAATCGATCTATTTATTAATCATTCTGATTTAACACAATGACTTTTCTTTAAGCGACTATAAATCACAATCAATTGCAAATCATTTAAATACATCCATTAATATTTGAATTATCAGAATATAGTATCTAATAGAAAATTTTGTTACATTTATTTGAACTAATTCTAACAACATTATCCGAAGATATATTTGTAATCAATTATCTCGTGTGCGTCAAGTCAATTATGTCCTATACATTCCTAGCACTTATATACTATAGGTAGTGACTCTAGCGAAAACTAAAGTATATACTTTGTATACTATATATATGTGAGGAAGTAATATGAAACTATGTTATATATGTTGACTAACACATAGCATTAGCAGAGCCCGCCGTGAGCGCCTCGCGGCAGCCGCTAGTAGCGCCACACACACCGCGCCGCCACAACACCAACCGGCCATACCTCCCGCCCAGCGGGCAGCCTCCCACACCCACAGGCGCTGAGGAACAAACACACACATACATATATATACACATACATATATATACACATACATATATATGTATAGTAGTATTTTATTTACATTACTTGCTAATGTATATGCGAATCATAAGACTTGCCTGAATGTTTATGTGGAATGAACTACTTAGTAATAATTATCAATATTAACTGTGTATGCAGGAGAGCAGTTTTAATTTATTGTAAATATATTTTTATGACCAAATACTACATCTTCTGTGAGTACAGTGAGATAAAATGTGGGCTTGCATTTGTAAGAATATTTATTAATAATATTTTGTATATAAAACTGTGATTTTGATTATTCCACATTTTAGCTTCTGTTCTGTAACCAAAAGACATTAAAATGTCTGTCAATTACAATTGCTTGCAGTCTTCGACTGTCACTTATTTCATAATTTCTTCTTCTACTGAGAAATTAAATTTGAATATCAAAGTTTTATTCAAATATGTACTCACAGCAATACTATCAATCAATACTTTTTATATTCACCAGCTGACATATACACTTACAACTTCAATCTTAACCAAACCAGCTTATATCGTCACTTGTCTTTACGACAGTACATTCCCAAACACCTAATCATTTCACTTGACATTACGACTGTACCTTCATGAAAGCGTCAAGGCTGAGCGCTGCCAAGGGCCTCCTAAGGTTATCAGCAGCTGAGGCGGCCGCGCTGGCGTTGTTCCGGAGAGCGGATAAGGCTCTTAGTAAAGTACCAAGAGCTGTCTGGTTAGCCACAGGAGCATCTAGAGCGTCTGCAAGGCGAGCGAGGGGGGCTCGAGCCCGGGAACCCATCGCTTCTTCAAGGATACTGGACTGGAATTAGAGGAAATTCTAATCATAATTTTGTATATAAAAAAAGCTGTTAAAGGTGGTAGAGCCTAGCTGTGGTGAGTTACTACAGCTCGAACATGGGCTGGCTCGACCTGGGAAGTACCACCCTCTCACAAAAGATCGGCGTGAAGTAGCCTTTAATGGCTGCGTTGCGTCTGATGAGTGAGAGAGCCGGTTGCCCTTTCCCTATTCCTACCCTTTCCTTTCATTTCCTTATTCCCACCCCTCCCAATCCCCAAAAAACAAGGTTGGCAACGCATCCACAACAAAATGTTGCGAATGTTCATAGGCGACGGTAACCACCTTCCATCAAGTGGGCCGTCTGCTCGTTTGCCACCTTTCACATAAAAAAAAGCTACTTCGGATGGGATAAGTCTCTTGAATATTTCATTGAATAGATCTACCAAAAAAAAAATCAAGCAAATTTAAGTCCAAATACCTAAGACTAGAGATTAGTTTCGTTATTTTTTTTTGCAAAAACTTTGATAATTTCATTATAAGTATTTCACTACATGAATTTTAAGCTCTTTTATTCAGATTAAATCAATAAAGTTCATAATATTGACATTATAAGTGCTCATGTTTTATAAGTACACAAAAGGCTAATAATTTGTTGTAATAAGAGCCTCAAACCTATATAAGTGGCAGATTCTGGTATTACCTGGTTCTTGACAGTATTAACGAGCGCTGCGAGCTGGTTACCAGCCTGGATGCTCTGCAGCATCGCGTTATGAAGGTCATCATTGCCAAAAAGACCGACGCCGATAGCACCGCAACATAGCACCGATAGAATCATCAGCGTTATCTGAATAGATTATAGCATTTATATAAAAACTGCTTGGATAAAATACTCTATGGACGGAAACTTTTTAGGGAAAAACAGTAGGATGACAACACAAAGACAGGACCATGATAATAAAAACTGCTTGCGTAAAATACTATGGCCAAAAATGTTTTTAAGGGAAAAACAGTAGGAACACAATAGAAAGATAGGTCCATTAAAACCTTATGGAGGAATTTGATCGTTAATTATCAAGTTGAACGTAAACTCTGAAAGGAACAAAGGCCAATAGAGTACACAAAACATATGCATACAAACATACATGTAACGGGCCATTGTATCTGTTGTAAGTAAATGTACCTATTAACGTCGCAATTTAGTATTTTTCAAAGAAAAGTCATGGAAAAAATTAAACATTAATTTAATTTATTGCCACGACTTTTTCTAGAAATTAAAGTCAGACATGACTGAGAAACATCCCATTGTAAAGTCCCAAATAGCTTAAATAATTTATGATACTGGTTTTCTTAGAAATCATAATTCTATAGATAGTGTTAAATCAAGGTTGTGTTTCAAACACTAAAAAGCAGTTTAATACTACGCCTTGACTGATTGAGAAATAATTAAAGAAAAAAATGTCACAAACATAAATAGATATCCAGTTTCATTTTAATATTTTTTTTATTCGTTCAAATCAGTTTATCCATTATCCTTTTGTATGTTAAGCCGCCCTACATAGAAAGCTATGCTATGTAAAGCGGTTTTTCTTTTAAGAACTTATATATTACTTTAATACGAGTACCTTAATCGTAACATTACCTTTAAAGCTGTGATACTCCTCGGCGGGCGCTGCTTCCTGTCGCAGCATCTCGTCAGCAGGTATATGAGGAGTACAGTCAGCGTCAGTATGAGCCACGCACCGGGAATCGAACCGAGTATACCTAGACTCTGAAAATATTATACGTACATGAACTATGAAACTTTCCGACGAATCAATATCAATAATACGAGACTGTTACAGATATTTCGGATAAGATATGTACCTTAAAAAAGAATAAGATTTTCTGTAATATTATTATTAAAATCCCTTAAATTTAGAAAACAATTACTAGATTTTTGGCTCTCTCATATAGACTGTTCTATGTACATGTCTACGCCAAGCACATTTACTTTGAAACAGCCCCTGTCTACTTAAATTCTTAGTGCTGAATTAAGCAAGCTCGGAGCTGGTAGATTCTTTCAAAAGGCCGTTTATGTGTAGACCTAAATATCTTTATATACAAGCTTTGGATATAGTTTCTATGTCATCTATATAATATATTAAACGGGTTGATGTTATTAAGAATTAAATTACAGTCATCAAAACGAGGGATACCTACGGGAACTTATTTTGCTCGTGTTATGTCACAAACGTTACTCTTGCTATATACTTAATCCGACGATATCCAAACTCATAATTATTTGCTATGAAAACAATCCCTTCAATTGTACCATTCCTTTTATTGTTACTACGTCCAATGAAACCTGACACCTCGGTGCTCTCAACGCCCTATATAACCTACCTCAAGATATATTGGTGAGTTTGGTGCGAATGTGTCGTTGACTCTATGCAGCGTCACGTTGATGTGGGGTAAGGAGTGGAGCAGCCGCGCCAGCCGCGGCGGCGAGTACTCGTCCGACACGCCCGACGCGCCCATCACGGACGAACTACCCACACACCTGGCGATATATATATAGGGTTGTATATTAATATTAAATTATATAAATACATAGGGTTGTACATTATTTTTTAAATTTATATAAGTACATAGGGTTGTACATTATATTCTTGTAATATATAAAATTTCCATGTCACTATGTTAGTTACCGTAATCCTCCGATATGGCTCTACCGATTTTTACCAAATTTTATATGCGTATTTAATAGGTCTAATTTAATCTAATTTTTATACTCCTAAGTGTTAAGGGTTGTACACCTTTAATATTTTTGTAATTTTATGGGTTTATTTTTTTATAACGTGGCATTAAAAAATACATGTACAACCCAAAATGTTATTTTTTTTTTATGACAAAACAACGTTTGCCGGGTCAGCTAGTATCTTTATTTATAAAAGAATTGTGTTAATTAAACTATTCATAAATCAAGGACGACTGTAGGGATATGATTGAGAATTGGTAGATATAGCTTAGTACCAGGGTTTAGACATAGGAAAGTTAATTCTGTTCGATCAAAAAGAAGAAAATAATAATAAATTCCAATATCTGATTATTTATGACCTTTAGGGTGGAATAGAGTTTGTTCGCTCAGATACACGTATTACTAATTCCCAAATTAACGCGGAAGAAGAAACTATAATATATTTACATGTATATAAATATATAACAATGGCATGGAACAAGACAGGCCATTTAAATATTAGCCTTTAACTTCATAATACAAGATTACTTGTTGATTAACTGATTAATTATTATTTGTCTATAAATATCTAATGAACTGTTAATACAACGTGATTTATAAATGATACTTGGTTTTAAACATTTACTTTGAAATTAGCCGACCCTTTATATAATCATTATATTCAATATACGAGATTTTTTTCACATTTCTCTCCACACATTGAGCAATAAAACTTCTCATTACCACGTAATTAACTGCATGTGATAATATTTATATATATCAAGCAAGGTCTTCGTATAACTTATTTTGCATACTAATACATATTTCAGTATTTATACAGTCAATCAAACAATTTCCATTTAATTTACATACATACATATTTATGTGATTAAATTTGCGTTATTCGATTCGAATTAAATGAATCGTCGTCTACTTATGATTTAGGGCGGATCAATTTCAAAGGGATTTCAAACTATATTTAATATATAGAAACAATATTTAAGTAAGCAAGAGAGGATAGTTATAAAAAAATAACATTTTCTGTATGTCTGCCAACTCCGAACAAGCTCTGAAACGACTTGATCGATTTCGACGAGGCTCTTGCGTGCATATTGATGTAATTATTTAACTTTTTATAAACGACATTAATTTTTAATATTTTTTTTATTTCATCTACACTATATATTGCTCGAATGGAGCTTGAAAGACTCAATAGTTTAGGTGTAAGAGAGTAACAAACATACATACATATATAATAATAACATCAGTATTTCAAACGTCATAAGTGTGACATATGCTTTATAACATTCGCATGTGTTGTTCAGAGATATTTTTAAGTACAAAAAAATATATAGTAACACTTGCAATTCTAATGATGTGTTTGTAGATTTCACTTACCGCTGAAAACAATACTAAGTTGTCCTACGATGTCATTTTCCACTTCTTATTTGAATCACTCCTTCACTGAGAGCATATCTGGAAAGAAAATATGTAAATTAAAATATCAAGCAATGAAAACAGAAGAATATGTATTAGACTAAAACCAAATCTTATACAGAATGAAGTATAGAAAAACCTTAATCAAAATACGATCGACGAATGAGAACATTGACGTTTAACCGATTACAAAAATAGATGTATACAGACAGAAATAAATTAACGATGTAATAAATTTAATATATTAAATATGGACCATTAAATAACCATCATAGTATACCAAACGGAGAGTCGGTAATATTACATTTAAGCATTCCAACAGATACGATCCCGAAAAGGATTATGGTCTAAACATATGTGAGATTTGATTATTAAAACATACAACGCATAATATAAAATACAGATTTAAGTTCTCCATAGCATTTCTTTTTAGGTAAAACGTGGAAAAGCAGCAGACGGTGTACTTGGGTGGTGGTACAAGGAAAAGGTAGAAAAGGGTGGGAATAGGGAAAGGGCAACCGGCTCTCTCACTCATCGGACGAAACGTAGCCAATAGAGGCTACTTCAAGCCGATCTTCTGTGAGAGGGTGGTACTTCCCCGTTCGAACCAGCTCATGTTCGAGCTGCAGTAACATGACCAGAACTAGGCTCTACCACCTAAGGATAGATAGAATTCTAGGAATCTCAGTGGACCAATTTTCTACCGTGCTAAATATTATTGGTCATTTAAGGCGTATAACATGCAAGAGATAGCACCGAGTCATACAAATATAGTGCTAGCAATAATGCTATATAGAATGACTCAACATACTGGTTTGACGGCTCAGCGTTTCCTAGATTATTATGAAAGCTGAGTTTTTTATCAACGGATCTAGATCTTCTGATTAGTAACAGATGTATTTAGAACAAGTGTAGAGAAGCGTGTTTGGTTCCCATCATTTATTATACTAGTCGATATACAAGATCTTTCTCACAGTGAAGTATGAAATATTATATCTCATCCCAGATGACGGCGATTAAGAGATTTATTGTGCGTTATCTTGGCCATTAAGGATCGTTTTCATGGGATGACGGCAGATGCACTCGAATCAGCTCTTATGTATCAGTTAGAAATAATCATTTGATTACACGGTGGTTTAAATCATATAAATAACAATTTATATGTTCAAAAAACGGTTTTTATAAACATTTAAATAAAAATATTAAGATAATAATTTGATAATATTGAAATACGTAACTAATAGAGGTTATCTGTTACAAGAGAATAATTACGTCTTAATTTGATCCAACGGCATATAATTCAGATATTTTTTCGTATATATATTCCCAGAATCAATAACTATTGACTTACGTAATTTTCATACCACATTTAAGAAAAAATAATAACCCATATTTATATACTGTTTTCTTTATTATAACAATTTTCTATTTAAATTCAAATATAATCAAAATAGTTTTAGGAAAATATATCTGTGATTCTTATTTATTAAAAGGTTTTTGTATTTTAATAAATTTCTATGACATTATCCGCTATGTTATCACACGGTATTAATGTACAGTTAGACACTAATACATCGTTTCCTTACAGTCAAAGGATAGCAATTAATTGCCAATATACAGATCTTTGAATGGGTTTATTCAATATAATCAAATCTCAATAATAACTAATCATTTCATTAATGAAAATGAATTCCAAATTTCTATTAACACGTAACATTTTGTAGTTTCATGTTATATATAAGCATTACGCTCCAACAATAGCAATTCCTCAAATCAATATCCTTTCTTAGTATATTTGAATCCATTTGAAAGTGTAACAGCGTATGCTAGTTTATATGGAGATATGGCACACAGCCAACCATACTTCCACGCCTCCATTTCTAGTTTAAGATTGAATTTAACAAATAATTCTAAATAAATTTATACAATTTCTATATTCTTATTCTTTTAACTCTTTTGTAGTAAATAAATAAATGAAACGATATAACAATAAACGACGACCCATATATGAATATCATAAATTATTTATTCCTTTGTGTTTGAAATGCTAAAACATTATTACGTAAGAGAACCACACATAAACACACAACAATAGAGTTATATTTAAACATATATACATATGTATATATGTGTTTGTGTTTATATGTTATGTAATATTCAGTACTACAACTGGACCAGCGAACTTGAACTACTGCCCAATTAAAACGTATGGGATTCTTTGTAAGAACGTGGGGTCTTAAGTGAATTGTTCGTGACATTCTCAACATAAATATGAGTTTGCATAGTGAACTGAACGAGGAATATATTAATATTTATACGCAAAAACTTTCGGTGTTTCTGTCAACCCTACAGAATAATTGAAACTCTATGCTGTTGCTTGAAGAGTGTCAAAATAGTGTCATAATATCGAGGTCAAAAGTCGGTTAGCAATTTTTCTCCGCACATTCTTGATAATATAATGAATACTATACGAATTCTATTTAGTCATTATTACTACCATTGAAATATACCTATACTAAATATAACTTCACATTTTTCTAAAACAAATAATCGTAAAATCCATAAATTTGATTGTAATATATCGATATATCGATACATTTTAATATTCATCGATACGTGATCGGTAATAAATCGCTCGGATATGAAGAGGGAAGAGTCGCTATCTATTTTCCGATACATCCGCCGCTCGATCCGATTCGGTAACCGGCTTCCCGGGACATTGATGTATTCATTTTGTATTAAAACATTGAAAGAATGCTTGTAAATTATATGTATATACGCAAAGATACATTTATAATTGATAACATGTTCTGACTGAACATAATCCACATTTTATTTTATTGTTTTAATTTCTCCGTAATTAATCTTGGATCCTAGTAAACTATCAAATATATTACAATAAAAAAATATATAGTAATCCGAACAGTCTTTAGCCAACAGTAGTATTAAATACATAATTACTTTGAAATTTACAAATTAGGAAAGATATATCGAAAAACTTGCAAAAGCTTTTCGTGAATAAAATTATCACTTACTATGTTGTTTCTCATTTTATATAACATACAATTTTTTGCCCGCGGCTCCGTCCACGTGTACATCAATAGAATAAAACAAGACAAATATAATACATAAAAAACCTACTTGGAAGCCTTATAATTTAATATAACCCAGATACCGACTGCACCGCCATCTGCCGGGAGTGTTTGTGAATCTAACACACCTTATGCGCCACCCAAGTGCATACAAAAAAAAATCAAATCGATCTACCCGTTTAGGAGTGCAGTGACATACACACGTATAGTAGAATTTTATGTATGTATATAAAGCTGCACATTTTTCTATTAATTTCAAAAGTACCGTCTCTATACCGAATTCGTTTCGCATACTAAAATTATATAATAAAATTTGTATCCTATTGATAAAAATAGGCAAAGAAATAGATCTGAAACAACAGTTATTTTTAGCCACAGCGACGTGATTATATCTCAATAAAAGAATAAAAATCAGCAACACTAAGAAGTTTTAACTCCAATATAATGATTTATCTTATAAACCAAAATAACTTGACACTTAAGAAAAGGAAGATTTATAGATATTTCAAGTTTCAATGAATTAGTTCTGTTGACTAGATAGTTTACTTGAGTTTCAACATTTATACTACCCTTCCCCTACTGCAATTACCCCTTTGATATCCACAAACCTCTCGTCTGTCACCCGGTCTAATAGGAATTTGTCACGCAAGAGATTTTTTAAAGAGATATATTTAAAAAATATACATACTGACAGACATATAATACATCAAACCGTATATATTATCAAAAATTATAACATGTCTATTCCACTATTAAACTTAAAATCACTCTTTCCTATTTCCACCACATAATATTCAAAATTATTTAAAATTGTATTCGTTAACTAGATGAAAACGTTGAAATTCGCCAAATTATTTTATATGTAATTCCACAGTAAATGTAGTGATAGCATAGAAAAAAGAAATTAAAATAATTAATTATGATCTAGCATCGATCGTTCCAAGGTAATTCTTACTTCAAAATTATGCTTTTTACTTTGTTTTCATATAAAGCCGTTTTTCCTACAGTCACGTGACAGCACCGTAACTCATTTTTGTGACAAAGTCGCAAACTACGTGACGGCTAACCGTAAACAAACTGTGTCAAGCACTGTTCATTCTGAATATAGTCCATTTGTTTTCCGAGACTGTATTTCTATTTCGAGAAATATTACCATGATATAATGCATACAATCTTGGAGAAATCATATAATATAAGTATAGGCATTATTTCCTTATTAGAATCTCAGCTACCAAATACATACTATAATCAAAAGCTTTATCTGAACTAATCTTAGCACTGGAAATAGGTATTTAGATTGAACAGAATTTTTTATATTAGAAAAAACATCACCCAAAAATCAGCCTTCACTATTTACATATAATTAAAAGCTATATACATACTTCCATTATTTAACTTATATATAAAAGAATAAAGGTCATAACATTAAAATGTACATACTTTTAAAAAGCTGCAAACATTACTTGTAGTATATTTTTTGGTTATAGTACAAAAATATTTGATTTACTTCTAAATATATGATATCCATTCCATTACGTATTCATACTAATTTGACCCTCACTCCGGTGACGTCATCACGTATAGTAACGTAACGTGACATAGATAAAACAGGTTTACTATCTGATGCAGGTGATTGCACTCAAACTTATGAAACAGATAGCTTTACACTAAGACATACAAACCGGACTATGTTATACCAAATAATAATATATAAAATACTTTGTGATAAATACTAGGAAATGAACTGGAAAACAGAAGTTCAGAATATATGATGAGTATAAAAAGATTCAACTACATCACTTGGGCATATAAATATATGGAGAATTTTTCGGATATACTACGCGTGCTTAAATTTTGTAAAAAACTACATACTCCCGACATTTGGCTACTTTTCAGCAACAACTTTGGTTGTTACTTTATTAGTTTCATTTAAATGAATAAAACTCGCGAAAGTCTCTGACCTCATTACATGCAGAATGTACGAGCTCGGTGCATGGTATAAGTCAATCTGTCATAGAACAATGTGCTACGTATAAATAATTCGCGGCATCGTAGGAAGTTTCCAATCAAATGGCCGGCCGAGGCGGTTGCCTAATAGAATAATCTGCATACTAGACGTCCAATTATTCTAGAACAGTCCCCCGCTATAAGAAACCCCGGGCTCGGATGTCACCAGTTTATTTTAACGACAAAATCATTCCTATACATAACTATGGCCTACATTTAGTTAGGTATATCAAAATAATGATATCTTGAGAGTGCAATAAAATACAAAGCCTACTATGTAGTTAAATGTGTGAAACGTTTATGTGCTTCAAAATTATAGGCTCCAGTTATAGTATAAAGAAAGTTAAGTCCGTGCTTCTAATTAAAATACAGCACCATATTTCATGAGGGGCTGTTAGCATTAATGCTTTCGGGTTTCCCCTTGAATGACGCATGCGCTGTCCCGACCAGCTATGAGAGATCTGTGCCACTTAGGATTACCAAGTATTTTTTCGTTATTTTTCATACAAATCAATGAATTTAATATGCCATGAACAATATGCACGCCAACTAATGCGATTACTTTATTCCAAAACAAATGTCACGTTATCATACATTAAATCAATAGTCTTATAAAATAACGCACTACTTTTAACTACATTATATTTATTTGCTTTCCAGTCTTTATGGCGTTAATAATGTTTGTATCAACATATAGGACATATAAAAAACATAAAACCCACGTGGCTAGCCGGTGAATGGAGCACGTGGTAGGGGCGCGGTCGCTCGATACAGCGGAGGCTGCGCGCTGAGCAAGACCCAGGAACCTACATCCACCAATCTATCTTGATCCCCACAGCGTAGCTGACGTCATACGCTACTAAACGTACTACTAACACAGACAGAGCTCGTATCGGCTGGTCGGTAATATAGGTAGTGTGCCAATTACGCAAGAACTATCACTACTTGATTACTATTGTACTCGTATCTGGTGAGAACTAAACTATTGTATGAAAATGTATTCATATATATGATCTTTTGTCTTATTTTATTGATGATTTATTTTTTTTATATAAATAGTAGATAATTTACAGCAACATCCAAAGTATAATATTGGAGTTATTAATAGTTACCTGAATCATTGGTATTTATGAATACAAAAATCTGTTAATTAAATATGTTGCCGACTGCCGTCACCAAAAAATCCAATACTTAATTGATCTCATTAAAATAATTTAAACGCATGCCGCGAGAATGACGCGTTCGTAACTTTTTAATTGATATCGGATCCTTTTAGTTTAGTTGGTGAACTGTTCAAATGAATACAATAGAATACAAAAATACGAGAATACAAGATTTCAAATACTATACTTACTTAAAACATAAAAGAACTTATTAATGTATGTTTGTAAACACTTATACAGGTACCATATTTATTATACATATAAAATTTAATAGATATTTAAGTTGAGATGATCATATTACTTCACACGAACCGAGGAAATGACAGTCGTATCACTAAAAGACAGTATTACTTTCTAGTAAGAACAAAACATGTCCCAACATCGAGATGTCCAATAAACCTAGTTGTTTATTACATTGTCGAAGAATTATATGTACTGGATGTGTCCCAAGAGAAAGAATGTAGCGATTACTATCACACAGAAAACATAAATATAATAGTAGAAGTTCCTCTCCCTGCAACGCGATGGACTAAACACCCACGCAGTGAACCCATGGAATGCTAAGAGGTTTCGTCTCTTACAATATATTTATCCGCTTGTGCTTGGACCACACATTATAAGACACTTCCATACATAATAAATGGGAACTTTAAGAGCAAAAGCACGTTTAACTTGATGGAATGATACCTTTAAGGTTGTACTACGACTGTGATACTTGAACTACAGAACAAATAGTTTATGGACAGTAGTATGAAAATTAAACGATAACACGAGATTTAACGGAGATCCTAATTGATTGAACCATAAGGTGAACAAAAAACTTTACAGTATATATACAAAAAACCATGATTATCTATATATACGTAAAAAAGTCTTGTCTTCTTTCAATTTTATGTTTCTATAAGGAAAACTTGAACCGCTTCGTCGCACGCAAGGAATCAAATCAACGAATATTACAGTACGGACCTTAAAAATCAATTTTTGTGAACATCCAAACAAATTGAATCCTTTATGCTCGTTCAAACAATACCTTTGTCCGCGACGTCAACATGGACTGCTATTTCGTCGTCATATTAATGAATTATATATGCCTTAAAAATTGATAGGGAGACTTTATATTGCATTGCTGTTATGACGTAATCCCGAGGGTACTATTCGAAATTTCGGGAAAAATTACGAGCTCCATATATCTATATACGTATTCAGACCTATTATTAAGTATTCGGGAGCTGTTTGATAAGAATGTAATAAAAAATCCATTCATAGATTTATTTCTATTAACAATATAAGACCTATAATGGTATCTAATATACTTTTGCAATTCCACGAGTGTCACCAAATACACTCTATTCTAATAAAGTCTCGTACAATTTCTGTCCCGGATAAACTGATCTCTGTCCCGGAACAATAACAGCCAGGGTCTGAAGTCCCTCGCATATTTACGACTGTGATTTGTCCCCAGCTGATGAAATCGGAACAAACGTTTTCTGACGTAACCAGGATTTGAAGATGAATAAATCTCTTTAGTGATTCTCAGAACCATTGTATAAAAGAGAAATCTAGAAGTATTTTTCGTTAACAATAATTAAATAAGTTCTATTAATTATAACATATCAATAATGTATTTTTTTGATGCTTGAAAGAAATATTGGTAAAAAATTGGGTAGAAGCACACTTTTTGTTAACATTTATTTTAACAAAATGAAATCTATATAGAGCACTTCAAAACATTAAATTTCATAATGTATAATATTTTAAAAATGCACATTTAAATAAAACCATTTCAAACATACAAATAAGGATTTCACTTCAAAAAATATAATATTTTTTCTACCCTTTAAAAGAATACTCATAAAAGCTGCTTAAATAAATATGTACACAGCTATAGTAAGTCCATGGTTTGGTCAAAATATTATTTAAAACGAGATCATATCTTTTAACTCGTTTTAAAATATTTCGGTGAAATCTTTTTTAATCATAAGCAGCACGTATTTCAGAGCGTGGTATTTAAGTGCATATGTAGCTTTAAAATAAAATATTGTTTAATAGTTATATGTATTTAAATTTGTTACTTTTACTAAAAGGTTTATATAAGTAAGATTAATAACGATTTATACCATATCATTGTCATCTTCATCA
Source organism: Danaus chrysippus (assembly GCA_916720795.1). Classification (NCBI taxonomy): domain Eukaryota; kingdom Metazoa; phylum Arthropoda; class Insecta; order Lepidoptera; family Nymphalidae; genus Danaus; species Danaus chrysippus. The sequence continues at coordinate 11,356,471 of CAKASE010000082.1, read as the reverse complement.
TTATTGAATTGGGATTTATATTTTAAGCAACATAAAGATTTCTTTAAAGTTTAATCCATTACGGAAGCGAATATAACAACTTATACTTATCCTACATATAGATAACGTCACCCTTTAGTCGTTTTTGAAAAAAAATACAAAATTTCCCGAACAAATTTCCAAAAAATAGCAGACAATTGACATTATTCATTAGTAATAGATATGATTTCAGTAATAAATAAATATAATTCCAATGTTCATACTCAATAAATAGTTTATTAGTATTAATACTTCAAATATTTTCATGTAGGATGTACCATAATATATAATTTTATAATATTTCATAGACGTGATCATTTGTTTGAACGTTGGACGTCATTAGAACAGACAAACTATACCTGGCTTCGTTTATTTTAATGCTAATTTGAGAGTGCTAGAACTTTAGAATTGTTCATATATATACATATGCATTATATTTTAAAAGATGAGCCTTGGTACATCTCGAGATCATGTCAAGGCGAGCCCTTTACAAAAACGTTAGGAAACTGTACCGTAACTCTTAAATTAAGACCGACGTATATTAAAAGTGTTTAATTTATTGACATACACATTTATTGGTAATAGATGCAAACTAATCTACAACATTAATACCGAAGATAATCTATTACACTAAATATTATTATTATCTAAAAAAAAATACCCAATGAAGATAAGCGTTAATACATTAGAAGAGAAAAAACAAACACAAAAAATATTTATAAAAAAGACAACCTGTAAAATTGATCGTCTGTATTCGGCAAAGAAAAAAACAAGTCTAATGATTATTCTGATCGCGTTGAAATAGATTAAAATCTATGAGACTCATAAACTGATGTACTAAGGGCTGGTGTATTATTGAGATCACGTGCTGGTACAGCTACCAGTGAGTCGTGAGCTCTGTCACCGTAAGATGACCTGACCCAGATCGCGCTTTGTCACATTAAACGAACATTTTATATTAAGAATCAGAATCGTATTGTAACATATCGAATTTAAAATGTGAGAGCGTTAATACATTTGCTTGTCGATTGTGAGAATTTTAATATACTTATTGATTTTATAAATGCGAATGTATGGAAGTATGTTGCTCTTGTAGGAAAAAAATATTTCACAGATTTTGATGAGACTCCACATTAGCTTAAGCATATTAAATATACAACATATGTATAAGAGATAGGACTTTATTCCGAATTTCATTGTAGCTAAACGAGTTCTTTTTACATTTTTTGCAAAAAATCACTTGACAGACTATAGATGTCGCTATTGGATGATTACCATATGTAGAGTTTTAACACATTTCATACATTTCTAGGACCATTTCGGAATCTGATGAGGATAATACTGAGGACAAAAATTTGTATTAATGATAAAGTGAAAGTATTAATCGTATGAATAATAAAATCAAGCAATTTACTGATACCGAATCACTTGACATTTATAAGGAATAAGCAGAAATCGAGTAAAGGTAGAAAAAGAAACGTTTAAAAAGGCATATAAAATTAATTGGAAAATTCATACGATACTATAAAATTGAATATTCGGATTATTAAAAAAATCTTCTGTATATCAATTTACCGATAAAATTAAATAAATATTTTTATTTCCTACCTAAAAACACGACCGTAAATAAGTCTGCATAACAAATAAAATAACTCATTAATACAAAAAACGAAAAAGGATAAAATATATAGGAACTTTCACATTATGTTGATTTAATCATGCAAAACTGTTTTGCAATAAATTGGTGTGTTCCGACGTTAATGTTAAAAGTGAGTCAGTTTATGAGTCAACGAGGAGGGAGGCTCGAGAGTCGCGGACCTTTATTTAAATAATTGATCTACAATAAAAGAAATAAGGCTTGGGAACCAAACGTACAGTACACGAGCGAGAGGTCAATATGTAAAGAGAGAGATAAAACAACAACATCATAAGAAATGTGTTTTACTTACTGGTATAAAAATATTCCCATTTAACTTCTTTAAAAGAAAAAAATACTATTAATATTCTAAGGCCCAGACTCAAGAAACAATTAATATTAAATCTTTATAGCGAACTAGCTTTCCGCCTGCAGCTTCGCCCGCGTGTAGATCGGTTATATCGCGTTACCAAGAGAACCTTTCAAAATTCTGGGATAAAAACTATCCTATATTCTTTCTCGAGGTCAACTCTATCTTTGTACCAAATTTCTTTAAAATCAGTTCATTGGTTTAGGCGTGAAAGCGTAATAGACAGACAGACAGAGTTACTGTCGCATTTATAATATTAGTAGAAAATGTATATTAATTTTAAAAACATTTAAATGAATCTTTTTTATGAAACAGCGTTGGGTTACAACATTGTCCCGGCCGGGTCTCTGACCGTTGAAAAAGTTCTGTCTTTTCCGACAGTTCGTTTAACGAAGTGAGTTAACAAGATGAACCCTCAATCCGTTCCCAGCTTCAGCGAGTCGCGAAAGATGGGAGCTTTGTAAACGGTTTACGGACGAAAAATAATAAAAAAGATTCTCAAACGTCACGCCGCGCCGCCGTAATGACTACTGATGTTGACTTCAAGGCCTTATAAAAATATCACACTTATTACGAAAACATATCTTTATTTTAAACCTTGTCACAGTTTCTCTAAAAAAGATTGAATTTCAGACATAGAAAAATAATTAATGAATAATTTGGTAGGAGAATATTTCAGGACATATCTTCCACAAACATAAGCAAAAAAAAACCATTTAATCAAAATATAATTTTCACGGCATTAATTCTATACGACTTTATTATACACAACATCCAAAAACTTTGACTAAATAAATATAAAGTAAAGTGCACACCAACATACGAGCGTATTATTTAACGAACATTAATTTAAACCTTTAACAAATATTAAGCCATCGCCGCGGCATTGCGTATAAGAATCAGGTGTTAATTATGGTAATGGATTTCCACTGAATTTGACGGCAATCATGGGGCCCCTAAAACAGCGAACTGACTAAGAAAACCTAGACGTAATAAATTCTCAACCGAATTTTAGATTAAAATAAAGAAAAAAATTTCATCGTAATATATGGTAAATAAAGGCATGTAAACAGTATATTTCATTTAAGTATACCCGCTGATAACGTGGCCGTAACTGTAATTGTAATCATAGACGAGTCCATTATCATTACCTTTTATAACACATTAGCTTGACAGACACACTGGCGGCGGGTTCAAAGACCGTGTACACTCACGGAGTTATTTTGTTGCATGCATACATACATACATGTAACAGTCTATTAGATGTTTTTAAATAACTGAACTCTAACCTTAGACCGCGTTCTTATCGTATACCATACGTACGGTTTAATTGTTTTTAGTTAATTCATAAATCTTTTCAAATATAACAGTTTTTGGGTTAACATTGTCAATAATTAAGACTTAAGTAGAGTTGTTTTTAATATAAATTTTGTGTCTAAAATCCTAATAGAAGATGAGATAATTGTATGTCAATAAACAATCTATATTATATAGACAAATAATTGGGTTTTTGAATTATTTTTTTTTTTGTGATAAATGGAAAGATCATATATAAGTTTAATAACAAAACTATTTTTATTTTATTTTTTTTTGCAATATTTAAAAAGTTATTTCAAAATAAAAATTAAATTTTAAATTCAGTACCGAAGACAAGCCGACAGCTCGTGAATAAACCCGAGCGCGTGTGACGTCACAATGTTAGTTTTTGCTCATTGTAGCATACAGAGATATAATAATTAGTACAGTGTTTTGAGTTTTTATCTAGTAAATTCTGTTGGCATTGTTAAATAATCAAAAGTTTTGTACCATTATGTACAAAGACTACAAAAACAACTCCTGAAAAAATGTTTTTAAATGTTCCACAAGACGAAAAACGTCGAAAGAAATGGTTTCAAGCAGTGCATCGAGATTATTCAAAAACAAAATAATTTTTTTTTGTTGTGAAGATCATTTCGTTGTAAGTTTTCATAATAGTATTGTTATTAATTATTATTTATCTAAGTGTATAAATCGAATAAGTATAGTTCAATAATTAATTTTTTTACCTGGGCTCCAAATCATAACCTTTAGAATCGTAGCATTAAAAAATTTTAATTGATAATTCAAAGCGATTAAATAGTAAATCTATATATATGTTTGTCTAATAATTGGACTTCAATTAATAGATATTTTCATAATTTTATAACATTCTAGGTTCTGTATCAGACTACATTTAAATTTTTAAAGTACATATATGTTATTTTGGTTTTTTTATAATGTTATAATAACATTTTATTAATAATGATTTAATGAAATAATTATTAATTATATTTAATAGAGAATAAATACTAATTTTCATTTAGAATAGTATTTTTTGACAGACTTACCTTGATGTCTTAGCACCTCGAACTTCAGCAAAATTAAACCGCACTTTTTAAAAAATTAGTTATCATAAAAATATATTAACATCAGGAATATTATCCGATTTTGCTTTTATAAATCCTTTATCACACATAGTCGAAATAAACTTTTCAAATCGTTTTTCACTAATAAATTTGAGATATTTTTATCAAGTTAAAGATAATAGCCATAAACACTGTACTATTATGAAATTGCTTTAACATTATGACGTCACAAGTATGCTGACCAATCATGGCGCGTTTACAGTCACGTGATATATTTTTGAATTTTATCAATTTTTAATTGTTTATAATTAATTTAAAAAATATATTTCAAGTTTTTTGCATTAAAAATCCAATATAATTAATAATAAAGTTTTAAAATACATAAAAAAAATCAATACTTTTTTTTTTTTCAAAAACCCAATTGTATATTGTCCCTAGTAACATAAATACAAAACGTTTACACTAATTGACACAAAGTTTTTCAACCGTAGCAAGTCATGAGCTAAAACAGTTCCAATAAAACATTGTTTTACAATATACAAGTTAAGGAGATATAGGCATTACAACGCGTACATATAAATATAAAAGCCGGCACAGTGTTTTGTAATAATTAATTGATTATATTGAAGTGCAAGAAACTTTCTCTACGTACAACGATTTATATGCGGGCGTGGGAAGAGCGTGGGATTGTATACACAGATAGGATGCTGAACTGTTCGCAGATTAATTTAATTTTACCCTATATAACTCTATAGAGACAGTGTATAGTCCCTTTTGAATTTTTTCCACGAAAAAATATTAATCTTCTATATATATAAAAATGGATTGCTGTTCCTTAGTCTCGCTAAAACTCGAGAACGGCTGAACGGATTTATCTTATCTTAGTCTTGAAATGTTCGTGGAGGTTCAGGGAAGGTATAAAAGGTGAGAAAAATTGATTCATTTCCGGGAAAACCGTAAAAACAGCCGTTTTCTATTACCCATACAAATGTTTTCTTTGACATTAGATTTGACAACTAACTAATATGTCAATCATTCTGTTCGATTGAAACAGGAAAAACCTGATTATTTATGGCCTCTAGGACGGAATAGAGTTCGCGCGGTCAGCTATACATATATTACTAATGATGAAATTAACGCGGACGAAGTCGCGGGCAAAAACTAGTAGCTTATAAAATTTTCCATTCATTTTGCTATAAATGAAATTCCCGTGTCGACTGTTCCACGCTGTACAAATATTATAATAATTTTAAAGCTTAGTATAATATACGAACTATTTAAGGACGTTTAATATTTTACAATTCCTTGAACAATGAATGAAAGATGACAGTTCCTTGATTTTTGTATTTTCTCACTAATAATATCATTGTGTCTTCTTCTTCTACCTGGCAATTTCCCAGCTATAGCCAGGGTCTGCCTTACAGGTTGTGAAAAGTTTTTGGCTATTTGTTTTTACGACCGGCCGCCTGTCTGACATCAACCCTCTTTTTGGGAATCAACATTAATCAGTGATGTCTAAATACTCTTAGAAAGTACATATGATTCGGAAAAATCACATTGGTACTTGCCCGGGCCAGGATCGAACCCGCGCCCTCGCCGACGAGAGGCGGGCCCTTTAACCACTGAGCCACCACTGACTTAATAATATCATTGTGTATTAGAAAAATATGTTTTTACATACGATTTTAAAAATTCTAAAAGCACTTATAACATTTAAATCGAATAACAATGAATAAAGATAAAAACGATACTATAATCAAAAGAATATGAGGCTCTATAATAATTAACACCGATACATTTCAATATAGTTTCAGTGGCTTTTTGGCATTGTGACGTCATTAACACGTGCCTACCAAGGGTTCGACGCCTAGCCTTGCCCCTTAGAACAATCGATGAAAACAAATACACTAATATTATGTATGTATTAAATAAATATTATTATATCACTATAAAAATATATATAAAAATCTACCAATATTCTCCAATAGTCTATCTACCAATAGAAAAGACTATAACAACAAAATAATATGTTTTTTGAATCAAACAATATAAGCCTATAAATAAAGAGATAAAATAGTTTTTTAACAACAAACTAAACTAAAAACTATTGAAGTACATACATAGTGTGTGTTTATCTGAACGACTAAACGTTCCGTCCTAATGGATAGCCGAGCATGTGTTGTTGTACCAATTAGTTCTGAAATTAGTTGAACCTCTCAAGCACAGATCACGAGTCGGCATCTTTAAGATCATTTAGGATCGCGTGAGAACATACGTCTGTCTGATTTAAATGAAACTATCCTCGGAACAAACGCATCTACACTATGTGACCTATACTACACTTTGACCCCGTTTCCGTATACTTTTTGCTTGGCAATATTGTTGTATAGAGTATTACATAGGGAGTATTGAAGTTGTTGACCATAATTGATGAAAAAATAACAAATTAACAGAGAAGAAAGTTATATTATAATGGTACAACCAATAAGTTAGATGACAGAAAAATTTAGTTAAAATTTTTGTTAGTATAATATTTATATAAAATTCAATTCTTTGCTTGGTTTCCTGTATGGGAAAATCGAATGTAGAGGATTTCTATGAAACGAACGTTACTGACCTCCCTTCGTCATCAGCTTATCAGAGCTCACTGCTGAGCAAGGCCTCTTTCTCATATGGAGGAGGTTTGAGCATTAATCACCACGCTTGCTCAAGACGTGTTGGTGAATTCAAACTTATAATTGTGAAATTATAAGTCCAGGTTTCCTGACAATGTTTTCCTTCACCGCTAACCTCTCACACACGCGCAAAAAAGGACCAGAAAATTTCAATTTCTTGTACCAAAAATACATTAAGCAATTGATTTGAATTGTGTTTGTATTCCATAACTTAAATGTATACATATAAAGAATATTAAAGATATAAGCATATGCATTATTGATATATGACCAAATGGATTATGTTTTTAACATTTGGTTATTAAATTCTTTAGTTAATATTCGTCTAAAACAGAACAAAATAACATCAATTGCAATACATTATGAAGAAGTACAATAACTATAATTTTAAAACTATCTCCTAATACTTCTAAAAATAAAACATTAAGATAGACAAAATTATTAAAGTAATAACAAAGACAATAATCTTACTTAAATGAATACATAATCGATTGTTTTTTCCAAGAACGAGTTCATTGACCTCAGTATATAGCTGTCACATTATAAAATATTTTGACGAAATATAATATAAAATATTATAACATATGTTTATTATTAAATAGAATTTATATATAACCAATACGTACCGTACTAACTAATAAGAGACTTCACAGTTGTATCATGTGTGTGCGAAATATAAGTGAATATTCAAACATTTAGGGGGGTGAATATTCAAACATTCAAACATTTTCAAAAGGGGTCACACCTTTGACCTGTTACACTGTTTTGAATTATTGAGAAAACTTAATTGTTTACCGAACATTCTCCAAAGTACTTAGTTATTTTATATAGGTACGTTTTTAAATAATGATTCAAGCTGTGTTATCTCTGTATAAGAAATAAATGAAGTCAAAAATTATTACACTTTTTATAACAACTATCGGACTACTAAATCGGATCAAATTCAGTATAACAATTACATTAGTATGAAAAAGCTGTAACGTTTTAGCAGAATCTCCTTTAAAAGTTTTTAAATAATACCAAAAAAAATCCTATTGATAATATAAATGAGGAAGTTTGTAAGAATATTTCTGTAGTTGGACGTTTCATACTCCTTCACTTAAAAACTTTCTTAAGTTTTAAGTTTTAACTTAGGCATCAGAATAAGACAAAAGAAATATTTTTTGTTAGAATTCCATGCAGTTAGCGCAGGATTAATGCATAAGTCGTATTTCGCATGAAATCACGTTATACAGACCTTGTAGGTTATAAATCTTCTGTTTAACACACCACCGACATTTTTTCTAAGACCAATCACGACAAAATCACGGACAAGAATTAGTTAAAAATGAATATAATATTAAATTGTTTTACGTAGCAATCAACAACTATACATTAAATATATTAGACGTTATAATGACATATGTTTGTAAGTTATTACACGTCCAAAACTGGAACAATGAACAATACTATCTACAAATCAATAAGGATACCAAATTTAATGACAAACCTAAACCAGTGATCCAATAGTTCCAATGCCAAACGGCTGTCGAGCGTTCGGAATAGTCAGCATAGATCAAAGGTCTTACACGGACAGACGGATACATAACTTGGATATTGGAAATGTACGCACTATGAATATATATATATCCAATGTTCTTTCTAAATGTAATACCCTAATATATGAACAGTATGTATGTTTATCACTTTATTTCTTTCGAGACTAATTTTTAAATTCCTTATTATTTTTTCATCTGTAAATTTAAGGCAAAGCCACGAACAACAGCTAGTTAAATAAGTACATAGTTTTATTCTATGAATATTCGATTCGAATATAGGTAGTGTATAAAGTTTTTGCAAGCGACACCATAAGTGTAGTCCCAATATCGATTACAGAGCCTTTGTGGTTTTACCAATGCCATACTATGTAGTAATATAGATGGTATGGATGACTTGAAAAAAATAGTGTAAAAAATACTTTACTAGGAAATTGCTTTGTCAAACATAAATGTCATAGTTTTAGTTTTAGTACTGCATATATGTACATTTATAAATAGTATCAGGAATGACATAAATGAAATTGTCTTTTTAGTTTTCGATGCTTTTCGTAGTAACGATACTACTATTAATACATTTTAATATAAAATCAAAGATATATCAATAAAGCATTTAAATTAATCTTCGTGAGACTGACTTATAAAAACCCCTCTCTAAATATTAAGTTGAGAGTTATAGACGTCATTAATAATAATGCAGTAGGATTTTGTAACAGACGGAGGAGAGATCAATCAATTTAATGACGTCACGGCTTACGTCACTCAACCACAGAATAGATTACTACTTACGGCATGCTACATAAATTTGTATATATAAAATTTTGTGTATCCGCAAATGTATTCAAATTGCGATGTTATGCCATTCCTGTTCTACTTTTTCCGGCCGTCGTGCAAAATTCAAAATTTTTCTCTCATTATTTTAAATGAAATATTTAATCATTTTAACGTAAATATTTTTTTTTTGTTAGCCATAGTTGGGAGGTCGGAAATTTGGTTTTACATATACATATATGTGTAATATATATTTTTGCAGATGTTAAAAGAGCTGCCATGCAAATTAAAAAGTTAACCTAAAGCTAATATTTGAGTGTTAGGTTTTACTATTACTATTGTTATATATGTCAATTATAGCTTTTAAAATGTCTTTATAAAAGACGAACTATCGTTTAAAAGCATACAAAAGAGACAGTATAGCATTCTTTGGTTTCTAAGACAGTTACATTGTTTTGTCTTCAGTAACACTAAAAACCTCATCAATCCTCACCACTACCACGACAGTGATCTGACAGAGACCGTGAAATCGGCTTCAGAATTCCACAAACATTCAGGTCACAAGTCAATGAACTACCAAAATGATTTACTGCAATAATGTTACTAACAATCACTCATAGTACAGATGTTCTTCGTGAGGAAGGACGATACTATGTTCAAAAAAAATACATTCACATCCACGATTTATCAGTGATGTGAAATAGCGAATATAACACAGGCAATTATAATCCATATTGCATTATCGCAAAGACTATATTCGCGAGCCGTGATCCAGGAATCTCAGCCAACATCGCGGTCAGCGTCCTCAGTAAACAATTATCTGTGTCAATGATAACGTAGCGATAGTGTTAAAGCTTGCGTTACGTAATCTCTGATTGACACTTCGATTGTGAATGTTTTCTCATGGCCATTTATTTTGTACACATTCTATCCCATCAATGGTGTGAGCATTTTTAAAACCAACTATTGATTTACAACAGCTATAAAAAAGCAACTTATTTTTATAGCCTGAAGATTAATTCTTACGATTACAGTTATAGATAAAAATTATAAAATACGAAATAAATTTAATTTCTACGCTTTTTCACCATGATGACATATTTTATTTTTATACAAAAAAAGTCCTCTTTTTGGTACCTTTCACAAACCTCAGTCTATCTGCAATATAATATATATTTTTTATATTGCATAAAAAAGCTATAAAAGAATTTATCCATATGAAAGAAGGTTTCACAAAACATTAAATATCATGTCATACGGTTAAGTGACAACACTAGTGTATTTTCTATTAACGTTGTTCAGCTTGTCCCATTCAATAAGCTTATTAGCTTGTACTTTGTAAGTGGGCTACTGCCTCGGCAGGAAGAAAATCCAATTTAAAATAACAAACAGTCCAGCAACAAGATAGCTTTAAAGTAACAGTATACCTAGTTTTATTATCTTAATACTAACATAAAGGCATATGTTTGTGTGTGTGATTATACAGGGTGACTGGTGAATTACTATCAATATTTAAGGAGAATACTCGGTACATGATTCTCATTCGAATTATGTAAAAAAAAAAGGTACTTAATTTTTGACAAAATTTCCGTATAAATAAATAAAGTGTGGACACGTTCCAAGTGTTCGAAGTGTGGACGCGTGCGGCGGCGTGCTTATACATGCTTATACCTAATCTGTAGGGTGTTCACACGATGCGTAATTAATTACATAACTTTTGGTTAACTTTACTTAGAAGTTTATTAATATTTATGTTATATTAATTTTTATTTTGTCATAAATGATCGTCAAATATCACGTCCTTAAGTATCGATAGTAATTCACCAGTCATCCTGTATATATGTGTGTGTAAGTAAAAGTAGCGTTTACATATGGGGGACGATACGAATGTGACGTCATCGTGTTAACTTTGAAACATAAGGATATCATCCGTCCTGAAATAACAAAAATTAAAACGAGCGGAACCAGGCATTATAAAAAAGCCATACAAAAAATCCTTGTAGGAAAGATTCAGTATGGAAAGTCATAAACTATTGTTAGGTGAATGTGAAAGCATTCAGGGGTGACCATGATAAGAACATTATAAACGAACGGGCGATAGATCGAGGTCTGTTGGGTGACGACCCTTGAGAAATAAAGGCACATGTGAGTTAGCAGCACGACTGGCAGAAACTTACAAAACGAAATCCACGAAAAACAACATTACTGTCCATAACATAAGGCTTCTTTTCAATTGAGACGAAATAACAAAAAAATATGATACTAAGTTCAGGGTGGCGTAATACATTCTAGCTGTAGCAATATCAAACTTGATTACGTACATTTAAAGTTCATTTCGAAAAGTCACATTATTTCTGCAACGTGCCGTACTTGTCTGGTTTATAGGTGACGAGGGTTTTGTACGATTGCAATGTCGATAATGGTTTTGTAATTTAGGCTTTCAGTAATGAACAATGTTCCCACGAAGCAATTAAATTCTCTAATTTTACTACATTTTTTGTAACCTTTACGGCTAAATAAAAATATAAATGCTACAAAATAATTTTAATATTAAAAGATCAAAATATTTTTTTCATCAGGTCAGGAAGAAAGATCACAAAACAAATGACTTGGCAGACAATAGACGATAAAATGCAAAGCTTATTTTCACAAGTCTCATAACACAACATGTTTTTGTAAAATTTAGGTAAATTCGTCTCTAGTATCAAAGTTGGGGTCGAAATGTAAATACGGAATGGAGTCTCGAATTTTGCGATGTCCTAATTCAACAAAACTGTTTGCTTAGTTGATAAAATATTTAAGAATATGAAACGGAAATGTATCTTAATGGGGACAGATAGCCGGCAGTATTGCAGATAATTCAGGTTTTAATATTTGGGTATTTTGAACAAATATATTGAGTTAAAATAAAAACGCAATCCTACCATATAAGTTAACCCACATCTAAGTTCAATGCAAGTCAATATTGGATTATTTCCAACTATAACAGCTTTCATTGCATCTATTTTCATATTCAAACAGACAGAGGCCAGAACTGAAAAACATGTCCAATACTACCAGTAGTAGCTAAATAGTTCTTGCGTAACTGGAACGAGATGTAGTGTCCACACAACAAAGAGCCCTGTCTGTTATTAAATCGCTCCACATTTTTATAGAACCAGTGATCGTTTTAGGGGTAGCGGAGGTCAAAGATGACTGGTGGACTGAACTTTCCTGGGTCTTGCTCAGCGCGCAGCCTCCGCTGTATCGAGCGACCGCGCCCCTACCACGTGCTCCATTCACCGGCTAGCCACGTGCAAAAAACGATCTCAGCAAAAAGAATACACTCTAACACAACTTGCAAGGAAAAAATGTGTTTTTAAAATTCAAATAATTAACATAGATCTTTGCAACATAGCATAAGTATAATGTCTACTGTATTTATGAAGTTTTACTGTAAGAGCCTGCAATCATCATCGTGTCATAGATGATAATGCATCACATATCCATGCTCCCCGGTATTGGACTAATGAATTGCAACGGAAACAATACCGACAGCACATATCCGGGGATACTGATTGCAGACTCCGCTGTAACGTGATCTGTCAACTCTAATACATCAGATTTAAAGTCTATGTTTCAATCTGCAATAGTAATAGAAACTGTCGTTAAACGACGTATTGAAATATATTGCATAATAATTCTTAAAGCTATTGATATGTATATGTATACTTGTCTGGCTATCGCCTGCAGCTTTGCTCGCGTATTAACCCTTTTTGAGATACACGTTATCATAGTTATTAGATTTCATTCTATTTCTAATAGGCCAATCATTTTTTATGTAGGTTTCAAATATAGCTTCATATTTTTTATACTGAAAGCTCTTCATTTTTAATTACAAACAGACACTTTAATTTTTTTTTTATTAGTATAAATTGGTTTAATATTTTAGAGATAAATCTGGAACACAATATTCTGGAGGTCGCAGAACCGAAACATGCCCGTATTGATAAATTTTTCATAAAATGATTGTTAAAGATTCGCTAATATTTATAAATATTGCATTCATATGTTTAATTAATTTTTATTACGACTCATAAGATATAAACCAAGTAAATCTCGCCAACTGCCTAGCATGAGCCGCTTTTATCTGACGTTCACAAACATTATGTTCCACAACGTTTGTACAAAGTTTCGCCCAGCACGATATGATTTAAGTATACGAGAGCCAGATCACAATCAGCGTCCATCTTACTTGTAAAACAGCTTGACATCCCATCTCATGTTACTGGGACAGAAACAATAAAACTGTCACCATATATTTACGAATATAAATTATTATTTATACTTCTAATTACAATTGATTTGTTAGAGGTTTAAAAGATATATTAAATACTAGAAGACCTGGCGAACTTCGTATCGCCCTATAATCAAGAAATATCTATTACGTTTTTTATTTATATTTTTGGAGTTTACCTGTAAGCCATAAATCTTTGTGTTTTGAAGTGCGACAGAATGATTGACATATTAGTTACTTGTCAAATCTAATGTCAAAAAAAACGTTTGTATGGGAAATAGAAAAGGGCTGTTTTTATGGTTTTCCCAGTAATGAAACAATTTTTTTTCAGCTTTTATACCTTCCCTGAACCTCCACGAACATTTCAAGACTAAGATAAGATAAATCCATACAGCTGTTCTCTAGTTTTAGCGAGACTAAGGAACAGCAATCCATTTTTATATATATATATAGATAGATATGGAAGATAAAAATACTTATGAAAGAAAACGAATAAATAAAACATCTAATATGTTTTTTAAACGATCATTCATCAGATGACACTTGATGCTCGATGGCACAAGTTACGAGAATTAAACAAGATTTATGTGTGACAATCAAATTCAATTTATAAATTGAAATGTTTTTATAGATGAGATTTGTACTATTGATGAACGAGACGGTGGTATAACAACACTACAATTAGTAACATATGATATTTCAATGGGCTATTGTTTTAAAAACTAAAATAAAGACAAAATATATTTTTCTTTTTATTATAATGGATTAACCAACGGTTTTACTCGACTAATTCCGTCATTCCCAGGAAGGAAAACTTGCATTTCATATTCCTATATGTTATCCTAATATATAAGTATGCTAAATTTCAGCTGAAGAATGAGTACAAAGCCTCAACTGTAATCAAAAAATATGCTCAATTACCGAAAGCATAATTTCACAAACGATTAACCACTAAGTAACCAAGCTTGCGGTTGGAAACTATCAGTGATTACCGAAAAACTTTTAAATATAATCATGTCAAGCGTTCCGGGTGACAGATTAAGGCTGCGTTTACACTAAAGAAGCAAAAAATCATGAGAACATTTGAATTTAGTCTAAGTTTAATATTCACCAATAATCTTTACACATATACAGGGTGACTGGTGAATTACTATCAATATTTTAGGAGAATACTCGGTACATGATTCTCATTCGAATTATGTAAAAAAAATAGGTACTTAATTTTGACCAAATTTCCGTATAAATAAATAAAGTGTTGACACGTTCCAAGTGTTCCAAGTGTGGTCGCTTGCGGCGGCGTGCTGATACAACACCACGTCACGACACGCGTATGTGTGAGTGCGTGTGTATACCTAGTCTGTAGGGTGTTCACACGATGCGTGATTACGTAACTTTTGGTCAACTTTACTTAGAAGTTTATTAATATTTATGTTATATTAATTTTTATTTTGTCATATATGATCGTCAAATATCACGTCCTCAAGTATCGATAGTAATTCACCAGTCACCCTGTATAGATTAGAGAGAGATTAAGCTTAAAGAGTTTTTCTATATAAAATTTTATAAGTAATTTTTTATTCTAATCAATATTAGTTCGTACTCATAGTATGAAATATTCAAGCGTCTTGAAGTATTGGAACCTTCAATTCTGGTGCATGTTATCTCAGCGCTGATGCCGCTCAGCGGGTAGGACTTATTAAAGCTATTACGTAACACTGAGAGTGATCAATAACAGCTCAAAGTTAAGGATGCTGAGTTTATGATGGATGGTGTTATCGCTATAACTAAAGTGAAAGACAGAGCTCCTTCACACACCCTCCTGTGAGATGTCTGAGTAAAATCCGCTCTTAAGCGCTGTAAAATTTCGTGGTTTTTATCGCGACAATTTTGAATGTTGAAAGTTAAGAAACATCAAATATGAACTATGTTTTTGTTGCAAAATCAATTTAAAATATATTTGTTAATGAGCTACTATAATTAATTTAAATTGAATACCATATTTTCATCTTTGGAGCGTAAAATTTGAAATATAACTTGTTTACGAACTTAGGCTTAATCCTCGGATATTTTTAAAAGATTTTGTATAAAAACAGATGGTATATAAAGAAAATGCAAAATAATTCACCCGACGCGACGTAAGAATTGGATTTTATTTCTAAGGTCATTAAGAAGCGCAAACTTCGCTTACAACTGTATGAAGGTTTAGTGTAAGACTTTAATAGGAAAATTCAACGTCTGAGACGTTTTATCGGAGTTCCTGACTGCGTTACGGAGCACGGGAAGTCTGAACACGGATCAAATTACACAGGAGAAGTTCTGGAGATAGTTTCAGATAAGTTCCGCTTAAACATTGTAGTCCCTGACGCTTCAAGGATTTGGATTTGAAACATTTAATTCTAGTACATACTATTACACGTACAATAAATTACACGAACTTATCCGAGAAACCACAGCAGTTACAATTTACAAAATTATTGTAATGGCTCATTAAAAATATTAGGAAAACAAAATTAGTTCGTTATATATCTTTTTGTTATAGGTAGTAGAACCTAGCTGTGGTCAGTTACTACAGCTCGAACATGGGCTGGCTCGACCGGGGAAGTACCACCCTCTCACAGAAGATCGGCGTGAAGTAGCCTTTAATGGCTGCGTTTCGTCCGATGAGTGACAGAGCCGATTGCCATTACCCTGTTCTCACCCTTTTCTACCATTTCCTTATTCCCACCCAACAACCTACTTCCTCAAAAACCAAGGTTGGTAACGCATCCGCAACATCTCTTATGTTGCAGATGTCCATGGGCGATTATCCCTACTTTCTATCACGTAGGCCGTCTGCTTTTTTGCCATCATTCTCATGAAAAAAAAATTATACTTAATGACATTTAAGATTTTCTCGTGTACAAGTTTAAATAAACGCGATCATGAACAAACGTGAACACGGTTGCTGAAATTAATCGAAACACTCGGAAAATATAGAAACATAATAATAAAGAAACGCGTACTTAATTTACCCGAAAAACTAAGTTTCAACTTTCATTAACATATTTCTTCTCAGCAGATTTCTTGTACAAACGAATACAGATTCATTTCTTTCATTTAAGAAACTTTGAATATAAAATGTAAATACATCCCTTTCCTTTTAGAAAATATATTTTGTACAATCTGGATTAAACAATATGTTACAATACTATGAACATTTCTATGTGATAACTCTATTGTTAAAATTTTAATATATAACAAGAGATACAAACATTAACATATACTTCTACTTCAAGCCACAACATAGTTTATATAATATGAACGAGTTTCTACAATGGACAAACAGTATTTCAACTCATGCAACGGCACGCTTATCAAACATAAAGTTTGCGGGACCCAGTTTGAAGTAAACAAACTCGTATTAAGAATAAAACGCAACATTACGGTACATGAGCTGAATTACTTATATCACATTTGAGGCAGACCTACAATTCCCTCCCAACTTTGTGTATAGAGCTATTCGGGCCTATTATTTTTACCCATAACTTCAGATTCGGCTACCAAATTTTCTTTATTCTAAAATCACGTATAAAAATAAAGTCCTTTAATTAGTCTGATTATAAAACAGAATTTAAAAATACAATATTAAATTTAGTACAATTAGTTCAGAAAAATTATAAACAAAAGTACAAATATATAAGTATCCATAAAGAATTGTTTGTTTTTGATTCAAACAATATAATTACGAGTACATAGTATTATTTTATAGAGGAACTATGCAGTGATTCATCACAATATTGTTCTGTATTGGTGACACACTACTGATAAAACTACTCTGTGAGGATTAACGCGTATATACATATATGTACATATATACAATAATGGAAAATATTTTAATGGGGTCTATAAGAATGTGAATGACAAGATACGTCTTGGACATTGGTATCATAAGACCGTGGTATACGAGGAATAGAGAACATATGTTTTTGTGAACACATTATAAGGTTAAAGTTATTACACCCGCGACTTTCTTCACCTATTTTAAATGTATTATCCAAAACTTACTTAGTTTCTGTGACTTTAGAAATACATATGTTTTCTCGTATTAATAATTAGACATACATATATGTTTAGTTAAAGATCAGAAATGCCTAGAAATAGTCACTTTAAAATACGAGATACTTGAAATAAACAACTATAATCAATTGAAAGCTATTAAATTTGAAAACGAATTAACGCAAAGGCTCCAATGGCGCCTCTAACAAACACCTATTATTTCTTTGAAATTGATTTATTGTATCTTTTGTGATTTCCAATCTACAAAACACAATAGACTTAAACGCTTCGTTGAGCTGAAAAGTAAAAATTTTCAACATTGAAAAAAACAAGTTTCAATGCAATAAAAAATTGAAAAAAAAGACGCCTATCAACTATTGCGACAGATTGCGATATAACAGTGTTCAAAATTAAAATCGAACGGAGATTAAAATAAATAAGAAGACAAACAGACCATTATTTTAATATAGATTTGAATAGAAAACCACTAAACAGGATCAAGAAGATAACTAATTAAGATTTCAATTAAGAACTAATCCATGAGATTCCACGGTCACTGTACTAATAAGTATTAAAGAGAACCAATCTAGGATGAAAATAATACCAAAGAGAATGAATCATGGCGAAGCCGCGAAGACACGAGTCAATTAACTTAAATTGTTCGTTGAAGCAAATCCGTTCACAGCGGAACCATTGTCGGTCGCTAGTCGATCGTGACAAAAAAAACTTGAAAACCAATTTACAAAGAAGACAAGTTTTTGAATTAAATAAACTTCTTCAAAACCATTATAGGTAAGTAGTATTAGTATTGTAATAAGTAGGAATTACAGTAAGTAAAGAATTCTACAGCAAGAAATATACATAGGGTCATTGATTTCTAATTAATAACAAGGAAAATTATTCAATATTTGTAACATAAAATATGAATCAACGGAAGCTTACATTGATGTATCTAATTCAAAATGACCTCATAATATAAAATAATATAAAATTTAATTGATTGACGCAAGAAACTCTAGTTAGCGGTTGAAAATATACAGGATGACTGGTGAATTACTATCAATATTTAAGGAGAATACTCGGTACATGATTCTCATTCGAATTATGTAAAAAAAATGGGTACTTAATTTTTGACAAAATTTCCGTATAAATAAATTAAGTGTGGACACGTTCCAAGTGTTCCTAGTGTGGACGCGTGCTGATACAACACCACGCCGCCGCACGCGTGTGTGTGTGTGTGTGTATACCTAATCTGTAGGGTGTTCACACGATGCGTAATTAATTACACAACTTTTGGTTAAGTTTACTTAGAAGTTTATTAATATTTATGTTATATTAATTTTTATTTCGTCATATATGATCGTCAAATATCACGTCCTCAAATATCGATAGTAATTCACCAGTCACCCTGTATATGTTTTGAATATTACCAATGGAAAACAAATTCATATCAATTGTGAACTTCATGCTACAGTATAAAGTAACAAATAGACGATTCATAATAATCCTAAACACGGGATGTTTATATATTTCCACACCAAATATAAATACTTCCACTCCCAGTAAGGATGTTCTCAACTTCCTATAAGTCTATGATCCACGTATTTGGACATCCACGTACAAGGAGCCGATACGCCGCACTCTCCGTCCGGCGGTTAATTTAAGCTTTAAGTATTGTCTACGATTCCCTTGTACTTCGCTTCCTGTCAGCTTTTACGGCTCGAACGGAATTATTTCTTTGAATATTCATGAATATTTCAACGCCACTCTTTCAAATATGTACTATTATTTACGGAATTTATTCTATTTATATGTATTACTATTAGATTATCTATACAAATAAATATAATTGGAGTGTCTGTTTGTAATATTGAAAAAAAGTTATATAATACATGCATAGGAACATGTATGTATGTACATTATACAGTACATACACCAAAATAACACTTTTTAAAATTTTTGACTGTCTGCCTGTTTGTTTGTTTGTTCTGGCTAATCTCTGAAATGGCTGGACCGATTTTGACCGGACTTTTACTGACAGATAGCTGTAATAAGGAGCCACTTTGGCTACTTTTTATCTCGATAAAGAAGTTAATAGTTATCGCACTTGAGTGAGAGGCGTCTTAAAAGCGTCTTAAAAGTTTTCTCATTATATTTTGTTTGTTTGTACTTTTACGCAGACCGAGTCGCGGGTGACATCTAGTACCTATACACATTATTGTTAAATAAAATAGACGAAATTGGTTATTAGATTTCTAATATATTAATGATATGATTATCGCATAATATATTTCTTGCAGTCGTCTTTATGTGTCAACATATACATGTTTATTATTTCCAACCACCATTTACCACCCCTATATACAAACTCGCATGGCGGCCCCTTGATTACTTTAACGTAATTATTACAAACAAACGCTAACATTTACTTTTGTTGCAGTAAATACTAGAGTAATGTAAATGTGCAATAAAAATTCCTGAAAATTAATTATTTCTATCATCTATGTTTAATACGTGTCTTATAACAGATATTAATCTTTAAGAATCTTTTGGAGTGTTAATAATAAAAATAATACATACATATGTTTCATAAATATGAAGTGTTTATTAAAGGATAAATTGGTAAACCAAATTCAAATCTTGTGCCCGTGATCACGGTTCTTGAAAAGTAAACGAAACGTCGGGAGTATGTATGTACTATGTACTATGTAGTATTTAACAATAATACGCGTAATTTAATCCGAAAAATATTAGTTTCATACCAAATGTTAGGGGCCATCCATAAAGTACGTCACACGTAAAGGGGGGGGGGGAGGGGGTCGACAAAGTGTGACATGCTGTGACAAGGGGTGGGAGGGGTTCTAAGTTTCGTGACATCACATTTCAAAATCTAGAGCTACTAATCGCGTAATTTGAAATATTAATTAAAATCTTTAAAACTGAGCGCGTCATCACATATATATACAGGGTGACTGGTGAATTACTATCGATATTTGAGGACGTGATATTTGACGATCATATGTGACAAAATAAAAATTAATATAACATAAATATTAATAAACTTCTGAGTAAAGTTAACCAAAAGTTGTGTAATTAATTACGCATCGTATGAACACCCTACATATTAGGTATACACACACACACACACTCGCGCGCGGCGGCGTGTTGTTGTATCAGCCCGCCGCCGCACGCGTCCACACTTGGAACACTTGGAACGTGTACACACTTTATTTATTTATACGGTAATTTGGTCAAAAATTAAGTACCTATTCTTTTACATAATTCGAATGAGAATCATGTACCGAGTATGCTCCTTAAATATTGATAGTAATTCACCAGTCACCCTGTATATTCATTAGTTTATTTATTATTTCAAATATTTGATACTATGTTGATTTCTTAAAAAAGTACTTATTTTAAATGGAAATAAAACTAATTTCGGAACTGCTGTTTTAATTTAATAATTTTTCGATGTTAAATTGCAAAACATGTGACGTCACACTAGGGAGGGGGGGGGTCTCAGAAATGTGACCACCTGTGACAAGGACGGGGGAGGGCTCAAAAACTCATGAAATTAGTGTGACGTACTTTATGGATGGCCCCTTATATAAAAAGAAAATCATTGACTATCTTTCTTCTAATTCATAGTTTTCCTAAGTTTATATATATATTTTTTTTAATTTTGTTTTTTTTACGTAGTATTTTTGTTTTATATCTAAATTAGTGTGTATACTTTTTTGATTGTATTTGGTAAATGTTAAGTACACTTTATCATTGACGTACATATCTGTTGTTATAATATAGTCACTTTCCTTAAATGAAAATTTTTAATATGTATGTTGTTAGTGTACTTATTATAAATAAATAAATAAATGTTCGAGAAATAACATTTAACATAAAATGATATAGAATTAACAAGGAAATAATTTACATAAAAAAATCGATAGAAAAGGCTTCAGTCGTCAAAAGACATTTTTAAATATAAACAGCTAATTTAACAACATATCATACTGTTTAACGCAACATTGTTAACGGTGCAATCGCTAGTGAACACAGCCCTTAAGTATTATCAACCGGACACCGCCCACATTTACTGATAACGGAAATGCAATGTAACAAATTATTAAATAAAATACTTATTATACTAAAATGTTGAGTAACAATACGATTATTGTAGGTAGTTCCCATTATGAGTCATTATTAATTACGACGAATTTGGTATCATTGAAATTATAACTCATCGGTTAAGTTTTAGTAGTACTATAATTAAGCCAAAAACAAATGAAGACCACGAAGCATGTGGTCATGTTTAGAAAGAGATTTCTTCCTGAAACTCATGTGAAAAAGAGCAACGTAAAAAACCACTCATAACCTACTAACATTATTAGAAAAGAAATATGAATAGAAAAGCAACATATACAAAATATACAAAAATCTTATTTAAAATGGATTTAATGGACTTTTGTTTAGGAATTAATTTAAGGTAAGGAAACGGCTGTAAATAATCGAAAAAATTAAATATCTTACAGTAATAACGGATTCCAAGAGAGGACATACGATTATATATGAAATAGAACAAATAAATTAGCTATAAAAACATTTTTTTTTTTGTTAGTTTGTACTTGAATAACCGCAAACAGAAATGAGTACCTTCTATGTTGATGAAAATAATATGAAACGTGATAAACTCGAATCAAACTCGAACAATCCGCAGATAAATGATCATTTACTAGTAATGATACCAATCTAGTTTATAAGCGATCCGACATATGACTAAATGTAAGTAATAAGTTTAGTGAGTTAAAATTGTCTATACCTACTATTAAGACGGTGCATGGAATAAGGCTGGAAAAATTTAACCCTAGAATTGTAGAATAATTATGTTTCTACTAGAAATATTGTTCCAATATAAAAGAAAGTTTTTGTTAGAACATATATGCATTTTCATTTGTATTAAACTTATGTAATTTTCATTTGTTTAGTACAAAAGTACTTTTTTCATTGATATTTATTTTATGTGTCGTAATGCTAATTTCTTATAAATTATATTACAGAGATCGTTTTAAATCTTTTCGGTATATCTCCAGTTGTATATAAAATCTATTCTTCACGCGTGTGGTGTTAATAGAGAGAACAGTGTTGTTGTCTACGGATCTTGACCTATATGAACACCTGCCGACTAATTTGAACCTATGTGATTGATCGAAGAGCTTTATTATCACACCATAAGTACATACACATACATACACACACGCAAACACACACATACATATATGTACATAATGAAAAATCAAAACACAACGTTTCTACACTTTCTTACATATCTTTATATATATAATTCTTCTGTGAGTGTGTAAATTTGACAACTAACTAATATGTAAATCATTCTGTCGCACTACAAAACACGGAGATTTATGGCTTCAATAGGTAAACTCCAAAAATAGAAATAAAAAAACGTAACAGATATTTCTTGATTACTATAGGGCGATACGAAGTTCGCCGGGTCTTCTAGTATAAATATAAAAAGGAAGATATCTATTTACTTCCAATATCCCATCGTGAATCATAAAACCTGGCGTCCGGATTAAATACGATACTATACATGATTGGCGACGAACAGCTGTGTCCGGCTAAAAATTAGCATCGGTCTTTGTATCCGTATGAAATTATAGACGTGGTCGGGCGACTATAATAATGGAGAATTGATTGTTAAAAAATATATAATTTTAATTATTAAAGGCAATTTCATCTATGATTCTTAACTTTAAATACATAAACGTAAATTTGGATATGAAATTAATTAAAAATAACGCCATAACTCTTCACGTTCCTCCACGAACCACAACTAATTATATATTTTGAAACGTTTATAAAAGAAACAGCTATTTTATTTTTTGTGTGCGACACGCGGACAGATCGAATTATATTAACATATCTAATTTGACTCTCGGTATATCCACGTGCTGTACAAACCCATGAACCTCGTTCAAGTGTCGACGAAACGAATTGAGAAAGCTCACTTATAGAGGGGAGTTGATTGGATTCCAACCCCAGCAACAAAACACGAAATAAAGGTCCACGGTCGCGACTCAAATATATAAAACTATGTAATGATTTCTCAAAACTTATATTTGTTTTTATTCAATTATAATTCTCAGACCTTTTTATTTCCGATTTTGATCTGATTCATTTATGTTTTAATTCACGTAAGTTATTAACAAAAGGTATTAAGCTAATTATGAAGTTACAACTACTAGCTACCTAAAAATAAGTAGCTACTTAAAAATAAGATTTTAAGAGAGATTTATTGAAATGCATAATCCAAATCTAAGTTTAACCTTATTTGTCGGCTCACTTTCCATCTGTCCTGCAACACGACTCACAAGTACGAATTAAAATAGACTCGATTAATCACGAAATTACATTTTATGTCAAATAATCGTTTTAAAACCTATTCAAATCGCGTTCATTATAAACAATAAAGATGATATTTATTATGAAACTTAACACTTACGTACCTATACGTAATCATACGCGTAATCAATTTTAAGACATATTTATTCTTAAAGACATACTCGGTATGTATCAATGAACTCTGCCGCATATCCTCGCTACGAGTTAACAGAATAAAACTAATAAGACAAACATTACACAGCTGGATGTATCCAATAATAGCCGATACCCCATGCCGGTGATTTATGACCTAGATATAGTTAGCGTTCGCCAAATAGGGGACCAAACCTCACATTAAGCAACTTGAACCAGTTCGTGTACATCATTTGATATTATGTAACCTACCTTTAGTATGATTGAATGGGAGCCAAAGGTCAACGACATTTTATATATAACAAGATCTAATACTTTCGCGAGTATTCATTTAAATGAAACTTAAATAATATATATTGGGATTACTACTCTTATGACGTCGATGACGTAATGTCTTCTGCTCGTGATCACGATTGCTTAAAAGTAACCGTAATGTCCGGAGTATATAGTTTTGACTATAATAAAATACGCATAGTACCTATAATCTGAAAAATATTAGTTTCATTTGAACATTTGATATATTTTTTCGACCTACCTCTAGTTTGATTTAAAATTTTATTTCACGAATTCGCTTTACATTTTACACAACAGTCAGCATTTTCGAGGGGACACATCTCAATTTTTTTATGAAATGAATATTTCATTTAAAGTAATATCATTTCTGCTTTACCCTGTTTTAATTTTGCATAGATTTTTAAATTAATATGAAGCAATATTAAATCATTATGTTTTATGTTGTTTATGTATTAGTGAAAAGATATATATGTATAATATAACTAATTTCCATCTGTTTGCTGGTGGAATTAAAAAATTTTGATTGGCAGTTTTTGTTCAAAATATAAAAATTATTACATATTGACTGTGTTACTCTCATTATATTTTTTTAACAAAAACCACATATTTTTCTACTATGACTATTTCTATATAATTAAGTAATTATGAAAATAAGTTACATCATTCCTGATTTTTGTGTTAAATGTTACAGTTGCAAACTCCGGGACAACTAAAATACGAATGCTAGTATGAAGAAAATAATGGATTTGTACAAAAACTGATGCTACTCTTATCTTGTAAAATTACCAATCTTTAATTCATGAATATATTTCACTCAATTTTAAGTGGAAACTTTACTAAGACCTCAATATACAAGATCATATCTCAAAATAAGAGCATTAACCCGGCGTTTTGTATGCAGCAAAGCATTTTAAGAAATTTTTTGGGATATCTACATTTAACATAAAACCATTACAATTTGTAAGTTCATAATATTTTAAATTTAGAATTTTTTTTAATATTATCATTAATTATTTAGACATATCCAAAACGTTTAAAATGCTATAAGTTTTTAATTTTTATACATACATATATGGGAATAAAGTTAAATCCTCTATTTCTATTTCAAATCTTTGATGTAAGTACAATGGCCTAAATATCCAACAATAAATTAAAATATACTTTAGAAATGAAGAATTTCATCATCTGTATCTCCAAAACTTCTATAATGGAAGCTGACTAATTTAATTTTGTACAGCATGACTCTTAGTAGAAATACTATTGGCCTATTTATAATTAATTGGAATTTACACCCATCAGAAGTTTTAATAAACTTAAAGTGATATATAGTTTTTACGTAACAATGGTTAATAATAAATATAAATTCTTATTACTATTGATATAGATAGTAATTCTAACAAGTGCTTCCATTATATTTAAATTTGTTTGATTGAGTACATCTTGTCCCGTTACGATAGTTTCAGTACTTCAGATATGAAATAATGAAATTATCGCACTCATATTATTTCCTCTTTTCAAAAACGAACTCAATATATTTTTTAATGAATATTTAACAAAAAAAACTTTAATCCTGTTTGATTCTGTTTTTCTACTTTAAGAGAGGAAATAATATTTTGTTTTAATATAGTTCATATTTTGTATTTATGTCTAAATATGTACCTCAAAAAACTGAGCTAGTAAATCTTCGTTCCAAATCCCGTGCCGCAGGGGTAAAACTAGGCACAACCACTGAACTCAAATTATACGCAAAAAAAAAACACAAATACACTAAAGTTCACTGAATGACTAAGATATACATATGAAACAAATAATATGAATAGCTAATTAAGTCATAAAAAGTGGGATAATCTATTTAAAAAATGAATTAAGTATAGCATCTTCTACATATGTCCTGACACACGAATAACACAACCACAACCCAAAAATTCTCTACAAAACTGAAAAAATAATAGGCGGCACCACTGTAGCTCTTTGGCGCAAGCGCTGTCATCCTCTAACTTCTAACTTTTTTATAGACCTTAAATTCTAGCCTTTTCATCAAAATTTTTTATGTCAATAAAAATTTTGCAAGCTCTTTTAATTTTATAAAATTTTATGTTTCATTAATTATATTTTATTAAAAAAATTGTATAATTATCTGATGAAATGGAAAACCAAAAGTTCAAAATTGATAAGGCTTAACCTATAAGTATTCAATGACACTTATAGAGTGACAGCTGCAAGTATTTGTAAATACAATTTTAATCAATTGTTCTTATTTACCTAATAAACTTTTTATAAAGACGGGACAATGTTAGATAATGTTAAGCAAGTGATATTAGTTTTATCTGGGAAAGGTGGTGTTGGTAAATCGACTGTAAGCACACAATTAGCGCTAACTCTTAAAGAAAAGGGGTTGAAGGTTAGAAAACTTACTAGATGTTTTACTAAATTGTCCAAATCGTACATTTGTTACCATCTAACTCCATTTACAGGTTGGATTACTTGACATCGATTTATGCGGACCAAGTGTTCCGTATCTATTAAATTTGGAGGATCAAAACATACACCAAGGGCCTGATGGATGGGTTCCAGTATATTTAGATAGTGAACAGAGACTCGGCGTCATGTCCATAGGCTTCTTACTAAACTCCCGCAATGACGCCGTTGTATGGAGAGGTCCAAAGAAAACGTCAATGATTAAACAATTCCTAGAAGATGTGTCCTGGCAGGATTTAGATTTTCTAGTTATTGATACTCCTCCAGGTAATTACACTTAATTTATTTAACCCTCCAAATATTCCGCGTTCAACTCCCTTACTATATATATTTTATTACATGTAGGCACTTCAGATGAGCACATAACAGTCATGGAAAATCTTCGACAAGTGCCCCACTGCTCCGCCATCATAGTCACAACACCACAAGAAGTGGCTATAGAGGATGTTCGCAAGGAAATAACCTTCTGTAGAAAAACTAATATTCCAATTATGGGTATAATTGAGAACATGAGTGGGTAAGAGCAAGAATAATTTTCGTAGGACAAAATGTAAGCATTATTTATTTATATATTTACAATAACTGAAATATATGCATATTTTTTAGGTACGTCTGTCCAACATGTACCGAATGCACAAACATATTTTCAAGCGGAGGGGGCAAGTCACTTGCCGACTTAACAAAGATTCAGTTCCTAGGCAGTCTGCCGATAGACCCCAGGGTCGGTAAATTGGCCGGCAAAGGAATCGCTGCTGTTAAAGAGTTACCAGATTCGGCAACCAGTATGGTTTTTAACAACTTAGCTAACCAGTTGAGTGAGTTGACAACAAATGGATCATAGTCATTCCTACCTTATGATAATTGATTACAAATCAAAGTATTTTTTTATAGTTATTGAAAAAACAATCTATATTTAATAATAAGCATAAATGTTATATTTAAACTTTTTTTTTATGGTTTCCTGGTATATTCACAAAACCTATATACAATAGTTTTCAAATTTCTCACATCAGATTGCTGGATGAACTTTTTATTTTCAATGTTTTGAATATTTTTGGAATTTATTGTATGTACTTAAAGGAGTCACAAATGCCATATTTTATTTCATATTTCCTAAAAATACAATTGCTGTTAAAACAATACAATTACAATTTAATTAAATCATTTTACTAAACAGATTATTTCTTTGTTCCAAAGCATATATAAATAAATACTATTATTAAATATCTTAGTTGTCTTAATACTTTGTTAATTAATGGATATAAAGTATGTAACAATGAGAATAAAATAATACAACATCTGATGATCATGAAAATAATTTATCAAGACTCTTCCTTCCACTTATTTTCATTTGTAGGTTAAGAAAAATGTATGTAAATGTTGGAAATAAAAGATCAATATGTTTATTTATCGTTTACTTTATAAATACATTACTAAGACGCCTTGCATCTTTGGACATAATAAGAAATACTGACTTTCATATCAAAATATCTTCTTAAATTTAAACACTATCAATCGTCAGCATTTGTTAAAAATGGAACTATAGTACCTTTTTTTTATTATAAAATTCCAATTTCAAAATATCGTTCTTTTGTACAAATAAATATTCATTACAAATTTTATCATATAATTTCAATTTAATTATATAAATATACCTATAACCTTATAGCGGTTTAAATTCTTATTATTTGTGGAAACATTTAAAGACACTACAAGTCTAAACAGTTCCTAATTATGTCCTTACTTAATAAACATGTAAACATTTAATAAAATATATCTATAATTATATAAAAATATTTGACATTTCATATAAAATTCATTAAAATTATTCTAAACAACATATATCTAACTTTCAATAGATGTTATACCTTCCCTGTAATATATTTTTCATTTATTTGATGGAAATCAAATACAATCTTTGGTTTCTTAGAAAAAACAATGTTTACATTTAATAATATTTCATTTACTAATCAACTCATTTCACTTAAAATAATGAGATACATGCCTAAAGTAACACATACATATTACATATCTATAAATACTAGGTAATATATCATAGAAGTATTAAAAATCGACGAAGTAAACCAAAAATAAAAGTCAATAATTTTGGCCCCAAAACTAAAATATTTAAAAAAATAACAAATGCATAGACAACAACAAAATGACATCAAATAAAGTGCTAAGTCATATAAAACAAATTTCTTCATACTACATTTAAGTTGTAGAACAAAAAAAAAAAAAGTCATATATACTGTGAAGGATTTTAAACCCTAAATAGTTGTCAGTAAGTTTGTAATTCATGTGGTGGTGAGTTCAGGCTGCGAATCGTCTCCAAGCCACATGAACTGCCGCACCTCGTCTTCAGATGACGGACAGCAGTGAGGAGGAGCCTTCTCTAGCAAGCGACGCAGTTCCTGAATATATATTGGTAAAAATATTTACTCACGAATGGCATCATAGACAAAATTTCATATAAGTATGTACATGTAAAATGATTGTTACAGTAATGTAACAAATCCTCTCTTTTTAGGGAATGACTTATATGCCATATATGTATAAGCTTTGATAAATAATATCTATATGCTCATTTGGAAATATACCACTGTTAGGAAGAAACATTTTAATAATACATATCTTAAATTTAAAGACACGTTAGCTAACAGTTTCATATGTGAGTAGAAGAATAAATTAAATGGTCGACGTTAGTTCCATTTCTAATTCAATGGAAAATAAAAAAATGTATTTCATGAGAACATCATAATTCGTCATGGCAATTTCTTACTATTCCATAACCTTAACAATTTTGTATGACATCTATCAGCTTTAGCCATAAACCCTATAACTCCTGGGATTAAATTACCAGCCCTCTACATGTTCCCAAATTTCTATATGCCTACAACTTGTTCTATTGAAGAATATATGTATTTTTTTAGTTCTCGACAGTCTTAGTACAGTTAATTATTGACCTTCTATCATTCTTGATGATCATACCAAACAATCTTTGCGAGTCTTTGTGTGTGAGGAACACGTTCCCACGTTATTCCTTTGTGTGTTCCTACGTTATTCACCTGCATGTTGGCCCTGTTCCTGGCGGCCGCAGCTGTGTGGTCTACTACCGGCGCGGGGTAGTCACGACCTATGATACAGCCCGCAGCCTCTTGAACCTCGATCGGGGCACGCCACGGCTCGTAACTAAAGACGAGTTCATGTTAGTACATAGAGTGTATTTAATTTAACATGCTAATGTGCCATATGTGTATTGTGATACGATATTTTTATAACATTTCCATGTATTTTTTTAAAACTGTACAAAATAATATACACTCTACGTGTCTTACATTACAAGACTGATTTAATCAAAATCACTAACACCGCAAGGAAAATATCTCATTATAAATTACTAGTAAACCTGGCGAACTCCGTTTCGCCACCAGAAGGCTTTTATATAACATTTCGTTTGGTGATTAAAAGATGAAGAATTTTTTGTTTTATATTTGAAAAGGAAAATTTTTATTTCACTTCACAACAGTAATGAATTCATTTCGATTACAAAAATGAAGTGTTATTTAGTTGAACTTCTTTAAGTAAATGAAAGTGAATCCAAAGTAGATGCCGAATCGAAGCGTTATACGTGTCCGCAAATTATACGTTTCATTGAAGTGCTCCTTTGTAAACCACATTTTTTGTTTTTTGGTCTAACTTTAACACAAATAAAGCGTATGGTTTCCAAACTCGTGAACATACAAAATATAACTGCCCATGTGAAAAACAATGATTTTCTAAATTTATCCCGCAAATACTAAATTGTTTTAAGAGTTCAAACTACAAACACATTACCTAAATATTTTTATTTTTATATAGTAGATTTCTTACAAATATCTAATTGTCATCCATACGTCATTACATATCTGTCATTATACGTCAATTGCATAGCTGTCAATTGTGTTATTCCACGTTTTATAGTGACTGACGTTTCATGTCAAGTCCCACGGGAATGCTGTCGAACGGGATAAAAAGTATCCTATTGCAATTTCCTGGTTCTAAACTACCTCCCTGCCAATTTTCAGCTGAATCGGTTCAGCCGTTCTTGGGTTATAAGTGAAGTCACTAACACGACTTTCTTTTATATATATAGAAGATGTGTGTGATTACTGTGTCATGTGTCAGTATAATTACTGTATGACTATTAATAAGGTATTCTCAAGTTTATAATGTATTCTATATTTTTTGTACGTAATCCTCACATGTATTCGCCGGGCATCCGAGCCAGTTCCGGTACGTATCTCCGTACATAATGTCCACTGGGCTCCAACCTCCTTCCCAGTCTGACGGGACACGCGCACTCACCGGAGTCTAATAAGGCCTCGAATGCACTGGATGATACCCACATCCAATTACCGGCGCACACCGACCTGGGAATGGAGACTTATAACATGTCATGATCTTTTAGGCTAGATTCTCAGCGTACGGAGAAGTATTTCAGCAGTTTTGAAAAAAGTATATTGAATCAGAATGCGGCCGTCAGCCTCTAACAAGATTCGACCTAACAATTTTTGATAAAACATTTCTTGAACGTTAAAACCAGAAGATTCTATAATCAGAACTTTTATCACTATGGTCCA
Source organism: Danaus chrysippus (assembly GCA_916720795.1). NCBI lineage: Eukaryota > Metazoa > Arthropoda > Insecta > Lepidoptera > Nymphalidae > Danaus > Danaus chrysippus. Next base: position 11,324,831 of record CAKASE010000082.1, on the reverse strand, counting down.
ATATATTTACGAAAATTAATGCCCGATTAATTCGGGTCCCAAGTCCCAGGCACTGTTGAAACTCCTCTCCCTGCAACGCGATGGACCCAGCACCCGAACGGTTAATCCATTGAATGCTGAGGTTTAGGTTTAGGTTTCGTCTCATCCAAAATCGCTTATGAGGTTTTAAGTATTAAGATGACGTCACAGCTATATCTAACGCCTCACCAATCAGCATCCAGTAGATACTTGAGGAAGTGCTGTAGTCCGTGTTCCCAGGACAGCCACAGGGTTCCGCGGGTAAGGAATGAAGCCACGGTGTTCCGTACAACGTGATGCAGCCAGCCTTCTGTACGCAGCTGACGCATGGCCGCGTCCACGAATGGAAACCCCGTACGACCCTCCTTCCATCTGTCAAAGATTTATTTAAATTAAACTAATATGTTCAGATTATACTACACATCTCGTCTGGCCTTGATCACGGTTGCTGTAAAGTAAGATACGTCGGGAGTATGTAGTTTATAGTCAAAAATAAAAAATCGCGTAGTAAAACCGAAAATATTAGTTTTATCTAAAAATTACTCGTACCAGATAATATACTATATCTCAGTTTATTAAGTACTCACCTCTGTAACTCATCATTTTCCGGTTCCTTCCACGGTATATCCAAGCAGATAGGATTCCCCGACATTTGAGCGTAGTTGGGATTGTTGACGCTCATCGTGTAGAAATACTCCCGCCATATTAACTGACCTGATAAAAACATACCACTTTTGTTTTATTTAGATACTAGCTTTTGCCCGCGTCTTTGTCCGCGTTAGTTTCATAATTAGAAATGTATGGCTGACCAAGTGAACTGTTTCGATTTCGAGGCTCAAATAAACAGATTTTGGGTTTTATTAGCATTTTTTTTGGTCGAGCGAATTTAAAAGTATCCTGATTCCAACCTACCGTCCCACAAATTTCCAGCCAAATCCGTACAGCCGTTCTTGAGTTATAAATAGTGTAACTAAAACGACTTTCTTTTATATAGAGATAGTCCAATAAGTAGCAATAAAATATGATAGGCCGTTATTTACGGAACCATAACTACATATATGGTTCCCTATGATTCATCATACTAATGATGTACGAAATAATATATTGTTTTTCACCAGTGATAAACTGAGTGGATGCGAGACGTCCCTGATGAACCTGCTGGAACAGGTCCTGGAGACTCCAATAGAAACTGAAGAGGAAAACATTCAGAATTACTTGAAAAACTATAGCAAAATAGTTTTTTTTTAGGAACCATATTTTTATTTGAAGAACAATCTTATTTTCATGCCTGAAGGAATATCTGATGATAAATATATAAAAATATGATCACAGACAATCCATATTTTGTACAGTTCAATAAATTATATATTTTTTACATACCGTCGAACGGATAGACATCCGAAGCGCAAGGCTGGACTCAGAGATATCGGCGGTCCAAGGAGATCCGGGTTACCGTGAGTCGGCAAGTAAGAACCCCTGGGGATGTGACATTATATTATTAAACAAAAGCCAGCTTCATTTAAAAGAAAACGTTGATTTTTCACTCAAATCTAAACCGTAAGCGAATAACTATAAAGTTCAATTTCACCTGCAGAATGTTTCATACTCCACAGCCAATCTCTCCTGCATCTGTTTCAAGGCCGCCGTCTCTCCCCCCACCCAGCGGATCATACGAATATCTTCGTTTTCCAGAAACACGCCCAGATCTTCTGGTTTTGGGGCCTGGTTGAGAAAACTTCATAAATGTTTATTGCTCTATATTTATGAATAGGAATAAAGAAATTAATGAATATTTTTCTAGAATACAAATAAATACTAAGATTGAAGATTAAAAAATATATAAACAGGGAAAAATGAATTCATTATACTATTAATTATTGTTGCCTAAAGTCATACCTTATCAAAGACAGTGAATTCCCTGTAAAAGCTCTCAGGCAGTGAACCGAAGTTAACGCCGTTCAAATCAACGTCGTCTACAGGTCGAGGTGGATTGCCGATGATTTCAACTGTATGCTGGAAAAATACACGTTTATGAACAAATATATTCATTGATGGGGCAGACTATACATTTTTTTGTTAAATTTAAGACCAGTAAATGAAAATTGTTTGGTAAAATCTGTAATTTACTGGAAGTCTTAGGAAGACTTTTTGGACCAGCAAGGACCTTTCGTCTGCATATTCTTTTGCCTTTTTGGACCAGCAAAGACCTATTATCAGAATATTTTAAAGCTTTCTGTTATTTTATACGTACCAGGAACATCTGGTATGTTAGCGGCGGTATTCCTCCATTGGCCTTGATGACGGTGTCCGGGTTCCACAGCGTGTGTGCGACATGCTCTCTGCACGACACGCCGATGTCTCGGCACAGAGCACGCACGCTCGCGTCACGCGGACGCCATATCGGCTCACAGTCCTGCTCGAAGCATAGCGTACGAATACCTGGAGAAAATATATTAAGTTTTCTTGCAGTATTCGTGTGAAAAGATTATACTGTTAAAACTTAAATTTCTTTGAGACTTTTTGCAATAATTTAAACTAAATGTCTGCTCTTAATATTTTTGTGAAGGGATTTAATATATAGAGTCGGATATAAACATGAATGTGTTTGATGACTTGTGATATGAAGACGTATTTGGCTTTAAATATAAATTGACATTTGAAAGAAAAACAAAAAAATTACTGACATTTTAATTGAAATATAAAATTGGTATGTACTGTATGCCTTTAAACTTTAAAGCTTTCATCATCAAATTATAACAATGGAGATATCATATCTCCGTAAAACTTTTAAAACGACAATGTATGAAGATAAACTTCTGAGGGGCAATTAATTATTATCTTACCAAATTCCTCCCATAGCCTCCTAAATATTAAGTCAGGTCTCCCTTTAATCATGAGCAGTTTCCCGCCGTACTTCCTGAACTGTTGGTCCAAATCATTCAGCGCTTCCAACAAGTATCGCATACGATTGTAGCCCACCATCTTTGTACCTGATAAATGTTTCAACATATCTGAATTTTCCGAATGAATATACCATACAAAAAACATAACATTTTGGAAAAATGTTTCGAATGGAAGTATTATTTTTCTGATTATACTAAGCGACTTTTCTTTTGAAAAAAACTCGTCTGTCCGTGATCACGGTTGCTGAAAAGTAGCCGAAACGTCGGAAATGCAGTTTTATATAAAAATAAAGTCGCGTAGTATAATCCAAAAAATATAAGATTCATTTAAATGAATAGAATTCGCCAAAATCTTAGATCTCATTATTTGGAAAACTGACTGCCATTTGAAGAAAAAATTTAAGGCTTTACGTATACAACATTCAGGTATAAACTCATTAGTGCTAATCTAAGTAGTGAATACATTGATAGCGACAAATATAGTATCTCAATTGTTAATTATGTCATTATAATAATATAAGGAAAAAACTATGTTGTATTGAATCAAACTTACCAGCAGTTTCTCCATCAAATATGAATATGGGAAAGAACGGAGCGCTTGGATCTTCAAGAGCGCTGTGGAGGGATGGGTTGTCATGGAGGCGAAGACCATGACGGAACCAAATGACATTACCACCGAGCATACTGGTTGAGGAGATCACTAGAATATTGTATGACAATTATACTTAAACTATTACATAGATTTTTTTTTTTATGTGAAGCTTGGCAAACGAGCAGACGGCCCACTTGGTGGAAGGTGGTTACCGTCGCCCATGGACATCCACAACATCTTTGTTGCGGAAGCGTTGCCAACCTTGTTTTTTAGGGATAGGGAGGGGTGGGAATAAGGAAATGTTAGAAAGGGTAGGAATAGGGAAAGGGCATCCGGCTCTCTCACTCATCAGACGAAACGCAGCCATAAAGACTACTTCACGCCGATCTTCTGTGAGAGGGTGGTACTTCCCCGGTCGAGCCAGCCCATGTTCGAGCTGTAGTAATTGACTACAACTAGGCTCTACCACCTTCAAAATGTTATATTAATATGCACTCGTTTTTAATAAGAATATTATGCTACATTGAATATATTAAATGTTTAGATAATTTAGAGCTTAATTATGTTATTATTAAATAAAGAAACAGATCAAGACAATCTGCTATACGATAGTCAACTATTATAGGTTTAATATAATTTGAAGGCCTAGAATATTAAGTAGAACTAAATTAAAACATAGCTTTTTGTATATGTATTGAGTAGGTACTTATAATAAATTTACTCCTTATTTAATCAGCTTATAAGTAAACAATGGAAACGAACGAAATAGAGACAGTTCATAGGATATTGAGATCTAGGCTATTAATAAATAAACTAGATAATGGAATGCGTCCCATTTCATACTGTCAGAAACAGGCATGTCAGGAACATATATTTCATTTATAATACAATATCGGTAAATGACAGTTGTTTTACTGCATTTCATGTTATAAGACTAGTGACTAGAGTGGTAATAAAATAATCATATAGATATGCATACATACGTTAAAATTTAAAGAATGTAATGTTCTTTAAAATATGAATATAAAATTGACGGAAATTTACGAAAAAATATCGTGTGCAAATTCTTTTTATCTAGTCATGTCAACAAAAAAGCGGTTTAAATTATTATAAAATAAACAAGAATTCTTTTTAACGATTGAAACATAGTATCACCTTACAATGTTTCGTTTTGTAATACGATGATACGAGTAGGTTAAACGTTTTTTCCTTACAGCCGATAAATAATTTTTAATACCTTTGTGAATGTTGCAAAATATTGTTGACCTTTTTGGTAGAATAGCACTTTTTTGAAGAGAAAAAAAGTATTAAGCCGGTTTTCGTGTCTATGTTATTGCCCATTGGTGGAGCAATCGATATTTAAACTGTTTCTAAAGGTGATATTCCACATGGAATGAAGCCTAAAAATTGCTACCCGCATTAAACTATATTTTTGAAGATTAAGCATTCTATTACTAGCTGGGGGCAGATAAAAGGATTTTCCGATGCAAGGACAACTTATGACTAGTTACCTATAATGGAAGGAAGTCTTAAATTACAGCACACGATGCTGATTGGCTTTAGCGCTATTTCAGAATACCCTATGTGTGATATGCATCGTATAAAATCTCGCACCATTAAAGAACCCTTTATAAAACTGTTGATATTGAAGAATTATACAATTTTAATCACAGTTAATTAAGAATATGAAATTTAATTCAAGTTAATTATACTTATATTTTTACTAAATAATTCATAAAAAAAAAAAATATTTTTGTCTATTTGTGTACTACGAATTATGTCTCGATTTTAAACTGTTTTAATAAGAATTTGTGTAAAAATAATCTCACCAAAAACATGCCTGTTAAAAAGGGGGCCAAGTTCCAATCGGCTAATTGTTTGCCTAAAAAAGGGGTGAAATCCAATCTAATGCCAAGTTTAGATGCACTTTGAAATCGATCATAATCATCTTCATCAACAGCATGATCCACTGGTAAACATTTGCCATTCCCAAGACTCGCCACCACACCCAGTCCTCTGCCTTCCACATCCAGCCACTACCCGCCACCTTATTCACGTCAACGGTCCATCTGGCCGAAATTCACTTTACCATACACCCAACTTAACATATGGTATAGTTGTGAAAATACGTAGGTGCTTGGTTAAAAATATCTAAAATTATAATACTTCTCAATTTGAACTTGGCAGGTTTTTGTGCTGTACGTAACACTTAATTAATTGTATCATTAATTTATTATTTAGTTATATAATTATTTATATTTATATAATTTAAATATTATATAATTTAAATAATTAAATTAACCTAGCACTACCGTGCGCTTAGATATGATCTTCATGTCTTATTGATAGATTATTTTTTTATAAAAATAACGTCTTATATAATAAAACAGACGTTTTATTATAACCTTATTTACTCCTATAAATGTAGTTTCATTATTTACTACTAAAGTTTTTTTTTTTTTTTAATAAAAACCTTCGTCGTCATAATACAAATAGTTCTAAATCGTTTTAAATAAACAGATTATGAATTCAATTAATCTTTTTAGTCTGTATAGTCTATATAATCTGGATTGATCCGGTATATAGTCCGCAAAAACATAGAATTAGAACAATATTTTAGAGCGCGGTAGTTAGCAAGCAAATGTTTGAGTTTAGAATATCAACAATCTGCAACCACACACAACCAGCATTCAATGACCTAACTAGCAAAAGAAACCATACTCAGAACAGCTTATCAACAGGTCTTAATATATTGGTAATATAGTTTTACAACCTAGTTACCCAAGCTTAGAGAAATACAATAACATTGAACAATCAATGTGCCGATAAATTATGTTATATGTATAAGAAAACGCCACGTGATTGCAAATATAAGTACTGTTAATGGAAAAATCAATAGTACATGCATTGAACATGGTGACTACAGTTTATGAAGCCAACGCAACACATAAAATAGTTTTTTGATAACTTAAAATTGATTAGTCTAAAATAATTTTTACTTTTTTTATGTCAAACTAGACGATAATAAATTGATTATTTCAAGTTCAATGGCAAAATAGGAATGGCATACAAATGTCACACACATATAGCGACAATACACACATTGAAAAATCTTCACGGACTATGCATGTGTGTGTGAACATCATAGTGGTGTGGGTGAACAAAATTTAATGCATTTCTTATACAAGGGCCTGCCCAGGCCGAGCCTCACACATCCCTTCCGGCCCCACCAAGGTCGGTTGGACGGCTCGTAAAAAGAGTTTCCACTACGTCAACAAAAAAAAAAATCTAGACAAAACGAAACTTTAGAACCGCGAACAATAAAACAGAAATTAAGTCATCTTTGTTACAAGTTGGAAACAAATATGAAATTTCATGAAGCCATATAATTAACGCTCGACTCGTGTAGTACATCGACAAAAGGTTCTAGAAAACTCATAAAATTGCGAAGTTTAATTACTTATAAAAGAGAGATTTGAAAACAATCCAATGACGATGTCCTTTAAGCAATTTAGATAAACAGTAAAAAATTGATAATTTTAAATTTAGTAAAACTCCTATTTTAATATATGTACATTTTTACTAATAAAATTCGTACTCGTCTTAATACCGTCATCGATTTAAATTACCATTTTTTCATTGTCAATATAGTGGAACTAATTTCATAACAATAATATAAGATTAAATTAACATCTCGTGTGTAGTGACGGTTGCTGTCAAGAAATAGATACGTAGGGTAAAAATGGAAGAGCATAATTAATCTCGTAATATAGCCAAAAACACTATAAAAATATGACAAAGAACTGTATACAACTGTATTTTACTTCGATGCTTATACCAAGTTTGGATTGTCCATTTAAAATTTAAATAAAGAACGTTAGAGATTTTATTAATATTAACAAAGGTCATCAATGAAAAATGGGAGACGCTTCGTATGTAGTGTGATTTGTACTAACAGTTAAATTTGCGAAGTTCTACAACAAAAATATGGTCAACTAAATACTTAAGAAAGCTGAAATGTTACATTTTGTTTAAAATATACCTATACAATTAATTTAAAAAAAACAATACTGACGTCATATCTCTCAATATGTATTTTATTTATACGTATATTTTTTATACATATAACCGATATTGTTCGAATTTTAAAATATCTTAAATCAGCTTCTGGTATATTGTAATCATCGAACATAAAAATGTTAAAAATAATTATAATATAAATACTCTTTAGAAATAATTAAAATAAAAGCACAATAACGGACTCCGAACACATATATTTTCTACACTTTTAAATTTCATAACTGTATTGAGTTTTAAATAAGATTCAAATTTGGTTGAATACGGTATATATGAATTTATATGATGACACTTACCAAACAATATGAAATTTGAACCGTATTTCCTATACAATAGAATTCAAAGTCTATTGAAAAGTGCAGTAAGGTTTATATGCATTTATTCTATTGCTAGTGATGTGCAAATTGTTTATTTGCTTATTTAAAAATTGTCTCGAACAGGAAACCATTATTGTATAGTGTTGGATATGTTATATAGTGTTATATATTAATCTTGTTTGTCCAAAAAAAATTATTTAAATAGTTTAAGGCGTAAATATACAACTAATAACTATCAATAAGTGGAAAATCATTTTTTTTCTCTTTTGTAATGCATCAAGTTCAATTTAACCAACCTAATTTCTTTAAAACTACGTTATTACTTATTTTATCCGTAATGGGATGACGTGTTTAATAAAAAAAAATACTCATATTTCTACTAAAAAATTTATGTGCATCAAAAATTAGCTTTCTAAGTAAAAAATAATATACTGAACTGATATGTCCTATATTTTAAAAAAAGTTAAATATTAACAAATAGTATATACCTACGTATAAAATTATTATTTCTTATGAGAATGGATGGATATAAATTATGTAAGGTACACGTTTCCGAGATTTCTAATGAGATTGATATACGAAAATCCTTACCTAAACAACTTAGAGCGCTTATTTCGGACGATACAGACGAAAAAGTAATTATAAGTTATTAATATAAATAAACATACATTTTTAAATATCACAATTGCTTGTTTAAAGATATTAAAGTCATTAAAACTAAAGCTTCTTCTGAATTTGTATAGTTTTCGTATTTATTGTGAAGTATTAATATTTTTAAACGACGAATTTTATGACACATAATTTGATTTTCTATTACTATGATCCATTCCAGTTGATCTTACCCCATTACAAAACCAATCTCCTGTTTTCTACGCAATTTTGAAGACTATTTTATGAATCACTCAGAGAACCTATAATATGTTCTAGAGTAGACATTATTTCTTCATTTTAACTTTTCAGGTAAAGTAATTAACGGTATATGACGATAATAATAAAGAAAAAATATAAAAAACTTAAAAAGATGTTTGATAAAATATTATCATAATATGCTTGACTATAAGCAAAAGTTATAAAATCAGGGTCAATAATATTCCGCTTTATTAATAAATAAACTTACCTTGACTTCAATATAGCTGCTCTAACCTGTATTCTTATGATTATAATACAATTATGTTAAATTTACTAGGCACTAAACATCTGAACCATTTATAGGAAAGCAAAAATTTGCAAGAGATGAAATCTTGACTGAACTCCCAGCCACTATAAAGTCTAAACTGAAATCTGAATAACTTAATAGGTACCTATAGTAAAACGTCAAACTCAGAACAACAACAACGCAAAGAAATAAGTCAGTGTCATAAGTACTGTCATCCGCTGATAAGTTGAACACTGTAGTGCGAATGAAAACATATTAAAAAAAGACAATATGATTATTACATTGTTACATTAATATTTAATAGGTACTTTTAAAATATTATGAAGTATATGAAGAATAAGTTATTTATGTTAATAATTACACAAAAATTTTAATGTTTTTTTTTCCTCAAAATTATATATTTATTTATTGAAATTTAATTGCAGCTACAATTTTTAAACTTATGAATATTTATATATCATTAAAAAATTCAATTTTCTATGTTTTGGCGAATTTATTCATTTGATGCTATTGAAAATTGATCACAGATTATATTACATAAGTACTGAAACTGATAACCGCAGCTATTGGTCAAATTTATAATCTATGTGCAGTGGTTATTACTGAAGAAAGAAATCTGCGATTAAGAAATAGCTAGTTTTTAGTGATTGTTCAATCAATACATAACAGAAAATATGATGAATAGTATCAGGATAGTACGCAGGCTTCCTATTTGCCAATGGAGATCATTCTCTAGATGGTATTAACATTTCATTTTTTATAGGTTATGTTAATTCTGAACCAATTACTTACATTCAATATATTTACAATGCTTAGAAATTTATTTCAGATTGAAAGATTTTTTTTTTCTCATTTTTATTATCATCGACTATCTTTTTAATGAGTAATAATATATTGTTATGAATATAATACTTTTTAATATAAGACTATCATTTTTGTTTCCAGCACAGTTTTGAACCAAGAGGTAGCAGAAGCGGTAACTCCACTCACAGTACCTCCTCCTGAAGGAGTTGACAAGCCAATTTCACCGAAAATCGAGAAAATTGTGTCTGAAATAACAAATTTAAACCTACTTGAGGTGTCAGAACTCAGTCAAGTGTTGAAACGAAGGTTAAACCTCCCTGATGCTCCTGTCATGCCAGTTGGCGGGTTCGCTATGGCAGCACCAGCAGCACAAGAAGAAGAGGAAGCCGCACCTAAGGCCGTCAAAACCAGCTACACTGTATGATATTAACTTTCCAATATAATATAACTTTACTTTCTTTGATACATAATCATTATCATTACTGGCTTATCAGAGCTCACTGCTGAGCATAGAATCTTCTCACATAGAGAAGGTTTGAGCTATAATCACCATGCTTGCTCAAGATTGGTTAATGATTTTAAACTTATAATTATGAGGTTATAAGTCCAGGTTTCCTCAATATGTTTTCCTTGACCATCAGTCATATGTGTCTTAATACTCTTGTCTGATGATATATAATGTAATATTAATATTATTTTTAGGTGAAAATGACAAAGTTTGATGACAAACAAAAGGTGGCACTAATCAAAGAAGTGAAGAGTCTATTAGAAGGATACAACTTGGTACAGGCCAAGAAGTTTGTTGAAAGTGTACCTACTGTTGTAAAAGCAGACATCTCTAAAGACGAAGCAGAGAAACTAAAAGAAGCATTGTCCAAAGTTGGAGCTGTTATAGAAATTGATTAAATTAGATTTACATAGCTTTAGTATAAAATTAGATTTGTTATTATAATTAAATGCTTTAAAATTATTTTGCAATTTCACTATTCAAACATAATGACTACAAAAACCTGTTTTAATATCTTGCTAGGTCACATGAACCTTTATTATCTATCATGTCATCTTTTCTCATCTTTCTACATCTTCAATAAACATATATTATTTTTTTGTTAGCAGAAAGAAATAATTTCTTGATTGAAAGTCTAAGCCTTGTGTATATGATTAAAATCACTTTAAGTTTACACAAAATTAGATTACATTAGTAAGCTATACATAATTCTCTTATACAGGGTGACTGGTGAATTACTATCAATATTTAAGGAGAATACTCGGTACATGATTCTCATTTGAATTATGTAAAAAAAATAGGCACTTAATTTTTGACAAAATTTCCGTATAAATAAGTAAAGTGTTGACACGTTCCAAGTGTTCAAGTGTGGACGCGTGCGGCCGCGTGCTGATACAACACCACGTCACGACACGCGTATGTGTGTCAGTGTATACCTAATCTGTAGGGTGTTCACACGATGCGTAATTAATTACATAACTTTTGGTTAACTTTACTTAGAAGTTTATTAATATTTATGTTATATTAATTTTTATTTTGTCATATATGATCGTCAAATATCACGTCCTCAAATATCGATAGTAATTCACCAGTCACCCTGTATAACAAAAAACTAAACTGTTAAGAGTTGCTGGATGCTAGTCACATAGATGATGGATGGATTCAATAAGAACCAAAATTGTATTTAAGAAAATATAATACAACTATACATATGTAACTTAATGTTATATTTATTAACAGTATGAAACTTTAATAGCAGTCTAGAGTGTTCACCTCCTCAATGAATTCATATATACCCAGAACATCATCTAGTAATGACGAGAGACTTTTGATTCCATCCTTCCAATTTCTCTTGTCCTCAATTATTTGTTTGAAGTCTTTACTCCTAGTATATTTAACAAATAAGTATGGCGATGCTAACTTTACAATTTTTGTGTGACTTGTGTTTTTGATTTCCTGTTCCGATGATAGGTTCATTTGTCTTTTATATATATTTGCGAGTAAGTTAATATCGTCAGAATTCAGAATACTTTCTATAACATTCTCTGATGAGGTTGTGGGTTCAGAGTCCATAATGTCACCATTTTCAATGCATTCATCAGAAATGTTCTGTTGTTGCAACTCATCCATAGTGTTTGATTCCTTGTTACTAGGTGTCAAGGTTTCAGGAACATTGTATTGATCAAGTATACCTAGAAGTTCTGTAGAAATGATCCTCGCGGAATCCATAATTTCGACATCAGTTTCGTCATGAAGTAGTTTCACTAACACAGTTAAACATCCGATCGAAGATAGTTCTTCTAGGGTCACCGTCAAACGCCTTTTGATTTCATTTGCGTCTAGAGTAACAATTTTCCTTGTCTGTCTGGAAAACGTTACAGGGGGAAATGTCCCGTCGAGCATGCCCTGAGCGGTTAACAAAGATTGAATCACTATTTTCCAGAACTTAAGCGCGCTTATCTGAACCTCCCAGTGGAAATCAGATAGAGCTGCGTTCATCATGTTCTCGTAAAGAACGGATTTGAAGCTCGGACTGATTTTGACGCTTTGGTAAATTTCGCATAATACATTGCAGGCCTCTTTACGTACAACGCCCTCTTGGTTGGTGTTCATGATTTCTACTAAAAGTTCCTATAAAAGATAAAAATGCACTTTAAAATAAAATTTCTACAAATCCAAATAACAGAAAGGCCATAGATTTTTTTGCAATATACTTAATTTTCAGGATGTTTTTATTAACAGGGATTCAAAACCGAATTTTGAATAACGCATACGTAACCAATATCTGACGAATTTGGAGTAAAATGTAAATGATGGTATATTAATGACATATTTAACTGGAGTGTCATATCTCAAAATTTATCTTAGGAAAATGAGTCACCTGTATGTTAGGATACTGAGTTTTTAAGTGATCCCACAGTGAGGCGACCTTACAACCAGCTCCAAGACATCTCAGAGCAGAAACACGCACATAGAACTCGTGGTCATTCAGCGCCATGGTTGTTGCCAGATTTATGAGATTATTAGATAAAATTTGTTTTTGGAACGGCGGAAACTCTGAAAACAATATATTAATTATAATATGAAACCTTACTAATATTATAAATGCGAAAGTAACTCTGTCTGTCTGTCTATTACGCTTTCACGCCTAAACCACTGAACTGATTTTAATGAAATTCGGTACAGAGAGGAGTTGACCTTGAGAAAGAACATAGGATAGTTTTTATCCCAGACTTTTGAAAGGTTCTCTTGGAAACGCGATATAACCGAACTCCAAGCGGAAAGCTGGTATTTTATAAACTTATGTATATGTGAATGTATAGTACGTACTAATAAAACATATGTCTGTGCACACATATAGCAATTCCAGAGCCGAATCTCGGACCTCCCACTGGAAATCGTTTAATTTCATATAGATTAGTTCCCCAAGTTCATCCATTGAGGAACCTGGCTTGGACTCCATTAACAGAGACAGGGCTGGCGGTAGAAACTTCTTCACTGTTATTGTGATGACATTTAATGCGATCACTACAAACTGGAAGCAAACAGGATGCAATCAGAAAAAATAATAATATGATAATTTTAAATATTCATATAACACTGACCTTACTAGAGAAATTGTTATTTTTTATCTTCAAAATATTAAATACAACGGTATAAAGACAGATGACTTCAAGGCTCTCCTTCCAGTTGATGTTGTAATTCTTAACTAACGACAGGAGAATGTCCAAAACGTATGTCATAATCTGTACTTTCTCTTCGCTGTCTATATAATTTATATCCGATTTCAATTCACCGTTTTCGTCTATGGGATCGAATTCTTTCAAAACGTAGAATAGAGATTGGAATAGCAAGTTGGCTTGGTCATTATTCAAATGATCTTTCAGGCATGTAAGACGTTTCACACTCTGTAGAGTCACAGATTCCATGTCCATTTGCAGTAAAAGATCTCTCAGAGCGTAACACGTCCTTGCAGTGTGCTCGCAAGTTGAATGCAATAGTTTAATAATGAAATTATCGACTTCGTCCCTGTCGATTGGTATCGTCTTTCCTGCAGATATGTACACCATGGACGGTATAAGACATATGACGAGTAACTGCTTCTGTAATTCCACCTCTCTCCCGTCGATTTCGAAGACCGCCGGTCTCATATTGCCCCAGACGGAACTGAATATTAAATTACAGGCATTACAGTAATCGAACACTAAAGCCCAACAGCGACGCTGCATCAGATAGTTCACTGTGTTGAAATAAGTTATCGTGATCTCCACGAAATCGTCTCGTTCGAACTTCTCCGATAATTGTAAAGGTTTAAATATAAAAGTTTTACCAATCGAAAGCCAAAACAATAATTTCGTCACAAGTAGAAGAACATCCTCCCTTCTTATCCTAGTCTTTATCAAATAACAAAACGTTACCATGTTGAACTCTTTGATCATCGACGTTATCATAGCATTCCGGGTTTTAATGCGCTCTGCATTACCAACCACCGACAACAATATTTGTAGCATCGGCACATACACTTTACACAACTCATCTTCATATTCACTTGACATGGAATCTATATTGATCATATCAATTTCTGATATAGGCTTAAGAATAAAATTTAAAACTGTTTTAATGCTAGCTTCCTCATTTATATCAACCAATTTCCACAAAAACAATGAAGCAAATTTGTATGTCTGACGAACAACAAACACTGTCCGTTTTTCATTACAGAGCTGTAGAATTTCTTTCCAAATGCCAGTTTCTAATAGCCAATATATACCAGAATTATGTTTGGTTAATGACAAAGCTACTTCCATATAAGCAACTCGTAGACTGGAATCCATGCTTTGGGAATTAATTTCATTAAATGCTTTGGCAATTTCCTCACCCTTCTTTGCGAAAATTTTAGCAAAATGTACTTCACATTGCGCAACAACTCCTAATAGACGTATTATAAATACTCTAACTGTCTTGTGCACATTCTCGACGTTGTTAAGAGCTTCAACTAATAAATCTGCAACTACCGGCCATGATTTTAAGCACTCCACATCTGAAAATAAGATATGTATAAATAAAGTAAGATAAAATCTTTTAAGGATATATTCTGTGAGGATGACGAATATAGATACTGAAAAAAAATTGTGAATTAAAAAACTTGTACATTTCAAATTATATGCTAAAAAAGTTTGTAAAACATACAACTATGTTAGTGGGTCTATGTAAAATCTTTACATAAAGGTGACTTGTAGTCACTAAACAAAAAAATTTGATAGTGACAACAACAAAAAATTTCTTTAGAATTTATATATTTATTTTCCTAGACAGTTGAGATTTTTATTATCTTTATTACATGATTTTTTTTACTAATAGTATTTGCATATTGATAGCTATTATATTTATAACTTATAGCTATTCCAGCCTTTTTTGTACAAAAAAAGTGTAATTAACAATAACTGGAAGAGTATAAATATCACATTAAAAAAGGCTTTAATAGTCTTGTTGATTCATGTACAAGTTGTATTGAATAGAAAAATAATGTTAAATTTTGTGCATAATCCAACACATTCAATAATTAACTCAGTATTTATAGATTTTGCATATATAATTATTTATCATGATAGCTTTATCAGTATGTTTAACACTTAAACAACTTCATAATTATTACATAGCTGTCTGCAGCTTTTAAATAATAAACAAAAAATGTTATACGGATTACATTTTACAATATTGCTCGAAAGTTTATAGTGGACATTTTGAATGTAAAATATATAGTAACTTTTAACACAGTAATTACATTAAATTTTAACACAGTAATAACAATATAATAAAATAGCAAAATAACCTATAAATAACGTTAACTGATAAAACAGTAATCCGTTATTTTTTTTTAATAATTTTAGTACCAGATTTTCACTTACCTGGATCGTCACTATTTATTTTAATAAAGAAATGGTCCGCATAATAACTATTCATAACATAATTTGGTTCAGATATTTTTTTAAATAAAAGTTTTACTTTATTTTGTATCAGCGAGGTATCCATGATGCGTTTCTTACTATTGGTAAAAAATTAATATAATAATATATTTGAACAATATATACAGAGGGGGAAGTTGAAATTAATAAAGTTTCGATATAAATAATAACTTTGCATCATGCAAGTAGAAATATCACTATCAGTAATGACAGTTTTAATTTGACATTTAAGTTAAAAACAAATAGTAAACTTCATAAACTCTAAAATTCATATATGTCATTTTATTCTCTTTTACATTGATAAATATGTATTTCAACAAAAGATATATCTTTTTATTAAATTAACAATTTTTGAAAAACGTATTAGTAACATTTGTGTTATACTAAACTAATGGTTGTACCTAGCCGTGAAGAGTACAAAATAATTTTTTTTCGTCTTTTACAAACTGAACTTTATTTAAAACAAATCATTAAAATTATTTTGGAAAATATTTTTTAGATACCAACATTATAGACTTAATCTGTTACGTGTAATGGAACATGTGCATGATTGTTCTAGAAAAGAGAACTTCATGTCAAAATTTCTGCCCAACACGGCGAGTTAGACCGATGGACATTATTTATAAATGGTGCTGGAGTGCTGAAGTGATATTAGTGGATTATATTTTAATTTACACATTGGTGTTCTAGTAGTGTTTTTAATCGTGAAGTGTGTGAAATGCCCCTACGACGAAGTTTTGTGAGTACTATCAATGTTATCTGATATTTATTATTAATTTACTGCGCTTTGAACATGATTTATTCAAGCATGTTTTAACACCTTCTTGTGCAGGTATTATGCAATAACTTTTGGCCTTCATCCCATATTTATTTACTAATCCCGCGCATCAGTGTCTTTTTACACCATTTTTGCACCGATGATTTTTAATTTTACGCGCTTTATCGCTTAGTGCAATTGGCTGTGGTCCAAGTATAGTATTCTTGACTACAATAAATAATAATGCTGGGAAAATAATACCAATAAACTAATGTGGGAATTTTTGATGGTATTGCAACAATATGGTTTTTCACAGGAGAGTTGATGCCCGCGAATAACACAAGTCGATCCTGAGTGCCTTCTAACTGCCTGCTTGTGAGGTTAGTTTGTAAAATTATTACTATTATATGAATGCCAAATATAGTTCTTTACTATGACAAGTACTTATTTATGTTATATTTGAATTCCCAGAAGATGTGGAGTATTTCTTTGTGACTTAAGTTATATGATTAACATTTAATGTATATTTATTTTATAATCTCCTAAGACAAAAATGGTTTGTTATTTAATATAAAGTCATATAGGTAATGTGATGTTTCATAAGATAAGTATCTCTCTGAAATTGTGAGAATATTTTTTATTCTTCCACAAAAAAACTACTGTTTATTTATTATCTACATACTGACAACTTTATTCCACTGAATATCTTTTTTTTTCTAAAATAAACTGGTGTTATAACATTTAAAATGCTAAGTTAAATTTCATAGAAAGAAAATTCAAAAAAATTTTTCCTATTAGTAGTCCTTATTGAAGCCAATTTTAACTTAATACAATACATTCCTTGAAAAAGAAAATTTGAATTCATCTCTGTGTATCCGTCAGTGACACAAAAATGTGTATTATGCGTTCTTATGTACACTTATTATGATTAAACATTGTAATAATGCGACCTTGGTTAACGTTTTTCTAAGAAATATTGTACAAAAGTGATTGTGTCATATAGATTCCAGAACATATTGTTTGTTAATGTACAATCATCAAGTAGTGATGACAAACATTACACAGATTGTTAGATTTGACCGAAGATGTCTCAGATCAAGCATTATATATTTTAATGTGATTTATGATTAATGAAGAATAAGTTTTGATGTTCTATTCATAATGAAGAACACTTGATATATATATTAAAATGTTGAGGAAGTATGTACTACCTATTATATAAATTATACTTTTTTTTTCCTGTCCTAATTCCACTTTATGTAGGGTCGACACAACATGTTGTTGTCTTCCAGAGAACATATTGTAAATAGTTTTGAATAATTGTTTTTTACGACCGGCCACCTGCCTGACATCAACCCTCTTTGGGAATGCATTAACTGCTTATATATAATAATATTAAGTTGTAAGACTTGTCATAACTTTGATTGTACTGTGATATGCACTCATAATTTGTATTGTTTGTATATGATTGTTATAATTTATCCTAATTATATAATTATCACATGTAAATTGAAAAATTCCTTCACAATTATAGAGATCCTATGTAGTTTTAGTTACACATGAGTTCTATAAATTTTGTTTAATTAATCTCAAAATACTGGCAAAAAATAACTGACACATTAATACCAAAAAAAAAGTACATATTTTGGATATCACTAAATATGATTAGGGCATGGTAATATTTACTATATATATACATTGTTTTTCATTCACATTACTTTGTTAAAAAAAAGTGATACACCTTATTATCTTATATCCTTGCTTCGTAGTGCATCCGTCTTTTCTTATTTATCTCTACTCCATATACAGGGTGACTGGTGAATTACTATCAATATTTAAGGAGAATACTCGGTACATGATTCTCATTCGAATTATGTAAAAAAAATAGGTACTTAATTTTTGACAAAATTTCCGTATAAATAAGTAAAGTGTTGACACGTTCCAAGTGTTCAAGCGTGGACGCGTGCGGCGGCGTGCTGATACAACACTACGTCACGACACGCGTATGTGTGAGTGTCAGTGTATACCTAATCTGTAGTGTGTTCACACGATGCGTAATTAATTACATAACTTTTGGTTAACTTTACTTAGAAGTTTATTAATATTTATGTTATATTAATTTTTATTTCGTCATATATGATCGTCAAATATCACGTCCTCAAATATCGATAGTAATTCACCAGTCACCCTGTATAATTACTACATTCGAGGATGTTTTACTGAAGCATTGTGATATATATATCATGAGTGACATGCGTCGCTTCCATTGTACTCGAGACTTATTTGTCGCCTTGGAATTTTTCCCGAGCTGCATTTTTTAAATATTTTATAATTGCATATTTGTCATCTTTCAAATTAATTACCTGTATAATCATCGGAGATACTAAAACGATAATTTAGAATTAAAATCAAATATATTTAAAATTATATATAACTATGTATTAAATTCAAGAATTCATATTTAATGATCCGGTAATTTTCTTTAACAACTTTTATCGCGTTAGCCAACGTATATGTAAGTTAAAACGAGGAAGTACATAGAACTAACTCCGATTTTCTATCTAGCTTAAATTATAAAAAAGTTGTGAAAATATATCGAAACGAAAAAGTTTAAAATGTGTATTCACATCTAGTATGCCAGTAATATAGACTAGCCCGTATTTTCTATTACCTATTCATGCTTTGATTCCGTTTTACGCATAATTACGTTTTTCAGTAACATATTCTCTTAAATGAAACTAATATTTTTCGGATTATACTGAGCGTATTTTTATTATTGTAAATTTTAATACTCCCGACGTTTCAGTACAAAAACATATCCTCATTGAGATATTATTAAATCTGTATAATAAAAAAAAATATATTCGGAATAAAGTAAATCGTTTGAGGATATCTCAACTCCATAGACATAGTCTATTCATAGTAAGAAGTTATTAATGAGTTTTAATGTAAGAATAATTTACATAGATACATATTATAGAAAGTAAAGGTCAATGGACACACAATTTTTTATATGTATAATGTTTTAGAGATGGGTATAAGGCACGAATAATTTTTAGTAATTTAATCATACTAAACTGTTATAAACATGGACACCAATAATATGTATAAAAAAACGTTGCTCAGAACTTTAATTGTTCTCTTTTTAAATGTTAGATCAAGTACATATTGCTTTCCATTTTATTCAACCTTTTTTTTAAATAAATAGTATAAAATTCCTATATAATCTTAGTTACCGACCACAGCGGGTAATTATAGTCATTAACGAAAGTATACTATAAACTGAACATACTGTATATATATGTATATAAATATATGTCGTCACATTCGTGATTTCACATAACACGGCCACGTGACCCACGCCTTCGACAGCCGGCACGTGTTGAAAACAAACTTTATATAAATAAATCAATCATATGTACTATATTCCCATACTAGATTTTATATATACTAGCTTTCCGCCCGCAGCTTTGCCCGCGAGGAGTTCGGTTATATCGCGTTTCTAAGATAACTTTTCAAAGGTCTGGGATAAAAACTATCCTATGTTCTTTGTCAAGGTCAACTGTATCTCTGCACCAAATTTCATTAAAATCAGTTCAGTAGTTTAGGCCTGAAAGAGTAACAGACAGACAGAGTTACTTTCGCATTTATAATATTAGTAGGGATATATATGTGTGTGTGTATATGTATATATTCTTCATATAATTATTAACTTCATGACTATAGTGTAATCGATTTTAAACGGTTCACCTCTGTTGGCATGATATTTTCAATGCCTTAGTAATTAAACGGTCATGCCGGTTGTGTAGTGCCAGGAGTGTACTCGTTACTGGAAAATCATATCACAATAATATATTATTATGAAGTGTTCATTAGAATTGTGTTTTAATATGATGGCTTTTTGTTGAAACGTCTAAGCTGATAATGGATTGTGAATATAACGTGTATTTACTGAAATTTAATTAATATATGGATACTAGCTGACCCAGCAAACGTTGTTTTGTCATACATATAAAAAATAGGTGTTGGTGATAAAAAAGTAAAAATTTTGGGTTGTATGTTTTTTAAGTCTACATTATAAAAAAAATTAAAACAAAAAATTCCGTCCGAAAATAAAAGAAAAATTAAGGATGAACAACGCTTAAGACTTGGGAGTATGAAAAATAGATTTTGGCCGATTTTCAGACCTACTCAATATGCTCACAAAATTTCATCAAAATCGGTCTAGACGTTTCCGAGGAGTTCTCTGTCTAACACCGCGACACGAGAATCATATATATAAGACTAGCTTTTGCCGCGGCTTCGTCCGCGTGGAATAGTGACTTCGGGCAGATTTTTGGTTCTTCCCACATAGTTCCCGTTCTTGCGGGGTTTTCGGAATGGTCGAGTTCCCGTAGAATTTTCAGGATAAAACCTATATTTTTTTTAATTGATAATGAAGTACCCTTAACCAACAACATATTAATTTGTTTATTTGAATAAAGATTAATTTTATTATGTTGATGCAACTTAATCAAATTATTTCGACAAAATTAGGTACCAAAAAAAAGGTTTTTGTGAGTTAATCTTAAAAGATAGACATATACTGTCGCGGACTGTTTTTTAGATCATTAAAAGAGCTATTATTCTTTGATACATATTTTTTGTGTATCTTGATCCGTTTTCACGGCGCACGCAACGGAAGGCTTCAAAGATGAAATAATTTCTCCCGTTTTTTACACATTTACCACTATATCTTTGCTCCCATTGGTCGTAGCGTGATGTTATATAGCCCACAGCCTTCCTCGATAACTGGACTATCCAACACAAAAAGAATTATTCAATTCGAACCAGTAGTTTCGGAGATTAGCGCTTTCAAACAAACAAACAAACAAACAAACTCTTCAGCTTTATAATATTAGTATAGATATTAATATATCTCATTGTTAGAATATTCAAGTAACATTACACTACGATATTACAGTGTGTAGATAACAATTATAAAGGTCAGATACATTATATCTATCGTACATTATAAAACATAAAATAATGTTCCTTCCTTCAGTTCTAACGGTTTATAATGGCTGAACATTTTTCACGTTTAGTACATTCATTACAATTTTTTTCCTGTCCTGATCCCAATTTATGTAGGGTCGGCACAACATGTTCTTCTCTTCCACAGAACATGTTGTAAATAGTTTTGGCTATTTTGTTTTTACGACCGGCCGCCTGCCTGACATCAACCCTCTTTGGGAATGTATTAATCAGTGATGTCTAAATACTCTTAGAAAGTACATATGACTCGGAAAAATCACATTGGTACTTGCCAGGGCAAGGATCGAACCCGCGCCCTCGTGCATGAGAGGCGGGCCTTTTAACCACTAGGCCACCACTGACTTTAGTACATTCACTACAAATGTGATAAAAAATACCCCTAATACTAGTTTTCATATTCAAACTACATACGGTGAGTTGTCAGTAAATGTATGATATACACTCACATCTCGTCTGCCCGTGATGACGGTTGATGTAAAGTAACCGAAACGTCGGGAGTATGTAGTTATTATCAAAAATAAAATCGCGTAGTAAATCCGAAAATATTAGTTTGATTTATACATAAACGTAGTTTAATGTTCAATAAAATTTATATGTATTCATGTCCAAACTAACTAGCAAGGAAGAGTATTGACGGAATGAAATATGCTGTTTATTTTCATTAATACAAGCTGACTATATAAATAAAATTGAAGTGACTGATCTTTTAGACAAAATAAATATGTTTCTCAAGTGCTATATATGTATATTGTACATATGAAGTGTACACATATTATAGGTACATATGTATAATTTTTTTGTGTCTGTCTATTTATTTTTTGCTTTGATGTGAAATGATTATGGAATTGTATATTCGATTTTAATGGAAAAATAAATAATCACCAAAATATTTTTCAAATTTAAATGTAAACGAAGGAGTAATGAAAAACTAGTATTTTAATATGTAAGCTAAGACACTCGACTTCGTAGTTGTTGAAACATGTCCAAGTATAATGTATAAACATAAAAAAAAACTTTAAGAATTGTTTCCTTCACCATAACCATCTAATTATACAATGTCTTTAAAATATATGCCAAGATTTTGGTTTGTTCAAGCCAATAACTCGTATAAAATATGGCTTATATCATATTAATCCATAAATAAGTATTGATAAGTTCCAGCATATGTTACTTTGACGCCAGCATTGCATGCATGCATATATATGTGTCGTTACTATGCTCGATGTACTTCGTGCTCAATCATGCATGCCATGCAAACTGATATGTCACTTGATATTTTTACCAGGTTTCAAATTTTTTACACAAAGTCTCGGACACTGAGTTTGTTCGATCAGTTTCCATTTTATTTGAGCTTGAATCGAAAATTAAATTTAAATAATTCCTTAATAGTTGGAGCATGAGGTAAAAGTCTAAATATTTTTTAATCTCAACAGATTTTAGTTTTGGTGCTTAACCAAAAAACTATACTCTAAATGTGAGTTACTTATTTTTTGTTTAGTCTTTTCAATGATTGAAATACTCTTTGTAGTACGGTGAGCTTAAGAATTTTTTTCCTTTTAATGTAACTATGTGAGGAATATTAATTCATAGTATTATAGTGGAGATACAAAAATTAAGGAAAATC
The DNA here is from genome assembly GCA_916720795.1 of Danaus chrysippus. Taxonomy (NCBI): domain Eukaryota; kingdom Metazoa; phylum Arthropoda; class Insecta; order Lepidoptera; family Nymphalidae; genus Danaus; species Danaus chrysippus. Next base: position 11,301,579 of record CAKASE010000082.1, on the reverse strand, counting down.
GTTCTTTAATATCTACCTTATATATATATATATATACAAAAACTAATAATTTTTTATAGCTATCTGATATCTCGTTTGGAATTGCGAGTCAATCGTGCCAATTTTATGTACTGTGGCGTTTATACCTATTTCATTGTCCTATACGCTTCGCCACAGAACAGAATATAAGTCTGTAAGATTATATTGCTTCCACATAAATTACTGTTATGATGTAAAGATTTTACATGATTTAAATTTTAATATGCGGTCTTGTATCTGTGGACAAAGGTCATTCAAAGATGTTCGGAACTTGTAATCTTAGTTATGATTGTTATTACAGAATCCTGATGAACGGACCTTCTAACTCCGATAATTGCTATTTACGTTTCTTGAACCTTGAGGGTTCGCTTAAATGAAACTAATATTTTCGGTTTACTACGCGTTGCTTTAACGTTTTTAATACTAAATACTCCCGACGTTTTTTTTGTATGAGAAAGGTGGTAAACGAGCAGACGGCCTACTAGATAGGCAGTAGTCACCGTCGCCCATGAACATCTGCAACAACCAGATGTTGCCAATGCGTTGCTTAGCTTGATTTTTGAATAGGAAAAAAGGGGTAGAAAGAGGGATACTTGACTTAATTCATCTTCTCAGCTCGTGAACTTCTTCGAACAGAGACTAGAGAGAGTAGGTATTTATAAAAGTAATAAAATAACGCATAGTAATCCGATAATATTAAATTTATTTGAATGAATACTCGCGATAATCTTAGTTCTAATTATATTGAGGGTTCTTTTCGATAATTGAGTCTGTAAATGTTCTAATTCATGGCCCTTATCACTCTTTCAATAAGACGCTGGTTTACATCACGTCATCTGAACTCTGTAATGAACCATTTTTTTCATATTGGTTTATTCTTAATAGCAACCGAATACCAAGACACGCTCCTCAGCCCCATTAGCCGTGAGCCTCTCCCGCATTCCATGCCAAGAACACAAAACAAAACAGTTTTTTTAACATCTACAGCCTTCTCTGTATTATGAATGCTAAAACTTGTGATGAGCAAAAATGGGTGTATATTACAATACACGCGTACAATACGTACGAGAGAAGTCGTAGGATATAGCTTGTATATCACATAGTGAAGCTTTTCACTCACAAATATCTGTAAAAATAATAATTCTCTTCAAATATTGTGTTTGTGTGTAATAACGTTTTCATTGTAATACGTCTTTTTATATGCATATGTTAAATAGAGTTGAGTAGTCTGTTTGTGATTTCATATCAGTAATGTTGTCAATTGTATAAGGTTACAAGAAAATAGAATATTCTAACCTTTTTTTGTCGCCAATCGTGTTGTTAGACCACATAATGCCAGCCACACATGCTACTGTCCCCCGGAGAGCTAGTCTGTGCAGATATACCTGCGCAGATCAACCGAACAATGGTAGCGTTCAAAAAACTGCCAGGTCTATTCAAACACACATTCCGGTCTACCTGCGTAGGCATACCTGCAAAGATTCACCTCTTCGGTAGACCGTAGCGTGTATGGCCGGCATAAGTTACCAGGAGACCTGAATCGGTTTCGATGTACATACATATCTTTAAACTGAATGATTGACGGGTTTACAGGACGATATTTTATTATGATTCTATTGAATATCCCATCGCTAAAATATCCAAAAATAATTAGACAATTTTCTTATCTACTTTATTTTTAGTATTCGCGGTACAAATCAAATATTTACCATTTTCTATGTTAAACTTAGGAAAATACATCTAACAAGAGCGGTCAATATTAAAACAAGTATAAAGGAAAGGGCTATTGTACTATGCATATAATAAGATCTAAGACTTTCACGAGTATTCGTTTAATTTAAACAAATATTTTCCAATGTATCACTTTTTTAAATATTTAAATATTTTAGACATTTACCCCAAAGTTTCGGTTACTTTGCACTTTGCAGCAACCGTGACCACGGGCAGACGATATGAAAAAAGTTAAGTAACCGAAACGTCGAGAGTAAGTAGTTTTAATATATAATAAAATAAAGCGTAGTAATACGAAAATATGAGGTTTATTGACCAGGCATGTATTGTGAAAAATAAATTTATAATTTACATAATATGTAAGAATTAATCTACATTACGAATTTAATTCATAATTACAATGACTTTAAAATCTATCAGCCTTGGGTCATTGGTCTTTAGATATGGAAATGAAGCCAAGCATAATATTGATAAAATATCACATCATATCACACGGGAAATTGTACGGATCTTTCTAAGTCATTTTTATCATCTCATGTTGTATTTTTTTTTAATATGGCAACAAATAAAACTATTTATGTTCATTACCTAGAATCGCGTTCGCTCGTTAAAACTCACGTTAAATGTGACGTACATTAAATTATACCTTCCACGTGATTTGTTGCTTATTTTATTTATTAAATATCAACGATTTATTGTAAAGCAAAACAAATATTTCCAAAATGTTCATTTTACGTCTAATATAATGTCATTTGTGGCGCATAGTATAACGGATATTACTTGTTAATTTCTTCATACCAATATAATCGTATTAGAATAGGGCTGTCACTACCTCAATTATAAGTCTTATTTAAATATACTGAGCGCTGATCTAGTATTTGTTTCTAATACTGTCATGGTCGTAGTGTGTATCAGCCCTGTAACAAACTGCGCTGTACCGTTGCAACAACAAGTAGGGTTTCATACAAAACGTCGGTATAGCGTGGGTGGTGATGATTCACGTCGGTGGGTTTCAAGGACCCTCCTCTTACTGCACTTGTCGAAGGAGAGACTGCACGTTGCACGTGTAACGTGTTCCATATGGACATACAAACAATGCATTAATATTAATATATCGACTGTATAAAGCATAAACTTATGCTTGATTTGATTTTTTGTTCATCTCATAGGATATGTTTAATTTTTGAATATTAATAATGTTTAATTTCGTAGTGGAAAGTAATTGCTAAGCGGAATGTCCGTCCGTGATCTTCGTCCCGTCAACTATGACGACTGTAATATAATGTTGTATAGAGTTATTCCAAAAGTTCTATTTCTGGGTAACGCCTCACCCACCCACCTTGAATGCAAACGCTCACAGTTGTTCGAGTGAACGGTGCTGGAGGGGTTTTATTAGAAAAATTATATCATATACATGATATATTTAATATTATAATTGGACGAACAGACGCCGGACCCGAGGGTTATATAGAGTGCAATGAAGAGGAACGTGAGTAATATTAAACTTGTTAGGGTAATGTCTACATGGGTATCGGTGGGCAGTGCTGCCAACTGATTGTTTGCGTCATAAAATAATTTCGTTTGTTACATGCAGGTTTTAATGTTTTTTTTTTCTGTGTCGCATTTTTTTTTATTAGTTTGGTACCCTTGTACCCCTATATTATTGCTTTTAAATAGTATGTATGTCGTCATACTTGTGTTCGTTGCGTTATTCTTATTATTGTAACTATTGCGTATAAAATAATTTTAACCTACTTTAAATGACCCACTTTTATATAGTTTAAAAAATATATTACTATTAAATTTTTTTTTCTTACTTCTCCGTTAACGTAGGAAACTGTCTCAGTCTAATACGAAATAGTTTATTCACGAATTTATGGGCCACGATAAAAAAAAAATTTCTTTGGTGTGGTTGTCCTATAATAAAAAACATTACGTTTTCATGCAATATATTACGTAATACATATTTTAAAATTCGTCCAGTTTCCTATACCTATAATATAAATGTCTCAATAATATTTCGTGGCCGCCTCGCCTCCTACGTGTTATTCTCCTACATTTGCCCCAGTTTGCTTGTTCCATACTGTAGCGATTAGCCCTGAACTATTTGCGGTCATGATTTTAGATACTTTTAAATACATATTATATTTGTTTCTGTAAATAAATTTTAATTAAATATACAATTCTACTACACTGATGCCAGTGTACGATGTAATGTTCATCTTCTTAGGTCTTTTTTAAAATTTGTTTTACAAAGGCTATTAAGGAGTTAAAGATTAAGATTTTTATCTCGTTAAAAGTGTCTGTGATGACTTTAATAAATTTTATAAATATTATTGGATCGTATTTCGTGTGTATATACTTTCTAAAGAAAAATAGTTTTGAATGATGTCATTTGCTAATAGTTTCAATAATTAAAGCTAGCTTTAGCCTCCATGATTTCTATTCCTTATTGATCTTAATTTTCGTAACGAATATATTAGATAGAAATGAAAATTTTATGTCTATAGTGCACAGTTCATTAGATGACTTTTTATTCTTCTTACGTAACCCTTAATATCTTTAATATATTAATTTTTGTGTAACTAACACCCATGATCCAATGAAGCTCCCAACATAAATCTACTCAAAGAATTCGAACCTTCCTTTCGAGAATAATTATTATGGAATTCTTTTTCATGCTGGTAGTTATTTTGTTAACAAAAAGAGGCTTTTGAAAATATTACCATGGTTTAAAAAAATCATCTCTATACAATAAAAACGAAGTGCTTATACAAACATCAATAAAAATTGTAGAACAAATATCAATGGAATTCTGTTATGAAATTTAATAATACAGTTCGATAAATTATATGCAATTGAAATTTATTATACCATAATATGATACGGCCCTCGAGGAAATTCCGGATAGGTCGATGACCTATCATTCACCATCGATGGATGCCAAACTCTACCAGCTGAGCTGCTTGTATCTTATCACACTAACGATTGAATGTTAAGAGTATTGCGGAGATAACGTTAAAGAAAATATTGATTATTGAATGAAAATCTCTTCGGTACAGATGGTGTCTATAAACCTGCAAGTTCTGTTCAAGCTTCAATTGTGTACCAGAAATACTATGGTGGTTGCATTTTTTAATGCTGTTTTTATCTATGAACTTTTCGTAACATATAATATTAATTTCTTTACCCATTACAATTCATCTTAAGATGCAATTATTATTATGATAAATTGTATTGACATTATATTATACTACAATTCCGTTGAATGACATAAATTTGATAGTAGAGGGAGGTTGCATTTATTTTTAATACAAATCCTCAATATGTAGGTATGTATTTAATTGTATGATATCATTTAATTCTCTCGTACTCGGTCCAATGGTGCGGAAAGTGCATCAACGTTTGGACTTGTCCAATTTCCTGTTCTTTATGTTTTAAAATGCAGTATATTCTTTTTAATCTTTGACGTGTAATTTATTTATGATTGGTTTCCTTTAAACTCTTTTATTTTCTAAATCTATATGAAATATCTAATGAGTTCTAGATAGATAGAAACGTCAGGTGTATGTTGTTTGAAACAATAAAAAATTCGTAGTGATCCGATAATATTAGCTCCATTTAAATGAAGTAACTAATTATAAAATGTTTCTATTATGAACTAGATAAAGCCAAAAATATGAAGCCACTCAAACAGGAATACTTAAATTTCTATAAAACGTGAAAGTCAACTAATTTATCTATTCATCTTTATCGTTGTGCCAAAATTATCAGACATTAACCCATTAAAATCTGTGTTCATTTTCTTAAAAATCATCAAATTGATTCAACTCTTTTCTTTATATTCCGATGGCATGTCTCCAAATCCTAGTTCGTTTCGTTGAAATGCATTCCTCTATATTAAGGCTAGGAACTTTCCAATCTAACGCTGTTAATATTTAATTATCATATCTGGTGAGTTTGTTTTAACTTTCACGCTTTATCGCATACGATAATTGTGAATTTGAATGAAAGTAATGTTTTTTGGATATACTAGGCGACTTTATTTTTGTAAAACTACATACTCCCAACATTTCGGCTACTTTTCAAGTGATCACGGGCATGGCACACATCTCGTCTGCTCGTGATCACGGTTGCTGAAAAGTAGCCGAAACGTCGGGAGTATGTATATTTATTGTCTAAAATGAAGTCGAGTAGTATCTTCTTCTACCTGGAAATTTCCCAGCTTTAGCCAGGGTCTGCCTTACATGTTGTGAATAGTTTTTACGACCGGCCGCCTGCCTGACATCAACCCTTTTTGGGAATGCATTAATCAGTGATGTCTAAATACTCTTAGAAAGTACATATGACTCGGAAAAATCACACAAGTACTTGCCCGGGCCAGGATCGAACCCGTACTCTCGGCAACGAGAGGCGGGCCCTCTAACCATTAGATCACCTCTGACTTAAAAGTATCCAATCCAATCCAAGTATCCGATAAATATTAGTTTCATTATGAATAAAAAACTCAGATCTCAATAATTATGAATGTATATAAATTTAGTTGTATATAAAATGTGTATAATTTCATTGAAACACAATGAAGTCGCCTCTCTCGTATGTCAGACGGATACATTAACTCGGGATGACTTCCGCGTCTTCGATAGTGTTATTTTTAGTTGTCCTATCAATCTCTCATTACATTCTGTTACAAACGTACGATACGATTCTTTATTGTCATTTATTATTTGTGGACGGTGATTAGAAGTAGGTTGGAATGTAGATCTCGCATTCGTTAATATTTATCTATTTAAAATTAATAAATTATTACAAAAATTTAATGAAGAAATTTTCATTATATATATTTTGTTGATGTTTAGAATTGAGGTAGGTTGCTTACGTAAAATGTTCAAAAATATACTATGTATATGTAAAATTATTTTGGATTCAAAATAGTCATGTTTTGCGTATTATTCCGTTTCTGCCGATGAACACATGAACAAGGAGGACTCCTGAAAGACATCACCCACATTATACTTATCATCTGAAAATTAATCAGGCTACATAATATGTATACTTGTATATTACCTTTAGTCACGCTTTGTCAAGACACTTATATATGTAATTTGTGACATCAGAAAATATAATTAATTTAAATGAAATATTTTATGGTATTTTACTGAAATTTACCTTAACATGATTCTATAAGTATATTTTTTTCTATTGAATCGTTTTTTTTAATTATTGTTGATACGTCAACAAATACAATTTCTATGTAGAGTTAAATACTAGATTAACTCTTTATATTTTCTTTTTTAAAGTAATAGTGGAAAATCAATTCGTTCTTTGTATAAAACATTTTTTTTACAAATGTAAATGAGTGTTCATTTTTATATAAAATATATTATATAGCTTCTCGAACAGTCCAAGACAAAATATCGTACGTTCTACCTATACCGCTTTAACACAAAACATAATACACTGATGGTTTTATACTGTAAATGGATTGTATACATTTATTCAGCCAGCCGTGTATATCGTGCACTATACGTCTCCGCTACAGCAGTGTATTTGTAATACAACCAACGCTTTTCTCGAACAATCTAGACGTTTCGAGAGCCCGCTAGTCCCCGGCCCCGTATAAATACAGCCGAACGCTTTCTACCAAGCTCAGTTGTTATTGAAACACGTGAGAGAGAAGATTATATTTTTCGTTCGCGATCAGTATTACACCGTGGTGTTGTTTATTTCTGTGATACATTCCAGTGTTTGTAAAATTTAAATCATGGAGTCACCTGTAGTTTTGGATAAGCCGCCTGAATATCGTTATGAGGTTGGTAAAATTATATAAATATTAATTTCCAATATCTATAGATATATTATGGGTTTATAAAGAAAAAAAAAAACGGAAGATAATATCTATATTGAGAATTTGGCTACAGTTTGTTTTATTCGATAATATATTAAAATTAATTATAAATTAATAAATAATATCGGTGCGTCATGTTCCATACAAACAGTCATTGGTGGGAATCATTAACCTTATCCTTGCATGAAATATTGTCATTATAATTATTCATTAATCAATATAATTATTTAATTATGTATCAACCGATCGAGATGTTATTAATATTACTCAATTCCGTAATATATTTTTAAAATATTGTCTTTTAATTCGTTTAATTTAATTATTATAAGGCAAAGTAAACAATTGTGTTCTTTTAATGCATTGTCAGATTTTAACGGAAACGCGTAATTTGAAATTGCGAAACAAAATTAAACTCGTGTATAATCATTAATCATCTCAGTTTTTTTAAAATAGTTATTACTTATTAAGTATCTTCTTTAGTCTTTCCTAGTCGAATTTATATTTTATATTCTTTGTTATAATAAATCGTATTGAAAAATTTGTAAAACCATGTGTATTGTAAACAAAAAGTCGGTATACGACTCGCGAGCCGTGAGTCAAAGGTGCGCGGGCAGGCGGCAGCTGTTATCGTAACGCCATTTATAGACGTGGGCTCTTCAATAAATACTGTTTGTACCAATGTGGCCTTTGTTAACGAGGCCGTATGACAATATGAAAGTTATTTTAATTTTATTTATAGTAAAATATAAAAATAGAACTCTTTGTTACTAGGTTAAGCCTACGCTATGTAGATTTGTTTTGTCATTTTTAAGACTAGAAAGTGTCATCTTGTGATATACGAGTGAAAGAATATGGAGTATTCTTACTATAGTACATACTTATATAATATTCTTTTTTTATAAGAAAGCAAAATTGATGTTTAACGGTAAAGGTTAAAAATGTAATTAATAGAAAACACATTAAGTGACTTTACACCCAAAAATGTATTTAAAGTAATTTTCTAACTCGATGTAGCAAAGAACAACCACAAATGGATTACTTTCTTTAAGAATACCATATTCACGTAATGTAAACATGGAACATTCAAAGCTTTGAGATAAGATAAGTAAAACTGTACTCCGGAGCCACAAGTTAATAGCTTTTTGAATCATAATTTCACATATAGACATGCTCTGTCTCTGATAATTCCGTGTCTGCGTAATTTCACCCAAGCGCCGTACTAAATGCGGTTAATATAGGAAGGCGCCGAGTTTGTTATTAAATTACTCTTACACCAGATGGTTAAAATAAATACGAATACACCTCGGTGGGAACTTAGTTTGAACGATGTTTAATATATTGTAATATATTTATTATAATAGTGATGATATTCTTAAATATATTGTATAGTCTTGAATTGTAGATTAAAATTTAAATCGACTTTGAAATAACGTTTCCTTAATGTTTTTTCTTACCTTCACATCACTCTCAATGTCAACTGAATGTCTATTATTTAAATTTTAAATATCGTATCGTGGCGTTGGAACTGTTCCTTTTTTTTTGTTTGAAAATTTCTTTAAAAAGATGTCATCTAACAACAATGGTATAAAATAATTACTCGACGTCTAGAACCATACAATAATAAAGCTTCGAGTAGTTATGTGCGCTGCTGTAATTATTTTCTCTTGTAAATCCTCGTTTTAAGTAAACATTATGTATAGACGGGGTGATGTCACGTTCGGTTTATACTTTAGATGGCAGATCGGCTTGAGCCGGTGTTACAATAATGCGTCAGGTCTCGCCACCCACACATATACGTATATAATATGAAAATCGACTAATTTGTTCAATCCTTTATATAATCATAACGGATGTCTGTTCTTTACGCCGTATACGGCTGGATATATTGACAGTATATTTATTAGACTAAGATTTATTTATTTATTAATTTATTTAATTCAATCAATCTCGTTTTCTACTTATGGTAACAACATAACTAATTTATAATGCGTATGTATTATCAGATATGTATGTAGCGTACATATTTCCGACGTTTGATTCCTTTTACAATAATTTAAAAAGCCTTGATTATCGTTTTATTTATGTACGGTGACTATTGTTTGTTTCTTTTATTCTCGTGCACTTGATCTACATTTTTTTATTATGTATTTTAAAAGTAGTTTTATTAAATCTCAATCGTGTTGAAGTTTGCGCTCTACCTTGTAATATTCGGTGGGTCGATGACCTCTCTCGTAAAGTTATACATATTTTAGAGTTCGGTATCTATGTATATTCTTAAGCCGTAAAAGATGGTCGTCAAATGCAGTCACCAATGAAAGCGAATGGACATTTTAAAATATTTGTTTATTTCATGTGAAAATTTAATGAATAAGAAGTATATTTTAATATATTATAATAAGTGAAAAAAAATGGTTCATCCTACATAGAATGAATGATTGGAGAAATTTTGAAATGTATAATAGCAACTTGTTATATAAAAATTAATCTGAAAGTCCGCATTTGGAGATTTTTCATGTTATATAATAAATGTGGTTATTCTATATGTAGTAATGTCCACAGGAGATCACTTGTGATGTGTCTCCATCACCTACGCGGTGATGTCATCATCAATTATCGCTAAATATTAAATAATGATCGTTTCCCGCTGTCTGAGCGCTTTTTAATGTTTCAAACTTCGAGACAATTCGATGCATCGTGTGTCGTAAGAGGAGTGAGGATTTCGTAATACCTATCATTATAAATATTTTAATTTGTTTGTTTGTTACGTTTTATTTGAAAAATTATTAGATATTTTTCATATTATTTTCGCTTATAGCTTAGAAATATAAACTGTATATATTTATTCTATACTATTTCACGAATGTGGTTGAAAATTTTGTAAGCTTTAATTTAAATTATCTTTTATATATTTATAAAAACATGACAAAAGAAAAATAACCAAATGAATGTGTTTTGTAATGAATTAATAAAAAACTAACTGGATTCAGTTAGGTCGATTTTCCTTTCGGTATCGTAAAACAGACAATACATTTCCTCTGTATTGAAATCTTTAAATAATATAAACAGATGATTCAAACATGTGAACCGCGTTGTATACATGAGATTATTATTTATTATGTACAAATACAATACAATGTTATGTTAATATGGAGCGATTTTCACACCAAACATTATTAATAACTAATGAGATTTAAGACTAAGTCTTGTTTTGAGTCACTGAAGACATAAGCAACATAATATGACGGTTCTATTTTAAACCATTATGGAAACCAATATATTTTTAATATACTACGGGTGCTTTATTTTTGTAAGAACTACATACTTCCGACGTTTCGGTTACTTCTCAGCAACCGTGATCACGGACAGAGATGTGAATGTCTGTCAGTTGATCCTGTTATGTATTTATCATCTACCGCAATCGATTAAAGGACGAAATTCAATATAATACTTAACTATTACAATGATATGGGTTTTTTTTGTAGACTATTAGATTTTTTCCATCTAAATTTGGTTCTAAATATCTACACTCTATCCTTGACTAAACAAGACGGTACATAATATTTTTTATTGAACTTTTGTATTCCATGTAGGTTTTATTAAATATTATACCAAATAACCTTTGTCCTCAAACCTGTTGGTCACTTCGGATAATTTCATTGTAACTATAAATACATAATGAATACATTATCTTCAAAAACCTCGAACGTGTTGTGTTGAGCCTGTCGCGACATGAAAAATAAGTAATAAAGTATTAATTAGGAAGAAGGATGCACTTCGTCGAACGTACGATGAAATAAAAATGTACAAAGTAACCTTTATTATGTAAATTGCAATAACATTAATATTTTTATCGATCTGCCCGTCGGCTTAAACGCATATATGGTAGTAATTTATAAATACGAAACTTCCCACTGAGGATGTTCAGTATGCACTTAAGTAGGATGACTATGGACGGGGGAGTCGTAAATCGTAATGTATCGGCGCCAATTAACTTGGACGCTGTCGACGTTAAGATAATGCTTGAATTATGATACAACCAAAAAGAAAATTTAATACGATTAAGATATCAACGTACAGTCGCGTGGAAACTAGTTTGGTAGCGTAATGCAGTAGTCGAGACGGTAATGAGGTCGCACTTTGACCTCTTTCTGTATATGGAGTCACGTCACGACGCAAATATCACTTAATATACACAACAGCATCAATACCATTAATTGACATTAAAATACTATATATGTAAAGTCACCATGCCCCAAACGGAGAGTGCGGTGTCCAAATAAATATCTTGTATATATTTTTACTTCCTTGATAAACAGATAAAAGAAGTTATTTTAACATACAGACAGTACAAAACACTAACTGATAGTGTAGAAATACAGTTTGGTTTCAAAGCTTACAAAATGTAGTAAATCCAGTGTTATTAAACGTGATTCGTGATTTCACAGCGCGGTTTCCCGTTTGATGAGGAGGAAGGCAGCGGAGCGTGGAGCGAACTCGCGTCCCGGCATCCGGATATAGCGGCGCGCCTGAGACAGCGGCCGGCCACCTGGGCCAGGAAACGACGACCGTCGAGTCAGGACGGCATTGATGGTACGAAACTTAAATATAATTTGTATTCATTATTACTATACAGAAAATTATGTTAAAATCATTTGTCCTGCCTTTGTTCTTCAGTTTACTAACTCCCATAATAATTTAGACTGTTTTAATGCAATTTAACATGATCAATAACAGGCGTGTGTGATCTTACAGGTGTTGTAAAAAAACGTTTCGTTATTGCAGATACAGCCGACTTCGGTGGATTTGACAGATTCCCATTTGACGATATACCGCCAGAGTTTAGAGAACACTTCCCTTCACATTGGAACAGGAGATTTGGTCCCAGAGACGAGCAGTTTCAGCCAGAACCACAAACTCATCAGCCACAATCGCCATCGCAACAGACAGCGGCCACACAGACTGAACAAGACGTAGGATCTCCAACAGAGGAACAGGTTCCCTTGCCACAATACGGTTTAAGAAATACTGTCGATCTAGGACAGAAGAGTGCGACTGACCCCAGTGTAGTTGATGCAGACGAGAGGACTCAGAGGTCAATGTCAGCACCTCCCGACCATCGCACTGTGAATCAGAACAGCCACAAGATGAGCGGTCAGAATCAACAGGATCAACATCATCCACAGTCTGAGCAGTCTTCTAATGTCAGACACATACCAATATTTGTAGAGGGCAGAGATGAACCAGTAATAAATAAAAATGTAGATCATGGAACTCATTTCGCTGATACAAAGCCTACATACGTGCCTCCCCCACAGCCACATATCGATAGAGAAAACTATTTCGCAGATGATGGGCCCGTAGGGTTCCCATTCGCAAAGAGCTTTGAGAGACCATTCTTTAGACAATCAGCTCAACCGTTCTCAAAACAGAAGATGTACCCTCAGTCTGCATTCGCTCGCGGCGCCTCACCTCAGAGATCCCAGTCACCGAAGCCACAGAATTATCAGGAGCAGACTTCACCCAAAGCTGAAACTCCGTCCAGGCAACAACAGAAACCATCTCCCCAACAGAGGCAGGCTCCTCAACAGAAGGCGACACCGCCTCAGCAACGCGCCACTTCACCGCAGGCTCCCCCTCCCTGTAACCAGAATCAACCTCCTCCCCAGTGCAACCAAACACCACCACCTCCCCCACAAGCTCCTCCAGCCAATGACCCCATTTCCCAGATTCTCAGTATTCAGACTGACGTCCTGAACCTAATGACAGAAGTCGAAAACTTTAAAGGGGCCAAAAACGACAAACAATACCTATTCCTAGATGAGATGTTAACAAGGAACCTAATCAAATTAGATAATATAGAAACAGAAGGAAAAGAAAACATAAGGCTGGCTAGAAAAGAGGCGATCAAATGTATACAGAAATGCATAGCTGTCCTCGAAGCGAAGGCCGAGAGCAATGCTGCCGCTGCTAAAGCTGCCAACCAAGCTCAAGATGTTGAAATGAATAATCCTGAAAAACCAAATGTTCAAAATGGTGATGTCGAAATGAAAGAAACAACCAAAGAAGAAGCAGTAGCAGAGCCTCAACCAGAACCACCAACACCTGCTCCGGAGGCACAAGTACAAAACGAGGAAGAGATTAAAATAGAACAAAAACCTTCAGAGGAAAAGAAAGAAGAAGTGCAACCTGAGAAGGTAAAGGAACCTGAGGAACAACCACAAGCAGCCGACACGCGACCCGAAGAACCTAAAGAACAAGACACAAAGCAACCAGAACCAGTACCCACTGAAAACGTGAAGAAAACCACCCCTAAGAAAACTGTAAAGAAACGCGATAAAAGTAAAGAGAACAAGGAAAAGAAAAACGAAGAAGTCCTAGAACAGAAAAAAGATGCGGAAAGTGAAAAGGAAAAGGAAGAAAAACAGACCGAGGAAATAAAAGAAAACGTTGAAAATATAGAAAAGGACGCTAAAGAAAATGTTGTCAAAAGTGATGACAACAAAGAGAACGTAGAAACGATGCAAATTGACTCCAAGGGTGATTCAGAAAAGGCTAATTCTCAAGAAATGGAAGTGGACGCTGTCGCTAGTCAATAAAATATAGTTTGCATTAGTGAATTGTTTGTAGATACACGGTTAGCGCCGCACTGGCCCGCACCGGGCTGTCATGTTCTTTGTGCCTTGTGCTATTTAACACTGGTGTTGCCACATATATTATTTATGTTTGTACATTTTGTTTTTTTTTTAATAAAACAATGCATTAGGTATGCTGATTTCGTCCTCTAGTATTTACACCGTTCTCCCATAACTTTAAATCCAAATATTTAATTAGTTTATTGTTTATCGTTACTGATAACAGTTCTCTTAATAAACTATATGAATCTACGAACTGATTTTTTTTATTTTGACATTATTTTTTTATTATATTTCATAATGGGAATTACAAAAAGTATTAAATTATTTCAGTGTTTATTTAATATACAAATAATACATTTTTTGAATACATGTAATTGGTTTTATATAACATTTTGACTATAAATAATTAATAGTGATTATTATAGCACTGCCATTTATGATTTGATATAAATTCACAGCCGAATCTAGTGCAGATAAATGAGCTTAAATAACATTTTAATTGTAGTAATGGAATTGACAGTAAATCAACGAAGCTTATAATGTATTGAGTAAATAAATATATAGATGATCGTTTATTCATTCATTCCCATTCCTTCACAACCCGGTCCCAGTCCTCGTCAGGGATGAATGGTTTATCTATACAAGTGATCATGTATTCTCCACAGTACAGACACTCACTGGCTACTATGTCATCAATTTCGTTCTTCAACACTTCTCTCAGCGGGAGTCCACTAGATGTCACTGTTGATAGTTCTATGTTAGATAACAGCGACAGCTGTTTCTGAAGATCCGTCAGTTTATTGCGACGTGCGGGCGCTGGAAAACAATAATACTCTCTAAAGATTTTGTTTTGGAATGATAGTATCATAGAAATCCTTGTATGATGTCGACCAAAAGGCTTATATCGATGGGTCTTATGTATGGGTCAATGTAGCAATTTAGTCATTTTTTTTTTTTTTTTTTTATTTGAACGGCACATCGACAGTACATACATTAAGCACTTAAAACTAAACATTTAAAACTAAATACTAACTGATGTATGTACCAATTATGGATGTACACAGCATTGTTAAAAATTACTGTCTAGCTTACAAAAATATTATAAAAAAAACAAGTTAACAAAAGAAATAACAAAAAAGCCATTCTCATTTTTTTGCTTTGAACACTTCATAATACTGGTTTCTACAACATCCATTTAAAAAATTGTATTTGTTTGTGGAAGGACTTAGTTTTACTGCAGTAAAAAGACATAAGCAACACACTTTTTAAAGTATAATTGCTTATATACATTATTTCAAAAAAAAAACTACCTAGTAGGTTTACAAAAAAGTTTCTCAAGCTTAAATGACGTACATAATTGTCATAGTTGCTATGCCAAGTTTCAAAAGCATCAGTTGTCGCATGTACAAGATACATTGAAATCAAACTTAAAACGCCTCTACTGAAAAATTGTCATATGCACATTGGGCTTTATACATAGGAGCCATCGATATATAGATGTACTAGCTTTCCGCCTGCAGTTTCGCCGGCGTGGAGTTCGGTTATATCGCGTTTCCAAAACAACCTTTCAAAAGTCTTGGATAAAAACTATCCTATGTTCTTTCTCAAGGTCAACTCTATATCTGTACCAAATTTCATTAAAATCAGTTCAGTGGTTTAGGCGTGAAAGCGTAACAGACAGAGTTACTTTCGCATTTATAATATTAATAGGGATAATTGCATTAAACTCTTAACCAATGTATATAAGACTATCGAAGTTGAGTTTCCTCACCCAGCACCGGTAATATCTCTGTCCGGAGACAGTCGCTGTGGAAGCGATGACTGCAAGGGAATAAGTAGAAGGGACGCAGGAGTAGCGCTAGGGAACACACGCAACAAGTATCTGATGAACAGACCAAAGCGCTCCGACCACGGAACGACTGGATCTCACTACGGACCTGGTTATAACATATACAACGTGTAACGTAATTAACGCACACCCTCAAATACCCCAATGCGTATATAATGATATAAAAGCAATGCATACACCAAATATTATTTATATGCGCGTTTGAATTTTTTATTTGTGAAATTAGTTATCCCAATTTCGTGCAAATAATATGGTCCGCTATTCAGCGACACTCTGTACTCGCCGCGCCCGCGCCCCTCTCTCCGAGTGCCGTCCGACAATAATAAGAAGTAGGTAATAATAAGTACACGAAATAACTACATACATTATGATTTTTCTTTCCATCACACTTTTCAAGCTTTAGATTGTTGACATTGAATTTTCTTTTTAATGTGAAGCCAATATTTTATAATTACTGATTTGTTAAATTAAATTTGTAAATAAGAATTATTAAACAGCTGATAACGCGTGATTTGAATAGACACCACAATACCTACGACAAAGTTAAACACAGTCGGCCTGTTTAAATGGTGTGTATCAAAATATTTACAATAATTTAAAGATCATAAACAAACTTACAGTTTAATTTGCACTCGCACAGCGTTGTCGTTTTAAAACATTTTCAAAATGTCCACCGCCTTGTTTAATACACTTTAATGACCGTTTTCGCAATTGTGGTTTTATTTTAGATAATACTGCAATGTCACTTTTCACTTTTACAAAAGCGGTTATTATCTTATTTTTTACTTTTACTTGTTATCTCTGTGTTATAAACTAGCGATTTAATTCGCCCCCACAAAAAAAATTCGAGTCGCGTCAAATCAGCTGATCTAGGAGGTCAATGGACACGTGCGTAGGTATTTGATGTATTGAATGTTAGTGTACCGAAACGACACAGCGAAATGCGCGACTAAGATTTTATTTGCACTTTACACTTGACCTCTTTTCGATAAGGTGGACGCGGCGTAACTAACCCAAAACACATTTTGTTGACTTCGATGTTTAGTTATTATTACTCTGATTCCCGGAATTATGCCTGCCGTCTCGCTCTATTGTAATGTTATTAAGCCGAAGAAAGAACGAGAAAGTAATAATTTTTGTATTACGCGGCTTTCTTTTATGCACTGTAGTGACCTTGCTGTGTGCCGGTTGTCGCTATGGTGTTGCGTGCGTAGTTATTATTAAATACTATGTATTTTAGCCTTGAAATAAGTATCAGTTTTCTTTAATTGAATGATGATTACTAATTAAATATTTCATTTTAAAAATCTTAATACCCTGACTTACGATCCATTTTCGTTTCCATTAATTTTCGTTTCTATGAAGTGTTTAGATAACTGTGTGTAGGGTGACTATAATTTACTTAGTTCTATCTAAATTTGAGAAAAAAAATTACCTACATAAAAAACTATCAAAATCGATCCAGTATCCGATTCTGATCAAACTACTACAAAAATTTATGTTAGTCTATATTCCGTCAAAACAATTGGAATTACAAAGAAAAATTATTTAAAGCATTTATTTTAGTAAATTTATATATATTTCATCAGCACTAAAAATAGACATGGTATCAATATGTCATGCCATGATTATAATAAGTCGTTTTAATTTTATTATAAATTCTGCACAACGAATAAAATAACTACATGAACTGCTACAAGATAAATGAATATACGCTCGCAATACTTACATACTCAGCTGATTTCGTGGCGTCCTCCATTTCTGCTTTGAGTTCTTCAATCTGATTATTATATTCCTAAAATAAAGATGTAAATTATTATTTCTTGAATATATAAAATACAGTTTAATAAAAATCTCACCTGTAGGGACTGACAGATGGGTTCCCTGAAATGATCAATAGTAATGACGTCACTAAAGAAAGGTAAAATATCTTCTATTTTGATGAGAGGACATTCTTCTAGAAGACTCATGGCGACCTTGATGTCTTGGTTCTTTGTGATAACGTGTTCCGCTGTAAAGGAACGGGTGACGTCTTAAAAATATAGTTTGACAATGTTTAGGAAAAGTATCAAGTGATTCAAAAAAAAATTTTCGGAAATACAGATGAGTACTTCGGAATTTGGTCTAGAGAAAAATATAGAAATGTGTAAATAGATATGGTATCCAATAGGCTGGGAAATCTATAGCCAGTGTCACGTGGCTTCATGCATAAAGAAAAACAAATGAACTGCCTTGATACAGCGGAAACTAACTTAACTCTAGGATAAATTATGTTCAACACGTTATCATCTAAGCTCCACTACCTTAAAGTTTTATTAAATTACCTTAAGGCTTAAGCTCACTCATAAAGTGAAAGTGCTCCTACTATCCATACATTTCAAAATCTTTTATATTATTAATATATCTGTATATATTAAGTAATTCTCTAATATCTCACCGACTCCAAGCCACAGTCTCCTCTGTAGTGTCACATCATCAGGCATGTCAGCCACAGTCTTAGCCAACTCCGTATCTACTTGTAGCGCTAGTTCAGCCGCTGACTCCCAAAGGCCGAGCAACGCTGACAGCTTCACGCACGCTTCAGTCAAGTTCTTCTCTCTACAGAGTCTGGGGATATAAAAATAGTTAATTAATGACATAATATATTAAAAGTACTTTAATTATTACTATTAACATATATTACATAATCCATTTAAATAAAACTAATAGTTTCGGATTTTATCATTTTTGCCGACGTTTCGGTTACATACTCCCGACGTTTTGATTACTTTGCAGCAACCGTGATCACGGGAAGAATATATGAAAATGTCGTTTTAAAATAATAAAAGGCGTGTAGTATATAAACGATATTAGCTTCATTTATATTGAGTTTTAGATCTCAATACTTTTATCTACAAAATCTTTCTAAAACTTACCGTAATGCATAATGTACGTCATAGTTCACCATCGACAACTCCTGTCCTTGACGTGACAAGTACCTCATAAGAGCCGGTACATCGTGTTCCGCGTACAGCGTCAACAAATAGTTATGAATCGCACGATCTTTGACATTGTAGTTCTGCAGCATGAAGGTCAAGTATCTAATGATTTCAGACACGTGAGCTTCATCATTTTCGCAAGAAAGGAAGGCCGGTAACAGTTTTGAGGAACTTAAAATCGGTCCGAGTGATATCAAAGCGTTGACGGTTTCTCTCGGTATTTCCTCCATTAACGCCGGAGCGAACTGATAGAATAGATCGGGTTTCTTCAAATGCTGCAGCATATTTAAAGCCTGTATGTAAGACTTCTCGTAAATATTTTGCGCCACGACGTTCTCGTGGTCCTCATTGATGATAGTCAATTTTATGAGGTTCTGTTTATCACCGTGTGACGACATCAGATCATAAATGACGGTTTTAATGTGTTGCATACATTTTGTGACCTTGGGTTGGAGGAGGAAGATCTCGAAATTGCTTTGAATCTGATGATATTCGTTGGAATCGGCTTTCCCAGTACGACGGAGGGAGCCGAGTTGTGAGAGAAACAACTCCGTCATCCAAATGACTATCATCGATATTAGAGTTTTATCGTCATCCAAAGTGTCCAATCTTTTGCTGAGATACACCTTCAGTGAGTTAACCTGATCGCATTCCAAGAACTTGAGGCAAACAGTCTCGAAGCTGCTCTGTGTCTCCGCGTATATTTCAGCGCTTTTATCGTAATCGCCTTTCTTGAACAACAATTCTGCCTGTTTTACGTTTATTATATCTATATAGGCGGGATTATTCTGACAGTATTGTTTTGCCAGGTCGAATTGTTCCTTATCAGAGTATATCCTCCATACGTTTCTTTCTTCTCTTTCTACTTTATATCTAAAAACAGTTTTATCTGTCACGGTCCAAATTGTTTTTCCGATGGGATCTTTCACTATATTCTTCAATTTCCCATGTACTTCTGAATATCTGTCTTCGTAGACCAGTTTTTGGTTTAACAGCGACACCGCTTTTACTCTATCAGAATACATGAGAAGGACATGAAACTCTGTAAGAACAAACGAGAGCGGTGTTGCTTCTTTGGTGTCATTTTTCTCACTTTTATCAGAGTAAGTAATGAGTTCGCCTTGTGTGAACAGTGAGTTGGAGTTCTGTTGAGAAGTAGGATCTAGCTGCAAAGATACAATCATGTAACAAATTATATTAAATTTTACATTATATTTTTAGTTGAACATATTAATTTTACCTGCCCATAAAATATACCAGGTTCTGTCAGCCAGGCAAATGTCTTAGGAGTATTTGTTTTATCGAAAAAGAACTGCAATTTGGAGTATTTGAGTGTTGATGGTATTTCATGGAAGCCTGTTTCTAGAGTTGTTAGATAAGAGTGAAATATTGATTGTAGGAATGGTTTCTCATCAGAAGCCATAGCATGTCCGATGAATTGGTACAGCCTTTTGGGTGTTGTGACAAATATGAAGAATTTGGTTGTGTTGTTCACTCTATGGAACTGGATACCAGTAATGGGTGTGTCGGTACCCTTACCGATATCAAAAATCTGAAAACAATTATATATATAAAAAACAAACAATAGAAATATTATATTCCAAATCTTGCTTGATTTTTCTACTTAAACTATTTAACCATTTGGCTGAGACTAACTAATGTATTTTTTTATCAATCATAAATTATGAAGAATTATCTCAGAACATGTCTTAAGTCCAACAATACTGATGAGTGAAAAACGATTTGATACAAAGCTTTCTACTCACGATTAAAACTTTTCTTATTATGTTTTATATGTATGTTATTTGTTGGTGAATGAATCAAATGATTTTTAGTACAATTTTGATAATTTCAACTGCTTTAATGAGATCCAGCATATAAAAAAGCATAAATATCTGTTTCTAATAGCAATAAAAAGCTTTTTACTGTAAATTGAACTATTTATACCAAACCCTCTATCTCCTTGCCCCCATACAGAGGCAAATAATTAGGCAGCTGGATGAAGTAAAAAATTATGTTTATTAAAAAAGGACATTTAATATCACTAGTAGTTTTAATATGATGGATATTGTAATCTGTACTTTATTTATTTCTCTAATGAATATTAACTTCTCCATATATATGTATTGGCTCACCTGTCTCCAATACTGTTGACTGGCGGTGAACATTTTATCGCTATCTGTTTCTAGTTCTGTCTCGATAATGTGTCCTTGTGATGTCCCGAGTAGTATGGGTCCCGTTGTTGAAGTTGAAGTATTCTCATAATTCCAACCAACCTCAGTCACTTCGTAATTCCTAGACTTTGCAACCGTTTTCAATTTATTACTCTTTCGGTGAAGGTACACCAGTTCTGGATTGCCATCTTTGTTTCTAGCAGCAAAAGCTAATAGCAGATGATAGCCCAGTGGATCCAGAAAGATTGCAGTAAGTTTGGAGTTGGGTTGAACATATTTCGAATAATTTATTTCTGAAAATTATTTGTTTAATTGTTATTGAAATATGATTAACTTTACTACCAAAATTTTCTTTTTACTTACAACATAGACTTTGACATGAGACTAATAATTTAAATATAACTAAAATTTTGTGATTACTATGCATACAATATTATCTTTTGACACTATGTACTGCTGACACTTCAATTACTTTACAGCAACCGTGATTACAGTGAAGTACGTAGTAATCCGAAAATATTAGTTTCATTTCAATGAATACTCTCGAAAGTCTTAGATCTCATTATAAGACTAATAATTACATATGATCAGTTTACCTTCATTTTCATCAGGCATTTTAACATCTAGTCTAAATAACATTCCATTTGCCATAGCTAGAACTAGATAATCACTAGAAACAGCGACGTGGGTGATTAAATCTGATGGCGTGAAATTCATTTGTCTCTTTGAAAACATGGGCTTGTTATCATCCAGTTGGATATTGATGTAACCTGAAGAAGTCATCTGTTCTGAAGCAGGAACCAGGCGCTGCGACACCTGAGACGCTTGCTCATATTGATCAAAAATTGAAGTCATCTTTGAATTGGTATATACACCTCAGAATACAAGCACAATTATTTAATCAATTGTTTATACGTAGGTAGTTTCATTTACTCTTTTTTAATTATTATGTGCTCTTCAAAAGCAGCCATGCCTCTATTGTTCTGGTAATATGAACAAATAACAATCTTTTATTATGTTTTAAAATAAGTAATTAGGTGTATACTCTCAGAATAATGACACTCATTTTGACATTGACATTTATGAATGATATAAAAATCTTATTTTCCGTTTATCAATTCTAAATAATGTATGTTGAAATTGTTATTTTCAATTTATAACACTACAAGTAATGAATCCTTCTTTTTTATTTTCACATGTTTTCATAATTATTGTATATTTCCACTTTCAAAATGAATCTAGTACATTTTTGGTGCAACCGTACTGTTTCATTTCATAGTAAGCATGTAATGTCAAATGTTTGATTTATCGGTATCAAACCATTGAGTATTGTTGTTTATTTGCGATAAGTCATAAATGATAAACTACTATCTCTGTCAATTTCGGATCTCAGTATTCACTAGGCATTAGTTCGATGTGGGTTACTGAAAACGGAATATATTATATGTAAATTATTTATTGAATGAAGGTAGAATTTATTTGATAGAAGTTGTTTAATTAATTTATTTTGACAAATGATTTAAGAACCTTAGTACATGTTTAGCCTAAGAGAAATAAAGTTTTACTGATAAAGTTTTAAGTATTTTAACTGACGCTATATTTTTATCCAAAAACGTATTAAATATATGACCTTGTACAATATCATTGTTATCAAGTTTTGATGTAATACTGATGGTAAATTCGTACGTGACAATTGTTGAATAATTCATAAATAAGTATCTACGTAAAGAAAATGGTTGCGGGTGCAATTTTAAAAACAACAAAATTAAACTGTGAGTATAATAAACATTTTATATATCATTTACATGGAATATATAAAATTATTATAGAATAACTAGTTTTGGAAAGGTGTATATACTTATTTTTATCAGGTATGGTAAATAATATCTATAAATATTTTAAGAACTTTTTTTGTGGAACACATTAACTTTAATGACTTATTTTAATTTTGTCTATCTTAATGTAAAGAAATTATCATGAGTTTTAATGTTTTTGTTATGAAACATTGAGATTTGTATTGTTATAAGACAAAAATATATGTTTTTTAAATTTTTATCTTAATCAAATTTTAGTCAGTAGTGACTTGACAGATTTTTATATTGATAACAGTATTATTGATAAGAGTATTTCTAAATTTTATTAGAGAAATCAAAGAAAACTAAATATTCAAACAGAGGTATTTCTAAAACAAAATTTAAGACTTGATATTTTTTCATTATTCATAAATACTTCTGTTTTAATCCTTGATCTAGGTTTGCTTTTCAGAGTGTGAAATAATGAAAAATATTTAGAGACAAATGTGATCACTATTATGTTTATATTTTAGCCAATTTGCTGCAATGTGTGAAATTTGTTGCACAAAGCCGCAGTTTTACAACTCAGCTGACAGAACAACAACTTGAAATACAAGAACTGACAAGGAATTTCAGTGAAAATAAACTAAAACCCAGAGCTGCAAAATTAGACTCTGAGGGTCGCTTTCCATTTAGTGAGGTGAGGAATAATGTATTACATCTTATTTACTTATATATGTATATAAAAGAACTCTTCATAGAATAAATTTCATATTAAATTTTCATACAGAAATTTTTTTTTTGTCATCAGTCTAACTTTGAGTCAGTAAACAAGGAATAAATCAATTCATTTGATACTGCTGACATTTTAAAGGCAATTTTGCTGTAACTATGTTTTAAATGGTTCATAAAATTATATCAAACATTTGTAATTCTGTTTTCAAGAACTAAATATCTTTCACAGAGTATTAAATCCTTATCGGACATATTTATCTTGAGTATCAAACAATAAACCCATACAGCCGGCATAAAGAAGTTTTATAGGCCTCTATTAACAACATACATTAAAATCTAAAAAGAGGTTTTATGTACACTATTCAATAGAAAACAAATATATTTATTAAAAAAATTAAATAAAATTTGTAATTCAAATTTTTATCTGCTCCTGGTATTGTACATTTGCTTTGTTTAATAAAAGAATAATAAATATCTCTTATCAGTTGTGTTAACTTATACAAATAGTTTCTAAATTATTAATTTAATTTCCACCCAACAAATACATCTGGTACTTGGGTAATCTCAGTGTACATTTAGTTTGACCTACAATATTGTTCCTAATACCATACAGATTACATATTTATTCTCATTTACAAATTACACTGGCATGAGACGCTTGATTGAGTAATCAAAGACCTAAAACCCCTTTTTTATTTTGGAAAATAACCGATCTTTGCTCTGATAGTTAGACTGATAGTTACCAAAACTATATGAAAATCACATCCAGAAAACATAGGCTTTCAAATAAGGAAAACCAAATCGAAATCTGTTAATCTGCTTGAGAGCTGAAATGCCTCCATATCTATTTGTGTTTATATCTGCCGTAGATATTGACATCAAACTTATAATACCCCTTTTTTGAGTATTGGATAAAAATAACTTATCTTACCATACATTAATGTTGATTATAAATATCTACTTCATGTGTCTTTACGCGACATAATAATGTAAAACATTACATCGACAATATAGCTAATGGTCGTTTATAAGTAACATTACAGCTCATTTACATAATAATTTAGCATATTTTATGTAAAATTGAGTTAGAAAAACTTATTTATCGTATCAGTTGAATATTTGTAATGGGTTTTAGATAAAATCCCTTACAAATCTGGGTTTGATGGGAGCATGTGTCGAACAAAGCTATGGTGGTCTTGATTTGGACTACCTATCTTTGGCAATAGCCGTCGAGGAGATCTCCCGTGGATGTGCCAGTACTGGAATGATACTCTCCATACACAACTTCCTCTACGCAAACTTGGTTAACGAGAAGGGCACTCCCGAACAGAAGGAGAGATTTCTGTGCGATTTCACGAAGGGCTCGCTTGGATGTTTCGCTTTGAGTGAACCCAGTAAGTTTATAAAAATAGAATAATGTACATAGTTATTTCTATTGTTTTGTTTTTAAAAATAAAAAGTGATTAGAATTCTAATAAAAAATATAGACCGAACAATTCGTCAGGATTCAAACCCATAACTTCTGCAACGTCACGTTCCACTTGCTTTTTCAACTAAGCTATCGTGACCTGCCTCGAATCGGCGATCAAATCTTCGTATATACTATGTAATGTAAACTTTTTATTAAGATGCGGGCAGCGACGTCGCTAATATAAAGACGAGAGCACGCAAGGATGGTGACTATTGGATATTGAATGGTAAGAAGAGCTGGGTGTCCACGGCTGTGGAGGGATCAGCGGCTGCCGTCTTCGCGACCTTTGACCCTGAACTACGACATAAAGGATTGGCCTGTGAGTTTATCTTTATATACAGGGTGGCCTAGTGGTTAAAAGGCCAGCCTCTCATGTACGAGGGCACGGGTTCGATCCTGGCCCGGTGTGATTTTTCCGAGTCATATGTACTTTCTAAGAGTATTTAGACATAACTGATTAATGCATTCCCAAAAAGGGTTGATGTCAGGCAGGCGGCCGGTCGTAAAAACAATTAGCCAAAACTGTTCACAACATGTAAAGCAGACCCTGGCTAAAGCTGGGAAATTGCCAGGTGGAAGAACAAGGGTTTTGCTATATATAAGGTTATACATGGTGTTCAAAAATCATATGAATGATCCATTTTTTTTTATTGATGGTTATTTTTTGATTTCAGGTTTCCTAGTACCTTTGGACGCTGAGGGAGTATTCAGAGGCAAGAAAGAGCCTTTGATGGGCGTCAGGTGGGATTATTTATGTATTTATTAATTAGCTAGTAACCAAAGAAACTAAATAGCGTAATTTTCTTTAGTAAGCCAATATTCGTTTATGTATGATCTTTGAATAGTATTGAAGATTTAAATCAGTATCCTTGTCACAAAGATCCATCGTTAAACTGAGCGTCTCCAATAGATCATTTTATAAATCTTTCCGTGTGATAGTTTTTGGCAAACTTGTGATTTCATTATAGTACAATTTTCTTGAAGTTCGAAACGAATGGCTACAGTTTCTCACCACTTCAATGATTACTTCAATGACACTCGTGTTTTGGTAACAGTTTTTGAAGATTTACGAATGACAAATTGGGAATGATCGTATGTAGTATATAGTATACAGTATATAGTATGTAGTATACTATGACAAGTGGTAAAAGTACCGAAGGTCATTTATCAGGGCGGTGACAGCGTGTGACCTCATGCTGGAGGAAGTCCGCCTGCCCAGTTCGTGTCTGTTGGGGAGGGAGGGGGAGGGGTTCAAGATAGCCATGGAACAGTTAGACCAAGGCAGGATAGGAATCGCCGCGCACGCGGTCGGTGAGTTACTATGAGTTATTGGCATGAGGGTAATACTCATAGCGATGGTAAATTTTGTATAATAACGATGAAATTTTAATTGATGAACATATGTAGATATTATATGTAATATGTGATGAATAAAAAGTATGTTTCTTTAGAATGAATTTGGTAATTTTTTTGCTATATTAACTTCTTTATTGGGTCCATAGATAAGTTATTATAACTCTTGAGTATGCTTATTAGTTAACACTATTTGTTTATTGTAAGACACCATCGAGACACTGATTTTCAAAACGAGTTCATGAAATATTTCAAAGGCCCAAATAATTTAAACGGGGTTTATTTTATTATATATATTAATTATTATGTATGTTCCATGTTTCAGGCATTGCCCAGTCAGCTTTAGATACAGCTATATCGTATGCCAAGGAAAGACACGCCTTTGGTAAACATTTAACAAGACTGCCATCTGTTAAGGTACAAATATTACACACATACAAATATTATTTGGAATAGAATTTTATTATTACACTAGCTATTGTCTGTGACTTTGGTTGAGATTTTCTTGCTTTTAAGTACATTTTCCATGTTTTGAGAACGTTCCTCACTTAAAATTCTAATTATAATTTAATATTGTTATCAAGTAAGTCACCATAACGTTCAACTTGAACTTTTTAAAGTAAAAGTTTTTGCATATATGAATTCTAAAATTGAGAGAATTTCTAAACGTAACCTATTTTTATCTGACATTCAGTTTTACCAAAAACAAATTGTCAAACTTACATTATCACAAATTAAATACATAATTTCTTCAACACGATAACGAAATTAATAAGTCGTCCAAGAAATGAAGCAAAATATTTCACAATTCCATTGCGAATAAAGCCTGATAAATATACAGGCTGACTGGTGAATTACTATCGATACTTGAGGACGTGATATTTGACGATCATATATGACAAAATAAAAATTAATATAACATAAATATTAATAAACTTCTAAGTAAAGTTTACCAAAAGTTATGTAATTAATTACGCATCGTGTGAAAACCCTACAGATTAGGTATACACTCACACAAATTCGCGTGCGGCGGCGTAGTGTTGTATCAGCACGCCGCCGCACGCGTCCACACTTGGAACACTTGGAACGTGTCAACACTTTATTTATTTATACGGAAATTTTGACAAAAATTAAGTGCCTATTTTTTTACATAATTCGAATGAGAATCATGTACCGATTATTCTCCTTAAATGTTGATAGTAATTCACCAGTCACCCTGTATATTGGAGTCGTTTCTGAAATTTATATTACACTCGAGTCGCGTTCGTCACGCCATCTCTATTACGTGTCAATTGATCACGCAACGCTACCGAGTACCGCCGTTCCTTGTAATCTGTCACGCGAGTCATTGTCAACTGCGCGATTACAAAATGTTGCATTTCATATACATTTAAGATGTTTTTGATGCATTGAATTATGCAATCTTCGTGTCCAAGTACGTTTGATCTATCTTTTAAAGCTATACCTACTCTTTTACATTATAGCTATTTCACGTTTTTGTGTTATTAAATATTAAGTTATTCGGATATATCGTATATTTTTAAATACATTACCTTAATAAAAACAAAGTTGTCTAAAACATTATATATACGATAGGCAAAATCTGACATAAAAACAGATAAATTTCGTTAAACATTTGTAATAAATTTTATTAGCTAATAATAATTTTAAGTTTTTTGAAGTAAAACTTCATTACGCACACTTGACTTGGGAGTAAGCTGGTTTATTCGTGACGAAAGTGTTAAAAAATGTAATCGGTCGAGGAATGTAGAAAATTAGATTTTTTTTTTCAATCATATTCTGCTTACCCTGCCTCAATTCTCTGTGCACATACATATATATACATACTAGAAGACCCGGCGAAATTCGTATCGCCCTATAATCAAGAAATACCTGTTACGTTTTTATAAATTTTATAAATTTAGGTTAACCTTAGCCTCAGAAACACGTGTTGGTTATGCTATTATTAAATAGTCGCTCATATATAACATTTGTATTTTTAACATAGCGCCATGTTTTGAATACTTAACTCAGTCAACAGATAATTGTAATAATGACAAATAAATTTTCTTTAATAGACAAATAATTTGTAATAAAATAACATTGTGACTATAAATTGAGATGTAAGCTATTCTATCTTTCAAGTTGGATCAAAATGCACAAGGAATGCAAATCAAATTTAAAATCGGTTTAGTAGTTTCGGAGTCCATCGCGGACAAACACGTGACACGAAATTTTTATATATATAAAGATATGTATAAGCATATGCATATACATATTACAAATAGGTGGAGTAAAAGAAGTTTTACTTCGGTCGTGTGATCTAAACTCTAAAGGCGCATTTTCACTGGTCGATAACTCGGTCGATTTAAGGTGTGCGGGGAATACCCGCATTCGGGATAACGACCAATGAAACTAGTCTGTCGATAACTCGGTCGATACAAAGCATGCGGTGACTCGCCTCCGTCATCAATATTTATATCACTAACGCTGTTTATTTACGCAACGTGGGAGCAAAATGTCTTAACAGTTTTCGGATTCACAAATGCTAAAACTCGTAGAGATCTATCGAGACTACGAATGTTTGTGGAACGTAACGAGTGCTTTGTATAAAAATCATGACGCAAGACAAAGTGCGTACAAACAAATTGCGGAAAAGTTAAACATTTGTGGCATCTCAGACAAAGATATACCAAAAAAAATTAAAAATTTAAGGTCATCGTACTATCAAGAATTAAAAAAAATTGAAAAGAGCACTCGATCTGGAAGCGAACGAGATTCTGTTTATAAACCGAGGGTGTCATGGTTTTCAATTGCCGATGGATTTTTAAGAGCATTTAAAAATAAAGAAAAGACATTTTCAAATGTAAGTATACAAACTTTATTTATGTTACTATAGACAGTCCTAATTAAGTAGGTTATTTAATATGTATTTTTAAGAAATATAATATTATATAAAATATCACTATCTTTTTATATTTTATTATTTAGACATTTTTTGGAGTAACACGAGACAATCTAATACACTTCTCATAAAAAAAACACCTCGCGAGTTTGTTTTTTAAAGATTATTGAAAAAATGTGTGTTTAGGTTAGTAGTGATACCTATGAGGTGTTCAATTAAAAATGTTAATGAATTGATGATCCAATTGAAATATTTTTTTTTATATAGGTACTTCATGTTTTATTATCATAAGTTAAATAAAAATCGAAATGTTTCGTTTTTTTCATGAGAAGTGTATTATTAAAGAAACAAGTGCCGCGGGGCATAGTGGGTTCTGCCGCGGCGCTGTCCCTAGTGCAGTCTACCCTCAAATTGTTCCGGGATGTTAGTGAATAAATCTTGTTTGCCACGGCACTGCACCTTCAGTACTGAAGTAATCAGCGAATCTATCCCGAATTGTTGTCCCATTTTCAGTTAAGGTATTATCTTCTCCCATGTTCTCGAAGTTTCGAAGAGGTACTTGTCTCCAGGAGCCATTAATTGTTATACCAGTAGAGATATCTTCATAATCCGCAAGTCCAGGTTCAAGATAATTAGAATCATTTTTTCTTAGCCAATTATGAAGCGCGCAACATGTCCTTGTTATTTTTATGGTATTCTTGACGTTGTTGGCTATTGGTTTTTCAAAAATTCGAAATCGGCTTGCCAATATACCGAACGCATTTTCTACAATTCGCCGAGCCCTTGAAAGACGGTAATTAAAAATTTTTTGCCGTGTCGTTAGATTATTTCCCGGGTATGGTTTCATTATATTATTTTGAAGCGGGAATGCAGCATCCGCAACAATAATACTTTCTGCTGGAATATTCAGACTACCGTCATCAATTGCTCGTTTTAAAGAACAATTACTAAAAACTCCGCCGTCAGAATATCTGCCCTTTGCTCCAATATCAATATAAGTGAATGAATAATCATCATCGACACAAGCTAGTAAAACAATGCTAAAAGTTTTTTTATAATTATAGAACTCAGATCCACTACAGGCTGGAGCTCGCAAGTTTATATGTTTACCATCAATTGCCCCAATACATCCAGGAAAATTCCACTTTAACTGAAATCCAGTTTTTATATCCATCCATTTTTGTTCTGTGTTTGGGACCTGAAAAAAGAACATATAATCATGAATATTTTTTATTTACAGATCGATGAAAATTCGGAAATAGCTATTGATACTGTTGACTTCGAAAATAATACTACGGCATTAGAAGAGAATGATAGAGAAGAAAACTCAAATGCTGCGGATGAAATTATTGAAAATCGAGTTCAAGAAGTAACCGAAACATCTTCATCTACATTCACTGTGTCATCCAAACTGGCAACGAAGAAAAGGGGCAACGAGGTATATGAAGACATTGAAAAAATAAATAAAATTGCCGAGAATGTAATTAAAAATACAACATCGTTACTAGAAAATAAAGAAGATGAATTCGACATTTTTGGGAGATATATAGCCTCGACTTTACGTACATTGCCAGGCGAGTTTTCAATTGTTGCAAAAACAAATATTCAAAAGGCTTTATCGGAAATTCAATTAAAAGCATTGAGACAGCAAACCCAATCTTCGTTGTCCTCGACGTCCAATATCTATGATCCAGAAAATCCAGGATATTTAAGTTCCGCATCTGTGTCTAATTTATCTAATTATGAAGACGATTTCAACAACATCAGTTTCACAAACATATGAAGCAATTTTATATATTATTTATAATTATGCAACATCTATTTGCCTGGTAAGGCATTTTTATTTCATTTAATTATTTGATATTGATTAAATGATTACTACACTCGCGGACACCAAAATCGAACCACTTTGTAATCCACCAGACATTGAAATTTGAAACTAATAACAATAAAGAAATATTTTGTTAGTCAATATTTAGAGATGGTTGTACACAATATTCGTTCATCGGAGAAAAACGATACATTTTTAGGGTGGTACGCTTTAGGTGACCGGAAGTGTATTCTGCTCAATTAAAACTTCTTAACGTACAAATTTGTAAGAATATTGCAAAATTTAAATAAACATTTACTTTATAATCTTAATATTATTTACTATTTTTTTATTTATATGTACTTACTTTTATATAATCTGCCAGTGCATCATAGAGAGCGTCACACACTTCTGGTATAAAACTACTCATAATAGAAGGGGATACACGAAATAAGTAATATAAACTTTTGTAAGAATCTCCAGTAGCTAAATAACGTAAGGTGACCTCAAGTTTTAATCTTGCAGGAAGAGCCTCACGAAATAATGTGTCTTTTTTTTAAATTCTTTTTTCTACATTTGTCAATAAATCGTCAAATAAGTTTTTAGGTATTCTGAAAAAATTATCATGATCTTCTACATCACATTCCAATGCCGGATTCAAGTTCGCACACAACGTATTAGAAGCACCGTGCATCTTTCTACTTTTAAGTAAATTTCGCATCCAAAATCTCTTTTTCTTTTTCTTCAAAGAAGTTATTAATTTCTTTTTTAATACACCGCAAACAGTCAAAATTGCTCCACAAAGCAATAATTGTTGATCCATGGCGAGTACGTCTGCTTATCTCAAAACCCACTGCCAAACTGTAGGTACCTAATTCTCTCGCACTTCAAATGCGGGCTCTAACGACCAGTGAAAATGGCTCCCCGCATGCGGGCTTTATCGCATGCGTTATAGAAATCACCCGCACCCCGTATGCGGGCTTTGACGACCAGTGAAAACGATAAACTCTTTGCGGGCCCTATGGCATGCGTTACATAAATCTCCCGCACCCCGAATGCGGGCCTTATCGACCAATGAAAATGCGGCTTAAAGCATATAGGTTTATCTTTTTATACGAAAAAATTATAGCTGACACAGCGTATGTATAAGTCGTTATATTGTATTTATGACGTCATCACGGTAGGACCGTCTAACGGACATGTGTATCCTGGTGGAGTCAGCGCGTCTGCTGACGTACCGCGCCGCCTGTGACGTCAGCACCAAGAACAGCGCCATGGCCAAGTACGTGGCCGGGCGCGCCGCCACAGCCGTGTCCGACCACTGCGTGCAGGTGCTCGGCGGACGGGGCCTGTCCACGCACTACAGCGCTGAGAGACATTACAGGTGTGTGTGTGAAATAACGTACAGAGAATATATGTGTGTGTGTGAAATAGCATAACAGAGAATGTATGTGGGCGTGTGTATGTGTATGAGAAATAACATACCGAGAATGTGTGTGGGCGTGTGTGTGCACGTGATTTGTATGCTGCGTATGTGTATGTAGGCATGTGTATGTATGTATGTGTGTGTGCTGCGTATGTATATGCGTGTGCGTGTGTGTGAATAAATCTGGATATGCACGCCTGAGTATGCTGCAATTGCATGATGATGTGTTAACACGTGAGTGTGTATTTTTAGGTATCCGGGTGTGAGTGTGAATGCGTGTGTAGTGTAAACATGTAATGTATTCGTACTGCTTTAAAATGAAAATATATCTATTGTTATAAAATAATTTGAATAAAATTTTCTTAATAATAAAAGGAACATATTATAAATTGTATATTTAATATATTTATATGATCAGGGACGCGAGAGGCACACAGATATACGGCGGAGTGACGGACATACAGAAACGATTGGTTGGACATTACCTGCTCAAAGAAAACAACGCCTTGTAGTATATGAAGAGTGACGTGGAACAAAAAGACTACTACAGGGAAGGTAGCAATAAGATTCATGACTTGATATGAAAATGGAACTTAACGATATGTATGATGTTACTTAAAAGATATTTAAAATAATACTTACGTTCTAACAGTGGGTAAGTTGAAAGTAACATGTAGATAGGTACAGGAAAGACAAATAGTTGTTTATAATTGTATTTAAAAAGATATACAATGTTTAAATAATCGTATTTGTTAATGGTCGAAGAGATAAAAAAAACTGTTTCATATAATATCGTCAAATGATAGAAAATCCAATAATATACTATCTCACTGTTAGACTCTTCACTGACGCAATTTAACATTCTGGTGCTTTTATGTATATAACGTATCATCAGTCTTCCAAAAAAATAATGTTACTACGAGTACCGTGGTCAATAAAAAAAGTCTTTGTATTTTCCTCCTCAAATCTTTATTGTAAACTAAAATAGTGTAAATAAGTTAATAATCGCGAATTTTTTCACAGCGCTCACTATGTAAGAAATAATATTTTAATTTACACTATTCTATTATAGAAGAATGTGTGGAATTTTGCCATTAGTAAAATATTGTCAGCTTATATTTTGGCGCCAACTGAACCGGTACTATAAATTGTTTTAATTGAAAATAAAATTAATGTCATTTTAATTTTTATCAATGTAATTTTTAATATATTTTCTTTTAAATTCATAATTTTTCAAACGCAGCAAATATTATCCTATCTCCTTTATACATAAACTTCTTTTATTTACCTCCATACTTTGTCTTGGACTTATTGGTGTCAAGGCTGAATGCGTATGCTTTAACCTCATTCCATTCATATACGTTTGAAACTTTTGGAGTGACAGGGTCTTATAAATCTTAATTTGTTTTAAAGCCTCTTCTATATCAAATATTTCAATACAATATATTCTTAATTTAAATAAAACTGTGGTTTATCGGTTTTTTAATAAAATTTTAATAAAAGTTACGGTTTCCTTCACTCAGCTGTGATCATGGTCAGAACATTTGAAATATTTTCGTATATAATGTAATTATTTCGAGAGCCATAGTTTTATTTGAATGTGTACTGTAATGTTAGATGTAATATTTATATTATTATGTACTTTTTTATAATGCATATGTTTATATTTTTGTTATGATCTATTAAATAAATTCCAACATGTCTACTCTTTTCTTTTCTAGCAAATGAGTTCATTTCATCTTATTTAATGTGCTTAATTAATGTAATGTAATTTCAAATC
This sequence comes from Danaus chrysippus, assembly GCA_916720795.1. Lineage (NCBI taxonomy): Eukaryota > Metazoa > Arthropoda > Insecta > Lepidoptera > Nymphalidae > Danaus > Danaus chrysippus. The sequence goes on along the minus strand of CAKASE010000082.1, from coordinate 11,267,073 downwards.
AATTTGCAACTAGAAGACGTATCTTCACAATTTTAAGTCCTGTAGAGATAGATTTGTTTCAATCGTTCTAAGATTTAAATCCTTTTGCCTTTTATTTTTTATTTAAAATTATTTAAAACTGTTGTTCCTGCCTACTCCAATGAGGTTTTATATTTTATAAAGTTTCATTTTTTATATGAAGCTCTGCATTAGAATAAAAAATATGCCGTGACACTGAATGCAGTGTTGTATATTATGTGGCTAATAAATTAACCTTAATAAAACTATAACATCGATTACAAATATTTATCAATTTTATTATTGATCGACTGCATCGTTATCATTATGTTGCAACAAATTATCACCTAATTTTATTGAAAGCGATATCATTTCTTTACCTTTTTTATTTATAACGTTATTTATATTCGTAGATCAAAATCCATTATGTATTTAATGAGTAACGAGTAGCGCTGTGGTTTCATGTATCGTCTTAATATCAAAGCAGAATCTCTAATTCAATGATATTGTGGTCATTGTAGCTCGCATTACAACTTGCCCACCTAATAGACATTATATTGTTCGGCTTCGAGTCTACAATACGTCTCTTAATATATATTTAAGAGAAACAAAAAATAATATTAATAATTGTTTTTCTTTTAATAATAAAACTCGCAGTCTTTTCGTTTTTGTGCATGTGATTTAAAAACTAAATAATAGTGTGAAATGCGTACGTTATTCCATAAGTTATCTTATGTTGCCGACAGGCGATGCTAGACTTTCGTGTTTAATCCTTTTCTATCTGGCCTACGTCACTTTCAGTAATGTACACACGCATCACCAATGTCGCGATAAGGCTTCGATAAAAATGATCTTATCATTCCACTTCGATAACAAGGCGAACGTAGATGTATAAATGTGATTTAAAATAATAAATAAAATAAAATGCGCGCCATCAAACTTTTGACGTTTTACTTTTTAATATGGAACCCGGTGCGGATGCAGGAGATTACGGAGGAATCCAGATTAATAAAAGTTTGTTCTTATTGTACGTGCAGTGAAATACCAGAAGTGGATGGCACACATTTGGTGTTAAATATATTGTGTTCTGAATTGGATCGTATAGAAAATTTGGCTGATTTGGATAAAATACAATGGCCGGAAAATCCGAATGGTCTGAAAATATCAGCGACTTTTGAGGGGATGGGTCTATCTACACTAGGCAAGTGAGTACCTATCTGTGTAAACATACCATAGTATATATACATAATGTAAACAATACAGTCATACTATCACTAGCTTAATTCTTCTGTAAGGTAAACTTTATGTATTATCTACAGCTAAAGCTAATTTGAAAATATCATTACATAATAAATTAACATTGAAAACAAACATTTATGAAAAAGAACGACTTCATTTTGAAATGATTAAGTAACTGCCAAATTACTGACAGCACTTTTCTTATCTTTCAATTAAACAGGATTATAAAACTTGTTCACACTGTAATTGTTTTATCTCGGCACTAAATCTCAATTAAAAGTATGATCATAGAGATCTTTATGTTCTTATCACAAGCCCTTTACCTTGAATTTATGGTATATAAACAAAGATTGCTCCAAAAAGGTTACTTAACAAATATTTAATATGTTATTAATTTAAAGTATATATTGAAATTCACCAATACGATCTAACACTTGTAAAAAATATAAATATATTAAGTACATAAAGCATTTCAATTTCAAAATTACTGCTTATAAAATAATTCCGCGCCCAATAGTCGTAGGACTATTAAAACGATATAAATTTTATTATATATAAAAAAACTCATTGTCGTTTAATGAATATTCTGGCACGCATAATCATTGACTTAAAATGCCTCGTACCCTTTTGGAATACAGCTGCAACTCCCTCTTTTTGCTAGACCAATATTAATCAAACATAACTAAGAAACCGACATTAAAATGAAAAAAACCGTGTCAAAATCGGTGGATTCCCTTGAGAGCTATGACATCATAGAAAGACGCACACATACAGACATCGACGCGAAGTTAGAACTACCCTCTCATTGCGGTTTGGGCAAAGCACATATAAACATAGTCGTTTAAAAAAGTTTGATTTTCCCGCCTTTGTATTGACATGACACATATTATGACTTAAATACCTACATTTCGCATACTCGGACACTTATTCATGTTGTTATCATTATTTATCAAGAACTACCTTTGTTAGTTATTGGAATATCGTGTTAGTTTTTGATAAATAATATGATTCATTTATATACCTAATTCATAAATGCTAATTCTGTCCAAGGAGTTTTTCCTTATTAGTAAAGATTTTGTAGATATAATCACTGCAGCATCTCGTTGTCGTGAGTTGATAAGGAGTCATTCACTTCCTGAGAAGATCCGCAATTCAAACATTGTCACTCACTGATTGATTACACTATCGCGGGAAATTTGGGACATGTTTTTAGGATGACAGTTTCTTTTATATTTTAATCCTTAAATGATACAAAATTCTATCTTTAAATGTTATCTTTTTAAATTTTAATCACTTTTGATCTTATATAAATTAATGTTTAATTATCAAAAAGTGTCAGATTTTTTGTTGGTATAGACTATGGATATAATTTAAGCACAAGAAGTGAAGAAGAAGATAAATATGGATTATTCAATAAGAAATTGTTCATGTTTAAATTATTCAATATAAAGTAGTTAACAAAACTACTTAACTGTTTTTGAGTGATAGTAGTATAAGATTAGATTTAAATAATAAACTTGAATGAAAATTATTAGGGTCAGGTCACTGATATTATTTTAATTTTGTATATAAATATAATGAATTTATTCTTGACAGTGAACTACGATGTAAATTGTTTACATTGTCACACAACCTTCGCTACAAGTGGTAAATCACTGGCACATTTAATACAGATTACATGATGTCAGATGTAGGATGTAACCTCGGCTTTATATGAGATATTCTTAATGAACAACTTCTAAGATTGAATTAAAAAGAACTATTGAAGTTACCATACACTTAGATATGATAGTTTTAGTTTTGAAAGAATATGATACTCATATTTGTCGGATTATACTATGCGTAATTTATTATTGTATAAACTCACGTTTCGGTTACTTTTCAGCAGCTGTTTTCACGTGCCAACGAGATATTTTTATATTTTCATGTTCATATTTTCGTAATATATTAAAAATTTTTCTATTTTCGTTTTCTACAGATTACCACCTAATTCTCAAGTAGAGACGCTCAGGTTTACAAACAATGCTATCAAAACATATTGGCCTGATCCATTCAGTGATGTTCCCAATCTGAAGAGAATATCGTTCACTCAAAATGAACTCTCAGAGATCACTCCAGACCTCTTTACGAAGATAGAGAGCTTGGAAGATTTAGATTTATCGTATAATAAAATCGGAGATATAAATCCTTTAGATTTTAAATTTTTACACAACCTAAAGAGGTTGAATTTGCAAAGTAATCTTCTAAAGAAAATACCGGTCGCTTCACTCGAACCTATGACGTTGTTGGAAGATTTAGACCTTAGTAAGAATGGGATCCAGGAAGTGTTGCTCAGACGGGTGGAGAGTGTGACGTTAAAAGGAATTAAAAGATTAAATCTAAATAGCAACAGAATACGATCAATACTTAAAGAATCTTTTCCGGAGAACAACAGCATGTAAGTGTATATCTTATATATGAAATTCTCGTTTCACAATGTTCGTTCCCGTACTCCTTCGAAACGGCTTCACCGATTCTCATGAAATTTTGTGAGCAAATTGAATAGATCTGAGAATTGGCCAACATCTATTTTTCATACCCCTTAGTAATAAGAGTTATTCACACTTAACATTTTAATTATTAGACTTTTTTTAAATCTTTATTTTTATTTATTATGTCGCATTAAAAAATAAACATACAACCCAAAATTTTTACCCTTTTATCGCCAACCCCTATTTTTTAAATGTCAAAAATACGCTTACCATGTCAGCTAGTTAAATATATTTTATTGAAAACAATAGTTTTAAATTTGTTATCATTTCAGAGAACTGTTGGATTTATCTAACAATATAATTGAGATGGTCGAAGAGGATGCGTTGTCCTCGTGCATCAATTTAAGAGAATTGAACCTTGCGCAGAACAACATAACGTTTCCTTTCGCTGTTCCGCCGACACTCCAGATCGCTATATTGAAGATAAACACCTTGTACCACTGGCTGAACTTCCCAGCCAGCATCACCTACATAGATCTTTCTTATAATCGTTTATCAGCTCTGTATAATGAGGAGACTGTTGATTTTAATAACCTTGAGGTAAATTTAAAATTAACGGCTTTATTGTATCAGTTTTTTGATTATTTATCTTTACAAAGCAATTTATTTTCAGGTTCTTAGTATAGGCGGAAATCAATTAAGAGATTTTGATATACAAAGAAAACTTCCCAAGCTATTCAGCTTAGATATATCGTACAATCTATTACAAGAAGTACCAAAATGCTTGAGCAGTGAAATTCTGCCAAATTTGGAGGAGTTGCGTTTAGATGGCAACCCAATGGACAGTATTTATTTTAAGAATATAATAGCCTTAAAGTATTTATATATGAACGATCTGATTAAACTGACTGTAGTAGATGATAAGGCATTCAGTAATGTTATCGGCAGACGTGGGGAAGATGATGTTAATTCAGAGAAGAGTTGTTTTTCTCTCTATCTCTCTCATAATCCATCCCTCAGTAATATCCAAGATGGAGCCTTCGATGGTACAAATGTTTGTATGGTAAGTTTCCAGAACAAAACATTTACTGTATTAAGAACTTAATAGTAGATACCTACATTCGACTGAGCTTTTTAAAGATCCTTTGTGGGTTTGATTTAGTTCTTAATTTGCGTATTACCTACTATCTTTGTCCGTGTTATTTTTTTTAAATAATAATAACAAATTTATACTTATTATACTTACTTATTAAGAAACTCTAATAAATATGAAACAAAATGAACATCGGATTGTCAAATGATAATCTATACTAATATTATAAAGCTGAAGAGTTTGTTTGTTTGTTTGAAAGCGCTAATCTCCGAAACTACTGGTTCGAATTGAATAATTCTTTTTGTGTTGGATAGTCCAGTTATCGAGGAAGGCTGTAGGCTATATAACATCACGCTACGACCAATAGGAGCAAAGATATAGTGGTAAATGTGTAAAAAACGGGAGAAATTATTTCATCTTTGAAGCCCTCCGTTGCGTGCGCCGTGAAAACGGTTCAAGATACACAAAAAATATGTATTAAAGAATAATAGCTCTTTTAATGATCTAAAAAACAGTTTGCGACAGTATATGTCTATCTTTTAAGATGAACTCACAAAAACCGTTTTTATGGTACCTAATTTGGTCGAAATAATTTGTTTAAGTTGTATCAACATAATAATATTAATCTTTATTCAAATAAACAAATAAATATGTTGTTGGTTAAGAGTACTTCATTGTGAATAAAAAAAACATAGGTTTTTTCCTGAAAATTCTACGGGAACTCAACCATTCCGAAAACCCCGAAAGAACGGGAACTATGTGGGAAGAACCAAAAATCTGCCGGAAGTCACTATTCCAGGCGGACGAAGTCGCGGCAAAAGCTAGTGTTATATAAAACTGGTAACCATTACGATGCTTCCAATACTAGGTTCATCCTCAACATCTTATAATTCTCATCGATATTGAATACATTTCAAGTAGTTTTGCTTCAATAATTTAAAAATGTAAATTAAACATTATCTGAATGCGATCAATGTAAGCTTAACAAAACAGTTAACTCGTTAAACACTTTACCCACACAATTCGATGTTAAATTAATTCAATCTAATTCTTTAAGGCCTTTATCGAAGTAAAGTGTCTATTGTATGTCTTATATATTGTATCGATGCTTTCAGTTGGACATAAGTCACAACAACCTGAGCGTACTTTCTCGTTCTGTGATCTCTCCTCCGCCCTCTGAGGGAGTAGATCTTCAATACAACCCGTGGCGATGTTCCTGCGAGATGCAGTGGATTGTTGATGACTTGCTGCCAGTGTTGTACAGAGACAGCCCTCGGTTATTAGATGAACTCAGGTAAGGTTTTGAACGTTACTTCTTGTAAGGGTATTTAAAATGTAAGACAATGGAGGTTTATTAGCTAAAACTATCTTATCTGACGAAATTTGAATAATTCGTATTTTATAGAAATATTTACGAAATACTTCTTGTAAGGCTGGTCTTCGGAAGATATGACTATTACACCAACAATTTAGTTCCAACTTCCAACAAATGAAAATACTATTTCATCATTTCGAATTCTAAACTTAAGTGATTCTATGTATTTATTTACCTGTTTTGTCTTAAATATCTGATCATTATTACTGGGTGTACTTCAGATGTGGTTCTCCGCGAGCTCACGAGGGTCTTCGTCTGGTACATTGGTACAACTGGACCGGGAGAGCTTTGTGTGATCAGAAATCGCTTGGAAATTATGAGGTGAGTGTGATAGATAATAGCGGAGTTACAGAAGTCAGTCTTAGTATTCTGGTTAGAGGAAAATTACATAATGGGAGAATACAAAAAAACGTGTATTGTAATAATTTTGAGATTTAATATCTATGGAAAAGATTTCTAAACTGTGAAATATAAAAATAGTGTGATTTTTTTTTATTGAACTTGTATACCATAATGACGTGAGCAAATTGTTTACAAATCTTTTTAAAACGTCAAAAAATTAATTTAATTCAGCATCCGTAGTTCATAAACCAGTAATTAGTTTTCTTAAATCTATTAATATTTTAGATCGAATCCTCAACGGAGCCGAGTAAAGTGACCAATCTGACTCTCATCCTGGGAGGATGTATCATAGTAGCTCTTCTAATAGCCATCGCTTTGTTTGTGTATCTGGTGAAGAGTAGAAGACGACATAGAATAAGACAGGCCGCTCTCAACCGCAAGAGTCAAAGTTCGAGTGACGCTAAAAATACAAACGGCCTACACAATGAATTCGCAGCTCTTAATAAAACATGAATCGTTTTATATATGATATTATTTAAAAAAAAAACTGAGTTTTAGAATGTCAAACAACATATTTGTCTCTAAAAATATGCGCCTATTAAAGAAAGTGCAAAACAATCTCAAGTGAACATTTTTGTATGCTGAAGCATGCATATTTTAGAATTTTATATGTGCTATGGATGGAATACTTTGTGTATAATTTTAATTTTAAGTCAGTCACTGATTAAAGTATGTATCATTTGTCAATTTTATAACAGTATATAATATATATGGCATATGGCCTCGCTAGTCACATACCCATTTATAGCAATAAAAGTTTAAACAAGTCATCAGTAAATGTAGATGAGTTGGGAGACGAATGCATGCTTTGTATTTATATTAAAACGCCTGTATAATACGATGTCTAATAACACAAATTGAATATTAAAATTTAAACTAAAATAAGGGCAGCTTTTTCACTACTGTTCCTCATTGTATGAATAAAACGAGAGTATGGAAGTTAATGTTACTCAAACTTTTATTTAATAAAAAAATATATTTATATTATGGCTTTTATCTCCATCTTCCCAATGGATTTATTATTCTGCGAATACGCGAGGGACCATTCCACTTTCCTTTTATTAATTTGTTCCAGTATATATATGGCAACACATTGTTATTTACAAAATAAATTATGCGACTCTCTTTACTCTGAAATTGAAAGAATTTACAATCATAATCCCTCGTTTTTAAATTAACATTATTTCCCAAGATTTAGAGTAAATTGGACTTTAATGTGAATTACAAAAGTCACATTTTACCTGATCAAAAGGGAACGTCTCGTGAGGTATTTTATCGTAAACGAATTCAGCCAATATTCCGGTCTTTAGGGATGTAAGGACGGGACAAGCGCAGTAACCGTCATACTTGACGTTCGGTTTTTTGCCATACATAGTCTGCCAAATGTTTGATGCCACTACATAGCTCTGTTTACCTGCAAAAAGAAATCTTTGTAGCAACATAAACTGTAATTGATAAGGTTTAGGATGGAGATTATTTTGTAATTTCGGAATCATATTCCTTTCTAGTGACAAAATAAAACTTAATTGTGGTGTTGAGTGTTGACATGTAAGCAATTTATGTCCATCATTGCTGCCCTACTCTTAGAATTTGGTGAATGAATGGTGTCAACTGAATCTAAGGGAAATGTTAAATACCATAGAAGTTTTTGGATGGACAAGAGTCAAGACATAACGTTTTTTAATTTGACGAATTGTAGACTGTAGAATGGATTGTGGATTGTAGACTTAGTTTTGAAAAAAAAATATTAGTAGCTCCAACATTACAATATCTCTTAAATTCACTAGGCTTATAAGTATATTTAAAGAAATCGTAATAAATTTTAGTCGCTAGATAACTTGGGACTAGAAACTATTTGCATTACTTCTCATGTTGAATATATCCATGACTTACAATGAATTATCATTTAACTCCCGTGAACCGTGATGTCGGTTGCTGTAAAGTAACCAAATCGTCGGGAGTATGTGGTAAAATATCAAAATAAAGGTATAGTAAATGCGATAATATTATTTTTACTTTAATGAATACTCATGAAAGTCTTAGATCTCACTAAATGAATTATTTTTAATTTCAACGGCGGCATCCATAATAACATGAACAATGTCAAACTAGAGCCATGAATATTAGTAAATAAAAGAATATAATTTTTCTTACTGATAGCAGCGGCAGTCTTGCTGTTGGGTGTATTGACACAGTCTCCTACTCCATATATATTGTTATATCTAGTGTGTTGTAGAGTGTGTTTGTCCACATCGAGGTATTCTTTGACGGCCAGTTCCTCGCACTTGGTGAGACATACAGGAGGAGACATGGACGGAGTAACGTGAAGAAACTTGTATGGTAAGTATATTATCTAAAACAGCAGCAGATTTATACAATACAATTATTTTTTTATAACAAACCCCAAAGTAATACAAATCGTGCTTGCTGTGTTGCCCAAATTCAAAACAAGACAAGTCTTAATTAGTTTTGGTTTTGGCTTTACCCCTATAACCTGGTCTAGGTCTTGGTAAATCTCACAATTGGCTATTTCTATTCATAAAATCTAGCTGTTGTTCTATAATAACATAACAGATACATCTAGAACTTAAATTAATGTAGCCAATATAGTAGCAACTCGAATACCCAGCCCTTAGTTATATGCAATTTGAGATGATCTTGACTACCAATCGTAACCATTTGTGAGATCTAAGACTTTCAAGAATATTCCTTTAAACGAAAGTAATATTATTCCGACGACTTTATTTAATTTTATTATTTTAAAAAACTACATATTCCCGAAGTTTCAGTTACTTTTCAGCAACGTTACTGACAAGTTCTGATTTTGGGCCACACAACATTGAAAAGTTATTAAAAATATCAATAAATACTTGTCCATGAGTATCCATGAAGATGGCCTGTTTAGGAGTCACTTCGATGAGTTCCAAGTTATAATTGATCGTGATGTTCTTATTCATAGCTATTTTTTGCAACGACCCAGCGTACTTTGATACACCGAATAATATACTGCCCGCAGTATTATACGTGATGTTGGTTAACGAATCTATTTTGTGCTTAAAATAGAAATAACCTCAATTAGATTACATACTTTGATCATATATTTACTTGCGTATTATTTTCTTACCAATCTCCAATAGTCGTTAGCTAAATACATAATCTTCTGAGCAGCTCCTGAACATTTCCCAGGCGTCTTAGGAAACGTGAATAACGCGTGTCCACCTTTAAAACCTTTTATACAACACCAGCACTTCTGACAGTAATCTGGCGAGTATGACGTCGAAACCGGTAGTAGGGGATTGTCGAGAGCATCCTTTAAACCTATAACCTACTATAAGGTTTATTTATATCCATTCAAGAGATATTTCGTATTAGTTCATGAGACGTACTTGTTCGTAATCGTTCTTCAAACCCACAGCCACTACCATGTGCTCATATCTCACTTTGTAACCATGTGCCGTGTAAACAACATTGTTACAAGGATCGAACTCATCTGCCGCGTCCTTCAACCATATAACGTTTCGTGGTAGAATTGACCTCGTCTGTCGATGACTGAATTTGAAATCTTTTAAACCGGCTCCCACTAACGTGAATAGTGGTTGGTAGTAGTGGACCTGTTCATACAAAAAGTATGAATGTAAGGTCGATGAATATTTATATATGTTGTTATATACATCATCCCTACTAATATTATAAATGCGAAAGTAACTCTGTCTGTCCGTCTGTCTGACTGTTACGCTTTCACGCCTAAACCACTGAACTGATTTTAATGGAATTTGGTACAGAAATAGAGTTGACCTAGAGAAAGAACATAGGATAGTTTTTATCCCAGACTTTTGAAAGGTTCTTTTGAAAGGTTCTCTTGGAAACGCGATATAACCGAACTCCTCGAGGGCGAAGCTGCATGCGGATGGCTAGTATGATATATTTGCCTTGTTAGGTTCCAATACTATGATATCTTTGTCGTTAAATTTCTTAGCAAGTCGCCAAGCAACGCTGCAGCCTCCTGTCCCGCCGCCAACTATCAATAATTTGCATCTTAAAGTAAAAAAAATATATTTATTTACAACTCACTATCATAATTTAAAAAGAATTAAAGAAAATGTTATTTACGTAAATTCTTTTCTCCCAGACGCGAAACCACAACACAAGTTTATAATTTCCCTCCGACTGATGTTTAAACATTTCCAGATACTTCCCATTTAAAAAAAAAATAATAAAATAAAAAGAACAAAATAAATTTACAGCGAAATCATTTTTACATTTCAAGACTAATTTTGATATGTTCAGCCAACTGGAATTATACAAACGACAAACGTGATTCATACAGCCATAACTTATTCATTGAGAATTTATATTAACTGAGATTAAATATATTTAAGAATATTAGAGTAAAAATAAAAAGTATTTCAGAGTAGTCAAAGTAAATAGAAATGTATGATTAACAGTGATAATGGCAATAAGGTGCAAGATCTATAAGTTTATATTTTAATAAGTCAGTGTTGGCTTAGTGGGTAAAAGGCCCGCCTCTCATGAATGAGGGCGCGGGTTCGATCCTGGCAAGCATCAATGTGATTTTTCCGAGTTCTAAGTACTTTCTAAGAGTATTTAGACATCACTGATTAATGCATTCCCAAAGAGGGTTGTTGTCAGGCAGGCGGCCGGTCGTAAAAACAATTAGCTAAAACTATTCAAAATATGTAAGACAGACACTGGCTACAGCTGGAAAATTGCCAGGTAGAAGAAGATTATTACTTATAATTGTAAACTATTATTGTAACATTTTCAGGTATAATAATAAAACAAATTAAATAACTGTATTGTTTTATTTAAAAAATAACATGTTATTTACTATTTGATACACAAAAATATATTATTGATGTTATATATAAATTTCAAACTTAACATGTAAATATCTGTTGTTAAATGATCTTCTTAATGACTAATATTTGTAGATTTATCTTAAAAAATATACATTTATTATTACATCATTTCAATATATTAATATTCAAGATAAATTTAAATCAATTATTCTTTCAACTAAAGTCGCATTTTATTTGCAGTTATTTTACTTTTAAACAAAAGTAAAATCTGTCATATTAAAAGTTATTCACATGGTAACACATTTACAAAAGATAAAGAATATTAGCATAATATTAAAATTTGAGACATATTAGTAATTCTCAGTCTAATAATTAAATTTGTGATATGTTACATTTAATTACAAAAAAATTAATAGATTTAATAATCTACAAACACAATAGTATACAAAAGCAACATATATACATATATATAGAAGTTAGTATAACTATCAATTCTTGTATTAATTCACATGTGTTTTCTTTAGTTTCTGCCGAGCGGATTGATTATTTTCCTTATAAACTCTGGTCCGTTGTAGTTTCCTTTCAGCATAAAGTTCCAGTACAGGAACGGGAATAAATGTCTCTTCATGTAAAAAGCTAGCACACTCTCACTAGCCTGGAATGAAAAAATATATATATCATTATTTATTTAATAAGTATAGAATTTTACTACATATATTAAAAAAAATAATCAGGCTTTCCCAAAGTGGAAATCGTTCATTATGGGTTATTTGTTATTTAATTTAATTAGAATAAGTTATAGCTGTTTTTCATTATATGAAGAAATTTGGACTATAAAAGATAATTTGTTCTCAAAGTGGACAGTATACAAATTATTTGACAAACAATGTTTTACCAAATATATGTAACTAGATCATGATATCAAATATCACAAGTCGACTACAACTTAAAAAACCCTGAGCAACAAATTGTTTTGGGGGCAGATTGATCTAATTATTTATTTAGAGAAAGAAAGAGTGTAAAATTCTGATATTATAAACAACTAGCTGACCCGGCAGACTGCGTACTGCCTCAATCAAGAAATAAATTGTCTTATTTATTTTTTTGGTGTTTACCTTTAAGCCATAAATCTCCGTGTTCGAAAGTGCGACAAAATGATTGAAATATTAGTTAGTTGTCAAATCTAATGGTTAAAAACCGTTTGTATGGGAAATAAAAAAGCGTTGTTTTTAGGGTGTTCCCGGAAATTAATTTTCAGTTTTTAAACCTTTCAGTTTTTAAATTTTCAGTTTTTAAACCTTCACGAACATTTCAAGGCTATGATAAGATAAATCCGTTCAGTCGTTCTCGAGTTTTAGTGAGACCAAGGAACAGAAATTCATTTTTATATATATAGATTATATACTATGATGTAGTTTAGGTATTACACGACCATGTGGATTGTAGTTTAATAAGCAACCACAATGAAGACTGTCATTTCGTTTTGTTCATTAGGGAACATAGCTTTGTTGTATACAGATGACACTACAGATCATTACCACATCTACTTTAATCAATTGTAAATAAATTTTCTCTGCAGTTATACCGAGTGTATGTGGATAAAGCCGCGGTTAAAGCCTAGTGTATGTATTATCTTTATACATATAATTCTTCTGTGAGGATCTATGTCACCGAACTTCTCTCAAACAACTGGACCGATTTTGATGAAATTTTTTGTGTGTGTTCAAGGAGATCTGGGAATGGTTTAGATTCACAATTTTGTCCGCTGGACATTGTTTTTTTAATTAATTTATAATTTATTAGTAGTTGTTGCTACAAACGTTTTTTAACTAATATGTCAATCATTCTGTCGCACTTCAAAATACGGAGATTTGTGGTTTTAGTAGGTAAACTCCAAAAATGTAAATAAAAAAACGTAACAGATATTTCTTGATTATAGGGCGATACGAAGTTTGCCGGGTCTTCTAGTATGAATATAATATATAACCTGGTTGAAGGGTAACGTCTCTCTCGGTACTCCGTCATACACGAATTCAGCCAGCACGCACGTGTTGTATGAAGTGACCAGTGGACAGGCTCCGTAGCCGTCGTATCGTCGTAGAGCCGTCTTAGCACCCATCGTCCGTAGCAGGTTCTGTTCTACGACGTAGCTCTGCTTGGCTGGAAATGTTGAAATGATAATAGAAAAAAAATTAAAATGACATATCTAAAAGCTTAGTAATCATAACTGTTATTTTCTATATATTAGTAAACTCACTGATGATAGCATTTTATTTACTTGCGTTCAGAACAGTCATCAAAATAGTACCAAAATAGCCTTTTAAAAAAATATTAATATATTTATATACTTTACAATCAACTAACTTAAACACATAAGAACCCAATATATAAGGTTATGAGAAGTATTAACACACATAGATTTCTAAGACACACACACACACACACACGCACACCCACACACACACCAATATTTTTTGTAATACAACACGCGTTTTGACATGTCACGTGACATACAGACCAAGCGCTATAGTTCCGCTTAGAGCCGCATTACGTGGAAGGCGGCGCTAGTGGTCATGCTTACAGTAATGTATAATATAGGCAAACCATGCAGGTAGTTTTCCATAATTAAATCCTATTAACCTAAGCACACACATACATATATTCCTTGCAAGTTTGCATTTTATTTATTTCTTTATTTAGGCACACAAACAGAATATAATCAGGATTAGGTACGTATGAGTTAGTCTAAAAATTATTTTTAACATGATTACACTCCCAATCTTGTGTACACGACATAACCATCACAAAAATAGTGGCAAAAGATACACCAGTTGCATTCAATAACAATTAAAAAACCAAATCAAATTAAAAAATTAAATTAAATTAAAAAACTAAATTAAATTAAATAATTAAATCAAACCAAATCAAAATAATAAATAAATTGTCAAAAAGTCATTGAAGAGTAAATGATTGATTAATGAGCATTATTAAATAACAATTGAAAAACTGAAAACGTCGTTAGTGACGGTACAAACTAGTACTAAGGCTAGTGATTGGCAGACCCTGGCTGAAGCTGGGCGATTGCCAGGAAGAAGCAGAAGACTAAGGGTACATACCAACAGCAGCCGCTGTCTTGCTATTCGGCGTGTTAGTACAGTCTCCAATGCCGTATATGTTTTCGTACTTGGTGTGTTGTAACGTGTATTTATCCACAGTAAGGTAGCCGGCTCCGTCTACCAAATCTTCGCTAGTTTGAAGAAAGCTGGGCGTCTTCATGGGAGGAGTCACGTGCAGGAGGTTGTATGGGAGAGTTACTTGCTGTAAACGAATGAATGAATCAATGAATTGGGTTGTTGAAAAAAAATAGTCAATTTTTTTATTTATTTCAAATCTTTACAATAAATAATTGATGCGAATTACATATTAAAAAAAATTATTATTATAAATAGCCACGTAACTAAAAAACGCGCCACAATTAGTCACCATGATTATGACGTCACAATGTTAAAAAAATATTTTAATTTGATGATATTAATGTCAACGGCTTCTATCATTGTATCAGCTGTGTGCTACAATGAAGAGAAATTAATATTGTGACGTCACACGCGCTCGGGTTAGTTCGGGAACAGTCGGAGTGTTGTCGGTACTGGATTCAAAAATTTATTTTTAATATAACAATACCGATAAGAAAAAACAAAAATAATTTTTGCTATAAGACTCATATATAACCTTTCCATTTATTACACAAAATTTTTGTACAAAAACCCAATTATCAAAAAAAACAGGATTAGAATCGTGAACCTCCGACATATAACGTTGTAGTCACTTTGCCAATCGTGACCGCCTCGACTTGGTGTTTTTTTTCATTTCCAATGAAAACATTTAAGTATTAGTAGCAATAATAATAATAAAGCATTGAAAACTCGTTATTAAGTACTGTTATATATTAGGGGGGACCGGAAAGTAATGTCGTTTTCTTACGCTAAATACAAACACATATATTTTTAACGAGTCTTTATTTTTAATCAATGATGTATTCCCCATCATTGTCAATAACCTTTTGCCATCTAGTGAGTAAATTTTCAATCCTTGATCGATAAAAATTAATTGGTTTTTCGGCAAAATATCTAGAGATGGCATTTTGGATATCATCCAAATTTGCAAATGTTTTGCCACTTAAAAAGTGTTGCAGCGCTCGGAATAAGTGGAAATCCGATGGTGCAACATCGGGCGAATATGGTGGATGAGGCAGCACCTCCCACCCCAATTCATTAATTTTTTCTAGAGTTCGCCTTGCGCAGTGCGGTCTTACATTGTCATGTTGGAGAATGACGCCTTTTCGGTTGACAATCGCTGGCCACTTTTCAATTAAAGATTGATTGACTCGCTGCAATTGTTCGCTGTAGAGGTCTGCAGTAACAGTTTGTCCAGGTTTCAGTAATTCAAAATGAACAATGCCGCGAATACTCCACCAAACACACAAAAGCGCTTTTTTGGGGTGTAAACCTGGCTTAGCAGTACTCCGAGGGATTTCATTTGGAGAGAGCCACTGCCTTTTGCATTTTGGGTTATCATACAGGACCCATTTCTCATCTCCTGTGATCAAGCGATCAAAAAACGCTTCTGTGTTGTGTCGTTGAAGCAATAAGTTGCATGTGATTGATCGGTTAGCCTTATTCTGTTCGGACAGATTATGCGGGACCCAAACACCTGCTCTGCTTACTTTCCCAATCTGCTTCAAATGTTCTTGGATGGTCGACCAAGGTTTGTTGAGACTGTTTGACAATTCCTCGATCGTCTGACACGGATTTGCTTCCACTTCCGCCCTTAACACGTCGTTGCCTAACGCTGATGGTCTTCCTGATCGATACGAGTCGGAAAGATCAAAATTACCCGATTTGAACTTGGAAAACCACCTTTGGCATTTACGAATGTCCAGTGCATTTGGATAAACATCGCAAATGTTTTTGGTAGCAAGTGTTGCGTTATTTCCCTTGCGAAACTCAAAGAGCATGCAATGCCGGATGTGTACCTCTTCTGGTATTTGGCTGGCCATTTTACCCAAAATAACAAAAAAAATTGTAATTCAATTATCTATAAGTAAAGAAATCACTATAACCTCACAATGTCTTTGGTACGCCTCTGAACCAAACAATGAGCTGACAAATGACAATCAAGTATTGGCCTGCGCAGAAACGACATTACTTTCCGGTCCCCCTAATATTATAGAATACAACATCCCTACTAATATTATAAATGCGAAAGTAACTCTGTCTGTCTGTTACGCTTTCACGCCTAAACCACCGAACTGATTTTAATGAAATTTGGTACAGGGATAGAGTTGACCTTGAGAAAGAACATAGGATAGTTTTTATCCCAGACTTCTGAAAGGTTCTCTTGGAAATTCGATATAACCGAACTCCACGCGGGCGACGCTGCAAGCGGACAGGTAGTTAAAAATAATTCATTATCTTATATCATATATTTCCCTCACCTTATTCTTATCCTCCGTGTGTATAAACACCGCCTCTTTCTTCTCCGGTCGTATTTCTCTAAGCACAGTCTTATAGTTGACCTTAATGTTCTTTCTGTTCGCTATCTTCAACAACACGTCCGCGTACTTCTTCACGCCGAAGATCACCGGGAGGCAGGTGTTGTATGTTATGTTGCTTTTCGATCTAACGTTCGACTGAAAATATAATTACAAGTATTGAAATACAAAAATCTTCATATATAGAGGATTTTTCTTTTAGTAATCTTATAGAATTTACTTCACAAGGTAAATACTTCGTTTCATGAACTTTGAAATTGTTAAATAACACAACACAATGTAAGAACACAATAAATAACACAGCACAATGTAAGAACAATATAGCACACAATGTAAGGATATGGATTGGACTTATATAATAAACCTGTTAAAATATGTATATATTTTTTAATTAGCACTTTAAAACTTGGGTCTACATTTTTTTTATTGTAAAGAAACCTGATTTTCTTATAAATTTGTAATCTTTCAAATATATTATAATGTACTAAATATTACAAAATCAGAATGAATTAGTTTCTTAACTTATATTTGATACTGATTATTTTTTTTATAATACTAATAATCATAAACCAGATTTGCTGTATTGACTAAAACAGGACCTAATGACTAAACACGTCTTCATTTTTACACTACATACTCTGCGTTTCCCGTTTCTAATTCATAGCCTTCGAGTATCGATGAATGGAAAACTGTTAACGCTGCGTATGAAGTAAATATGAAAACTTATACTAAGTATAGATAATATTATGTGTAATGCAGCACAATGTTTGTTTTAAAACTTTCGTGATACATTACACAATAGATAGCAATTATTATTGTGAAATACAAACAGAAATATTATGACTAATGTTCGGAAATATTCAAACTTTTTACTCTACATAAATTTAATATGATATTATCTTATATATAAAATTCTCGTTTCACAATGTATGCTGCCGTACTCCTCCGAAACGGCTTGACCGATTCTCATGAAATTTTCTGAGCATATTGAGTAGGTCTGAGAATCGGCCAACATCTATTTTTCATACCCCTAAGTCATAAGTGTTGTGCACCCCTATTTTTTTTTAAATTTTTGGACCAATTTTTTTGTTTTTATGTTTTTTATAATGTGACATTAAAAATACATACAACTCTAAATTTTTACTTTTTTATCACCAACCCCTATTTTTATATGGCAAAACAACGATTGCCGGGTCAGCTAATTAAATATGTATATGTTTTACGAATGAGAGAATGTGATAGTGATTTCCTGCGGTTTTTGTTAAAAAGATAAATAATCTGAAATATTGAATATATATTTACTATTTAAAAACACTTTAATGATGATAACTATACAGTATTGTAGTAATACAGAGACTATTTGTTTAACGTAATTTTTTATGTTTACTTACCTTAGGTAACTTTAGTAATATATGTACTTACCTTAGGTAACTTTGGTAATATATGTACTTACCTTATTGAAATACGCATCAGCCATGTACGCGATCTTCTGCGGTGCTCCCGGACACTTGATGGGTGTGTCGGGATACGTGAAGATGGCGTCACCACCTTTGAAGTTCTTAATATCTGACCAGGTCTTCTCGCAGTAATCCTGAGAGAATATAGTTGACACGCCGCTGGATTTGTCTTTTAAAGCTTCTTTTAGACCTGGCACCTGTAATGACAATGGTATAAAGAGTATTATCTTTTAATAATACTATAGAGAAGTATTGATATTTGAGCATAATTAATATAGAAATGAATTAACAATATCAACTCAATAGCTACTTGTTACTTTTTGGTTTCAATCATGGCATATTATAGTAGTAATTTAGGTTGTTGAATGAAAAACTTGAAATGTTGCTAAGTGCTAACATATGACGAAATAACCTTAAACTATCAGAAAAATTCTATGCAGGAAAATCAGCGAGGATTTTTGTACATTTTTCAGATATCCCAACAAAAGATATCCAAAACTACCTAACTAAGTTAACCTTAGTTAGGTAGTTAAGTCTTACCTTAGCGTAATCATTGACCAAGCCAGCAGCGATAATCATATATTCATAGTTAATTGTGTGTCCGTTCGTAGTCTTCACTTTATTATTCTTGGGGTCCACACTCAGGGCTGAGTCCTGGAGCCACTTGGCTCTATCAGGTAGCACGGAGCGTTCGTTACGACGAGTGGCCGCTACTGAAGTTACCCCAGCCCCCACTAGCGTGAATAATGGCTGGTAGTAATGATCCTACAAGTATGATATATACTGAGGAACTTAATTATAGAAACATCGAATATAAGAAGATAATTAAGAAATAAAGTAATATTTTTCGGATATACTATGCGTGCTTTATTTTTTTACTAACTGCGCCCCGCGTTGTTACCCGCGGATTTCCGGGATGTAAAGTAGCCTATATGTTATTCCTGGAATTCAGCTTCCTGTATACAAAATTTTATCGAAATCGGTTCAGCCGTTTCAGCGTGAAAAAGTAACAAACATACACACACTCACAAACTTTCGCAATTAATATTAGTAGGATTCTGCCGGCGTACGCCAGAAAATTAAGAAATCGATATCGGTAGGTGAAAAATAACAGGACCAACTGACAGACACTCACATCTCGTCTGCCCGTGATCACGGTTGTTGAAAAGTAGCCGAAACGTCGGGAGTATATAGTTTTTTATAAAAATAAAGCACACGTAGTATAATCCGAAAAATATCAGTTTCATTTAAATGAAAAAAAGTCTTAGTTCTCATTAGTTGCTAAGCAAAAACGATGATTAAGTTGATTAAGGTCAAGCATGATTAGATATGAATTAATATCTTTTTACTTTTTAAATGAATGAGATCCTAAATAACTCTAAATTTCTTGTATTATAACCACTTAGATAAAAAATACGATAATCCCTACTAATATTATAAATGCGAAAGTAACTCTGTCTGTCTGTCTGTTACGCTTTCACGCCTAAACCACTGAACTGATTTAAATGAAATTTGGTACAGATATAGAGTTGACCTTGAGAAAGGACATAGGATAGTTTTTATCAGACTTTTGAAAGATTCTCTTGGAAATGCGATATAACCGAACTTCACGCGGGCGAAGCTGCGGGCGTAAAGCTAGTTTAATATACATATATAAGTGTTTGAGTTAATTAATGTGACCATGAGATGTGTCAACAGTTACTGGTTATAGTTAATACATTAGCACTGATTAACTACACACTGTGTGCAAGCGACCAAACAAACAATGACACATGCATACAGTAGTAAAAAGATAATAAAATGTTATTACTGTGACAAACTTCAATTATTATTTTCAAAGACATTGTAGATATTTCATGAAACAAATTGTCCTATTCATTTAATAATAACATAAATTTGTATTGATTTTTATAAATAATTCAAAAAAACTACTAAAAGATTATTTCTTAATCTTTAATACAGTATAGGTATTAAAGCCGAAATTTTTATGTTGTTCTTGAGGTAATGTCAACTTACAATTTCTGTTATGTCACAATGGACAGACTTTTTAGTTACCAAATATATTTTTAAAGATTTCTCATTCTCTTTAACCTTAATTTTAATTTCATAAAGATTGATTTAAATAAAATTTTACTATAGTTTCAAAACAAAGCCAGATGTTGAAATATGTATATGTAATAAAATATAATATAACATATCACAATTAAATCTTATATCTCTTGTTATATAACATTTTTATTATGAATATGGTAAATGCCTTGAAATATACATTAAAAAAAATGATTAAATTTTTATGTGCTACTTCTTATATTGAAGATATAACATATGTATCATTACAGGTTATTAAATCTGTAATCTAATTTATATCTATATATCTACTTTACTATTTTATTATATCCTTTTTTTAAATACATATGTTATTTTTTAATAAGTTTTAAAGTCAATGATAACTTACAGAACTTGGTTCTAGTACTATGACAGCATCTTTTTTTAATCTTTTGGCAAATTTAGCTGCCATGGTGCAGCCACCAGTTCCACCGCCTATCACTAATAACTTGCACCTAAAAATATTCATTATTATAATTCATTTAATATTTATTATATGTTTTCATTTTAAATAGTTTTACTTAAAGTTACGTTAAGTTAACTATATATAAAAAATGTATGTACATTCGCTACAAGTAATTGTTTACAGACTTAATCTTTGTGATTTAAAATATTTAGTTACATTATATTAATTTATTTTATTAAATACTTACGAATAATCAGCATTTTTAATTGCCGTAACCGAAAAACATCTCGTAATTCCCGTTGTTGCTTTAAAACCAGCTTTGCATAATACGCTATTCATGTTTGCGAAATATTAACACTTTAAATTCCAAAATTCACAATTTATTCACCCGATGCATAAGAAGTTATCACTCGAATTACGCAAGTAATAATGATTGTGCTTGTTCATAATCGCTTATATCTCGCTTCTCATTTTCAATATTATTGTAAATACCTGATGGCTGATTACTTCATCAATGTTTTGACAGCTTGACCATTTATTTGATAATTGAAGTCCGTCAGTAATCGAAATTCTTACGTCAAAATTGGTTATCAAAGTAAAACTTGATTATTTCCAGTAGAAAAATGTTTTTTTTATCAATAATTTATTTTGATATTTTTACATAAATATATTTTAAAATTCATTTAAACTCTAACGGAATAAAACAACTTTACTTATATTGTCCTTAAATAATCTGTATTACTACCGTCCTGATCCCTTTTTGTTTTTGACTTTTAAAAATGGCCGACGACGACGAAATTGACATTCTTGGTGATTTTTCATTTAATTCTTGTTTTGCTCAAAACAATCAGGGAATGTAAGTTTCTTATCTTTAACATATAGTTTTTGTGACAATTTACATAAATTTAAAACTATTCTTTAATATTATTTACAGTCATGTCAAAAATGTTATGACAAAACTTTGTTTTTGTTGTGTTTCAAAGTAAACAAAACATTATTTAAAAATATTTGAGTGTTCGTTTTAAAGAGTTCTACTTATGATATGTAGTTTAACTATCATTTTTTCGACTCCGTAGTCCTTCTTGCTCCAACAGAGAAGACACCGTGCATCCTCAATGGCTCCTGGATTCTCCTGCGACAAATTGGTATGATACACAGAATAAAGATAAAAGTTATAGGTGAGGTATAACAGGCAAAATCATCTTTTCCACCTTAACAATATTGGCTTTAAAAGATAATAGCTTTCCGATACATCAATAAGAGTGTTGTTTATTTTTATTTTTTTAAGTTATTGTTTGTTACATCAGGTCCAAAGATGGCCCGTCAAGGAAGCTATCAGGAACAAAAGCAAATCATCAGCATACAACCGTACATACATCCTGGACTCAGAAGGAAAGAGATTTGCTGACACAGGAAATGGTTGGGATATTAATTAATTCTTATTCTATAAATTTAAAATATTTGATTATGTAAACAAATGTTTACAGGCTAAATACGGAAGAAATGTGAATAAAATATCCAAAACACTAAAAACAAAAAGCGAATTAGAGATTCAAGCTCTCATAGAAGCAGAGCACGGCATTCTGTTAGAGACGGAGAATATTAAAACACATGAAGTTAAACCCGACAACATACCCACAGTAGAGCAGGAGGAAATAGTATCTAACTGTGTTAATATGAATCATGTAGTTAATAACAATAGAAAAGAATGCCAAACAGTACCTATCCCTAGAAAATCTTCAAAAATGAAGAAATCACACAAAAATAACAAAGAAATCGACAAGACTATTGAAACAAACCCAATTATCGGCTCTGAAATATTCTACGATGATGATTTAATAATAGGATCGACCGAGTCCATCGGTTCAGAGTTAGATGTTACAGACGTTGTAGCAAAGAGTCTTGCCAAGCAGCAAAGAGAGAAAATTAAAGTTTTACGGAAAAATGGAAACCACAGAAGAAAAGTTTCCAGAAACTTAGATAGAAATAATAGCAAGGATTTTCTTAAATCACCGCACAGAAGAAAAAAGGATTCTAGCTTGTCAGATGATAGTGTGAAAAGTCCAAAAATGCAAATTGTTTTAGGCTCGGGGCTGGCTCTACCGGTATCAGAGGGTGAAGAAGTGGTAAGAATTATATTAATAATAATTTATAATATTCTGGCATTTGTTCTTCTTCTTCTTCCTGGCGATTTCCCAGCTTTGGCCAAGGTCTGCCTTGCATGTTGTGAATAGTTTTGGCTAATTGTTTTTACGACCGGCCGCCTGCCTGACATCGACCCTCTTTGGGACTGCATTAATCAGTGATGTCTTAACAGTCTTAGAAAGTACATATGATTCGGAAAAATCACATAGGTACTTGCCAGGATCGAACCCGCGCCCTCATGCATGAGAGGCGGTCCTATTAACCACTAGGCCACCACTGACTACTATTCTGGCATTTGTTAAATGTATATAATTTCAACAGATAAAAATAGAAAAGAAGCCCGACTTAGATGGTGAAAGTGATATAGAAGTGGATGTAGGAAGTGATTCTGATAAAGAAATATATGTACCAAAAACAAAAACATCCAAAGATGTAGTTCATGAAGAACCGGTTGCTGTGCCGTTGAGGAAATTTGAACCCATGCCCAAAAGAAATCGGAAGATTAACTTGGTAAGTTGACAGTGAGAATGTCATACTTTTAGCATGTATGTGTTTTTTAAGAAAAAAATGATATGCATTACATATGCATTTCAATCAATTATTTTATTAAGGATTTATGAAGAAGAATAATAGTACAATACTTTTTAAATACTAGTTTTACACTGGCTATTAACTGTGTTTAATCACTAAAATATTGTTGATGTTTTTTTTTATAAATGGACAATTCTACATTATTCTATTTTCATTATGAGATTTAAACATGGTTGCTCGTTTAATTCAATAAAAATGTTTTAATATATGAAAGTTTGATAAATGACAACACAGTACATAATTATGTTAATATAATTTATTTCCAGGATGGTGGTGGTGGTTACACAATAATGCACACAGAGTCTGGTGACATGTATGAGATAGGACAAGAGCCTCGGAAAGAGAGACAGCAGAGGAAACAACCCGTTCAGCTTATACCATTACATGTTTACAACTCTGAGAAACCGGTTAGATATTATTCAGTATATATCAATTAATATACAGGGTGACTGGTGAATTACTATCGATACTTGAGGACGTGATATTTGACGGTCATATATGACAAAATAAAAATTAATATAACATAAATATTAATAAAGTTCTAAGTAAAGTTAACCAAAAGTTGTGTAATTAATTACGCATCGTGTGAACACCCTACAGATTAGGTATACACACACACACACACACACACACGCGTGCGGCGGCGTGGTGTTGTATCAGCACGCCGCCGCACGCGTCCACACTTGGAACACTTGGAACGTGTCCACACTTTATTTATTTATACGGAAATTTGGTCAAAAATTAAGTACCTATTTTTTTTACATAATTCGCATGAGAATCATGTACCAAGTATGCTCCTTAAATATTGATAGTAATTCACCAGTCACCCTGTATATTATGATTGACTTGTGGACTCTATAGAAAAGATATTTTTAAGATTCAGTTGATACCAATTTTTATTTTATTACAAGTTTAAGTCTCTCGAAGATGAAATTATAAATTTTTGTAAGCTAATACACAATTATAGTCTTTCCCAATAAGGGTTGATGTCAGGCAGGCGGCCGGTCGTAAAAACAATTAACCAAAACTATTTACAACATGTAAGGCAGACCCTGGTTAAAGTAGGGAAATTGCCAGGTAGAAGAAGAAGACACAATCAATAGTTTTATATATCTACTAGAAAATATATGTATTTATTGCTGAGAGAATGCCTTGTCAAATAGAGTACTAATGTCTAGGATACTCAAATTTATTTTCCATTTAATTTCAAATTGACATAAATGGAGATTTCATTATAAGGATAATCCTTAAAGGATTACTACCACAATTTTCCCCTGTCTTTTATAGATTATAAAGGAGAATATAACATTAACTTTACAAGACACCTCCACGCTTGTAATAAGTACCCCAGGGTTTAGCAAATGAAACATACTGTTGGTCCAGATCAGGATTATATTTTATTAACTTAACTTATGTGCATTGCTTGGAGAATTTTACTTGCGTGTTCAAATTTTTTTACTGCTGCCATCTATTAATAAATTAAAGTACTAAATTACATAGAAACAAAGAATAAGAATTATACATGAACCTTATGACTATTAATCAGTCAACATATTTGTTTATATACAATATAAATGTTATATTTCCAGGCGCCGTGTGTGGTTCACATGTTCGTGTCGGTGTTGGTCAGTATGGACGTGCAGGCTCACTGCAGCCGGGCGGAGGTAATGGGGCTGGCTGGAGGCAGCTGGCAGCCCTGCCAGAGGACACTCACACTACAACACTACAGGACTGTGAGGGCCGCCGCCGCTCACACGCACTGCGACATGGATCCCGGTAAACACTAGCTTTCCGCCCGCAGCTTCGCCCGCGTGGAGTTCGTTTATATCGCGTCTCCAAGAGAACCTTTCAGAAGTCTGGGATAAAAACTATCCTATGTTCTTTCTCAAGGTCAACTCTATCCCTGTACCAAATTTCATTAAAATCAGTTACTGAACTGTTTAGGTGTGAAAGCGTAACAGACAGAGTTACTTTAGCATTTATAATATTAGTAGGGATACAGATTATATCTACTATAGATCTGATAAAACTATCCATAAACAATATTTGTTTTTATTGTATTGACCAAAGTTAGCCAGCGTCTTTGCGATACAAAGACTGTTATTTTTATAAAATCTCGATCTATAATATTGGTTATAGTTATTGATGATATTTTTATTGAATACATTTACATTCACGAAATAATATTTTCTATTGGATTTATATTAAGGAACCTGTCACTCAATCATATACTATCTATGAAAATACGAATATTTTAGCTATTCTACAATCATATACATCATTCTCGATGTATGTCATATGTGAGTGTATAACCTTTAACCTTAAACCTTTTCGCTGCACAATTTCCCCAAATAAAAGGTTGTCTGGCGGAAATCGCTACTTAGCGATAAGACCGCCTTTTTGTACATTTCTATTTATTATTTTTTTACTGTTTGTGGTGTACAATAAAGTATATTCTATCTATCTATAACTTCCTATATGTATTATATTCTCCTTCCAGTGTCTCAATCATCATCAGCTGAGTCTCTCCGTTCTCTAGGTGTGAGTGTGTGTGGTTGGCATCACTCGCACCCACAGTTCCCTCCCTCCCCGTCTGTGAGGGACCTCGTGAGTCAACGCTCGCTGCAGAGCCTCGCCTGGGGCCTGCCGTGTGTGGCGCTAGTCACTTCACAGCATTGGCCGCCCGGACGGAGAGCCTCGCAGCTCAAGTGAGATACATACACACACAATATGGGGTCATTCAAACGTGTAATGTTCAGGTGGCTCTTTCACAAACAAGGCCGGCAAGGCAAGGCAACACTACTTATGTTGCAGATGTCTATGGGCGACGGTGATTATTTTCTATTAGGTAGACCGTCTGCCCTTTTGTTAATATAAAAAAAATACACATACAATAAAAAACCAATTTATTTTAACTTCTTATATTATGTTAAAATTAATGGTTGACTGTTTTATGTGATGGTTAAGAGAGCCAGTTCATTAACTTATCCCAAATTTTATTACACACACTAATTAGAAAATATTAGCTGTGGTAGCTGGATCTCAATTTATTTAAATATATATGAATATAAAATTTTAAGTACCTAACATTTTTTCACAGCAATTCACCAACTATTATTTTCTGTCCTATTACTTTGTAACCCGTGATTTATATTGGTCTAGAGCATATAAATTTAAACCATATTTTCTTCTGATTCATATATATGAACTGAACCTATCAATATTCCAGATGTTTCCGTGTAGAAGAAGACGACAGCCAAGCCAGTCCCGAAGTCCCCGTGGGTTATCAGCTCAATGTTAAGTTGGAGCGAGACCTGGGGCGGAGCACCCTCTCCCCGTACCTGCAGGAGCTGCGGGCCCTCGTACATGACACGCTCACACACGGGCAGCTGGCTGTAGACGTGGCGAGGGACGTGTGTCCGCAGGCCGGGCTCACTTATATGGAGAAGGTTGGACCTTGGGGCTTGGACCCTTATACAGGGTGACTGGTGAATTACTATCGATATTTGAGGACGTGATATTTGACGATCATATATGACAAAATAAAAATTAATATAACATAAATATTAATAAACTTCTAAGTAAAGTTAACCAAAAGTAATGTAATTAATTACGCATCGTGTGAACACCCTACAGATTAGGTATACACTGACACTCACACATACGCGTGTCGTGACGTAGAGTTGTATTAGCACGCCGCCGCACGCGTCCACACTTGAACATTTGGAACGTGTCAACACTTTACTTATTTATACGGAAATTTTGTCAAAAATTAAGTGCCTATTTTTTTACATAATTCGAATGAGAATCATGTACCGAGTATTCTCCTTAAATATTGATAGTAATTCACCAGTCACCCTGTATATGTATAAACTACGACGATTCTGTATGTAGCGTTGATTATTTATTTATTTATTTTTTGCTACACACATACATTACATATTATATGATACAGAAGAAAAAATAAATAAATTTGTAGCAAGGGTGTCATCTCATTATAATTAGTCTTTGTTCCAATGCATCTTATTATGTTTAACCAAAATGTGTAAACTTCAGTGCTACCATGACTGTGGTCTGTGGTCTGCAACATCATATCTTATATATAAAATTCTCGTGTAGCGGTGTTAGACAGAGAATTCCTCCGAAACGGCTGCACCGATTTTGATGATTTTGTGAGTTTATTGAGTAGGTCTGAGAACCGTGACATTAAAAGATACATACAACCGTAAATTTTTACTGTTTTTGTCACCAACCCCTTTTTTTTATATGGAAAAACAATGTTTGCCAGGTTAGCTAGTTTTGGTTAAAAT
This sequence comes from Danaus chrysippus, assembly GCA_916720795.1. Classification (NCBI taxonomy): domain Eukaryota; kingdom Metazoa; phylum Arthropoda; class Insecta; order Lepidoptera; family Nymphalidae; genus Danaus; species Danaus chrysippus. The sequence goes on along the minus strand of CAKASE010000082.1, from coordinate 11,239,110 downwards.
TTGGTCAAAAATTAAGTACCTATTTTTTTTACATAATTCGAATGAGAATCATGTACCGAGTATTCTCCTTAAATATTGATAGTAATTCACCAGTCATCCTGTATATTTTCTTCCAAACAGTTATGTCATATTGTTTCAGTGCCTTTCAAGTGTGAGTCACCACATGCGGTCCGCCGGCTATGAGGACGATGACCCCATAGTCGCTCAGCTGTTACAAGGAATAAGAGATATATTCAGATAACACGGACCTCTCACTAGACAATAATAAATGTACCTGACTGATACATAGACTATAGATAGAAACGTTACAAACGTACAGATATATGTATAATAAGTATTTATTTTATATTTATAGTCACGAGGCTGATGATGAAGCAAGTTGTTCTATGGTTTGTAGATCGTTACTTGGAGATTAATTGTTAAGTACGCTAATACTTTGTATTTAAGTCTATTTGAACTTCAATAAAACATTTCACATTAAATTGATGGCTTTTTCTTCGACTGTATGTAGTATAGTATGGATAATGGAATCATTTAATAAGTGATAGACAAGTGCCGATAGCTTTTGAAACATAATTAAATTGTAGTAGAATGAAACTCATTAAAAGTTTAGATGAATATTATACAAATTAAAGGAAAAATAATTTACGGGTGATCTGAGGTCGGGAAGGGTATATGGATGGGTATTTAAGGGTAAAAAATTGGTTTTCTCGATTTCCGGCTAATCTAAAAGTCCTACAGAAAAAAATTATATGGCAAAGTTGTAGGCAATAAAAAGATCTAAAACTTTTGTACTAACATTTTTTTCACATAACCTCAAATTTGATGTAAAAAATTCTAAAAACCAAGTTTTTGGTTTTTTATTTCTACTATAATTTATTTTCACTTTTCATTATTTTTAAAGGCATCTGCATTGGAATATGATGTTATAATCAATCATAGAAATTTATAAAACACCGAACTGTGTGTAGGCCCTGTCTATTAAAATAAAAGTGGTTATACATTGTGCCTATTGTCCACCACACCCCTTCAATGTTGTACATTCCATCATTTAATACGCTTACTTACATATATACTTAAATATGCAATTGAATAAATTTGCAATGATTATATTGACTCTAATCGTCTATTTAAGAAGATCAAGTCAGTTTTCTTCCTTTGCATGGTTTATACTTTAAATGCATGTTTTTAGTGGGTCGAGTTCTTTTAAAATAAAAGTCCAAGATATATGGCACAGTTCCAGTTTATTTTAAATGTTACATGTGCTAGATAAAAAAATAATACAGTCCGATTAGTGAAACTCTTTTACTATGAGACGAGCGGTGGCTCCCACCACCGCGCGCGTCGCTGTAGACAATACGAATTAATAATTTTATTACAAATCGATTATTTCAATGTTCGTATACACTCTAAACTTGAAAAACATTATACTTTTTACAATTTATAACAAGCAATTTTAACTTCCACATATCTGAGTCCACGCGGACTTTTTGGTAGATAATATTCTCGATAAGGTACTTTTAGACGCTACAGTGTACTGAAAGTGCCTTATTGTATATATAATACGATTCACTTCATCTATTTATACAAGTGGCCCGACCGGGAGGGCCCAGTCGTTTATAATTTATTCTGGACAAATACATCCCGGACACCCTGTACACAAAATAAAAAAAAACAGTCGTCAAAATAAACTACAACGAATGTTGTAAACGTAACATATCGTAGAAGAGACCGATCGAGACACAGGCGACATCGATCAGTGTGAAGGAAGACGAGTGAACGATCTGTGGCGAGTATAGGAGTGCCGGGACACGCGCCCGAGACGCGACCTTACGCAATAAATTAAACATTAATTAAATAATTAAAAAATAATGAATTCCGATCGAAATAGCTCTATAACTATATGTACAAGTGTTAACTTACGGCTAATTAGAAGCATCAACTATGAAAACTTATTAACATTGAAGGCACATCATTACGCACCCTATTATCAATATTGTGCAATATCAGGTGCACTCGTCTCGCTGGCTACTCCGTGGACCGGCGACAAGCGACAACACGTCTTATATACAGCGGAATAAGTACTTTAATGGAACGACCTCGCCCCGCGCGCCCGCTCACACAGGGGCCGCGCGGGGCGAGGCGGGACTAGTCACTGTAAGTAATACATAGAGGATCAGTCTGAAAATAACACAACCGACAGACGGCAGTCTCAAGCCTCTAAACGATGTATCAGCGATCTTGTAAGTTAGTTCATGCGTTTAGTGAATTGAAACTGCGAGTGTCTGATACAATGACTCGTATAAATAAAAAAATAACTATATAGTAGTGACCTATTCACAGCTGTACAATGCATACATTAGTGTCCAATTCACAACAGTCTATTGTTATAAACGAAGAGATCCTGTCACAGAATGGTCAGAGACAATTCAACGCGGAAGACACTCATATCGGTGTAATAATTTATATACTATATAAAATTATGGACTCGTCAATAAAAAAACCAATAAAAGATCAAAATATGAAGTATCTTCTACGAAAAATTGTTACAAACGTTATAAACATATCAAACGATCACTTTCAACAGAGACTTGAAACGGAACACCTCGTATTAATTCTATGATATATATTTATAATGTACAAACTAAGCAGTCGTCATAGAAGGTTCAGAGTAAACAAGTCCATAGGTAATCAAGAGTTGCTTTAAAAATATATGATACAGTAATCGGCGCGTCCAACCGGCACGGCTCAACCAATTAATTAAAAAAATATATAATAATAATAATTAATTAATTAAAAGCTTATATCGTCGAGGAACAGAATTTTCTTTACAGCGAACGTATCGTACAGTCGTATACGATGTTTAGTGTTACAGTTATTAATATTATTATAATAAATAATTTACAATATATCTAAGTCGCCCGGCGCCGCTCACGGCCCACTACACGCTACACGCCGTACATCACGTGAACCTTGGGTTCTGGAAGGATTTATTTTATTATATTTATATTCGATAATCTGTTCATAGAAATCATTAAACGTAACCCGAGCCGACTATAAAACTAAATTCATTTCATTACAATAACCGTGACCGTGTGAGGGCGGGGCGACAGTCTATACTTATCTAAGTGTCATTTCTCAGATACAGGGTGTTGTTAGAGCATGTATTGTCATTAGTATAGTTATGTGTCTGTATGTTGGTGTGTGTGTTCACAGGGTGTTCACTCGATGCTCTTGACCCTGGCCATGACCTTCCCTTCGTACATGGGCAGCATGTCTCCGTCGTTGCTCACCTCCTCCTGTATCACCGTGTTGTCGAGATCCGCGCACTCCGTCTTGAAGAAGTATCTGTTGGGAATTATAATAAATAATATATAAGTGGTTCAATGTTATTGACGTAACTTTTTGTGAGAGCAAAAAATGTTCACCACAACTACACAATACATATTATTTACAAGGAAATATACAGGGTGACTGGTGAATTACTATCAATATTTAAGGAGAATACTCGGTACATGATTCTCATTCGAATTATGTAAAAAAATAGGCACTTAATTTTTGACAAACTTTCCGTATAAATAAATAAAGTGTTGACACGTTCCAAGTGTTAAAGTGTGGACGCGTGCGGCGGCGTGCTGATACAACACTACGTCACGACACGCGGCTGTGTGAGTGTGAGTGTATACCTAATCTGTAGGGTGCTCACACGATGCGTAATTAATTACATAACTTTTGGTTAACTTTACTTAGTAGTTTATTAATATTTATGTTATATTAATTTTTATTTTGTCATATATGATCGTCAAATATCACGTCCTCAAATATCGATAGTAATTCACCAGTCACCCTGTATAATCTCAAATGTTAAAAGAAAAAAATCTTGTTAAATTATGTTATAAAGTAACCAAATAAAGTTGTATAGTATAATAGCAATGTTAGCAATATGACGTTTAAGGAGAAAATCTTGAATAAGTTTGGAAAAATACTTAACACCTCATTAATTAAACTAGACAAGATGTTTTTATGCCGTAATGAAATAATATTTAAAAAATAAAATGACACTGGAATTGCCAACATCTATAAGTTGGCTACTATTTACTAGTATAAAAAATAATAATAAATATATACCTATAGTTTCCCTTCCTGGGCAGATATTCCTTGAAGGTGCGCAGTGTGAGCGGCGAGGCGGGCACCTTGAACCTGTAGGGCACGCTCTCGTCCAGGAAATTAACCACCACCACAGTGTGCTCGGGGCCAGCTCCACTCGCGGCGCCTGTAGCTGTGCCGCTGCCGCTGGACTTGCTGCCCGTGCTGCCGGTCGTGCCGCCCGTACTGGAAAACGACAGAAAAAACTATGAATATAAGATTCATTTTGAGGTGTATTACTAAGATTTTGACGTGTTTATATTTCCATCACGTGTCTGTTTAATAGTGCTTCCAATATATACGAATGGTAACTGTGAGGGAAAGAGAAACAATTATTTCTTTCTCTCTAGCTCCACGTTTTTGATTTAAGCTGAGCTTTGCATTTGTGTGAGTGCACACGGATAGTGAAAGTGTGATGTCAAATTTTTGAATGCACCTTCTTTTATAGTTTTGAACCGGTTTATACTGCTTTTACTCCGCACCTTCCGCACTTCACCCTTTGTACTGGTAGCAAAATCAAATGTTGAAAAAACAATGTCAAGTGAAGAAGAATTTGTATAGTTTTTTCAAATTTTTTATTAATTGATTTTTTTTTCCCATAATATTCACAATATTTTCATCTGGTCTTTTGCAAGTTTTGCTTATTTTATATCACTTATGTTATGGATCTACATATTTAAAATATAATAAAATTGAATTTTAAAAGGTTTTTTTTCTAGCTCTACTTTTACTTTCACTCACACAAATGCAAAGCTCAGCTTAAGTCTAATGGACTATACTACATGTCCCTCACTACTGACCGTGTCCGCAGCTTCTAATATATACGAATGGTAACTGTGAGGGAGAGAGACACAATTATCTCTCTCTCTCTCGCTCCACGTTCCTACTGACCGTGTCCGCGGCTGTCCCTTGTCCCTCCGCCGGTGGTCGTCCCTGTCAGCGGAGGAGCCCCGTGAGGACAGGTCCCTCAGCCTCCTCTCAGCCCGCTCGGAGCCCTCAGCTATCCACAGCAGCAGGCGCGGCTCCACGCTGGTCGCTCCCTCGCTTACGACAGACACGCCGCTGTCCGTCAGCTCCGTCACTGTCTTCTTGGAGAACGATCTGCGACACAACAGATATATGAGAACCGAAAAAACAATAAATATAAGACCGTTGTGGTCATGGAATTTTAGTAAAATATATAGTATAGAGATAAATAGGGTTATGAAGACTGAGTGAGGTTAGAACCGACTGTTGCGGTTCGCCAATATAAGAGCAAGATAACAGTTTTGTTAAAGAACTTCACAGTTTTTTAATACACGAAAGGCTGATAAGAATATATACATGATATCAATGTGTTCAGACTATACATAAATTATATGTAATGTATGTATTATGATATGCGAGGCTCCAAGAATGGAAGACCTCCCTTCCTCATTACTGAAGAAAATTCGAGTGTATAAATAAAAAACAAAGATGAAAAGCGACCCACATATTTTGTAGACGAAACGTACATGAAAAAATAACCACATCTAAAATGTGACAAACCAAATTTGGACAATAGAAGGTATGTCCAGGAATGAAAAAGAAGGTACTGCTGTCTTTTGTATTATCATGACTTACAACGAAAATATATTTTTTACTTGTTCGGATATCATGTTATGTTTTTAAATTTATATTTAATTATCATTAACCCGAAAACTTTAAAGACATTATATAACTTTATCCAGTACAGTTATCCCAATTATATTCCTTCTCAAATATCTCATATGCAAATTCCTTGCCTTTCTCACTCCCACATACAAGAGACAATCTTTAGAGACATTTAAAAGACGTCTTAACTATACAGACTTTCGTATCAGCCACATACCTCAAGAGACAAGCTTTAGAGATACTTAAATGATATTTTAAGTATATATTCCTGATATTTTAAGTATTTGAAGGATATTTTAAGTATATATACCTTCGTATAAGTGAGTGTGGATGGTGTATGGAGTCTGGAGGCGCGTCGTAGTGTCCCGAATCAGCTGACAGGGCGGAGGCAGCGCGCCGTGAGCCGTGTCGACCTCGAGCCCGCCTGCCGCCCGGCGGGGACGAGTCCGGCGTACGCTCCGACCACACGCGGGACACGTGCTGGTCTATAACACGAAAAAATATATTATATAACCTTATATTGCTATTAGAAGACCCGGCGAACTTCGTATCGCACTATAATCAAGAAATATCAGTTACGATTTTTTAATTATATTTTTGGAGTTTAACTCAGCCATAAATCTCCGTGTTTTGAAGTGCGACAGAATGATTGACTTATTAGTTAGTTGTCAAATCTAATGTCAAAAAAAAAAGTATCAACAACTACTAATAGATTAAAAATTAATCAAAAAAACATTGTCCAGCGGACAAAATTGTGAATCTAAACCATTGCCAGATCCCCTTGAACACACAAAACATTTCATCAAAATCGGTCCAGTCGTTTGAGAGAAGTTCAGTGACATACACACTCACAGAAGAATTATACAGGGTGACTGGTGAATTACTATCGATATTTGAGGACGTGATATTTGACGATCATATATGACAAAATAAAAATTAATATAACATAAATATTAATAAACTTCTAAGTAAAGTTAACCAAAAGTTATGTAATTAATTACGCATCGTATGAACACCCTACAGATTAGGTATACACACACACACACATACGCGCGCGGCGGCGTGTGTTGTATCAGCACGCCGCCGCACGCGTCCACACATGGAACACTTGGAACGTGTACACACTTTATTTATTTATACGGAAATTTGGTCAAAAATGAAGTACCTATTTTTTTTACATAATTCGAATGAGAATCATGTACCGAGTATGCTCCTTAAATATTGATAGTAATTCACCAGTCACCCTGTATATATAAAGATGACCTTATATTGCCATGTACGAGTTAAAAGCAGTTGTGTGAACGAGCTCGCTTGTATTTTGGATGATAAACTTTATATTCTTTAGAATTTCCTCAGAAGAGACGCTGGTGGGTCAATACATCTAGAGGCTGAATGGCCAAACCGTCGTCTGAACTAACTAAAGCTTGACTGAGAGGTAGAGTTAGTTCATCGGTAGATACTGTTTTTCTTAATCTTGAAATAGACAGAAGTCAAATAATGGCAGTATAGACCTTCCGATCAGAATGCACAAAATAGAACACTTGTGTGGTACAAAGACGTGATTTTAGAAATTGTTCGATACCTGCCACCTCTAGTTTTTGTTGTTATTTAGTTAGCTTTAAGCACTTCTATGACAATGTACCACACCAACTTATTTAAAGCTCTTCTTGCAGCTCATATATAAGTTAATGAGGCACCAATCAATATTCTACGGTATCCGAGTCATCATACCCAGTATATCCTGATCGTTGTCGTCTTCCAGTTGAAGCTTCTCCCTGATAGCGGCGGCCACCAGCTGTGGCGGTAGAGCTTGGGCGCACAGCTCGTCACCTTCGCCCTGAAATACAAATAATATTCATACATTTTTAGACATATACAATACATTGGAGATAATAAGTATAAGTGTAAGTTCACTAGAACTGTTATGTTTAGTATAGTACTAATTTTCCTATAAACATCTAATATGCATGTAAGTCAGTGGTGGCCTAGTGGTTAAAGGACCCGCCTCTCGTTGCCGAGGGCGCGGGTTCGATCCTGACCCGGGCAAGTACCAATGTGATTTTTCTGAGTCATATGTACTTTCTAAGACTATTTAGACATCACTGATTAATGTTGATTCCCAAAAAGAGGGTTGATGTCAGGCAGGCGGCCGGTCGCAAAAACAAATAGCCAAAACTATTCACAACATATGTAAGGCAGACCCTGGCTATAGCTGGGAAATTGCCAAGGTAGAAGAAGATCTAATATGCATGTAAATATTTTTAAGCTAAAGTATTGTGTTTTTTAACCTGACAATAGTTTTATTGTATACTAGTTGTGCCCCGCGGTGTTACCCACGGATTTCCGAGATGTAAAGTAGCCTATGTTTTATTCCTGGACGTCAGCTTCCAGTATACAAAATTTTATCAAAATCGGTTCAGCGGTTTGAGCGTAAAGAAGTAACAAACATACACACACACTCACAAACATTCGCAATTATAATATTAGGATTCATGTGTGTGTACCTCAGCGAGCCTCCTCTCCAGCCTGTCCTTGTTGTCCTGGTCCCTCCTCACTCGCTCCAGTTTCTCTATCAGTAGTGGAGCGAACTCGTGCGGCGGCAACACGCGCAGCTGTTCTGACTGGACGCGCTGCGTGCGAGGGATCATCTGGAATGAACAGACATAATGTATAACACTTTATTTATATAGTGGATGTCAGTAATAAGATATATCATATACTAGAAGACCCGGCGAACTTCGTATCGCCCTATAATCAAGAAATATCTGTTACGTTTTTTTAATAAATAAATTTAGGTTATACCTTAGCCTCAGAAACACCTAGTGGTTATGCTATTATAAATTATTAAATAGTCGCTCATACATGACGTTTGTATTTTTAACCTAGCGCCATCTATTGAATACTTAACTCAGTCAACAGATAATAGTTATAATGACAAATAACTTACTTTAATAGACAAATAATTTTTAATAAAATAATATTGTGACTATAAATTGAGATATAAGCTAGCCTATCTTTCAAGTTGAATCAAAATGCACATGGAATGCAAATCAAATTTAAAATCGGTTTAGCAGTTTCGGAGTCCATCGAGGACAAACACGTGACACGAAATTTTTATATATATTAAGATATGTATACCATGGCGGTGTCTTGTTCCTTGTTGATGACAGCGTGTCGGTCGAGGCCGTACAGCCGCGGCCGGTGGCGGGACTCACGGGCTTCACGCGACCCGCGGATCGACATGCCGTCACTGTACATACGGGCGGGTCAGTAAGAACACACAGGCGTGCCGAGAGGTGCGGAGGAGAGGGTACAAACAAAATTAAATGCAACTCATAGCGGGTTAAAGGTTAAAACAAGCGTCTCTTGGTCGCAGGTCCTGGGTTCCGACTCCTTACATACATAGGGGAGTGTACTCACAGGCTGCTGCCGCTGAGGGACACCGCGTCGCTGTCAGTCCTCCCGCTGCTGAGGCTCGTGCGCTCTGAATCCTGGCGCGACGCGGGCGTGTACCCAGCGTACGACACGTGCGCGCTGTACACTGACCGCTTACGGTGCCTGGGGGGTTGTAGGTAGGGGAAGGGGGGGAATGACGGGTCAAGCTACTAGTATAATTTAGTACAAGCGTCACGCGGACGATGCTCATGCATTGCACACGCAAAATAAAATAAAAGAAACAAAAAAAATTGGCTGATAAACAAAAATAAAACGGGATACTATGTGACTTATGTAATGAATGTTACTATATGGACTGTGATCAGTGTGACAAGTTCGTGAGCTCGGTCACTGAGTGTGTTGTTATGTAGTAGGAAGGTGATCGTTCTAATATGACAAGTGATACCAGAATTTCTGCGTATATACTGAATACGTCCTCACTTTTTGTGCATGTCTACATGTGTATGTGTGTGTAGCGTATGTGTGTGTGTGTGTGTGTGAGTGTGTATCTGTATTATACAGGGTGTTCAACTCACGGAGCGACGTCTGACTGTAGTCGTCGTGACTGTGTGGCGAGCAGAGCGTCGTGTGTGAGCCGGGCGCCCACGGACGGACACGCGCCGCCTGACAGCTCCTGGCCCTCGTGTAAAGTGGCCAGGGTGCCCACACATAGCTGGAGAACATAAAACAGTTGTATAAATACTGTGATAACTTAAGTTATATAAACGGCTATTTAGTTTACAAGTGTCAGTATATATTTGTTTTTATGTTACATTAAAAAATCCGTTATTAATTCTATAATATAGGCAATATAATAATATAGGCCACTGTTAAGGTCGAGTCAAACTAAGTCAAAACTTGAGTAAACTAAGTCTAGACCGGAGGTTTACGTAGTGACCAAAGTGATTTCCTTAAACTATTCAAATATTGGCAATCATATCAAACTATTTAAATTTATTTAATTTCCAAACACGACTCGAGTATATTATATATTTTTTTTAAGTCATAATCTCTAGACTTCTTATAATATAGTATATTTATCTACGCTTATTAGACGGTGAAGCCAAAAACCAAAATCGTCGTCATTATAAAACCAGACAAATTTTTGCTGGCAATCCCTACTTATGACCTTCAATAATTAATTGACTCCCTCCATTGGTCTAATTGAGGAATCTCTAAATGATTAAAACTCGCGAAAATCTTAGATGATAGACCTCATTCCCTAACAGTGAATTCTTTCGCCGGTTCTTCTCAGGTCAGGGTATTTTCTTTTCCGAACCGGTGGTAGTGTCTCAAGTGACCATCAATAAGAAATAGTCTAAGATCCGGCTGCAGAATCAGTGTACCCATCGAGTGTTTGCTGAAAACCAAATTTTTACACATATTCATGATTAGGAGAATTTATATCCACCAGGTTGCCTATCAAAAAGTGGCCGCTAGTATTTTTAATTAAATTATTAATAATTCATAATCCGTAAGAAATTTCATTGACTTTTTTTTTCAATGAAATGTCGTCTACTTTACGGCAACATCTATAAAGACTCTGAAAAATTATGGTTGCCGTTGCGCACCTGGCCGCACCTCTTCGCAGCCAGGTATACACAGGTATGAATTTGTTTCATTTATACACCCACAACGTACATTTATAATTTATATATCAAATTAAAGCAAATTTTTTTCTGTATATTATTATATACGGTTGCTTAATTAAATCTGGCCGCCAATAAGGGTTGCTGGCTAATAAATATAGTAAATATTAAAAGTAGAGTTACACAGGAAACACGCCTTCATCCTTATAAATTTTATTTCACTTAAATGAGATTGATAATTTTTCGATGCACAAATAAAACAGCAATATATTATGTTGTGTATTACGTACTCCAAACAGCGTGGTTTCGAACTTAAAATAAAAATCACAACTGATCCGTTGAGAACACTAACATCTGACGCATGCGCAATGGCTTTAAACCGTCCGACAGCTGGCAATCGCTATCCTCGTCTGACTAGTGGTGTTACGCGCTAGCTCTCTTTCACTCTACTTTTAATATTTACTATATTTATTAGCCAGCAACCCTTATTGGCGGCCAGATTTAATTAAGCAACCGTATATAATAATATACAGAAAAAAATTTGCTTTAATTTGATATATAAATTATAAATGTACGTTGTGGGTGTATAAATGAAACAAATTCATACCTGTGTATACCTGGCTGCGAAGAGGTGCGGCCAGGTGCGCAACGGCAACCATAATTTTTCAGAGTCTTTATAGATGTTGCCGTAAAGTAGACGACATTTCATTGAAAAAAAAAGTCAATGAAATTTCTTACGGATTATGAATTATTAATAATTTAATTAAAAATACTAGCGGCCACTTTTTGATAGGCAACCTGGTGGATATAAATTCTCCTAATCATGAATATGTGTAAAAATTTGGTTTTCAGCAAACACTCGATGGGTACACTGATTCTGCAGCCGGATCTCGTACTAAAAGTGTAGTGCTTCTATATTGAATAAAGTTATTTGAGTTTGAGTTTGAGTTCCTGGTAGTATGAAAGGATTTCCCACTTACTTCTCTAGAGTGTGTCGGCGAAGCGTCCGGTGAAGATAGTGGCTGAGTGGCCGCACTCACGTACGACACGTAGGCCTCCGAACGAAGGAACGACTGGTACGTAGACTCGGTGATGGCGCGGGTCACCTTATAGTAGACGAGACATATGAGTACCATGATATTTTCATTTTAATACTGTACATAATACTATTATTTATTTATTTATTTGAGGATCCCCAACAAGAGATATACAGTATATAATTTTAGACTAATCAATACTAAATATTACAGAAATTTGTGCTCTTTCAAGTATAGGAGACCACAGCTTGCTAATTAAACAAAAATATTAAAAACAATTATATATCCTGAATTTGTTTAAAAATAAGAATACAGTAAGTAAGAACAGTAAGTTATAAAAAAAAATAACATAAGGAGTATGGACATATTAAAAAAATATATCTATTAGCGAAACCAATTTAACTTAGTTTTACTTATTGAAATACTATTGAATAATAAATACTATTGAATATTTAATGCTACGATTTTTTTTATAAACTAAAAGGATTATGTTCTTTTTATTTATAGTTAGATAATTGCGTATTGTCAAACCAAAGAAAAATAAAGACTTTCTAAATAGTATCCGTTTTTCAATTCAGAACAATCTCTATCAATGTCAATAAAATTCATACTCCAGCATTCAGTGGCGGCTGTACCTTTAGTGCACTCGTGCGCTGAACCACCAATTCAAAAGATTTAAAAAATTACAAAATATTACTTCATCTTTATTTTTAAATTACCAATTTAATATATTTTTTTTAAACATATAAAAACGTATAAAAAATTAAGTTTTCTAATTATAGTCAAAAAGTTTGAGCGCTTTACTAAACTAATATCTCGTGTGCTTCGGCGAGTGCACGAGGACTCCTAATACATCTTGTATGAGATACGCATTAATACGCCTGGCGCGTGAAACAAAAGATAGTTCATAGAAATGTACCGAGTAATGAGTCGGTTCTCGAGCGCCGCACGAGCGGCCGAAGATTACCGAGAGCACCCGATGTATGACGAATTGAGAAATGATTGACATCTCGTTATGTTTTGTTGCATTTTCTAATTTTAATAATTTAGTAAAGTGCACCACCATTTTTATAACCCACCAGCCGCCACTGCCAGCATTACAAAAGGTTAAATCAAGAACCAGATTTTTGCAGTCATGAAATTTATATTTCTTTCTACGTGAGCGGGGGGCGGAGTCTACCGAGGTCATGCCCAGGGGGCGGAGTCTCAGCGGGTGACTATTGACAGTTTTGTTTGTGTTGTCGTACCTCCTGTTCCATGTTATCGAAGATGGTCTTCTCTATGTTGGAGCCGTCCTTGAGGCTCTGCTTGACGCGCTGCTTCAGCTCCTCGGGCATCGCTAGCTGAGACTTGCGGAGGAACCTGGTGACGTCATCATTACGTTAACAACACAACCATAACACTCACACCTTTTACAAGGAACTGTTAGCGGGAAGCTGAGAAATGTAGTAAGGATGTTGAAACAAGAGATGGTGATCAACAGGCATCGACAATTTTAGTCTGAGTCTTAGTGGGAAAACTACAAGAATTTCCAAGATTTATTATAGCTTTCACCTTATTAAAACGTTTAAGGTTTCATAAAAATCTATCAGCTAGTTTTTGCGTGGAACTGTACCTAACATCGTTACTTCCTTACAAAATATCGGATTGACAATATATATTAATACTATTCAAAGTGTAGTTTATGTTTGTGTTACATACTTGTATATAGCGGAGACGACGGTCCGTATCTTGTTGGGCTCGGTCTCCTGGCGCAGACCCTGCACGGCGAAGTAGAAGTTGAGGCGGTCCACGTGCAGCCCGCCCGCGCCGCACACGAACTTACGGAACAGACGCACTCCCTCGCCGTCCTGGAATAATACGCATAGAATCGACTTGGATCATGGACTTTGAAGTATTATATAGAGAAGGGATCGACTATTCATACTGAAACCCTCTCATCCTTAATCAGTTTCATTCATATTAATTTAAGAACATAACCTCATTAATATCATGTAACAATACTGGCAGCTTCTTTTTGGTCGGTCGTAGAAATATACTTAATAATTAATTGCTGACCAAGAAACAATCAAAAAATATTTGCTACTAGCACGAAGCTAGCTTGATGAGTGGTATCATAAAGAGCAAAGACTATCAAAAATATTTGCTACTAGCACGAAGTTAGCTTGATGAGTGGTATCATATATATTATGTATCGTTGTTATATCATTCTCACCTCGAGCAGATGATGCAGCGTCCTGGCCCACCTGGCGTAGGGCGGCTCCTCCGGGGACCTTCCCGAGCTGCCCGACGAGCCTTCCGTCTCCGAGCGCCGCGACGCCACGCCGCCCACACACGGGGACGCTCTACACACAGGGAAACACACATACAGAAACAATACAGCGAGTACACCAACACGAACTTGTGATAGAAACTTCAACCTGACCCAATAAGTCATTCTTAGCGAATCCTTACTTGTGAATTCGTTATTCACATGAGTGTTCTTAGCTCTCATACATAATAAACCAACGGTAAAAAATTGAGATCGTCAATTTAAATGGATGGAAGTCACCAGACATTATGAGACTTAACAATAATAGTGTAATAACAGTTAATAAAATGTCACTAACTGTCATCATGAAATCAGTTTCAATCGACGGTTTAGTTTTAAATGATGAATGGTATTATTCAATATCTATATTATAACGTAGTAACATTGAACGTGTGTGTGTGACTCACTTGGTGAGATGTGGGTGTGTGAACACATGTCTGGTCTGAGATTGTCTCTTCTCCTCCCCCGGCGCCGGTGGCAGCGACGACCTGTCAGCAAGCTTGTGTTCCCAACCTGTACAAGAAAATTAGAATAGCAAACCACAAACAGAAATACAAATATAGTAATATTAATGATGTTTTCTTGACAATACCTTGCGGGTGGCCGCCTACAGGAGTATGGCTCATGGCGCACAGGCCCTTCTCCCACCCGCGCGCTGCATGGCGAGACACGACCTAGGAAATAACACATAATATACTTAATACACTTTCTCCACATCCTACATCTCACATCTCGTCTGCCCGTGATCACGGTTCCTGGAAAGTAGCCGAAACGTCGGGAGTATATAATTTGTAATCAAAAATAAAAAACGCGAAGTAAAATCCGAAAATATTAGTTTCATTTAAATGAGTACTCGCGAAAATCTTAGATCTGATTACACTTTCTCCATATGAGAAGAGGCCTTTGCTCAGCAGTGGGCTCTGATAAGCTGATGATGATGATGAAACTTAATAACATCACCTCACTCACATAAAATACAATACACATATTTTTACATCACTGAGGTTAAATATAATCAATGAAAGAAGAATTAAATACATAAAATTTTGAAATTTAATTGAAAGAAATTAATATAAAGAAATCAGTTATTTGCATAAAATAATATTTGCTTATTAACAAATTACATATAACAAACTGATACAGATTTAAACCTTTTCAAATTAAAACATTCTTTTGTTATGAAACATCATACATTTGAAAGTTGATGTCGAATCAATGATTAAAAAAAAGAAATTGTATGAGAGAAAAAACCCAGGATTAAAAAAATCAATATGATTTACAAAAAAAGGACAGACTATTTGATTTGTTCATGTTAGAGAGAGATGAAGAACATCACGAGTCAAGAGACCACACCATCGATCGGCTTTAGACGGAATATATGTCAGTTTTTACATTACATCACAATGAGAACTATTATAACTTTATATTATAATAATACACACAATTAAAACACATCCATTGAATATTATAACACATCAAATTTAATTTGATTTTTCTGAAGCATTTCATATCGAGCGGGCCGGCCAGTTTTATTATAAAAAAATCTATTCAACACACATGTCTGCTTTAATATAGAAAAAAAAAAGTTTGCCCGTAATGAGATCCTGTCATAACAAATTAAATCATAAGTTCACGGATCAATAAACATTGAACATGAAAAAAAATAACAAAAGAAAAAAATTATAAGGACCATACCATATTCATTGTGCTTCCCACAAACAATAATGAATATTACACCGATATAAAAATTAATATCACAATTCACAATGTATATTATGAATATTTTTTTTTAATACAATAATTATTAAGAAAAGCACGACCGCACAGATCACGGGCTGCGGAACAAGTGGAGTTTGGATGCTGGCATACAAAAGACTCCCGATCGAACATTTTTCTTACCCTCGGCACAATGCATTATGGTTATGGATATCTTTATGATAGGGTTTTATAATAAGCATAAAATCAATAACTGACAAAAACTACTCAATCGCTTGGGGTTATTTATTTTAAGCATTATAAAATTTTTATAACGGATTGAATGTACTGTACAATTTTTTTATGTTAGGCTAGGCTAACTTTACACTTCTTTATAAAAAATATAGGTGGAAAATCAACATAACTGATTATTTTTAATGTTTTACACTGGTTATTATACTTTAAAAAAATTTTGTTAGCTTACCTATGAAGAAAGTATTGGTGAGTTTATATGTGTCTATAGATAATATATGTAGGACTATGCAATGTTCGTTCGCGGCGAGCCAGACTAATTTTCATTGAGGATGACGGGCATAAAAACAGAAACAACTTGTAAACAAAGACAGAAGTCATTAAACACTCGTTTACCAGACATTCGGGCGTGTAAATTGCACCCAACTTTCAGTCATAATTCAATCTGTAATCGCTCGTAACAAAACATCACGGGATTAGTAATAGTAGTTGTAAACACTAAATTTATATTCTGGTATCCGTAACAAATGTATTTAAGTAACATAATGAGTGAAACTTTATCTTAAATATGATACACTCACTTCTTATAGAAACGTAATGATCTGTACCAAACAAGAATAGAGAACGCATAAAATAGGAAAGTTAACGTAAATAAATAATAGATTAGCTTGGCTCGGTCTGGTTTTGTATACAAGAACGACGGAACTTTGACACTTGACAGAGCGCGGTAACAGAGCACGTTGATATTTGACAGTACCACTACGTCACTCCTAGCTCCACCTAGCGAAACGTTTTAGAACCATTCGCCAAACTCTCAGTCGTGATTTGCATAATGTCAAATGTTACCAGTAGATGACAGTACAAGCTCAAGACAAAAAAATACTTTTGGCGGGAAGTCAATGGTTACTATGTATTTTACATTTTGATACAATTTGTTATTAGCATCAGCTAGGTAACTTATATTGTAAATTGTTATATGATACGACAAGTGCATTAAGAATATTCCTAAATTTATCTAAGGTTGACACTAATCACTAAACAAAAGGAGATGAAAAAAAAATATCGTAGCTATAGTTCCATAGTGTAACGCTTTAAAAAACGTATATTGGAACATACCTATCTTCTTAATATTTATTTGACCAGAATTATCTTTTACTTGCCTCTTTAGCAGCTTACTGCCGCTGCATGTTGCGTTTGTGGTGCCAATATTTTGATGATTATATCTGAAACAAAAACCAATAATATGCGATTAATAATCAAATTTAATGTCTTAACCTAAAATTTTTCATAAACCACTTGAAATAAAACAAGAACTAATAATGAATACAAAAATACGGATTTTTACGTTTTAATAATTTTTTGCCATTTTTTATATAATTTGACAACAAAATATTGCGTTTGAAGAAAGTAAAACCTTATAAAGGTCAATCTAAGATCAAAAGAAATAAGGAATTCAAAGAGAAAAATTATTTTCATGATAAATATCATCTAAGCAGAGAGGTACCTTTAAATTTTTAATTGAATCTCGGAACGAATTTGACAATTCAAATGACACATGACTAATAATATGGAATTAAAAAGTGAGAATAAAAATTAAAAAAAATAAAAATTATAAAACGAATTTTCATATATTTATTTATGCCAAGGTAATTTAAGATTGTAATTAAGCTAAGGCTTGTTAAAAAAATATATTAACAGACATATTTGGTGGAGGACAGTACCTATGCCGTGCAAAAAAATGGTAAACAAAAAGACGTCGTAAAAAAAATTAGATTTTTTAAAGGCAGTAAAAAATATATATTTTTGTTTAAATATATTCATCAATTTTTTTTTTCACATTTCAAGAAAACACTACACTTATATAGCAATTTAAATTGTTTTATCGTAATTCATAAATTTTTACATTTCCAACAATATATTTTTAAACAGAAGCATGTAGGTAATGTACGAACAAATAAAAATCAATTTTAAAATCTGTCAGATTGCTAGTGTTGTCAACAGCTAGATATCGATAACGTTTTAATCTATCGATAACACAAATCCGTCTGGTTCCCAACACTTCATCTTCATTAGCCCGGCACGCACTAAGCGACTCTTTGATGTGCACAAACTTTCCGTTTTCCTTTGATTGCTATAATGGAACTGCTATGTTATTACACTAATTGAATTTTCGCATAGTCCGATGTATTAATGGACATCCAACAGTCAGACGGGACTCGGGAGGAGACAATTAAAAATATCGATTTGATATATAAGCTTCAATGGCACATCTCGTACACGTGAAATTTTCCTATGGCTTTAAAACTACGCCAACATAATAAAGCTGAAGAGTTTGTTTTGTTTGGTGAAACGAGCTCATCTCGGCACGTAGCGGATAGATTTGAAAATAATTTTTGTATATCATACACCCACTTGTATAGGAGGCTTTAAGCCATGAAGTTTATAAGCATACCGTAAACAAGAAGTTGTTAATATTAACGTTTATAATGACTAATATATTTTTAGTTTTTAGAGCTTTGGAAGCACGTAAAACTAGAAGAGAGAAGTACTTAAGAAATATGAAGGCACATATTTTTTATAAAGACGAAATAGCCGTAATTTCTATGATTCGCAGATAGTGACAGCATTTAGTATAGACGATCAGTTCTCTGTAAGGCCTCAGCTAGTACCTTGGAGCACAGCCGGCGCTAATCACTCGTACATATGATCCGGGAAAGGAATTAAAGGCAATAGTTTCAGTTTGCGGTGAACTGTTTGTTGAGGGGGTGAGGGGTGAGGGGTGCGTGTGTGTGTGAGTGAGCGGGGGGGCGGGGGGAGGGGGTAGCGGCGGCGTTCTCGCTACATCAAAGGGGAGCCGAGACAAAGCTCGAGGAGCCTTTTAACTTTATTTAGCGGAGTGGTAAGTTTAGCCGGTTGCGAATCGCTCAGGTTAAAGAGTAACACACTCACTTTGAGCGAGGGATGAGGGGTCAGGGCTGCCGGCTGTGACGAACGAACAAATGATGGAAATATTACTGCGGAGACAACGATTACTGATATCAAAGAAAAAAATATTTTCTTTGATATTTTAACTGTATGCTTCACGATATCAAAACCTTCATTAAAATTAATAAATGTCAAAAACATCTGAGCGGTTACTTTATCTTAAGTCCACTCATGATTTAACATGAATATTTATGGTTAAGCTAAATTTGCACGATGCGTTATAATAATTTATTAAACTGTTAAACATCCAATGTACGGAACTACTGGCATATATTGAATGCTGTCGTCATCAAATAATAATTTAAAAAAAAAAATACGACACTAAAGAACATATTGCAACTATGTATTGAATATATTCTGTGATTATTTGACATGTGTTACATAATGAGTGTCAACTGTCAATGTCAAGTGTATCGACAGCTCCGTCAGCTGATCCGTCGGTCGTCAGCCCTGTGCGCGCGGGGTGGGGGTGTCGGGACCGTAATGCGTCCACAGCGCGGCGTCTCTTTGTCGGCCTCCTTTGACTGTGATAACCTAAACTGCGAACAATAACGATTGACAACCGCCAGTACTGTACACTGCTATGGAGATTCAACATTGATATATAAAAATATATCTATTTCTCTCATTGAGAAACATAAATAATATTAATATCAGCTGTTAGTAAATCGCCATTACGGCTTGGATGACGTCACTCTCTTCAAAGGAAATAAAAAATATTGATAAAACAGAATGTTAAATTAAAATTTAAAATTATAACGAAAATTCATTTCGTCTGTGTATGATAATAAAAAAAAATATGAGTTCGATAACTCAATTAAAATGTTCCAATGAAACTCTTCTTACGGAGACGTAAACAATATTTAAATAATGTTCCTCATTTTATATATTTATAATATCATAGTATAGAATCTATAAAGTTGTATATATTCAAGTGAAACTAAAGCAAATCGCTACAAACAAATTGATATCGGTCAAGCATTAGAGTGCACAAAGAGCGGGCGTTCTTTGAGAGCTGTGTCAATATCACCTCGAGTCGGGGCTCATTTCCCAACTATTATGTTACTATTTTTCTATAAATATATACCACTTTATATATACATATTTATATACAACTAGAAGACCCGGCGAACTTCGTATCGCCCTATAATCAAGAAATATCTATTACGTTTTTTAATTTATATTTTTGGAGTTTACCTGTAAGCCATAAATCTCCGTGTTTTGAAGTGCGACAGAATGATTGACATATTAGTTAGTTGTCAAATCTAATGTCAAAAAAACGTTTGTATGGGAAATAGAAAAGGGCTGTTTTTATGGTTTTCCCAGTAATGAATCATTTTTTTTCAGCTTTTATACCTTCCCTGAACCTCCACGAACATTTCAAGACTAAGATAAGATAAATCCGTTCAGCTGTTCTCGAGCTTTAGCGAGACTAAGGAACAACAATCCATTTTGTATATAGAAGAAGAAGATTATTCTTACAAAAAATATATGTATGACTTCTATTATGATAAATATATATTATAATAATTATATATATACAAATTCGCGTCGTCTGTCTGTATGAGTAGTGTGAGTGAGATGTAAGCGGTCGCTGATTACTACTGGCACAAAGGGCGGCGGACCCTTTGACGAATTAGTCATACTAGCTTTGGCATACGAATTTTAAATATTTTTTTAATGTACTTACTATTATAAGGAGAATTAAAACGAGACAGAATTTGATAATCACTGTTGTAGTTTATTATATTTGGAGGGGACATTAATTGATACAAAGGAAATTAAAGTTAAAAAATTTTTTGTTCACCTCAAATATCTTCAAAGATTGTTTTAATACTGACTGACGTGCTTTCGAAAAATTATAATAAAGTAATCATATTTAATAAAAATAAATGTTTACAAAAATTAGGATTCTAAAAGCTACAGAATACAATTATTACGAAACATGTCTATGTACATATAACTATACAATAAAAATTAAATCATCCATCTAACAATACGTGCACCGGGAACGAACCCGCGACCTGTCCCATGATTTAATGAGACAGATACATCCAAACAAGTATTAAACAAATCCATTCGGTTGTAGTGAGTTAACATAGAGGGCGTCGTTTAACTGCTCCCGAGTCCCGAGCCCCGTCCAATGGTAGGGGCGATGAAATTGATTTCGAGATGATCAAAAGAATCAAATTCTCAAAGGAAGGTAATTTATTTGACCGTCCGCCCGCAACCGAGAGACATGCTGGATAACCACTTCACTTTATACTTTTAAAAAGATATAAACGGTGTAACAATTAAATGTTCAACAAACATCTAGCAACGCAAACAGATGTCCAAATATATTAATATATAAATTGTATCTTAGACAAAGTTTCGGTTATAAATGTATATTTCTTATATTTGTGAAGGTAACAATATTACAAAATATCGTCAAAATACAATGTATCCGTGGAGGCAGTAAGTAATGAGAGCCTAATTGAGTCTCGCGTGCCTACTGTGTGCGTGTGTGCGTGTGTGTGTGTGTGTGTGTGTGTGTGTGTGTGTGTGTGTGTGTGTGTGTGTGTGTGTGTGTGTGTGTGTGTGTGTGTGTGTGTGTGTGTGTGTGTGTGTGTGTGTGTGTGTGTGTGTGTGTGTGTGTGTGTGTGTGTGTGTGTGTGTGTGTGTGTGTGTGTGTGTGTGTGTGTGTGTGTGTGTGTGTGTGTGTGTGTGTGTGTGTGTGTGTGTGTGTGTGTGTGTGTGTGTGTGTGTGTGTGTGTGTGTGTGTGTGTGTGTGTGTGTGTGTGTGTGTGTGTGTGTGTGTGTGTGTGTGTGTGTGTGTGTGTGTGTGTGTGTGTGTGTGTGTGTGTGTGTGTGTGTGTGTGTGTGTGTGTGTGTGTGTGTGTGTGTGTGTGTGTGTGTGTGTGTGTGTGTGTGTGTGTGTGTGTGTGTGTGTGTGTGTGTGTGTGTGTGTGTGTGTGTGTGTGTGTGTGTGTGTGTGTGTGTGTGTGTGTGTGTGTGTGTGTGTGTGTGTGTGTGTGTGTGTGTGTGTGTGTGTGTGTGTGTGTGTGTGTGTGTGTGTGTGTGTGTGTGTGTGTGTGTGTGTGTGTGTGTGTGTGTGTGTGTGTGTGTATCACGCGCCTCGCTAACAAACTCATGATAACAACATTAAGGTATGATGAATGTTATTTTACTAGCACGCATATCGCTATAACAACTTTAGTTAATCAATCAGGGCGCACCGTACGGTGGGTTACAGAATGTTTAAGGGAGTCCTGTTACTCAGCTGAAACAATCACATCGCTTTTAGTTATATCGTACGCGTAGGTAAAATTAACAACTATATTAAGGCGTAAGCACTTCTTTATTTGTTTTTGTTACTTCATATTCTCGTTAATCTAATCTTTGGAAAAGCTGAACGTATTATCTAGAACTTTCGCTGGTTCATATAGACGAGAGATCATTCAAATATTCCTCAATGAAAATTATTCTCTTTAAATTAAAATAAGTTTTTAGAAAATAATCACAAATCACTATTTTATGGCGAACACGCATATGTAAAGTACTTATGTGTGATAGACATCTGAAGGTTATGAAAAATTATATGAAATAAATAATAATATAATATATAAACAGTGTAAATAATAGCTGTCTATAAAGTATATATTTAATTCATAAACCTTAAATGTATATTTTATTATTACTAAGCTACAATTATTATCCTTCAGATGATTCGATAAAAAATCCTATTGTAATTTTCCTTAAAATTACAAGGGTGCTCCGATTTGTCGATTAGCCTACGAAAGACAAAGGAGCATTTAAGAAAAATTTTGATTTATTTTCTGCGCAGACACCTTTCAGCTGTACACAGAGTTTTTGTATGGAAATTTTATCTCCTTAAAGACACCCAAAAAGAGAGTTTAGTTAGATATTTTACAAAGTTGGCTTCCCTGCCACCAGGAATCTGTTAATTTGACTCAAATTTCAGGGCTGTATGTAATTTTTAAGGTTAGTAAACAAGGAGAATTCGTAAGAAGTCAAATCTGGTGAATAGGGTGGACAGGTCATGCAATCAAAGTCTTATTCGACTTATACGAGTTGTCTTTGTCTTTGTCTTTGCCAAATAGAGTTATATTCAAGGAAATTCAGCGTCAAATAAAAAAAATATTTAACATAACAAACACCTATGTACGCTTTATCCTTTTCTAGGAGGTCAAAGTTGATCATGCCTTTCGAGATTCGGAAGACAAAGGTTTCGGCTTTTTTCGAAGTAGGTAAGTCTCAGTTCATCAGTTCTCTAGGTTGAGACCTTCAATTGTTGCTACGTCTCTCGTGTATTTCATAGGATGGACCCACGATTCGACGACGGCCAAACAAGTGAATTAATTTTAATTTCCCTTAAGCAACGTCAAAGATTTATCAAAAATTGTGATTCGGTTATGCATGTTGTAATGATCTATTGTGCTAAAATTTTCTCATAACAAATATCTCATGTCCTCTTGTTTGAACTATCTCACATTTGTAATCAGAGCTCTTCTAAAACAAAATTTGAAAAACTATCTTTAGGGCAGATGTTTAAATGAACACTGGAAATCACTCATCACAAACCGACCTAGGATCTCTTTAAATCTCATTAAACCAATTTTTGACGGTCACCATTTAAGAAGAATCGTTATACGTAAAACTGCACTTTGATTAAACTTCGTGTTATTCTTTCAGAAACAAGCACCAAATCAACGAAATTGCTTTTTAGTATTTTCCTAAATTTTAGCGACACTAAGCTAGTACAGTCTTTAAAAACAAAAATATTTTCCTAAATAGCCATCAGACGATAAGGTTAAGTACTTATCCGAGCGCTCGAGTACATACAAGAAACTTTAAACGTTTTCCAATATTAAAACGCCTAATCATCTAACGATACTGATTTAAGGGAATAAATTTAGGTCATATATAAGACGATACAAATACAAAAACAAAAAACAAGTCTCTAGAATCTTCACCCGTATAGACTGTGCAGTTCCCTTTGTGAGACAATCAAACTGCTTTTTTTGTATCGTTCAAAGCACTAGGTTCGTTGTTGTAGTGTCACACTGATGTAGTGTCGACATTATTTAGAAAACGTTAAATCTGACACTTCGTAATATTGATTTTTGTCAAAGATTTGTAAAAATATAACGTTAAACTGATTTATTTTTAAGTGAAAAGTAAGTTTTTTTATTAATGGCAACCTAATAGAAACCAAGAGTTAAAAATTTATATTTATTGAAATGCTGGGATTGAACGATATTAATGATAATTGAAATAATTGTTATTTGAATATTTAAATTATATTTTAAGTACATAATTCTTAAACATTACTTGAGTGCTGTAATTTATTATTATTCCTAATATTCTTGAAGTCGAAACAACAAGTATCCAATGAAAAGAGATGTAGTAAAAAGGTTTTGAATCAATCCGAATAACAACATCTATATATGTATACAAAGTTGTGTTGGTTACAACTTACACTATTTACAAAACAAGGTCGGCTGTACGGATTTGGCTGGAAATTTGAGGGAAGGTAGGTAAGTTGAAATCAGGAGACGGACATAGGATACTATAAAATTCGTTCGACCAAAAAAAAAATCTTATAAAATCCAAAATCCCCTTATTTACTGCCTCTAAGGCGAAACAGTTCGCTTGGTCAGTTACACATTTCTAAATATGAAACTAACGCGAACAAAATAGCTGGCAAAAGCTAGATTTGTATATATGTATATAGCAGGCAATTTTTATAATATGTCCGTTTACAAATGGCTTCTGCATTCATGAACCTAACCTAAGCTATCACGAGAAAAACCAAATTATATAACGCGATACTAATGTTATCAAACAATTTACATTTTCCTTGATATGCATACATATACAATATATGTATATATATATGCGGATATATTATACAAATTCCTTGCGACATGTATTATACAAAATCGTATATGAAAAGCTACATGGTCATTGATCTGTGAATGTTAAATTCCAAATATTCATAGAGTCGGTTGCATCTACCGGAGTCCTTCGACCGTGTAATGTTGACCGCGCACCGGATAAGATTTCTTCATACCAGCCGCTGTTGGCTACCGGGTATTCGATATTAAATATTTTTTGAGACTACGCTTCCTTGGAAATTGGAAATATCTCTCTAAAAATTTGACTATTGTGTGTCATAAAATATGAGTTGAATATAATTTCATTTAAAAACAGTACTAGCTTTCCGTCCGCAGTTTCACTCACGTGGAGTTCGGTTATATCGCTCTTCCAAGAGAACCTTTCAAAAGTCTGGGATAAATCTATCCTATGTGCTTTCTCAACGTCAACTCTATCTCTGTACCAAATTTCATTAAAATCATTTCAGTGGTTCAGGCGTGAAAGCGTAACAGACAGACAGTTATTTTCGCATTTATAATATTAGTAATAAATTTCTTTAGTAACAAAATAAATTCCATTTAATTGGTAAGGATTACACAATTGATAGGAACCAATCGTGCGTACTGAAGTCCCGTTCCGTCGTGTGAAGTCGATTCAACCTTAACTACTGAAGGGAAATTGGATCTGGCACGTGCGTCTAACACACTATGTGGAGGTATGGTGTAGGAAAATCACACTCATTGATATTTATATTAAAGGGTTATTTAAACTAAAATAGAATTTATGTTAGAAGATGATATAAACTTTTTGAATTGTCAAAAAATATATTTTGGCTATATGTATCCATTATATGTAAGACTTATATAATATATTGTCTGTTAATAGAAGATTTAAACCGGTAAAACGTAATGTCTGTAAGTAAGCAGCCTCGGGGCTCACCTCCATCCAATCCATCCTTCATTGTTTTTCCAATTGCAGGCATGATTAAACTCGTCTCCAGGTAAAGAAATCTCGCAATCAACCGTAGAATGAAATGCGAAATCCCTCAGCCCCGGGCTCGCTGGCTGCCAGAATAATGGAATCCTTTCCTTGAGGAGACAATAACATCGCTTGCACGCGACGTTTTGCATACAATGTGGCCCGCGTGACACAGCCAGTTGAGGAAAACGTGACAGTTCATTTTAGGGTTATATATATGTACTTAAAGGTGGATCGTTATATATATGCATACAGTTATCTTTATATATAATTCTTCTGTGAGTGTATGTCACTGGACTTCTCTCAAACGACTGGACCGATTTTGATTATTTTTTTTTGTATTCAAGAGGATCTGGGAATGGTTTAGATTCACAATTTTGTCCGCTGGACAATGTTTTTTTAATTAATTTTTAATTTATTAGTAGTTGTTGATACAAACGTTTTTTTTGACATTAGATTTGACAACTAACTAATATATCAATCATTCTGTCGCACTTCAAAACACGGAGGCTTTAATAGGTAAACTCCAAAAATATGAATAAAAAACGTAACAGATACTTCTTGATTATAGGGTGATACGAAGTTCGCCGGGTCTTCTAGTATTATATAAAATATATGTCATCTTTATTAATTATTGTACAGTAAAATTGACGAATATGAATGTAGCAGTTGACATCCCGAGGAGATATTCCCGTATGGACATGATAACAGCGAGGGTCGGGATATGATGCGGTCAAAACAGATTTTGTTTTGTCATCGGCCAGAATAATCTTTTTGTTTGTACGAATATTGAAAGGTTCGATGGATATTTCCACCGCAACGTTCCGAATATCGTATGTTACTTTCATGACTGTCATGTAGCGGTCGAGTGAGTATAAATAAAAATATATACAAAAAATATCTGTCACGATGCAATGATACTAAATGCTTTCGATTAGAACACGACAGAATAATATATAAAACTTATTGTTAATACTTTATTTATCGTCTGGGATAGTGTAAACCGCGTGACTACCATTAAATAATTGCGCTTATCTGCATTTTAAGAAAAATATCAAAAGAAAGTTTAAGCTGAAATATTTTCTAAATTAAAGACTTTTAAAGTATTTTTTATAGAATTAGTAATAAATTAAACACTAAATAATTACTAATAGTGAGAAAATTACCATAAAAACCGTTAATTTAGAAACTATTTCAGTTTAAACTTTCTTCTCATAACTCATCACGCGGTCTTATACCATCCCAGACGACATGCACAAGAATACAACAAAATATAAGGCAATAAAATTATTACACTTCCAAAGCTGCGACGATTAACTAAGCCAATAATTCGCGGTCTATCTGAATTTCGCTTTTTAACGAGGCATTAACTAAAAGGATGAGAAAAAAACAAATAAAACATGACGGTATCGGGTGTCTGCGACCGCTGAGTGCTACGGATATGATTGGATTGATGAATAAAAGATACAGCAATTTGTATAATATAAGGCGACCGGGACAATTATACGACAATCAATTATATTATGAAAATATACAACGCTAAGATCGTTCTAAATTATAAATATGACATATATATTTTATAAGGGGACCGTTTAAATAATTTGAACAATGTTTTACATACAATTATTTGTTTTCCTTTCGATAAAACCATAAATATATCTAAATATGTTTGGAAACTCATTGGTTACCATAATGAGATATACTAATATTTTCGGATTTACTGCGTGATTTTTTATTTTTGAATATAAACTACATACTTTACAGTCACCGAAACGTCGGGAGTATGTAGTTTATAGTCAAAAACAAAAAATCGCGTAGTACATCCGAAAATATTTGTTTCATTTAAACTCATTGGTTATGATGAGGTATACATTAAATTAATGACTACACTTGTTACGATTTATTTCGAACAAGGAATCACTTTAGTAGAATTATATTAAAACTTATCTAATATCAATTAAATTATTCTTATAAATACATTTCTCTCTCAAACAAATACACGTACATTAAGATAAAATTGGGACAATAGTGCAATCTAGAAATATAGATTTAAAGTTTGTTATGAAGAGATCGAACTCGTAGGAAGCGAATAACAAATATTATTATATAGCTCCGATATTACAAGAAGGCGCTCCACGACGAATTGGATTACAGACATGATTCCACGCGCTCCGGACTAGCAGATGATAGGACAGCTGATGAAAAAAAACATCTTTGTTTCTTACGACTCAATAGACAATTGTATACCAATGCTAGAAAAAAAATTTGGATACCAAAACTTTTAGCATTCAATGGATTCACCGTGCGGGTGACGGGTCCATCGTTGCAGGAAGAGGATCTTCCACAGTGCCTGGAACTTGCGACCCAGGTGTAGGTTTAAGGGACCCCAATCTAAAGCGCGTTAAACGTTTACTCCACCGTCCAAGCTCCTCTCTACCTAAACAATTTTAAAAATAGAAATGTATAGAAGACTTTCATGTCCTTTTTGTGAGTTATCTAAAATAAAATATCAGTTTATGATGTGGATTGTATCTGAGCGAGCTTCAATATGTCTATGGAACAATAGCGGTCCGCGGAGTGTTCCCGGGGGGCCCGCGACTGGCACGCACTGCTTCTGCGACTGACGGCTATAACATTATGAATATTTATTAACGGGGCGACGCAAATGAAGGGATGTCTTATGCGAGTGACGTGAACGGTTACAATATAACTTAAATGCTTTATTGTGGTTGAAAACCATTCAATCGAATACAATGCCACAGTAATAAACTTATATCGGGTATCGACCCTACCTCGACTGGGGTTGGGAAATGTTTATAAAAATACGAATAATGATGATGGAAGGTTTGTTAATTGATGACCAGGTTTATAGGATAGATATATAAAATATCAAATAAATATAAACGTTGAACTATCCTTTTATTCTAATGAATGCTATTATAATCTCCATACTAAATAAATTGAAGGACTGTCCGGAAAAAAACTAAGTCAAATCTTTGTCATCTTCACACCTATTTATGTATGTATTTCATAGTTAACAAATTGAAATTTTTTCTCAATATACCTGATATTTATATACCAGTACGACTAACAATCAAAGTTTTAAAGCTGTATTCACATACCATCCATATACATACATATGTTTCATAGATAGAAGCCTGTATCAATATAAGAGCACCGTGTACAGTGTACAGTATATACATGTGTTCAGGGGTTATAGAAGATCTCATTTGTAGACTGTACGTTACGAAGCAATCCGCGGTAATCATATTGCGGAGACATCAAATACCGGAGTGCACATTTCTTACGCTAACTACATCATATACATCGCTATTTGATAAGACGTATGTATCACATTTGTATTTATAAATTATATTATATATTTTTATTATGGTATCAATCTAATAAGATATTTCTGTGAAAATACACTGGATTTAAATCCATTCGCAAAAACTATAGAGGATATTATAAAAGCAGTTTCCATTAAGGTGCTGGTAAAAATTTTGCTATTCCAACATAATAAAGACAGCTAAGCCCGCCACCTTAATGGGAAGTCCGAAAGCTATTATCCCAATATAAAGGTTCAACGTCCACCAAAGACACAATGCTTTAATCTGCCGCGTTATTACACCGTCGAGATGCTGCTCGAGACCATTGTGGACATAGTATAATTGTCAGGGGTTGGGTGAGGAGCTCTCTTTCTGTTGCTCCTGTACTATAAAGCAGTGGAGACACAAAAGCAATAATCGGTAATAAATTGTCCTATACCATCGAAGGATATCTCTTACTCATCTCAAACATTAAAGGAAAAGAGAAATGAAATTCACAGGCATTATAACAGTGGTTTCATTTTTACAATGAAAGAAATAAATAAATGCGAAAAAATAAATCGAAATAGAATGAGAATAAAATTAGATAAAAAGCTATTTCTTTAGGAAACGCAGCTGCTTTGAAAACGCTATCTGTAATTGTGTAAAATGATGCTCAATTTTTTTTTTCAATTTAATATTAACGTCTTCACGATGAAAAGGAACAGGCCTTTTGAATGAAATAGAATTTCAACACATAATCACAAGAAAGGGGACAGACTGGCTGGCTGGCTTTAAGAAACTGCAATTTAAGTGAAATACAATGAAAATTCTTGAATTGCTCTTCAATAAAGTAACGTAACTGAATATATACGTATGAAACAGCAAGGAAGGAAACTAAATCACGAATAATTATGAAAAATCTTTTTTTTTTATTTCAACGTGAAAAGAAAATAAGGAAAGTTAAATGTGAATGAGGCCAGTTTCGTGAATAAACCGCAGTTCACACATTTTGTATGAGTTAACCGCGCTTGGAGCCAAACAAAGCGTTTTAGACTACAGCCTGCACTCCTGCCAGCGATATTCATACTAGATTTACGACTATACGGGCGCCGGGGCCAACCACGCACTACTGCGACTACCGTTGCGTTGCCAACTCGTACGAGAGACCGTGAAATTTACACACGCTAAAACATTATATACATTCGAAACTACGAGGTTTCAGCTTCAATATAAAGGCGAAATTAGCTTGCATCTGTACATTGGGCGGTTGTAATCCGCGGTGATTGTCCTCAGCACTCTGCTTTCACGTCTCCCTCGACCGGCATTATGCCTCTAATGTCACTTAATTTGCCGTCTAGAGCCTCCTCAGGTGAATGCAGCTTACGAGAGCTGGTTTAATATAAAAATTCGCTCGGTTTTTTTTTCTCCCGTGACGCGGCATTATACGTTTTTACTGTTGCCTCTTTTGAGAGTAAACGCGTAGAAGTAATGGGATTTCATAATCGGTAGTTTTGATTCGCGCTAGGTAGCTTTTAAAGGGAAATTAAATTATTTATAGCGTTTCGATAGCAAAAAATACAGGAGCCATGTGAAAGGTGTGTTGATATTATGTGGAGGACAAAGACAGGGAATAGAAGAAAGTACAAAAAGTACGATACATTAAGACTAATAAAACCAGCAGACATGTGCGTATTAGGAATATATTTCATGGCCGCCACTGTATAACATACATTTGATTAACTTAATGCATTTCGCCCGACCATTAAAAAGATTCAAAATAAATAAAAAAACTGCCCGCTAAACCGAAACTGCGTGCGTGTTATCAGACTGAAAGTGGAAAATGTGTCTGAAAGAAAGTTAAATAAATCATTACAGTCAGCGAGTTTGAGGAAAAATGTTACAATAGCTATGAAACAGCTTTATTGTTGAGGTTTCGATACTTATTGAGTTAAAAATAATGAATGCTGACGCTGTCATACGTATGTATAAGGGGAAATGATGGAAAAAAACTGAAGATAATGAGCTTAGCGAAATATTAACGGGATTTATTTGTTATCCGTGGGCTAATTGAGGTCAAATATAAGGACAGTGACACACGATGTGTTTATAAGGACGGTTACACACATTTTGTATAGAAGTTTGTTTAATCGCGATATGTATAATATATTTATATTTTATAAAGGTTTACCGTAAAACCTATATAGATATACAGGAGTGTTCATGAAGATGTCATTTTTTTTATTATAATTAATGTAATAAATATATTCACGTCGGAGTGTACGAATGTTTGTGATATAATGTAAATATTAATATGAGAAACATTAAAATTATAACAATCTTTCAGATTATTTTTTTGCGATAAATTTATAATATACAAACTCTATCAAGTTGAACATGATTTGGTTTTTTCAACAAACTTGGTGTACACATTTTTTTGTAAATATTTTTGATTTAATAATAGGAAAGTTAATTGAGATGTCTTCCTTAATTCTCACATACCCGTACATCTGTACATCATAGCATTGAGATATTAAATTGAATACAATATAGGGGAGAGTCGGGTATATCGTACCATTTTTCACTTTAACTCAAATATTTCGACAATAACACGTCTTATAATAATTAATACATATGTAAAATAAAGTTTCATATTTTAGCTTCCTAAGAAGAAGAGAACAGATCCTTGCAATTATTCTAACATTGTTAAAAATGCTTTTTTGTAGAAGCTTGCCATCGGTACGATTTAGCCGACTCGTCGTTTTAATCGTACCACTAAGTCTTTAAATCGTACCATGGATGTTTAAGTCGTACCACTGAATGAAAGACATTAAAATTCTCAATCAAATTATTTATTTTTAACTGTTTGGTAAGTAATAAAACAACATTATTTATATCTTTTAGGTAAAAGAAACATAATTTTTAATTCTCAGGTTATGTAAAGGAACTTATAAGCTTTCTCAGTAAAATAACATGATTATACTATGATAATGAGATCAATCAACATAACTATTAAAAATGAGACACAAAAAAACAGTAAACTATAATAATAAAGTAACAGTTAACATGAACGTTATTTGTAATATAATTATTGTGCCTATTTCTTAATGGAAACAATCGTGACAAATGTCTGGATTCGAAGTACACGTCTCATGTAGCCACCGTTTACAGCGAACGCATTGAATCCAAACATCTTTTGGACCCTTCTTATCGTAGTAGGAACAATTGCACTTTCGACATATATTTTCAAGATAATCATCGCTGTCATCATCATCATCTAGTTCTACAACAAGTGTCTCTCCTGAATCATCGCTACTGGTGATGGAATGAGATCGTTTCCTCTTATAACTTTTGTTTTTGGCCTTGGGTAGTATTTACTATAGGTACTTGCGGTTGGTAGTCGGGTAAATCGTACCAGTACAATTTAACCAACTGCAAGTGGTACGATTAAAACAACTAAGGCGTTTCTAAAATAAAAGCAAATATCCGGCATAAACTCAAAACTTAGACACGCAACAAAAACCTCCAATAATCTAGTATACAATTGTGGAATAATAAAAAAAACTGAATAACTATAGCTTACCTTGATTACGAGTTATCTCCTTACGAATGTACGACAATATTTATATTAATTCCTACAAAAAATGTTTTTCTTTTTTACGTGCACAGTTGTTAACTCACGTCGATTTAAACTAGTGAGTGAAAAGGGATGGTGCAGGGCCACGATTTTTCGTTGTCAGTGTAGAAAAAAATATTCATTAAATGGGAAATTTAGAAGTGGTACGATTTAAATGCTAGTACGATATAACCAACTCTCCCCTATAAATTGTAGAAGACTTCTGTAGTTCGCAAACTTCAAGACTCGTCACCTATATTCTCGTCTTATCTCTAGATATGATGCATTTCCTATGTTAATAAGAAGACTATATGAATTAAAATGTAACAATAATGCAGTTATTATCAAACAAAGCCAATAACTATTACATTTCCTACTTTAATACACACCGAATATCACATACGTCTGAGTTCTGACAAATGCAGATATCATATACCTCCATAATAATATACATATATGAACTAATATTGTAATTTGAATTCACATAATTTTAAATATTGCTATCGACTATTGATTTATCTTATATTCTGTCACAGTTTAGTCAATACATTTGTCCAATATATTACCACGTAAAACCTTATGTCTTCTTTGGTATTATGTTAAATCCTGTCCATAGCTTACATCCGCGTAGTTTCAAAGATATCCGCTCCTCTTATAAACATTATCCCTGTTTCTATAACATCCTTTTTAATATAAGAATACTAATTTTGTTCAGTAAAGAAAAAATAGACCAAAGATTTAAAACTAAACTTACTACATAAGTATGCCTTCAACTAAATATAAAATTAATGAACATTGATTTATTACTATTTATATTGTTGTTATAAACTTTATATGCACATCAATTCTATAAACCATGAGGGCAAAGTCACGGTGACAAACTAGTAATTAAATAGTTATATTCGTTGTAGTCTATCTGAAATAATTATACATTAAAAATTTAATAATACCCCGAATCAATAAGAAATATAAAGAGAACCAGTCAAGACAAATTCAACGAGCCTAAACTCGGGTTTATGAAAAGGCAGTCCAGGGTTACATCTCCTATCTTCGTGCCCTAACAGCAGACCAGCTCAATGGTTCCAGAAAACATTAGTGTTTTAAAAATCAGATCCCACATATGCTTGCCAGCAAACTGAGTGTAACATTCCTAGCACACCTAAAAAACTACCTGATGACTTTGAAAACCTGAACCGATTTCCACCAAACATAGTCAAGAAAACTCTCGATGGATATACCTTTCAAACAAACAAAACGCATCATCCGTTTGGGAGCTACCTTGAAACAGACACACACACAGACACGTCAAACTTACAACATCCCGTGGTTTTTGCGTCGGGGTGTTAAATATGGGCAAGAAGGCGCCAAATATTACATTACAAATAAAAATATATATAACCTCGCCTAATTTGACTATGACAATTTCAAATTAAAAGCTATAAATATTTATTAATCCCGGTGTAATTAAAAAAACATAATTATATTATATTAAATACATTACACTTTGTGTAAAGTGAAGAAAACAAATTCAAAAAGAGTAACAACAGATTTTGGCGAACCTTTCGTAAACACTAATAAATTAAAAAAATCTAAAAATGCATTTTTTTACTAAATCCTGCGAATTGTCGAAACAATTTAACATACTAAATTTTGATTAAGTTTTGTTAGATCTCATTGCATTAGAAACTTTCATATCCGTAAGCATTTTTTTACAAAATAGCAAATAGCAAACCCCCCAACCACCATTCTTAAACTCTCTCAAATAAACTTGACTCTATTTCTCGACAGTGAAATAAAACAATTACCAGAAGTGAAATCTCATATGTTTCTAACTTAACTATTTTCTTTTTGTTTTCATGAAGCTTATATGTACATATCTTTTTTTGATATAAATAATTTTGCATTTTGAAAAAAATATATACATCTTATACATGGTCTGTAAAGACATTGCTTAGTTTTTTTAATCTATTGTTATTCTTACAGTTTAATGCCATAAATTGTAAGATAAAATACATCAACATCTCTCATAATATTAATTTATTTGCATAATATATTAATATAATTTCTACCATATGAAAATCAAGATAATCTGTTAAGTAAACGTCTATGAGATATATAAAATGTACGAGATCTAAGACTTTTTATTTTAAAACTAATATTTTTCGCATTATATGTACTACATATACTCTTTATCAACCGTCATCACTGTTGCAGAAAAGTAACCGAAACCTCGGGAATATTTAGTTTTTATAATAATAAAATATACATAGTATAATCCGAAAAATATTAGTTTCATAAAAAAAACTATGATAGTATTTACGGTATTTTTGGCTATTCTCAATACATTTCCACAACGAAACATACTTCACAGCAAATAAACTAATGAAATGTATAAAGGATTATTTCATTAAAACGTATCTTCTGATTGAAAAATAAATAAGTAAAACGTTCTTATATAAATGTCATTGGTTAAGCTGATTAAAATATTATACAAATAATAAAAGTAGGAAATACATATTATTTAATATCGTAATTGATTCATTATGTTTTATTAAAATATAAATATGTATCGTCATGACGTCAATCGCATTATAACGAGATGTTACTATAAAAAATATTAAGTTGCACATTCTTGCAGGCAATGTGTCACGGAAGTATGCGGAGAATTACAACATTTGCATTTTCAAACTGAAAATAGTTTTCAGTTTTTCTATTCATAGAACGTGAATGAAAAAACTGTAAGTCGTTCATGCGTAGTCTGGCGAAAGGAACAGTTCGTCTAGTTTACTAAAGTAAGCTATAATGTTCTAGTCATATAAAGATTACAACTAATTATACATTACCTTATAAAGTTTCAGCTGAAGGGTGCCGTGTATGAGGAGAAGACCATCCTGAGAACAAAAATAAACAAATCAGTTTAAACATTCATATAAATCCATTATAATATTTTTTCATGAAGACTTTTTACTTGGTCAATTTGTTTTATACTTTAAGAGACTAAAATGTGAATATTGATAGATTAACTATCGCTTATTATAATATAATCTAGAATTTAGATTCCAGTAGTAGTGAAACTTAAATTTAAAAAAATATTTACAAGGACATATAAAACAAGCAATACTTAAATAAACATTAAGTATATTAACACAAAAAAATCAGTAATTGCATAAGTAAGGCGAGTTAAAAAAAATCTAATTTGCATTTCATTCGACTTTATTATAAATAATTTAAGTCGAGTGTTAGGGCGTTAGTTGTATTGCTGAATAAACAACTTATAGACAAGCAACAGTCGCTTCAGATGCAACGGTCACAATCAGCTAATGGCGGATGATCCTCAATCCTCGACCAATGTTTACAATGCTGTCTAAAGCTTCCAGTGCTGCTGAGAAAACTCGCGAACTACACTAATATTATTCAGAGGACATTAAGCATTTCTTTGTTCTTTGTCGAAAATGACCTAAAAAGTTTATGTCACTGTTTATCATACTAATTAACTGCTTTCATTAAAACGCGCGAGATATTAATGAACCTCACGTAAATATTAATGAACAGATTTTAATGTAACTCTACCATACAATATACTTGATAAATGGGAATATTAATGCTGTTATTTATAATTAAAATACCAAACCGAATCAAACATGTATTTCGTTAATACGATAAATTAACTTAAAACAGGCGAAAGATGGCGCTAGTAGTTTGATTACACTAATAATAATTCTTTTACTCTGGATTCAATTCCAAAGCATACGCGGGTAAAGGCTTATTGTTGTGAGAAACAAAACAGTAAATTTAGAAGTAATAAAAAAAGTGGAAGTAAAGTTAGTTTACATTTCTGCAGTGTCCTTTATCAGAACAGACAGGGTAGTTGGCGCCGCAGCTGGGGGGCTCGCGGTAGAGGAGGAGGAGGGGGGGGGCAGCCGCGTGGGCAGCACGCATCACAGGCAAAAAGCCGACAGCACAGCGGCGTGCGGCATTCCACCAGGGAACCGGTCCCGGCTCAATAGAGACCGATACCATCGTTTACACTCGACACACTCAAACGATAATCGATCCTCGCACTAATACGACAAGACACTAAATACAACGCATCACCAGCACTCACAGGACTGTGCAAAGAAATTATAATGATATTACAACAACATCAATGACAAAAAAACCTTTACTGATGGCGAGACTGCGGAATATCAAAACGCTGTTACGACTCCAATTACTGATGTGATTGATGGATTGCGGAGCCTTGCTTTGGAATAACGTACACTGAAATGTCGATTCTGAACTTTGATATTTTTAACAGTAAAAAAATCTTCCGATTTACATCTTCTTTAAAGCTTTTAAATAATAATATCACATCACAAGAATGCAAGTTAAGGAATGTCATGATAACATCAACCAACGCTTCACAGATGCCTTCCTCGGTGGTCCGACCCGAGCACTATCGAACACAGCACATAATCTATTAGCCACAACCATTAATACGTCGTATTTATTTAAAATAAAGTTTACTTCGTCGTAATAGCTCTCGTCTGTAGCAAAGTCGAAGATACCGATACTCGTCAGAAAAGTAACAAACTCACAGAGATGAAAACAATGTAAACAGAGCTAAAAATACTATGACCATCCTAAATCCATAACTACAGAACAAAAATTTAAAATCTTTAAACATGAAATAAGTTGATCAAATAACGAAGACTAAACATTGGGGGAGGGGGTGGTAGGGTCGAGATATTTAGAAAGAGAGGGAGATAGATATATTGTGGTGGTGACGTCACAAAAGGCAGCCGTAGGTAGACGGGCCGGTCGTTCCAGGAACCGTGGCTTGTCGTAAACTCCTGCGCACAATGCCGACCGCTCCTTTGACGCCAGATATGAGATGCTATTTTATTTATTTATTTTCGGTCGATAAAATATTTAAATAAAACATAAACTGAACTAACCAATAATGCAGATTGTAATAATATATGACATTTGTCTTTTGTTAGTGATTTTTGTTTAATGTATGCAACGTTTGATTTTGAATAAATATTTTTGGTTGCGATAAAAAGAATCTTTGTCAAAAATGACATTTATATACTTTATATTACTCAAACGACTTTTTTTATTCACAAATGTCACTCATCGTACAACAACATAATATGTAATTTATTTCACTAGAAGCATTCAACTATTTATATTTTGTTTTTTACGATTTTGTTTACCTATAACGAGCTTTTCAAAATTTACGAACAATCCACAGCAATAAGATTATAAACATAATATTGTAAGCATTTTCAATAAAAAAATAGTAAATATTCTTCTTGAAGCTATTAAAATCTGATCTTTTAAGGACTAATGGATTAATCCCATTGATATATTGTATAAAATAGCCTTATAACTGACGCTTAGGAATTTAATAATCGTTATAATCGTTCGTAATTTTTTGACATACCTTCTAATGTATTAAGATTTCTATTCCAATATAACACATTGATTTAATGATGTCCTACATCTGATATCTATAATCTCAGTGTCGCTGTAACGCATTCTGTTCGATCAAACGTTAAGTTAAAGAAGCAAAGCTAAAAATAAATCATGAAAGCAACACCGGCAACTTTTACAAATAAGCGAAATGGACACGGGCGAAGATAAAAAGGGTTTCAAAAGGGAACTTCCTTTGACTGAATTTATACAAAAAAAATACTTTTGAGATTCTCATTTTAAATGGCTCCTTATCCATTTCGATTTTGATGCATCTATAATATTTATATCGGAGATTTAATTGTAACGTACAGGTTTTATAGATTTGGTACGTATGTTAAGTTTCGTAAGTGCCCACAGTCCGTTCAAGTTCATAATGGTAGAATGCAACAAATCTATGAACAAAATTATTGAATTACGTACATTCAAAGGTCGTATTTGAGCCATAAACCTGATACTACATACATGTCTGTAAAATGCTTTAGATTAGTTATCCTATATTAGTGATAATTCTGTGTATTTCTGTATTTAACTTTAAAGACTATACCGAATAGACCGGTCTCATCGTTGTGGGTGGCACCTGGCACCTAGCACCGGCCAACAATACGATGACTCAAACGATAACTATTTGTCAGAACACAAGCAGAACGATGATAAGAATTACATAAAGAAATGTGTGAAAATGTACATGTAAAGAATACCGATATTGACATTACCATCAAAAGCTATGAAAAAAATTTTAGGACTAGTAAAAAGAAAAAAATTGAGAGTTTTTCTGTCATGTGCCGTATCGGTTAGAAATAATTTTATAATCTTGCAAAAAAATATCAATTTCTTAATTAACATGATTCTTTTAAGTGCACAAGTTTTAATAAACACCTTACGGATTTATATGAAGTTTTTTTGATCCCCATACAACCATTCATCGCTGACCTATTGGACTTTGAATGAAGATGGATCAATTTCTCTTTGTTCATGTATGAGAAACAAACGATCTAACAGAAAGACAACGATTGGTTTCAGAAACTTTAATGATTTCTCTACAAGCTACTCTCGTGTATTTTGTTAACATTTCTTCTGCTCTGAGAAATCGTCAATCTTGGGACTCCAAAAATGACACTTTAAGGTAAATTACTTATGTCGTGTTTTAAAGATCATTGCGTTTCTAAATGTCCTATAGTTTCAATTCGATCCGTCAAACCGATTTTTGTTTTATTCTAGTGAATATTTTTAAAATTGAGGGACTACGTGTTTAATATTTAATTCTAATAATAATCAATGAGAAAAATACAGGGTGACTGGTGAATTACTATCGATATTTGAGGAAGGAAGGACATAAATATTAATAAACTTCTAAGTAAAGTTAACCAAAAGTTGTGTAATTAATTACGCATCGTATAAACACCCTACAGATTACTCTACACTACACACTCACACATACGCGCGCGGCGGCGTGTTGTTGTATCAGCACGCCGCCGCACGCGTCCACACTAGGAACACTTGGAACGTGTACACACTTTATTTATTTATACGGAAATTTGGTCAAAAATTAAGTACCTATTTTTTTTACATAATTCGAATGAGAATCATGTACCGAGTATGCTCCTTAAATATTGATAGTAATTCACCAGTCACCCTGTATAATCATTGATTTACATACATTGTTATTGCATACAACGTTTGAAATTGCGAAAACTGTAGAGAAATCTGTCAAGTTAATTTTTTATATCACTGAACTTAGAGAAAATGATATTTTTTGAAATAGTTATATCGAAAAAAAATCATGACCATAAACCAAAAATAGTACTAAAAAAATCTTTTATGATGTTAATATGATAATAGATACACGTGTTGCTAAATGAATTTTTTTGTTGGAGCTCCAAAAATATTAAAAACTTTACTTCACACTTTTTTTACCTTCATAAGACAAATTTTACCAATAGAATGTGCATTGAAATAATATCTTCAAATATTTATATTTTTTTAAGGTTTACATATTTTTCTATTATATGTACATATAAAGTGTAAAAAAAAATTGTAGGGGTATCATAAGAAGTATTGATTTTATATACATATATTATTATTGTTGTTTCCATTTCTATGTGGTATAAATTCATTTACGAGTATTCCTTCTGTTCTGACTCTATTGTTTGCGACGGATTTGGATACGGTATGCGAAAAATATATATTTCTTGGAATTGTATTCACTTTGAAGGCGTCGTAA
This sequence comes from Danaus chrysippus, assembly GCA_916720795.1. NCBI lineage: Eukaryota > Metazoa > Arthropoda > Insecta > Lepidoptera > Nymphalidae > Danaus > Danaus chrysippus. The sequence goes on along the minus strand of CAKASE010000082.1, from coordinate 11,198,565 downwards.
AATATTTTTATAACTCAATTGTCTATAACGGCATTGTTTTATAATTATAATCGTTACTTTTAACAGCTTCGACTACAAGGTATGAAGGTATGAATATCTGAATACATGTAATAAAATCAACAAAAGAAATTTACTTTGTTAAATGTTTGTTTCTTTACAACTTGAAAGAATATAATATAATCTATTCAAAATTGTTGATACAGTTAAGGATCGCTTTAATCTCTTAATACCTTTAAAAACATAGTATTGTCTACTAATAATAATTATAAGTACTTAAGTAGTATTATCTTATTGAATTATCAATATTTTCTTCTCAATACAGTTAGTTATTGAGTTGTGCATATTTGTGACTGTATTAATATATTGATAGTACGTATATTATATATAATACTCTCGATATTTCATTAAAACCTCTGGACCTCACAAAAACTGAGATTCTTTCGTTTGCAAATTAATTTGCGTAATAAAATTTAGAAATGTTTGTTTCTAAGGTTTCGGAACATCACAAAACCGAGCCGAAGCCTTCATTAATTTAATTCACAACTTCAATTTAATTTCATGTTGAATCGTCGTCAACGTTTGTGAGTCCGATCAGTGCTTACAGAACAGACTTACAGAACACTGTGAGGCACAACCGGCTCATACAACTTATTAATGTTACGGTTGAATTTTATCAAAGGGGAAAGTTTTAAAATAGCATAATTTATTAGAGTAAGTCAAGGTAATATCTGATGTCAAAGTATTCAACGTTCGCAAACTAATTCCATCAATCCTAGTAGCTAATTAAAGACATCGTGGGACGGGGCCGCCCGATTAGTTTCCTCACAGTTGAGCCATGTAAGTGTATATATCAACCTTACGGGAGTTGAGACTTGATAGGACATTCCGTATTAATTAACTAAATAAGTCTACCAAAGCGGAGCGTTCCTCTGAAACAGACGACGACGGCGCTGGCGACTTGCAACTTGTCAGTCGCGTGTCAATAAGACAGCTAGAAACACGGCGGATTTAAGTACGGGGAGGGGGGAGGAGGGGGGCTCCAGGGGGCCCGGGCGGCGGGCGGCGGCGCCTCCCCGGTGTGTGGTTTCCTTTTGATGTCATCTTCGCGCAAACTTTACTACGGATCGGCTTTGAGATAGAGAGACGGAGAGTGACTAATTTGGCCCAGCATTTGATCTCGGGAACCGGCTGTGTCGCCGTCCCGCTCGCACTCGCGACCCGGCCCGCCGCCGCCGGGAAGCTCTTTGCAAAATTTCGCTTTGATCGCAAAGTTAAATTATATGGGAATTGAACATTAAATGGATACACATGAGAGGCGTGCGCGGAGTACGGCGAGCGGCGCGGACCGTCCGCGGCCGAGCGAGCGTGGACCGAACGGTGGGGCATTGTCGGAGAGGCGACACACGAGACTTAATAAATAATGAGCCAGCGACATTCAAACTTTATACATCTGTATAACTGTTTGAGCGGAGCTCGTATTTAAGTCCGCCTAATTTGCCGCGAGTACGCAGAACCTTTGAGAGCTTCGTTTTTACTAGTTTACGAAACAGATATTTGCGCCCGCCTTTGCCTTTGATACAGCACTTTGTGGAGCATTTTACACGAGTTTCTTTTGAGGCCATTCAGACGGTGAATAACGAAAGGCTGTCTTTGATAAACACGTGCGAGGACTCTTCAGTACTTATTAGGGGTGCTCTCTTTGAAAGTGCTTCTTATGAAATCTATTTGAAACGTTCAAACTCAAAGCAGCGCCGTGAAAGCTGTGCTAATTAAACTGTCACTAATATAATTAATAATTATGAGAAAAAATTGAATTAATGTCACCGTCTCCGTACGCCCGAGACGAAAGAGCAGTCGGAGCTATTCAGAATTATTCTTAGAAAATTTTCATTTAACACGGTTCATATAAAAATTTGAGAGAGGAAGTAGCGGCGTGTTGTCCGCTAAGGTTATCAATGTAAGGTCACAAAGTCCGCCTTTGTAATAAACCCCGCCGCCGCCGCCGCCTCGGGTAGCAACCTACGTTTACATTCCCGTCAACTCTTTGTCTTTCAATCCATTCACACCTCTAACACCAATGACCTATCAATGAATGTTTAATTAATCTTAAGCCAGCAAAGATGCTTATTATTTTTAATATAAATACTACCTCTCTATATAGTTATTTGCATTTAGTATACAATTAAAGTTAGCGATTAAATTCCATTCAAATAATACAAGGTTGGCTTTGATGTCGTCTAGAACAGGTACAATTAACATCAGGAGGCACGATATTACGTGTTTGTGAGTTCGCTTGTATCGATGATGTTTAACATCAAAGACCCCAAGGATCACTTTGATGTTTTATACTAAAAAGACTCGGCTCGACTCCTGTCTTTGTCCTAATTAGAGCTATTGCTGATGTTTTAGTTACAACTAATTTCGTACAGTCCGTTTGATAACACGCTATGTTATAAATGAATTGATACTAATAGACTGACGATTGATAAACAATGAAGAAACTACTGCATTACATGTAAAAAGAAAATAAAAATTATATTGTTATTCAAATGTACTTGTTTTTAATATAATGTTTAGCATTAGAATAAAAGAAATTTTAATAATTGATATACTGAATGCAGAGATCTGTACAAGAAACAAACGTTATTAAAGCTCGAACACGACCGAAAAGAAATAAGTATATTTTAATTAATTAAAATAAGAACACTTTAGATCCATAAAGAGAAGTCACTTGCAAGAAATAAGCCGAGTCTTTGAAGTCGAACGTGCCATGGAGATATTGTTGTAGATATACATATTACTAGGAAATATCTTCAAAGAGAGATCTCACAAAAGAGGAATAAAAAAAAAACAATAAACCTTTATTAGAACGAGGAGCATTTAAAAAGGAAATCAAAGGAACACCTAATTCATACAATTGCAATTACAGCGACCGTCCCTCCTCACTCTTCTTGAACGATGAAAAATTTAGAAAGTGATTAAGAGCATTAGATTCGAACACCGAGCAATACAACATGACGGATCCGTAAAGTAAAAGATAAAACACCCGCCATTGATATAAACGAAATTTAAATTAAGTACAAAGGGAGGTTGGATGGGAAAAAGAATCCTTTCATTGGGAACCCTCAGCCCGGGAGTCAGGGCCGGGCGGCGACATCAAAGACGACCGCCTCCCGGCTCCGGGTCTTATCTGACGACGAGAATTAGCACAGATCCGTCACCTATTGACGTCGCCCGCGCACACTACCTTCTAGCAGCTAAAGCGCTACATTATCATAACAACGTTTTTTATAACTGTATAATAAGCGCCATGGGAAGAGCCCACTGCTGAGCATAGGTCTCTTCTCACATAGAGAAGTTTTAAGCATTAATCACCACACTTGCTCAAGACGGGTTAGCGATTTCGAACGTATAATATCAAATTATAAATCCAGGTTTCTTTACGATGTTTTCCTTCACCGTCTACATACTCTTATGACTCGGAAAAAATTACGTTGGTAGTTGTCAGGTTTCGAACCTGTGTCTTTATGCATGAGACTTTTAACCTATAGGCCAATACGTCCAATGCGATATTATAACTAATGACATATCCCACGCCGGCTCGTAAGCGCCAGTTATCCTTAATTCCCAGTCAGCAACGCTAATGTGTCGGTATTATGCGCAGCGGAGTGTTGTGTGAATGATTTTTCAAGTTCCAGCTGGCTTTTAATGAAATGTAGGTTCGGCTGCACGCCGCTACATCCTTGCCCGCTTTATGTTTCAATTTAAATAGGTATTTTTTTGAAGGGTTCACTTTGATGTAGCGCGGGTTAGACAACTCTGTGTGCACTAAATGGAATAGCTTTCAGCGAACATTTTTCCACGCGAATTTTTGTTAATTTTTTAAACCGATGCCATTTTATATGCGACGTTTATTTTATGATACTTTCGAGTGTTTGTCATTTAGAACTGAACGTATTTTATATATTAATTTTTATTATAAGTTTATTGGTGTGAGAATAACTACCGTATGATGAATTTAACACTGTTATAAAATCTCATGCAAACACTTTCTAACATATATTTTTAATGCGGGTAAGTATTTGTATATTTAAGTTAATCTATTAGCAAAAAATATTAAAATGACTTGGGTGAAACTTTGTGTGTTAATAACAAAGATTCTACAGGTAATTTTATATACATTGGATGCTGTTAGGTAAAACTTGTTCTGTTTAATTTTTATATTTATAAAAGTATACATTTTATATCATAAATACTCAAAATTAAATATAAATACTTACTTAATTTTTTTATAGAAAAATATGATAAAATATCATATTTAGGAATAGTTGATATTATTATAAATTTTATTTACACATAAACGTATAAAAAACATAGGAATATAAAAAAAATCAAATTGAATTTTTCAAGGGATGTTAAAATAAAAAAATGTAAGTATACAATAGCGAACAAATTCTACTAAAGCGAACAGATAGAAAGAAAAAAAATCTTTTCAAATTGTCTATCAAACAAAGTTTTCGCGTTGATGTCTTTTCTTTGCTACGAAATATGTCTACGAAATAACATCTTCATGCATTGAACGTAACAACAATATGCCAATAATGAAGTCTGACACATGGGAACATGTGCACCCTATATAGAAGGGCATTCGAAAGTACTACACTTGTAGAAAAATATAAACAATGTAACCAATAAAATACAAAGCATACTTCGACACAACTACAACGCAAACAAAAAACAATGGGAGCAAACAATCACTGGGGCCACTACAATAGGGTCGTTCTAATAAACATTTATAACAAGGACTCTACAGGCCCTTGGAACAAAAGCCAGCGTACCGTCGATGGTCCACGCGGCGACAAACTCGCGCTAAAACAATAAATAACTTCCCACCAAAAACTTCGACGAGTCAACGGAAAAAGTTTCACATCTATACCTGGCAATGTATCGCCTTCAAATCCAATATTATAAAAATCCGGACAACTATTAAACTAGCACATAACACTGAGACACATTGAAACAATCACCAAAACTTTACATACGAGAGGAGAACATCGGAACTAATAGGAGTACGCGTATTTATTTTCGGATTCAAACGTTCGAGATGTATCCGAGACACGTCCAGCCGGCCTGGAGGCTCCGGAGCGACTGTCAGATCACAGCCAGGGCTGGTGAGATGCGCGCGACGCACGTGGCCGCTGACGAGGCGGAGCCTTCACCCACCAGGCTCAACCATTGGACGAGAACAGCCTTTGATCGGCCGCCGGCAACTAACGACATCTCTGTGTGCTTAAGCTCAGTACTAAAGTCCTTTTAAAACAGGTAATATTATTAAAAACCGCGTGTACTTTTTCATGCTAAGTCCTCCATACCCGCCGATGATATTTGTAACGACCGATGCAATGCAATCCCGATAGCGCTTTACGCAGCCCCGGTCAAAGGATAGAAAGGTTGCCTTTTTTTACCGAAGCCACAAAACAGTTTTTAAATTTGTACTCATCCCTTTGACGTGAAACATCAAACACTGGATGAAACCCGAGCGGAGAAAGACGTCTGGCCCGCAGATGAATTAAATCATTACATATACTAACATAGCTAAAAGTGACATCAGGAACTATACATTGTTTAACACAAAAAAACAGAACTTTTCTACTGCGAAATACTTCAAAGGAATATTATATTTATGAGAAATAAAATAACTATACTCATGGTCCATTTTTCTGCGATAATTAAAATGTATAAAGAATTATCTTATTCCCAGGAAAACCATTGATATGAGATTAATTAAAAACTTTTTCCATTGAAAGTACTTTCAGCATTCGTGGAATATACAGTTGATGTTTGCACAGTCTTTAAATTGTACATTTTAATTAATTCCATTAAATGAAACAATTTTATTATACCAAAAAAAAAAGAATCTCATCTTGATAGACTAAAACCAAAAAATATAATCCTTCCTTCACCACGATAACTCTACGGTAAACAAAATTTTCGTACCGGTGATAAATGTATAGTATTGATTTATTGTAATTTACTTAAAACAGTAAAAAAAAACTATTAAATCTAGATGAACCAATTAAAACAAAACACTTCGTTAGAAAAAAAGGACCTAAAGCCGAACATACAAAACTTACATATGAATTTACTCTTATAATCGGAAAAATTAAGAACTTTCAGGGAAAACAAAAATGAAAACAGTCAGAAATATATCAGAGTGAAATTTTACAGAACTGTACGAAGGTAAAGTTTTATTATTAGTCATGTCGACACTGAAACTGATAAAAACAGCACTAGATTTTAATGAATAACTAGAAAACAAGGGGCAAACTTTATAAACATATATTATTATGAAAAATCAGGATTATTCACAAATCCCTACTAATATTATAAATGCTAAAGTAACTCTGTCTGTCTGTCTATTACGCTTTCACACCTAAACCACTGCACTGATTTTAATGTAATTTGGTACAGAGATAGAGTTGACCTTGAGAAAGAACATAGGATAGTTTTTATCCCAGACTTTTCAATGTTTCTCATTGAAACGCGATATAACCGAACTCCACGCGGACGAAGCTGCGGGCGGAAAGCTAGTATTCCATATAGAGCAAGAGCAAGGGACTTATGATAACGGTGTATTTGGTAATAAAAATAATCCTGGCTCTTTGTCGAATTCAAATAGTTCTTTGAATATTATTTTTTGTGTTAGAGACAGAAGGTCATTATGTTTTATAGCTGTTTTGTTCTAACTTACAGTGGCCCTAATGAAAAACGAATAAAGAGACGTTACAAAAACTACAAAGGACTTGAAAACTTTGTTACCTGACAGCAATAATACTTTTTATATTGTACATATTAAAATATATGTACTTTAAAATATGACTGTTTTAAAAAAATCTATTTTAAATATACGTTATAAAAAGACGAATAAAATAAAATTACATATTCCAATTATAATGATTATTGCCATCTATTTAAAATACAAACAGATAGAAATTAAATATTTTTGTTCTATATTAAGTGTTTAAGTTGACAACATAGAAGCTTGTATGAAGACATTACACGCGAGAACCGAACAAAACTTATTGCAATGAAATCGGCAAGGAGTGATATTTACAGGCGTTTTCATCACGACCCGACTCAGAGCTCATAGAGCCCGCGGGCGGCGGCTGCATCACGAACATATTGCGGAACAGTTCATATCAATAAAGACGTCTACACACATCATACTATTTACATGACGGCTTACTGGTGTAGTGGCCTTAATGAAACTGCGGCTTCGTGACGTCATCAATATCTAACTTAACATACTTTTCCCAGGTCCATGTGGATGTAATATCGTGTTATTAAAGATTTCAGTTCATACAGCCGTGTCTTAGCTGCCGTCGCGGCGCGGCGAACTCTCGGCCTGCATTATTACTAGCAGCCGACGCACACAGACGAGGTTCACACACGCTCTCGTTTCCGCACACGCGCCCCCATATAATGTCAAAGGGTGAGCGCGCCGCCTCACAAAGCGTAAGTGCAACCACTAAAAGCCAATCCTAAGTTTTATTGATACACATTGTATTGCGACAAAGTCTCAGTCGGCGGCGGCCCGCCTCACCCCACGCGCCGCACAAAGACAATATCGCGTCGTCAAAGGAACACCGCCACCCGCCGCCCGCCGCCCGCCGCCCCGTGCCTAGAGGAAATGAAAAATTAAATTGTCAACACATTTAATATCTGCGAAAACGTGCACGGCGTCTCCTTTGAACGCGTCTCTTTGCGGGGACTCCGCGGCGAAGGCTTAGCCGTATTAAAATTTCAGTCGTAAAATTGAAATTCTGTTTAAGTTTAATTAGACGTCGCTGGTGTTCGAAGGTGCATCGGATCGGTGGCGCTAATGAGAGCCGCGGTGAGCACACGTCACCGACACCCTGGACGTGGGAAGCAGCCCGGCCTGGCCTGGAGGGTAGCGGGGGCAGGAGTGATGGAGGGACGAGGGAGGGGTAGCACGGAGCCGCCTCGCGTTTGATCGAAGCCGCCGCTTTGACAATTATTAAAATTTGCCTGGTACCTCACGGGTCTCATCTTTTTCCGTCGCCTCGATTACGCCACGGGTTGGTCTCATTAGGGCTTTTGTGTTGTATCGCGAGCTTCCCCTTTGATGTGAGACAGCTAGACAGCCCGCCGTCGGTCCACCTGCACTCGCCTCCATTGTTCCGCCGGGCCTACAATTTGCACTCCACTTTGAGCTGACCTCTTTGAGATCTCCGAGCGAGCTCTCCGGCTCTCTCTGCCCTCTGTCCACGGTACGGTCTTTATCATAGTAGCGATGAGGACCGGTGGAGGTGTCAAAGCGTCCTCGTATTCAGTAGCGTGTTGTGACCCCGTGAGCCGAGGGGCGGCGCACGATCAACACTCGACACCCCTTTATTACTTTTGTGCCCTTTGTGCGCTCCATCATCATCGAGCATACGAGTCGAATTAAAACTTTACACAACGATTTGTCAGTCATCCCCGCCGCCTGCTCATTGAACCGGCGCGGCTCACGGCTGGCTGTCAATTGATAAACAAATATTTTTAACGCTTTTAAAAGCCATATAACGTTGAACACGATATATGTATATTTGTACGTCTATAAAAATGTGTTATTAAAGCATATTCATTATTTTTCTCTAGTACCTTAGTTATATGAGTGATATAAAACTTTGAAGGGACTTTTAATAGGTGTTTGTCGGATTGGAAAGATAATAATTGTTTGTTGAAGTAAAAAGAATTACTAGTGAAGTATTACATGACCATTTCAATATTTAAAACTATTTCTCTATACGACGAATGTAAATGACCGCAGCCAATATATCAATTTAACTAGTATATATTCTGAATGTTATTTCAGTTTTCTTTTAACTTTATTAAAATTCAAAAACAATATACACATTCACTTAAAAAGGTATCTCCATGTATGAACATGAAGTATGAACTTCTATGAATATTCACTCGCCACTTACATAAAGACAACGTATAAAAACACGTATTTCATAATAATTAAGATGTACAAAATATATTTCTTAGTAATACGGAGTTGATAACGTAATGAACAAAATATAATTTTCAAAGATAATTAACAAGAGAGTTGAAAATAAATACAAAAAATGTCTCAAGCCATTCACCGTGGGCGGGTGAGGCTTCGTCAAAGAACTATATCCTACAAAGGATTCACGGACATCATTATATAGGAGCACTAATTACTAAACAAATACGCGACTCTTTGTGTGTGCTGTGTGCACTTCAACATCTCAAAGTTCCTTGCGATACATACCTAGAAAAACTTACACTAATTCTAATTCTATTATACTTCTACCTCGATGATTATTTTGATATTACTTGGTCACTTTTAAAATATACTTGACCGGTATAACGATTGGGAACATAGTTCTATTAAAACGAAATACTTTAGTGGATCTTCGGACTAAATGACAAGTTTTTCTTCCACTAAATACTCATGATTGATTTAATTGATTTACAAGGTACCAGAGTAGAGTATAAGAGATTATTCTGACTCTCTGCTTCCTCAACGTAAGTACACATCCTTCTTAGCAGTTTCCATTTATTAGTCACTAGCTTTCCGCCCGCAGCTTCGGCCGCGTGGAGTTCGGTTACATCGCGTTTCCAAGAGAACCTTTCAAAAGTCTGGGATAAAAACTATCCTACGTTATTTCTCAAGGTCAATTCCATCTCTGTACCAAATTTCATTAAAATCATTTTAGTGGTTTAGGCGTGAAAGCGTAACAGACAGACAGACAGAGTTACTTTCGCATTTATAATATTAGTAGGGATGTATTATACTTTTACGCCATAGATTAATGAAAGATTAAACTTCGGTCAGTGTTACGTTTGACACAAAACCTTGGTAAGAGATTGGTAGAACCAACTAGAAACGACATTACCTACAGTCGTTTAGTAAAAGTGAGAGAGGAACATCGAAAAACCAGTATTCTCAACTTTTCCGAAACAAAGTTACTGATACTGAAAAGCTTACAACGATGCCGCTAACTGTATGTGTACTTTCATATAGAATTTTCTGGATTTCATATTTTATAAAACCGATTTTCCCTTTTTCTATCTTATTACTTACTACTGATATTTTCGTTATAAGTTCGATATCAAAAACAATTTTCTTCCTTCATATTATTTAATAAAGGAAAAAAAACTTTATTACTTAATAAAGGAGTTTTGGTGAAAATAAACAATATTTTGTGTAGACCAGAACCATAGACAATTTATATTTATTGCTGTCATAGATTATAGATTTACATCAAGTAAAGTAATATAGGTATATACATGGACTTAGTACGGAAAGGCAAAATTTAATAATCAGTTCAACAGTTACACTTGGCTAATAATTTATACATAATATGTTACGTTATATTATAACGTAAGATGATTTTTACAACAATCGCAACATATTATTTTTTTATATTTAAATTAAAAAAATCCATACATCAGATGTCAACAACATTTTAAAATGTTTACAAAACCAACTGAAAACTTTATATATGTATATTCAGAGTGAATTGCTAAAATGGGCGTACATAACTTAACCCCGCAACTATTATTGAAAGGTGTACAGCGTGTCGACTCTGATTTTGATGAGAACTGTATGTACAACAATAGATAGTGAAAAACAAAAATAATTGACAGAAAAAAAACTTTTCAAAAAGTACACAATATGTACCTTTAAAAATATTTTATTATCTAATATGAAAAGGCTTCTGGGAATTAAAGACATGCTGCGAATTGTAGAAGTAATTTTTTTCTTTCTAATGTTTTATTTTTATTACCAATCTCTTAACTGATCCATAATTGTCAATATTTACTCAAACTAATAGTAATTAAATACCAATGAGATTAGAGCCATTATTTTAAGTTCAATAAGTTTTGTTGAGGAAGTTCGCAACTTTTACTAATACATATTTCTTCTCAACTACTGATATTACATCTAATTACCATTTACCGATATTCCACAAAAAATTTAATATATCATTCATATACTTAAATGCAAATAAGTATATAGTCATAAAATCTATGGAGCCCAAGCTCTCCATCACCCATTCTTATCGGAAGAAACTCTAGGCATGAAATTTGAAGGGGATGCAAAGAGTTGAATATGTTTTGGTGGCGAGTAAGGAAAGTGCGGCGGGTGTGGCATCACCTTGCAGACATAAGCATGAATGGCTTCTTCAGGCTTTGAAGAAAACGACAAAAAACAAGCGACTGTCGAAAATAAAGATTCCTCAACTCTACATAACCCTTTAAAGGTTTGAAAAGTGACTTACAACACATGCAGGTAGTATGGAATAATATTTTTGGGATGACTTAAAACTTACCAAAGATCACGCAAATAATATATTATAGGTATATGAGCTTAGTTTGAAAAATAAAATCATATGTTAATCATCATTAAATTACCCCAAATTTATGACGAATGATTAATAAAAACATAACATTCTTGATGACACGTAAACCTACCAAGATCCATATGAATGCAGACTGCAAACGCAGCTCCAGTGTGTACTCTCAATAAGAACGAGGTGCGAAAAAATTTATCATCAAAGAGCGACTTCCCACCGAGTCTAGCGCCCTTTAGACAACAACCCTTTGTAACTATGATTTAAAACACCTACAGTAGAACACGCACGTGACTGAGACATTCGATCATGTGTTGGTAGAAATTAGAATTATGACAGAAATATTATATGTATTACAGTCATCATTAGCTTGAAATATGAAAACAAATGGAAAGGAATTCAAACTTATGACATTCAAATGTATAATATAAATAAAAGAAAATACTTTCTCGAGTTATTTTAAAGTTTTAATGTAGGGGAAAAATTCACAGGTTTGGTACATTTTTTAACAATCAATCTGAAATAAGTGCAACGTCAGATTGTCTCCGAGCGAGATTGTGAGGTCGGAGTTCGAGATTCAGAATGAAATAGTAATGCGAGCGACTCCCGCACCTACTCCGACGATGAGTGAATTCAGTTTAGACCGATCGGGCCGATGGGGCCGATATGCGACGCCCGGAAAAATACTACACCACACATACTGAAAATTATATAAACCGGGATAGAATTATTTCGTTACTATTGAACATACTCTGATCAGAGATATTTATTATAACTCAATGCTTTTTACACATATTGTTCCTGAAAGATAATTTACGAACAATATAAGTAGAATTAAGGTTTGGAATTTTAGAGATTTGACATCGTATTTTCATAATCACCATACAAAAATTTTAAACAATACACAAACAAAAATCACATAACACTCGACACTCAGACAATATAAACAATATACAATATAAATATAACAAATTGTATAAAACGTCGGTAAGCAACATCTATGGGATGTTTTCTATTCGAATGTTTCCCGCGTATTGTATAGTGAATGAGATAAATTCGTTTCAGTACAGACGGCTCCGAGCCCCGCGCTGGCTGGAGACGAGGGACGAATCACAATCTACATAATGCACCGCGGTGGAAGCCAATAAATTGCATTCTTACCGCTATTCAACTTTTAAATATTATATTATGCGAAATTTGATTTAACATAAAATTGATGTACCGAGATTTGTTCATTTGTTGACTTACATTCGAATTCAAAATATTTTTGATGGAATAAAATTTATAGGTATAAGAAATATATAAACAATATTGTTACCTCATATATGTACTTTAACGAAAATGGTTACGTATATCCTACTGATACTTTTGGCAAATCAATTTATAGTAATATAAAGTATATGTTATATATTTTTGTCGTATAATGTACGTGTTCCCACACAGATGTATAAACGATTTGTATTTTAAATCAGATATGTACATGAGCAGTAAAGCGACACCGGCACACCCCTAACTCGATGAGCAAAGCAAAGTCGAAAGGCTCACTTAACCTTAGCGAAACTCAATAACTTTCACTTTAAATAATAAATTCTCCTTTGAGACGCGCCGAACACAACCGATTCAGGGCTGCTGCTGTTTAATCAATTATAAATATAACTTGGAACTGTTTAATCATATGAAAAATAATAATTTAGATCTAAACTTTGCATGAAAAAAGAAACTTATATCGTCTTAAGAACTACATATATTTTTGTTAAAACAAATACATCAGCTGTTAGAAGAAAAAAAGCACAAAAATATTAATAAATTTAATATCTATGTATTATTATAAGCATCAATTGGTTTAACGATCAATGATTATTAAGATAATGTACCAACCCTGATTGATGATCGTTTTATCGAAGGGCGGCACAATCCCGTAATACAAAGAATTAATTGTGTCGCTGGATAAAAGCCTCATCCTCTTTATTAATTTCCTTCATTTAAACGACACTTACAAAATAAAATCATATTTTATTTGTTTTAAAAGATATATATTATATTTATTTACGAATGTACAATACCTTGCTATTGATTGCAAGTCAAAACGAATTAAATATACACATATAAAACAATTGCAAGAAATAAAAAATACGTACATATTAATAGCCGATTATTATAAAGTATTAAAACTTCAAAGAAAATCTAATTATCATTTTGAGTTTGTAGAATTTTAAGTGACACAAATAATGACGTCCTATCAATTACTTAAAAAAAAAAATCCTTTCCGTCTTTAAAGAGTAATTATCTTCACTTTGAAGGGTTACTAATTGAAAGAGATCTCCTTTAAGATTTAATCTATAAGATTTACATTAGTTCCATTCACTTGTATAGGAGACTTGAATTATGTTCAATGAAACTTCAGTCTTCAGTAGTGTGTAGTGTCTAGTAGTCTATAGTAGTGTGGTAGTCACAGTCCGCCCACTAACAAACTATCCTATACCTAACATCGATATCCCAAATAGTTGAACAACAGCTCTAATGGACTCCGACGTTTAATTTACAACGCGGTTGTCGGTTTGTTCATAATTAGTTTAATTTTAGTCCGCTGCGGTACTCGGACAGCCCGCGAGATTCTGTATCCAATTAACTGAAATTGCATTTTGCAAATACGCCGGCTAAACTTCGGTTAACACAATTCAGTACACGAATGGTACTCTGTGCTATAGTTTGGGAACTGGTAACTACTTTGATAAAAACTGAAAGTCTTAAAATATGAAAAAGATGCCAGATATAATATAAGGCAGGCTTTCCAATCAGTGTAAGGATTCTGTGTATAACAATGTTCTATCTCAGAAACAGATGGAGGTGAGTTTGAGGCCGTCGAGGCGGTTTCATTCCGATCTTCAGCAAACAAAGGTCCTCGTCAAAGGATCCGTGTTAAAAGGAGCCCGCTGATGGAGTATCACAATGGACTGACGGAGACGATCCAATCTATGAACGGAACGCGGCACGGCCGATCACGACAAATAAACAAATAGATACTACCCTACAAAAATATGGAAGGAACAAACATTAAGACTCGTCTCGAGACGTCGATTGTGATTTAAATTATTGTTTTATACATAAGTCGAATATATTACTGCCTTTTCATAATACTTAATAATTTTAAGGAATATGGATGAAATCAGTTATTTTAATTATATAGAAATTATGTACAAATTAAAAAATATTATGAAACAATTCCGGTCATAGCGAAAAATCTTAGTTTATCCACATTGAGAACTTTTTCATTGCTTTTAACATAACAGTAATGATTAGCGGATTAATCTGGTCGTTTTAAGCCGTACTAATATAATTAACTAATAACTCCCTTAAGAAAACTAACGCTGGCATTATTCACTTCTCATAATAAATAAAATACGCCATGTATATATGTTAACTGCGGTAATTATTCCTGATTTAATATTTTTATTATTAAAGCAAAATTAATGTAATTATCTCCACAAGTTCAATTCCTGATCACGTCGTATATTTTTCATTCCTAATTTATATGAACTTTTATTCGTGTGAAAAATTAAATTATAGGGGAGAGTCGGATATATCGTACCACTTTTCACTTTAACTCAAATATTTCGACTATAACAGGTCTTATAATAATTAAAACATATTTAAAATAAAGTTTCATATTTTAGCTTCCTAAGAAGAAGAGAGCAGATCCTTGCGATTATTCTAACATTGTTAAAAATGTTTTTTTATAGAGGCTTGCCATCGGTACGATTTAGCCGACTAGTCGTTTTAATCGTACCACTAAGTCTTTAAATCGTACCATGGGTGTTTAAGTCGTACCACTGAATGAAAGACATTAAAATTCTCAATCAAATTATTAATTTTTAACTGTTAGGTAAGTAACAAAACAACATTATTTATATCTTGTAGGCAATAGAAACATAATTTTTAACTGTTAGGTTATATAAGGGAACTATAAGCTTTCTCAGTAAAATAACATGATTATACTATGATAATAATGAGGTCAATCAACATAACTAATAAAAATGAGACAAAAAAAAACAGTAAACTATAATAATAAAGTAATAGTAAACAAGAATGTTATTTGTAATATAATTATTGTGCATATTTCTTAATGGAAACAATCATGACAAATGTTTGGATTCGAAATACACGTCTCATGTAGCCACCGTTTACAGCGAACGCATTGAATCCAATCAACTTTTGGACCCTTCTTATCGTAGTAAAAACAATTGCACTTTCGACATATATTTTCAAGATAATCATCGCTGTCATCATCATCATCTAGTTCTACAACAAGTGTCTCTCCTGAATCATCGCTACTGGTGATGGAATGAGATCGTTTCCTCTTATAACTTTTGTTTTTGGCCTTGGGTAGTACTTACTATACGTACTTGTGGTAGTACTATAGGTACTTGCGGTTGGTAGTCGGGTAAATCGTACCAGTACAATTTAACCAACTGCAAGTGGTACGATTAAACCAACTAAGGCATTTCTAAAACAAAAGCAAATATCCGGCATAAACTCAAAACTTAGACACGCAACAAAAACCCCCAATAATCTAGTATACAATTGTGGAATAATAAAAAAAACTGAATAACTATAGCTTATCTTGATTACGAGTGATCTCCTTACGAATGTACGACAATATTTATATTAATTCCTACAAAAAATGTTTTTCTTTTATTACGTGCACAGTTGTCAACTCACGTCGATTTAAACTAGTGGGTGAAGAGGGATGGTGCAGGGCCACGATTTGGCGTTGTCAGTGTAGAAAAAAATATTCATTAAATGGGAAATTTAGAAGTGGTACGATTTAAATACTAGTACGATATAACCAACTCTCCCCTATCTGTTAATTTTATTTAAACTTCAAGAGCTCTCGTAATTGATCATCAAAATTGTACATTAGGAAAAAAATATAATAAAACGTGTATATTTTTATATTTTTTAAATCTTTGTTTTAAATGAAAAGTTCTGTATAGAAAAAAAAATGAACATGTCTTTATTATTAGATCCAACAAGGTAAAAAACAAGTGGAAAATTCTATGAAAAATATTTGGGATGCCGGAGAACATATATTATACGAATATCACAGAATTATCAATATAAAATAATACGAAGAAATTCTCATAGTTTTATTGTAACTCGATCTGGCTCACACCTTTATTTCCATTGTGAAAAAAAATGCAAAAGGCTTAAAGCTACAAAGCAATTTCTACCAGTCCGACGAATAAAAAAAATAATAGTGACACAACGGTAACAAGGGAAGCGATATTTAATATAAGTGCTCTTTTACGTACAAAAAAAATATATTATTGAAACCTAGCAAAACTATCATGAAAACGTATATTGTGTATACAACATACCAATGAACATAAATACGCACACACACACACACACAAGACAAAATTTATTTGTTTACGTGGTTCCAATGCTGCCTCATTTCACACCACATTCAAGGGGGGTTTTACTGAGACAAATCTCTGAATTAGTCCAAGTTTTTCCATAGAATGTTATCACTTCTTAAGTAACGCCTTTAAATTTTAAGGAATTGTTTAAAACTCTTGTATTATATCATACAATTATATACAACTACATGTGTACAATTTGCTTGTTTTACGACATTAATTTTGTCAGCATCGCGTGAAGATATTTTTTTAAGAAAACTATGGCTGGTTTTATTCAAAGTGATTGTCCTACACCTCTTTATCGTACTCGATCAAGGACGTATGTGTTATATCAATTTGAATTTTTAATAACAAACTGATACATACTTTAACGTTTTTCATATTTATATTATCATACATTATTAAAAAAAATGTCATTCGTTTTTCTTAAATAATGCATAATTTTAAAACCTTTTTTAATTTACAATTTTTTTGAGGATCTTTATGCACTTTAGTTATATGATCGTCCTCAGATTTGTACGTAGCAACACTTAAGTGACAGGCCATCGACTTTGGTTTACAAAGATCTATTATTTTTTATTAGAATACATTATGTATAATAAACTTAGTAATAAAGTTTATTACTTCATTAATATCCAAAAAATCCTGAGTTAAGAACGACCAGCCTGTGGATTAGGGACGAAGAAAATTCTGTGTTTTCTTATATGTATGTCCCGATAATTTTAGGATAATAATTAATAGTATCTAGTATTAAAAGTGTAGTAAATTTACATTTCTTTCCATTATCCAGTGGTAAACTGATTAATTGCTGATGATAGTAATGATATAAATATTTCTGAGATTTCAATGTAAAGTTATTATAATTACATCTTTAGGGTCGTACTTTAGACATTGTATTTTAAAACTTTATATTTTTTGGATATACCTACTATGTCTCACGAGTAGTATATCCGAAAAATATTCATCATCATCAGCCTATCAGACGCCCACTGCTGAGCAAAGGCCTCTTTCTTACATGGAGAAGGTTTGAGTATTAATCACCACGCTTGCTCAAGACGGGTTGGTGATTTCAAAATTACAATTTGAAGTTATAAGTCCAGGTTTTCTTACGATGTTTTCCTTCACCGTTTGTCAGTGGTTACTAAATATTCTTAGAAAGTACATATGACTTGGAAAAATCACATTGGTACTTGCCAGGATCGAACCTGCGCCCTCGTACACGAAAGTCGGGCCTTTTTAACCACTAGATCACTACTGAACGACTGAAAAATATTAGTTTCATTTATGACAATAATTAAGAAAACGATTTACCCTTTAAAAATTGTATGAAACATTCAAAGTGAGAGCATCATTCTTTTTGCGGTGTGTTAGTAAAAAGGTAGATTAGTCAAAGGTAACAAAAATTTGTTCTGTAGTCGTGAAAAATTCTGTATTCCTGGTAACGTTGAGCCACAGTCAGGCTGTGATGGCAGCGAGGCAGCGAGGTGGGTTTCCGGGAGACGCTTTGTGTATTGATACCAGCCCGCCGATAAATATTGTGGCGAGCTTTGACTCAAACGAAACCATCCAACTTGTTTACAACCAACATTTATGCGACAAATACACATTTTATTTTTTGTACATTTACTACATCGAAATTTTTAAACGGCTCTGCTTACTGTTGATATATATAAATGCTTCCAACTGTAAGTCAAATGAAGCGTACCTGATTAAGTTTTCATTTATACATCTTATATAACCAAATTAATAATTTACTTCCAAGTCTCAACTACGAGAATAATGCCTTTAAAACAATAGTCGATTCAAATAAGAAAATGATATACAATTAATTACAATTGTGTCGTAAATCTGTTCATACACGTAAAAGTTAATCCGAATCTCAAAGTTCCATAGCGTCAGAGTAACTCAAATATAATAACCGCACCCGGCGTCGGCTGCGCTAACATCTAGCAGTACGAACCTTTGACGGGTAGCTCAAAGGTCTTTGGGTGATGACGTCATGAACCCAAGCCACTTATATTTGTTCAGTGCCAATGAACAGGTATTTATTTGATGTCAATGATACATCACATGCTACTTCAAACAGAGAACAAGCTTGACTTTGACAAAGTTTTATGTGGCTTTGAATTAACTTCTTAACAGTTGATATTTGATATTAAATAACTCCAATATTAAAATAAAATTAAATTATATAAAATAATCTTAAAAGTATCTTTCGTAGTTAAAAAAAGTTTTAATCGCATTTCCTTTTGTATCGGCATGCACATAGCATAGGAACTTTTTCTATGAGGAAGCGTCAGTGTGAAAATTAAATTACTTACTTAAAATTAACCGACTAAAAAGTTTATTGTATTGAAATAGGTTAACACGAGTGTGTAGTAGGTAGCGAGGTTAGTAACAACGAGAAAAGTAAAAAATATTTATCATGAATACATATATGTATTAAATTCGTAAAAAATCGTAATAATATTGGCGCTATAATGAATAATTGATAATCAAGAAAGAATCAAGAGGAATATGCATAAAGTGAATGACAAAAATAACGAAAATGTACCTGGAAGTAGAAATAAAAAATCTTTTACCTTTAACATATTACATAACATATAAAACATTTAACCCCCGCCTACAAAAAAGACTCACATGATACATAAGCTTCCAAAAATCCACATAATTACATGTTAAAAGAAATCAAAATTTAAAATATTTTGTTTATCTTGAACTTTAAGTACTATACTTATATAGTTATTTCGATGTAAACCTAAAAACTAAAAAGATTTTTAAAGGACAAATTTATTTAAAAGAAAGGTTATAAGCTAGGTATTCCAATTTTAACTATAGATAAAATTTTAAGCAATAAGCATTTTAGTCTATTTTTACTCAAAATAATCAAATATTTTTTATACTGAAAATTAATAAAACTGGCCATTAAATCGTGAAAAATAAAAAAATATCGGTAAGAAAGTAAGCAAAAATATTATCATCTTGACTTTTATTATAAGGCTTTTATATAACTCAGATCAAGAACACTCACACATATTTCCTTAATTTATTTAAAAGCTCTCTTAAAAAACTACTTTTAACTTTCTTATATTTCGAAAATTTAAAATGAATAAGAATTTCTGAAGAAATTATAACTAAATTCATTTTTACGCTTTCTTGAGTTTTAGCAACACACGGAAAAAATACAAGTAAGTACATATTTATAAGTTATGATGTTCTCGCTTCTATTAATATCAAGAACGTGTTTAAAATATATGAGTATATTAATAAACTTTCTGTTCAATGTAAACTGTTATTTAAAATAAAATATGACTTGGTTTTTCCCGTGCCTTCTTTCGCACATACTTCAGAAATCAGAATGGCTTTAAAAAGATAGGAAACGTGCGTAAAAATCAACTTAACATATCGTAATTGACTGATAGAACCGTTTTAAGCCAATGTCACTTAACTTCATACGAAGTACAACTATTTGTTATACCGTGATTTTGATCATCATCACATACATTTACAATAATTTATATCTGGGCTTGTAACGATTATTCGTATTCCTCTATATATAAGGCTTAATATATATATTTACCAAATACTGAATACTTAAGTAATATTTTGTTATACGGAGATAAATAATAAAATAAAAAAAAGTATATATTCATCTTTCCCTTTCTCTTAAAATGATTAAAGTACTCCATAGTATACAAAACAGGTACATAATCATCTTGAGTAGTAGAAAATTTTAAGATTCTACATGTGTAAACTGTGAATCATTGTCTTAATCAAAGTTAGGAAGGGTGTGTTTTCATTTATTGTACAATCATTTAAGTAGTCTTTGGTACATAAAACAGGAATATATAATCATTTTTATATTCAAAAGGTCAAGAATTTGTCGAGGCATTTAAATTATTTTCATAAATTAAAATGAAAAGAGAGAAGTCATGGAGCAGAAAGACTTTTTTCTGCATTTTTTCCTTTCTAGTTCGAGATCCCACTGCAGGATTGGTGCGTTCATCGGTTATTTGTTTAAACCAAATTTTTATGTTTATTTATAGTTAGGTGAACATATATTTACTAGGGTGTCTATCAAAATTTGGCCGCCATTGTTTTTAATTAAATTCTTTTAATTAATTTTTGGGAAAAAATTCCGTTTATTTATTTTTTAAATAAAAAAACCTATGTAAATGATAGTAATTTATATGAATATTCAAAAAAATCACGGTTGCCATTGCGCACCTAGCCGCAACTCTTCACACCCTGGCTACGAAAAATAATTTAATTAAAAATAATAAAAACGAATACTTTACTGGTTAATAATCGGCTATTTGATGAGGGTCATGGCTAATATTCATTATACTTCCGAATATACTTTTCGTTGCAATCCTATTTATTTTCCACATTTCTTTGTCCTCAGAGTTAAGGAGCGCAAATAAACAAACTTACCACCAGAGGATGGACTTTTTACAACGTAACCGAGTTTGATAAAAATTGCAAAACAATACAGATATTTCTGATACGTACAGTTATAAGTTCTAGACTTAGGTATATAGGAAGCTGGAGCAGGGAAACGAGGGATTATAAAAGATAGAAGGGGACTAGGGTCTAAGGGGTCCAGGATCTAACACTCATTGAAGGAAACGAGGCCCTAAGAGCCTTTCAACAGTGACCTATCATCAAGGGGAGGAAAGAACAACGACAAACAAGATGCTGCCTATAAAAAATGGTCAAAATACTAAAATAAAATATTAAGAATGAAGTACATATTTTATACTTGCTGCGCCCCGCGGTGTTTCCCGCGGGTTTCCAGGATTTCCGGGATGTAAAGTAGTCTATGTGTTATTCCTGGACGTCAGCTTCCTGTACACAAAATTTTATCAAAATCGGTTCAGCCGTTTGAACGTGAAGAAGTAACAAACATACACACACACTCACAAACTTTCGCAATTATAATATTAGTAGGATTGAAATGTCAGTAAGTATGTTTTCTTAGCAATAGTTATAAAAGTATTCCAAGTATGATTTCTCACAACTGTGTTGTTCTGTAAGTGAGACCGGCCTGAAAGGATCACGTGGCTGGAAGTTGACAGCACGAGACTTGGCGGCGACTACAGGCTTTAAAAAACAGGATCGAATTATATCGTACTTAAAAATAACATCAAAAACAGATAACTATACATAGAATATTTTCCATTTGACTATTCGAAAATTTGTATACTAAACTCTAAAACTAAAACGAAATTTAAAGCTACAGGGACATTCAGTTCAAATTATATCGCGCTTAATGTACATAAAACAATCAAGTGTATTGGCTTAATTGTTTCATATATATGAAGTGTTCACAAAATGCGACAGTAATACCCCCATGGGCGGCTCGTGGACCCCCGTCCGCCGCGGCGCCGGGCGGAGGCGCTTTGAAGCCTCGCTCTCACACCTTCCGCGGACTTTGATTGATTCCGCCACATTCACTTCTTAATATAAACGGTCATTTATTAACAGGACCACTTAACACGTGTTGACGAATAATAATAATAAATATATGTAACTTTTAACGTTTTATATAGTAAAGAAAATATCATATGTAAGTCGACAATGTACTAGTGCAAAAAACGAATTTAAACTGTCATCTTCATCCCAATGACGATTTCATTTTATTTATTTGAATATAATTCAAAGGGTACGTACAGTGAACACAGTTGTGAAGTGTTAATAGACTCTCTCATGACAAACGTCGACAGAGCTTAGTTATTTTATTATAGAACATTCAAAGCTCAAAAAAGAATCTCGCTGAGAATTTTTGCAAAATCAGCGAAACGTCTGCTTATTGTGATGCAACTGTCAAAGGAAATTTCATAGAATGTTTTATGAATGACAAAAAAAAAAGAGAAAAATAGCTCCATTGTAACAGAGTCGAGTACGTACAACGGCTGAGGTGAGAAACGACGATCCGACCGTGAAATTGTACAAATAAATAGCGGTAAAGATAACAAATTACGGGGAAATTGCTAATGATGAGCGGAGTAGGACCCGCGGGCGGTGCATTAAGCCGGCGGCAAACATCAAAGGGCCCTTTGACCGAGCCGACAGTCGACACCCTCCCCTCCCCTCGACCCCAACACACACCCCTCGACACCCTCGCGACTACCCGCGACGATACTACAGGTATGACACGTCACATTTATATTACTGCTACACATTTAAAAATTAATTACTCGTGATAATTAACATTCAACTAACCGGTCGAGTGATTCATACGGTCAAACTATGTATAATGCCAGGATCAAACACTAATCATTAATGTCAATGACAGATAAACAAACGAACGTATAATGATATAATGTTATGATACGATCACTCTCCCGCACCTCCCGGGCTTCGCTTTGATAGTTTTTGTCCGCGCCTGTGATTCACCGACGGCTTAATAAAGTTTCACGTCAAACGACACCGCTACTTTTGTGTGTCGCTACACAAGTCGCATCCGATTACATCCTTTGATGTGAGCCTCGACAAATTGTAACATTCGTGAGGGGCGGGCAGCGGGGGGGGGATTCTTTTAATCGGGACGGCGAATTGTGAAAGGGTTGATACTATCAGACATCGGACGTCCAGTTGATAATGACGGACGTGGGAAATATTAGAGAAATTAAACGCTATCCCTACTAATATTATAAATGCGAGAGTAACTCTGTCTGACTGTCTGTTACGCTTTCACACCTAAACCAATGAACTGATTTTAATGAAATTTGGTACAGAGATAGAGCTGACCTTGAGGAAGAACATAGGATAGTTTTTATCCTAGACTTTTGAAAGGTTCTCTTGGAAACGCGATGTAACCGAACTCCACGCGGGCGAAGCTGCCGCCGGAAAGCTAGTATAAAATAAATGCTTTGCATAATATTATTTAATTTCGCGAATGTGATACATTTGTATATATCAAACTAGGTATGTAAGTATCATTAAAATGTGTAACGATAGTCTGTGATATTGGTGTGATGTCAAGGGCGGTGTCGTGAGACGTGGGGCTGGAGAGGCTCGTTATCACACTCTCGGCGAGCCCGCGGCCCCGGCGACGTATAACGACATGTTCAAGAGCAGACACTCGCCGACACCGCACGCGACACACCAGACACACAGACACGACGTACATACCAATATGATACACCAAAAAAATTCTTATGGAAAAAAATTTTTTTTTTTCAGGATATGTATATAAATTTAAACCAAAAAAATCCTTCTATATAAAGTTTGCACATAAGATCTAAGAGTTTCTCGAGTATTCATTTAACTAATATTATTATTACTACGCGTATTTTATTATTTTAAAAAGATAGTAAGACCACAAATCTTCGTCCCATCCAAATAAAGTCCAAAACATTTATCATAATGATAATACAATTCGTCCGAGCCGCCACAGAGTTCACTTATAACCTCATTACAGTTAATTACAAAACAAACGATCAAGGGTACGTTTACTTTTGACAATTTGGATGTTAAAACTCTCCTCAGACGGATAACTTGAGTCAACAAATCAAAAAGCTAATTCACAATTACTTAAATATAATAAATGTTTTCCTGCAATTAAATAAGAATATCCCTTTGAGGTCTCTGTTTCTGTTGATTCTTTCTCCGTAACATTTATATATATTTTTAATATTATTTTTCATCAAATGGGGTGGTCAAGTATTACGCAAACATACCCACGGAGTCGGCTCGTGGATTCAATGTTTTTTGCTTCCGTTTACTCACTATATCCACAGAGATGGCTATATTAAATGTTACGTATACAAAATACACAGGAAAAATATATATTTTTTTGTAAATTGATTCGCTTTTTTTTAGCAATATACAGATTTTTTGTATGTACGTTATAATAAACAAACCATGTATGGGACTTTTAAAAATTATTAAAATCTTTTTTAAGCCGTTTATATATTAACTTTGCTACCAAAACAAAATAGTATGAGAGCTTGTTTTCGTATCTTTTATTAAGATGTGTTAACACATTACGAGAAACCTTAGCGTTTATATCTGAAAAAAAGGAGACATCTTCGGTATTAAATCTTCTAAGAAAAAAAAAACTCCAATTTTAGTATTTACAGAGGTTTTTTTACTCGCTTATACAACTGAAAGAAATTAAATGAATATAATAAAATATATGCCAGTGTCGAAGTAACATCGGGTGCTGTCGAAGCAATCAATACAAGTTATTGTTCAATTAAATAATTTTTCGTTGAATAGTTATTGTAATTGGTCTCAGATTGTATCTCAGTCGTGTATTGGACAAGGTCCAGACGACGAATTCATTGTTGCGACTTAATTGAATCATTCCACATTAAATTGGCCATTTACTATTGATAATTTTAACGATGCATTGTAACATTTATTTGTTAATAAATTTACCTAATATTTCTTATATAATATGATAGATTTTTAATTATTTTACTTTCAAAAATTCCGTCGTTTATATGCTTCAGTATGGCTAACTTTGATTCAATCAATTTAATTGAATACATGACGTTATAATGTAATCCAAGTCGGTCACAACTAGTGTATACTACAAAGCTCTTAGAAGCCATGTTTGCAATCCCATATCAACATCAATTGTCCAAATATCGATTCAATGCTGAGTGTAGACGTACATACAGATCTACGCCTCAAGTGACACTAGACGTCGGTCTCAAAGGCTAGTGTTTGCCCCTTTGTCTTATCGGGCAATTAGCGAGCACCGTACATTTAATACTGCCGCTCGATTAGTACAACTCCAGGTGGCCATTAATTGTGAAGCCAATTTCGGATGCCGACGCGACTTCACCTACCCCCAGAACCGCCCTTCATGACATACTAACTGATTGATATTATTATTGGTATTCAAACGTCTGACACAATTAATACAGAACTTCGCATTAAGAACCGCTCCTTACACAAAGCTGTACACATCCGAACAAATGGACATATAATTATTGAGACACACAATAGTTGGATTATAAAAAAGATCTTATAATATTATGTTACATTAGATAAAAACGCTCAGCCCGCATTTAGCGAATTATTCAGCTGTCTAGTGGAATGCATTAGCGAGAGTCTTTCTGAAACTTTGTGTTTACTTTAGAGCGATAGAGTTGTCAACTTGATGAATTACTATAGAACAGTAGTGGAGGTTGAGGGGGGCCCGCATATCGGCTCACAACTTTTATATTACTGGATTGGCGAAATTCATACTTCAATCTTCATACATTAGACACAAATATGTATATTTATTATTTGTACACGTTTCATACCTGCGTTATACGGTTGCAGTTTCAGTGCGCAACTGAAAGCTTTTTAGAACATTACGAGATCTATTTGCGTAACGAGTTTTGTTTGTCGTAACTGAATCAAAGGGACGTCCTGTTTTTTAGTAATTTAACGTTTTAAAGTGATTTAATATTATTAGTAGGGAATACGAGTATAACTGGATGGTTCACTTGATAAACTATATTGTTTATATGTTTTAATACGTCGTATTCGTTGTAGGCGGTTTGTTCTTTGTATTTTTTTGGTTTTTTCATAGTCTCCAGACGGTGTATATTAACAATGTGACGTAGGATCCGCCGAGAATCGAGCCAGACATGATAATTCTTTGCATTGTGAAAAAAAATGTAAGCTTGACGCTCTTTGGAGCTGGTTCCCGTAAGTCCCACTTAGACGACAAAGCTATGAATCCTACTCTGTGATCGTCCCCTTTGCAATCTGACTCCTTTTGACTCATTATAGGAACGTCCTAACAGTTGACTACGGCGCTTTAATTAATATACTATATTATCATTTTAATATACATAATATTATATTATAAATATTGTACAATAAAATGATAACTAGTTAAAAATTTTGCATCGGCATTTTTTTCAATATAAAAAAAAATAAATCAATTTATTTTAACCACAACAACAAATAACTTCGTTTCGCTTCAGATACCATCTTTACGATTTTTAAACCTATTAATTAAATAATTATATTTTAATAAAATTATATACAAAAAAATTAAATTAAAAAATCATTATCTATATTAATATAGTATTCCATATATATATTATAAGCCAAATAAATGTTATACAGTAGTAAGATAGCCGGCCGCTTATAACATAGTTCGTCGCGTCGGCGGTATTAGCGCAATGTCGCATCTTCAGAGGGCGGTGAGATCAAAGGATAGGTACACAACAACCGCTCCCATTGATGTCGGCCACAAAGGGGATTGATTGTTGCAAACCGAAAAAAATATACAAAACCTACATAGATGTAAAGACGCTGGAACTATCATATTTGCATGTTATATTAGCATCGTGGCTTCTTGTACAAACATATTCTTTTTATAAATTATATATGTAGGAAGAGTTGAAAATTATATATCTTTTATACTCTTCATACCAAGTAATAGTTGTTTTTCTTATATATTTTTCTAAATATAGTTAACTTCAAACAATATGTCTCATGCAAGTGTTACCGGTGAAGTTATTATCTTTACAAACTATATGAGAAACTTTGATTTACTTAAATAGTTATATATTTGAATATTTAATATATAAATATATGAAACAATCATAGTATAATGTTATAGCATTTTTATAATAATATTCATATTTCTTCTATATTATGTTTAAGTAATTATGGGAGAAATGATAAATAAAGTAAAACTTATAAAACCTAGTAGGTTTAATATATGCATAAAATAAATGAAGCCTTTATTTTCTTGGGCTCCTTACAAAAATTATTAGTTAATTATAATACTCAATAATATCTAAAAGACTAGGTATGAAAATTGGAGAAATGGTTATTTTATAACTTTAAATAAATAATATTTTTCTTTAGTACAATTAATATTTTTATATAATATAGTAAACATTGAATTTCTGTATAAAATCTGCTCTTTGTAATCAGTATTGACAATAATATCTTTTAATAAAAAGAAGATTACAAATAAAATTAAAGTGATAACTAATCAATGATTTTTTTTAAATAAATGTTTATAAAATATTACTGCTACAAAGTAGTCAGGTAATTAATAAATTTTATGATTTTGATAAAAAAAAAAATATAATAAAATATTTGAATTTTAGAAACTGTTTCAATAATAATTTAAATGAATAAACAAAAACAAATGAATATTTAAAAATAAAATTTTACATTCATATCTTCTGTTTTTTTAAAACGCGTAAAACAAAAACAAAACTGTCCAAACTAGCGTTGTACTCTGCTCGAAAGACAAGACATAACCTTACACTAAATTATTTATAACTATTACCTGTTCACAATGTACAATAACAGATACTGCTTAGGCCAATTAATGAACCCGAATGTAACACATCGTGCTTTAATGCTTAAATTATAAATGTTAGAAGTCATAATTTTGAAAAAAGCTTTAATATCTTACCTCGTTGACACCTGAATTCTCAACTGATCCCCGGAGTTCGTTACAACTTTTATCACCAAACTTTGAACTTTTGTCCAATATAATTTGCACTAGATAAATAACTCACACTTTTGGTAACTTTTAATGTTGTCTTTTCACTTAGAAACTAACATAAAACAAGAGGTTTTTGATAAAAACAAAAATTTATCCACACACGGTTGACGTCGCTTTCGCCATGGTGTTGATGGAGACACAAACGCCACCTAGCGGTTATCTTGCTTATTAAATTGTCAAACATTATTCCACATGTGTTTTTCTTAAAAGATATTGTATATTTTGATATACAAAACAATTTACAAATATAATGAATTTATTTTGTCTTTCTGAAATTACTATAATATTAATAACATTTTAGAGAATTTTGTGTAATACAGATTATACAACAATACTTGACATTTCTGTAACGCGCTCAATTATAAATTTAGGCCAGTGTCTGCTATTTTCAAGGACGTGTGTTACTCTAGTTATAGACTACTTCATTGCTTTTACTTGAACAATTGACTTCAACATAAACAGTAACAGATTTGGGACGTTGCACAATTCGCAAACTTAACAGGCAGTAGAGAGATCACGATAGACATTTTTAAGTCACAGAATTACGCTCTATATGCGTATACATTAAAGAATATTGAGATTTGGATCTATTAATATTTAATGGAAAACCAAGTATAATTTATTATCTGTTTTTGTAAATATAAATTTCAGAATTTTATTAAGTTTTAGAAAGGATTCTTTATGAATTTACTTCAAAACGTTTAAAAAGGGGTAAAATTAAACAACTTTTATTTTAAGTATTTATTGTATTGTGCAATCCAAGTTATCAAAATATAATACCTCAGACATGGTTTTAAACTTAAACACCATCAGGAAAAACAACAAAAAAGATGTGTTACACAATCTTAATAGAAAATAATCACACAAAAGCTGCATATATGCAAAAAGCCTCTGAGTGTAATGTTTAGAATTGTCAATATACATATATATTCCTTTCATTGTAATAAAAGGTCCAAAATTAAGGATTTATTGACTATATAGTGATCAAATAAGTCGAAGATTATGAATTTAACTTAACATATACCACAGACATCTTGGTAAATTTATAAAAGAAGATACTATAATATTATAGCTTTACTAATGTATATACTTATATGTACATTTAATATTCAAACTTCTTCAGACCGGTTACTTATTTGGTCAACATAAATCATAGTCCACAGTGTTCATATTTCAAAGGCTAAAATTTTCACAATAAGTAAAAATATTATCATCAGTAGTTTATTGACTTACAAATATAATATTAAGTGCAGGAGAATGTAAAAGTCACTGTATAAAATAATATGATTTACTTATTAACCTGTTTTTATCTATTTAGTGAAGACAAATAAAATTTTATTGTTGAGACAAACTTTTCATATGAGGTTATGGGAATTACGAAACATGCTTCATTAATCTACATGATATAAACAAAAAACTTTATAGTTGTTGTCTTTGAATCAAGTTACTTTTATTGTATAGATATTAGTCCTATATTGAGGTACAAAACATTGATTTTCTACTTAATTGACAGTATTTATTATCCTAAATTGTGATATTTATATTTTCAAAGAATAATTATAGATTATATATTAAAAATCATTTTCTATGAACAGCACAAGCCTCTCATGTATGTGTAATACATTTTAGTCACTATCAAATATCAACTATCTATATAAAATTCAACAGACTGCTTATTTATAGACATCCATCAATAATATAAATTAACATTTTCGGTGTTTTCAGTAATAAATAAAAAAGCCTTATGAGTAATTGTTAGATGATACTATTTTATTTCTTTAGGCTCTTTATAAAGTTGGTCATATCATACTCTTCTTCATACAGTTTGTCATCCCAGAGGTCGGGGAGGTTTTCTATAAGAGATTTTGAACACTGTGCTCCCGTTGAACCCGAGCTAGGTCCAGATCCAGGAGACTGAAATAGATCCAACAATTGATCTGTGCCCATTGTTTCTAAGGCCGCGTTCTCACTGCTGATTACTGTGTTAGCAGTCATCAACTTGAATTTTTGTAATCTGCAAGAAATTGTTTTGTTACATTAAAACATATCTACTGACTAAAATAAATTATAACTTTTTCAGCTTCTGGTGAAGTGAAACTTATGTTATATTATAAAGATGTATACTAATAAAATTGTATAGACAAAGATATTTTTCAAGTATACAGTTATGCTATAACATATAATACTGACCCCATAATCTTTTCCTCCAGCGTGTCTCTCGTTATCAGTCTGTATACATTAACAACCTTCTTCTGTCCTATGCGGTGAGCTCGGTCCATGGCCTGTAAATCCTTCATGGGGTTCCAGTCGTGCTCCACAAATATCACCGTGTCCGCTCCAGTCAGATTCAAACCTAGACCGCCCACCTGAAAAATATACCATACTGATATATAAAGCTTATGAACTTGTCATATATAAACCAATTAAATATAACATTTTTTGATATACTACGCGTTGTTAATTATTTTAAAATTACATACTCCATATCATATATGTATTATTAAAATTTCTCATTTAGTCTGCCAGTGATTACAGTTGCTACAAACTGCAAACTAACCGAAACGTCGGGAGTATGTAGTTACAACAATTAAAAGTTCGCAATGTATCCGAAACATTAATTTTATTTAAATACATAATTGTCATATACCATATGAATTCAATAGTTAAACTAAACTAACATCATTTTTAAATCATAATGATACATATCGTCGAGGACAGTGCTAATCCGCGTAACTACCATTGTATAATTCCGCGTATGTACATTGGAGGCCGATTTTCAAAACAAAGTTTAGGCTGAAATATTTTCTAAATTAACTACTTTAAAGGTAATTTTTTACAATTAGTAATAAATTAAACACTAAATAATCACTAATTGTGAACAAGTTAATGATTAGTTAAGTTCTATATTTAAAGCATTTAATATAGAAAATATTTCAGCTTTAACTTTCTTTGGATAATTTGAATCCAATACACATATTATGCAAACCATTGCATAATAACTACCAAGTTACGTAAGTTATTACTATCCCCGACGATATGTAAGTTTTATACATATAACTCACAGCGGTGGTAAGCAGTAGTACATCGATAGACACGTCTGTATTGAACCGTGTGACTATCGCGTGTCGTTGGTGTGGCGGCACGCTGCCGTCCAGCCGCAGATAGCTGACCGATGGTAAATGTTTCTGTATCAGATCCTTCTCCACGATGTCCAGCATCTTCTTTAGCTGACAGAAGATCAACGCGCGGTGCTGAGACACTACTGCACTCTCCTCACCCGTTGACGCGCTGCCGATGCCGCAATCGAGGAGCAGTTGCCTGGATGACGTATTAATTAATTATAGTTTAGGCAGAAATTTTTATATTATTACATAAATTGTAAACGAATCTGTTTTTCGTTTTTTTCTTACAGGTAACATACAAAATAATTAATATAAGTAAAAAATTGTCTTTGAATACAATTCTATTGTAGCTTATATCAAATTCAATGAAATTCGTATAAAAAGCAATAACAAGATATTTTTATTATGTACTCTAAAGATATTTTAACGTTCTCGCAATAAGACTATATTCAATGTAAAATATATAATTAAAACACCTCAAGCTTTAGCAAAATTTCATCACTATCCCTTCAAACAGATTAGTGCAAAGTATTCACAACTTCGAAAGTTATTCACATGACACATCCATGAAATTGGCTCCTATACGCTGATGTTGATGACATGACATATATCCCAATATGTTAAATTTATAACAGTATGTATTATATTATGTGTTGTATTATAGTATATTATATGTTGTATTATTCACTTGAGCGCGGGCAGCTTAGCTCCGTGTTGTATGTCATCGAGGGAGGAGCCGGCGGCTGCCAGCTGTTGTGTGACACGACTCGTCTCCGGGTGAGAATCCATCAACACTAACTTGGGATGATTACACACGTTCTGGAGGTAATGAAGAGCCTGGAAATATACATTAATGTTATCTTTAATATCATCATCAGCCTATCAGAGAACACTACAGAGCAAAGGATTTCTCACATGGAGAAGCTTTGAGCATTAATTACCACGCTTGCTCAAGACGGGTTGGCGATTTAAAACTTATGATTTGAAATTATAAGTCCAGGTTTCCTCACGATATTTTGCTTCACTATCTGTCAGTGGTGTTTAAATACTCTTAGAATGTACATATGACTCGGAAAAATTATATTGGTACTTGCCCATCGAACCCGCGTCCTCATGCATGAGAAGTTAAGCTTTAATCACTATGCCACCATGACTTATTTTTCCTTTAGTATGGTTGTGACAAAATTATTATTATTATTATTTAATTGCATCATTTCTTAGTACCTGAAACACGTGCGTGTGTGAGTGGGTAGCTTCCTGTGGCATGTGTTCCTTAGAGAAGTGTTCGTAGAGTCTCCGCTGTAGCGGACTCAGGTCGCAGTAGTAGTCCTGGGTTATTTTCGGCGGCAACTCTCGAAGCACGTCCTCTTTAACACGACGCAATAAGAATGGTAGAACCTAAAACACGAACATGTATATGTTTTCATCTTTATTTATAAAAGAGGTACCTTAGAATAACAGAAAGGACATAGGATACTTTACATCCGATTGAAAAAAAAAAATAAGTTGATCAAATCCAATATCTTCTTATCTACTGTCTTTAAGGAGGAATAGAGTTCGCCCGGTCAGTTGTACATTTCTTTTCTAAAATTAAGGCAGACGAAGTCGCGGCCAAAAACTAGCATTCAATAAAACCATAAAAATACCTAAGTTAATTTATATTTTCATTCTTCGCAGCTATTTTTCATAAATCAATAAGAAAGTGTAATGCTTCTATATTGAATAAAGTCATTTGAGTTTGAGTTTATGAGAATAAATCTGATGTTTCACCTGTCGATGTAGTGCTTCACAGGCAAGTGCCCCAGCTTGCAGGTGGTGGGGCGAAGCGCGAGGGTCACGTGCTGCCAGTAGGGGGCGTGAGTAGCGCGCTGTGAACTGACGCTCAGAGCCTAACAGGCCCGGCATTAAGAAATCGAACAGCGACCACAACTCCAGGACGTTGTTCTGGAAAATGTTTATAGAAGGTACTTTCTAGAATGTTCTAATATTAACATTTTTGTATATAAAGATAATTTATAGTAATTTTAACAGTGTTTACAAAGACAAAGACTGTATGTAGACCTAAGATTATATTTGTCTCTAAGCAATATACATTTATATAAAGTTATTTAATTTAATTTGAACCGAAACTCTAATTCCCAACGCACCCGAAGTAATGTTAAAGCGATGACGTTTGGTTTGTTCTCTTTTACGCGGGAAAGTATTTTGTCAACACGACTTGTCTTCGTAAATTGAATTCAACTTATTTAAGGTTTTGGTTTAAGATAATAATTAGTTAGTTCTTGTTAAGATTTTATTGTTAAAAGTACTGGCTTTATAACAAAACCATATTTTTAAATGATTTTGTTAGAATCATAAATATATATTATCTGTACCTGTATCGGCGTTCCGGATAGAATCAGCCTGTGATTGGCGACAATTTGCTTGATGGCCTTGAAGGCTTTCGTCTTCCCGTTCTTGATGACGTGGCCTTCGTCAAGGATGCAGTAGTTCCATTTAATGCCGCTGAAGAAGTCAATGTCTTTCCTGACTATATCATAGGAGGCTACTATAAGGTTGTAGAACGGTACTTGGGCTCTTAGCCTCTCTCGCTCCACTGGCGGACCCACGTAAGGGAGTGGCTTTAGGTATTGAGACGGTATAAACTTGGTCACTTCGAATACCCAGTGACCTGAAACATACGAACAAAAGGCTGAATATGTTGTAAGTTACTACTAGGTTACGTCAACTTTTATTTTATTCAGAGATATAAATAAAGTATGTTTTAAAAAAAATAACTATATTTACAGACCGCGTCTCGTGACTTAATAAAGTCGCATTTCTACGAGGTGTTACATTAATGGAAATTTTTATCAACATCAGTATAGTAGTTAGAAAGCAACATCCCTACTAATATCATAAATGCGAAAGTAACTCTGTCTCTATGTCTGTTACGCTTTCGCGCCTAAACCACTAAACTGATTTTAATGAAATTTGGTACAGACATAGAGTTGACCTCGAGAAAGGATATAGGATAGTTTTTATCCCAGACTTTCGAAAGGTTCTCTTGGAAACGCGATATAACCGAACTCCACGCGGGCGAAGCTGTTTGAGATTAAGATTAAGTGCATAAGTCAACTTCAGCTGGCATATATTCATTATGATTTATGATGTAATAGTGTATGTGTGAATGTCAAGTATTATACCCTAAGTATTATACACGACACAACCTCACTTAATTGGACGCCCCTGGAAATCGCACCATATTATTACTTCAGCAGAATATTGTTATGTTTTTAACATTGAGTTATTGCTGGTAATAAAGTATTTTTAATTATTTTCATACCTGTGAGTGTGGGCGGGCACACGACGAGAGAGGGCATCTGCGGAGCCCCACTCTGTGCTCGCTCATAGTGCGAGCCGGCCACAACCACGACTGACTGTAGCGTCTTGCCTAGACCCATGTCATCACACAACACGCCGTGCAGCTTGTACTCGTTCAAGAAGCGGAGCCAGTTGACACCCGCCTGGAGAATAACTTATAATTATATACAAACTCATTACATATATGACTACGATATGATTCCGGGAATATGATGGAATTACGGTTATATGTAAACATAGGAATAAGTTACAGACGTAATATACAGGGTGACTCGTGAATTACTATCACTATTTAAGGAGCATACTCGATACATGATTCTCATTCGAATTATGTAAAAAAAATAGGTACTTAATTTTTGACCAAATTTCCGTATAAATAAATAAACTGTGTACACGTTCCAAGTGTTCCAAGTGTGGACGCGTGCGGCGGCGTGCTGATACAACAACACGCCGCCGCGCGCGAGTGTGTGTGTGTGTATACCCAATCTGTAGGGTGTTCACACGATGCGTAATTAATTACATAACTTTTGGTTAACTTTACTGAGAAGTTTATTAATATTTATGTTATATTAATTTTTATTTTGTCATATATGATCGTCAAATATCACGTCCTCAAATATCGATAGTCATTCACCAGTCACCCTGTATACATAAATATATAATTTTAACGATTTATTATACACTGCTTGAACAAAAACCCACGTATGTTTCATATTATTACAAAATAAGTATCCTACTAATATTATAATTGCGATAGTTTGTGAGTGTGTGTATGTTTGTTACTTCTTGACGCTCAAGCGGCTGAACCGATTTTGATAAAATTTTGTATACAGGAAGCTGACGTCCAGGTATAACACATAGGCTACTTTACATCCCGGAAATCCGCGGGTAACACCGCGGGGCGCAGCTAGTATAATATTTATTGTTAGTGACCTGCTGGTAGCTCCGGAGTTCAGCCGTCACCGGTATAGGTATCTTATAATCTTTGATGGTCTTAGGGTTGAAGAGTTGATCGAGGAAGGTTTTATCTTTGTTCCGTCGGTGCAGCATGTCGGGGGACAGGTCGGGGGGCGCCGCCGCCGGCCCGTCGAGAGGCATCAACTGGATCAGGGTGGCGAAGCACCGCGTGGACATAGTGCGCACTGACGGGTTGTGGTCACTCATACGACCTAAAACATAAACATAACTTACTAAATTTGCATGAAAAAAACTAGTTTTTGGTAATTTTTTTTGATCTTATTTAGTGTAGAATGGATTAATTAATTGTTAAAAAAATAATAATTTTGAAAACACCTTGTTATACATACAAGATACAATTATAAGTAATAAACATTTTGTAATATACGTTTTAATGCTTTTCATGGTCTGTATCCAAAATTATGATAATAAATAAATATATGATTAAAATATAATGCTAAAAAAACTATTTTATTTAAAAATGACATTGTAAAAAAAATATACGTGATAGAAAAATTTTGATACCATATTTCCATTTCGTACTATTGAATCAATAATAATAATTCTTAGTTATTTAAAGGAGACAAAATTTTTTTTTGCAGACCAGTGTTATTTTGGACTATGATTTTACACTATTAGGTAATATTAAATAATAGAATCGTTAATAGCCAGCGGTTTATGTATACCTAACAGCGGCACGACCAACAAAGCGATGTAAGGCACCACATTCAACTGTAAGGAATCCACGACACGCGCTAGGCCTTCCGCCGCGCCGCAACGGACGCGAGGACTGGGGTGCTCCAACGACGATACCAACTAGAGAACACGAGTTTCATTATTAAAGTTATAATAATATATTTGTACTATTGCGACATTAAATCGCGTAAATAGAGTAGTTATTTTCAATAATAAACCTAAAGAAATGTTGGTTGTGGGTGAAATCTTCATATCTTTATATATATAATTTTTCTGTGAGTGTGTATGTCACTGAACTTCTCTCAAACGACTGAACCGATTTTGATGAAATTTTTTGTGTGTGTTCAAGGGGATCTGGGAATGGTTTAGATTCACAATTTTGTCCGCTGGACAATGTTTTTTTAATTAATTTTTAATTTATTAGTAGTTGTTGATACAAACGTTTTTTTTACATTGGATTTCACAACTAACATGTCAATCATTCTGTCGCACTTCAAAACACGGAACTTTATAGCTTTAATAGATAAACTCCAAAAAATATAAATAAAAAATCGTAACAGATATTTCTTGATTATAGGGCGACACGAAGTTCGCCGGGTCTTCTAGTAAATATATAATATTCGTTATAAACCAACCTCATCGACTAGAACGCGCATAACTGGATGTGGATCTCTCTGTGCGATGGCGGCTAACGCGCGGGCCGCCATGTGTCGCAGGGCCGTGTGACGCGCGCGACATAGAGCTGCACACGCGCCCACGCCGCTCACTACACGCGCCCACACCCGCCCACTACCACTAACTGACGAACTACCCGCTTTTTCTTTTGCTGAATCGCTATCACTGGCGTGTTTATCATCTTTGCCTTTGCTCTCAATAAACCTCGTAATATTCGGCACCCGTCTGCCCACACTGCCCGCCACAGCTTCTACTACTTGGAGTCTCGATATTAATTCTTCAACCACTTCCTCGGGAATATTTTCCAATTCTGTAAGACGTAGAAATATAGGTTAAACAGGCGTATACATATCCCAACACCTATAATGTTATACATATATAATGAATCATACCTTCATCGGACATAACTTTTTCGAACGGTTCAATAATAAACTCCCACAGCCTCGGCAATTTCTCAGGCAGATCATCACCGAAATATTCCGTGAGACTGGTCAAGGCCATCGTTGCGCCTCTTCTTTGTATTCGAAGCAATTTCCTGGCCTATGACATAAAATAATACAACTGTACTCAAGACTAGGTTAACATATTAATGAAATAGTAAAATTTACATGTAAACATAGAATTTACTTTAAAATAATCAAAAATTTAAGTTTCTTTATATAGTCTGTATAGTTGTAGCCTCACCTCATCTTCGTGCGGGAACATTTGATCCAGTGTGAGGTCGTTGTGTGCGTTTGTGTGTGTGTGTGCGGGCGGCCGGCCCCGCCTTGTCACAAGACGCTCCGCACTCCGCTGCTGCTCGCGGAGAGTCAGGATACCCTCGTACTTGTCCACTAAACATACACGCCAATATAATATATAGCAAACTGAATTCGTCATTTCTCAAGTAAATTTGTCATTGCCAAAAAGTTTTCTGAATACACCCTAAATCATACAAGTACCATTCTTAGTCACCAATGATCACTTAATACTTACTTCCTACTGATCAAAGATAATGACTTTCATATACAGGGTGACTGGTGAATTACTATCGATATTTGAGGACGTGATATTTGACGATCATATATGACAACATAAAAATTAA
Source organism: Danaus chrysippus (assembly GCA_916720795.1). Lineage (NCBI taxonomy): Eukaryota > Metazoa > Arthropoda > Insecta > Lepidoptera > Nymphalidae > Danaus > Danaus chrysippus. The sequence continues at coordinate 11,160,370 of CAKASE010000082.1, read as the reverse complement.
TATAACATAAATATTAATAAACTTCTAAGTAAAGTTAACCAAAAGTTATGTAATTAATTACGCATCGTGTGAACACCACACCCTACAGATTAGGTATACACACACACACACACACACACACGCGTTGGCGGCGTGGTGTTGTATCAGCACGCCGCCGCACGCGTCCACACTTGGAACACTTGGAACGTTTCCACACTTTATTTATTTATACGGAAATTTGGTCAAAAATTAAGTACCTATTTTTTTACATAATTCGAATGAGAATCATGTACCGAGTATTCTCCTTAAATATTGATAGTAATTCACCAGTCACCCTGTGTATTTATGGTATATATAAATACTCACAACTCGGTGTCTGATTGGCGGGACCTTCCGTCTCCCCTCCACTATCACCACTTCCTGAATCACCGTTAACTTCCTCCGTCGTCTCCAAATTGATACGCGGAGTGAATTCTGGATCGCAACTATAAAAAATCATAGTCAATATAAATACTGTAACATATATATACTAGAACACCCGGAGAACTTCGTATCGCCTTATAATCAAGAAATATCTGTCACGTTTTTTCATTTATATTTTTGGAGTTTACCTATTAAAGCCATAAATCTCAGTATTTTGTAGTGCGACAGAATGATTGACATATTAGTTAGTTGTAAAATCTAATGTCAAAAATAAAGTTTGTATCAACAACTACTAATAAATTAAAAATTAATTAAAAGAATATTGTCCAGCGAACAAAATTGTGAATCTAAACCATTGACAGATCCCTTTGAACACACAAAAAATTCGGTCCAGTCGTTTGAGAGTAGTTCAGTAACGTACACACTCACAGAAGAATTATACAGGGTGACTGGTGAATTACTATCAATATTTAAGGAGCATACTCGGTACATGATTCTCATTCGAATTATGTAAAAAAAAATAGGTACTTAATTTTTAACCAAATTTCCGTATAAATAAATAAAGTTTGGACACGTACTCAGCCTTGCCGGCGCCAGTGTGTCGCTACTCCCCAACCCCCGCCCCGTGGCTAGCGGGCCATTAGTCGGCTATTAGTCGCGCGAGCGCCGCCGTAAGGTCCGTACGTTCGTCTTCCCGCGCGCGCGCCTTGCGATCGATCTTACGCGTATACCTAATAATAATCTGTCGTGTGTGCGTGTGACCCGTTATTACTTATTAGTAATTAAATATGGCTTTTCAATACACAAATGCAGAATACTTGGACATGGTTCATGCGTATGCGCGTGCAAATGAAAGCTTGCCGGGCGCAATCAATTTGTACCGGGAGATGTTCCCCAATCGTCGAGTACCTACGGCCAGCGTCATCTTAAACGCTAATCAAAGATTACGAGACTTCAGACAGTTCCGTGTTCCAACACATGCCCAAGGAAACGTCTTGTGTATGCTACAGAGTATGTAAACAGAGAGGAGTTGAAATTAAAAATCAATAGTGATTTCAAAACTATTAAAAGTGACCCATTCGTATTAAATCGTGTGAAAGACAATATGTGTAAACGTGCCGAACTGTGTATCACACGAGAAGGAGCTCGCTTTGAACATTTGTTAAGGTTAGTGTAGTTATGTAGGTAAATAGGTAGTTTAATGATTGACAATTGTTGTAAATAAGTATGATTCCATTTTTAAATACGCCGGAAATACCAAGATAGGTAAACAGTTCATATTATTTTTTGTGTCAAGGTCACACACCATTTACCTAGTCAATAAATTGGTTGCTTAAACGAAAGAAATATCTTGGTATTTTTGCCTGTCCTAAGCCAGGATTAAAGTATGAAGGGAAATGGATCATTTTTGTTTATCTAAGGTCTAACACGCGGCGGCGCGCGGCGTTTGGATGTAGGTAAACTACCGCGCGATAACTACATATACCTACGTACATAACTGTTTTGTGTCGATAACGCAGCTACGGTATCCACGCGATTCGTAATTAATTACACAACTTTAGGTTAACTTTACTCAGAAGTTTATTAATATTTATGTTATATTAATTTTTATTTTGTCATATATGATCGTCAACTACCACGTCCTTAAATATTGATAGTAATTCACCAGTCATCCTGTATATATAACCAGTTTTTGCCCGCGACTTCGTCCGCGTTAGTTTGGTCAAGAGTAATATATGTAGGTATAGCTGACCAGGCAGTGGTGGCCTAGTGGTTAAAGGGCCCGCCTCTCGTTGCCGAGGGCGCGGGTTCGATCCTGGCCCGGGCAAGTACCAAAGTGATTTTTCCGAGTCATGTACTTTCTAAGAGTATTTAGACATCACTGATTAATGTTGATTCCCAAAGAGAGGGTTAATGTCAGGCAGGCAGCAGGTCGTAAAAACAAATAGCCAAAACTATTCACAAACATGTAAGGCAGACCCTGGTTATAGCTGGAAAATTGCCGGGTAGAAGAAGAAGCTGACCAGGCAAACTCTATTCCGTCTTAGAGGCCATAAATAATCAGGTTTTTCCTGTTTCAATCAAACAGAATGATTGACATATTAGTTAGTTGTCAAATCTAATGTCAAAAAAAACGTTTGTATAGGAAATAGAAAAGGGCTGTTTTGAGGGTTTTTCCGGCAATTATTCCAATTTTTCTCACCTTTTAAACCTTTCCTGGACTTCCCGGAGTATTTCAAGACTAAAATTAGCCAAATCGGTTCAGCAGTTCTCGAGTTTTAGCGAGACTAAGGAACAGCAATCCATTTTTATATATACAGGGTGTATGAAAAACTGTGTCAACCCTCTTAACTACGTTATCAGTATCGATAATGTAACACAATAAAACAACTTACATTTACAAACTCTTCAATAAAAATAATAAAATTAAATATTAAATGATTATTATATGTAGAGTAACAAAATGTTTGTACCCACTGGTATAACACGATGACACGCAATGACGTCATCACAGCTGCTGCGCTACTAGTCACGACCTTGAAGTTACTTTCACATTATTGAAAATATCGATATTTAAAAAATCATAACAATAAATAAATATTTAATATTAATATTATTTCGATACTTATTTTGATATATCAAACATTAATATTATGTTTGATTGTAAAACACCATTTTTAACAGAAATAGATTAACGATTTATCCTAATAATACAACATATGTAGTTAATTTACCTGAACAAGTGTCAAATTACATATAATATTTATTATTAATAAAAGTTATTTTAAATGAAATTATTTTAATGTGAAAAGCATAACTATTTATAGCAATATTGAAAATGTCGATAGAATATTTATCGATATAACTAATTTTTACACTTTCAAATCTCTATTCGAACAAATAACAGAATAGTAATAATAACGCCGGCGGCCCGTCGCCTGTGGTCAATGGTCACGCATGTGCCGTAGCGACTATACGGTGTCTTGACCTTGTATGAGTCAGATGTTTGAAACATTCTTTCGAAAAATGTCGATTTAAAACTTACTTAGCCTATGCACTGTAACTAACTTCTGCTTGATTTTTTTTTAAGTTATACTATTTTTTATAATAAGCTTATACTTATATGTATACGTGCCTTCAAGGGTTGACACAGTTTTTCATACACCCTGTATAGAAGAAGATATAAATATAAAACAAATGAATACCTTAGGAAAGCTTTAAGGTTGGACAGAACTTTATTATTAGGACAGGGTTGTCTATGGACGAGCTGAGCCAGTAGCGCGGCCAGTGTCCCGGCCGACAGCTTCTGTAGTTCCTCTGAAGCCTCCTTTTTAATGCTCTCCATGAGAGGTCGCACCACTGGGTTAAGTCTCTCTGGTAACGCTGCCAACTGGGCCACCGCACTGCTGAGAGCGGCTTGTACTCTGAAATATATATAATATTTATTATCTTGACTCTTATATACATAATATTGTGTATAATATTTGATTTTATCCACGTTGTCCTCACTATTACATTCACAAAGTAATGATATATCATGAACTAACAGACAGCAACATGTATCGTGTATGCCACGCGATATCATACTACATACAACTATTGAGAGGTGTTTCAAAGAAAATTTAGAAGGAATGAATTATAACCTATGTTATTCTATTGGCAGTTATAATTTGTAAGTTATTGATTAGGTTCCTTCAATCTGTTCAGTATGTTTTATTAAAAAGTAATCAATATCTTCACTAAAGTCATGCATTTGACACGTTGTTAATATAAGATACTATATTACTAGTTACTACTATGTATGTTTGTATGTACGTACGCCACAGCTAGCGCGGCGTGTTCCCTCGTGGCAGCCCTAGCGGCCTCCAGTAGGGCTACACGGCGCTCCTCTAGTGAGGCGGCCACCCTCTTACTGCGAGCCCCGGCCACCGCCGCTTCACATCCCGCCGCTAACATTGACACCTACAAGTACAAAACATCACTATATTATCACTTAATATCCTGAAAGAATTTATTTATGTAATAAGCAGGTAAAAATTTATAGTTAGACAATGTATAACACCTTCATCATACCTGTTCAAGTCTCAATATATTATTATATTCTTCATTATCCACTGGTAGTTTGTAATGTTTTATCATGGCCAGCAGGTCGCGGGCCTCTTGTAGTATCCTTTAAACACGAACATCACTATTATTATCAATTATATATAAAAAAAACTTCATACCAATAAAAAAATGTAGTGAACCGTTTTAAATGAACCAAAATTCAGCTAAATAGTCGTAGTAAAGTGGAAACTAAAAATAAAATACAAATCTTCCATTATTAGTAATACCTGTTACAATTAAGAGCGACCTCATCATAATACAAAGTCTGGTTGAGTGCGGTGTGTAAGGCGGTCACCAGCGACGGTGGCGCTAGCTTAGATATAACACTGAGATTATCTTCCTGGAATTATATATATTAAAGTAACTAAAAAATTAATGTACATATGAATGGTTTGAAAATTATAAAAATTTGATGTTATGTTTAGAATTAACTAAATCCATAATTTATCTAAAGAGGTAACAGATTCATAATAAACTTTATTTATTAAAGAAAAGAGCGTATTATCCAGTGCATAAATAAAAATCCATAGTATTGTTCAAATATAAGTTACCCTAGTTTCCATATGTTTTAAGTGTGGTGGGTAAAGTCCATATCGCAAGGAGTTCCGCGCCCACGACGCCAACACTAGACCGGCGACCAGTCGCTGGAGAGCACTACTGGATCTCAGGTACACTAACATAACCTGTACATACAGACAATATTAACATAGAAATATACATAAAACATTTATACCATATCATTTGTTCTTTGAATAAAGAAAGTTGAATTTAATAACTTTATTATAGTTTTCTGATTGTGAACAATGATTTAATTTTTTTATAAATAAAAGTTACATTTGATGAGTTTAATATAATAAAGAAATAATAATGTTCGGTTTTAGTACATATTTAAAAAAAAAACAATTAAGAGACAAGCATAATAAAATAAATTTTCTTACCCTAACATAACAGTCAATGGGACTCTCGTCTTCTGCTTTATATTCAATGCCCGGTGCAGGTTGTACGAGGTAGCAGGACAGATGACCTGAAAATAAATAGCAATACATTAATTAACACACCAACATAATAGATATTTCCTTATAAAATATTATGCTTACAATATCTCTGTCCTGAAGTAAAATCTAGTGATGAGTAACTATTTACATTGATCTCTCATAGTGCTATACATATTACTGAGTGTATTCAACTCACCCAACATCTCCGCAGCCAAACACCTCGCCTTTGTAACGTTAGCATCTCTGATTGTAGCCGACTGTGACTCACTCCCACCAAGATACCACTTCTGACTTGGTCTCGGTTCACTTTCATTATTTGATTGAGTAACTCCACCAATCCGGACTCGACAGGTGCGTTCCTGATATTATATATGTTACACTATATGAATTAATTAAATATTTGCGTATTGTGAATAAAGAAAATAATAATTTAATCAATACTAAATTATAGAGTAATAATTGTTAAAGTAAAAAAAAATATTTTATAAGAAGTACATAATGAGGTTACGTTTTTGTGACATGTAAGAATTGTGTAAATATACTTTACAAAATAAAATAATGTTAAATTGAAGATACTCCTCTATTGATAAGTTAGAAATTATAAAACAGTACAAGTATATTTGTTAAGCTAAATTTCTTATTTGTAATGAATTCACAAATAATGAGATCTCAAACTTTCGTGAATATTCATTTAAATGAAACTTATATTTTTCAGATTCCTTAACGTATTTTATTATTTTTAAAAACTACATATGTACTCCCGTTTCAGTTACTTTGCAGCAACCGTGATATTTTAAAAATAATGAAATACGATTTGCAATCCGAAAAATAGTTTCTTTTGAATTTTTAACGTTACTTATACCTTTGTGGGCGTGTGTAGTAATAATGCAGGGTCAAGCGGCAGTCTAGCGGGTTGCATAGCGAGACACATCCAGAGAGATAGAAGCGGACACGATGCCACCAGGATTACTCCCAGGTCTGCATGATGAAGAAGATTCTCCCACACCTGAAAACAATATAACACCATTATACTGACTTATAAATTGACACTTACTACCATGATTACAATTTAGTGATAGTTTTTTATTTTTGTTAATTAATTTATTATACTAACATAGGAGATAAGTAATATGTGTCGCTGACAATAAAATGAGTCATAGTCACTTGAATTAGAAAGTTATTATTATAAGTCATAAATTTCTAACTTAGAATGGAGTGTCTAGTTTGATGTTTAGTAAATATATAAAACCATAAATGTTATTGAATAAAATATATAGATCTGGCACTAGCAACATTTTACACATGTAATATAATGCATAAATATTAATGACAAAAGTTCGTTGATAAGTGTGATCATGGTTTTCTAATAAATAACTCTAAGGAAGAGCAGGAAATTTCAGACTTAATATTAATGTATAAGTAGTAGCAGTAAGTAATGACTTACAAAAATACAATGTATAAGTATATTTATAATCTGACCTGTAAAGCTATCTCCTGTATATCATCAACATGTTCAAACAACACCCTCTGGTACACATGCCGCATCGTATCCTGTAGTAGTTCTGGGGTCCATTGCAGGTAATTATTTGAATCACCATTCTCAACAACTTGAGTGTCACTTTCTTTACTATTTTCTATATCATTCTGAGCATCATTATTTTCATTTCTGTCACCATTCTGTCCGTTACTTGTTGTGGTTATAAGAGGTCTTGTGATTGTTCTCAGTGTTTGAAGAGTCGCTTTCCTTACTGAACTGGTTGAATGGTCGAGGTACGGCCATAGTCTTGGCAGAACATCCGCCAAATCAATGGGACTGGAATTAAATTATCTATGTGAATATTTACCACAACAACACAACTATTTTTTAATTATAATATATATCTTTATATATTTCAATTGTTTTCAACATAATATACTAATAATTGTAATTGTTTTCTTAACCGAGAATTTCACAAGCCTTTGGAGCAAACAGGTTTCATGGACGCGATACATACTATTTAACCTTTATAAACTTAACAAAGTCAAATTAAATTTACATGACATATGAAACAATAAATTTTCCTATCATCTACTCCAGACATAACAGATAATTATTCATACTGTAGTTGCGCAGCCGCAGCGGGCAGAGCCATAAGTGCAGCTAACAGCGCCATATACTTGTGAGCGGGCGCGGCGAGCTCGTCTTGGTCTCGCAGCAGCGCCCACAGCCTCGCTGCCAGTCGCGCCAGCTGGGTCTGACGGGCCGCGGCTAAAGCATCTGCGGCTAGGGCCAACGCCCCCGCAGCTACTCCCGATACATCCTCCGCTGAATCTTCTAAACCTGACATCAACAGTTCCAAGGCACCGCATTCTATGGCCACCTCCTGGAATGTATGTGATAGTTATCAATGGATATTGGATAGTTACATGATACATATTGAGAATGAAACTTACAGTTAAAGAAATTAATTGGTTACTTTTATTCTTTTGAATATTACTATTAATACTATGAACATTCTCACATGGTACTATCAATCATCATTACTAGTATAGACATTTAAATGAAACTAATGTTTGTCGAATTGCATGCGTTTATTATTATTTTTAAACACGCATCTGGCCGGCCTATGATCGCGGTTGCTACAAAGTAACCGTAACGTGGGGAGTATGTATTTATAAAATACGCGAAAAATGTTAGTTTCATTTAAATGAATACTCGTGAAAGTCTTAGATCTCATTAGTATAGACATTATATCTTTATATATATAAAAATTTCGTATCACATGTTTGACCGCGATGGACTCCTTAACTACTAAACCGATTTTAAATTTGATTCGCATTCCGTGTGCATTTTGATCCAACTTGAAAGATAGAATAGCTTAAATCCCAATTTATAGTCACAATATTATTTTATTGCAAATTATTTGTCTATTAAAAACATTATTTGTCATTATTACAATTATCTGTTGATTGAGTTGAAAAAGTATTCTATAGACTATTTAATAATAGCATAATCACCACGTGTTTCTGAGGCTAAGGTATAACCTAAATTTATTTATTAAAAAAAAGTAACAGACAGTCCTTGACAGACAGACAGACTTACTACGCCCTATAGGGCGATACGATCAAGTTCGCCGGGTCTTCTAGTAGTATTATATAGTTCTAACCCTCCTAGCCGCCAGTAGGTATTTGAAGGCCAGCAGCGCCCCGTGCCTCGCCTCCCACTGTGCGTGTCGTGCTAATCCTCCCAGCGCTCTCGCCACAAGACACACTCGCTCAGCTCTCAGTCGTGACAGACACACACCCAGGGCTTGAGCGCTTGACTCACGCACTGGGGCTACCACCTGTAATGAGATGAAATACATTTAAAATTACAGTAGATCCCCGGTAATCCGACATGATCTATTATTTATTATTGAATACATATTTTGTATTCCCTTATGCATGATTGAACAAGTTACCACTTGTTCGCATCATCACTATTGTGCTCGACGCGTTTGGTATTGTTTTGATTCTGATTGCTTAATTGGAATTTGAATTTGTACTTCAGAGTACATATAAGTACATATGTAATTTGTCGGATTACAAGGTACTCTTTTATAAAAAAATCTGGACTATAGGGGGTCTTAGGCAGTACTCTATAATCCGACGAATTCGATAGTTCGACACTGCCCTGCAAAATGTTTGTCGGACTAACGGGGGTCCACTGTACCATAATTTTTAAAATTGTGTATATCATAAACTGATTCTTAGCACAAATTATTTATTTATATCTTGACAGCATCTTAGATTAGAGATATTCAAATATACAAGTAAGAACTATGTTTGTGTTAACAAGTATGTATATATTTTTTGTTGTCGAGGTCAAAAGATTGATAGTGTGGACATTAACAGGGACTAAATTAGCCAATGATTTTTTATAAATGTAATATAAGTACCTGATCGGAAACGAAGTCTCCGAACCTGTCCAGAGCCAACACACACAGTAAACGAAGCGCCATGTCCTCCAACCACTCCTGATGAGAATCCTCCATCTGCGAAAATTATATACTTATAACATGTTTTAAAACCACAAAAAAAAATCATTTCAGGACTATGAAGAATTCACCTGTTGTGGCGTCATTCCAGCCTTCCAGCCTGCAGAACGCACGATGGGGGCCCTCAGTAATTCTCTTATAGCTGAGGCAGCCCCGTGCCGGGCCTCCCAGGCCCCACTGAGTAGCTGCACGGTGAGGGCCCCGCTCCAGGCCCCCAGAGGCCATCGATGACCTTCACCCCAACTACCATCACGGCTTGGCACCGCACAACCAGATACCTCCACTGTGGATGGGAAAATTTTGTCTAATGAATATCTGTTCATATAAAATTTTGAATGGTTAAATAAAATTTCATATTAAGAAGATGCAGGAAGAAATTATACAGCTCTTTTTAGTAATAGCTTAAAATTTAGAATATATTTCTTTTTAATCCATGTATTGGCTTAGTTGGAAATTATAGATGTAGCACAAAAGCAAAGCAACACAATATTCTTGATGAAGCAAGTTCATATCTTACTTATGTCAACAAATTTTTCATAATATATTCTTTATTCGAATTTTAACTATAATTTAACTCCACATTGCATTAGTATTAGAACCAAATAGATATGTTTTTATGAAACAGTAAAATAAGAATTTAAAGTCAAGTGTGAGTTCACATACATATGGTATCATCTGTCTGTTCCAATTTGATCTTCTTCCGTTCTGGCTCCATAGTTGTGGTCGCGGTGCTGGCGGTGGGCGTCGTGGGCGTTGTGGGCGTCGTGGTAGGAGACTCCTCACAGTCGCGGGATTTCTGTTTACTGAAGGCCAGCCGAGCCTTACGCTTGGCTAGATTCATTTCACGCGAGCTGAGACCCTTTGACAACACGAGCTCTTGGACAGGACGCTGGAAAAAACATTGAAACTATTAATTTCTATAGACTTATTTTTTTTTACTGTCCATCTTAAAGCAAATTCAAATTGCCAACTAAAAAATTATCCTTCTGAATTTTATATGTATATTTTCTTATAGGGACCATACACTTGAAGATTTTTCCATTTAATTGTTATGATAGACCATTCACCATATTTCGTTGGACTAAAAAATATCTTCAATCAGCTATTTTCTTTAAATAAATACAACGTAAAACGTTTTCTGTTACGGATGTTGCCAATAACGGTCACGGCTGGAAGGTCGGCTGTCTGGACCTTGCTAACAGTTAAACAATTTACATCAAGAAACAGATCGTGGCCTATATATATATTTTCTTTAACCATTAATCCCTACTAATATTATAAATGCGAAAGTAACTCTGTCTGTCTGTTATACTTTCACGCCTAAACCACTGAAATGATTTTAATGAAATTTGGTACAGAGATAGAGTTGACCTTGAGAAGGAACAGGATAGTTTTTATCCCAGACTTTTGAAAGGTTCTCTTGGAAACGCGATATAACCGAACTCCACGAACCGAACATAGGATAGTTTTTATCCCAGACTTTTGGAAGGTTATCTTGGAAACGCGATATAACCGAACTCCACGTAAGCGAAGCTGCGGGCGGAAAGCTAGTTCTATATAATTGGTATAAATTCCACTATAAAACTATGAATTTATGAATATTCTTACCCTATTAGTAGGTGTAGTGGCTGTCTTCTGTATGCACAGATCCTCATTTGAGTATACTCCGCTGAGATCGACCCCTAGAGACGCGGCTACATCCAACCCCAAGCGACTGTTGAGGTTCTGACGCTGTTTGGTCAGACGCTCCTTCATATCTGACGAATATACAATAATTAACATTTATTGATAGGATAATAATCTCCTCCATGTGAGAAGAGGCCTTTGCTCAGCTCATAATGATGACAGGATAATCCTACTAATATTATAATTGCGAAAGTTTGTGAGTGTGTTTGTATGTTTGTCACTTCTTCACGCTCAAATTGCTGAACCGATTTTGATAAAATTTTGTACACAGGAAGCTGACGTCCAGGAATAACACATAGGCTACTTTACATCCCAGAAATCCGCGGGTAACACCGCGGGGCGCAGCTAGTGTATGATAAATGTATGCAGCTTCATGTCTAACCTGTAGCGGAGAGTGTTTCTTCATCCAGGTCATACTCGTGACCTTCGGACCCCATGAGATGAGCTCCATGTTCAAGGACACGATCGATGTCGAACGTCTCACATCTCAGACGGCTGTTGTCATCTTGTTCGATATCCTCCTCTATTACAATAGACATAAAGTCGACATTAGTTCATTAAAATACTTAATTTTGGTACATACAAACGTGCAGTACAAATACATTTACACACATTATGACGTAATGGTCAGGAAAGTTTTTATAACCGTCTCAAAACTAACATTACGCTGACACCCTTATCTATAATAATTGTTTTCATAAAACTACGTAAATTACTTCATCATTACGAGTCAAGTTTAGCTGTAAGATATCTATTTATTATATTTAAACGCTATTTAACATTACATCAACCTCTTAATTGAACTAGTAGCTTCAATTGATTATACTCGGCACTGCATGTTACGACATAATTATTATAATATAATAAAATAAATATATATTTTTTCGCTTGTTATTGTGATCATCTATCTACATTACCGGATGGTATACTGAACATCCGCTTAATAGTTTTTGTGGATTTACAATAACAGATAGCCACTTTTATTACAATACATTCGTATTTGTATAGTGTTAATGTGGAAAATTTTAATACACATTAAATCAAAACAAGTTTTTAACTCAACGGACGGGTAAATTGTTTTTTGCGTTTGCATTCTAGTCCAATTAAATAGAATATCATTATAACCGAATATACATCGTTAATGAGAGACAAAAAAAATATCATTATCGCATGACTATTTATAATATATTATATCGCCATATTGCAACTCCATGATATTATTGAGGATATCCGGGAGATTAAACGCAACTTCCTGTATTACGAATATGATGTTATCATTATATATTTTCTGAATGTTTTAGAGACATTAAAATTATTTTAATCTTACTATAATTATCTTTTAGTAAAACCATAACTAGGTTTAGTCTTCGTTCGATAATAAAAAGGCATTGTATTGATCGCGTCGTCAAGGTCACGTGACAACCGCCATTTCAATATTTAGGTCGCAACACTCAAGATACAAACGATTACAACAACATTCAGATATAAAGTTAATCGTTGAAGACAATTTAAAGATTCAAGGATTATAAGAAATGTCGTCAGAAGATATAAATATTTCGTCTTGTTTAATCCTAGAGTTTATCAGATCTTTAATACAAATTATATGAAAAGATACGTGTCCCGTTCGAAGAAACGAGACAATAGTATTGACGGCATTCGAGTTACGAGACGGAGGAAACAATGAAAATTATTATTGATAATAAATATTTAAGGTTTTCTAACAAAGACATTTTTTATCTCATCTAGAACATAATTATGTACATATAAAACAAAAGTGACGTAATTCTACTTTGGCCGTTTTTTAATACAAAAATTCACCAAGTCTTATCGCATGCATGTAATTGGTACGCAGCAATAAAAACTAACTATAAAACCGCACGATATTTTATCTTATGAGTTATTTTCGTTATTAATATGTACCTTTAGCTGTGTATGGCGGGGGAAGCCACTCTGGGACATGTGATAATATCGCCTCTACTGCCTGTGAACAAAATATAATAGCATGAATATTTATATATATAATAACATACGCAGTTTTATATTAAGAATTTTTAAAGCTTCCAAAGTTTTACGCATTAATAAATTGTATTGTTAGATTCAAAAAGCGTGAAGCTATCGAAATTCCCATTAAAATTTAAATAGGTACTAAAATAAGAAAAGAAATCTAATGTATACCAATCAGTATGTAATATAATATATCATATTACTATTACAAATATTATTACAATATAAATAAAATCCATGGCAATAAATAAAATTAAAGTATTTTAGTAATTTCAAATAATGTATAGTTTTTCACTAGGCGCATAGAGTCATGCATATTAATATAAAACGTCAGTTCTTTGTGCTTTGAAATTTTGTCTTTCAGTATATTATTTATATTTCGACTAATTACTAATTAGGACTTAGATTGGACCGTCTTTGATGAGTGTCTCATTCGAAAACAGGTAATGTCGTAAGAAGTAACTTAGGCTAATCTTAACAAATTTTACATAGTTTGATGTTCTTTATGCTATAGGTTTGTTACGCTACTACTCCTTTTTTTTTAACACTGATTGTCTTTCTAATATGAGAATACATTGTTGTCTGCAAACAAGAAGCCGCAAATTAGGGGTGCTATTAGTTGATAAGGCGAGATAAAGTGACAGAGAGTTAGCCACGCAACGCCTCCGCTGCGGCAAGCGCAGTGTATATGAGTGAAAAGCAAGTTTAGTTAGATATCACATGGTAAGAATAAGAATTAGATTTTATTAACAAAATCCTCCACAACAATATTAACGTATCCTTATCTTTAGGTCTCATGCAGTTCCTTGTATTTATTTAAAGATTATTCCATATTATCTTATCAAACGTATGCATACGGTTTTTTATATATAACATTTTTATATATACAGGGTGACTGGTGAATTACTATCAATATTTAAGGAGAATACTCGGTACATGATTCTCATTCGAATTATGTAAAAAAAATAGGCGCTTAATTTTTGACAAAATTTCCGTATAAATAAATAAAGTGTTGACACGTTCCAAGTGTTCCAAGTGTGGACGGGTGCGGCGGCGTGCTGATACAACACTACGCCGCCGAACGCGTATGTGTGAGTGTCTGTGTATACCTAATCTGTAGGGTGTTCACATGATGCGTAATTAATTACATAACTTTTGGTTAACTTTACTTAGAAGTTTATTAATATTTATGTTATATTAATTTTTATTTTGTCATATATGATCGTCAAATATCACGTCCTCAAATATCGATAGTAATTCACCAGTCACCCTGTATAGCTTACTTAGTACTTTTCCCATTCTGAGGTCATTAGAATTCATTAAAGAAATACTTGAAATTAATTAAACATAACATTACTAAAAATAGAAACTACTTCTATCTTCGGTTCGGTTCGCGTTCGGTTATATCGCGTTTCCAAGGGAACCTTTAAAATGTCTGGGATAAAAACTATCCTATGTTCGTTCTCAAGGTCAACTCTATTTCTGTCTTAAATTTCATTAAAATCAGTTCAGTGGTTTAGGCGTGAAAGCGTAACAGACAGACAGAGTTTTTTTCGCATTTATAATATTAGTAGGGATGTTTGAATATATGTATGTATATCAGACCTGTGTAGCAGCGACCCTCGTCTCCCAGGCGGGTGATTTCAGATGTTTCATAAGCCTGGCCAGCAGGCGATGCAGTTCCTCGGGGTGAGCCTTCTGCACCTCCCCGAGCTGATTGGCAGCGGCTCGCCTAGTGGCTGGTCCCGAGCCTGCCTCCAGCAACACGAACAAACGATCTAACCTAGTGTCATGAAGGAAACATTCACTTTGACTGTATAGTTATGCAAACTCAAACAACTTTATTCAATATAGAAGCATTACACTTTCTTATTGATGGTCACTTGAGACACTACCACCGATTCGGAAAAGAAAATACCCTGACCTGAGAAGAACCGGCGAAAGAAACTCGGCGGGTTTTTTTTTATATATTTTGTCTCATATATATGATGACTGATAATTTATAACTAAATCACTAACCAACTGACATTCCGTACATCTTATTCAAATTATTACTATCAGATCTAATATATCTTGATAATTGCATTACATGCATTGCATGTACGCATTCTAACTGTTTTAGCTATTTTGTAACAAAAGTTTAATTAGTATAGACAGATGAAGGATAAAATCTATTCTTTTAATTCATACTTTCAAATATTTATCATTTTATAAGTTTGTTTGAATTCTATTTCCATCTTCTAAAATACACTATTTAAAATATATCTATTGTTTCTCAAAAATATAATGTTAATAAAGTGCCTATATACATTTAAATTAACTTTTTCTGTTAGATTGTGATAACATAATTAATTCAACAGACTCCCATCATTAAAATTTAAAATGATGTAATGGATTCATCATAAGTAAATAGCCAATATAAACCACTACAGATGTATTTAAATCAAATAATAATCAAAAATTTGAAATTTCGATTATTTTCCCTTGTTCAAAAATTTATTAAATACTCAGTTAAGTAAATAAATTAGACAAATCTATTCTTGGTACATATTAGTGGTTATTATGAAATGTGTCTTAATAGATATAAAAAATAATAGTAAAAATATTTAGCAATAACTATAAAAGTTAATGAAGAAATGCAAAGGATTGAGTTTAATTGGAATTTTTGCATTGAAAAGTAATTGCTCCAATTAAAAGTTGTTGTTTAAAGGGAATAAACATGCAACAAAAGTTTTGACCATACTGTGGGGTTGCTTGTATTTTAATCTGTAGTAACACACATTAACAAATAAATGAAATAAACATAATATCTTAATTATATATTAATGTTCACAACTGACATTTGAATGTTATTTCTTTATAAAAGCTAGAGAACTCATTTTTATTAATCAAGAATATTTTTGATAAACTGCATTTTATATCTGTTTGAAGTATGCTGCCAAGATAATTAATGTCTTCGCACTTTTGTAAAGAAATTAATATCTTTACAAGACAACTAGTGCTTTTCTCAAGCAATTCACCGAGATTCATAAAATTTATAAACCTATTAAACCTAGTATGTTTTTCAAGTCATTCACTATAAAAAAATTAAGAATAGAAAGAGATTATAAAACATCACTAAATCTATGTGGTGTGCTTATAAAAGCAAGTTTTCCTGTTTACATCAAGACCTCTGTTTGACAAAGTATCTGACATTTTGACCTATGCATTATGAAAAGATGATTCAATAAATAGCAGTTTATCGAAATGGCCACAAAAAAACAGGTGCTACATAAAAGGTTTCTTTGGAAAAGGAACTATTTGATAGACCTTCACTTACAAGACTGTTTCTGGTGTGACATATTTAAACATAATTAGGAAATATTTAAGGTGAAGTTAAAGCAGTTGTTTGTTATTGTTTTCAAGTGTTATGACATTTGACCTTGGCTAATTTTATATATAGAACTTATTTAGTGAGTAACTGTACATAAAAACCTTCTCTAAGCTTCCATTAAAAGATTGTGATTCTCATACAGCTTATTACAGTGAAATTTAAGCATTTTACAACTTTTGATTTTATAATCAATAACTCCTCTAACTCTACTGAATTATGAATTTTAATCATTAAAATTAAATTATATCAATTTAACTTATTGCATAATAATTTCATATAAAACTACTTCAAAAGGTTTTACTTTTAAAATAACCCAATACTTTGGAATAACCCAATTGAGATTAAAATTATGTCAAGACACCCAAAACAAAGATTAGATATAACTCAAGCATTTCGGATTTCAAGTCAATATGATTTTAGACAAATAATATTACAAAAAAGTGTATATTTTTTCAAATAAACAAATGTCTTTATCACATATCAGTTATTTAGCCATAAAACTTACCGAGAAGTCATTTCCAGAATTTAATTCCACTTCAATGTTTTTCCTAAAACAAAAAAATATATCATAAATGTGGATATTTTAATCTTTAGATAGAACATTTAATTATATATATATTTGATAAAAGCATTCAAACAAAACACAGAATATTTTTTTACCAATAAATATTGTTCATATTAATTATCTAGAATACTAATTGCAGTGTCTATTAATAAGACAACCTTGACCTCACTCTACATTTACATTCCTAAGGCTGAAAAATATATTTACTATTGTAATAAATATTTTATACATATTATAAACACATATTTATTGGCTTGACAGCTGACATATTAGTTTACTTTTTTGAAACATTCTGAGTATTATACACAGATAAAATGTGTAAGTTTTTTTTTATCTTTACTCTATGTTGATGTATAATTCAAGGGTCTAGGTTTAAGAAAATTATTGAATTTAAACAAACCTACAAATGTAAATTTTATTATTTAAAAATATCATACATAACAGTAATTTCAAAATTGAATAATTTAATGTTTTATTTAATATGCTAATTTTATTAGAGTGCATTATTCAAACAGTCTGTTTCCTCAATATTATAGTTGACTGTTGGTAAGAATAAAAAGGATTTAAGCTTTCAATAAACATATGAACATTTTATATAAAATTTTTGGAATAAAAAACTAATTTTAAGTTCTGAACTAAACAGGAAAAAAATGTTCTATATTTTGATTATTTTATCATCAATAGTAATGTATCAGTGACTGTTGATAATAACATATCAGTCACGAAACTGTACGTTAAATACTATCGTACAAAACATAACTCCTCTGATACATCGTTTATGGGGCTAGAAAGTATCAAGGTTCATTTAATTAGATAATAGACGTATCTGCATTTACTTTTATCATATACGTCACAGTTAAATGTATTGGTGAGACGGGAGCAGCGCATGTTCACGCTATAAATCAATACTCCATCAATATCAGTTCAATTCTCATACGGAACATGGAGTTGTATTGTAATTGTGTATTGTATTTTTTCAATGTTTGTAAATCAATTTGGGGCGCGTACGTAACACTAATGTCTATGGATTCTACAGAATGGGATGTAATAGTAACGGTATGTGTAACGTGAGCCGCTCACGCATGCTAACATATGGCTGGTACATTGTATTGATTTACAAATAAATTTCCCCTTTAATTTGACGTCGCCATTATTAAGATACTTAATGGTGTTCGTAATAAATGAAATTAAATGAAATAAAATTAAAAACGTATTAGGAATTTTAACTGTTAATTGATATTGATATTATTCGATCAACTCTACATTCGTTTCTTTTTAATGAAGGGTTTCCAGGTGCAGGTACAAAAGACACTTACTTTGTGAACTAATGCACATATCACGTCACTGCACTTAAATCCATCCATATTTTAGTCCACTTATGTATCCACACGACAACATTTTCGTCAAAATGCACAAACAAAAAAAACCAAATAGACGAGAGGAAGCGCATCGTTCAAGCTTTAAATATATACTGACAGCCATGCTGCTGATGAGTCCGTCTTTATTGTGCACTAGGGCGCTGATTGGACGAATACGGAATGTCAAAAAAGGAGTAAGTACAAATTTGCGCCAATCAGGAGTTAAAATTTACAAATTCTTGATGTGTTGCCAATTGATCAATTTTGAAAGATGATGCTTATGACGCTACTTCAACAATATAGTCCGAGTTTAATATATTTCATCCGGCTTTTTAAAATATTATTGGATAATGTTTCTTTTGTTTTAAGAAGAAGCACATAAGATGTTTTTGTATAAAAAAAACTTTTTTATATTATTTTTTTTTATTAATAGGCAAAACAACAACAAAACAAAAAAAAAACTGATATATGTATGGGCACATTTACAATTACATTATTAACGAAAAGTCATTGTCAAATGGTATAAAACAAACTACAGGCTGCTGTCAAACTTCATCTGGTGTCAGTACATTGTGTTTTTAAACATTTTAGGTTAACTAAGACACATTCTTTATTATTTTACATATTTCATAAGAGAAAAAATATATACACATGGCTAAAAAACGAAATAAAAATGCAGACAAAAAAAAGAAAATTAGTTTAGTGTTTGACGAAGCTAAGCGAAAGTAAGTACACTACAAATTCATGAATCAGAAGAAAACATTATTTATTACTTTCTTCATTGTTACTTTTAGGGACTATCTGTGTGGATTTCGGAAAAGAAAGCTAGAAAGAAAGAAAAAAGCTCAAGAAGAAATACAGCGACTATTAAAAGAAGAGAAGCGGCGAATAAAACAAGAGGTAACATTATTTATTGTAAAACTAGTGAAAATTAAAGTTTTTATCATTATCACCTTTCTTACAAACCAAATATTTTATTACAGAACAAAGAATCTTATAAAAAGCTTGTTGTTTCAAGCCGGCCAATACCCGACATAGAACAATTACTTCAAGAAGAGTATGAAGATGAAGATGTTAATGTTAAAATCGTCGAACTTTCAACAGATACACTTCAAAAGAAAGACATTGTTATAGGCGAGAATAGACCTAAAGAAATTGTAGAGAAAAAACAGAATAAAACTAAGGTAAAAAATAACATGGATATTATTCCTGGCATGGATACACAAGAAGAAGATGATGAAGCAGGTGAAGATGATAACAATGATGGTGATGACCAGTTAAAATCTAAAAAGGAGGTAAAGAAAATATTAAAAAGACAAGCGACAAAGAAATTACAGAAAAGCAAAGTATTCCAAATGAAATCCAAACTAGACAGGATACAGAATAAGAAGTCACAGAAGAAAAAGGCAAAGACTGAACAAAGGAAAGAGAAATCAAAAAAGAAAAATCACAGGAAGAAGCATTGATTGTATATTAAAACTAAATCCTTATAGAACAATAAGTAAATCCTAATACAACATTATTAGTTTTAATTTAAAAAACCGAGGTAGATTTTGATATTTCACAGCAGAATATGTTTCATAGTAATATAAATTGTGTCCTTGATACAAAAATAGCAGTAATAACTCTCATTTCTTCTGTTTTGTCCTTTTTGTTTTTGTATCGCTAGCGGCCACACTCTGTTTTAGTACTCTGGGTGATTTTCGTTTTAAATTTTCTGAAGAAATTTTCTTAGAATTCTTGTCATTAGTTATTTTAATATCTGGACCCTCTATATTTTCTGACTTCTTTTGAACTTCTTGTTTTGGTGATTTTCTTGTATTAACAACCTTTTCATTTTCAAGCTCAGATGATATTAAATCTTTCACTTTGAGTTTGTCATCTTTTTCATCTTGTAAACTTGTCTGGGTTAAATCTTTAACCTCATGATTGTTTACTTTATCCAAATCTATTTCCATTGGTTCACTTTTGATCATTTTTCCTGGTGATTTCTTTGGCGACCTCTTGTATGGAGACTTCTTATCTTTCTCGCTTGATGGACAAATATCATTATTTAAACATTCCTGACAGTTTGGTCCGATGGGTAAACAGATTGTCTGACCGAATCCCACCATTAAGTGATTGACTTCACTCCAAAGCTCAAATGGCAGCCATGATTGTAATGCCTTTCGAGTATCTTCTGGTGTGGATGTAGTTTTTTTGACCCATCCTATCCTGTTACTTATTCTATGGACATGGGTGTCAACACCTACACAAAGGTAAATTAAATGTTTTAAAGTATATAGTTAATTTAAGTCATTTTGAATATATCTCATTCTCTTACCAATGCCAGTAACTTTATTCCAAGCTACTTTCATACAAATATGTGCCATTTTAGGTCCAACTCCAGTAAGCTTGCAGAGTTTTTCAACTGAGTCTGGTATATCTCCATCGTACTGATCTTTCAAAGTTTGTGTCGTCTTCTTGATGTATTTTACTTTTGTCTGAAAATTTGTATTTAGTCAAGATAAATATATATTGTGTAACAAATACACACTTGTATAATCTTTGGAAATAATTTCATAATAATGACCAATACATTTTCTTTTTATTTAAAGATTAATTTTATAAACAGCCTTTTGAAATGAAGTTTAAAGAAGCATATTAAATTTTATAATTTCCTAAAGTATTGAGGTTTTTAAGAATGTTACCATTTACCTACCAACTACCCTGGATTGATAGATTGAAGTAAAGCATTGCATTTTTTCCAAAATATTTAGCTCATCATTGATATAAAACAATTTGGAACTTTGCATTTAAAATGGTTCACCCTGTATAATATAATCTCTTTTTTATAAACAATGTTGTCAAGCTTACAGGGTTTCCATTAGGTTTTCACACTTTCAAGAGAATATAAGGTTTAATAAGAATCATACTAGTCACTGGGACCACATTTTTAATAAATTATTATTTAGAGACAGTAATAGTTAATAAACTAATAATTTAAGGTGGTCTGAAGTACAATGAAGGTCAGTTTCAAATGAATCAAGCATTTACAGAGGCGAGTAAGAATTTGCTTTTAAATAGTTAAAAGAAGAGCAAACAAGAAGATCCTTCTATTCCAGATATAACTTATAGTTTATAAGAATTTAAAAACTTCATACCTGATAAAAGCAATTATTATTTTCTGAATAAAAAAGTACCTTCCAGAACCCGACGGGGTAAATAAGTTGACCTAATTCCTCATCACTCATATCCAATATATTGTCCACCGTCAATCCTCTAGCTCTTAGTCTTTCCATCGCACCAAATGTAACTTGATCCTTTGTTTGACTGGACAGCATGAGAGAAATTAGACTTTGATACCTCATTACCTGTAACCATAATAATTATATATGACAAGAGAAACAGAAATTTCAACAAAATATAGTTTGTATATAAAAATATACATTACTTTTGGAGGAGCATCTTCATCCATGGACATATGACAACCCATTGAATCCACAGGAGCATCATTGTTTGCTCTCATATTTCTCAAATTCACCAAAAATTCTTTCCATTTAGGTGGTTCCCACAAACCTTCTTGATCCTTAAACATTAGTTGTTTTATAATAAAATTAATTTATGTTTTATATATTTTTATTTAATTTCATACCTGTTTAGTAGGAGACTCCTTATCAAATTCAATTTTTACAGGCGGCTTCTTTTCAAATTTAAATTTGTTTAAATCGAGCATAATATCCGTCGAAGATTGTTCAGGTTTATTAACAATACTGTTTAATTCACTCTTCTTTAAAGCCTTTGCTACTGCGACACTTGTTGAAGCAAGTTGTTTTCCTTTTTTAGGAGGCATATTTATGTTTCGTAAACTGAAAACAAAGATTTGGTAGTAAGTATTGTATTAGGTATTTAATATCAACTCTTACATAATACAAAATAAAAAAAAATATATAGATATATATTTTATAAATAAAAAAATAAATGTAAAGCACTTAAAACTTACGCGCGATTTTCATACACCACCTATCAAAATTAGTAAGACTAAGAGAAAAAAAGTTGTTTCTGTTTTTGTATTCCTTTTCGTTGAAGCACTATGTATATAATTGTTTACTTATTTTCTGTTTTCTACATTAAAATCTTAGTTGTGTTTAATTTTATTAATAAACTTAATTATTAATGTAGTTTATTTTAATTTTAAACTTTAATTAGTTAATAATAAAATATGTAACGAGATTCATATATTTAATAAATATTAATTTAAAACAAGTCATAGTGAAATGATATACCCATACATACAAGGTTCTTTAGCATCTTCAATTAGGTTTTCTTTTATATAAATATATGAGAAAAATATAATTACAAGTAACAAAATAAATGTATTAATATGATAACTATGTAATGTGTGCTTTCCCTATGTATACATTAAATAAAAACTATTGTTAATGATTAGATCGTTTGGTTTTAGTTTATTTTTTTTAATAAACTATCCCTTGGCTTCGCCAGAAAATAAGTCAAATATTTGAGTACCAAATTTTAGATGGCCATATTTGCCGTTTGTCAACTGTCATTTATTAATTACTAGGTGGGTACTTTGTACATACTGTCAAAGTATGTGCGAAGTGGCGACGGTGTACTGTATTATTAATAAATAATAGAATTTATAATTATTGAATCATATAAGACTATTAATTAAAACAAAAAATGGCAGAATTACTCTTAGATCCAAATATTCGTGTCTGGGTTTTTTTACCCATAGTCATCATCACTTTCCTGGTTGGAATCGTGAGGCATTATGTATCCATAATCCTTTCATCACAAAAAAAGATTGACTCATTCCAAGTACAGGACAGGTATAGAACAATCTAAAAATACAACAGTACATATTTGTTTTGTACACAAATCTAATAATGTAACCTTACTTTTAGTCAAGTGATGATAAGAGCTAGGCTTCTTCGAGAGAACGGTAAATATCTGCCCAGACAGTCCTTTAACATGCGTCGACACTGGTTCAATAATGAGGACACAGGATATTTCAAAGTGCAGAAACGGGCATCGACTTCACAGGCAATTCTCATCACTTTTATCACTGCTAAAATTATTAAGGTGGACATTATAAATAATTTTTATTACTTTGAATTGTAGAATCCCATGACTGATCCAGGTATGATGACTGATATGTTAAAAGGCAATGTCACTAATGTATTGCCAATGATAGTCATTGGTGGTTGGATTAATTGGATGTTCAGCGGTTTTTTGACAAGTGAGTTACTAGTTGCTTATTGTATTAACAGTTTCTCTGATATATTCATGAATATTGACACGAAAATAATATTAAGAAACCCTAATATAAGTTTATTAAATACTTATTAAAAAGTATAGAACTCATAGGGATAAATATATATTTTCTATTGCAGCCAAAGTACCATTTCCCCTGACTCTTCGCTTCAAGCCCATGTTACAACGTGGTGTTGAGTTGGCATACCTGGATGCATCCTGGGTTTCCTCAGCATCTTGGTACTTCCTCAATGTGTTTGGTTTACGGACTATTTATGCACTTGTATTAGGAGAAAACAATGGTAAGAACAACAATTCTTATGCATATGTAGAAATTTAAATCTTTTTGTTGAATTTTTGAAAATACAGTAGGACCTCGATTATCCGGACTAATTGTTGTCGGTAGGCATCCGGATAATTGAAAGTCCGGATAATCCAATATATGAAGAAAAACGGGCTTTTTGCATATGTACATATGTAGTCTGTACCATACATATGTAATGTTAGGTGTTTATTTAAAACAACAAATACATATGAGCGAAAATCAACCTTTATTAAGAAATTGTACATAATGTACGTATACGTGTTATAAGTAGGGCCCGGATTAATATGTAAATACATATTTTTAATTTACGCGATTTTCGATCTAGAATGTGTTTTTTACATGGATTGTCATATTTAGACTGTGAAAAAACAACTTTTATTTTCCATATTTTACCATATTTCAAAGTTAAGTCCATATTTTACAAAAAAATGTCACAATCATCCATATATTCACAAAAAACATAAAATTTACGTTCCCACAACTAATGTTTTGGATAAAAATGAAGGATATAAACGCTAAAAAATTAACAAAATTCTGTGCGAAAGTTTCGAGGGCTGTAGACATGGCTTACACAATTACTGAATTAAGTATACTTAAGTATGCATCCATCACGTCATGTGATTGGAGAGATCATTCACCAAATATAAGGCTATATTTCGACCAAATGGTCAGTTTTCATTTTGATAATTTAAAGAAGCACGTCATTGTGTATTGCAACCAAATTGACAAAGCTAGTGTAATGGAAGTTGAATAAAACTGTTATTTTTTGTTGAAATAAATATTTCACTCCTTTTTTTCATCGTTTTTCAAATGTTTCTTAACGATGTACGTCACGAGTGACCCTTTCTTATAGTAAAACAATGTTTAATTATGAAATTATTAAATTTTATACTCCATATTTTTTGATTTTTTCGTCCATATTTTATGTAAATATTTTAGATTTTTTAATACATATTTATCCGGGCCCTAGTTATAAGTGGCGTGGCGTTATGCAAGTTCTGACATGTTAATGTTAGAATAAACTCGTCGCGATTGGCAGTCCGGATAATCGCGAATTCGGATAACCGAGGTCCGGATAATCGGGGTCCTACTGTATGTACTTTATTGATGCTCAAATTGAGGAAGTTGGTGATTTGTAACAAACAGGGATTTTATTCTTCAATCTAAATATTTTATAACAAAACATTAAGAATGAATCCTTATTTATTATAATAGAAATTATAATAATATTATATGTATAAATTATAAGAATATTATATGGAGAAAAGAAAGAAAATCAACCAAGTTAACAATAATTTTTGATGATTTGCACAATTAATACATGTAGTTTATTAATCTTTCTTCCAGTTATTATGCCAGTACTTCTTTTGTATCTGTTTATGTATTCTATCAAATTTTCGGATTTTTGATTGATTAAATCATAAAAAGAAATAATTAACTTAATCTCATCCACTTTTTGCTATCTGGCAATGGTTCAGAATTATTTAATTTTTAATTCAGATTTTGCCGTCACTAATTTGTTTATATTCAAGTAAAGTAGTTGTGACAACACCATCATCAATATGTTTGACGATCTTAGAATTTTCTAGTAATTGTTCAATAGTTTATCTTTCCATTCAGTAATAGATAATCTTTATAAAATAAATCCTTTCCACGGTTTGATCATTTCATTGTAATAACAAATGAATTCAGCATTATTCTGTATCAATTTAAAAGAAACCATACAGATTTTTTTTGCTTATAAATGATATTCTTATAAGGAGTTTATGCCAATTTTCTTTTCTCATTATGACAAATTCTATTATATTAATTTTGATTGAGTTGAATTTTATCAACAGCTGCCGACCAGTCTAAAGTGATGCAGGACCAGATGTCGGGAGCTGCTATGGCAATGCCTCAGGACCCTAAAGCTGCCTTCAAGGCTGAATGGGAAGCCTTAGAGATCACAGAACATCGTTGGGTGTTGGCTAATGTTGAAAATGATCTACTGAATCCCGAGGGAGAGTAAATGCGTTTATAGCTTTACTGATTTGTAGGAAGTTTGACTTAGATAATTAATTTATAATATATTTAATTGAAAAGTTTCAGATATTGTTAGATACTGCCATCTCATGTGTATTATCATAAGAATGAAATTGTTTCTGATAGGTAATGAAATAATAAACCGATATAAAAATTTAATAAATAACTTTATGCAAGTTTAATTCAGCAACAATTTTTGTAGCACACAGTCATATATAAATTCAAGGGTTATCAGAAACTACTAATGTATTATATATTGCTTTATTTTGGTGTTTCGGGACATTTTTGATGATTGAATATGAAGGTTATTATTTAAACAATTTTTAATATATACATGTACATTTATATACTAAAATGGAGCCATGAACTATGATGAAAACTAAGCTCCTGATGTTTCTCTTAATAAAAATCAATACAAAATTTAAACCAAATATTATTGTTAACCAGAATGAATACATACTTTGTACTGTATATGATTATACATTTCTTGGACCCTGACATTATTAGGATCATTTCACACTGGAGCAATACAATCCTTTAATACGCCTTAACTAATTTATTTATATACATGCAATTTGATTGAAAATATTCCCATTGGTTATACTGTATACATAAACTAGTTCATATATATGATCTCTAGATAAATCAGTTTACTTAAAATAATAAAATATATAACATTGAACCTTTTGTTAAATATAATCATGAAGACATTTCTGGATAATGATTTTAAAATGAATGCAATGCTTTTAACTTAACAATATCATGAAGGAAAAATTTCTAAAGTACATAAAAACATTTTATTTTGAATTAATCAATACATTATTCAATATATTTAGAACACACTCGGTAGATAACTAAAATTTTGTGTGATTATATATATTTCGATACTATTGTTTCTCTAGTTGATATTACATAGAATCTATATAAAAATGAAATATATATTAAAAATAATTTTTACAACAATTGAATTAGAATTCTATATGCATAATTAAAACACATGGCTTTGAATATTTTATTTGTATGTTGTATATATTTATTAGAACAATATGATGTTGCTGATACCAAATAAAGAACATTTGAAGTCACATAAGATGTAGAAATAGGTCTACCAGTTGCAGCAAGTTATAAAGATGTAATTTGGTCTCGTCGGGAAATAATTGGTGGTTTTGGTGATAAATTGGTGTTATTTCTTAATGAGCTGTACAACGTCCTGGTCGTGGACTGTGTGAGCGATTCCAACACGCTGTGGTGAATACTTAGTACTGGTTCCCCATACTAATGCATACTTCAACTGTGCAGCCAACGAACGATGGATGGAGTGACATACATGCTCAATTGTTACACCCTGGAAAGTATTATACATTAAGTAATCTTTTATTTGAGAAAATATATGTTTTCTAATTATTAGGTATTTTCTAATTAATAACAGGTCAGATAAGTAAAGCAACTTTTAGTGTAACTTAATACCTTTCTTAATATAAGTCCATCATCAAAGTCTGGCGGCTGACCAGGTTTCTTGGTGTAAACTCGGATCAACGACAGATATTCCCACAGCGTTTCTAACAGGAAGTCCAAATTCAATTTCATGTTACAACTGGAAACAGATTATTTTAATATTAACTAAACGTGTAACACTGAAAGATAATGAGGGCTGTACTTATATGTAATTAAATATACTGACATTAAAACCTTTTCGTAGTTTTTATGTAAAAAAATGTTGTAAAATCGATAGAGAAACATTTTGTTCCGTTAAAAAAATATTACTGTTTTTGATTCTTTTCATATTATGATAAATTCTAAAATAAAGTTATTTGATACTATTAAGATTATTATAAAGAAGACTGAATACCTAAATAGCAACCACCTTTGTGATTTTAGTCACATTTAAAGTAGATATTTGGTATATCTACTTATTTAAAGAATAATAACAAGGAATTACGATTAATTGATAGTTAAATTATCTTACATACTTAAATGGTCTTGGGTTGCATACTTTACAAATACAAAAAAAAAATTTCCGCAGATATGTCAGTTACCTATTATCGGAAATATATATGTATGTGTGCATGTATACTAATATATACCTGACGACGACCGTGTGTGGTTGTCTAGCGATGCGATCGACCTCCTGTATTGATATCTGATCGATCTTATTATAGGCGTATAGACACGGTAGATACACACGGTTACCAAGAATGACGTCTATCAGCTCATCAGCGGAACAGTCTTCACGGAACAGCACCTGGATATAATATTACAGTTAGTAGAGTAAAACCAAGTAAAAATAGGATGTCATGAAAATTTGAAGTCTTATATATTAAATAGATTATAACATGTAGATACTGCACATAAATTATAAGGGTATACGATTTTACAGGAATAATACAATACAGGGTGACTGGTGAATTACTATCAATATTTAAGGAGATTACTCGGTACATGATTGTAAATTTCCGTATAAATAAGTAAGTGTTGACACGTTCCAAGTGTTCCAAGTGTGGACGCGTGCGGCGGCGTGCTGATACAATACCACGCCGCCGCACGCGTATGTGTGTGTGTGTGTGTATACCTAATCTGTAGGGTCTCCACGCGATGCGTAATTAATTACATAACTTTTGGTTAACTTTACTTAGAAGTTTATTAATATTTATGTTATATTAATTTTTATTTTGTCACATATGATCGTCAAATATCACGTCCTCAAGTATCGATAGTAATTCACCAGTCACCCTGTATAAGCAACAAAGCAAGCTAGATTATAATAAAAAAGAAAACACAATTTACTCGGGTATATTAATTACATCAAACACAAAAATGGTGATGGACCCACGAGAATGTAGAAAAAATGAAGGATTACAAACTAAAAGATAAGAGGATGACATTAAAAAAAGTGGCTGGTCCAGAATGGATCCCAGTAGCAAAAGATAAATAGATGTCTTTAGACAAGCCCTGTTATGAAAGACAAGCTGTTTTTGAGCCGAAAGCAGATACACTCATTCAATTAGAATTAATAAAACATTAGATTAATAGATATAGGATAATATTATAAAATTAAGTTAGTTTCTAAGTTAAAACAGCAATAAAGGGTAATTTTAATATATGTATGTAAATATTCTATACCTCAGCATTAAATATTTTGTATTCATGAAGGATCATTTGAACCATCTTCTCATCCACTTTGGTGAGTTGACATGTTGAGTTAAAAGATAGACCGCCGCCTTTCTTGATCTATAAAATTAATTACATAATAAATTAATATTATGAATCTATATCATAAGAAACAATATATAAATAATTCTTAAAGAAGCTTCTTATTGAGTGCAGCAAGGGCATTATTTGGCAGCATCGTAATATGTGTAAAAAGTCATGTTCGATGATTGATTTACTACTTATTAACTTAAATCTATTACATTTGGATTTTTAACATGGATATAGTAAATATTTTAAAGTATTACATTCTATTTCTAGTTTCTGACATAAAAATTCTTTAGGATTTACAACTGATCCAAGGATTAATAAAGAAAAGAATTTTGCAGCAACCTTGCTTAATTTTTAACTGTAGAAAGGCTATTCTAAATAGTGATATATAGGTACCTTGAAATATATATTAGGCTTATTCTTATTGAGTCTGATTCCCACACTCTCCAATTCCTTTTCAAGCAAGGCACGATGTACATACGGTTTAGTGGCATCCAACATCATAAGAACCAGATCCGCAGTACGAGCTACTGCTATTACCTGAAATAACATTTACATATGAATAAAAATCTTAAAATATGAACTAATTTCAAGATGTAGCCTGAAGTTTCTCAACATCTTTAGTTGAATTAAAAACTTAAATGTTTGGAGTGTAGTTGCAATGCAACACTCAAAAAATATATATATAATTTTCAATATTTATACATTAAATATACAGGGTGACTGGTGAATTACTATCGATATTTGAGGACGTGATATTTGACGATAATATATGACAAAATAAAAATTAATATAATATAAATATTAATAAACTTCTAAGTAAAGTTAACCAAAAGTTATGTAATTAATGACGCATCGTATGAACACCCTACAGATTAGGTATACACACACACACACACTCGCGCGCGGCGGCGTGTTGTTGTATCAGCACACCGCCGCACGCGTCCACACTTGGCACACTTGGAACGTGTACACACTTTATTTATTTATACGGAAATTTGGTCAAAAATTAAGTACCTATTTTTTTACATAATTCGAATGAGAATCATGTACCGAGTATGCTCCTTAAATATTGATAGTAATTCACCAGTCACCCTGTATAAGCCATCACTCATCCTAATCTAAGATTCTAGATTTCGAAAGTATAAACAGTTTCCTTTTATAAATTTAATTATTTATTTAATAAGCACAATCAAAGGAAGTTTTAGGAAGTTAGTTAGTTTAGTTCATTTTCCGATATTGCCATTAAGTTACTGTAAGCAATTTTTACATAATTATAACTATTTCTAAGTATCAGTAATTTGAGAACACTCACTTGCCGTCCTCTTCCTTTACCCTGAGCAGCCCCTTCAATGATACCAGGTAGATCCAACAGTTGTATGTTAGCTCCCCTGTATTCAATGACTCCGGGAATGCATGTGAGTGTTGTGAACTCATAGCTGGCAGCTTCAGAGTGAGTATGTGTCAGAGTTGATAGCAGGGTCGACTGGAAATAAATTTTGTAATTAAATATTATAAATTCAAGTTATAATAGGATTCATAATATATATTTCTTCTTGTAATGCTCAGTAAATTTACTACAGCAAGTACAAATAATGTTTTATTTGAGCAACACAGTTATGTGATAACAAATTTAATCCAAATTGGTTTTGTAGCTTAAGTGTAATTGAGGAAACACTCATATTCTCTTACATTGATGGTAGTAGAAGTATTGGATAAATAAGTTGATTTTTTATGTCCACAATAATAGTAACAAATTGTAAGTTGGCTACAAAAACTTACGACTGTACATATTAGTAGTTTTATTCATATATGTACTTATATGGAAACCATGACCATTAGCCTACTGTGAACTTTATTTTAAACCTTTATGTTAAAATATAATTATTTTTTATTAAGCATTGAACAAAATTGAAAACATATTTTATGTAACTGTCAATTTGTAAGACAGTTATTTATTAGTAAATATCAACATTACATCAATACCCACCTTACCAACTGAAGGGAATCCTATTAAAGCAACTCTAGCATCACCAGACTTTAATACATCAAATCCTTCCCCTTTCTCACCGCCTTTTTTAGAAGGCTCCAGTAACTGGGATCTATACTTCGCTAATTTCGCTTTCAATAAACCCAAGTGGTATTCCGTTGCTAGAAAATACGTTATCATAATTAAAATATACATATATTGTTACTGGATTTATACTTTACACTGAAAGTTGGAAAATTTTTAAAATGTAGTGACACGCGTCAGTAATTGTAATTATTGTATTTACCTTTATTTTTCTGAGTTCTAGCTATTTCTTTCTCAATTTCCGAAATTTTCTCCAAAATACCCATGGTTTACCTAAATTAGCTACAATCAATGCGGCAAAAATATAACTTATCAATAAACCCAGTTATTGTATTTTCAAGTAATAACTACAATAAAAAATAACATTCCTTTATGACGGTTAACTTAACAGTAATGTACATAAATTAAATACTTTTGTTAATTCAACTTAAAAAAACGATAGCAAGTTAGGTTAGTGAATTGGAGTTCAGTGATGTCAACATGTCAACTGAAAAGTGACATTCATCTGACAGTAGATAAAAGGTACAAGAAAATAAATAGGTACATATTTTATTTTTGACACTACCATTATTCAAAATATTTCCTAAATTCAGATTATTCTATAAACATGCGTAAACGGTAAAATAGTAATCTAATATGTATGTCATAAGAATTAAACTAACTTTTGTTATGAACGAAGACTATGTAAACTCTTGTGAAACTAACCATCATTGAGTTTCTCATAGCCTAACGGATTTAATAATATAAGATACATTCATATATTTTCATCATTGTAAAAATAAAGACGTAATGAGAATTATAGAGTTTTTGATTATTCTTATTTTTATTAAGAGGTACTGTTTTGCTGAAAAGGGTAAAATAAATATATTATTATATATAATCACAACAAACTCGAAAGGAATTAATGCATAATACATAGTATAATTTTGTCAATTACTATGTAACGTGATTTTTTATGATTCATAGTACAAGAGCCGGTGAACGACATACAAAGTCCTTAGAAGAATTGGAACTAGATTTTGAAGATGAAAAGAATTCAATGTTAGCTACACCAGTATTCGGTAAATAGAATTATTAAAAAAAATTAAATGTTTTATTTAATTTATAGTATCAATAATTTTGTACAATTATACCATGAAAAAGTATTTTCACATGTCATGTATAGAAGAAACTACTTATGAAGATTTTTATGACGAAATGGATAACAGATTTGAATTAGATGATTCCATGAATATGATATTTTTCGGTCCACCTAGTTCTTTCTTAAGACTTGACGCAGAATCAATTTTACACTTACTAACAAATACCAAGAAAGACTTGATACCAATTTCTCGGACATTGTTAGCGTGGGATATAGTGACAGGTAAAATTTCAAACAAATACTTATGATCTCGAAAAAATATTATCTTCATAACTTATAACCGGTATAAAATGTTATAGATGGAAAAACTTGTGCTTTTTTACAAGGCCGGGAGTTTCTTGCCTTTGGAAGCCTTTTAAACGTCGTACCCGAAGAAGATTTATATTTTGTAAATTTTGGAGATCCATCTGTTTATAAATATTTCGCGAAAAATTATGTCAATTTACATAGTAGAAAGGTTATTTTTTTATCAAACCATAATTTGAACAACTAATGTTTTATTTTATCAGTGTTAACTATAAAATGATTTTCTATTTTCATATAAAACTACAAGTTCGGCGTTTTAGCCGCAGCGTATAGAAGATATTATGGCAACAACTGGTATAAAAACGGTTTTCTTGTGAACGATCTCGGTTACATGTTGTGTGGATTTCCGGCACACGATTTGAAACGCATAACGCCATCTACGTTTAAGGAGCTTACATTTGACGTTCTCAGTAAACTTGGTAGATGTAGCCCTCATCAAAAGATGGTATAGATCTGAATTCATAACTTTACAAATAAAATTAAAATTAACATGATAAATAATATTTTTTTTATATTCACAGACTTTATATAATATAGCTACACACCCTGATGCTTACGGAGATCCGCACAAATGGTCTTCGCATGAAGTTGGCAGGCTAAATTCTTTATTTAATTGTAATAAGAATATGAACAGTTAATATATAATTACTAGCTGACCCGGCGAACTTCGTACCGCCTTATAATCAAGAAATAAAAAAAAAATTGCCAAAAAATTAAAGTTTTTAATTAACAAATAAAAAATAAGGGTTGATCTCAGAGGGGTGAAAATTTAGGGTTGTATGTATTTTTGGAGGCTGTGTCATAAAAAAATAAAAACAAAAAATTTTGCCTAAAAAATAAAAACAAAAATTTAGGGGTGGACTACCCTTAACATTTAGGGGGATGAAAAATAGATGTTGGCCGATTCTCCCCCCTGGTTAGTATCCTCGATAAGGATCACGAAAATCGTTCGAGCCGTTTCGGAGGAGTTCAAGTTCGAACACCGTGACACGAGAATTTTATATATTAGATAATTAAATAGTTTTTTATTCAAATACCAACAGCCTAAACAAATGAATATAATTTTTGTTTTATTTTGATTAAATAGTCTGTAAAATATTTGAATAGATTCGAGTGTAAAATCCAAATTTCTTCTTTGTGGTACTTTTAATAGAATATGTTTTTCAGGTATACCAAGAGAGGAAATAAGTGCAATTCAATTAGAAGCTATATCAGCTATTAGTCCAAATGTAATGAAGCTTATAAAACAGGAAAAGCTATCTTTCTTTACTAAACCACAAATTCTTAGAATGAACCCAAAGACGCGACGTATTTATATTTTAAGAGTACAATTAAAAAACAGCCTCGATATAAGACAAATTACTAAAAAAAGTGGTAGCTCAGGAACACGTATGGACATGACAAAATTTTTCATATACGTCTATTTTGCTGTGATTTATATACAAATGTTGTAATTGTTACTATTGTATTCGTTATATAATTATAAATATGAATTTTTTTCGTTCGTTGAATATCTCAAATATTTAAAATGGATTTGTAACATAAAAGTCGGTTTACAATAAAATATTATGTAGAGAAAATATTTAAAAATCCGATGTTTTATTTTTCAAAACTGTTTTCTATAGTAGTTTTAGATATCGAAACGGATATGAATAAAAAGGAAACAGAAGTGCATGATCAGTTTCAAATTATAATTATTAATATTCAACCAGTTAAAATAATTTGAAAGATATTGTTTTGACTAATTATTTTCAGTTTTATGACTTTTATTTTATTCCTTTCATATTAAGATATATTAGACACTTGAAAATAATTTTATAAATTTAATTTTAATTAATAATAAATACTTTTCGTCAAATTTTCGTACTTATATAGATTTAAGAAAGAGTACACCAAATTTGGTAATTGTAATTATTGATTTAAGGCCATATATGATTCGCCATTTTGATTGGTGTTCTTGCGCCATTTTATTTTGTTTTCTTGTGGCTTTGATTCTTTGAAGATCTTTTGTTTTGTGCTGTTCACCAATAGAGCACGCACAAGTAAATCGTTATTAAATTAAATTAATTATTTATTGTAAGATTAAATTTATATAAAATGCCGTCTGTAAAGCATTATTCTTCAAGTGAAGTGAATCAGTATGAATTATCTTCTAGATTATTATCGTTAACCGAAAACAATACTTCTTATACCCTTACACAAATAAATGGCCAAAGGATTTACAGAAAAGCACCTCATGCTTGGAGTGGTCCGGAACCATCGAGGAACTGCGAGGTAAGCGCTTTTACTTCACTTTGATTTATCCGCTTTATGGCGGTTTTTTACATTTGTCTTGGTTTCGTATTACAAGTCAGTCATAACTGTATACCTATTTTAAAATGTGAGTTTTCTGAAGTCTGATTCATGTTTAGTATGTCCACCTTAATAGTATTAGTTTATTAGCATTCTAGGATTTTTTTATATTAAACGGTAATATAAGTTGACCTTATAAAATATGTCAATAAATTGTGACTAATATTTTTAAACATGTAACTTTTCACCGACGCTACCTTTGAGATTCGGCTTCTAGTTCTGTGCGTCTGTTATTTAGAGATACGACCTAAGTTCGTTTTTAAATCTCAATGGCATATTTTATAATATACAACAGATCTTGGTTTAGTAAGTTGAGCTTGTTTAACCGCGTCTTTTTCGTTGCTAACGTTTGTATGATATTCATGTTATGTATTTATATGTTATCATCTTATATCAACACTGCCAGCTGAAATGAAATTCTCTTGCCTATAGATTTTTTTAATAGATCGTTGCGAGATATAGTTGGTATATGTGGAGAAACCCTTGAATTTGCTCTAGCAGATCAAAATGTATATAAACAAGGCTTATTGAAGAGGCCTTAGGCTTATGAACCTATACTTTTAATAATTCTAAACAGAAAGTTTTAGAAATATGATTCTGAACAAGCTGAAGTTGAGCTTGGATTGAAGCTTTGTTCCGACAATCGGTGTAATACAATTTCTTAGAAATATCTGAATATACGGTCACATTTCAAAAATAGGAGTTTGTAATACCTTTGCTTTGTAGGTATTCATTGGTCGTATACCACACGATTGCTTCGAAGACACCTTGGTGCCTCTGTTTCGCCAGGCGGGGGAACTGTTTGAGTTTCGTCTCATGATTAATTTTTCCGGTTGGAACAGAGGGTGAGTGTAATATTATATAAGATGACATATTATATTAATCATTTTAAATATCCATATGTAATATTGAATTTGCTTCAGATATGCATTCGCTATGTATACCACCGAGGAAGAGGCGAGCAACTCTATACGAATGTTCAACAATTATATGATCCGACCCTCTTGGCAACTTGGTAAAAGATTTAGTTCAAATACGTAAACATAAAAGCGTTTAAAATGTAATAATAGCTATCATCGCGTCCCTAGCAAACATACCGTCGGGGATAGTTCAAATCCCCGTATCTACATTGGAAGTAAATTAGTATAATTTAAACTCTAAATGATTACTAATTGTGAAAAATTATCTTAAAGGTCGTTAATATAGAAAAATATTTCAGTTTAAACTTCTGATAACCTGCTTCCAATGCAAGTTACGCGGATTTGCACTATCCCCGACGATATGCAACCGTTTAATCATTAGCTTTGAATTACTTACAGACTTAGCAATTACTAGGTTTTTAAATAAATTACTATATAAATCATAGTAAGTGTTTGATTGTATACAACAGGTGTATGCCCATCGATCAACAACTGCCGCATCTTCATATCTCGCATACCAGCTACAACGCCGACGTCAGAAATAGTTCGTTTGGTGTACGCTCTGACGGAGGAAGTGCAGGAGGTGCGCGTGCGACGCTCAGCGGCGGCCTGCGCAGCCATCGTGGAGTACCGCTCACACCGCGGGGCTGCTATGGCGAGGAAGGCGCTGGTGGCGGCTGCTGCGGCGGCCTGGGGCGCCGGTGCACGACCCGCCGTCGACTGGTCACTACCTCAGTCGCCGCAGCTGTTGAGACAGTATAGGGAGGTTAGTATATGTTAATGTCAGTGGTGGCCTAATGGTTAGAGGGACCGCCTCTCGTTGCCGAGAGCGCGGGTTCGATCCCGGCCCCAGCAAGTACCAATGTGATTTTTCCGAGTCATATGTACTTTCTAAGAGTATTTAGACATCACTGATTAATGCTGATTCCCAAAAGAGGGTTGATGTCAGGCAGGCGGCCGGTCGTAAAAAACAATTAGCCAAAACTATTCACAACACGTAAGGCGGACCCTGGCTATAGCCGGGAAATTGCCAGGTTGAAGAAGTACATATATGTTTTATATATGTATATACACTTGTATGTATTTGTTTTCATTGAAGCTTGAAAAAGATTTGTTATCGTTCAATATAATTTGTGGAGGATTTATAATTATAGATATATAAGAGAAGATCCCGCAATATCATTATATTTTTGGTATATAATATACTTTACAGTAAAGGTCATGTGTTATTATGTATCTAACACTTCATCAACACGAAATCGTGAGAGTAATGAGTATACCGATAGAATTGTTCTTTAGCCTAACACTTTCGCTGTGAGAAAAGTATGAATTTCTCAAATGGTTTATCTTGCTTTCATTTCTACGTCATGTGTGTGATAAATGTTTATATAAATGTTAAAAGGTGGGTCGTTGGAGTCCCGAGCGTGGCGTGGAGCTTACTCGGGCAGGTGATGACCCTCCGGCGGTGGGCGTAGTGTCAGCGGGCGGAGCGGGCGGCGGCTCCTACACGCTGGAGCGATGGTCGCAGGCTCGACGGCTGAGGATGATACATGAGGCACAGCGGAACGCACACGCCGCCGCTGCCACTCAGGCCACACCCTTACCAACCGCTCACGAGTAAATATACACACATACACTATGAACATTGAGTATCAATGATAGGGTGGAGTATGATTGGAGTGTGTTCGTATGTAAATCATGCTGATTTTAAAATTGAGAATGAGCCTTTCGATATTTTGAATATTTAGTTGTTTACCGTTCGGAATGGCAGTGCTCTATACAAGAAAAGACTTATGTATGTCTTCATTATTCGAAATTGAATTCAATACTTAGAGAAATTTACGCACATAAATATATTTAGTTTAAACAAGATATGATGTAATAGTTAATATTTGTGGTCAGCTGGTCCCCTCAGGGCATAGATTCCCTGGTGTCGTCTCTGTCGTCGCTGGGTGTGTCTCGAGTGTGGGCGGCGCCGCCTCCGCCCGCTCGTGACTTCAACCCCTGGACCGCGCGCCACCCGCTCGAGGAGTTCATGCCGCACCGCTCACAGTGAGGTCGCACCACAACCTGGTAACTGTATGATCAATGGTCGCATGTCTGCTGGCTTGATACTAACTAACTGGTGGTTGTAATTCTGTCTTTGTGATTTACTAACAATTAGAAGTGGTAGGTATAAAAATTTTAATGAATGGGACTAAAGTTCAATGTTTAACATTAATGCACGGAAATGTTTATACAATTATATACATATTTTTTTGGAATGAGTTGGCTGCATGTTATGGTCTAAATTTTTTTTATAATTTAAAGTATATGTCACTGGGGTTGTACAGTTACCCGGATTGTAATTATGCATTGTTTGTTTTTTTTTTCGTAAATGTTGATTAATTTATTGCATGAATTAAAATTGCTATTTTAATTTTGTATTAAAGTATTTGTGTTGCATTCCCTGAGGAAAATGTGTGTACATCAATTACAAGATGAAATTTAAATTTTAATATGTAACAATTGTCTATTACATTTCATGGTGACTTTACATTGATTACACAAAAACATTAAGTAAAATGTATGCACATGATTATTTAATAATTAATTAGATTTTGATTAAACATAAATTTGGTATACAATTGTCAATTATATTTCAAGCATTTTTCTCAGGGAATGTAACAAATATGGAATGAGTTGCTAGATGTAGTATTGCTGTGTAAGGTATTTTTTTAAAGTACATTAACAGTTAATTATATAAGATAATCAAATAGACTGATTGTTAACAATGGGTCTGAGGTTTTTTAAGATTTTTGAATAGTAATCTCTAAAATAGAGAGATAAATTTGGATAAATCTCTAGATATTTTGTTTTAAATGTAATAAATTTAAGAATCCAATTTGTTTTAAATATTATAAAATTCGAAGCTCTATAAGCCTGTCGATAATTTTAAGTAGGTTTCAATGAGGTTTTAATGTTTAATAATAGAATATGAATTAAGGGCAACAACAGCTTACAGCCGTTATACATATTATTTCACATCGATCTACACTTTTTTGATGTTTTTTTCAACGGAATATACATATAGTAGTTTACTATATCTGTGTATGAATGAATATTTAAAATCAGGTTTAAGTAAACAAATCAATTTGGAAACGTTTTCTCAGTAATAAATGGCAGTATTATGAAATGATACGGCTGAATATGTATCGAATATTAGCATTTTTAAAAGTGGTAAATATGAATTTATCTCTCGGTGTTTTATGAGGTTTTGTTAATGTCGCATGCCAGTATCGATTAATTGATTAATAAATTTAAGTATAATTGAAGTTGGTTTCATTCCACCCCGTAGTTTGAGTTGACGGTTTTCAAT
This sequence comes from Danaus chrysippus, assembly GCA_916720795.1. Lineage (NCBI taxonomy): Eukaryota > Metazoa > Arthropoda > Insecta > Lepidoptera > Nymphalidae > Danaus > Danaus chrysippus. Next base: position 11,120,915 of record CAKASE010000082.1, on the reverse strand, counting down.
GTCGCTATGAAGCGCGGGAAAATAGCGGCCGCTGTCAAACGGAGGCGTGCGTCCGCGGCGCACGGGTCGCTCTAGTGTGGAGTGTGGTGTGTGTATGGTGTAAGTACTAAGTTGTAACGAACGAGGCCTTACCATGGCGATATGCGACAAGTGGGTCGCGATCAAGATACTGGAGTTTGTGAGTATAGTGTTTTTAAATGGGATACAAGCTTGGGATATATAACATTCGCAAAAAAAAATATAAATATGTACTAACATTAATTTTAACCAATTCATTTTCAAATCACCGAAATTTTCTCCGCTTATAATTATAATTTCCCGATAACTTTTGGACGTATGTTTTGTCATATTTTACTAGTTAATCGAACTCGGGGTAAACACCTTAAAAAAATATTTTATTGCTTTATTATTATATTTATCATATAAAGAACGCTACAAATATACTTGCACATAATATTGCGCATGTTAAGTGTACATTTGCATTAGTACATGTAAACAGACACTACCTGCATAGAATTTTTTACCGTTTAAAGACATCGCAGGACTTAAATGTAAGGACTTCATTATTGTGAAAAACTCCCAATTTTGTTACGCAGAGATATAGGTGTATATTTACAAGAAATATTAAGTTAACTAATATTAAATAGTTTTCTTACTCTTAATACAGTATGATAAAGTTCCTTTATTAAAAGTATTCAGGGTCGATAAATATTAAAATTTTCTTTGTGGGCCGCGATGACATTATAGTAAACATGTTACCAAATGTGCAGTTTCGTAATGTTAGGTTTGGGCATTCGCGGTTACTTCATCTTGCGACTCGAGTACCTGTCGAACGATTTAGGAGCTATATGAATTGGTTTAACAAATTTGTTATATAACTTAAATCTCAAGAGTGGAATACATGTGGTTTTTAGTCGATGCTTTCTAATTCTTTATCCTACTTTAATTAAAGTATTTCAACTTTAATTTTAAAATTTAATGTATAAACGGGATCAAAATTATATTAATTTTTTAATTAAATTTTTAAGTGCAATTTGTTTTTATATCTTATGCTCAGAATTCTAGTTTTTTTAATGTGCAAAATCTTTAAATAATCTTATTGGAAATTGACTTTGCAGATAAAAACAGTACTGTAAAAATGCTAACATGTTTAAATGTGTATATTTAAAGAATTTCTAATACTTTTATGAATTACAAATAATTTTTATAATATGTATTTAATTATAAACATCAGTTTAAAAATTTAATTACACAGTTAATTATTAATGACTATTTCATTTCGTAATACATAGCTTTACTGACATTCCGAAATGACCACAGTGTTTGTTGTTGAAACATCTTCCGTACTGATTACACTTATATTTACTCAATGATCTGACTAAGTCAAAAAATGTAGTTATGTACTTAGAATCTTACTATTAAAATTCTTTGTTATAATAATAGGTAGGTATGTCACAAAATAAAACTTAACCATTATATGACTTCGTTATATTACTAACAAATTTTAATAACAATTAACAACTGAGGACACCAATTACGTATTTCCACGTTTAGTAATATTGTTCGCGCTTGTTTTATGTTCGTGTATAAATAATAGCTTTAATAATATAATAAAACCTTGCCCGAGTGAGTAACGTGTAATTATGTCGCCTGTTACGTCGACAACATTTTAATGTAGAATTATATATATATAATGATATTTAATGTTTTCCTCAATATGTGAACATGCTGTAATCTATCAGTTTCTTCAATGCCGGTCCCACGGTTGACAATAAGAGGTCGCCGCTTCGAAGGTTCTGTAGGGCTAGCACCAAGTACCAACCTGCTATTGTGATCCTGCATTGTTATAAGGACAACGGGCTTCTGCTTAGGATGCAGACACATTATAATATAATTAAGCGTTGTTAGCCAACAACTGTACATATATGCGTAGGGAGTAGGTACTAAAAAATGTACACATTCCTAATGTGTTAAGGAGTAGGTACCCAGCTGTTTATTGTATACATACCTAATGATATAGTTGTTATATTCTGTAATTGTTTTATTTATATCATCTAGCAAATTTAATTTATAATGGATAAATTGGTTTTTAATCTGGCGAACTAACGAAATAAATCTGTCACGACCTTCTGATTATCTTCAATACCTACTAATTGTAGTGTTTAGATATTTTATTTAAAAGACAATCTGAGGAATAATGGATAGCTTTATTGGACTAACCAAGGTGATTGCGGATTTTATTCGCATGTGCCTTATATCGCATCGCATGTGTTTTATATTTTTACAGACCAGAAATTATTAACCACTTATTAATTAAATTTGTAAATTTTTGGGGAAAATTGGGGATTTGTAAACTTTTTGTCGTAAAGGAAAGAAATAAGTTCAGTTTAAATTCTATAATAAAGGAGATATTTGTTCAAGCTTTGACATTGTATTAGTTCGTTGTTATCCTTTGTAGGTACATATGCTCGAAAAGTTTAAAGTCCTTTAACAAAATTTTGAGGATCCTTTTCATTTTATCAACTATGTAAATCTTATTTTATTATTTGTTTGTCATCGTATAGTTGTTGTGCGTGGCGTGCCTGGTGGCTAAGCGCGTGTCTACTGATGACGAGGCGCGTCTCGCTCTGCTTCTACAGAAGTTGTCCCGGGAATGGTCTCTACTGACGTCTGTCACCTGGGATTCCAATGGAGGGGCATTTGCTGACGCGGTTTATGGAGGTTGCGAACTATTTATATATATTTTGGCAGGAATAAAGATTCTTAGGAAAAAAATTTACTACATATTTTGATACGAATACATAATGTGCTTTTGCTTATACACTGTTAGTTAGTTGTTTCTATAAGAGTATGTATTACGTTGTATTTGTTGTTGGAATGTAGTTGTAGATCTTGACTTGACTCATATCGAAATAATTACGTAGAGGGGCCGTTAAAGTATTACGTAAGCAGATTTATTACAATTATTTACCCCCCCATCACCCTTGTCAGCAAAAGTAATCAAAGCTCTTACGCTCCTCCCTCCCCTCATGCTAACGTAAACATTTTCAATTACTGTATTGTTTTTTTCATACCTAAATTCATACCTAAATCCAGAAAAATATTATAATTATATTTTTTATGGATCTTCTCGATGTGATGATTAAAAAGTAAATAACTACCGATGACGTAATCATCACCTAGACTCCCCTACCCCCCATGTCATCCAAAGTAAGCAAAGCAAAGACCCCCCGCCCCTCCATAGTGCTTACGTAATACTTGAATCGCCCCAGATAAGTAAAAAATATTTGTACTAAAGTAAAGTAATGAAAAATAACACTTTAATAGCAAAATCTAAAAGTATAGTTCTGCCTCTGTTATAATATTTTGTTCCGTCGATTTGTTTGAGTGCTAAGTCAAGGTCTCCTGGTGATTTATCTATTTGTATACATCGCTCCACTAAGCCTCATTAATAAGTCAAGCTCATAATGTCTGTACAGGTTACGTTGTAATAACCTTCGCCTTAATCATCGGCCGAGTGTTCCAAGAGATACCGAGGGGGCGGAGGATATTGGAAGGCATTTTTCTGGGCTTCGGATTGATATTCTTCCTTATTTTGGGTAAGACGGGTTCACTATGAAATTTTTACCTTTGAGAGACGGAATAAAACCTTAATGTCTGTTTACAGGTGGTCTAGAGTTGGCGTCTTTAGATTCAGTACCAAATAATTTAATAGTGAACGCCTCTGTACTGGGGTCGCTGTCTCTGGCGGTAGCGGTTCTATTCCTCATAGATCTCATGGGCCCCAGGGTGTACACCGCCACGCGACCCTCACAGACGGACAAAACATCACAAGAGATAGAGAAGAAGATAGCTGTTGTGACGGAAACTAAAACCAACGGCCACGTACCGAATGGAAAGCAGAATGGACACGTACCAGCTGACAGACCCAAGGACTTGGATCTAGACGATGAAAACAATACAAATAAACATGACGCCAAAGACGAGACCGACTTGTTCGACGAACCTAAACGATATACGAAGCTAGACGACCTCCCCATAGAAAAGGTCCTGGAGAGGTCAAAGTTCGGGTCACTACGAAACGGAATAGAGTCGGGGAACTACGTCAGATTATCAGACCCCCTCGCGCCGCTCACGATACCAGATAGACTGCACTACGAACAGGAGTTGGCGAAATTCAACGAGAAGTATCTAAGAGAGTACATGGACTACGGCCCGGGCAGGCTCGCTGTTAAAGAAAACTACCTGCCTGAACTACAGACACCGGTGTTCTCTAAGATAAACAAGACGGGAAAGACGAAGAGCTCATACGACGAGCAGCCGCCCAGCTACGAGCAGAAGAGACCGTCCAAGTCTCCCACACGAGCCAGGATAGTGCCATCACCCACCATACAACAACTAGAGGATTACTTGAAGAGTTCCAACAGACTCAAACGAGCTGACACTCCCGCTATGTTCCCTATGGAGCCTATAGAAGAGAGGGACCGAGAGCCCCAAGACATAGAAGGCCGGGCCTCTGGCACCCCCACGGACCCGGGGTACGTGCAGTATACTGCCGGTAGATGGCCCGACAAGACCCGGGAAATACGGACCCCAAGACACAGCCCTACTGAGTGACAAGTGATCAGTCCGTGTACATACATTGACGAGTGACCTCAACTTGAATTAGTTGTCCAGTTGTGCTCGTGGTCTAATATTTAACTGCCATAGTCGTGGTGTCATAGCACATAAGTCTCGTTTCTGAGTAATGTCCGCGAGTCATCAATCAGACTTGTGTTCGTATATTACTTTACTCCTATAATTATGAACATCATATTTTACCTATATTATCCCTAACACGAGTTCTCACCGTTAACTCGACACTGTCAGTTTTCTGTTTCTATTTTTTCTATATCTACTCTCTACCTTCATGTCATCTCTTCTCTCTACCATATGTATGCAGACGATGTCCAAATTTACCGACACTCAACCCTTGATAGATTATCTGACGCTGTCGCTGCCATCAACAATGATTTGTCGGCTATTCATAAATGGAGTCAACAGTATGGGCTTAACATCAATCCCGCAAAGTCACAGGTCATTGTTGTTGGCAGTTCAGCCATGATGGCAAGGGTTGATTGGGCGGAGATGCCACGGGTTGTGTACAATGGTACTAACTTGTCCTACTGCTCCAATGTTAGAGACCTTGGTATACAGCTTGATAGTACTCTCTCCTGGTCGGAGCATTTAAAGAATATTGGAAAAAAAACATACGCCTCGTTAAGTTCGTTGCGACGACTACAAAACTTACTGCCAATTCCTACCAAAACTATGCTTGCAAACTCTCTCCTTCTTTCAATACTCGATTACGCGGACGCAAGCTATCTTAATCTTACCGAGGACCAACTTAATTATCTTGAGCGATTACAAAATCTAGCTATTCGGTTTATTTTCGGTCTCCGAAAGTATGACCACGTTTCAGAGTTTCGTTCAAAGCTCAAGTGGCTCCCTATACGCCGTCGCCGGAACCTGCATACTCTTTCTCTTCTGTACTGTGTGTTATTTAATCCAAATGCTCCTCAATATTTGAAGGAGAAGTTCGAATTTGTAGGAGATCAGTCCAGAATGCGACCAGCACGTAGGCTCATTCTGAAAATGCCTGCTCACAACAGTAAATATTACAGAAAATCGTTCACTGTTCAGGCAATAACTCTCTGGAATGACCTACCATTGAGCATTCGACAGTCTAAAACCCTATATGCTTTTAAAAAATCCTTGAAGAACCTATATCTCTCATCAGAGTAATGATGACGACATAATTATGATAAATGTATGTATTATGTATATATATATGTATTTATATGTTTGTATGTATGTATGTATTTATATGTATTTGTATGTATGAATGTAGGTATGTATGTATGTATGTATTTATTGATATATGTACGTATGTATATTATTGAATATTTATTAGTGTTATTTATTTTTGTATGTGTTTAGGTTATATATTTATTTTAAGAATATCTAATGTACCACCCTATACTGTCTCCAAGCACAATCCTCTGACCCCAGGTTGCCTGGAAGAAATGGCTAATAAGCCATAAGGTCGCCTTTTGTTACACTGTTAGTTTTAAGTTTGTATTTTTTTTTTTGTAATTGTCTGTATTGAGAGTATGGTGTGCAAAAAGTATTAAATAAATAAATAATAAATAAATCTACCTATGGTACTCACCATCATCACGTGAGGTAAATTATGAATGAAAAATTGTCAAATGTCTTCGTTTAGTTTGTGGACGCGAATTAAAGTAGTTATAAAATGTTACCAAGTAGTTTTGTAATTTTGTATATTTTATTATTTTAACAATGACGAATACTTTTGTATGTTAGTTCCCATAATAAAATTGTATATAGCTATTAATAAATTTTATATTTAATAAATTACATACGTATTTTAATTAGTCGTTTGAATTTTTTTGTGTCCGATATAAATCATCGAAGGTTTTTGTCAAAACAAAAGAATTAAAAGTCATGGTTTTTAAAGTTTGTTTGACGGAAGTTCGTTGCTCTCGACCACGATTAAGTTAATTTGAAAATAATGAGTTGTGTGACAAGATGTTTACACTGACTGCTAATGATGAATATGTCACTTCCACTTAAATGAACTACGTAAGGACATTGAAAAATAAACTTATGGGTTGTTCTATGTAGAATATTCTGTTGCTCCTTTATCTGGTACGCTATAGATAAGAGCCAGGCTTACGACCTGAGTACACGTAATCTTAGTAGTTATGCAGTAGCTGCTATACGCACTTCCCACACATGAATGAATTGAGCAATTTTCTCGCTAACAAAAATGTCTTTGAGCATCGCTAATAAATGACCGCTTCATTCAAAAGCGCCTTAATACGTGAAGGACAATCGCTGAGATCGATTCCAAAGAGTTTTTATATGTCTTATTGTTTAAATAAAAAATAGATATTTTAATACTCTACTTCAGATATTATTTACCTTACCTTTTCTAAACAGGCCTACATTTTATTTGAAGGTCCTTTCAAATATACATGAAGTGTTTGTAAGTTCGTTAGATATTAAATAGATTTACGACGACGCACTACGACGATTAAGCTACTATAATCACAGGATTAGGTATATTTTTCTTGAGAATTTTTTGTGTTTAATTTTAAATGTTTTTTCTCATGAAGTAATTAAATAAGTTTTATTAACTAGGAAGACCGAGATAATTTTGATAATATTCTACCTAAAATCTTTCTGAAGCTCAACTTCTTTTCTCACGAGTTTTTAAACCTTGTTGTAGCGATTGTCTTATTCCTTTATATCTTGAATCGAGATATTTGAGGTGACTCATCTGGGAAATTCGTTGGTGGAATTGTTTTTTTTCTTTTGTTTTGACAAACAACTAATATTCCTAATTAATAAATTACATGACTATTCTTAAATATCTTGACTTATCGGCGCGTAGCGAAAATTATGTTCATACAAATACTTAATGTTGATTTTTCTCGTTAGTCATCCAAAGTATTGTTACAATTTAGTTAAAACTTAAAATTAAGCTTTTTCTATAAGTTGATTCCTATTTTATATTAAATGTCAAATAATGACGTTTGCCGCCATTTTCATATGATTGATCATTGACGCGTTGTAAGACAAATCTTATTCTGATCGCAAAACATAAAGACCAGTGCCGATAGCTTTTCAAACATAATTAAATTATAGTAGAATGAAACTCATTAAAAAAGGAGGGGAATATTATAAAAATTAAAGGAAAAATAATTTACATGCGATCTGAGGTCGGGAAGGGTGTGGGGATGAGTATTTAAGGGTAAAAAATGGGTTTTCCCGATTCCCGGCAAAACTAAAAATCCTATAGGTAAATGTTATATGGCAAAGTTGTAGGTAATAAAAAAATCTAAAACTTTTGTACTAACATTTTTTTCGCATAACCTCAAAAACCAAGTTTTTGGTTTTTTATTTTTTCTCTTACAAAAAACAATATTTTGTCACAAAATTTGGTGAAAACTTTCCTTTTGATGTCCCAAATACACTGTAATATATTTGATTAGAAATATTTATTTTTTTCAGCTTATTTTGAATAAATATCATAAAATCAGTCTCATTTTCAATCGAAAAATCACTCGTCAAATACCAGCTATTTTCAAAAATTTGGCATGATTTCAATTTGTTGAAATCTCTATTTTCCGATGGTGAAGAAAAAATATAAGTTTCTTACTTACTGTACCATTTTTGGATAAAATAAAATCATGACTCTTTTAATGAAAGAACACTCGACATCGTTTTGAAAATGTTAATTTTAGATTTTTTTATTACCTACAACTTTGCCATATAACATTTTTCTGTAGGATTTTTAGTTTTGTCGGAAATCTAGAAAACCCATTTTTTACCCTTAAATACCCATCCCCGTACCCTTCCCGACCTCAGATCGCATGTAAATTATTTTTCCTTTAATTTTTATAATATTCCCCTCCTTTTTTAATGAGTTCCATTCTACTATAATTTATTTTCACTTTTTATTAATTTTAAAGGCTCTTCACTGGCCTAATAAGTATTTGTATTATTTTATAATAACGTATTACCAATGTTCATATTAAACAAGTTTGTGATTTACAAATATGATTCCAAGCGGTGTTGTACGGGGTCATGTTACTAACAGCCTTGCCTGCTTCAGACAAAGGATAGTATTAACGTGTGAATCCTATTCTTACTTAATAGTTGAGACCTTCGCATTTGTTTCTTTCCTTTGTAGGGTTGCTGTTAATACAAAGAGCCGTGTAATTTGACAGCTACTAATATTACTCTGTTGTTTTATTTGAATGTTCATGAAACAGTTGCTTAAAATGATTTATCTATAGAAGTTTTCTTAAAAATATATCTTAGTAACGAAGGTAATTTAGAAACAACACACAGAAGTATTAAAAAGTCGGTTTTTTATTGAAAATATATCTTTATTCGTATCTACAATATATTCATACAATGTTTTATTAAATATATTAATTACATGAAAGTATAACTCATGTATAGACTCTGACCGTGCGGTCTTTGGATTTTATTATTTATTTTGGATAACAACTAGATATTATAATGAAAAGTTACATTAAAATGACGCAGTGAAGAGTGAATGAAGAGAAATGGAATGCATGCGAAGAAACTAGCCTATACATGAAGACTTAAACTACATACAATATGTAACTGGTGTTTAATATTAAGGAGCTGATAATTACTAGACATATAGCACCGTTCATGTACAGAGGACCAGACAATTTAGTTAAGAAACAATATAAACAAAATAACAATATCCATTATAATTAATAAAATTGATATTATTAGAAAAATGGCGGGACTAAAACACCACGCTCAGTGTTGCCGTTATATATTACATGTTCCAACTGTGGCAACACTGATCAAATTAATATTTAATTTGGAATGTACCTTGTTAATAATTATTAATAATTTCATTCATATAATGTATTATATTATAATATTATTATGATTAACATAAATATAAAAATATAAATTTTGTATCCTTTGAAGCTTGTGTTTTATTTATAACAATATAAATAAAAGATATTCGAGTTTAATTCAATATACATTCCTCTTGTTCTTTTTGGGACTAAAATGAAAATAGAAAATATATTTATTTACCATTTCCTGACATCCTATTCCCATTTTAGTCGATTATTTTTTATTCTACGGTAATATAAATGAATATATAATATGTTAAGTACATTTCACAACGAAGCACGAAGTTTAATATTAAATATCGTGTTATTGTTCAGAGATTTCAATTCCATGATCCTTGACGCTTGTCACGTTCATTGGCTGATGAAGGCTGGAAGTAATGGGACCATTATTAAAATGATTATTAATGCAGTAAAACTTTATATACATATGATTAAGTAAAAAAAATCATAATTAATCATTGTTTTTATATTTTTAGTACTAATATTTTATATAACTGCGTTTATTTCTTATATCTTTGTCTTGTTTTGCCTATCAACGGTTGTTTCTTCATTATGCTTGATAAAATTTTGCTATTAAGCTTGAACATTTAAGATACACTGAATCATAAAGGTATTGTATAAGAATCTCAATTGTATTTAATCTTAATTGTAGTAAAAATTCTTATTCCAATTAATAATTCTATAAGTGCGTGTATAGTTCTTTACCCGGTGAGTTCCTTGCGTCTCCGTCCCTGTTGTCTCTCTGCAGCGCTATGTATTGTCTGATGAGTCTCGCTATCTCGTGAGCTTGTTCAGCCTGGAGACGAGTCACCCGCTGTTGCAGTAGGGAGCCGCACTTCACGTCCAGGAATAAAGTGCCGTCCTCTGAACGGACCTTTAGGAAGAAATAAGATTTAAATATATAATAAAGGGCAGACCCTGGCCGGGAAATTGTCAGGAAGGAGAAAAAGATCAATAATCGTACTAATATTATAATCGCGAAAGTTTGTGAGTGTGTGTGTATGTTTGTTACTTCTTCACGCTCGAACGGCTGAAGCGATTTTGATAAAATTTTGTATACAGGAAGCTGACGTCCAGGAATAACACATAGGCTACTTTACATCCCGGAAATCCGCGGATAACACCGCGGGGCGTAGCTAGTATCATATAAATCCGCTCTACTTATAAGGGGCCATAAAATACGTCACACTAATTTCATGAGTTTTTGAGCCCTCCCCCGTCCTTGTCACAGGTGGTCACATTTCTGAGACCCCCCCCTCCCTAGTGTGACGTCACATGTTTTGCAATTTAACATCGAAAAATTATTAAATTAAAACAGCAGTTCCGAAATTAGTTTTATTTCCATTTAAATTAAGTACTTTCCTATGAAATCAATACAGTATCAAATATTTGAAACAATAACAAAAAAATAAACTAATGAATATACATATATGATGACGCGCTCAGTTTTAAAGATTTTAATTAAAATTTCAAATTACGCGATTAGTACCTCTAGATTTTGAAATGTGATGTCACGAAACTTAGAACTCCTCCCACCCCTTGTCACACCATGTCACACTTTGTCGACCCCCTCCCCCCCCTTTACGTGTGACGTACTTTATGGATGGCCCCTAATCAACATTCATAATGACTAAGGATTCTCTGAAGCTTAAATTCTAACTGTCAAAGACTTCAATCAAACCTCAGTTTGTTCATAAGTGAGGACGATTATCCGAACTCTTTAGAGCAAAATGTACTTTATCTTTATGACATAATGATGTATTATGTATACTGTATGTAAGTTGAGCTTGTCCTTTCCCTACCCTTTCCTACCTTTTCCTCCCCCTTTTCTCCAATCAAGGGCGGCAACTATCTCCATCAGGTAAGCCGTCTGCTCAGTTACCTCGTTTTCCCATAAAAAATATTGTTTCTTATATATTAGTTATTTACCTTCCTAGTGGAAATAAGGTCCGCGTATGGCCAGTGTGCGTCCGTGTCGTGTGATGCAGGGTGCAGTAAGTGCAGGCCTCGTCTGTTGAGCGCCAGTACATGTTCGCGCCACTCGCCGCCCTGCACGCGCCTCACCGCGAAGAACGAAGACCCGAATAGGGACCAGCGGGATAACACCTGGTATAGAGATGGGGAATTAAATTATATTACATGGTTAACTGTATTAAAGATTTTTGGAGTAAACTTTCTTAACGCATATTTGACTTAGGAGTAAGCTAGTGAATGCGTGATGATAGTGACTAGGGTTACGAAAACTGTGATCGGAGAGAGGGAGATATAAGTTAGTGAAGATAGATAGAGATAGTATAGAGTAGAGGAATTATACTCTATTACATAGTGTTAGTAACTATTATTTATTATGATTCAAATTGTGGTCTACTTCATAACTCTAAGCTTAGCGTTATTTATATTATAATATTTATTGGGAATTCTTATGATAGTCAACTAGCGCCATCTGTATATAATAGTGCGAATCAAAGTTAATACTATTGATGTATACTAATTTAAATGTCCAAATACTTAACCATTGGTTTTATAATTTATAATTAGAGCCTTAGCATGTCTTACATAATGTTTAGTGTTTATTATTTAATGGAAACTCTTATAAGGGGAACTAGCGTTCTCTGTATGATATTATTACCTACCTTTACTTAAACGTTATCTTTGAATATTTTAAATAGAATGCAAGTGACTGGGGCTTCGGTTACGAGTTTATTTTTTGATTTTTATTTTATTTTAATAGGTTTACCAACAATTATTTACACCAATACAATGTAAAATAGTTATCTACATATAATCTAGGGCACAGTGTAACAACTACTTAAAGGTAAACTCCGCATGCACACAAATTTAAATAAGTCTACTTTAAAACACTATAGAACAATTTGGGGAGCAATAAACAACTCAGTGGAAGTACTGCCTCATTTACTTCTAATATTAGTTAACGGGGAATTGTGTATTAATGATATAAAGATTTTTTTTTGTTTCACATTAGTCATTTAATTGAGATTTTGAAAAAATATCGGTTTAAAATCGACTTACTTGTAATACTTTGGATTTAGCTGAGGCAGGTGACAGTGTCCTCACACTGGGCCACTCGTTACCGACCCACGACGCCCACTTATTGGGTCGCGGCTCTTTAAGCGCGAGGAGAGGTTTCGGTAGAAGGAACTTCAGGTCCCTGGGGTGTGGTGCGTCTGGCAGGCCTGCCGCACGGTGTAGCAGGGCTGCCACCACGGCTGCGTCACGGAGCACCCCCGCCGCCGGAGCACCCCCACCTGGTAAAACTAGTAGCAGTCCTTCTAGATAGTCCGGAGCCACCTGCAAGGGAATAATAAGATTTAGAAAATACTGAAGCTGATTTAGGTCTTAAAAATTCATTATAATATCATATTAATTTTGTTTAAAAATATAATATCTCTATATTAAATTAGTATGTAAACTTTTTAATCATGCACTGTTTATAGTTAGTAATTAATGTTATGTACACTTATCATTGACGTACATATGTATCTGATGTTTTAATATAGTCACTTTAACTGTAAATATTCAATATGTATGTTGTAAATAAATAAATAAATATTAGCAGAATTTAAAAAGTAGCTGTGTGTGTGTGTATGTACCTGATTGAAGAGCACTTCAGTATATAGCGGCGGCGCGTCTGTCCTCAGCGGGTGGTGCCACACGGAGCGACAGAAGATGAGGTAGAAGGGATGTCTTGCTCGTTGTAGCTCTGTGGTCACGTCTAGTACATACTCGTCTCCCGCTAGAGGCATGGTGAGTGCATCACCCGCCACGATACAGTACAGGGAGAACTCCGCGCGCTCCGCCGGACTTGACACGCCGATCTGTACACATAACACATAGTTAAATACGCAAGATAGGGTACAAATGAAACGATCGCTAGCTAACAACGCACAAACTATATCTATACTTAGGTATAGGTACCTATGTAACAATAGTTAAATAATATTCAGACAGTTTTGGATACTGTTACATGAGATGTGACTGACTTATATAATGTCTTGTTGATGAATAAATTTACTAACACTTTATGTATCACATAACAGAATGTGACATGACAAATTAATATATATGTACTTATTATGGATAACGATTGTTATTTAAATTTGACTTATACATGTTTCATAAAAAAAATTGTCCTAATTTTGTGCAGTCTATGTTACTAGTACTATAAGTTACAAGTCCTATCTTCTCTTTATCGTTAAAGACGACTGTATCCCCTCCTTTGCGTTACCACAGACCACACAAATATATCAACGGAGTTCATATTGTGTCATGATACTCACTAGTTCACATAGATCGTCCACTATATCCTGGACCACAGTAGCGCACCGCGTGTTGACGACCCTCTCCGCGCCGCCCGGCAGACGGTACAGCTGCCGGCGAGCGGAGCGGCCCGCTGATACAGCCGTCACCTGGAAACAAACATTACACGCTGAATATACAAGGAAATAGCGACAGTCGCATTTGGGTCATTGTTATTGGGTCAATATAAATGATCGTTGTATATTTTTTAACTTCTGAATGTTAAGATTTGCCTTTTGTCCCAGCATCTTTTCCGTTCTTATGAACGTCTATCGTGACGAGTCAAATGATTTGCTGTTCACAAATGTATGAAGGACTAACTTGTTTCTGTATATACAATGAATAGTTATAACTTAATTATTGTTATGTGTGTGATGAATTTTATCTGACAACTAAATAACCTTCTTTAGAAACAGTACAAATATTAATTACTAGGGTTTCCAATCAAATGATTATTATAGTTATATACTAGAAGACCTTGCGAACTTCATATCGCCCAATAATCAAGAAATATCTGTTACGTTTTTTTATTTATATTTTTGGAGTTTACCTATTAAAGCCATAAATCTCCGTGTTTTGAAGTGCGACAGAATGATTGACATATTAGTGAGTTGTCAAATCTAATGTCAAAAAAAAAGTTTGTATCACCAACTTCTAATAAATTAAAAATTAATTAAAAAAACATTGTCCAGCGGACAAAATTGTGAATCTAAGCCATTTCCAGATCCCCTTGAACACACACAAACAATTTCATCATAATCGGTCCTGTCGTTTGAGAGAAGTTCAGTGACATACACGCCCACAGAAGAATTATACAGGGTGACTGGTGAATTACTATCGATATTTGAGGACGTGATATTTGACGATCATATATGACAAAATAAAAATTAATATAACATAAATATTAATAAACTTCTAAGTAAAGTTAACCAAAAGTTATGTAATTAATTACGCATCGTATGAACACCCTACAGATTAGGTATACTACACACACACACACTCGCGCGCGGCGGCGTGTTGTTGTATCAGCACGCCGCCGCAAGCGTCCACACTTGGAACACTTGGAACGTGTACACACTTTAAGTATTTATTTATACGGAAATTTGGTCAAAAATTAAGTACCTATTTTTTTTACATAATTCGAATGAGAATCATGTACCAAGTATACTCCTTAAATATTGATAGTAATTCACCAGTCACCCTGTATATATAAAGATATACAGTATGTGAGTGTAGGTAAGTACCTCCTCAACGCTGGGTACATTCTTCCTGCCCCCACACCTCATGGTCTTTCTGAAGTTAGTGAGACACACGGCCGCGGTGCCCTGGCAGGGTCGACGCCGGTCAGCAGCCGCCGCTGACAGGTACTCCACCAAGAACGGCCTACAATACATAGATAAACAGACATTAATAGAAGAAACAACATCATACCTTATCTTGAAGCGATTTAAAATTATAATGAACATAGGCAGTTAGAGTTGATGTCAGGCAGGCGGCTCGTAAAAACAAACAGCCAAAACTATTCACAACATGTAAGGCAGACATGGCTAAAGCTGGGAAACTGACAGGTTGAAGAATGAATATAGGCAGTATAATCTGTCAGTATAGTTCATGTGAAAAACTGAGTCTTTTTTTAGTCCAAGTATAAGATATGAACCTTTGTAGATGCATTATTATGGACATTTATACTATGAAGCTGATTTAACTACTACATCCATAAAATCAGTAAAAAATATAGTATTAAAATAGAAATTATTATTATTTAAACTCTTTTTTGTTTTTTGTTTGCTTATTTCACTTTGATTTTGTTTCATTATGTTTTATATGCCATATATTTCGTATAATATATTTATTTATATCATAAATAATAAAATTTTGTTCTGCTAAATAATTCGTGCATGCTGTGTTCTCCTGTAAATAATTGTGACACTTAGTCTTAAGATATATTCTTTGAAAATTGTATTTATTTAATAAATAAAGCTGATGTCTATAGTTCGAGTGTTATAAGACTATCAATGATGAGATCAGTGTGTGATCGTTACCTGAGCGTCTCGGAGCATGTGAAGTATGAGGACAGTATGGACATGAGCCTCCAGGCTCGCTGGCACGAGTCGGGCGCGTGCGAGCGGTTGGAGGTGGTCTGCTTCATCAGCTGGCAGTACACCTCGTCACGGAGCTCCGACACTGAGTGACAGTGCTGACAACACACACACACACACACATGAACATTGAGGGTAGAACACATCGATATTGAAAAGACAATCAAGAGAATAGGATACAATAAATGCTCTACTGAACTTAGTATTCACCATGACAACAAACTAGACACATTTATTTAAACGGAACCGCTCTATACAAGGTGACTGGTGAATTACTATCGATACTTGAGGACGTGATATTTGACGATCATATATGACAAAATAAAAATTAATATAACATAAATATTAATAAACTTCTAAGTAAAGTTAACCAAAAGTTATGTAATTAATTACGCATCGTGTGAACACCCTACAGATTAGGTATACACACACACACACACACGCGTGCGGCGGCGTGGTGTTGTATCAGCACGCCGCCGCACGCGTCCACACTTGGAACACTTGGAACGTGTCCACACTTTATTTATTTATACGGAAATTTGGTCAAAAATTAACTACCTATTTTTTTTACATAATTCGAATGAGAATCATGTACCGAGTATTCTCCTTAAATATTGATAGTAATTCACCAGTCACCCTGTATACAAAAAAATAATCAATTCAATCAATGAGTCAATCTATTAGTGAGCATTGTAGTACTCACCATGAGAACAGTATAGACACATTTAACTTCCGTCAGATCCTGATGCATGGCTCGTTCAGGGGGCTGCAGGTCGCCGCAGTAGGCTCGGATGCACGTGAAGCATTCCAGGGCCGGCGGGGCGAGCGCCGCCGGGAGGCGGAGTAGTGGAGCCCGCAGCGGCGTCGCCTGCCACTTGACCACATCCGTCTGGGCCTTCCACGTCCATTCATTCCGTTTCGCCTTACTCTTGAGTGACGAATCCGCTTTTAAGATTTCCAATCTGTTGACACGACTTTGCTATTTAAATTATAATATAACTATAGCAGATAATATTAATTTTTATATTAATTAATTGTTTTACATTTTATTCAAATTGCATTTCACATTCGATTTGAAAGTGATTTTATTTAAATATACTTATAAAATATGCAAGTTTCTTTTAAACTGTTTAAGAAGTTTTTTATACAATAAGTCTACTTCTAATAAGCAGCTTAACGCACGTCTCTGTTAAGTAACTAGCTTTCGAATGTATTTTTTTATCAACGTGAACAGCGATTACTGAGTAAAAACATTATAATCGATTTAGTGTGTGGCTGAAGAACGGATTCCTTTGACAGCAAACGTCAAAACAATTTAAAAATATATATATTTGAATATGGAACGTAAAAACAAAATTTATAAATTTGAATGTAACATATTCGATTCAAAAGTCATTCAACTATTCTTATTTAAATGCGGAAAAGTCAAAGTTGTTATCGTTATATAAATTAAAATTGACACGAATATTTTTTACTAATATTCATACTGTCCTCGTTTCATAAAACGTTTATATATTAAATATTCATAAACAAAATAATCTTCGTGAACGTGTATTGACTTACGAAATCCAATCAGTTATGGCTTTCTAATATTATTTCAATTTAAGAAATTTTTTTGAGTGTATTTTCGTATATTAGTTTCTAATGGCGTTGTTGTAATTGTAACGTTGATAAGTTTAATATATTTTTGGATTAAAGACGAAAATTTATTGCTATTTTTCTATTTATTGATATTATTCGAAAATATATATGACGACCAAAAATATATCTTCTTTTAACATACTTAATGAAAAAATTATAGAGCTCTACACATGTATGTAATTTTGTAGTGTTTATCAATTTTAAACGTGAGTATTTCAAAAAAGTTTATATTCTTAACTTTTAATGGTCATTATGTCATATTTTGATAGCTTAGACGTCGGCCTTCACAATTTTATTACCTCTACTATGTAATTGGCGCCAATTCCTACATACTAGGTGTAGAAATTACTATTTTGTTTCAAATATAACAATAATATTGTTGTAAAAGTAAGATTTCTTTGTACTTCTAGTTATATGTTACAAAAATACTTATATAAACGAATTATATCAGTACAAACTTGGTTTAGAATTTAATATATGTTTTTAATAAATTGTTTTCATTCCTACACGCAAATATACACGATATTAATGAAAAAAATATATATATATTGGCTGTGTATCCATAAATGACAACTTAAAAAAGAAGAAAAATCAAAATTAAGAAATAAAACAAGCTTACGTTTAAAATATTTAAAATCACCAATGATATGTACATATTATATTTTGCTATACCGTCGCGTGTTTGGTAATCAATTATTGTAATATACATATACGGAACAATTAAACATTTCTAGGAATTTAAGTGAAAATTTTCATTCAATAAAAACAACGAGTAATTCTTCGTCTGTCATCACGACTTTTATTTGTCACGTACAAATAAAGCGTTTTGATATTTTAAATGTGATTACGTCTTAAAAGTTAAGTATAAGTAATTATTTTTATTGAAATTTTCAAAAAAAATAAATCATTAAATTGTTCCACAAGTGTTTATTTTACTCTCACAAATCAAACGAAGATTGTGATTGTATGAGTAAAAAAGTTTACTATGGCGCACGTTAAAAAAGTTTTTAGTATTTTAATTCTGAAATAAATCGTTTCAACATAATACATAAAAAGTAATAATGAAAGATGAATAATACATATTTATAAACACTCCTCGGTTAATTATTAAAAAAATAAGGATCTAGGCAAAATTTTTTTAAAGTTTAACAATGTACAAACGATATGTACGTTTGCTGCATTTTGTTTTTCCTAAGAGAATTTTTATTAGAATTTAAACTCGTCGGAGCGAGATATCAAAAAGTCAAAATTATTTTAATATCTAGTGTCGCGTTAACGTTTTTTAATCCACACTTTCAAACTGGCCAACGACCGAATAAAAGCGACATTAAACGAAAGTGTCTCAAAACTAGCGTGTATTTAAATTAGGAGACCATTCTTGGTCCAAGCTCATACATTACGTAAACAGATATATTTCATATCATAAATAATAATTTTGGATATATAACATATAATTCAATACATAAATCTAATAATAATGACTTCGTTTTTTATAATTATTATCCGTATAACAATCACATTCAAATCCTTTTTGTGTCACTGAAAAACACTTCACAACACTCCATATACATATATTTCATTTAACACAATTCTTACAGTAAATTCCCTTTAACTTCCTCGCAGTGACACAAGTCGTGTCGGTCAATCTTGTCGGCGTCCGACAGACTGTCGTCGGACATGTCGGCGAACTCCGCACTCGCCGACATTTTGTTATGACAGTCGATACGTTACTGAACGCTACGCCAGTACGCGAAAGTCGAATAGGAAGGAATTATATATAAATAAAAACATACGCACGCCGCGGCCGTTCTGCTTGTTTACATACGATTTTATAACAGTTACGTTAAAAACATGAATTATTTAAATATTATATAAGTTACACAAAATCATAATGTTTACAAAATTTATTACAAACGTAATATTATGTGGAACGGTGCGTGAAATGTTTAAAAGAGTGCATGAAATATTGTTAGTTAATCTGTCAAAATAATGATTATAAGGACTTTTAAATTATTACTGTCTCATATTTAACATATATACAATATGTAAGGCAGACCCTGGCTAAAGCTGGGAAATTGCCAGGTAGAAGAAGATTGAAACTATTGAGTGTAGCTTACAAGAAAATCAAAAAATCCACATAATGAGATGAGATACTTTCGCGAGAATTAATTTCAACGAAACTGATTATTTTGGACTATACTATTCAAATTTCAACTGCCCGTGATGACGGTTGCTTAAAAGTAACCGAAAGGTCGCTAATATGTAGTTTTACAATAATAAAATACGAGTAGTAATCCGAATAATATTAGTTTCATTTAAATCAAAAGTTCCTTTTCAGTGTCGAATTTAAGTTAAAGTCAGTATGACAACTCATAGATTCCTAATACATATTTTATGTGAGCGAATTAATAAATTGAAATTATTTTCATCAAATAAAAGTTATAAAATCTTTAGTTTAATTAAGTGATTTAATTTAAGATTCGATTATGTTTTTTTGGTAATTGGTATATGAAAAATATATCTTATTTCTAAACTCAGAGCAACAAAGTGATCATTCCTCTTTTGAAATGAAAACTATTTCAGACAATCTTAATTCTAATCCTTGTATTGATTGTCACTCATTATTTTTAAGAAGTATTAAAATATTAAGAATAAATAAAAAATTAAAACATAGTAATACAACTATATAGTAGAAATTTATTTTAAAACAAGATCTAAAGGTATCTCTACTAATAGTTCAAAGAAAGTTTAAAAATAAAATGTACTGTGTAGTTAAGTGTTAAAAGAGAAAAAAACAGTTTTCTAATATTATGTAACTCTACCAATGGAAAAAATTTAGAACTATGTATTTTGAATTAAAAAATCATTTATGACCTTCATTGACTAAAATTGTTATATTGAAGTCAAACAACATTTTTCTTATAATATTAATAACTGTTTATAAATGAGAACCAGAATAAAAGTAATTAGTTGTGATCATTTTTAAAAATTGTATATCCTAATTAAGATGGGTATTGGTATATTGTTAGGTATTTATTAAGTTTTGCAACACAAATGTACACATTTGATATAATTTATTATTCTTTGTTATATGTCATGAATTCATTCATTTTAAAATAAATATTGTTTTAAAGATATACTTGCAATAAACTATAGGAATAACTTTGTAGTCAAATATTTTTAGTTTGTATGAAAAATTATTTTTTTTCAAGTTAGTTATTATAAATCAGTGGGCGTCGTTTTTAATAATGAATATATTAGTACATGTATGTTTACAATAATAACTTTCAAAGTGGTTTGTCACCAACACTTATTGTCCAAGAAACTAAAAAATACCACATAACACTGGTTGAAGGGATATGCGAAAAGATTGTTAAGAATACATTTTACCATGGCCTTAGCAAAAAAAAAAAAAAAAAAAAAAAAAACAGCACCACACTGACAAGTAACGATAAAGTTTAGGATGAATGGGATACAACCTTGACCTTAACAAAAAAAAAAAAAACAACACACTACACTGACAGTAAGGATATTTTTTAGGCTGAGTGGAATACAACCCCAGCATTATTTAAAAAAAAAAACACACTACACTGACAGTAAGGATAGAGTTTAGGCTGAATAGGATACAACCCTAAACAAAAAAACATTTTGTCAAAATATCGTTTGATACTTGCAGTCTATACGTCAGCCTCGCTGCGGCAGCACACGGCATGACTGACGGTTCTATAGTATAGTAAATACTCCCACGACAAGTGCGGTGCGTTCCGCGCCAACGATGTTCTCAGTAGGACTGAACAGGGCTGAACATCTTTGTTTTATGGACTATTGTTGTTTGTAGACAGTACACTAATTTCACAATGACATAGATTAAAAGTTGAATAACGTATGAAAATAAACTTTAAATATAGAACAATTTAAAATTCGTTCACAAACTAAATCATTGTCGTTTCATTGCATAGGATCTGTTTAATTTTCTCACGCTTTTTATTTTGGAGCTGTAGTATGTCAAAGGGAAAGTATACTTTTATGATTTTTATGATATGATTTATGATTTTTTGTAATATCGATATCGAAAGCAGTTTTAGAACAACCCTAGTTTAGTAATTATAGAAATAAAAGTAGTTTTACCGATTCCTCACGACGTACATTGAATGCAAATACAAAAGTACCACGCTTTTGCCATTACAGAACAATGTTAAGAAACAGATTATTCAGCTAATTATGGAAGGCTTTTTGTTTTGTTGTTTTTTTTATAATAATTTTGTTTCCTACGTATATAAAATATGATTTGATGCCTATCTACGATGCCCACGTTCTCAAAATAATAAAAAAACTTTAAAATTATAAGTTTAGACTGCTGCAGTCTATGTAAATCATAATAATTTAAAAAAAGCTAAATGTCATAGATGCTCTTTTAATATCGGAATTTTCATAAGCTTAGTTTGACACTTTAATGACATCACTTTTTGTTTACGTATACACGTAGAGGGCAAATCAAAACAAAGATTAATGTAATATTGAGATTAGCGTAACAAAATTACTAGCATTTAAAGTATTTTATAGAGTGATTGAATGCTACATCATATAACAGTCAGCATCTATGCAGTATAACACTGATGTGAGAACATTGGTACGAACAAAACGTTTGTAATATAGAAATATTTTAAGACGTGGAGTCAGTTTTTTTGTAAAAGGTATATGTCCTTTGATAAGGAACTACATTTTGGATCTTTGTAAATAATTAGTGTTGTTCGATAATAATTAATTAACATTCTTACGTCTTTAAAATTGTTCTTAAATATTAAAATTTCTGTAAAATTAAATACATACTATAATTTTAATTCGAACATATTCAGTAGATGTCGCTAATAATAAAGTCCGTAGTTAATAATTTTTATTTCCGCTAGATGGCTGTAGTTGGATTGTATTTTGACATATTAAAGTTCGATATTCATTATATTTTCATATGACTATTTATATTTAATTTTTCTTTTTGACTAAAAAGATTTTGTCATTAAATTGAGTGAGAAACGAATTCATTTGTATTTTTTTAATGAAAACAAACAAGCAGCGCCATCTATTGTCTGTGTCAGCTGATTTCATGCAGAAGTTTTGTTTTGGCGGGAACTACATTTAATGGCATACATTTTATTCAGATGTACCATTACAAATTACATAACCTACCTACTGTTAATTATTGAAAAAATATATTTATATTTAGAAATCACTCTGTAGTGTGTATGTTCTATTAACTTTATAACTTGATCTGACTTACGGAAATTCAGTAAACGATGAATTCCCCGAAAGATTAGGCACGTAATTTTCACTTATAATACAATAGAGATGCTTAATGCGAATATGATATAACAATGGGTTATGTTAAAATGTAGGTGAGGTCAGTGACCTGTTGCGACGTTGTGTGAAGTAATTAATACTTAATGCAATTATTGATGTCAAAAACGAAATATGTTGAATTGTAATCCATTGATACCTATATAAATAAATAAAATTGTAATGTCTTTTTTAAGTTAACAGTAAATGCCTTTTCTGAATACCTACGATATCAATATATATTTTTCAAAATTTTATTCAGTCAGTCTCATCTCTAAAACGTTTGTACCTATTTCAACTAGACATTCCCATGGCATAAAGCTTATATTATAATTTATAAGTAAACTTAGGCTACTTTAATGTTAGAAAATTTATTTTGCGCGAACGAAGTAGCGGGTCATGGCTAGTTTATTATATGGAAGTAACTATACGAATTTATGAGGCGTTGAAAACATGAATTATTGTTTAATAATATTTGGATATCACGCGAAATGTATTGTATAGTCACTTTTAATTTATGTTCTTATTTAAAGTCCCCTAATTTAAACTGGTACTCACTCAGGACTCTGCCGGAAGTGGTCAACGGCGAATTGCAGGAGCGGATGTCGGCCATCATGTTGTGGTGTTGTCTGATCCCTCCTGTCATCCCTCATATCTCTGTCCCTTTCTCTATCTCTGTCTCTTTCTCTATCCCTCTCTCTCTCCCTCGACACTGGCGATGAAGTCTGTCCTCTTCTCTCTCGTAAGTCCATTTCGGATTCATCCCTCGACTGTCGTATTTCCCGGGATTCCCTCGATTCCCGGGATTCCCTCGATTCCCGGGATTCCCTCGATTCCCGGGATTCCCTCGATTCCCGGGACTCTCTCGCCTCTCTTGAATCCCGGACGTCTCTTTCTCTCGTTTCTCGTTCAATTTTCTCCTTTCCACTCGATATCCCATTAACGGTCGGCTTCTGTTGGATCTGGAAGGAGTTATACACATTTATAGTACATATAAAGTTGTTAATTTTCTAATAAAATAAGGAATCTGATTGGTTGAGCTGTTCCTAGCGGTGGAGCTAGAAAGCGTGTTGAACTCATATAAATTAGCAAGCTGTGTGTATTAAGAACATTATATTATAATAACTGTAATTGGTACATAAAATATATAATTATATTTATACATATATAATTTTTGATATTATTGTCTCGTATTATCAAATACTTTAAGGGAAGTATGGCAATAGTACTGTAATGTTTAATGTTTAAACAATAGCCACACAGATTTTTTCTATATAGCATTTAATTCAACACAAACCTTTTTAGAAAATAAGTGAAAGATGTAACAGTTCTTAATAATTTTTAATATAGAATTCAATAGCCATTAAAAAAAACCCGCGTTCCGCAAAACGCTCTCTTTGTACACGCAGACAATTAACTGCATACGTTTTAACGTTACCAGATAATTATCAGCTATTGAAAAGTTTTCCTCGTTGTTTAAAATACAAAGTGTATTTTATTATTAATGTATCTTTGATGTTAGATATGAAATTATTTGCCCTAATTTACATTACTTTTATCTGTGAAAATTTAGAACTAGCGTCAAAAACGGTCGTTATAATTTTTATATGAAATAAAAGTTTCAATAGAAAAAAAATTATGTTCAGCAATTACAATTGAAAATATTGAAAGTACTTTATGAAGAACTTATTTTTATTTGAAAGTCAATTTATGATTAACATTATTATCAAATATTTAAACTGCACTGCCTATCCTTTACCTGTTTTCTTTTCAAAGTTTTCCGACTTAGCGTACGGATAACGCCATAAATGTTATCCATTTTAAACTGTGAATGTCTCTCATTACACTGTCACAAATTTCTACCGATCCAACGAAACTGTCGTTAATTTGACCTTCAATATTATTAATAATACACAACTAGTGCGCACACACACACAGCGCGCTGCAGTGTTCAGTAGCGGGCGCGCACGGTATGCGCTTGTACGACGCGCATCAGTTGTGGCGTTTTATAAATATTTATATCGTGTCCGTTACTAATGACTAATGAGATATTTAAAAAGATGCATACACATGAAATGGTAAACCTAAGAATTGATATAATAATATTCAATACTTATAGTCATAGTCTGCTGATATACCGAATTTACTAAGTTTTTTTATGATGAGGAGGCAAACGAGATGGAGAGGAAAGGATGGGAATAGAGAAACGGTAACCGTCTCTCTCACTCATCGGACGAAACGCAGCCATTAAAGGCTTACTTCACGCAGATCTTCTGTGAGAGGGTGGTACTTCCCCGGTCGAGCCAGCCCATGTTCGAGCTGTAGTAACTGACCACAGCTAGGCTCTACCACCATAGAATCATATTAAGCTATCAATTTGATATTGCCGTCTTTACAACCTTGATTGATAAGCTTGGAAAGTTAAGAATATAATTGGTTGAAAATAAAATGAATAAAGAGAAAGGAAATGAACGTAGGAAACAAAAAATATATGTTATGTATATAATTTAATACATATTATAAGGCTATTTTCTAGTCTAATTCAACAATAATACAATATTATGTACAATAGATAGAGTCTATTGTGTTGGTGATCGTCTTAATTAAATATATACTATATAATGGCGCGAATTCATTTGTTAATCCTGAAATCTCCGAAATACGCATTTGTTTATGGGAACATTAGAATTAAATTTCCCGCCATATTGGATGCTATTGACACATAGACAACTAGTTTTCACTAATTAAAAAATCGTCTTTATGATGAAGCCACAGATTATAATTTATAAATTATAATAAATAAAAAAGTAGTTTATTTGAAATTAAACAAGAACTTCGTATTATGTCAAGTTTTCTTCAACTTTGAAATGTAAAAAAAATGAGCATCTATAATAAATATGTAGTAAATGTCATATAAACAAATTCGAGAAATTTTACGCTTACTTTATATAAATTTCTGTCTGTATGCAGAGTGTAAGTATGTCAAGATGGTGCTAATAGCGATAAATAAATATTCGTGTCGTCGTGAAATTAAGCTAAAATATGTATATTTCTTATATATACATTTTTATTCGAATTTAAACATTAACCTAATGACTATATAATATATATCGATTTTGGTATAAAATATATAATTAGGTTTAATACTTTCAATAGGAACTAGCAACACAGACAATTACATTCATACATTTGAAATATTGACTCTTTCGGTGACAAAAACTTTTTACTAATAAATTGTTTCTACTTTTTAAACACAGTTCTATGAAGAGCATATTATAACTGGGTGTTCATATATTATAATAATTTTATAATGTTCGATACAGCACTTTCTAAGTCATTAAACTTATCGATCCTTTCATTAAACGATACTTTCCGCGTCACAATAAATCATTATTAGTATGATAAATATACGTTTCAGCTTATTTAGGAAATAAAAATTTTAAAAGTAATCTATACATTTAATGAGATCTATGATTTATCCGAGTTTTATTCATTTATCGCAATATACTCGTCTCATCTCGTCAGTCCGTGATCACGGTTGCTGAAAAGTAGCCGAAACATCGGGAGTTTGTAGTTTTTTAGAAAAATAAAGTCGCGTAGTATTTACGAAAAATATAAATTTCATTTCAATATTCATACATTAGTCAGTGGTGGCCTAGTGGTTAAAGGGTCCGCCTCTCGTTGCCGAGGGCGCGGGTTCAAACCTGGCAAGTACCAATGTGATTTTTCGGAGTCATATAAGTACTTTCTGAGGGTATTTAGACATCATTGACATACGGTGAAGGAAAACATCGTGAGCAAACCTGGACTTATAGTTTCACAATTACAATTTTGAAATCACCAACCCGTCTTGAGCAAGCGTGGTGATTAATACTCAAACCTTCTCCATGTGAGAAGGAGGCCTTGCTCAGCAGTGGGCTCTGATAGGCTGATGACGAATCATACATTGTAATATAAATCAATGCTTTAATGTTTAAATCAAATGCAGAAGCTATATTACTTTGAACCAAGAATAAGTTCAGCCGATGTTTTACTTGTAAGATAATACAAAAATATCCAATTTAAATTAAAATTACATTTATATAAACAATAAATAAATAATATTAATAGTTAAATTATCAAAACGATTGTTTTCTGTGTAATATCTACGAGTAAATTATATTTGACCTTGAAGTAACAAGATGCATAGTTTACAAACATGGCGACCGACTTACACAGATGACTTGTTTTTCAAATAACAAACGGTGTTAAACTCGGCCCCGCCTTGTATCAAGACCGTTACAACTGTAGAGTAAATTGTAGCAATATCATTAAAAATAGCACGCTATATGTAGCTGTGATCATCATGGTTATTTAGTATATGTGATTTATAACTGGTATTTACTATAACAGAATTAAGGTCATAAATAACAAATAAATCATATCTCAAGAATGCGATCTTGTTATTTTGTGACATAAAGTGTCAGGATTGTTTTATATTTATTTTTTATTATTGTCATAATTATAATTAATTATATATTAATAAAAATGTCTACTACAATACATTCGGAAGGCTTCTGCCTTGAAAGTTTTTCGACAATAAAATTTCGAATTAATATATGTAATTTATTAAGAATTTGATAATAAAAAATGTGTTTTTTTTTTTAATTTCCTTATCGCTATCATTTCACGAGTAAGTATTCTTTTATATATCTTAATATCATTTCAAATATCACAAAGCTGTATAAAAATTCAAAATCTAATTTATAAGTCATGAATACGTTACGTAATTCTTACAGGCAGCTTGATAGATGTTTTTGTGTAAGTAATAAGAAAAATTTCACTTCGTAACGCTTTTAAAATTATTGTTATAACATGTATTGTATAATTACCACAACCTATGAGGTAATAGGAATATCTAATATACTATTATGAGTTTGTGTTTAATGCAAACAATTGGTTTTAATTTGTTTTGGCAATAACGCATAGCTTTAATTCAAGTACAATTTGTATAAGGCTCAAAAGGACTCGTATCCAGATCTGTAAAAACATTTACAAAAAAATATTCAATATTCGGCTGATATTAATATTTAATACTATTTATGATAAATTAGCACAAAATTGAAATATATTTTTGTGTTGTGATAAATATATATGTAAAAAAAGTTTCGAATATCGAAAACATGGGACGAAGATGACACCTCTTAGCATTCAATGGATTCACTGTGCGTGTGTCGGGTCCATCGTTGTAGGGAGAGGAGCTTCAACAGACCCAGGAATAGGTTTAAGGGGCCCCTATTTGATGCTCTTATCTTTTGTAATATAAGAAGAATACAAAATGACCTAACTATTAACTAATACTATATTGATTTACGGCATCCTTCGAATGATTCATCCGCTTGCTGATAGATGGCGTTGTTATTAACGCAATAAATTGCGAACCTAATATTGTTTGATACAGTAGCGTTGCCTTATCTCATCGTATTATTGTTTTGTTCGGACGTTGTATTGTTGTGAGTGGATTGTGTTCGTTACGTATATATCAGTGTGTATTGTTGTTGTTGGCCTTGCAACCATAGACTATAGAGTTTAATGTACATTATATACGCCATAGACTATAGAGTATAGATGCTCCGCCATGACAAATTATTTCACACATTTATTTTACAATGACACGATGTTTTTATGGTTATATTTTTATACTTAACAATGAGAAGAGCAAAATTAAAATAAGATAAAAAATAATGTTTTCGACATAAGAGCAATTTTGTACTAACTCTTGAATTTTAGTTCAAATAATGTTTAATTTTTTTTTTTGTTTAATCAAAAGTAATTAGAATAGAAACTATATTCCCGTTCAGAAAAAGCGTTTAGAAACTTCCAGCAACTTTGAAATTTAATTAAGTTTTGATGACAAAATAGTTAAATAAAATAATAAAATTATAATTTTTAATGATATGACTTCGTTCGCACTGAAATCGTTGAATATTTTGCCAATGTCAACGTTTTTTAACAGTTGAAAGACATACTTGAATTAGACCGTCATTATTGAATAACTATTGAATGCTATAAGTAATTTAAAAAAAATCATACACAATATAACCATCACATAACATAAATTAATACGTATTTTATGATCTTGTATCTGTATAATTTGACAACATACTTCAGTAACAATGTGAATCGGAGGCCGTGACCTGCCACCGTTCATCCTAATGACGATTGTGGACATTATAATTGCGAAAATTACAAAGTTATCATCAATTTTTAAATTAAAATCAAATATTTGCTTACAGCTAAAAATTTATATTAGAATTTTGAGTCATATAGAATAAATTGTGTAAAGTTATTTTAGTTCTAATTGCCATTAACGTGTCGGCGTTTTAAAGGTTTTATTACAAATGAAAGTTAGCGGTCACGCTCTCGTTCGAATCAAAACAATTAGTTGAGTTGAAATAATTGTCAATTACTGTATCCGCGTGCGCTTCGTGGGCCCTCTATTTGGCTCTCTTCGTATGAAGAAAACTGACATTGACAGTAGAAAAGGCGGGAAATGATAGCGTTACTCTATTATTTAGTATAGTTTTTTTTTGGTCAAGTTCGTTCCGTTCAGAACAGGTAAAGAGAACAAAGCTCATACAGCCATGTCTTTTGTATCTTTAATTATCCATAGATATTTAAATGCGCTTTTTTTAATAAAGGTATACAAAATGCACTATATTCTTCGAGTAGAGTTCTAAGCTTGTATATGTCTTTATAAATTAATGTTAAACAAACAGAATGCTATGTTCCAGTTTTCACCGATAGTTAAAACATTAATAAAGCTTCGCTGCACACGTTATGGAGTGTGTCGTTGGATAGCTAGGAACTACGGCTCAGTAACCAGCGCGGTAGATAACTAACAGGTGACGTAACCATCTTTAGTATGGCAAATGACAGGTGGCCATAGAGTAGAGTAGGGACAGGTGGCCATAGAGTAGAGTAGGGACAGAGTAGGGACAGGTGGCCATAGAGTAGGGACGCCACTTATGATATATAGATAAAAAAAACATACATATCTTGTCTGTTCGTGATCACAGTTGCTGAAAAGTAATCGAAATTCTACTGTATGGATTCAAAATAATAAATTACGCGTAATAATCCCAATAATATTAGTTTCATTAAAAAAATTAAATATACAAAGAATAGTGTAATTTTCGCTTTACATTACTTTTATTGGTTCGATCTCAAATTGCAGACCGTTATTAATAAGTTTTCTTATCCATGTTTTAAGTGTCCCAGTGTTCTAGTATCAGAATATCAGTATTAGACACAAATGACCAGGCCTAGTAAGAAGTATCATGGCGCTCTTAATCGAGGTAACGGTAACTTTGAAATCGCGAATGACTATCTGCTAATAAAAACTTGGGACACGCTGAGAGGGCTGATATCAATGAATCGAATACGCTTATATTGTAAAAGTAAAAGCGGTAGAATTAATTTTATTTGGACTATAAAAGAGGCGATATCTGCATTTTAAGCTTTGTTTCCTTCATGTTAAGAATATTGTTGAAGTATGGTTGGAGTTAGTATTATAATCACTTATACATACACTTTATATTAATTATTTGTTTCCGGTGCTGTGCAGTTTAAAATGTTTACGTATATTTTTATTCGTATTTTTTTACTTCTATACAAGATAAAGTAGTTTAATATTTAAGTACGCTTCTGTCAACTGAGAAATAAACGTGAAAATAATATAATTATTTAATCTATTTAAATAAAACTAATAATTTTTGAATGTACTATATAAGCGATTTTATTTTTGAGTAGAAGACCTGGCGAACTTCGTATCGCCCTATAATCAAGAAATATCTATTAATTTATATTGAAACAAAAAACAGTTTCTAGAGTTAAAAGTAAAGTACTAATATAAAAAAAAACTAAATAAGTAAATTCACGACATTATTATGTCAGGCGACAAAACATTATAAGTAGATTCCATCAAACATAGTAATGAGGAACATAAAGAAAAAAGATATAAAGCAAAATTCACACGGACTGACATCATGTAACATTAGGAAACGGAAACACGGTCCGATTGGCGCGAATGTCGCTGGCTCATCACGGATCACGCGCCGGTTGGATTCGTAATAAATGTCAATACAATTGTTTAATTAGAAATAAATAAATCATAGATATATTGTTAATATTCTTCTTCTTATTAGCAACCCGTCTTGAGCAAGCGTGGTGATTAATGCTCAATTCTCCATGTGAGAAGAGGCCTTTGCTCAGCAGTGGGCTCTGATAGACTGATGATGATTCTTCTTAGTAATTATTGCATATTTTTTTACATACATTTTATTTAAGGCTGTTCTTGATTAATTTATATTTGGCGTACAAAGTCGTTAATAATCCGACTTTCTAGTCACAGTTGAACACATTGTGTGATAGTTTTTTTCACTCGCCCGTGTACTATCAAGAAATTATTTCCTGTAACCATTGTTGACAACTACATACTTATATTACTTGGAATTAATAAAAGTTTTATTTATGAAGATACTCAAATGTTACGTAAGTTTTGATTTGCGTGTAGTGGTACGGAGGAAAAAATTTACATTTTTGAGACTTTAAATGTAAAAAAAATATATTTGTAACTTTTTATTGTTAATGTGAAAGTATGTATGGATTACGTTATCATACATTTTGAATGAATTTCGTGGTCTTGTTTTATTTTACTTATCATTCTAATGAAACTTTACAATAATAATAATTTAAATTGCTTCTCAACGCCATTATGAAGAATAAAGTCTCGGTTAAATCAATATAATATGTAATTTGCATTATTAGAAAAGTAGAACATACGAATTTCTCATTCCATTATAGACTTATTTAAACTTAAGTTAATTTACTTTGTTAAACAGTATTAAAAGTGTTAGTTCTGTCGTAAACTGTCTTTAATGTTATGTCGATGTATTAGAGATTCATTGGCTGTAATCAAGAAGCGGTATACCTTGACCAGTGAAGGGTCATGAGTCGTCAGCGTCATGTGTTTAAAGTAATGATTAAATAATGGTTGGGGAATGTCATTAAGTGCTAACGGTGTGAGATCGCACTGCAGTCATCTCAGCGGTACTTTCAGATGATTTTTCTTTGAACAGATTGAAACCGTTTGATTAATATACTAGAAGAATGATTAGCTTGTTTGAACGAAACTGTAACGCGTACAAACATTTTGTTTGATGAGTTAAATCGGTAATAATACGCGGATATTTTAGAAATTACTTGTTTATAGTGTTTTCATTACAGTTTAACATGTTTAGAAATAACAAATAAATATTTAAAAGGCCATAAAGTGCATAGAATCGATCTGTTCAAACAATGAACTAAGATTTGATCGACGAAAAATTTCTAAACAATAATTTTCTTATTGTTTCAAACATTCGTATTATTTTATATTACTGCAGAAATAAAATAATATCTGTCGCCTACTTATTTCCAATCGGTTTAATATTTCTTTACTTTATATCAGTTTAATTAATTTCAACTGTCATGCGATTATGAAAGCCATCAGAAAGTTTAACCAAACATGACAATACAATATTCACGTACGGAAACGCAAGAGATGACAACACAATAAACACGATTTAAAATTAAAGATATATTTTTCGTTGTTATGCGATATGCATAATTGATTAATTTGTTTAATATAAAGATTATGTAAATCAGCTGCCGATAAATTTTAATTTTTCGGTACAATGACACCGTTTTGTGTGACTTACGTCCGTCTTTTCGGTCAAGTTCTCGAAGCGTGCGAGGATCTCCTTCACGGACACTTTTGGTTCCGTAGTCTCTTCGTGGATCGTCTCCATGTGGCCGCTAGACGAGGACGAGAAACTTTGGGGGCACTTTTTACGTCGCGACGGTTCAGGATCACGAGTGTCGGCCCCGGAATCGGAATCCTCGGGAGCCGAGGCATCGTTGCTGGACGCGCCTTCGGAGGAATTGATAAGCGAGTCTAAACTAGGGGCTCGTCTGAGCGGTTGGAAGTCATCTTCGACCTCGAGCCCGTACACGCGTTGTAAATGGCGCCAATTATCTCTCATGGCGGTTGAGAGACGCGGGCGCGGCATGGTGCGCGCGGGCGCGCGGTCACTCGCCGACTGAACGCTCTCTATGGTGTATTGAAAGCTCTGACATGTTGACATTATGTTGACGCGCGCTCCTACTGTCACGGAGGTTTGTTTTGAAGTAAAGTTGTATTGATAAGTGACTGCATCTAATTGAATTTGTGTTGTTTTTGATATACTAACAAAGTTCCTAGGTGTGATTTCGAAACTGTCAAATTTTAATACATTCCTAATTTAATACCGAATAGTGTCATCTCCACTGTAAACGACACTGGCAGACTATATTGTGCACGTGTCTGCACGGATGAAGAATATACGTATTAAAAAACAAACATTGATAAATGACTTCAAATTGTTCATTATCGTTGGTAATGAATGATTAGAAAATCGTTTTACGATAGAGATACAACGAGAAAGGCAATTTATATGGAACTTACTTTAACTTAAAGTATGAGAATGCGGTTGGGCAATGTTTTTATTTTATTTTTATTTATTTAAAGGTACATCAACGTCACAGTTATTTAACACACATAAACAAACAGATAAAATTGATAAATCTAGGAATGTTAGTTATATCTCCAGGTATCAATGAAACACTATTGAATTCTGAAGATTTTAACATTTTCCTACACTTTTCCGTCCAAATCACACCTTCGCGTAAGTAAACCAAAAAATCGAACAATAATTAAAATCACACTTTCATCTCGCTACCTATGATCACGGTTGCTGCAAAGGAACCGAAACGACGTGTATATCCCTACTAATATTATAAATGCGAAAGTAACTCTGTCTGTCTGTCTGTCTGTCTGTCTGTCTGTCTGTCTGCTACGCTTTCACGCCTAAACCACTGAACTGATTTTAATGAAATTCGGTACAGAGATAGAGTTGACCTTGAGAAAGAACATAGGATAGTTTTTATCCCAGACTTTTGAAAGGTTCTCTTGGAAACGCGATATAACCGAACTCCACGCGGCGAAGCTGCGGGCGGAAAGCTAGTGTAGCTATAAAATAAAAAAAACGCTTCGTAACATCCGAAAACCCTAGTTTTAGTTACATAATCAAAAGGGTCACGTAAGAAATTGAGAAACGAATTTACTACGAAGTATAAATCAAATAATATCTAACAAACTTATTGATTGAAAATTAATTCATTAAACTTCAACAGACATATAGTGGATACGGCATTCTAATAATTCCTTTTTATGTTATATTTCTAAACAGTTTTTAACTAAGAAACATGATAAAGAATATATTATATATATTGCTCAATTAAAATAAAGAAAAATTAGGATAATTGTGCCCTATACTTAATATACAAAACAATAATATTATTATAATGTATTGGTAAAGTTAGGTATTTCCAACAGGATGTGATACTAAATACTAATATATGTACCCTATGTATATAAATGAATAGATTAACTGGTCTACTTGCTTTATATAACTCATTACAGTGAAATTGTGGATATGTTTATAGCGGCCCACATTGAAGGGAAAGTGAGAAAATATTTATGATAATTTATATCAAAATTCTTTACATAATAATGTTTGAAATAAATCATTGAAATAGGCATGATTTAGAAGTATATTGCGTAATGATTTTTCAAATTGTGATTTAATAACAATTTCTGGTTTAAATTTATCGCGTATTTGATTTAATAATAATTTGTTTAAAAAATAGGTAGTAGTATTTAAATTTCTGAACCTCTAATTCCCGAACGCACCCGAAGTGACGTTAAAGCGATGACATTTGTTTTGTACACTTTTACGCGGGAAATAGTTGTCAACACGACTTGTATTTTTGTAAATTGAATTCAACTTATTCAAGGTGTTTTGGTTTAAGATAATAATTAGTTTGTTCTAGTTAAGGTTTTATTAGTTATTTAAAAGAACTGCCATCATAAGAAAACTACATTTATTAATGATTTTGTTAAAATCGTTGGTAGTAATTTAAAGGCTAGGTAGTGTTTTGAGTATGCTAACGGTATAAGTCTATTCGCTGTAACGCTTTGAAATCAGATAGTAATTACGTTCCCGATTGATTTGATAACACCACTTGTGTGACCACGGAGCGTTTTACTGCATTTTGTAGTATGGATATGTCATTCCATATAAGTATCGAAAATATAGGCAAAGGGAAATTATGATAGAATAAATGCAAGTATATTTTATTTCATAGTAGATACGCGTTAATTAATAGTTGTTCTACATATATTTGAATGAATTATAAGCATATAATTTCAATAAAGGAAAACTATACTATACTATCAACAAATTTTATTTAATCTTTTATATGAATATTTCGTAGTTTTTGATGTTTTGCCGTATCTAGTGTTCACGGCACAGTTCATACTTACTCCAGCGAGGAAACAGCGCCTTAAATAACTGTTTCAATTACGTACTAATTAGATATGTAATTGCACCGCAGTTTATGGTTAGACGTCTTACATGATGCTGGAACTACATAACGATTTCCATGCGGAAGTTAATATATAGAGATTATTAATTGCGATTAAAAATCACAAAAATTACCATAGATCATGTATCTGTCAAAAGATTTGACAGAAAAATATGATTTGTCTATGGTATTTATAAGACATAAATATAAGTAAACAAAAGCACCGATTTATTTTAATACGGTATAAAATTAATTTAATCGTATATTTAAATTGAAAAAAAAATATTTAACAAACATTAATTATGTAAATTATATACGGATTCAGAAACAATGAGATTTTTCTTTCAATTGTATTGTCATGTTGAAGAACGGCAATGAAAATTAAATATGGCTATTTGAAACGTAATAATTAATGTACCGACTGCCGAGTTATAAAACCTTTTGAGATATAAATAACATAAATAAAAATATAATTATATACATATATGGAGGTTATATTTGTATAATACCAAATTCATAGATATGGTCCTAGGCGTGATAGTTCAATTGGAGAAGTGACTAGTATTCATCCTACCGGTAGTAACAAGTTCGAGTCTCCGCTCGTTTGAGCATTTACCTATTTGTAAATTAAAACTACAAATAATATACCAATAGGAAAATGTGATGTGAATGTTATGTAAAAGTTAACTTGACTTTGATAACTGATGTAATTCTGAATTTTCATCAAAAATTATGTTCATAATGTATCAAAAGAAAGTTCGAGATAATGTTGTATGTTCCAGTTCAAATTAAATGGTAATCGTAAAAGTCGATGTTTTTGTTCGTAATATCGATAAACAGTATGTACAATTGTTAATATTTTTAACATTGCGTTCCTTTAATTACAGATACTTTATTTTTTCACATATACTTAAAAGAAATACATACGTATTTACATCCTCCTCGTTTTTTAAAATCGGTTGAAAATACTGCTCATGATTTTATATATGGTACTGCTTACCCATTTTTTATCGATAAGAAAATATTTATTTATTCAAATCAACACTTACATACTGGTTTATGATAAAAATATACATATGCTTTTACTAAAGAATCTATAACTAAGAGAAGAAATCTTCTGATTGAATATATTTAGGAGTTTTCGACAAGACTTATTTCCAGATAACATAACGTCTGTCAATCGAATGATCATTATGTAAGTCTGATCTGATATTTATTTATTTATTTGACAGACATATTTCACATTTCCTTTGCAAGTTATATATGTATTTATATACTAACCTGTGAGTATTGTAAGGCGAATTCCACGATGAGAGCGTGTGCGTGGTGTGCGAGGGGCGCGTGCAGGGTGAGGGGAGGGTCTCTGGAGGGAGATAACTGCAGGGTGCCCGCGGAGGGAGCGGCCGCTCTCAGGCCAGACAGGGGCAGCGAGCGACGCACCACCAGCCCGCTGGGACCTGGGGTAGTGAACACCTGCTTATTATATACTGCGAGATATGATGATATGGTACATTGGCATACGTGATCTACATTATATACTGAGAGTTGAGGGTTTTTCATGAATTTTTAGATAAATAAATGGGAAATGATTAGATAAATATGTAAATGGGAACGCACACGGGAAATCGTTTGTGTCTTCTAAGTTATGCCATTATATATAGTTTATCAAAAAACACAAAAAATTCCTTCCACTTTTCATTCCAACATTTCGAAGTTTCTATACTTCCACGTAGAATACTCAACACAAGGTTAATTTTCTTACCTCTAACACCGACAGTGACAGCGTTGTGTGAGACGGCCAGCACGGCGCTCTCTCCCGGCGGGAGTTTGACCGAGAACAATCTGGCGAAGTAGAACGGCCACTCGCGAGCCATGTCCACCGCCTGCCGCTTGGTGGCCGCGCGCGCGCCGCCCGCTGACCGCAACCACGCCGCGCCCGCACGACGCTCGGACGCGCTGAGGCGGAGAGACGGACTAGATGATGTTATGTCGTGCACGATCTGGAAAAGTAGTGCTTGTGAGACTTACGTGAATGTGAGAGAGTAAGGAGGAGAAACCATATGATATATATGATAATTTTTATATATAAAATAAAGTCGTGTTAGTCACACTATTTATAACTCAAGAACGGCTGTTCGGTTGGAAAAATTTATGAAAATAGCTTAA
This sequence comes from Danaus chrysippus, assembly GCA_916720795.1. NCBI lineage: Eukaryota > Metazoa > Arthropoda > Insecta > Lepidoptera > Nymphalidae > Danaus > Danaus chrysippus. The sequence goes on along the minus strand of CAKASE010000082.1, from coordinate 11,083,399 downwards.
AACCATTTCTAATTATGAAACTAATGCGAATAAAGTCGCGGGCAAAAACTAGTGTTTTATATTTTATCAACAAACCGTCCACTATGAAGTGTTTATTTTTGTAGATTGTAGTATCTTTCGGTGTACTGACCTGAGCGTACAGTAGATCCAGTATGGCAGGTTCGTTGTATGTTTCTAACGGTGTGAACACCTCCTTCCTCACTCGTAGTTTCCACGGCACGCGAAGGTACGTGAGGAACGACCGGTCTGAGGGAAGGAAAGCTGCGGGCGCTGGCGTCTCTATACATTTAATAGTATATTTGATTCCAACCCATCAATAAGCATTCTTTATGGCAGATAACCTAAACTAAACTAAACTAAACATCACTTATTAGCGAAAATATGTGATGTTTAGAGCAAAACGAAAGTGAAAAAAGGAGACCATTACCGCAATAGAAAATAAAAGCTTTTAGAATAAGCGCTGTTTTTGCATTTCGTAGATTTTTTAAATTTAGTTTTGGAGTCCACAGAAATTTTTACGAGTACGTTTACATTTTAATTGCCTTACATAATATACAAATAAAATGTGTATCATAATTTGTTTTGTCTACTATTGTGTCATAAATACTTAATAATAAGTACATTAATTCATCATAAACACTTACGCTCGTTGAGATCCGTTTTATCTGTGAGGTGTGTTGAAACAGATTGTCTTCTTTCAGCCTCCATCTTCCTGTTCCTTTCCTTCTGCGCCATGTGTGTCTTGAAGGTGGGTCGCTCGTTTTTCTTCATAGTGTCACTGTTATCAGGCGGGTATATAACATCCGACCGCGGGCTGTCTCTCGTCCGCCCCACTAACATGTCTCGCGAGTTCTTTCTGCCGTCGTATCTTTCGAAGTCGTCGTACATTCCTGATCGTTTTCTGTCAAACCTGTCCTCCATGTCCGCGTCTTCTTTCCTCCTCTCCGCTCTTATCGGGTGTATCTCGTATATCTCTGAAGGGCCGCGTCCTGACACGTTGTCGTGTATGTCTCTTCTGTTCTCGGTGGACTCCGAGTCCCATTCGTCTCTCCCCATGTTACTTTTCTCATCGTTGTAACTCCGTCCGTCGGACTCTTCTCCCCAGTCGTCCTTCACTCTCCTCTCTCTCCTGTCTGACGTCAGGAACCGTGACGCCAAGTCGTCGCCATGAGATGATTCGTTGTCATCTTTTCTTCTGGAGCTCCAGTTCGCTAAGAAGGCGTGGCGATCATCCGCTTCGATGTTCTGATGGACGCCGAAGGTATCTCTGTCGCGTCTGAGTTGTGCGAATGTTGAAGATGCCTCGGGAACCGGTGGTGGAGGCGCCGGCTTGTCTGGTGGGGAAGGCGGTGACATGGGGGGAGGGGGAGCGGGCCCGGGCGGCGCGGGGGGCAGAGGGGGAGGGGGCGCGTCCCACCTCATCGTTCCACCCAGCTGACGTTCGAGCATGAGTTTCCTTGTATCCTCCAACTTATTAACAGTCCGTGGAGTTTCAGCGGCCGAGGACGTACTCCTGACCGAGTGATTCGCCGTGACTCGTTCCAGTCTTTGCCGCATCTCGGAGCTCAATTTCAACTTGCCCACGCTCCCGGGCGACGGTCTCTGAGCTCCTATTTCGAAACTCCGTCGAGCCGTCCTCTGTGAAGGTGGTTCCCTGTGTGCTGGTATCTGTCCGTCCACCTCGAACTCTTCCCATTCTATGCCAGTGGTGACCTCAGACCGTGACCGTCCTCGTGGTGGTTCATGGTCTATTCCATTGGACTGCGCCTGCGGCGTGACTCTCCTTTGAACCTGTCTCATTTTAAACTTCGTAAAGTCTTGTGGAGTCTCCTGTCCCACAGCGTCCTTCGGTGGCGGCCATCGCCATTTACCGATTCGGACCGTCTTGGCTCGCCCATAAGGGTCTATAAACGGCCTGGCCTCCGAAGGATCCATATCATGTAACGGCGGTGGCATCGGTGGAGGAGGTGGGGGCGGGGCTCCAGCACTACTTTCGTTGGATTCTCTTCTGGACTTCACCGAATTTCTAGGCGGCGAGTGTATCTGTGCGTGCACTACAGTGGACGCCCTCACCGGTGACGTGGGCGCCGAATCTGAGGGTTCGACGACTTGACCTGCTAAAAGTGTCTGTAAAGCTTGATTCTGAGCCAAAAGCTGCTGTTGAATTTGAAGATTCTGTGCCATTGCGTTCTGTAGAAAAGCTCTTTGTAGGTTTTGGTGGTATGCGTTGATGTCGACCGTGCCGGGAGGCGGCAGGTGTAGGCCCAAAGCGGCCGCCAGCGCCTCCGGAGTGGCCGGCATCGCGGGCATAGACGGCGGCAGTGTGATAGCACCGAAGCTAAGCGCCGAAGTGTTCGCTCCCGAGCCGCGCGGTGTAGCGCCACCACCCTTAATGGCCCCCGAGAGCCCCTCACCGTCCGTGAGTCTCTTCAGACTGTCGTTCATGAATATCGGGTCGAACAGGTTGGTGATGTAATCGTCTACTGAGTCGACGTTGGATTGTTTCCTGCTCGTCTTCCCGTCTTCGTGTCCTCCGCCCTTAATGAGCTTGGTGACGTCATCGCTGCTGTTCAGCGTGTCTATTTGTTCCGTGTAGGAGCACGAGAGGACGTCGTCTATGAAGGTGCTGTAGTCCTTGCCGCCCTTGATGCTGGCGGCCAGTGAGCGAGCGTCGGACAGCTCGTCTATGTTGGGGTCCAGGACGGGGGAGAACAGATCGTCCAGGAACTGATCCACGTCGGACGCCTGACTCGGCACGCGGACACGACGCACATGAGACGCCAGGCTCGGGGCCTCAGAGGTATCCGACATCGCGGAGGATCTGTGATGATAGGTAATTGTTATTACTTTTTAATATATACACGAGAAAACATTAATTTATCTAAATTTGATTTAGAGATAGGGAACAATGACATGCACTATACTCCAGCCAAATTCGATGTGGAATGTTTAATAACAAAGCGTTGCTTAGCAACCAACGTCAGGCAGATGCACAAAACATTTTTAGAAATATGTACAACAATTATATTTTTGATGTTAATAAAAATGAAAATTGATGATTAATAATAAAATATTTAAGACAAAGGTCTAAGCGCATTCTTGGTTATAAATTATAATTATAATACTTATAATCATCTGGAATAATGTAGATCACAAAAATAATACCTCCAATTTTAAAATGATATCAGAAATTAAACGACAGGACTCATTTAGATAAAATTTTGTGTATATTTGAAAAACACTCAAAATGTTACAAACCTGCGATTTCTTTCAGTCAGTATTAAAATATAGGGTTGTTAGTTTTGTAGTAATATTATAGTGGTAATTAAAGATTTTTAAACTTTTATTTTTAGCTAATTTTCATATAAATTATGTATTGACCGACTAAATAATTTTTTCTGATTCTATATTAAATTAAATTTATTGTATTTATACAGGAAATTGTGTTATAATGAACATAGTTGCAATTATAATAATTATTATTTTTTATTAAGAGTGTATCAACCCTAATTATGATGACTCATGGTTTGTTTATTAAAATTCCAGATCGAATGTGGCTGGAGTATAGATATTCCGGTTTAATATACATTGTTAAACTAACCGAACACCTCCGAATTCCGAGCTCTTCTCGATGTATGCGCGACTTGACTGCGAGCCGGCCGGCGCACGCTTGCCCGCGTACTGGGACTTTATATATCGGGAGGGCAGAGCTCGGCCGGTGCCGTACTCCGGCTCGATGCCCTTACTGGACACACTCGGCGCACCTCCCAGCCTCTCCACCGAGTGATAGCGGTCGTTGAGGCGAGATTGGGACAACCCTAGGTCCGTCAGTTTGGATTGCTGCGGTTCAGGGTTGTCACCCAGCAGGTTGTCTAGTGAGCGGCTCCTCATCTTGTCGGTCGTCTGTTCGAAGTACCGTTCGTTGAGAGCCGACTCCCTGGACAGTATGTCGTGTGATATCTTCCTCGAGTAGTCCGTTGCGTGTCTCGCGCCCCTCTCCCGTGGCTCCTCCTCCATCTTCCACGTATATTCTGACTCGTTCTCAGGTATAGCTTCGTGTAGTATGTGTTGGACGCTCGGGGACCGGGACTTCGGTGGCTCGGGCGGTGGAACCTTTAATATGTATTTCACGTTTAAAGTAACACTCATTTTTTTTTTTAAGTTTACAAAACTGACTTACAACTTGTGCATACAAAATAAAATCTAAGCTAAACAGAGTGTCATTAAATTGGAGTCTTCTGGATGTAAACCTAGCATGCTTTAAGAAACATATACCTTGCTTAGTTAACAAGAACAGTACTTGTGTAATTACTGACTAGTTAATTATTTGATTATTACATAAAATGTTGTGATTTTGTTTTAAGTTTATTTTTAAGAGAATTCATATTTTGTTCTTAAAAACAATTGAAATAAAACTAAAAAATAAATTAAGTGGAAAGCGAAATTTTTTAGATTGCAAGATTACAATCTATAGGAATTAATTAATTTTTCATTCTTAGATTTATATTTGATTTTAATTCAAGTATAAGCTCCTTTTTTATCTACTTATAGTTCTATGTATATAATATATAATCTATATTACCAGCGGGCGCCTATCCTCCACAGAGGAGGCGCGGGGCGGGGGCGCAGGCGCCGATCGTGTAGCCCGCAGAGGCTCCGAGCGTGCTCCTAGCGCCGGCCAGGTCTCTATCTCTCCTATCGCATCCAATGCATACTCGCATCCCGCCCACTCTGTACATACACGACAACCATTAATACACTTTAAGCACACTAAATTATTCAACATACTATAAAAAAGGGGCCCTTCAAGTATTACGTAAGCAGATTTATTAAAATTATTTACCCCCCCCCCCATCCCCCTTGTCAGCAAATGTAAGCAAAGCTCTTACCCCCTCCCCCATGCTTACGTAAACATTTTCAATTACTGTATTGTTTTTTTTAATATAAATCCATTAAAAAAATTATAATTATATTTTTTATGGATCTTCTTGATGTGACATAGTGCTTACGTAATACTTGAACGGCCCCTTTTCTGTTTGGTGACGTCATTGCTTTTGACTATATTAAGTGCGAACAATGATCAATAATGATAGTTTGATACCAGTAAGTTGTCCGTTATGTTCCATAGTGAGCGACCAGCCGCTCGCGTTCCTCGCCACGCCCGCAGCAGAGAGGGCGCTGGCGGCGGCCCGCTCGCACGTGGTCCACGACTCAACGCACACCGTCTGGACTGTGTCTGGAAATATTTAATCATTAGTATTATTGAAGAACACTTCTATTACTTCTTAGTAGATTATCATGTATTAAATGTTCGATTGAGGAAAATAGTTGATGTTCAAATTGGAATGACCCTAACTTTGTTAATAAAAATCACTTGCACGCACTTTCACTTGCAATGAATTTGTTAATTGTATGGTGTTTTTTTTAAGAAAAGTCGACATTATGACAGGCTATTTTATGAAAATTAGTAGTAATAATGTTCCTATCTGTATTTCTTTCTGAAGTTCTATCGCAAGGACTTCTATGTCATTCCATAAAACTTCTTACTAACCATCATATAGGGTGAGAGGTATGGCCGGTCGAGCATCGTTGTCAGCGGAGCGCCACTCCAGAAGTGTAGGTGGGGTCCGTCGCGGGAGCCCTGACACCCTCGCCGCCGCAGCCTCCGCCCCACACGACACACGGAGAAGACGACTCCTCTCTGGACCGGATGCTCGCTCGGAGATCAAACGGATGAGATATCTGGAGGAAGATATAGTCCACTTTAGTTCTAGTACCATCATCAATACAAAACTTCCTCCTATACCTATGATTAATAGTTTATTATATATCGTTTTTAATTCATTTGTTTAAAAACATGTACCTAGTTATTGCATGCACAGATTCAAAATGATTTATATATCAGATCGTATATACTTGTGTAGCGCCGGGCCCGGCTGGAAAGCTGCGAGGCAGTGCGCCAGGAGGCGGAAGGCGCGCGGCTCCAAGCCCGCCTGGCCGCAGAGTTGAACCACTACTTCATCACGGAGAGCGCGGGAACTGATGCCGCGGGAACAGATGTAGTCAGCCACCACCTGGAAATATTGGGAGGAGGGGGGGTTAACAGGTGTATAACATGTTTTTATTTTATTTACAACAAGCACACTTACAACACACATATTGAATATTTACAGTTAAAGTGACTATATTAAAACATCAGATACATATGTACGTCTATGACTAGTGTACATAACATTTATTAAATATAAACAGTGCATGATTAAAAAGTTTATATACTAATTTAAAGATAAAAATAAAAATATTACGTAAAAGTAACAAAATAAAATAAAAAACATTACTATATAAACTTAGGAAAACTTTAACTTAGAAAAAAAATAGTCAATAATTTTTTGTTTAAATACATAAAATGAATCACTAAATAGGTCTAGACTTGGTAATATTTTGGAAATGTTATTATAAAATTTTGCCAATTGCACTACGGGAGACTGGGATCCATGTTTAAGGAGTTATATGCAGCTTTTTATTAAAAATTTGATACGAACCGAAAAATAATTAAAATTATGCAAGATTTCAAGAGATCACCTTCTCTATATGAGAAGAGGCCTTTGCTCAGCAGTGGACTCTGATAGGTCGATGATGATGCGAGATCAGTAGAGACTACATCATTGTGACATGAAGTAGAGGAAAGAAAAGTGGGGAATAAAACATCGTGGTATAACTATAGGAACAATATTTTAGGAGTATGAAACAAACAAAAAACCTTTGATGACTGTTGTTATGAAAAAGAGATAGAAAGAAGAAAAGTTGAGAACATCGTAATATAACCAATTCAATCAGTAACTTTGTGGCTATCACCCAACATGAGAGGAATATCTAGAATATTTCAGAATTTCAAGTGAAAACAACATAAGCGAACCTTTTGCCTGGTCTCATTCCCGGCAGCCGACTCGTCGCACCATCTCAATATCAGTTTGAAGATCGCCACAGCGTCATTGAAGTCTTGATCCCTGGAAGTTAACGATTGCTTTTTTTATTATAATCTGATTTTATTTAGGGACTTTTTACCAACAAAGCTAAATGTCAGTCCCATCGTTTTCTTAATAATAATCCCACCACCAACAATAAACATAATCCAAAATAATTCTAAAATTTATAAATTATGTCTTATTTTAACTTAAACTGATAAATAGTTTTGGCTATCTCTGACTTTGGTATGGATAACGCACTTTAAAAATTGATATATCCTTTAAATTAATGCCTAATCTATGTATTAACTCTCTTCTTTTGGCAGCATTTCGAACACAAGCGATTGCTTTATAAAATTACATTTCATTCCAACCTCACAAGTCTATATACCAAGTTACCTGACAGCTGCTTTGGAAAGGAAGGGCTTGGTGATGGGATGTTTCTTTGGACTGAGTTGTCCTCCGTCCGCGAAGTACACCGAACTGAACTTAGAGAACGCGAACTGTTCTAGATCACGAGGCAGTTGGATGCGCTCCTCCTCCACGTATACATCTGAAACCTGTTACACCGACGTGATCAAGAATATGTAGCGTTATCAATGTATATAAAAGAGATTTCCACCTATATATTGACTCATCACGATATTTCTGGAACCAGCCTAGCGACTTGAAATTTTGTAGGATTATTTCTTTCGCCGAGTAGAAGTCAGCTAAGAACGGATTTTACGAAATTCCACCCACAAGGGGGTTGCGGGGGCGTTAACAATGGAAAATACGCTTTCACGCCTAAACCACTGAACTGATTTTAATGAAATTTGGTACAGAGATGGAGTTGACCTTGAGAAAGAACATAAGATAGTTTTTATCCCAGATTCTTAAAAGGTTCTCTTGGAAACGCGATACAGCCGAATTCCACGCGGGCGAAGCTGCGGCGGGAAAGCTAGTATTACATAAACTGAATATGTTTGAGGTTAATTTGATTAGCATTATTTTGCTTCAAGAGAAAGGTTACATACTTTGGTCACATTCCTATCTGTATGCGGCGGCTGCCAGTCATCTATCTTAGACAGTATGAAGGCCAGTTCAGCCGGAACTTCCAAAACCTGAAGACTCTCCGCTTTAGCCTTCTGCTCGGCCGCGCGGCGTCTGAAACAAAAAAATAATAACTATACAACCTCTGTAGACCGTATAAAACTTTATTGTTCGACATAATCTTGTTTTAATATAATATTCGTTTCAGAGCAGTGTACATAGTGTCGTGTATACGCGAGTGTTGTGATGAATTTATCGTGAGTTATGCACGCTCGAATGCTTATCGATGTATTGCGGCGTACGAGAGCGCATTAACAACACCTCACTAACTGACTTTCACTAACAATTATAAGAATTAATTTTATAGTTATGACTCGTCCGACGCTGAACATCACGTTATGAAACTCGCTGACTTAATGATCAAACATTGTCTAGTGACGACAGACGGTTAAATTATGCTCCTTTCAGAATTTAGAATGGCTTCACATATGGACGTTGGAAGATCTTTTACTTGTATATTTCAATTCTAGTGAATGTCTACTTTTATGAAAACATTCCTTTCAGTATTTATTAATTCAGATATGATGAGGATTACTAAGAGATGTGTTTGTTCTTAACCGACTCTACAAAGGCGGACACATAGAAATAACTTATTTAAATTTTTCAATAAGGTTTCCAATATACCTTCAATATTAAGATAAGAAGTCTTTAGAATAATGTACGTGTTCCATTCCAAAATAATTCAAAAGTTGAAAGGAAGAGAAGTTTTCATGTAATAATATTTACGGCCAGACTAGGTCTATTGACACAAATATAAATATATACATACAAATAGGTGAAAGAGACTATTTGTTCAATAATTTCTGTACGAAGTCTATTAATATTTGTTTGAATGTTTTAATATCCTACTTGGCGGCTGCCTGCTGCGCCTCCAGTCGTCTCTTCATCTGTTCCTTCCGGTCCCTGGCCAGACGCCTCGCTCGTCTCCCTCGTACGATCGCTTGCACTCGCACCACGCCTCGCCTCATGATGACGTAGCGGCGACGCTCGTTGGAACCCTTCCACCACGACTGTATACGGATGGCGGATTTACGCATTTGATTGTAGCGTTTCCTGATAATGGATTGTTATTATTAGTATATTTTACACACACACACACGCACACACACATATATATAATGTATTTTCTCGAGCCTTTGATTCTTAAGAGAATTTCAGTCTACGTGTTAATTCAAAATGCAACGTACTTTCTCATAAAGAAATTAAGATTAAATTCTTCTACTCAAAGCAAGTCATTAACAAAACATACTAGAGTATGTAGTTAAATTATTGTAACACAATATATTAAACTTCTATTACCTTGCAAGATAGCCTCGTATCCTGGCCTGTAGTATTGTAGCAGCGGCTCTTAGTTTGTCAGCGCGTGCTCGCTCGAGGGCGCGGTGTAACGCCTCGCGGACGAACACTCGCGCCGCGCCCAACTGGAAATCCGCTCCCACTAATACCACAACTTTATTAGTAACTTATTGATATTTTAAATCGTTATTCACAGATCCGCTTTCACTTAGGCCGTACTTTTATAGATAATGTTTTGAGAATTGCACTTGTCCATATATTTTGTGTATAACATTGTTCATACTATAAATTAATAATATAGATTGTTTAAGTAAATTACATAGATCGAAATGAAATCGTTAAAATACGTAAATCACTCATAACTTTTCAACTCGAGGAATATTTTTAGATCGTCTCAAATGACGTGGAAATCATATTATAAGCCATAAACACATGAATATCCTACATTAAATTAATTCAAATGAAACAGAAAACACTAATGATATATAAGATTTTTGAGTGTACACATATAAATGGAACTAAGTTTTTTATACTACGCGTTTTTTTATGATTTTTTTTTCGTATATGTTTTCGACGTTTCGATAACTTCACATTAACCGCGATACACACTAGGCTAAAAGAAAGCACTAACAAAATATTTATCCTTATTTTAATGAACAAACATGAACTTAATCAGATCTCAGACTCTTACGACTAAATAATAAAACTAATATTTAAAAAGTAACCGAAATGTCGGTCGAATGTGCTTACAAAAATACCAAAATTCGCGTAGTAATCCGAAAACACTATCTCCATTTAAAACATGAACGTATAACCGTAACTCACTCAAGACCATCGCCTTAACATTGTAACTGCGTTTCTTAAAACTCTTCCAACTATATTTCTTGACTGTCTTCAACATGTTCCGTCCGTCCCAGACTCACCTCTGACCGTGTCATATCATTTTTCTGTGATTTTCTTGATTATTTCTTATCAGACCACATAGTAATGGCTTAATTCATTACAGTGACAGTTACGTTCATATTTATAACGGATCTTATCGCTTCATAGATGCTATCATACTTCACTAACGACTTTAATTTTAATTATATTATATATAATACCGTATTTCTACAAATAAATATAATTATAGTGACTATTAATAATTTATATATAGACTTTTTAGTTCATATGGTTGTATACTTTGTATATTAAAAAAGAAAGATTTTATTTTTTTCTATGTTTTTTCCGGTGATGATGGACCTATTTTGACGTGACTTTTATATGCAGATACTCATGTTATAAGGAGTAACTAAGGCTACAATAATTATTTAATATACATTTTTTTCATTGATCAGCCTATCAGAGCTCACTTCTGAGCAAAGGCATCTTCTCCATGTGAGTGGTGGAGTGGTCTCTTGCTCAAGGCGGATTGGTAATTTCGAAACTTATAATTTTTCATTAATACTAATATTTGAATCATTGCTCTTAATCCGGAACAATCTTTTAGGCACTAGTATTTTTCTTACGCAATTTCCAAAAGGTCGGAAGTTCCTTAACCTAATATCCTCATTAATTGAGTGTCACTCAGACCCAAGCTATTGTATTGTTAGTTAATAGTGGGATGTAGATTTAATTATATTATGAACCATTGTTAGTTCTGTGGGTGGCTGACATTGAATGAAAATTTTAAGACAGGCTTTAGAGAACTTTGGGTAATCTTTGTATTTATTATAAATTTTCTCGCATTTAACATTTTTATTCTCAGAAAAATTCGATGTTATCAAACCTTCATGGATGATTGTAAGAATAGTTGCCAGTCTTAAAAATAATATCATAAAAAATATATGAACTTAAGCGGCTAAATATAATTCTTTTTACTAGAATTAATTAAAGTAATAATTTGTTCCATCTATAAGTATTATGTATGTTTTTTACCAGTACTATTAGGTACTACGAATTTATATCGTAAACTTTAGACGTACGTACAGTTCAAACGAATTTCATTCATTATTATCATTTATTTTGGATACGGAGATCCCTCACAATATATAAGGTCATTAGTTCTTGTGTCCAACAAATATTTTATAATAAATAGTATAATATGTAAATATATAATAATACTGACCGGCTCCAGTGGGAGGCATCTCAGCGAGGATGGAGTTACAGATCTCTCTGTAGGGCGTGGAGCGAGGCGGAGATGACTTCAGAAGGTACCTTCACAACAAATACATACTTAATAAATAGTCTGTGTGTGCTTTGACTCGAATATGTTACTTTCAATCATTCTGCTTCACTACCATGATTATTGTAACCGACTAGTTACGCGTAGTTGATATTATTAATATCAAACATTCAAACAATAATTGAATTTGATAATAAGTTATATACCGTTATTTTATCTTAATTTTTTATATTATTCAGTGACTTATATGAAAATGTCAGCAGGAATTAAACTATTTGGGGAATGAAAGGCCCAAAAATATGCGAGAACTGGTATGAATGAGAAACAGCAGAAAAGTCTCTGACTATGTTAGAGGGAGTAGTATTAAAAAAAATTGCGTGACCATTTGTCAAAGAGCTCTCACTGAATTCCAAAATATTTTTTTGTAGGTCTTAATATGTGTTAATCTCACCTATATCTCTCCACGAACACCTGGAAGGGTATCCTTATGGGGTATCCCGTCTGCCTTATCTTAATGGTGTCCAACATGCCGGTGTCTCTCAGTTGCGTGAGGACGCACAGCATGTCGAACTTCATCGCTGACTTGTCTGTGTTTGGTTTGATGCAGCGGACGAACCACGGGTTACACCTGGACATTGACTCCAGCAGCTGGTGGAGGCTGTCCGAGAACCTGGACGAACAATATATGTATTGAATATACAAGGTTAAGAAAGTAGGCAGTGGTGGCCTAGTGGTTAAAAAGGCCCGCCTCTTATGCACGAGGGCGCGGTTTCGATCCTGACCCGGGCAAGTACCAATGTGATTTTTCCTAGTCATATGTACTTTTTAAGAGTATTTAGACATCACTGATGAATGCTGATTCCCAAAAGAGGGTTGATGACAGGCAGGGCCGGTCTTAAAAACAACTAGCCAAAACTATTCACAACATGTAAGGCAGACCCTGGCATAGTTGGGAAATTGTCAGGTAGAAGAAGATACAAGATTTAAGAAAAGACTAGATAATAAGGCAGGTACACAAGTAGTTTAAGAATGAAAGCTATGAATGAGAGTAAGATAGTATGCGGAAAGAAAGGACATCGTTATTGATAGAACTGGAATGAAAGAGAAATTGCAAAAAAGGTCCTTGACCATGTCAGGAGAAGTAGAATAAAAAAATATATACAAGGTTCATTCGTCATCTACCAGGCAATTTCCCGGCTATAGCCAGCCTGCCTTACATGTTGTGAATAATTTTGGCTATTTGTTTTTTTTACGACCGGCCGCCTGCCTGACATCAACACTTTTTTTGGGAATATAAATGGTTCATTATATGTTTGTAATTAATTATAAGGAATCGATCTCTCAGTCATAATGTTGCAAATTTTATGAAGAAGGTAATATGAGTTATGACTTATCAGCCTTATAACATAATATATCATTATTCATGTATATTATTTTTAATACATATGGATGATCAATAAAAAAATGTGAGAAATAATATACTTGCAATATAAAGTAAACCATCAACATTGACCTCACTCATTATTACATTTTTTTTTATAATATCACAATGTACGTTAATAATACATGACATATAAGATTCCTTTTAAATGAACTAAGCATGCAATTATTAAAAAAATATTATTTACATACACATGTACACACACACACACATACACATATACACACCAATACTGACATACTTACTCATAAATAGTTAGTGAGGTACCAACCTTGCAGCGACAGTGGGCGTTCTAGGCTTCATAGTCACAAATCTTCCATTGGCTCCTCTCGGTAATGTCTTATTAGCGTCGTGTTGTGCTCGAAGTTGTGTTGACATCTCCGCAACAAGCGGCACTTCACTACTGCAGAGTAATTCCAGTACATCCGCCCTCAGAGCATCTCTGTTCTTATCCAGGAAACCTTCCACGTTGTACCAAACCTGGCCTGCGTAGTGTTTTATCTGAGGAAGTCATACATTGCTGAAGTTCCATAACTTACCAATAATTTGACCTTAGTGGTAGTAACCAAATAAACATACCCCGAATTCGTTAGCTCCTAATCTAGGTCTAGAGTACAGCTCGTTGAGAGCGTGGTTATAATGGCACTTTTCTAGGAATGAATTATCTGACGCTCGTGGAAAATTACTTTCGTCATCCAACAAATGAAGAATGCCCACCGGCTTCTTACTCAGAAGTTGTATAACTGTAAACAAAAACATTTTAATAGAATGAAAGCTCCTAAAGGCCTTATGAGTTTTCACAAATATATCATTATTACCTGGAGAATTATCATTCCACGTAAGGTTAGACCACTCCAATCTTTCCTTTTGGTATTCCTGTTGCTCCAATTTAAATATATGTTTATTAAAATAATGCTGTAATGTTTCGTTAGCATAATTAATACAGAGCTGCTCGAACGAATTCTCTTCCAAGTCTTCAAAGCCGAAGATGTCGAGGAGAGATATCCGGTGAGCGTCGTGTAGTCCGGCTCGATGGACTATCGAATTGATTCTAAGGACAAGCCAACTGAATAGGGATGAATACAGTGCTTTAGCGAACGCATCTCTCGCATCTAAAGCTTGGTCAATCGGTAAGGGAGATCGCATACGCTCTGCCCTCGCTGCAGTTACCCTTGTCGTGAGAGCTCTGGCCAATTCTTCAGCCGGGATCTTCAGTAAATGGGCAGCCCAACGGACTTCCGCCCCTCCACCCAGTTGGACACCCTCTTGACCATGCCTGAGCTGTCTTCTATGAAAGTAAACGTTTCCTAAATGAAGTACAGCAGATAGGACTTTAATTATATCCTCTCGTTCAGAGTCACCAATCCCGAGAACTTGCATGGCGCCACATAGAGCCGACCAATCGGCTCCCGCACCCGCACCTCCCGAGTCACCGCCTTGATTTAAATAAAAGTAATGTTCTGCCGTCAACAGTCCTCGTGATTTCCTCTGTTCCTCGTCTAATCCGGCCAGCAGCTCGTAGAACACATGATAATTCCTTTCTCCGGGTGATTGTGTCACAATACGTGATTTTTCTAGCAAATAATGTGCGACTCTCGCGCCGGCTAGCGCGCCGTCCTTAAAGTATAGTTCTAGTAATTTACCAAAACGACTAGAGTTATGATTTTTTGGCGTTCTCGCGTTACCGAATGCCTCGAGTAACGGTGCTGCTTCTAGAATTTGTTCTGATACTGGAGCTCTTCCGGGCGGTGCTGGGGCTACAGCTGCTAGGAATTGTACAGCTAGCTTCGTGGACTCCGTCTTCCCGGCACCAGATTCACCAGATATCAGAATGGCTTGAGGATGAGGTAGTGAAGCTCGGGCTGCGGCTGCTATTGCAAACAGATGTGGAGGAAGATCACCTAACGCTTCCGCAGCGTGGTACCTGAATTAATAAACACATGAAGTTACATATTCCAACTAAAAGCACTTACTTATATATGTATACAATTTACCTTCTAGCAGTTGGCAGGCCATACAGCGCATCCACAGGTCTATAAGGGTTCACAGCGACTAATATGGAGCCAGCGTAAGTATAAATGAGACCTTGTTCATATCTTAACTTGAGATTCCATAGTAAGGCTGCTTCGTGTAAATCGTGGAGACGAGTCATGTCTTCCACACCAGTAGGACCCAGTTCCTCCCGAGGCCATACTGGATCACCTTCTTCGTCACCGTTACCCATTTGTAAGGCGAAGGTTTGAGCCTGTAGAAGGTTAAAGCAATATGAAATTTGAGAAACAAATCGCTGTTTTAAAGAGCGATATAATTAAATATAAAAAAGAGTCAAACTCGTATTTTCATCAAGTTTTAGAAGTATCATTAATACTAGAACGTATTAAGCAGTTATATAAAAACATGAAAGTTTAAACAAAAGTTTGATTTTGTTATTTATGCTATATAATTGAAAACAATAATACGTAATTTTTATGTATATCAAAAACAAAATTGGTCTTTATTATCAAACTATATTGACACACTTCAAAAATTATAATGAGCACAAAGTGAGCGGCAAATTACAAGTTTAGTGACCGCGGGCGAGTATACTGTGAGTTAATACCGGGGCTATTGATACTAGGCCTGTCAGTTATGTAAGGCTGTTATTACTGAGCAATTATTAATGTGTGACCGTTAACAATAGATTAAGGCTGAAAATAATATAACATATTGATTTATAATTATATCTATATTACAAAAGATTTATAGCTTGTTCGTTTCACAACCGTGTATATTGACGTAATAGTCAAATCAGCTCCCAAATCGCGACAACTCAATAATGTCATAATTTACATTTTACGTCCATTTCAAGTAGGTATTTTAGAAGCTAATATCCAGTGGCTCGCAAGACGTAACAAAATGCTACCAGCACGGAACAGCGGCCATATGGAAAATTATTACGTCCTGACACACAAACGTTACATGACATAACAGCTAGCCATACAATCGTGTCAAGCTTTTGAAGCTAAAAGCGTTTCGCTATCAGGATCACTCTATTCACGATACATTGCCCGTTATCTTTCACAATCTACACAGTTATGTGGTTAAATAAAGCAGTGAATTATTAACGCGGCAATAATCACGCAAATTAATCACTGTGTTGCCAGTATGATTAATGTATATTACGACGCGGTCCTTCATGTGTGCTATACAGATCATTGGTCATACTAAAGATTGTTTAAGCAACATAATTATATTGAAATAATTTGAACCCAATCAATTCATATTCAAAGAACTTTAAAACCAAATATCAAATGTAAATAATGAATCGCTTAGTAATTTAAGAAGTTATGTAATACCATAATGCATGACTGCAAAAACAAATACTTTTGCGTCCATTAAAATAACTCATCAATCCTTATAAGCTGAACGTGGCAGTATTATTGTGTGCAAATGTATTTTACATACTATATTTATATACATACATTGTTGACTAATACGTCTAAACATAAATTCCTTAACAGAGGAACTGTGCGATTTTTTCTTATTTTATTTTTCAAATCGGCGTTTTTCTTCAGTATTGAACCAACGATGTGACATTTCCCCATTTTGTTCGTATGATTGATAGATTTGTTGACACAATCCTGTCTCGTAAATCCAGTCTTCGTATTTATAGCATTACACGCATGAAAATTGGTAAGTTAAATAAACTATTAATGCAAGGTTTTCCATATGAATATTATAATATCGTAATTTTTATTTTAACAAAAACACTTCAGTATGTGCACCAAACACTTATTTACACTGCAGAATTTCAAGGTCCGAATACATTTTAGAGGAAACGTATAATATGAACACGTTTGATCTGAAGCACGTCAAGCAACTGATGACTGGCTCGATGTCCAACAGTTATCCCGGCCTAGATAACGGGATGCACCCCTAGCATTACATTTTGCATTGCCTTACGAATAAAACATATATTTAATAACTTTACATTGACTTATCTATGTATTCTTAATAGAAAGCTTTTAGAATACTAAGAAAAAAATCCAGATAAAAGTTTCCAGAACACGCTGTATAAGCAGTCAACTTCATCACAATAATAACATTATGCATTGCCTTACGAATACAAAATACATTCAATAACCTACGCTATACTGACTTACCTATGTATTCTACTAGAAAGCTATTAGAATATCGCCTTATACGCGTTAAAAATCAAGATAAACGTTGCCGTAGCACGCTGTATATGCAGTCAACTCTCTATCGACATTCCAATGTACGGCCTTGCGTTACGCCGAATTCTTAGGCCTCGTACACTTAGTCTGAGTCACTAATAAAATGTAACCGGCTTTTAGAACTGACTAATTCAATATTTATGAATATACTCAAATATGGAATTTATATATAAAGCATGGGATTAACTGGGCTTGAAATTCTTTTAGTTCTTTAGTACCATTTTAGATATTTTCTTTTTTTTTCTTTATTCTTTTTCTATAGACGACATTACGATAGTTAAACCCTAACAATAGATTGGGCAATGCTAAGACTGTTAGTATGTGCTGGAATGTTTCTTAATCAAGAAAAAAGTAAGTAGCAACGCATTCTCAACGGTTTACAAAATATTATACGTATTAAATATTTTTCTATATATAGTGACTATTAATATTTGACGTTCGTAACATGATTCAATATTTTTAACAGTTAAATGAATTGTAAATTCGTAGGTTGTACAATGTCATAAAGGTTTTTTTATTTAAATGAAACTAATATTTTCGTACTATGCATTATTTTCTTATTTTTATAACTAGATACTCACGACGTTTCGATTACTTTAAAGCAAGCGTGATCACGGGGATATGAAAAAAGTGAAGTAACCCAAGTGTCAGGAGTATGTTTTTTTAAAATAATAAAATAACGCATAGTAATCTTCGTATTACTACGCACAATAGTCTTAGATCTCATTATGTTTCTTCATGTTTTCCACAAGATGTGTAAATGTATTTACTAATCTATTTAGTACTCTGTTGTCCCTCCCGGTGACGCTGATATAGCCATAATAGGGCTAACAGCAACAGTCAAGTCGAAAAAAAACATCTGTTGTTTTATGTTCTTTCTGTTGTTGTATGTTCCTCACCTGTCCATTAACAACAGCGCTGACGAGCAGCACCCTTGCTGCTCGGTGGACCTCCACCAGCTCCCCGGGCAGCGGGGCGGGGGCTCCGGGCGGCTGGAACCACACCGCAGCACCCTCGGACCACTCCGCCATCCCCCCACTACCCGCCATGCTGCACAAAAAACAAAAAATACATTAAATAACACATATATAAGATAAGATAAATATACTTTATTGTACACCAAAACAAAAAAATACAAGAAGCAACACAACAGAATAAAAAACACGGTACAAAAGGCGGTCTTATCGCTAAAAGAGCGATCTACTTCCAGACAACCTTTGGATAGAGGACATTGAATACTCTAAGAAAGGGGTTCGGAGGTGTACACCTTTTAGGTAAATCATATATACACAAACATATCTACGTAACATACATACATACGATTAATACTTGTTATATATAATAATTCCATTTTGTATACTTTTTTAACATATATAATAGCAATGACCAGCTAAATTCAAGGTTCGTCTTAGAGACTTCTTGCATACCGAGTTCTGGAAGCAACGAAATGTGCTATAGGAATTAAATACTGCAAAATAAGTAAAGCTAAGGTTTTTAAAGATATATAGTGTAAATAAAACTTTGCATTGAAAACTATAATATCTTTACGGGAATTTTAAAAAATCTCCGTATGTCCATGTAACTTATATTATGTACATATTACGACGGCACTTCATAGACAGAATCTATGGGTGATAGTGTATAAATTAAAGAACCTCTACCTTTTTGAAATCTCGTAATAAAAAATTATATTATGTGTGTGTGTGTGAGAGAGAGATTGTGTGTGTGTAATAAATGAATAATACTGTCGAATGTTTACGCTCGTATAGAAAAAATTGAAATAGTTTCATATAACCCATAGAATAGTGAAACGCACATATCTTGTAAAATCTTCTTATAATAACCACGTGAAATAAATACTATTTCATGGCCGGCACTAAAGAGCGTGTAAGTACATTAAGCTGTTCTTATAATATTGTCATTTAAATGAAGTTTTTCATTTACATGTACCAACTTAAATATCTCATCGTTTTTAAAAAGTCCCTTTTATAAGATGTTCTACTCTGAATTTTGTTTTATGTGACGTAGTTTTAACCGTGAATAATTTAAATAATTTTCTCAACACAGATTATCACTTCTTATACTATTTATACTTATTTATTATTTATTATTTACACATTATTTACTTTCAATTGCATAAAATAAGATGTTTTGCTTTTCGAATGTTTTTATTTCCAAATGTACCAGGCTGTCATGTATGCTTACGATAAGTTTGAACGTCACACTACATACGAGAAGTTTTCCGTATCTCATTCAATAGCCTATGTTTATACTACAATATAAGAAGTTTTTGAGCCCAAAAACGATCAGCAATTTGTTTGTTAATGAAAGTACAGAATGACATTAGAAATAAAATATAATCTAAACATAATTTAGCAATAAGTATAGTTTCAGTTTTAATAAAAACTTCAAAAAATTCGGAGCTCAAAAGTTCTTCGTAAACATTAATAACATTAAGTATATTTTTTTATTATTATTTTAGGACTAGGTACATAATAGGTATATATTATAGTTTTAAGTCTCTTATACAAAAAATTTGTTTTGTGGATCCGTTGTATTTGTAACTTTTCAGTTAAATCATGTTTCTTATATAGATAGAATTAAAAATAATACATTTTAATTTAGTTTTCATTTAATAACTAATGATAAATATTAATAAATCGCAATTTCCAACTTTCTCGACAATAACCGTTTGTCTCAGAAATGGCGCGTCGATAATTTACAAGATTATGTTCCAATTTACTGTTTTTTTTTGTGGAAGCCATTTCATATAATGTTCGTTACATGGAGACACAAACTTTCATTCCCACGACCAGCCCGTTACATGGAACATAGCTATGATCGCTGTAGGAACATTATTCACTTATATTTTAACTGTTACGAACAAAATGATACCAATTTTGTATGAGCTTTTTAATATAAGTAAATAAACATGATTAGGCGTAATTTATGTATGGAACGGCAAGACTTGCCACCATATAATACCAATAAGGTCAAGGCTTGTTGTATACCCGCCAAGTCATTTAAGCTTCCCGTAACACACGGACAAATTTGAGAAATAATCTCTCACACACACATATTTAGCGAGCCGTGAATCAAAATTAAGTATTATTTCAAGTACAAACAACTTTTGCCACAGCGGTTAACATTGACAGCTTCGCAATAAAAATAATTACGTTTTTTTATTGCCAAACATTCAACTTGCAAGTGGTCATTGTTTAAAGACGATACTGAATTCATGGAACTCGCTATCATTTCGAGAATTAAAACCAAAATGTTTATAGTGCAACAGTTTATTAAATCACATTGTTTCGTCATAACTTATATAAATATAACAAAATTCGTTTTAGGATAACTATAAATATATCGGAGACGCCATCGCTGTAGGTGGAGAGCAGCACGGACTGGATGGCGGGCCGGGGGTGAAGCATATAGTGGGGGGAGGGGGAGGTTGGAGACAGAACGGCTCCGGTGGAGGGGGCTGGATGAACATGGGAGGAGGAGGAGGAGGCTGGACACAGAGAGGAGGCAGCGGAGGAGGTTGGACACTGAGGGGAGGTAACGGAGGAGGCTGGATGTACAGCGGCTCGGGGCAAGGAGGCTGAACGGTTATAGGACACGGCGGAGGAGGCTGAACGTACATAGGCGGAGGAGGAGGAGGCTGGATCATCATAGGAGGTAACGGAGGAGGCTGCACCGGCATCGGAGGAAGAGGGGGAGGCTGAACCATCACGGGAGGCATCGGCGGAGGTTGAATCAATATTGGAGGCAGCTCTATCATGATCGGAGCAGGTGGAGGAAGTTCCAAATACAATGGGGGAGATTGGGGAGGAGTGACGTACATCGGCGGCGGCGCTGGAGGTGTGATGCACAAAGGGGGTAACGGCGGTGGAGTGATGCATAGAGGAGGAGACGGGGGAGGCGTTACCGTCATGGGGGGTAACGGCGGTGGTGTGATACACATAGGGGGTAAGGCTGGTGGTGTTATAGTGATCGGTGGCGGCATCGGCACCTCAATGAACATAGGGGGTAATGGCGGTGGGGTAACGCATAACGGAGGAGGAGTGGGGAGAGTCACGTAGATCGGTGGCGAGGGGTTAGAACACCCACAGGGCTGACCCATGTATGGCGAAGACGCCAGACATGGGGAGTAAGGAGACGCATAATACTGGCCCTGAACAGCGCACTGTAAGAAAAACACATTAAAAATAACCGACATATATTAAAAATCATAGCATTCAATAAGAATACATCGTTCACCTTCAAAAATTTCTAATTATAAATGCATTAAGTCATATTATAAACAATTGACATTAAGCTGTGTTTTCCGGCTAACAATAACATCCGCGAAACTTAATAATGCAAAAAAATTAACTTGTAGCGTGTCTACAAATAGATGGAATAGAAATATAGATAGAAAAATACAAAGCGAATTTTCGCATCACTCACCAAAAACAGGGCAAACGCCACCACTCTCTCCATCGGTGATCGATAAATTGTGTTAAAACATCATCAATACTTTATATATGTATGCACAGCCCTTATTACGTAACAAAATAAACGTTAAATGCATCAAATTACAAATAATTGATTCACAGTTATTTCAGTTTAATGAAGAGATTGATCACGTATTGGATAGATAGGACAGATGTTGATTACTCAAACAACGATAGCGTTTACTATTGTCTAATTGAAATTATATCAAAAAATAGTTCCAACAGTCTATTTGTTGATAAATTTTAGTCGTTTTGGTTTGGTAGTAAATTAAATTCTCCATTTGACAGTATTGGCCATTTATTCTAAGTATTAGTTTACTACATGTTCGCGTAACCAAACGAAACACGAAGCGTTAAAAGTTAATCATTTTAACTATATAGATATTATCATGCGGAAAAGTGGTAAGTGTAATTATATTCTTAGATTAAAACAATGCAAGTAAAATAATATTTAGTATACACTTAATGAAATAGTCGACATAATTTGAAGAATTATACTTAATTCATGTGTATATTTAATAGTTGTGATTTGTAATGTCTTCTCAATTTTAATTCAACAATCCTAACGAGAGTTAATCTTATAAATAAACCTGTAAAACCGATGACGTAATTTTTATTAAATAAAAATTGTTCTGCTTAAGCCGGTTCAATATTTCTCTATTTTGATATAACAAGCAATCATCATCAAACGAGCATTAAATATTGAAGACGCATAATTTTCTTATATATGCCAACATGATATAAATCCAAATTAATTATCAATAACTTTACAAACGAGATTCAACCTAAGCTGACCTTAACATTATTAATATTTTAAAGTAAAATGTGTCCCACAAAGAGTTCATTGAATCCGGTAAACAATTGGACACTTCCGTCCCACCGAGTGGATGTCGATACTATTGATGAATATTAAAATATTATACGCCCAAATAAAAACGGCACGTATTAAACGCGAGCTGGGACAAGTTCCGGGGTTTCAATTCAACCGGGTTACATGTGATGCATCTGTATTCTGCGTGCGGAAAGTGGAAACGGCTTTCTTTACGCGGCCGGCGAAGAAGGCGGTATAAATATGAATTAATTGTTCATATAGATTGATCTTGTATCAACAGGAGACGAAGATTCCAGTGTCATTTTAAGGGCTGTCGCTCATGAATTTAACATATAAAAATGTATAAGAAAAAATGCAATTTGATAACCCTTAAAAGATGTTTTAATATAATAAAGGTTTCGTTTCGATCCTGGTTGATGTGAAATACAAAATATAATGGATAAAATTTTGTTTTAAAGCATTACCCTAATACTAGGAGGGGCATACAATTATGTAACCAATACGTCTCTACAATATATTTAAATACAGTTATATAAATTATATTTAAGGAACTAAACATTAAAATTAAACGGTAAATTTTTCTATTAAATAAAATTATAAAAATGTCATTTGATATATTTTTTATATAAAATATAGGTAATTCATTCAATTTGAACGCATGACATTCAATGAGTTAAAACCGTGAAAAAGTTGACAAAAAACTGGTTAAAAAAAATATATTCTATCGATTTAACAAATAACAAACGCTCAACGGACCGATGAGCTGTATATATACCGGTTATGATTTAATAAAATGTTAATGGCGACACAGTTACCTTTCAAACTGGCAACATTATAAAACAAAAACGTTTCAATTACTTCGAAATAAATAGCATAATTGAGTCTTAAACTATACGAAAATATTCAACCCTTTATTAACATCGATTTAAACATAATATATATATATATATATATATATATATATATATATATATATATATATATATATATATATATATATATATTATAATCAATAAGACATATAGAAAAATTCGATTACCTGCTAGTAGGTACAACTATTTGGCAATGTTAACACAATTGTACAAATTGCCCACCTATACTATGGTGCAAACTTGTACGCATATCAAATAATTAGGTAAGCATTAATGTCCATTAAAATCTTTACGTAATAATCACAAATATTGCGTTGAATTTAAAATTACGTTCGTTTTAATTAACGTGACGGTAAAAGAATTGATAATGCTTAAATTGTTTCTTCCGAAATTTATTTAGAAATAAACTAAACTAAAGATAAACAATATTTTATATACAGACGACAAGAGATGAAACCTCTTAGCAATCAATGTATTCACGGTGCGTGTGTCGGGTCCATCGTTGTAGGGAGAGCAGCTTCAACAGTGACTGGGACTTGCGACCCAGGTGTAGGCCCCTATATAACGCGCGTTAAACGCTTACCTCCACCGTCCAAGCTCCTCTTTCCACCTAACCAAATTCGAAATAGTGCAACCAGGAAATTCAGAATACAAATGTTAAAGCCTCACTGAATTATTAACGCAATTATAAATGTTGAACACTATGTAGGTAATGGTTGCATAAGAGAATCTTCAGTGTGGGATTCGGGGCAGCTGATTCGAATCCGTGTCATAAGAACAATGCTGCTTGTACTATACACACTGTATTTGGAATGTTTTCACACCATTCTGATCGTTAAGATTAAAGCACTGAGGACGTTTCTGTGTGCACAGTTTTGACCTTTATACCGTAGCCGTGGTTACGATGTCTATTTTCTAAGTGATTTGTATGTCATAAGCAATTTTTATCTGTTCTATGTTTAATTAAGCATATAAATAAATCGTTTTATAGAATACAGTTAAAGTGACAAGCAAAAAGTCCCAAAAAAACATTGTTCTGTTATTTTTATGATGACATTTCTGAATAAAAATGGTTGTTGCCGTTATATTTAGGTTTTTTTTTTGTGACAATCGGAAACTTTTGCGACAACCGAAGATGTAAGTGAAAATTACTTTATAGATTATGTTTTTCAAATTAAAATCTCTCTGACAAACAATTGTTGTATTAGACAGCCAATGTCTTTTTTTTTAATATTTGACGCCGGAAGGAATACCTCAGGAAGCTTTCGTATGCTTTCTTACTGATATATCTTCCCACAAACATTACTTATCAATATAAAACTAAGAACAATTAATAACATAATTTTAAAATATAAAAAATTACTTAATTGATACGAATCTAATAATAATTTTCAATGTACATCTATGATTCCTAAATTGGATTGAATAAATTAAATTCAAACAATGGTAAGTTAATATGGCGTAAAATGGTAGGTTTTGTAAACAATGGCCTGTCACGACACAGGAAAGTCGCTTATATCCGAACGACCGATTCATTCAAGCCGTGGAATATAAATGTTTAAAACATAAATACATATATATATATATATAACATCTAATAAGGAGACACAATTGAAATAGGAAATATATATTTTAATTTTCTAAGATAATATGAGAAAATAATGATTATAAAAATGAATAGTTCCAAACAAGCTAAGTTCGTAACAAGCGTAATTTAATTGTAGAATATGAAAAAAATGTTTTCAATATATATATATGTATCATCAATAAGTAATCTACGGAATGAAAACAAATAAAATCAAACATATAAACCCTATTTATTAAAAGTAAAGTAATTAAAAGTAAAAAGTAATTTATAAAAAGTAAAAACCATTCGTCAAACGACAGATAGATAGATGTTTATGTATAATCACAGAAATTAAATATAGTGTTATAATATAGAAGAATATTTACAAATCAATAATATTGTCAGTGCATTATAGTTTAAACAGTTTAAAACTAAAAACTTTTACCAAAACCGGCCACTGACGATTGTAAAGAATTATGAAATAGGAAAAAAAAGACAATTAGTAGAGTGTAGCAACGTTACACTGGCTATAAGTAATATTACCTGGTCTGAATGAATGGAGAATGGTTATTCTACTAATATTATGTACTAGCTTTCCGCCCGCAGCTGCACCCGCGTGGAGTTCGTTTATATCGTGTTTCCAAGAGAATCTTTCAAAAGTCTGGGATAAAAACTATCCTATGTTCTTTCTCAAGGTCAACTGTATCTCTGAACCAAATTTCATTAAAATCAGTTCAGTGGTTTAGGCCTAAAATCGTAACAGACAGACAGAATTACTTTCGCATTTATAATATAAGTAGGGATTTGTTACCAAATTTAAATACAGTACCAAATCATTTACTTTTTCTGGATACATCACTTATGTGTGATTGTCATTTATC
This sequence comes from Danaus chrysippus, assembly GCA_916720795.1. NCBI lineage: Eukaryota > Metazoa > Arthropoda > Insecta > Lepidoptera > Nymphalidae > Danaus > Danaus chrysippus. The sequence continues at coordinate 11,057,579 of CAKASE010000082.1, read as the reverse complement.
TACTATTATTATAATAGTAAAAAATTACTGAATCTTGTCTTCTAAACAAATGAATCGATGTCCACAATACAGGCCTGACCTAGTGTGGACGTCAACGTTTACTGTAAATGACATAGTAAAGTGTTTTACAAATAAATAATAAATAATAATAAAATAATTTCGAATGCGATCGTTTGTGAAGATGTATGTAGGTATGAGAATTTTATGCTGCTTTATTCAAAACTACTTAATGGATTATGGTAAAAATTCTACAATAATATAGCTTACATTTTAAAAAACAACAAAGGCTTTGATTTATACTGAAATTATCACAGGATAACGCATAACAGTATTGAAGTGACATTGACGTGACGTGCACTAAAAATGTCACTGACAATGACTTAACACTTTAGTTATAATTAATACATATCTCTACCAATACTGATACCGTAGGACACGAGGACAAAGTCGCGTATATATACTAGTAAACTATATGAATTCAAGAGAATTAAGGTCAAATCCAATGAGGGATTTGGAAATTGAAATTGTATTGAAGTTAAAATAAAACTACATATATGTATTTACATAATAAGATTATAAGATATTGTTCTGTTACATAACGTTTTGAAATTCCGTTCGCTCCATCTCTATACTCTGCTCTTAGACTACATATTAAAGTCTAAGAGACACCACATATTCTACAAATCTTACTCGAACCAAATTCATGGTCATTAACAAGAAATCTGGTTGTGAGATGAAAATAAATCAAATAGCATATACTTAACAGTAAACTACATATAACACACAGCAATAAATTAAACAAATAAAACTACAATTATCAAGAGAAAGTAATTCTTTTAATTTCAAGCAAATTTTTAACGTAAACACTACTATTAACGTTTTAAAATGGGTTAAGTTATTTCTTTTTAACCATTTTTTATTTTAACGCATTCGGTTAAAGCTTAAAAGTTAAACATATATGTACAATCTGGATTCAATGGACCAAAATAGTATATATTTTTTGTTTCATTCAGAAAAAAAATTCATGATATTTGCTGAGACCCCCCCTCCCTCCAACGTAAGATCAGATGAGATTTGACTCAACCCCCTCTCCCCATTAAACATGTTACGTATTTTATGCCCCCTTATTTGAGATATACAAAATATTTCGTAACATGTCCTACTAATATAGAAATAGCAGATCATATCTAGCTAGAAAACGCTGTATTATCCTAGAGAAAACCTTGTAAATTAATTTCGGGTATGAGAGCGACGTGTGAACTGGCCATTGTTTATATATAAACGATGCTTTGTTATAATTAATGGGCCGTATAACAAAATACGACTCATTCAACTTGGTTCTTGATAGCACGAAAAATCGACTTTCGTTTTTTTTAATAGAAATTATGTAATGAACTGCTTTATTTATTTTTTTATTTGTTTCAGAAAAGGTATTGTAGCTATTAATAGTACACGCAGTATATTATAAGACTGTTCACTCTTGCCTTAATCGTTTCAAAGATGTACGTGCAAGCAAATAAAGACGAAGGCATTCTACTCGAATCCCTGGCAATCCGTTATATTTTGAATTTAACATGCAACAAGGTTGCGTTAAACGTTTAACGCTCTTTTATAAAAAGAGACAGAGAGAGGGAATTCGAGTAGCTCGCATTTGTGAGTAATGTTAATAAACTTTATCTTAAAAAAAAACACTTAAAATTATTTAAAAATCAATTTCTATCCCTTCCTCTTTTTATTCCAACATTAAAGGAAAGGACTACAGGCACAATAATTTTCTTATATATTACATCTTAGTTGTTTAATACCTTCAATATTTGTTTTTTAAAGTGTTTTGATATACATCGCACTGTTATAGTAGATGAAAGAACGAAACAGAAGATTTAAATTCAGCGTTGGAAAGAGACAAAAAACGTGTGTCATTTTTTTCTTGTTGTATATAGAGTGACATGATTTTCTTATACATAATTAATTTTGACATCACACAAGACATTTAATTTGAATAATTTAGAATAAATAATTCGTTCTATTTTAATGTTACGTTATTGGAGATTCATCAGCATATTTCTCGAGGTCAAAGGACATGAGGTCTTGAGGTCATGTCTAGATTTATATAATACTAAACCCATTATGATGTAAATCCGAAACAGTGATAGACAATGGACGTGAGAGCAACACACAATACTCAATTACAATGATAACTTTAACATTGGCTGTACATGACCTCTGTCCTTTAATGAACATTTCAGACAATAGTCGGTGATAGTAGTCTCATTGAAATTGAATATTTACATTTTCCCCTTTAATGGAAACTACATATGAAGAAGAAAAATTGTCAAAATACCAACCAGTACTGCGGACATAAGTATTACAATTTTATTGATATATATTAATAATTTCTGATAATTTTACCAGTCTATTATTTATTTATACCAACTATAAAATTTTTCGTCAGCTTGGAAAATCCAAAAAAAAAATTCTACGAAGTAACAATTTTTTTAATCCTATGGCTTCATTCGCTCTAGAATCGTGCAATATTCTGCCAATGTCAAAAATTTTATTTGTTGGACGAATTATAATCTTGAGTAAACAGTGTTATATAAATAGATAAGGCATCTTTAAAACACATATAGAAATGTCATAATGACACGTTTAGAAATGTCACAACATTACGTCTGAAACTGTCAATGTCATAACTTGATTATATGTAGCGCGTTAAAAATTCAAATGTTGCAAAATTATTGAAAAACGAGAAACCTTGAAATGTGACGTCAGATGAAAGTGAGCTTATGTAATATTTTATAGACTTGGGGCGATAATACGATATTTTGTACAAAAAAATCTACATAGTGTGTTCAACTGTTCAGAAAGACATACATACATATGTAGGCAATTACCTAATTACAAATGTTAAACTATGCAACTTAAAAAGAAGTTTATCATAATATGCAGTAACAGAGCCTCTTCATTCTTTTACATATAATATTATATATAATACAGGTAAAATATTTTTTTATACATATTATATGCTACAATTAAAGTCTCCTGCCTATCTGTGTCTCACTTTGAGTCATTAATGTTTTAGACTTGATCTGTGTCAATAGTTCATTTATTTTTTTTTATTTCACACCATCACACATAATAAATGAAGGCAAAATCATTTAATAATGATCAAACAACTTGGTTATTTAAACAGTGATAGTTTTTAATACCAAATTTAAAACAAACACGAAACAAGTTTATTAAAAAACAAAATAATTTTTATTCTTTGTTTGACATTGATAGTTCATTGAATTAAAATTTTAGTTTTATTATTTTTAACAAATCATAAATATTTGGTAGCAGTATTTGTAAAACAAATTGTGCTTAACCGTTATCTTTAGTTTTACTTTTTTGTTATTCTTTAAGTAATGAAAAACTAAAATGTTTTCTCATATATCATAGTTATGTCACCAAAGTCAAAAGTCATAGAAACTTATTATTTATCTGAGCCTCAACTTAGAACTGTCCTCGTGGACACGTTTGGGGTTTGAAGCTTAAATTAATATCGAAAACTAAAACGTAATCATTTAATAATTTTCTAATTACCTAACTCAAATTTTGTCTTTTTCGTAACAGAATACATATAGTTCTCGAATTGTACATGAAATAGTTAAATAAATGTTGAAAATGAAACAATAAATTTGTTATTATTTGCAGCTTATACTTGCAATTTTTCAATAGCGAGATTTAAACATATGGAGACGAAAGTTTTAAAGTGAATTATCATCTTCAATATTCATGTTAGACACTTTTATTTATTACCAAATAACTGGAATGAAATGATTAGAGATGAATTTGTTTTAAAAAAGACATTCTCGTTGAAAGGCACATATTGTCAGTACATCGAAGGAATTGTTTTAAGAAAATATATCTTTAACTTCTTCTTATTAAAACATATAATTATAAAAATAACAAATTATTGATTTAGTTAAATAACTAAAATCTCGTTAATTAAGATTAACAGGAAACAAATACAATATTTAACATTAAATACTTAACGATGTTCTCGTTAAAACACTTCGCCTTTAAGACAATCATAAAGAGGAGACAAAGCGTCATACGTTTTAGTTAATGAAGGCTTACTGTGTGACAGTCGACACAGGAAGGACAGTTGTGTAAACAGAAAAAACCTGTTTCACTCTCATTGTAGTATGAAAGTTCCTTACGAGAGAGTGCGATGTTTGTTAACAGAATTAAACACGAAACAGCTGGTACTCACACATACATACAAACGTACACACACATACAAACATACATACACATCTTCATGTATAGCCCAAAGGTTTAACTTAATATGTGGCTAGTACATGTATTTTTAGTAAAAGCAAATTCTTCAACTATATCCGAAAGTATGAGTGTTATAAGTCAACATTTTTTAATATTAAGGAATGAAGTACTTATGGCAACACCAAATAAAAAAGTTTATTTGACATCTAAAATCGATATTTTTCTTAGTATCTATGTGTTCTCTAAGCGATATAGTTTCTTGTAGTTCCAAGAAATATAAGTTGAAAGAAAGTTAACGGCACTCCCTCGTATGGACACACTCAGGAAATAAGAGATGTAAACAAAATCATTTGATACGTCGACATACAATATATAAGTGTTACTACTCTATAGAGGACTATAAAACAAGGATTGAAATAAACTAGATAGAAAAATATCGATAAATTTCTACAAAAATCGATATATGTTATTATTACGATGTTTTAAAAAAATTACATCACTAAAAGAGGCACATCTCTAGCAAATTCAAAATTTGAAAACAATATGGCTATCGAGATATGTTTTAATTGTATAATTTTTATGTAAAATTATGTTTTTTATTATTCACAATTCCTACTCCATATAAAAAAAAAGTTTTAAGTATGTTTATATAACAATCTCAAAAGAGGTTTTATTTTAACCGACAAAAAAGTAACAGTCAGAAAACAATCTATACGTGAAGTTGTTTTTTCGCTAACAAACTTAGTTTAAAATTAGAAAATACATGTTCTCGCACTTTCTACTCGTAACTGCGTAACAGTTTTTATATTATATTGTAACGACTTCATTACTACTGCAAAAGGAGGCATTGTCACCAATTAAACGCTTATATAATACACAACTTGAACAAGACACGTAATTAAAAGGTAACGTAATATATAAATTTAAGTAAAATAATTCTAAAAATAAGCGGAATCAGCTGCAAATACACAATTATTTATGGCGGGAATTTCAATGAAATTTTGCTTTTTTATTTATTTGTATGAAAAAATACATACAAATAAATAAAAAACAATAATTTCCATAAACACTATATCCTTGTAAATCTCTTTCTAACTCACCTTCGTGCGTGATATAATTAAGGAGGCGAGAGCGTGTTTCTCGATTATTGATAGGAAAAAACACGCGATTACATCCGAATAGTCAGAAATATGTCTTGTAAGTAACAATACGTATATATGGTTTATTGAATTCATAAAAATATATGCATATTAATAAATTCTTGGAAGTTGGAACGCACTTCGAAGGCAGTCCTAGTAGGTTCTTTTCAAATTTGGTTAGGTAGAGAGAGGAGCTTGGACAGTGGAGGTGAGCGTATAACGCGCGTTAGATAGGGGACCCCTTAACACTACAACAAATTATTTCATTTACCTTAAATGTCATTTTTTAAACTTAAATATATGTTTCTAGGCACAAACTCCTTCATGTTTCACAGTACTCAAGACTATAATTCGTCCAACAAATAAAAACATTGACATTGGCAAACTATTAAACGAATCCAGTGCAAAAGAAGACATAGTATAAAAATGTATGTAAACAAGGTTCATTTGTAAATATTCTGTTTGAATTAAATTAATTAAAAGTGATTTATTGCTATGATGGTCCATGATCTTCATGGAGTGAACAATATCGTTTTAATTGTATAATTTCAGACAATATTTTATTTGTTTTAAAATAAATTGTTTGACATTTCATTCATTTCTTACGGTACTGTTCTAGGAGAGTAATAAAAAAATTTGTTATTCTAAAAAAATATATTTCGACAATCAAATCTCCTCTCAAATCAATCAAACGTATGGAAAAAAAATCACAGTAAACGAATTGAATAGTATCTTCTAAGCAAAATTTTAAATTGTATAAAATCTAATTTCAATAGTATGTTAAATCAATAGATTCTTCCTCATCTCAATAACTTACTGAATAATTTAGGCCTTTTTAAATTTAATATGTAAGAAAAGACAATTTAAATTATAATTTAAATCTTTATATGACATTCAACTACACATTAGTAAACTTGTGGTATATTAAATTAGTTATATTTAAAATTCTTACACGTTTTCATCCAAATAAGTGAAAAGTTTCTCCATCAAGGATGTACGGGCTGAATAATGGAGGTACGGTCAGCAATTAAATAAAAATTTAAAAAGTTAATCATTCAGAATGTTTTACGCCAGAAGATTGCAAAAAAAAAAGGATAAATTCTATTACTATTATTTCATTTAAATACATTTTTATAATAAATATGTAATGTAAAATAAATAAAATGCAAGATTTTTTTTTCTAATGGTACTTAATTTGGATTCTACTCACGCGTCGATTCACGGACTTGCAAACACTTTTCCGGACGAATCATTTGAATAGTGGCAACGCTAGGAATGTAGCCCACATTTATAGGTTAACTAAATACACTATACTGTTATAAATACTTTTATTAAGTCTTAAAAACATTTGAAAGATATATTATTTTAGATTTTTACATTGCTTTATAGAGAAGTCTTGTGATTATAACGTGTTTTGGAATAAATTTGACGTTAAATAATTAAATATGTATATAATTATCGACTATAAGCTGATGTAATACCACACAAATCAAGATAGGAAATATAAAAGCTAAAATCAAAAGGTATTCTAGTGAAAATGTAAACATATATATGTATTACTTTACACACATGTCCGTCTGTTGTCTGTAGTAATTTCGGTCAATAAACAACTTTTCCTTGGACGGCGCGCGTTCGTCACAAAAGACGAAATGTCAAACGAAAGCTGTCGGCTTTCTCATACCATTGAGAATCGGCCCAGATGCGTGGGTGACATCTTAATGAGACCCACTCGTTAATACATACATACAACGCTGAGACAATCGACTGTCGAACAATGAAACTAATACTCGCTCTTAAACTATAAACATAAACGTCATTTAGGACCAAAACGGTTTTATTTTAGGACCAAAAAGTTTTATTTCAATAAAAAGTTTGTATGTAGCAGTAAGGTGAAAAGACTAAGGAGGTTTTAATGTTAACCAAGAAGCTTCTATCCTAAAAACCTCCATGGTATGTTCAAGTAATTTCTCATATTCTTTTGGCGTCTGTGAACTTTGAGGCCTACTTATGTGTTCACACGTCACTGTGGGCAGTGGTACGAAACAGGTGACCGCAGACACGGTCAAGGTACCTGCCAACTGGCGCATGGATTGAAGAAATACATGGAAAATACAAGATTATATTGGTAATAAACCATACATGTGTATTCAGATACTATTAATACAGATTTTTAAGGATTTATATCCATTTTTGTTGTATCAATTAGTATTCTCAACTTTTATTCCGTGAAAGAGAATTAATCTTTTTTTGACTTCCACAAATTGTTTCAAATATTGCTCCACAGAAATACTTACAAGGCTCAAATTGTAATAAAAGAGGGCGGCATCTTAAATTGATATTCTCTTAACAAAAGCTAATATATATTAAATATGCAATGTTTTGCTAGAAAAAATACGTTTTAATTATAAACTTAATACGATATTAAACTTGAATGGTACACAAAAATATTCTTAAAAAAAAATATATTAATAAGCGTTTTCTCTCACAACGTCCCACTTACAACATTTGTCCAAAAGGGCGCAGTTTTTGACAAGAAATTTGTGTTTATTGCGGAAGGTGAAAACTGTATGTAAGAACAGGTTTCATTTAACCCGAAACACAAAAAAACCTTACGGTTTATAAAGACGAGATATTCAGAATATTAAAATGAATATGATGAATATTAAAGTTATAAATGTAACAATAAAACCTCTGCGGTTTTATCACGTTACGTGTCGTACACGTGACGTGATCGTATCACTTATATTTACATAACCAGTTGCTTTAAATAAACTAACATTAGTGGGTTAAGTAGAATTAGTACTTGTGACCATTTGACATTGGACATTTATTTGGCAAGGCGTAACAATAGCTCTTACTTCAAATAACTTTCAAAATTTTATTTATATCTTTATTTTCCAAAACTCTATACAAACTGTGCCTTAGATTAAGCAAATTTGATTTGTTCATTTGTTTGTTAATAGGTAAAGTCAAAGCAAAATCTTAGTTTTTAATTGTGAATCGAAACTTAAAGACAAAGTGACTTTCCCATTCATATTATTAGTGTGTTATGTAATGTTATATCTTGGGAATACAATAACGAGATCATTGAAACCTTAATTAAAAGAAAAACAAAAAAAAGTTTTTATTGCATATTATTATCAATTGTAAAAAATATCGATATAGAGATAAATTAATTAACTTCGATTTAAAGTTGTATTATATCGAATGAGAAATTAATCGAATAATAGATATTAATGAGACTAAACCTCTCAGTATTTAATAGATTCACCGTGCGGGTGCGGGTCCATCGTTGTAGGGAGATGAGCTTTAACATTGACTGGGACTTGCGACCCAGGTGTAGGTTTAAAAGTCACATTAATCAACATGACCGCATCATTAAGATGCATTTACAATGGCGTATATTAACAATGTTTAAGAAAAAATATGAAAGAAAACTTATGAATGATCCATACTTCAATGAAAATCTTTAATAATATAATTGGATAATAATTATTATATAGGAAAATAAATAAAGATAGTATGAACGGAACTGAATACGTCTTCAAAAGACGATTCCTTACGAATTTTTATAACAAAAACAAGACGCAAGTCCTATATATAAAGTATGTGTGAGATATGAATGAATTTTTTACGTAAGTCATATGAAATGTAAGTGAGAACATGTCGTGATATTTGGTAGAAAGCTATGTAAGTGATAGAAAACTGTTCCGTTTGATTTCTCCGATACATTATCCGAAGCGTCAGTTAATTGCTCAGCGAAAAATCTTGAAAATATTTAACATTATAACATTTATGATTCTATATTGTGATTTAATGCAGCTTTAATTAAAACTTTTATATATGTACGTAAGGGATGGTAATTTTTTCTTATAATTAATCATCTTGGGAAATCCTATATTTTTTTAATGTTAAAAAATATATCCAGAATTTCTATTATGTATATAAAATGTTTTCATTAATTTTTTGAGTAATTGATTAAATTTATTTAAGTATGTATAAATAAATGGAAAATATTAGCAATACATAAAAACTACATCGAAAATCCAAAACAAAATCAAACATAATCTGTTTTTATTTCTTTGACGTTTGACAGTTGACACAGATAAATAATAACAGTTTGACATTTGTATAGAAATAATTGTTATTCGTATCCACAAACCAATCGGTCATGAGTCGACAGATACTCAATGAGTGAATGATGTCATTATTACGTCTCACCTTCAGAACACCGGAGTAATTACAGTTAATAAATTACATTTTACAATATAAGTTCCCCTTTTTTTCTAAAACTAGTCTTTTATTCATAAAACTTGAATGAGATAATTACTTAGTCTTTCAAATTATAATCATTTAAAGTTATTACTTATTTTTGTTAGAATCGAATGCACAAGGACGTAATACTAAAATTCTTCAATAATTAGTAAAAAGAATTTCATTTGTGTTTCTTCTTGTGAAAGGAAGTCATAAGGATATTTTTTATAAACATTGGACTACAATCTATCTCTCAGTGTATGGAACGATGCTAAGGAAAAAGAAAATTTAGTATAATATAAGAAATATATTTAATATTTTGTATTGCAATACGTCAAGATTGTATGATTATTATAATTATTGTATTGCTACAAAATATTCGTGCCTCAAATTTTGTATAAACTCCACACATTTAATCATAAATTCATTACTTAAAATTAGAATATCAATAAATTAGATAACTTTTGACTATTTTTAATAAAACGTCATTTCCATATACCATTCGAAATTATAGACTTATTCAATTCAGATTTTTTGGCTTGAGGTCGTGATCTTTCCGTCTGTCGGAAAAGGTTAACAGCGTTGTTTGATTGTGAATAATTATTATTGATGATTATAGAATTATAATTAATTCTCAGCTCACCTTCTAAAGTCTGTAGACGTTTTTTAGCAATCGTTACATTTTATTGTAGTATAGACTTAATCCATTTCAAATGCACGCATCCTAATGTTTAATTATCGGATTATTTTTTATGTTAAATTGTTGAAAAGGTTTGTAATTTATAAATTAAGTTATACATAAGTAATAATCGTTAAAAACTGTTAATTATTGCAGTCAACCTATTTAATGGGCTATTTTTCTTAATATATTAGATGGGTCCCTAAATGTATAATATTGCTAGCTGACTTAAAACTATCGAAATTAGAATCATATAATCTCAAAGTGTAACTCGCAAAAGAAACTTTTTAATAATTATTATATAATAAGCAATTCAGACCGCGTAATAATTTTTTTAGAACAGTTTATTATAATACGAAGCCATGACGAAACTTAGTTTCTAATGGCTTCGATATTTCATTTAATTATTTTGATTTAGCAATGGATCATTAATTAAATTATTTGGAATTGAATACACTGAATCACGTCATCTGTTTAGACAACAAATTAATTTAAAAATGTTTCGCTCATACAACTTAAAAATGAAACCTTTTTGCATGTTATAAAAACACATTGGCTGTATTGTAAGGCGCGAAATATTCGACGCCTTTATAAACAAAATATTATATGTATAAAAAGTTTTTAAGTCCAATTAAAACGCAATACTTGTACCTATATTAATTGTAATTTTAACAACACCTTCATTTGAATGTATTGCGAACTTACATAAATAAGATTTGTAGGTAGGTTTATATAAATGTATAAACTCCTCAGTGTTCAAAAGCGGACAGAGTTTATTTGAATATTTACAATGAACGTCTATAATAAAAAACCGTAATAATTAAATAATATAATCATCAACGAATTGGAAATATCTAAAGTTTGTTATGAAAATAAAGGGTTGCTCAATAATATAATATATATAGTCGTATTCAGTGCCTCCGATGTATTATAGAAGGTACAGTCTGACAAGGACTTCCAGGATTTAAATGTAAACGTCAGCGACACGTACGCTAAATGACTTACAGGTATAACGACGCGGCGTTCCTAGCACAATCAGCTACACTTCATAACAATAACTTTAAACACGTCACAAAACATTTATCAATATACACTGTTGTAACAAATTTCACACATATTTTCGTAAACGCCGTTCGAAATACAAACGACTCAGTCGCGGACGAATGGAAGACTGGTTGTGACTTGTGTTGAGTTTGCGCTAACGCACCGCATTCCGATAGTTGTAATGTTACTATTTCCATCTCGCTCTAACTTTAAAAGACCGTTTTTGTCAGACAGGGATGGATGATACGAACGCTATAGGTAGGTAGCCCCGTTATTCATACACATAACACGGGTAAAATGTTATGACGGTCATTGAAAAATATAGATTTAATATTCGCTAATCGATTGAGACGAAGGAGGTCGTATTCTTATATGTCTACAAAGGAGTTTTTATAATGAGAATTATTTTCATTAATAACTAATTAAATATCGGTTACGTTTAGTTAATTTGTGAGCCAAAATTAGGTCACAGTACTTAGCTAAAGAGAGTCTATTTAATATACATTGATTGAACTTCTAATCACTACCAAGAAGCCTTTCTTATAATTAAACATAAAAGTTGGTGAATAAATCGCACGTCGAAACAATAATATTAAGTCACCCGCATTTTCTTACATTGCCTTCGATTTTTCACTAGTAGGTACGTGAAAATGTTGCCTCTTTTTTCGAATTCCCGCATCACAAAATCTACGTGCTTTTTAAGAAAAACGTAAAAATTTAATTACTTCCTAGATTTTTTTATAAAGGATGTAGCCATGTAATAGTCACTACTGTAATAAATTATATTGCAGGTAAGGTAAGGTAAGGTCCATTCAATTACTTCATCATCAGCCTATCAGCCCACTGCTGAGCAACGGCCTCTTCACACATGGAGAAGGTTTGATTTTTTTTTTTTGTTTCGAATTGACATATGCTGTTAGCCCTAGTGGCTTTGACAGCGTCACCGAGAGGGGTGGGTGGTCCTGATGGGACCGACCCGATTAATTCGGGCCCGAAGGGCCCGACCAGGGATACGCCCGTCCCAAGGGTGCCTCTAGGAGGCCGGACCTCGGCTTAGGACGTCGTTGTCGTGGAGGTATTAGTGGGTCGATTGAATGCATGACGCCCTGAAGGTTTGAGCATTAATCACCACGCTCGCTCAAGACGGGTTAGTGATTTCAAAATTATAATTTGAAATTATAAGTCCAGGTTTCCTCACGATGTTTTCCTTCACCGCCTATCAGAAGTGTCTAAGTAGACACTCTTAGAAAGTACATGTGATTCGGAAGAATCACATTGGCACCTGTGAGGTTTCGAACCTGCGCCCTCATGCATGAGAGGTGCACCTTTAACCACAAGGTCATTACGATCTCCACAGCTCGACAAATTCAATTTCAAATACATTCAATAATGATGAAAATATATCTTGCGAAATATATGAATGAAAATTTTTAAATGTCTAATCTGCATGTAGTTTGATGCAAAGCCTCTGTTAAGCGATATGCATTTCAGATCAAAATCTCAATAACCATCAACCTCTGAATATGTCTTTTACTCTAGCTAGTCTATGTCTTTAATCTATTCTTACTTAATATTAGACATGCCTGGATAACAGTAACTTTATCAATCTTATCGATTATTTAATAGACAACAAGCAATGTGTAACGAAACTATTTTTATGTAATAATTACTACATATCAATCATAATTAGAAAATCTTGGCAGACTATGGGTAACGCTGGGAATTGCCAGAAACAAGAAAAAAAGAATCTTAATTACAAAATCTCTGTTTTATAAAACTTTAAAAGACGATGAGAGCCATTTTAATTTTTAAACTTTGACAGTTTTTGTTTTACGTTTAATGGTTAGTTTTTAATTTGGTCTCATATACATCATGTTGGATTAGACATTCTCGAAATTTATAAGGAATCACCAATAATTCAAAGAAATGAATAGAATATAATGTTGAATAAGTGGGATATTGATATACGTCTCAAACTGCATGAATTTCATACATAAATAACATGAAGCCACAATATTTTATTCTTGTATCAAAATCCCTATACTTTTGTCATTCTATTGGTATCAAAACTTGGTGTCATAAGGAATGGAAATATTGTTTAACAATAAAGTCTTTCGTAATGAAAATTAGATACAAAGTTAAAGTTAGATATTATCATTGAGCAATGCAAAACATTGGATTTTTAAATTTAATTATTGAACTGCCTGAAAACTGATATTAAAGGCAATTTCTTCATTGTAACATAAAAGCCAACTTTTTCATATGAATGTGATACTTATTGATTTACGTTTCTCCTTTGTAATAAACGGGATTTTTCAAGAGTATTTCAGACCAATACATACTTATATAAATAAAATTTAAGTATATGTTCGTTATAGTGAAATTACCGTTTTTACTTCATGCATATAAATACATAGTACTTACATACAGCAAAACAATTTTTTTTTTTAATTTTTGTCTGTCTGTCCATTTATTTCTAAAACGGCAGAGCCAATTTGGACAGGACTTTTATTGGCAGGTAGCTGATGTAATAAGAGGTAATTTGGGTTACTTTTTATCCCAATCTCGAAACCCGAACCTGAGATTGTGTTATGACGCACAGTTTGGAGGCGGGGCGAGTTTTTCATTGCTTTTTGTTTTTTTTTTCGCAGACTTAGTCACGGGTAACAGCTAGTCTCAAGTAGATTGTGAGATAGAATTATATATAATAAATAATCGTACAAGGAACTATTCAAAATGCGGGATTTTCAAATATTGCCGTTTAATAAATAACACGAATATTTAAAAAATGAGTAACGACAACGAAGGTGATACGATGCCTTTCCATAGCCCTTTGTACTGATATCTTGGTATAGTGCCTTATAAATACAAGGCACTGCTACTTTACATGTATTATTAATTATTTCCTTAAAAAATTAAGGCGAATATTTAAAAAATATCTAAAATCAAATGTCAAAATCTTCCCGCCACTTAAAACAAATCAAAAAAATCCTCAATTCATGCAATTCAATACTACAAACCTATCCGGAGAATTAGAACCTTATTGATGAGATAAATGGTTATTTAGAGAATAAAATTGATAAATATTAAGAACTGAATAAAAATGTTTTCGTATTCCTATTATAAAATGTAGGTAGGACTTCAGGATTTATATTGATGAAATTATTACAAAAATTACATATTATAAATCTTTAATCCATATATACAAATATCTAAATCTTGGCTTTTAGCCCTACTCTCACAACATTTTTAACTTGTTTTGAACATATTTGAAAATGTTAGCTCACATTTTTGAAGTACTAAGTATTCTAATAATAATTCTATAACTCAAGGAAACCTCAAATGGCTTCTTGAAGGACAGCATATTTTCTCTTCTTTTTGATGTCATAATGGCCTGTACGGCTAACCCCTGAGATATGTAGAATAAGGGAAACAAGACTAATTAAGGTAAGAAATTGGTAAAAATTTCAGATATAAGGAGTTAAATTATCACTGCTTTTACCAATCAAAAGTTAACTATTTTTTATTAAATGTGAACTACTATTATCTTGTTGTTCACTAGTATCATTTTAATTAAAATTATAGGATATCGTATAGTTTTTTATTTTATTTTGGCTTTTATTAACATAATTTTAAATTGTTTCTGGCTAATTACTATTGATTCATTATTTATATTCTGTAATAAAGCTACAAATTGTGATGTCAAGTGTCATTTGATAACTGTCAATTTAATCTGTGACAACTTGACAAGTTTAATGTGGACATTGTTTGGTTACGCTAGCCCGCTACTATAACTGTTATTATTTTTCATTTAAGAGTAAATTTGTTTTAAATCTTGTGACTTTCTCTTCTAAACAATGCCTAAAGTTCGCCGCAGTCGTAAACCTCCACCAGATGGCTGGGAATTAATCGAACCGACCCTTGAGGAATTAGAACAGAAAATGAGAGAAGGTATTGATATACACGTTATTATTTACGTTAAGAATATATATTTATGTATTGTTATTATAATATAATTTATAGGAATTGCAAATTCTTGTGATATGTATTTGGAGCCTATCATTAGGTGCCTGCATATATAATTTAATGAGACATCAAACCACTTCACTAAAGCTACCAAATAGCTTAATACATACTTCAATTCAAATTTGTTTGCCACTTTATTCATGATCCAGTAACAAATATAGGAGATGTATTGCTTGTTAGCCAGTTTTTATAACAGTGTAAATTTTCATTACAGCTGAAACGGAACCACATGAAGGAAAAAGAAAACAGGAATCACTTTGGCCGATCTTCAAAATCCATCACCAGAAGTCACGCTACATATACGACTTGTTTTACCGACGAAAAGCTATCAGTAGAGAATTATATCAATATTGTTTAAATGAAAAAATTGCAGACGCAAACCTAATAGCAAAATGGAAGAAGACTGGTTATGAAAATCTATGCTGTCTGAGATGTATACAGACTAGGGATACTAATTTTGCCACAAACTGTATATGCAGAGTGCCTAAGAGTAAGCTCGAGGAAGGTAGGATCGTTGAGTGTGTGCATTGTGGCTGCCGAGGATGTTCAGGATAGTATTTGTACATATGTGTATAAGTACTTTAAGATGATGTGTATGTTACTGTAAAAGCTCAAATTTAAGATTTAAGTGTTAGGATTTACCGATACGTGTTGGTAAATACATGTATTTCTGTAAAAAAAAAATAGTCTTTTGCCATTCAAATTTAGTATATACTAGGTTTTAATGCTGTCAGCTGGTAGAAATTGGTTTTATGAATAAAACAATGAGTAGTTCATATTATTTTCTTCAATTAATGTACCCTTTTTGAACATTTAAAGTTAATAATAATTGGTAAATCTTAGAATTTACTGCGGTATGAGGTTTTACAGAAATATACACACTACAATAGACTCATTGATATAATAATTGCCTCTTTCTAAGAATATTATGCTAGTGTAATTTGGCATTGTGGACCTACATAGCATTTACAGTTTTTCATCCAAACATTTTCATATAAACACTGAATATAACCTGAAAAAAAGAGAATGTTTCATATGTATTGACAATAAAAATGTGGACTATACATACAGATGTATTTAAAATTACAGATTCTTATTGAAATTGCTTGTTTAAAATATCCTTGGGGCTTGAACTACTACTTTAAATTTTTGTACACAACTGTGTAGTGACATTAGGAATTTATTTAAAATAAACTTTTATGTTGTTATGCTATGCTATTAGAGACTTGAAATGTTACATTTTTATTTACATATCCATTTCCAAAATTGTGTGGAAGACAACAAAGGTACTTTAAATTGCTATAGAGCAGTTTCTACTTGGTACAAAATTCCATTTTAGACTTTAACCTATCTTTGTACAATATACATTCATACATGAGAATGTCATACATTTTCTTACTTGAAAGATCTTTTCTAATAATTCATTTTTAATTCATAAGAGTTTATGGGGAATCTGTAAAATTTTATATTATACTGTCAAATGTTACAAGTATGAATAATGATGGATAAATAAAACACCTTATAACAAAATCATTTTACATTTTTTATTTACTTAAGTGTAATCAGAACAATGTATTCTTATAACAAGCTTACTCTTAAAAACTGATTATGGAAAACTTTTTAATTTTTAACAACAAAATATGGGATAACTCTACTTAAGTAGATAATTATTTCTATAAAGAAATAAAAGATGAATTAAAAGAAAAACAAAACATTCGATAGATAAAAAAAAGATTATAAACAAAGAAATATTAATCAAATTCAAATCATAACAGCCTTATTATCAAACTCCTTGGATAACTCGATAATTAAATCCTTGTAGATAATAGGGTTCATGTTCTTGCCCAGCAAGTAAAGTATGAACCAGTCGCCAAAACTGAATCTTTTTACAACTTTTGATATGACCTGTTTTTTAACATATCTAATCTGGCCCATTATCATGAATGTTCGAAGGGGTGGCAGACAGAACACAACGATTCGGAAAAGTACAGCCACCGTGGAAACTAAAGCGAGGAATATCAACCAAAACCATAAGACAACAAAAATCTTTTCATTTACAATATTAAGAGGCAAAACGCATAGATAGTCTTTTAATTGCATCGAACCAGACGGCCCGTAGTTTCTAAGCCAGCATTTAGTTAGCTTCGGGAAATATTTGTCCATTGGATTAACTGATGTATAATTCCTGAAGTTCTCCGGCAGTTGAGGCAGCTGTGTGAATGAAGCAACCGCTGCTCCATAGTTCCGGAATGTTCCACCCAAGAATAAATCTAGTAAGAATATTTGACCAATCTGTAAAAATATTAAAGTAATCAACATTTCAAATAGATTAAATTCTTAAATAATCTTTTATATAATATCCCTTACCACATTAACTAAATTGAGGAGTTCACAGAAAGCAAAATGTAAAGCGTACATATTGTGAGTGTATAGATTTGTATAACTCATATAGGCAACCAGATCTCCTCGTCTATACTCCGACCAGTCTTTTGTGATCATTGGATTAGCTGCACATGTTACAAATTAGTTATTATATAATTAGTATGTCAATAACAGTAATATTATGATGTAAGTTGTGAATAATCTTCAACCAACCTAAATCAGTTACTAATGCCTTCAATCTGCCTCCTTCCCATATCTTCCAAAGGTACCGAGGAGTGTAGAATAAAGCAGCCTGTCCTAGCAAGACGAAACAAACCCATTGGTAGTAAGTGTGCCTCATTTCGTCATCATCTTCTATGTCGCTAGGTCCGATGCCTGCGTAAGCCATGTTTTTTCCTTCTCTGCCTATAAACAACATATTTAGGTTTACATAAAATAAGGAAGCCGATATGGGTTAAGTAGTATTGTAACGTTTTTTATGACATTCGAAGTAAGTGATCAAAATTTCTAAGAACTTACCGACCAATCGACTCTTCAATGTATAAGTCCCATATATCCAACAATAACTATTGATAGCATCCTTGCCAGGACCTTTATCAGTGTCACCCATACAATGAATCGGTTCACCAAAGAATTGTTTCGAAGTTACCAATAACGTAAACACAAGGAGAATTATCACAGACAACTTGTAATGCATTCGAAACACGTTATTATCAGTACATACATTTTCAAACTTTAGAAAAGAACGAAATGGCATAAAAAGATCTATCATTGTAACGATTTTTAATTAGTATGATATTTTAAACAAAGCCTTGCCGATGAAATTTCGAGACACAGAGACCGACGAAACTAATTTAAGTACTACCCCCTATAGAATAATAAAAAACCATTCAATGTATTCCGCTTTTCTGAAAACTATATTTTCAAAATCAATCTTGTTTTAACACTTGAAGTCAACTATCACACAATTTTTGTCAAAATCCGGAAGAAAAGGGTCGGACAATTTTTAATTATAAATTAATACTCAAACACTTATTAAAATTATGTACTAATTCTGTAACTTAAGACAATAAGCAAGTAAATGCACGTTTTTTCCGTATACAAAGCTATTAATAATTGTGCTTTAAGATTAT
This sequence comes from Danaus chrysippus, assembly GCA_916720795.1. Taxonomy (NCBI): domain Eukaryota; kingdom Metazoa; phylum Arthropoda; class Insecta; order Lepidoptera; family Nymphalidae; genus Danaus; species Danaus chrysippus. The sequence goes on along the minus strand of CAKASE010000082.1, from coordinate 11,038,656 downwards.
ACGTAACGCAATTGAAATACGGATATCCTTTATGTAAAAAGATACCTATTATTTTTAGGAAAATTTATCGAGCATAAAACAATCCCTCGGAATTTCGTAAAATAATTTTCTTCTTTTAATATTTCCCAATTTGTATTGAATTTAATAATAAACATTTATTATTAAATTCAAAACATGTTTATGGAAGTAAACATAACATAACAGGAATATACATTTATTATTTTATTTAAATAGATTTTCGAGTCCATAGTTCGTTTACAATTCTTACAAAGTGAATTTTCTTATTATATTATTAAACTTCTTAAAATCAAAGTATTTAACATTCTAGTACTAAAACAAATCAGGTAATTATTAAAAGTACTTAAATTGATCTCGTTATCTTTATAAACTTGATTACGTACCATTAAATAATTGCGAGTAAAATAGACTAATATTAAAATGTAAATATTGTTTAAGGTAAAATAATGTATATTTTTCTATTTTCATTTAAAAGCTCCATTTCCATGAATATATGTAGATATGTTAGTGTTTAAGTCATTATATGAAATTTACTAAGGTATGTGTGTACCTAAAGTTTGCAGAAGGATTTTAAGGGTTTCAAAATTCTTCCTCGGTTTTACAGTTTAGAGCTTTTCAGCTCAGTTTTAATTTTTTTTTGTCAGTAAATCTCCACATTTAATAGTGTTAACGTAAGTTTTTGAATGAGCAACTGGTAATTTCATAATTTGGTAGTAAAAGGAGACGGGAGTAGTCTAATCAACAAATGCTTTTTCGGTCTCACTATTCCTCAACGTTACGAAAAACATGAGCACGTCTCGTGTTTTGAAATATCAGACAAAATTTCTTTCTTTATAAATATACTTACATTATCTTTATTAATCTAAACTTCGAAGTGGCTTGAGAAAAGCAGAGCTTAATTCTGGGGCTCTTTTTGCAACGGCCGGAAAAAGATAAATAAATATTCCTCGTATACGAGGCAAGATTTTGGGTCCATAAACTTCATTTTGTTGGAAAATTTTTAATCTTAATATCTTATTCAATGTTAGCTAAAACCCCTTTTTCTTTATCGACGGCCACCTCGTTCTTATTAAAACAGAGCAATATGCAAAATCCGTGTTTTTCTTATTGTAGTAAAATGCAACTAGGTACATAAATATTAAGTGTGGGAAACCAATTAGACGTTAAAAACTTATGTATCAGTGTAGGAAAGAAAAGATCATACAAATAATATAAGCAGTGTAATTGTTTCTGACAAATACAAGGAACTGTTGAATTAATAAACATTAATTGTTCTATAAAATTATAAATGGTTTTAGTATTGTCGGTAGCAACGCTTGTGTCACCAAACAAAAAAATATATATTGACTATAAATGAGATTCAAGACTTTCGTGAGTGTTAATTTAAATGAAACTAATATTTTGAGATTAATATTATGCTTATTTTATTATTTTTAAAAAGATACCGTCTGTCCGTTATCACGGTTACTTCAAAGTATGTAATGGAAACGTAGGGAGTAACCTGAAAATATTAGTTTTATTTGAATGTACCAACTGATTAGAACAGGGTAAAAATAATAAAAAGTGAAAAAAAAATAGTACAATGAAATCCATTAGAAAAGGAGGGGAATATAAAAATGAAAGGAAAAATAATTTACGGGCGATCTGCGGTCGGAAAGGGTATCAGGGTGAATATTTAATGTAAAAAACGGTACCTAATAAGTCACTATAAAAGTACATATATACTTAATGAGTCGATTATTTTAATTTGTATTATTAAGTATTCGGTGAACATATTCGGACTCGGCCGAATATAATAAAAGCCGCCGAATAGGCAAAACACCGAACATTCTTTTGCCTACGAGGATGTTGTATATTAGGTAATCTAGTATGCATCTCAGTATATAAGTTAAATTGATATATTAGGGAAATGAGAATATAAGGATAATGGTATACAATATACATGGCAAATTGTGTATAAGGAAAATGAGTATATAAAGAAAATTATATAGAATTATTTTGTATATACTTAAGATCCTTTTGCTAAAGTCAATATTCTTTTTATAATCATTTTTATAGAGATCTTTTACATTCTGAAAGATTGCGTTTAAATACTTTTTTTTTAAAATTGCTTTTAAAATACTAATTATATATTAGTACTAGCTTTCCGCCCGCAGCTTCGCCGCGTGGAGTTCGGTTATATCGCGTTTCCAAGAGAACCTTTCAAAATTCTGGGATAAAAACTATCCTATGTTCTTTCTCAAGGTCAACTCTATCTCTGTACCGAATTTCATTAAAATCAGTTCAGTGGTTTAGGCGTGAAAGCGTAGCAGACAGACAGACAGACAGACAGACAGAGTTACTTTCGCATTTATAATATTAGTAGGGATTGATATTTTAAATACAATTTTATATGTACCGAAACCAGGTTTATCTATTTACATTAACATGGATTTGATATATTTAAGACTTTCGCGAGTATATATTTAAATGATACAAATATGTTGTTGATTAAGTATACTACGCGTGTTATTGTAAAAACTACATACTCCCGACGTTTCGGTTCCTTTACAGAAACCGTAATCACGGACAGACAAGATGTGAATTTAACATACATTATCATTCTGCTTATTTAATCTGAATTCACAATGATTCATATTGAATTTAGTAACAACACTGAATTCATACATTAATAGTACACAGTTGGTGTATGACTGGTGTTATGTTAAAGTTGGCAAACAAGCTGACCGTCTACTAGATGGGCAGTAGTAACCATCGCCCACAGACCTCACATGTTGAAATTAAGTGATGTCAAAGACAATTTTGTTCACAACTTTTAACCAACAACACATTTATTTGGATAAAGATCAACATATGTTGATACAACTCTAACAAATAATTGGTAATAATGCATTAATTTCGACCAAATTTGATTATTAAAAAAACGGTTCCAGCGAGTTAATCTAAAAGATATACATACATATACTTTCATGCTTTACAACTATTACTACTATGTAACTAATAAACTGAATAAAATGGTACCTACATTACGTTGGTGCATATTATGTATTGTTAGTGATAATTAGGGCCCGGATAAATATGTATTGAAAAAATGTAAAATATGGACGAAAAAATCAAAAATATGGACGAAAAAAATCAAAAATATGGACGAAAAAATCAAAAATATGGAGTATAAAATACTTTCATAATTAAACATTGTTTTACTATAAGAAAAGGGTCACTCATGAAGTACATCGTTAAGTTACATTTAAAAAACGATGAAAAAAAATAGCGAAATATTTATTTCTACAAAAATAACAGTTTTATTCAACTTCCATTACACTAGCCTTATCAAATTGGTTGCAATACAGAATGACGTACTTCTTTAAATGATCAAATTGAAAACTGACCATTTTGTTGAAATATAGTATTAGGTATATGTGCTGAATGATCTCTCCACGTCACATGACGTGATGGGTGCATACTTAAACATGCTTAATTCAGTAATCGTGTAAGCCAGTGCTGCCCAAATTATTTCTTACAGTACGTCTTGTCCACGTAGAAACTACCCATAGTGGGTCCCTAAATCTTCTTTTAACAGATTTTTCAATATTTCTTTTCTTATTTTTCGAAATTTTAACATATTGGATTTCGTCAATTTCAATTATTGGATTTCGTCAATTTCGTCAAAAACAATATATACATATATGAAATAAAATTCTTCACCCATTAAAAAAGTTTATTCAATTCATAACATCCATCAACTTTAGTTTCCAAATATCGCAGTACAAATATCTATGTAGTTCACAGGGGCCACATGAAGCGGACAATACAAGAAAAAACATTATTGTACATATATACATAAATAGATATGAGAAAATTATTCCTTTACAAATTCTTGCCAAATTATGTATTTTACTGAAAAATATTATATAATAAATGAGTATTATATACCTTGTTTTTATTATTATTATTTAGAACCTTTTTTTCATGTCAATTATAGATAGTGACTTATACAAATTAATTAGTAAAACAATAATTTTTTAAAAATTTTACAATACATTTTTTCCATACGTCAGGATTAAATAAATACAGAAAAATAATTGTCAATGAAAGTGCATCAACTTTATATGTAAGCAGATTATTATTAATTCATCATTGTCACCTAATTATTTCCACTTGTATTATAGATGGCTAAATTATAATACAATTCACATTATTTTAACTGTTTACAATATAATATAATGATACTGTTTATTTTATTAAAATGTTGACCATCTATCAACTAAAAATATAAATGTTACCAAGAACATCATATTTATATTTTTACAAATTAATTAAATAATGTTTTTTAAGTCCGCTTCATGTAAAAATTATTTATTATTAAACAATATATTTAAGAAGAAAAAAAGTCTCCTTTCTTTTTAGTTTTAATAAAAATTTAATATGAGCATTATTAAAATTTTGTTTGAAAACATATGTATTGTAATAATTATACATAAAGGAATGTAAATTTTTGTTATTAGTAAACTATGTGTAATAATTTAGTACAAAAACATGTTAGTATATCTATCCCTTTCCGAAATTAGTCCAATTTATTTTCACTAACAAACTGTATTTGTAACATTTGCTAATAAATTTCATAAGGCGTTCGTATAAAATTCATCCTATGAGTTAAGTCTTAGAGTATCCTTATCGTTATCTATTCACCAAGATCAAACATACATTAATATTCATACATCTTCATAATAAAATGGCCAAAACCTCAGTTTCATTGTATTAAAATTACTATTTGCATAACAGCAAATATTGGCAATTGACTATGTAGATGTGATTAACATAAAAATATTGTCATAATATGTTATAGCTTGCTTTTTAGCCCCAGTTCCTCGTTCATGTATTGATCATACGCCATATTTCCTAACGCGAATATATTATCAGGGTCTAGAGCTTTTTTCGTAGCTAGTAGTAGCCGCCTCCCGGGTTCGCTCACTGTCTGTGTGTACCACTTCTTACGAAGCTTACCCACGCCGTGGTGATGAGATATGGAACCTGGGAAATACATAAAAAAGTATATAGAGGAGTCTGTTTTAGAGAGTACGTTCTATGAATCACTATACAGGGTGACTGGTGAATTACTATCAATATTTAAGGAGCATACTCGGTACATGATTCTCATTCGAATTATGTAAAAAAAATAGGTACTTAATTTTTGACCAAATTTCCGTATAAATAAATAAAGTGTTGACACGTTCCAAGTGTTCCAAGTGTGGACGCGTACGGTTGCGTGCTGATACAACACCACGCCTTCGCACGCGTATGTGTGAGTGTGTGTGTATACCTAATCTGTAGGGTGTTCATACGATGCGTGATTAATTACATAACTTTTGGTTAACATTACTTAGAAGTTTATTAATATTTATGTTATATTAATTTTTATGTTGTCATATATGATCGTCAAATATCACGTCCTCAAATATCGATAGTAATTCACCAGTCACCCTGTATATTGTAGGGGATAGTGCATATCCGCGTAACTAGCATTGGATAATTTCGCGTATGCTATATTAGAAACAGATTATCACAACAAAGTTCAAGATGAAATATTATCTATATTAACGACTTTTAAAGTAACTTTTTGATAGTAAGTAATTATTTAGTGTTTAATTTATTACTAATTCGGAAAAAAAAATACCTTAAAAGTCGTTTAATAAAGAAAATAATCTAGCTCAAACTTTATGTCATAATTTGCTTCCAATGTAGATATGCGGTATTATCCAATTATTAATTATGCTGATTGCACTATCCCGACGATATACAGGGTGACTGGTGAATTACTATCGATATTTGAGGACGTGATATTTGACGATCATATATGACAAAATAAAAAATAATATAACATAAATATTAATAAACTTCTAAGTAAAGTTAACCAAAAGTTATGTAATTAATTACGCATCGTGTGAACACCCTACAGATTAGGTACACACACACACTCACACATACGCGCGCGGCGGCCTAGTGTTGTATCAGCACGCCGCCGCACGCGTCCACACTTGGAACACTTGGAACGTGTCAACACTTTATTTATTTATACGGAAATTTTGTCAAAAATTAAGTACCTATTTTTTTTACATAATTCGAATGAGAATCATGTACCGAGTATTCTCCTTAAATATTGATAGTAATTCACCAGTCACCCTGTATATGTGATGTAATGAAGTCATATTGTTATTTATCACCTCCGTTAGCGATTATTTCGTCGCGGGCCGCTTCCTCAATGTCTTCGTACATTCGAACCGCATCCATGCTCAGGTCTGTCTTGAAGGCGAAGTAGAAATATATACAGCAGCCCGCGTCGTATCTGAAACATTATTATATATTATATATATAAAAATGATGTGGAATAAGTAATACATTGGTCATTCTTTATAATGACCGGGCAATATGAATAAGATAGTAATTATTCAAATAATCAAATTAATTGATTGATACATGCTATGAGTCACCTTTTGGTCATAGTAATAGAAATATTTAATTACGATTGGTTAGATAGAAATGAATCACTTTGTTTGATAGGGCTAGACATTTTAATAAACCGATTTGAATCTAATTTGAAGTTAAATAGATTATCTATAATAATATCAATGATTACTATTAATAGATAAACTATTAAACAGTAACGTGAATCATGTTACAGATAATGTAATATAACCACATGGTCATATCCACTTTCATAGAATTTAGTCTTTGAGGATAGTTTTTGATAATTCTATTTCCATTGTAGTTCACTAAATAAATATCTCTGTTCACGTGTCTTGTGACAAGCAACTATCTACACATGTATTGTCTATATTCATTATTTTGTCTATTCATATCGTAGAGGATAATTTCGCGTATCTACATAGGAATAAAATTATCAGAAGAAAGTTTATAGTGAAATATTTTGTAAATTAACGATTTTTAAGGTAATTTTTTCACAATTAGTAATTATTTAGTGTTAAATTTATTACTAACTAGTAAACCCGGCGAACTCCGTTTCGCCACCAGAAGGCTTTTATGTAACGTTTTATAGTGTCTGACGTTTCATGTCAAATCACACGGGAATGCGAACGGGATAAAAAGTATCCTATGTCCTTTTCCTGGCTTTAAACTACCTCCCTGCCAATTTTCAGCTAAATCGGTTCAGCCGTTCTTGAGTTATAAGTGGAGTAGCTAACACGACTTTCTTTTATACAGGGTGACTGGTGAATTAATATCGATACTTGAGGACGTGATATTTGACGATCATATATGACAATATAAAAATTAATATACATAAATATTAATAAACTTCTGAGTAAAGTTAACCAAAAGTTATGTAATTAATTACGCATCGTGTGAACACCCTACAGATTAAGTAAACACACACACACACACACACACACACACGCGTGCGGCGGCGTGTGTTGTATCAGCACGCCGCCGCGCGCGTCCACACTTGGAACACTTGGAACGTGTCCACACTTTATTTATTTATACGGAAATTTGGTCAAAAATTAAGTACCTATTTTTTTTACATAATTCGAATGAGAATCATGTACTGAGTATTCTTCTTAAATATTGATAGTAATTCACCAGTCACCCTGTATATAGATTTTGAAATATATACATATATGAATGTCTATAATCTATCTTGTATATACTAACGTCTGCGTGAGCCTGCACGATATAATGTACTCCTGAATGTTTCTATCTCGACACTCCTTCCTCACTCGTTCTTTAGTGTTTTTACAAAGAGCCAGAGTCCTCTCCCACGATACAGACGTCTCGAAGGATTCCGCTACTATGTCGTAGTCTAACGCGAGATCCTGGAAGGAATAATAAGGATTAATTATAATATATAAGACATATACTATAGCTGGGAAATTGCCAGGTAGAAGATATAAGACGTTATCAACAAAAAAAGTGGTGCCCTGCTGGTTAAATGCCCGCCTCTCATGAATGAGGACGCGGATTCGGTGCACAAGTACCAAACTACCAATGTGATTTTTCCGAGTTATATGTACTGTCTAAGAGTATTTAGACACCACTGACAGATGAAGAAAAAAACATTGTGAGGAAACTTGGACTTATAATTCAAATTATAACTTTAAAATCACCAATCCGTCTAGAGCAAGCGTGGCGATTAATGCTCAAACCTTCTCTATGTGAGAAGAGGCTTTTGCAGTGGGCTCTGATAGGATGATGAAGATATTAACAGCGCCATCTATGATCGATGGCTATGAATTAATATATGTATAGCATATATTATTTATTCACCCGTATGTAAGCGATGACGAATGTCAGCGTATATCCTATCTCCCCGTTCCTCGCTCCGCCCGGCACGCCTCCATACTCCGCCGCTATAGCGTTTAATTTCTTCTCCTTGCGCGCGACGTGTTCCGTGCTGCCCTCTATTAATAGAGTAACGACACACAGCTTCAAAGGATCGAAGCCTTTGATCCGTGTTATGTAGAACTTCTTTAAACCATCTAGAACGACTCCGCCCCACGATTGCTGCTCTTTTAACGCGTGGCCTAGGCGGAACTGAAAGGTCGTTGGTTTATATTAATCTACTACAAGTTACACACACAGACACACTTTTGTATTTAACACCATTTGCTTTGCTTTTTTTTCCTTTTCTTTTTATCCTTAATTAATCGAGTGTATCTGTAGAACTGTAAAGTGTAATCCTAAATTGGCCTTGTTTATCTATATTGTTACTAAAATTACTGTAACGCTCTTGGATTACCAATAGAAATAAAATAAAAATATAGGTACAAGTGAAGTTAATTGTCATATACCTGTTCATTATCCATGAGTCGTATGCTGGAAGGTTGTGCTCGTTGTCTAGCAACCTCCCTCTCGAAGTGGAAGCCAGCCTCCCAGTCGGGGAAAACGAGGGAGCCGTAACGAACACACGGCGGGAGAGGACGGACCTTCACTGTCACCTGAAACACATAATAATAATAATTTATTTATTAACACCCATGAAATAATGTACATAATTTGTTTTTAGCTTAATAACTAAATCTAGGGTTATTACATTTTCATCTTTTGTAATATACCTGTGACATATGCAATGTATTGTATTATATAAAGTGAGGAAGATTGTCGAATCGACTGACAGTATCATAATGTTGCGTTAAACTTTAACGCTCCTTAAGATAAAAAGAGATAGGGTGAGAAGGAATGCGTGTCGCTCGAACGTCTTCGAGCAATCAATTGTGACTTGTAAGTAATGTCAGTAAAGTATGTTTTAAAGAAATACTTAGAATTCTTTGAAAAAAAAAATCGTACCCTTTTCTATTAACATTTCAAAATTACGAAGTTTCACTACTTCCGCTACAAGCACAATTGTTATTATTCTATTTTAATTTATTTTAGATCTATCTCACCAAAAACATGCCTGTTAAAAAGAGGGCCAAGTTCCAATCGGCTAATTGTTTGCCTAAAAAAGGGGTGAAATCCAATCTAATGCCAAGTTTAGATGCACTTTGAAATCGATCATAATCATCTTCATCAACAGCATGATCCACTGGTAAACATTTGCCATTCCCAAGACTCGCCACCACACCCAGTCCTCTGCCTTCCACATCCAGCCACTACCCGCCACCTTATTCACGTCAACGGTCCATCTGACCGAAATTCACTTTACCATACACCCAACTTAAAATATGGTATAGTTGTGAAAATACGTAGGTGCTTGGTTAAAAATATCTAAAATTATAATACTTCTAAATTTGAACTTGGCAGGTTAATTTAATTATTTAAATTTAGTATATTTAAATTATATAAATATAAATAATTATATAACTAAATAATAACAGCACAAAAACCTGCCAAGTTCAAATTGAGAAGTATTATAATTTTAGATATTTTTAACCAAGCACCTACGTATTTTCACAACTATACCATATTTTAAGTTGGGTGTATGGTAAAGTGAATTTCGGCCAGATGGACCGTTGACGTGAATAAGGTGGCGGGTAGTGGCTGGATGTGGAAGGCAGAGGACTGGGTGTGGTGGCGAGTCTTGGGAATGGCAAATGTTTACCAGTGGATCATGCTGTTGATGAAGATGATTATGATCGATTTCAAAGTGCATCTAAACTTGGCATTAGATTGGATTTCACCCCTTTTTTAGGCAAACAATTAGCCGATTGGAACTTGGCCCCCTTTTTAACAGGCATGTTTTTGGTGAGATTTCAATACTTTTTTTCAAGAAATCGTACATACAATCGTACTATACAGCCGTACAATGCATAACTTACAGCATGAAACATACAGCTACCATTTGATGGCATAGGAATTACCCTATGTGGTATATCTCCGCCAACCACCGAAAGATGTACAATTTCCATCGTTGGTAAATGAATAGTAGAAAAGAAATAGAGTGAATTTGTGCTTTTAACACACACAAGTAATCAATCAATAAGCAATATCAAAATTAATCCTTGAGCAAGTCAAATCAGTGATCCATTTAATCGTAATCGTAACCATATATAAGATATCAAGATATAAGTGTAGAAAGAAATAGAAAGAAATGACCATCGATTCCTTATCGACTTTCATTCATATATACTGCATACAAAACAATATCGCGATTCAATTATACCGCTAGCACCATCTATCGAAAGTAATTTATAACAAAAGAAACCTGATTTTTTAGGTAAGCAATATTTAATTAAGTTATACAGTGTGCATAATGTATACATGACAATATTTTTTATCCCTTATATATATATATATATATCAGTTCTTAAGAAGCGCCCCACACTTTTTTCACAATAATATTAATTTAAAAATAAATTAACAAACAATAAATGGTATTTTTGTGAAAAAAAGGCGTGATGAGCTTCATATATCACTTCTTGAGAAGCGCCCCACGCTTTTTTTTCAATAATACCATTTATTGTTTATTTTAAACAATTTAAATTAAATTGATTTCCAAGGTTGTAAAGGTTAAATTAGTTTCCACGCGGTTTCTTTCATCATTGGAGCGTGTTTTTTAGTTTTTTTTTAAACTATTTTTATTTTTTATTTTTTAGTTTCATTTATCACCGATTGAAAGATGTACTCATATTATTAATCATTAATATTTCATTATTATGTATTTTATTGTGCTGAGCTGAGCGCCTATATAAAGGTTTTGATTACCTGTCAGTGAGTCAGTGCCAAAATTTGCTATTTTCACAGGGTCATATTTCAGGATCTACTGAAGCTTTATCTATGAAATTTGGCATACTGCTTTAGGACTAGTATATGATTACGTAGGTACAATTTTATCTCTGTACTTGCAATAGACACTGAGCTACAGGGGGTCAAAAGTGGGTCGAATTTATTAAAAATTCGATATTTAGAATTGAGGCAACTCACGCTTGACCGATTTCTTAAATTTCTTAATTTTTTGTTAATCTACATATAACACACAACCTGTGTACCAAATTTCATAATGCTAAAACAATGGGAAGTGGCCTAGAGGTTTTGATTACCTGTCAGTGAGTCAGTGCCAAAATTAGCTATTTTCACAGGGTCATATTTCAGGATCTACTGAAGCTTTATCTATGAAATTTGGCATACTGCTTTAGTTCTAGTATATGATTACGTAGGTAAAATTTTATCTCTGTACTTGCAATAGGCACTGAGCTACAGGGGGGTCAAAAGTGGGTCGAAACGGTTCGTGTAAATATAGTGCACGGTAGTGCGCCGGCCTGTGGAACTTGGCCGGCGCACTACCGTGCGCTTAGATAGAGATGATGTGCAACAGTATAGCTTAAATGCTCTGTACTACAAGATTTAATGTTTTATACCAACATACAATAACTTAAGCAACAGTAGCGTATATGAAGACACTGGCACTTTAAATTTACTAATCACGCCGGCTAGTTTGTGATATATTAACATCCATTATAACCTCCTAAAATGATCATGTGATATGATAGACTTGTAAGGAACTCCCTACAAGTATTTCCTCTAACCTCGGTGACTACTCCTAGACATCCTTCAGAGCCCATCACTACGTGTTCCCAGTCGGGGCCGCACGATATACGAGGCACGCGACAGTTCCTCTCGATCACGCCCGTAGGAGTCACGATCTGGAGGACAAATTAATATTAGATTACACTATATACATATATTGACAATATAATAAATTAGTCAGTGGTGGCCTAGTGGTTAAAAGGCCCGCCTCTCATGCACGAGGGCCCGGGTTCGATCCTGCCAATGTAATTTTTCCCAGTCATATGTACTTTCTAAGAGTATTTAGACATCACTGACTAATGCATTCCCAAAAAGAGGGTTGATGTCAGGCAGTCTCGTAAAAACAATTAGCCAAAACTATTCACAACATGTAAGGCAGACCCTGGCTAAAGCTGGGAAATTGCCATGTAGAACAAGAGTATATCGCCAATACATATAATATATTCGAAATTCAAACCGAACAAAACGTGTCAAAATCTCTCATAATACGGTTACCCTGATGAGATCTAAAATTTTCGGGAATTTTACTAATTTAAATGAAACGAATATTTTTCGGATTACTACGAGACTATTTTTGTCAAAAACTTTGTGATCACGGTTGCTGAAAAGTAGCTGAAACGTCGGGAGTATGTAGTTTTTGACAAAAATAAAGTCCGAAATTAGTTTCATTTATGTGGTCACCTTGGTCTGTACTATCAGGTCTTCTATATTTCCATACGTGTTCTTCTTCATGCCGCTCGCTCGTGTGGCGACCCAGCCGCCGAGGGTGGAGAACTCATACGAGTCCGGCTCGTGGCCGACCGTGTACCCCCGGGAACGCAGCTCGCGCTCCAAGTCCTGACCTAGTATACCCGCCTGGAAGGATAGACTTGGGTGACGATATGTACTTTTGTTTACTTATATTCAAGTACAAACTGGTGATTATTAAGGTAAAATTGAATGTCTTACTAGAACAAATAATAGCAACTGCAGTTATAGCTAGCAATAATGATTCTGTTTTGTGGGCTTTATAGGACTTTGATTAGGAAAGTAATTTTTCATACAGGAAGAGGATCAAAGTATGTGATTCGTATTACCTGGACCCTCGCAAGTAATTGTTCCTTGTCCAACCACAGGATAGCGTTCATATCGGTGGTGTCTAACACTAGTATGGGTCTCTCTTCATTAGCGGGACAGGTCACTGACCCTGACACAGAAGTCCCGCCGCCGAAAGGAATGATCACGAACTTGTGTTTGGACGCACACTTTACTATATCTTCGACCTGAAATATAAGAACGATTGTTCAAAAAAGTTTTACTGACTACCCTTATAATATTCTAGCTAACTTTTATTGAGTTTTTTCCTGGATTCAGTTAAATCTTTTACATATTCCGTCATAAAAAATCCTTTTCACGTAACTGAAAATGTAGCAATGACAAAACGATGTATGTAGATATTCAATATAATGTCATATCAACCTGTTGGTGTGTCTGCGGCCATATAACAGCATCAGGTATTCTCTGGAAGCTGTTCTTCCTCAGACAGTAGACGTCTTTCAAGGTCTGTCCGTGGGCTCTTATCAGTCGGTCCATACCATCTGTACTGAGAGGCGCTATCTTCTCCAAATCTTCTTTAATGGTTGAGGGCAACCTGCTCTCTTGAAAGCTCGTGGGTTGTGGTGGTGGTATCGCATCTTTGGTTATATCTACGTTGAAGTATTCCTTTATGAATTGTAGGGCGTGCGGTAGTTTTTTTCCACCCAGCAAGTATCTGATGGAACGGTCACAAATAATTAGAACATTGATTAGTTATTTTTGTCATTATGTCTAATGTAATTTATACGTACATAGTTTGCGAGGAAAGTGAAAGGTTTATAAGTATTGTTATCCTAAATGAATTCTTCCCGAAAACTGTTGAAGATTAAAACACTGTCGAATGATCTTTGATACATATCAAGCATTTAATAAAAGCGAATAATTTAAAAAGTGTTTACATGATATTTAAGATTTTTGCGAGTATTCATTTAAATAAAAATGATATTTTTCTGATATATACATATAACGTATATTTTATTAATTTAAAAACTAAATATTCGCGACGTTCCGTTTATATATTTTGCTCTTAAACATACATTTTTAAATTATTGTCATTAGTCATTATAATGTTTTGCGTCAATAAATATTCTATAATCAGCCCATATCAGAGTTAACCTTAAGTATAATGATTTAAGCCTTGAGGCCGCCCCGGATAGGCTCACTTGACCGGACTAAATTGTCTTCCAGCAAAAAATAAAGGTTTGGTTAAAAAATAAAAACGTTTTAAAAAGTAAAAGGGTTTGCTTTATGAGTATGTTATGTATGAAAAATTTTGCTCCCGGAGGAAATTTTGCGTTGAAAGGGAGAGAATTTATCCACGGCTTGTCTGTTTAACTCTGTACATTAGGTCGTTTCTTATGTGGATGCCACTGATGGCTTTCCATAAATTGCTTATCCTATTATTCATCAGCTATGGGAGTACCAGATTTTACAGCTTCGAGAATGTATACAGAGAAAAGTCAGTGGTGGCCTAGTGGTTAAAAGGCCCGCCGCTCATGCATGAGGGCGCGGGTTCGCTCTTGGTCCGGGCAAGTACCAATGTGATTTTTCCGAGTCATATGTACTTTCTAAGAGTATTTAGACATCACTGATTAATGCATTCCCAAAAGAGGGTTGATGTCAGGCAGGCGGCCGGTCGTAAAAAAACAATTAGCAAAAACTATTCACAACACGTAAGGCAGATCCTGGCTATAGCTGGGAAATTGCCAGGTAGAAGAAGTATACAGAGAAACTCAATGCAAATTAAATAGTCGATCTAAGAAGAGTCCGTATGTTATACACTTATAGAGTAACGTGAAAGTTTCTTAAATATAATTTTTATAATGTTTCAATATATGTGTGAACTTTCAGGTTAGCGATTCGTATTTGAAATCTAGCTATAGATTCCAATAAAAAAGGTAATTATTATATTTTCAGGCATCAATCCAACATCCTTACGTGTAGTACGATTTAAATCCAGAAAATAGACGAGCTAGCAACTAAAAACATTTAAAACACAATGTTTATTCAAAATTTCTACGTATATTTGTACAAAAAAAAATGATATTTTTAGAATTTTTCATGAATGATTATAGCCTGTGGAAAGCTACTAGTGACTTAGTTACAATTACCATTTCATTTGACTGTCTTAGTCTATTATAACTATTTACGCCTTCAATCTCTTAAAAACTCTTAGTCTAATTTAATTTTTATTCATACATCTAATTCTAGTCTAAGGCGTTAGCATAACACAAAAGAGGAACAACTGAAAATACTTCATATCAAAGCATATAATAATTATAAAAACAACCAAATCATTCTCAAGCCATCATTATTGTATTTAATAATTGTTTCGTAAACTCCATACATTTGTTGTAAGATGTGTTTTTATGTTGCGTATGTAATATTGACACGTTAACATCTACAAGGCGCGCCTTATGATAACAAGCGACAATCGAAAATATAAAAAATAAATATTTTCCTATCATCCAAGGACTGAGTGACCTTCTCTTATGAACATGATCTAACATGTAACACTGTAATAAGAATTACACTACTATTTTGAACGTGAATTTAGAGTAAATATGTATGGGACGTCATACAATTCATGATACTGAATAATAAAAACACATGTACAGTGCACCCCCGGTAATCCGGCCCCTATCTAATCCGGCACCCCCTGTAATCCGACATGATCAATTATTTGTTTTTTGTACGTTCTATAGCATTAATGACGTTGATTTTATAATAAGACGTAAGCTCCCTATTGTTGTCTAATTTACTAAATTTGACATACATAATGAAGTATGATTTGTACTTCAGAGTACATGTAAGTACATATGTATATATAATATGTAAATATGTATATATATTATTGAATCTGTAATTTGTCGGATTACAAGGTACTCTTTTGTAAAAAAATCCGGATTATAGGGGGTCTTAGGCAGTACTCTATAATCCGACGTGTTTAAATGTTTAACATATAATGAGATCTAAGATTTTTGCGAGTACACATTTAAATGAAACTAATATTGTGTCTCACACTCACATCTCGTCTGCCCGTGATCACGGTTGCTGAAAAGTAGCCGAAACGTCGGGAGTATGTATGTAGTTTCTAAAACTAAAATAAAACGCGAAGTAAAATCCGAAAATATTAGTTTCATTTAAATGTTTAACATATAATTTTAAACATTTAAATTTAATTCCTATTACTGTCGTATGTAATATTATATTAAACCAAGGACTCCATAATAAAGTTACCCAAGACAGAGTCTACTCAGTTGTAAACAGCGACAAGTGCAAAACAAACTGCAGTACAGAATGTCCTCGTAAATCATATTGTTTGTTTTAATACATACTTGTTTGTTTTCAATTAATAACAATGTGGAAGTATTGTTTGTTGGTACACAATCATGTTTATACACAAACATTATATTCGATATATACTTTAACAACGACAGAAATTAAACTGATATTTTTCGGATTATATTACGCGTAAAAAACTACATACTACCAATATTTCGGTTACCGTGATCACGCTTGATGAAAAGTAACCGAAACCTCGGGAGTATGTAATTTTAAAAATGATAAAATACGAGTATAATCCGAATAATATTAGTTTCATTTAAATGAATACTCGTGAAAGTCTTAGATCTGAAAAGCACCGTTATGTTTAATAACATTAAGTTAGACAATATTTTTGTCATGCCTAAAAACTACTTTTTGTTATAATTAAAATAGCCTCTCAAATTCTATTATAATTCCTAATAGTACTGTTTCATAACTAAAAGATTTATCTCTGAAGCAATAACAATATTTCTTACTCCAAAGACTTTATGTATTAATATTTTTCGGATATACTACGCGACTTTATTTTTGATAAAAACTACATACTCCCGACGTTTCGGTTACTTTTCGTGATCACGGTTGCTGCAAAAATAAAGTCACTTATGTAGTAAATACATCCGAAAAATATTAGTTTCATTTAAGTAAATGACTTGCGAAATCTCAGATCTCTTTACTATATGTATTTATGATGAAAAAATTAAAGTTTTGTATATATTGCCTGTACTAATTTTAAAACGCGTTCAGTCCAGATAAATACATGTCATTGGTCCGTCCTAGTTTGCAGAATGCCAGTCTAGTATTGTTTCAGACGTGAGGTCAACTCTATGCGTGTATGACACACAGGATATGTTAATTAGCGTAGCATTATGTAATTATACTGAATTATTATTACTGACTAGCTCAGTATTAATATTAAATATATTACGAATCTTTATCTTCTTCTACCTGGCAATTTCCCAGCTTTGGCCAGGGTCTGCCTTACATGTTGCGAATAGTTTTGGCTATTTGTTTTTACGAGCGGCCGCCTGCCTGACATCAACCCTCTTTGGGAATGCATTAATCGGTGATGTCTAAATACTCTTAGAAAGTATATATGACTCGGAAAAATCACATTGGTACTTGGCAGGGCCAGGATCGAACCCGCGCCCTCATGCATGAGAGGCGGGCATGCAATATAATATTTATCATAAATTTTAAACAATTATAATATGTATTGTTTGTAATTTATGTGTTTGGGATGAATTTTAGAGTCAATGAAAAGAAATTCCGTGTAAATTGCAAATGATTAAGAAACGGGATAAGCCAATTTATATGACCGCCCACCTTAAATAAACTCGTGGTCGGACGACGAAACTTTCTTAGCTCTGATAACAATTACATAGATAAAATTATTTAATACATAATGATAATTTAATCAAATAAAATCAAATGTTTTATAAAACATATAATTATAATTTAAAATGTTGAACTCTGATAAGCATTAGAATTTCTTTTTCAAATGACATTGTTTTATATAAATTAATACAACATATTTGTATGCAAATGTCAGTTAAATCGGCAAAATTAATTAAATAGCGCATACTCATAAATAAATAGTTACAGGATTCACACGAATTTGACCCAAACGGAATTATATTAATGATGGCACACGTTTTCTTTGAAGATTTCATTATACTAGTATTTTTACTCAAGTTTACTTCATACGGAGAATTATCAGTTTTTTATTCATTTATTTTAAGATGAAAATAGTTTTATGTTTTAAATTTTCGTTTTGTTTTAAATAGTTTTAAATTTTCGTTTAGCAAAGTTTCAATCTTAGCAACAGCGGAAGAAATACACTGTTAATAGTCAGTTACTTTCAGCTTGGTGTAATGAGCGTTCTTAGTATCATCAGTCATGGACATTTTGAAAAAGTAAAATTATAATATAATTTTTAGGTTTATAACTACGTGCAAATATTATTGGAAGACAGCAAAAGTAAAATAGGTCCTAAAGACTTTTCTGAACACTGAGAATAATTTTTCTTTCCCGTCTTTGAAGACACATCTTCGTCTCATTTTCACTGTGTAGGTAGAACGGAGAACCGATACTTATTAAACAGAGCACTTGACGTTCCATGTCGAGAGAAAATATAATAACTTGGAATTAATTTGGCTAATGAAAGCGAGTCTTCCACTAGTAACATTTGTGTTTATTATAAAATGGACAGGACATTGTTAAGAACTGAATTAATTATGGTACATACTCCATCTGTTTGACTACACACAATAATTTTAAGAATGCAATTATCTTTACTCAGAGGTGTTCTACAACCTTAATCTTGTTAACAAATATGTTTATGTTCTAGTTTATATCATAGAATATTTCAATGAAACTAATACGTTTTTTTTATTCCATGAACACGTAATCTAGCTTCAGGTCCTTTGCAGCAACCGTGATCACGAGCAGACGAGATCACGGTTACTGTAAAAACGCGTAGTATTATCCGAAAACCTTAGTTTAATTTAGATAAATACCACGAAAATTTTAGATAGGTATCATTAATTATTAAAAGAACATTTATCAGAATTCCTACATCATCATCAAAGTTCCACCTTAATGTAGTATTAAAACCTTGTTAATAAAAACTTTTTGGAAGGAACTTTTTGTTTTTTCCTGACACGTATAAAAAAGTTTTTATCCGAGTACCGACATATTATATAGATAGGTAGCTTCTGCATCACGAAAACGTGTCAAAAATAATGAGATTTAAGATAGTAATCTAGTTTTACTTCAGTGTCCAAAGTACCTCTTATATAAAAAAATGCGAACGCATAAAGAAAGTGGATTCTTATCTATTTTAATAAATCGAATAATTATCGCAACTAGGCATTAATCACCAACGCTAAATCGGTTTTATCTATCAAAGACTCCATTCCGATATTAGTTTATCAATTTTCATGATTATCAACGATAAAATTTAAATAATTACTCATAAAACTATTCATATCTAGAAAGATATCGATTGTATAAAGTTAGAGGGGGGTTCGACAATGAAACTTTAGTTGTAGATTTTTATCGAAAAACATAGCTAATTATTTCCAACTTTAATCAATGTTCTTTAAAGATTTTGTAGTTAAAAAGGAGAACATTCGGTTTTTAGACTGTTGCTACGTAAGCTTAATTGAAAGACTAGATTTGACCAATTCTATCCTAAAGTGCTAAAATGGCTTCAAGTCATCTTCATAATGTGCAAATAACAATACAATACATTTGAAAGATTCAATCGTGGCCGCTTTTAATCTTATAAGTAAATGCGAAAGTTGTGAGCTTAGCCCTCACGAAAATCAGAATTTGATAAAACAGTTATGTAACTTAGACAATAGAATAAACATGATATAATGTATTATTTCGACTAATACATAATTCAAGTACATTTTTTGTTACACAACTAAAGCGGACAAGATCAATTCGGTCAGAGAGGTTAAAACTATTAACACTCGCGACATTCTTTATATAGTGATAATTAAATTAGTACGTATTGTGAATTTTCACTAATGTGTAAACGATACAGGATACACAAAAAAGATGATTTAATTCCTTTTATACCTCAATTATTAATGAATTAGAACTATTCTTACAAGGAAACCAGAATATTATAATCAAATTTACAATAAAAAATAAGTTTTAAATGTATAATTTGCTTTTCTGTTGGAAATTTTACTGATTGAACAATGTTAAAGTATATTGTTTATTTTAAACAAATTTAAATAATGAATCAACTTCACGCCAACAGTTTTCGAGAATTTAAATGTAAAGTAGAAGTATTATTATATACCCAAGCATAGATATTTTGGTACATTTGTTATTAATGAATGTCAAAACTTACCTGTTTCCAGTAAAAAATGCTACGCCATCAGAAATTTTAAACGTCGAGTCCTGATAGCCCCATCCGTACCACTTCAGTAGATCCTGTCTAAAATTACACAACACGGTTACACAAGCAATAAATAGTTCTATGATATATTTTTAACATCTAAACCCTTTTTAACTTTATAAGATCTTTAGAAGTTACATCGCGTCACTTAGTGTTTACAAAACTCGTTGCTGATGCGCATGCGCTAACCAAAAGACGCCAAACGATGCGCGTTGTTCTGCGCAATACAATTAAAATTTACAACAATAAAACGATTTAATTTTTTAATATATTGTTATTAATTATGTTTAACAAATAGTTTGGTAATACGAAAATTTTAAATTGAATATTTAATTTAATATATTTATAAATTTACGGAAGAAGTATAATTTTGTTGTTATAAACAAGAATTTACATATAGTCACTTATGTGAAGTACTGTGTCGTAAAATTTTAGATGAAAAACCATACATTTAGACAAGGTATTAAGTTACATAAATTAGTTTAGGAAAGGTATCATCTGATGTAGTTTCCGCTGCTTGTAGAGTTTGAAACATTTAACATAAGAAGGAACAAAATAACTTTTGTTATATTAAATTAACTCCAAAATATCAGAATAATGTTCCTTTACTAATTAAGTCATTTTTATTAATAAATCAATACTTCATACATTCGATACATCACCTTCACAGTTAGTTCATAGGTGTTTTGAATAAGCTCTGTAGTTGTGTTGACCTAACATGGGCAAATATTTGTGGATGTTGGCAATAGATTCGTCTTTTGGTAGTAGCCAGAACCATTACCACGAGTTTTTACTTTCAAACTGAATTCGAGAGTTTTCAGTTTACCATTATTGTACACCTACATTGTAAGTATGATGTTCGAAAATTTATGAATAAAACTTGAATTTTTTTGTGAAAACTTGAGGTATGATTATGCTTACTTTAAAAAGTATATACTTTATTCGGATACTTGATAGTTTTTCATTAATAAGTCTTTGTACACAATTATTTGAACGCGAAACAGGAAACGTTACGAATGTAGTTACATGCAAAGGCAAACTTGTACTAAGAGTAGTGATCAGTGGCGGCTGGTGGGTTATAAAACTGGTGGTGCACTTTACTAAAATATTAAAATTAGAAAATGCAACAAAACATAACGAGATGTCAAAAACGGCTCAATTCGTCATACATCGGGTAATGTTCGGTCGCTCGTGCGGCGCTCGAGAACCGACTCATTACTCGGTACATTTCTATGAACTATCTTTTGTTTCACGCGTCAGGCGTATTAATGCGTATCTCATACAACATGTATTAGCAGTCCTCGTGCACTCGCCGAAGCGCACGAGATATTAGTTTAGCAAAGCGCTCAAACTTTTTGACTATAATTAGAAAACTTAACTTTATACGTTTTTATGTTTAAAAAATAAATAATAAAATGGTAATTTAAAAATAATGATGAAGTAATATTTTGTAATTTTTTAAAACTTTTGAATGGTGGTTCAGCGCACGAGTGCACTTAAGGTACAGCCGCCACTGGTAGTGATAATTATTGGAATGCGATACAAATAGGATTAAGGATACATACAAAAAGTAGAAACACATTACTAAGGTTTGTTTTAAATTAAAATATTATATCTCTCGCTATCTACAAAATATTACTATCAGTCAGACATGCTGTTCTTATCATGATAAAACGTTGACCCATTTATATAATTCGGCACCGTATTAAGTACGGACACTTATGTTAATCTTTATTGATATTAATCGAGTTTTTTTTAATACATATAACTTACGTATTATTTCATGAACTAAAATAGAAATATGTAGGATGTTTTGCTAAATATTTTTATTGATACAACTCATGTAGCAAACGTGTGTAAATAGTCTTAGATGTTTGTGTTTAAGTAACTCAAATTTTAAAGATTGAAATAAAAAATTATCAACGTTGTTTTAATAATATACTAAGTACGAAAAAATATGAACTTTTTACTACTTCAATATCCATAAGTATTTGTTTTATTTTTATTATACACACGGATAAGGTTTACGAATGTTATTCTAAATAAAATTGTTAGTGTCATTGACAAATATTTTGTTTCTAAAGTAAATACAATAAAAGGATATAGACTACATGAAATGATAAAAAAAATAATTAAATATTACTGAACTAATAATCGAGTTTTATTTTTATTGCTTTAAATAGGGATAATTGGTTCAAATGTGTGATTCTGTTACTGAACTTGTAAAGAGAGCTTGCGCAATATAGTTTTGATATTTTTAGATGAACGCGTTGTTTAATTATAACCAGAGACGTGGAGCGGATAACAAAACATCGTAATTAGGAACAAATTATAATTAAATTATTACTTGTTTACAATATTGTAAGGAAAGAGACACGCGTATTTTCAATACAACAAATTTTTTAATGAAATTTTAGCGATATAGTAATTCCGTTCTTAGGTTTCATCTGAATTTTTAATGAAGAAAAAGCAGTAAGTGAGAAATCAATAAGAAAATTCCAAGGCAACACTTTCAATTTCATTAAATGAATAATTACTATAAAAGCTACAGACTAATAAATTTATATTTATGGAGGGAAAAGCCCTTTGGATAATAAACAATTAGATTATCACGATAACCATTTCTGTGTTATATTATTTTTGGTATTAATTATTGTAGAGTGTCTTTTAATAATTCCTTGAATTATAGCGATATACTTTTCACGATAGTTATTCTAATCTTGCGTTATTAACATAAAATGAAGATAACAGTAATACTGAAGGATATTTCACTGTACTTTCTTAATTTTTCTACGAAACCCACCGTCTTCTAGGGATAGCACTTTTAACTTTGATAACAGTATCAATATCCTTATTTTCTACACCTTTATTTTCACGTTGTTCACTGAAAGTATTTATTTTATCATTATACACTATATTATCTTTAACTTTATTCTGTTCTTCTGTATTTTCTAACATGTTTTTAGCACTAGCGTCCGAGCCGGGTGACATATTTGTTAGCGCCGGAATAACGATTATAGATTTATGTCGGCTCACATTTGCTACGATTTTTATAAATCGCGCAACCCGCCGCGCATGTCTGAAAATTGATGTCGATAATGTAGTATTTTGTACTGAGTGGCGCCATCTGTTAAACGGATGTAAAAGTAATTTTTCGGGCGTAGTTGTTCACTGATTCGTAACTAGATGGCGTGACGTGATCTCATGAAATTAAATACAAATAAAATACGGAGAACATGTAATTTGTTTTATTAAGGGAATACATGTAAACTTATATGATAAAGGGTTAAACATTTTACAAAAACTAGATTAATGTAATACGATTACACGTTAATCAATATGATTGTTTTATCACTAGAGTTTTTTATATAGACTTGATTAAATGTAGAGCATTCAGAGCTCTATAAATGCTGTTATTTTATTAGGATACAATAAATATAAATTATTATTAACCTGACCAGTGTAATAAATGCATTTAAGAGCCTCAATTTTTCAAAATAGAGACATGACATATCTCCTGTTATTATTAATTTATGGTTATAGTTTTTAATCTGCAACTAATAGTTGTGTTTACAATTTCATTGAACTTTAAATTGAATGTCTCTATTCTGAAAATCCATTAGTAACTATTTGTAAATACCTTAATCTATGTAATAATTTAAATTCGTGACGCAGTCTTAATAAAATATCTAAGCACCTATAGGTTACTTAACCTAAGTCAATACTTATATGAAGCTTTTTTACAGAGGAATGTTCTCCGAAATAGGCCCCATAAAGTTTACATACAGATCATTTACATTATAAAGAATAGTAGTATTGCCATTAATATTACTTAAATTGATGAAAGATGAATATAATGTTATTAAGTTTGAATAAAAAAGTTCGCCATTAAAAAAAGCAATTTTATAACCAGTAGTCCAAAGACTCATTACATATTTTAAAAGTTAAAACATTAAACGAGGGCAACACAGAAAAATGTAAGAAGATCTAAACAAATAGTTTCCACAATATTGCAATATAATAACTTAAAAAATATATATTACAAATTATGGCAGTAGTCTGTGGTATTCGGCGGTCTTTTTGTCCTTTTCGATGATATAGAAAGACTTAGGTTTGCCGTTACCAGAATAATATTTCCTAAAAGACGATTTTTTAGCTGGTACGTAATATGAGAGTGCGTCTATGGAGTTCGGATGTTTGATCTTCGGCCAGGTCGGAGTACTTTCGACGTTCACAACATCATCATCGAATCTCGCTTGCGGGCGGTTTTTGGCGAGTTTGCTCAGCACTGGTAGATTCCAGTGATATACTCTCGCTGGTTTTCCATTGCTGGTCATCTGTAGCGGTAATGTTCTAGCTACAGCCGGCGCTGGCTCCGCGTGGCTGTAATAACTAGTGTTCGGAGGCAGTTTGATGACGAACATTCTGGAATCACCTGACGCGTGCCGCCTGCCTTGTTCTGCGAGACGTTTTCTATGGTGTGCGGCTGGTATCCTTAGCTTCTTGAGTCCCAATGAGCTAAGAAGCTCATGTGTGGTTGGGTCCTTATTATCCAAGGTCAAGTTCTCAACTGGCGAGGCTGGAGTTGCGAATGTCGTAGCCACAACTAACAGCAATGTTGCTGATCTGTAACCAAAAAAATATATGATATATTTAATATACACAACCCCTACTAATATTATAAATGCGAAAGTAACTCTGTCTGTCTGTTACGCGTTCACGCCTAAACCACTGAATTGATTTTATTGAAATTTGGTACAGACATAGAGTTGACCTTAAGAAAGAACATAAGATAGTTTCTATTCCAGACTTTTGAAAGGTTCTCTTGGAAACGCATTATAACCGAACTCCACGCGGGCGAAGAGTTATTTCTATATATATAGTTGTTTCTTATATGTGATTTACTGTAATATTGTTACAAGCATTTATTTTCCTAAGCGACAATGTCAAAACAGGATTTATGGACGTCGAAGAAAATTCTATCCATTCAAACATATAAATGGATGTTCTTTAAAGGCTTTTATCTTGGAAATGAACAATGGCTCGTCTCTGTGGAACGTGCAATATATTTCCTGCTATATATCATTATATTAAGGTTTATATTCGAATGCGTTGTTGTTGACATGTATTCAAGTTGTTTACTAAGTTCTCCAAGCTCTCGAGAAGACAAACAGTGAAGCTAAGTCGTGTCCCCATTGCACAGCAGTTGTCTTCGGGGCAATTAGCATATTCTATGGAGTTATGGCGTTAAGGTTGTGGTTGTACCGAGCGCGTCTTATATATTTTATCACCTTATAATCACAGTCATTCTGCCCACTGAGTCACAAGCTATCCCTATAATTATTTAACTGAATACATGAAGCTTAATAAATTTCATAATAAAATATTTCTCAGCAAATTATATACCAAGTTATTTATGCAATAATAAATATAATTATTTTATATTTATGACAAAATAATTTTATTATTATTAATCTCTCAGTGCGTCCTCATCTTTATAGCCGGTGCATAGACCATCGAACATTATCAAAACACGAACTTTGAAAAATATTTCCATTCAAGCGTTGACATGCAAATATCGTTGTATATTTTTTCAACTATTATAACTATATAAAAAATATACAAAGAACTATTTAATAAGCAAAATAATTGAAAGGGAAAAAGTAAATCATACGAGTTAAGCTTTCTGATTATATTATCTAAGCAAAATATATTTTATGCAAATTATAAATTGATAAATTATTATTGATTACTGTGAAGTATTAGCGTCTATACAAATACACTCTAATGATTTCTAAACTTAAATATTGTTATCCTCCCAGGATATATTATTATAGAATAATACTTTTTGTTCCGAGTATATAATTACAGATAAAAAAAATATTTGTTGCTAAACTGTCTTATCTGTGGGTAATTTAATAAAAGCCTTGATTCATCCATAACTTCTAACTTCTAGGTGACGCGGTAATTTCAATCTTATTTATAACTAATAAAAATACGTAGTAGTAGAACTACTTCTGTTTTTAAAAGATATGAGTATAAATATATCTATTCTTAGGAGTTTTTGTAGTAAGAGCGAAACGAAAAAGATTTTCGATTGATTCATGATGTATAAAAGAAACACTTTTCGATTTTATTTGGTATTGCCAACTTAAAACCAAAGAGAATGACGAATTATCGGTCTTCACGTCTATTTTATATCAGAAAAAGGAAATTCCTACAATAAATAAACCTTTTTAGTACAGTCTAAGCTCATTAATACACGTTTGTATTGAGGCCTGTATCAGAAAGTATAAATGGTCAAGCTGAGTATTTGCATCTAATGAAAAGATGCATATTCACCAGTCCCTATTAGCTGGAAACGATGTTCACTATGTTAATAAGACGGTGATTTGCTAATATATTGATATTGAGGAAATGGCTGCCATTAAACACTTTACAATTATTTGAAACTGTTATAGCTTAAGATGTAAGTAAGAAGCATAAGAATACACGTAAAGAAACATTATTAAGTATTCAATTTGACGACAAGTTATCTATGGGTTAATTAATTTTTTATATATTTAAAAATATAAAAAGAAGTAATAACTCCTTGTTAAATTAGTAATTAATAGAATAAAAATTTGGACGTCAAAAAATTTAAGGTGACATTTGACATTGACACAAAAAAGATTATTTTTATATGCATAATTTGATACAGATAAAATATAAAAAACGGTGTAGCATATGATCTTTATTTATTTATTAGAATTCTTAAGGTTTTCCATAGTTATTAAAACAGAAACCATAGAAAACATGCAATTATAAGTCACTGATAATGAGATGTTATTTACAGCTTGATATATATGATACAAGATAAATGATAGTTATAAAATAATATAAATTATTATCGTACTAAACATCAATTAACTACACTCAAAAGTCAAATCAAAGCGACGCTCCAATATGGCGTCGTGAGAACATTTCTCTAACCCGAATTGAAATTTTTCAAGCATAATCATCGTTAATTTTTGTAATCGGGTCACGTGGAGGTGGTATTTAAGAGTAATCAATGAAAATGTTTTGATAGATGCATCTTGTGAAGGTGCAATTAAGGCGTCGCCATTAGCTTGTCGGAAGTGATGACAGCTGTCAAAATGAAAATTAAAAAATACAGATTATATATATTAATAGATTTGAATAAGTATATAAAGCGTGTGAGATAATAATACGGTGCATATAATAATAAGAAAACAGAGGCTATACATTCTTCAGTTTAGTTCATTATAGTAACTTTTATTTTTCTTCTAACTCATAAGTCTAATATATAGAATTTGAAAGTAGAAACTATAACTAGACTTCGCGCTTTATAAATATACATATATGATTTCATATACCTAATTATATGATATTTTTTAATATAAATTTTTTGTTGGCTACTCCATAAATAAGAATGCTATTTTTCTGAAAGAAGTTTCTATATCAATAAATTTCCAAGACACAGAATATAAATGTTTTCATTCGAAAACCCATTAAATTTTTAATTTAAATTGCATTTTTAATAGTTTACTTCTTAATCTCGTGTTTATAATTATATGGAATTTTTATTACGTACAGCTTTTATGTGTAGATTCACATATTTTACAATATATTATACACATTGAAATGTACGGAACACTTTTGTTCTCGTGAGAAATTCTCACATATTATCATTGTATGTATTAAAAAATATACATATATGTATATTCTATAAAAATGAAATAAAAGTAATATGTTAATAAAGTAGGAAGTTACAAATCTTATTAAAATTAAATATATGTTTTTTTTATATTTATTAGACGTAAGGCAAAGGTTTTATATCAGTCAGCCAGTGAAGCTATCTGTATGGGCAATTAAATATCATGGTATAAATCGTTGTAGGCTTTAAACTTTAAAGCTTTTAACTCAATGCTGGATCCATTGATGAATCAGACGTTAAGAACAGCGGAATCCCGTTTGTGAATTCAGCCAATTAAATGATTATAAAACGCTTTGAAAATATTAAACCAAGTCTCTAATCGTATAAAACCTTACTGAAAATACATTATTATATTATATATGTATTTTTGTAATATATATTATCGTATTTCCATACAAAATAATAAGTATATACTGTGTCAATTTTTTAAATTAATAACTGACAGTCGAGGCTGTATAATCAAAAACCTTTGCCTTATTAAAAAAAAAACTCATATTAACCCACTATTTAGTTTATTATTTTAAAACAAGTTTATTTAAAGCCTACGTTTGAAGATTATTTCAAGTCTAGTCCTTAAAGCGTTGCCTCGGTGACCGCGTGACCTCGGCGCGGGTCAGCACTTCGGTCAACGCACCGTCATATTTAGCTTTTTACTTTTTCTAAGACATTTCGCTATTTCCATATAAACTATTATGCGATATTTAATCTTATTCGTATGTGAAATAAGAGTCATTATGGCCTGTATTGTGATGGGGTGATTTTTGTTAGACAATGTACATAGTCAAAGAATGTTATATTTTTTTGACTATTATGCAATATTTAATCTTATTCATATGATCAATAAGAGTCATTATGGCCTGATGATTTTCGTTAGACAATATACGTAGTCAAAGAATGTTATGTTTTTTTGTTCAATTATTCTGCAAAAAGTGATTCATAATTTACTTTTAGTTTTAATAATTTCTTGTTATAGCTCTTAGACTAAGATTTTAAACTCACGCTATTGGCAAGTTTTATATTTCTTTTATTATTTAACTAGTTTCATACTTTCATCCTTGTTAATAAAATAATTATCAATTTTCGGAATATCAAGAAAATACTGAATACAGAATACATAGATAATCAATATTAAAAAAACTTTAAAAGCTTTAAAATGTAAATTTTCATCTACTCTGACCGTGATCACGGTTGCTGCAAAGTAACCGAAACGTCGGGAGTATGTTGTACAAAATTACTAAAAACGCGTAGTAAATAACAGAATTGTGTTGAAATTACTTCATTTCCTTTGCAGAGTCTCATAAATTTAAGATTTCTGTCATTTTATTTAATAGAACTAAAAGTATTTACAGACAGCGCGTCTTACTGTCTTTGGATATCTTAAAGTTAAAAAAAGATTTATATTTTTCCATTAACTTAATCCCAATATCATCAACCGATTATGTAAGGATATAAATCTATCTTCTTTCTCTACTTGGCAATTTCCCAGCTTTAGCCAGGATCTGCCTTACATGTTGTGAATAGTTTTGGCTAATTGTTTTACGACCGGCCGCCTGCCTGACATCAACTCTTTTTGGAAATTAATAATGATATAAATCTATATCCTATGTATTTATAATTTAACATAAAAAAACCAACCACCATTTTATGTCAAACGAGCAACACAACAATAAAAACAACATGGCCGTCAAGCGACATTGCGTTCTGAAAACTAAAAATATTTTATAATATTCTTTTCTATTTATAAAGTTTATAAATATACGTGTAATTTGATTCAACATTCCTCATTTAGCCGCAGGTGATTTAATTGTTGGCGCCACGGAGTGAAAAGAACTAAGTATTAATATAATAACTGGCTTTATAATAAAATACTGTAAGAACTAGTTCTATAAGAATCTCAATAAAAGAACTATAATTATATAATGAATTGAAATTATTATATATTGTGTTAGTGGTACATAAATATATATTTATATAGTTGGGTTACTATACTCAAAAACAAATCAGTTCAGAAATTCAGGAAATGAAAATTTAATCAATTATATGAAATATAAAAAATATCTCAGATTTTTACGTGTATTCATTAAAAAGAGACTAATTTTTTCGCATAGAAACTTTCATATCATCTGCCTTTCCTAATAATTGCTTCAAAGGAACCAAAACATCTGAATTACGAAAACTCTAGCTAGTTAAAAATATAGTTTTTCTAAAGCTTCTAATTATTCAATATCAACACTAGAATTTAATGATATGTATTATGTGACACACAAGTTAGAACACGGAGTAAATTAGCAATTAATTAACATTACATTCGAGTCACGCGCCGCTGGCGGCTTTAAAATAGACTCGGCTTAATTATGATTGGACTAAAAGAAATGACAGGACTGAAGAAAGAAAGACGGTTTGTACGAGAGAGAATTAAGATTATAAAATTATGATGAAATGGAATTAAAATATGATGATCTTTGTGAAATCTGGTTGGAAATATTAATATTGTGAGTGAAAATTATCGTTTAATTATACCATGTATAAATAGATTTAAAAAATACATAAATATTTTTATCTGTTGATTAGTAGGATTGTTAAGGTGATTTTTTTTTCAAAAGTATAAGTATTGAGTTAAAAGCTTAAATAAATCATGAGAATTGTGAAAAAATAATGTCGTGTTTACTGCATTTTAATTATAAGTATTATAAATTAAATTGGGTTGTCTGTTTGTAAGATTCATATAAGCACTTTACTAAATCCTTATGTATGTTTGTATAAACGGTATATTTATAAAAAAAATGCAAAGTACCTCCTCCATGCAAACGGAATCACGTTCAGAACTAGTCCATAATAAATCCTAGCGTAACTAGTCATTGCTTCCAGAAACTCATATTGATAAACTTGAATTTAAAAATAATCACAGATTCTTATTGAAAACATTCACATGACTCTTTACCCAAGAATCCATTACGTAAATAATTTATAAAAAATTAAACTGTCACTCATCCGATTTCTCATATGTCAAATGTTGAACAAAGATTCTGGCTCGCATTTTTACGTATTTCGTGATAAATCTAATTAACCAATAAAAACTATTCGCGGTTATTTCATTGAGACATCACGCTACAGCGACACGCGTGGAAACCAGCAAAACATAATTAGTTTATAATACATTACCATTATATTCGGAGGATTTATTATGAAAGGATTTTAAAACAACTATTAGTATACAATTATTCTTATCTCTCTGTATTCCAAATTCAAATTATCTTTGCTGTCATTGTTTTTTTTTAATTCAGAGTCAGCCTAAAGCATAAGGTTCTGAGCATTCAGCTTTATGCCCGATAGTTAGGGATGCTGGATGATAAATTAACATGAATCACGGAAACGTCTCTCGTATTCCCACGAATCATAAATAACCATAGACTAAAGCTTTTTTTTATCTCTTCATTTTAAGAAACGCTATAATTCATACTTTAAGTTCTATCTCTTGTTCATTATGTTATGAATTGCTGTAAAATGAATATTCACTATATATGAAGAAAATGTGATTGAATATACATATTTATATATTATAATCATTGCCTAAAGTACATTCCTTTTTCTTTACATTAATATTAAATTAAACACTTAAATAAAATTGCAGGTATATATAGAAATAAAAATAAATAAATCTCCCGAGATACTTATCTTTCGTCACTATAGAAATTGTACATTGTAATGAAAATATTATATGAAACATTTAACAAATTCCTTGATATTAAATATCTATAAATAAGACATTTCTAAGGTAATTTAACAGCAGCCATTAACGGCAGTCAGACACGCGAATGTCGAGTCATTTAGACGTCGGATTTATGTATTATTAACTAAAAGCATGACATTGTTTACAGAAAAAAAATCACAGATAAAAAAAAACAACAGAACATACATTGAAATGACAAATGAGGTTTTATATGTAATGAATAATTAAAATTTATAATATTAATAACAAAGACGCGGAAATTTAAAGCTGTATATAAAAAATATTCTAGTGTTATATAAATAGAAATCAAGTGTAACAAGTTCTTCCCGGGCTGAATAATAATTAGCACTCAATCCAGTCCCGCGGTACATTCTGTAATCAATAGCCTTGCCTTGTACTGGTCAAGATTAAATTGAACTTTTCCTAGACATCGTATTCAAGAATGTAGGCTATATCGAAAGAATGTAGTCCTTATAAAAAAAATAATATTTCCCTCCAAAATAACATCGCGCCAATTTTATTCAGTAATTCAGAATTAGATTGGTGCTATAATCTTAATACAACGAACAGATTTAATATGAAGAAGACATATTATTATTTAAACATTGATACACACAGATAAAAATACGTCAAGAATTCTCAATGTGTCACTAAATGTCAAATATGTATGACATTTTCATATTTCTTTTAATTTTAAACTAAAAATAAGAAAATTTTATACAATAATTAAAAGCATAGAGCTTATTTAGCATTATCCTTTTGATAATTAACTGAAATTTTAAATAAATGAAAGTTTATTGATCAACACTTATTTGACGATACATTGTAACAAATGTAAAAATTTAAAATGCCAATTCACAAAGCATTAACCGGAATCAAAATACTCTCGCCAAGACAATTATCGTATCTCCGCAAAACGATTGATTACTCAGAAAGAAATCACTGGATATTATCAAATATTTGCTACAAATGAAGCATGAAACACGTTTTCTTTCTCGGTAATACAATGGTTAGTTAAACGACTGCAAAAAAATGCAGATACCATAGACAATTATTTAACTCTTCTATTCATATTAATAATAGACAAAGATTGAGACAGTTTTTTTTTATTACAACAGCCTAAAGGTTAAACATTAATCCATCTTTTTAAGTGTAGCTTTAAATTGCATAGTTAAGTCGATTTATTTTTTAAATCTATCAATTAACCTTAATAGTGTGTGAAATTAATGTAAATATTCACAGCCAGAGCTAAGTAATTACAAGTGGGTCGTAACGGAAGGGCTAGCCAGTGACAGGTTCGTTGACCCGCGAATAGATTAACACGTTTTTGACATAAAACATATTTTTTAGTAGAAAATATATATAATTTGTTAATTTTAAGTGTTTTTTCTATATATTTATTAACATTTAATGATTTGTAGTGCTTATTTTATATGGGAAGTGCTAACCTAGTTAGCAATACCGGTCACTTCCCTCTTATAAGGAAACGATGCTCAACGCCTACTTAGCACTTATGGTACAGAATACACTAAGCTATACTTAAATATTCAATTTTCAAAAAATATTACAAGCTGAATGAAGAAAATTAAATAATTAATTGATTATTTCTAAACGTTTTTTAATTATTTTTTTTAATGATTACAATCATGGTGGTCTGTAGACACGTTAAGAAATTCTTATTAAAACTTGTTACATCCTCGTAAATCTCAGACAGCTGGTCTTTAGAAAACATATTTTACTACACTTTTATTAACTTGTGGAATCTCACGAGCTTATATTATTTTTAAGTTTAATTTACTCTCACTATCATAGATAGATTCCGTTCGGAAACTTATACTGTCGTTTTTTCGCGCTTTTATTCTACAGTTTCGTTCAGAAACTTTGCAATGTAGAACCCATTCTATTTTATAAAAAATAAGTAAGCGATCTCTATTTTCTTAGTATTAAAAGTTTTTGCTTAAAGTTTAACATAAACATTAACAGGTTTTAATAAAATTTTACATATATTTTTTTTGTCTAAGCTATGGCTTCAAGGCATTCATTATCGAAGGGTAATGTTACTTTGGTATAAAGATAAAACCTCTTTGGTATAAAGCGGTAGAAACCGCTGGATATATTGTATAAAAAACTACCTCCCATTAACAACAAGATACTTAATACTCATGTTCTTTACGTGTATAATCAGTTAACATGGCGGGAAATTAAAAAAAGATGTCTCAACGCCATTTAGTGGGTGTAGCCTGTAAGAAAACGTCATTATTAGCAGTTAAATAGTTTTTGTTTGAATATACATGTACTGTAAAACAATAGATATAAAAAGTTTTAAATAGTGGTAAAATTGTATAAATTTAAATCACCTGAAAAACATTTTAACTTTAAAATTTGAAAGTTTAACGAGAGTTATTGAATTTCAGAAAGCGTATCCAAAGTCTCAACAGACTTATGTAATTCAGTTTTCACTGTTTGATGGACCATTGTCATAAATACTTTTAAAAACAATTAGAATTAAACTAGCTGACCCGGCAAACGTTGTTTTGCTATATAAAAAAATAAGGGTTGGTGATAAAGAAGTAAAAATTTTGGGTTATATGTATTTTTTATTGCAACATTATAAAAAAATAAAAACAAATAATTTCGTCCGTAAAA
Source organism: Danaus chrysippus (assembly GCA_916720795.1). Classification (NCBI taxonomy): domain Eukaryota; kingdom Metazoa; phylum Arthropoda; class Insecta; order Lepidoptera; family Nymphalidae; genus Danaus; species Danaus chrysippus. Next base: position 11,004,249 of record CAKASE010000082.1, on the reverse strand, counting down.
AAAAAATTAGGGTGAACAATCCTTATGACTAAAGGGTATAAAAAATAGATTTTGGCCGATTCTTAAATCTACTCAACATGCTCACAAAATGTCATCAAAATCGGTGCAGCCTTTTCGGAGTTCTCAGTCTAACACGAAACCCGAATTTTATATATAAGATATTACATCATACAAATCCAAATTCCCATCTAAATATTACGAATTAAATTTACATTCAAAGAATGAAATATTAAATCCTTATTAAAGATATAAAAGATAAGATAGATAAAGAAAAAGATATATAAAGATATATAAATTCTGTCACAAGCAATAAAGTTCTCAGAATGGTATCGGTCTGTCTGTTAGAGACAAGACAGGAGAGATAGTAAAGTATAAACCACGATGCAAGACTTCTCCACAACTACATTATATGCACACGTACCCTCAAGATATCTGGTTTAGGATAAGATTGTATCAGAATATATTGATTTAATATTAGCTTTGATTTAAGCTTAGCTTAGCTATTTATTTTTTTAATATTTAATTATCAAATATTTAGGATTTTACTACGCTTTCATTAGGTTAAGCATACTTTTCGGTTATTTCGGTACAAACTTGATCACGGTTATGTATTATACTAATATTATAAATGCGAAAATAACTCTGTCTGTCTGTCACGCCTAAAAAACTGAACTGATTTTAATTATATTTGGTACAGACAGAGTTGATGTTGAGAAAGAACATAGGATAGTTTTTATCCCAGACTTTTGAAAGGTTTTTTTGAAACGCGATATAACCGAACTCTACGCGGGCGAAGCTGCGGGCGGAAAGCTAGTTTAAAATAAAAAACTAATCAAATATTTGATGATAAATGTCCATTTATTTTATCCTCAATATTTTTATCGCATCCTCAGTGAGATATTTTCATTCCGATGCATACATAAGTGAAGTTGATTCAATATCTATACAAGAGACAGCTCGATGTCCGACAACATTTCAATAGCTCGTTAATCAGGATAGCTGCTCGCTAGACCACGTGAACAGCTTGAGAATAGTCCTGGTATATGGTAAGAAGATTTGATATTATTCCTTAAGGCACTACACTTGGCGTTTATTTGTTGTGGCCAAATAAGATCATGTGTGGACGATTTATTCGTCTTCATTTGACATATTTGCACAAATAAGCGAAAAGGCGTAAAGACGTTGTTGGCACGCCAAGTGTGGATGTCGTATTTGCGCTATTTGGATTACGTATAAATATTTGGACAAATACAGCGAATATGCTACGCGAATAACGCCAAGTGAAGCCACCTTTACGATTTATAGTTCAAGATTATCGATCGTATTGTGTTTCCATTTAATATTTGTATTGAAAACGCATGTACTGACGACTGGAATAATTTATATCCTGTTTTAATACTGGTATTATAGGTATATACAGCTGCGTGCAAAAGTATTAGGCACCCCTATTGTTAGTCACTATCTCATTATATTGCGGTCAAGTGTGTGTTTTATGGTTTAGCTATTGTATTAGCGGCAATTTTTAACCAAATTAAGATAAAAGAAAATATTTATGACATCCAGGTGTGCTCCTAAGCGGTGTTTCTTCGAATTTGCTTTTTTTGCGTTTCGGGTTATAGTGTGTTATCAGTGCTTGCAGTGAACATACACGTCTTCTACGCAACTATTCCTATCACAATTCTAAAGACTAACATTTAACGTGTTAATCATGCCGAAAAAATCTGAACTTAGTGCTGAACAGCGTCTAAGAATTAAGATTTTACATGAACAAGGCATGTCTCAGGTTAAAATAGCCCGAGAAGTGAAGTGCTCGCGATGTGCAGTTCAATATGCTATAAATCGCTTCAAAGAGACTGGCACCCATGAAAATAGACCAAAAACAGGCAGAAGAAAAGTTACTACTGAACGGGAAGATCGATTGTTGATTAGGCAGTCTCTACAAAACAGGAAAAAAACTGCTTTAGAGCTCGCTGCAGCATTATCTGAGGCAAAAGGCAGCTCAGTGAGTGTTTATACTGTGAGAAGAAGACTTCTTAAAGCTGGATTAAAAGGATGTAAAGCAAGGAAGAAGCCGTGACTGTCAGAACACAATAAGAAAAATCGGTTGGAGTGGGCACTCAAACATAGAGATTGGTCAGTGGAAGATTGGTCCAACATACTGTGGTCAGACGAATCTAACTTTGAGGTATTGTTATTTATTTTATGTACAATATTAAAACACATAAATGTTTTTAAAATAACGTCCTGCAAGAAAAATAATAACTTTGAAAATAAATGTGTTTTTTTCGTTTGGCATAGGTGTTTGGAACACCCGGTGTGACTTATGTTAGGCGAAGGGTTGGCGAAGAATACAACCCAGAATGTGTGGTTCCCACTGTTAAGCATGGTGGAGGCTCAATAATGATCTGGGGCTGCATGGCTGCCGACGGAGTGTGCGAAATGGTATTGTGTGAGGGACGAATGAATAGCGTTAAATACACTGAAGTTCTGGAAACAGCACTAGCAACGTCGATAACGCAAATTTTCGGTGATACAAACACCGATGGCCTGAAATTTCAGCAAGACACCGCCACTTGCCACAAGTCCGCGCATACCATGAAGTGGTTTACTGAAAATCATATTGATCTTTTGGACTGGCCACCACAATCACCAGACCTCAACCCGATTGAGCATATTTGGTCCATTTTAAAGAAAAATATCCGCAGGCACTCGATTAGCAATAAACAAGCTCTATTGGCCGCGTTACAGCAGGAATGGAAAAATATATCAAGAGAAGAATGTTTCAGGCTGGTAGAGTCAATGCCAAAAAGAGTGGCTGCGGTTATTAAGTCAAAAGGTGGACCTACAAAATATTAATTATTTTCTTAAAATAAACCATTGTAATCATAAATGCAGTTTTATTTACACTCGCTATGCTAAAACACCCTAAAACTTGTCTTACTGTAGGGTGCCTAATACTTTTGCCCGTGGCTGTATAATCACACATAATATAAATTCGATTTGATAAAATCTTGTGAGAACTTAGAATTTTTTAAAGTATATAAATCCTCTTTGATAGACAACTGTGGACGTTTTTACGTTTTTTTTTAAATGCTTCTTGAATTTCTTATGGAGTTCTAAAAATAAATCCATGAGAACAGAATTACAAGTCGCGTCTTTGACTTCATGCAATATTCAGAAGTTTAAAAAAAAGAAAAGCAAAATCAATAAACGAATATTATTTTTTGTATATTGGCACTATATCCTATGCCTGACACTTGGTAATATCAAGTCTTCTTCTACCTGGCAATTTCCCAGCTATAGCCAGGGTCTGCCTTACATGTTTGAATAGTTTTTGGCTATTTGTTTTTACGATCGGCCGCCTGCCTGACATCAACCCTCTTTTGGGAATCAACATTAATCAGTGATGTCTAAATACTCTTAGAAAGTACATATGATTCGGAAAAACCACCTTGGTACTTGCCCGGGCCAGAATCGAACCCGCGCCCTCGGCGTTGAGAGGCAGGCCCTTTAACCACTGAGCCACCACTGACTTGTATGTATGTAATATCAAGTATGGTAATATCAAGTCTATTAAAAAAAAAGCATTTGACAGTGACAGCAAAATACCTTAGTTATAAAGATTATAAAGAATATGAATCCACGATTTCAGTGCGAATGAAGCCGTAGTATAAAAAAAAATAGAATCCTAATACTAATAAATAATATGACAAAAAAAATCACATTAATTTAGCGCTGGTAGAAAATGTTTTAGAATTCAAAGCTCGTTAAAACGGACGTATGGCTATTAATTAAATAATTCCAAGTAAAGTAACAATGTTCCAGTGACTAAAGAATCTGAGCTATGAACAGTATGGCGATTTTTTTATATTTATTCCAAGCATGTGTTCGTTACAAACTTAAATAGATTATTCCCACGGCATCGTATAAACTATTACTTTTATTATTCTACTCGCTGGTCTACGAAACAATAAAATCAATCCAATGTTGCCAACTGAAATACTGAGATATAAAAAATCGCAGTGCTACCAACTGAAATTTGTTATAAACCTTCCGAGATAGACCATAGAGAATATATATTTTTTATAATAGTGTAAGCGTGCGCGTGTAATGGATTCCAGATATCGATACTTACATGTATTTCAATTACAGCGCAGGGAATAGACAATTTTAATACATAGAATAACGGTATCTCACTATAACCTCTTTATTCCTTTAACATTATCTACTACTACTATTTCTTTATTTTCTCATTTATTCAATTGTTATAGTCGTGTTTATTTCATAGGCTAAATCTTAAATTCTATCGATGGCCTACTGACTTATGGACTAAAGATTAGGACGAAATATGTAATATTTTTTTAAGTATGAATGAAATCGAATATAATTTTGATAATGGAATTTTCTTCCAAAACAAAGAAACGAGATTATCTGCTTAAAATGTTATTTATTTATTTAAATCTTTGCTATAATCTTCATTTGATTTATAACCATTCATAAATATTTGACAAACTTAAGTAAAATTGAAAAGTAAAAACAGATACTGTCGTGATATTTGAGAGTGATGCTTTGTTGAAATTATTTGAATTTAATATAAAAACATTGTGCTCGCTAACCCGTAAAACGTTATACGTGACTCGCTTTCCAACAGAGACAATCGATAAATAAAAATATAATCGAATGATTTAGAAATCGATTCAAACGATTATTATTATTTATGATTTATTTAAATGACATCAATTTTTTTGACACCGCTCTTTAAAGATTTGGAATCGTAAAATGAAAGCAGATTACAATTATATATTTTTGGTGCTTTTAGATTTAATAAATTGAAACGTCATTTTAAGATGACATTTTGTTAAAAATGGCGGGTTTAGAGACGCTAAATTATTTTTGAAAACTATTAGTGTTATTAAGCGTTTGTTATTTCCAATTTATATCTAAGTTTTATTGTTAAAGTTAATTACGTTCAAGTTTTACGATAAGATAAAATAAATAAAAGAAAATTTCACCCCTAATACGAGCTCTTTAGTAAGTGTCACTTAAATAAGGATATTTCTATATATTATAATGAGTGTAAATATTTAAACAACAAAAGTGTGAGTGAGAAAAACGTAACCAGAGTAGGGTCACCCACGCCACGCTATGTGTGGTCATTCAACTTTGTTTTTCTACTTAGACAATACTGGACAAAGCTGTACTCCTGTTACCCTATTGTGAACTAAACCTTCGTTTACAGACGTCCTTAGACAACTAAGTGCTGTTACGTTATTTTTTTTATTGAAAGTATTAATGCTAAGAAGAAGTGTATAACATTAATGAAACTAAATTATATTATAATGTGCTATAATTATTTGCTTTTTTTCAGTTAAAATTATTTTTATTGAAATAAATATAATCCGAAATATTGAGCACATGTTTTTTTACCTTTTTAATAATTTAAGTTATTATATTTCTTTAATTTGAACCCTCAAAAGGCTCTAATTTATATTTATTCGTTATATTAGTCGACAACAGTATTACTACTGATATTTTCATTAAGAATCAAACGTGTTCAAATGCAAAGCCACGATTTACAACTAGTATACAACAACGTCTTAACTTAATATAAACGAATAATTAAATATATTTTGAAATAATTTAAAATGGAAATGAACAGTTATAAAAATGCAAATTAATTTTAGCACAGATAACAATTAACCAATACTAATTAGATGTTTTATCTGTATCATATATAATCTGTGCAAAAAAGCGCCATCATATTTAATTGGACATTAATACAAATGCATCAGATATTAATTTATTTTACTTATCAATACATGATTACCAATTCCATATATTTCCTACATTACCGTATTAATATACAAAACGAATTTAAAGCTGATATGTAAATGTTTTATAATTTATTCATATCAAAAGAACTCTAACTGTTTCTATAAAACAAACGGGAACTTTATATATCTAAATTATTACGACATTGAATTTATTTTAGATATAAATTGTGTGTTAAAAATTAATTTTATTTATTCTGTGGTTTCCGACATGATTGTTATTAGTATTGTCATATTAAACAGTAATTTATATTTACTTGTAAATATATTTTATTATGATTAATGAAATAAATATTGTATGAGTTATATGTAATCTTTATTATTTTTGTTTATGTATTAGTTGAGAACATATATATACTAAGAAAATAATTTAGTTACAGATAGCATTTTAATATTTGACGTATTAATATTTTTTTCTATGGCTTCATTCGCATTGGAGTCGTGGAATATTCTGCCAATGTCAAAGCTTTTATGGAGTACTGTATGGAGGAAACACGAAGGAGTTTCTATATATATAGTAATAAATCAAACTTAATAATCATGATAGGTACAGAGATAAATGACGTCACAAATTGATTGTAATTCCACTGCTCCGGAAATATAAAACCGGCTGCACATAATCGATTAAGAATTTCGTAACACATCTAAATATAAGGTTCGTGTGAAAATATTTTGAATTCATATGTATACAAAGAATCATTTAATATTGTTAGAGATTTTATATGTATGTATATAAACAAAATATATAATAGATTCTTTTAATTATTTAAATAAATTGTCCTATTAATTTTTTCGATTCAAATGATTATAACTTTAAGCAATATTCTTTTTATTTTTTTCCTACCTTATACACCCATTTAGGACACATTTTATTGTATGATTAATTAATTCACACGTTTATTTCCATCGTGTATCACTGGCTTAATGTCACTTGTATTGGTGCATTCGCCTTTGATCTAAATAACATTACGTTTTATAATGACAGGTAGACGCCCACGTGTTACAACAGGACTTTGACTTAATTTTTTTTGCTTGACAAAATTTATTATAATTTATTCATAAATAATACAAATCCTGTTACACAGATATGCAAATTTAAAATAGATGACATTGGCATTATGTTAAATGCAGAATATTTTTTTTATAAACATATGTCAATGTTGGTAGTACTGAGTATTTACGCGGTACCAACGTAAAGTTTAGCCGCCAACTTTATTTATTACGTAACAGAAACATCTTTCAATGTCCGATGCTTATGATGCACCGTTATAGAATGTAATTGTGTGCAACGCTATTGAGTAACATGAGTATAATGACAATGAAGATAGCTTTGGTGGTGGTAAAAAGATTGACGTATCAAAGAATTTGAATTTAGAATTAAAAAACCCGCCAAAAGTATAAGAGTACACCATGTGTTATTAAAATAATTATGTATATTATTATTAAATATAATCACACGAATGTATTACTTAAAACTTACAACTAAATATAAAACCTCATTTACCTAATGTTACATAGATAACGTAAGGCTGAATGTAATGTGTTCATTCATAAAATATATAATTGGTTTTAACGATTTCTATAAAAGCGAAAATCAAATAATTATTTTATATTGATAATTCTATGAAGTTGTAATATTAATAGTTAATATGTTTTTTAGTATCGTGTATTAGATGAATATTTACATAGCAGAAATTATCAATTGTAATAAGTAAGCGATTATTCTTTAATACAAATCCAAGGAAAACCGCGTGATTAAAATAAAGTAATAACTAATTGTACATCAAGACATTATATAAAAATTACTAAGAAAGCCGACTTAAAGGGACGCCATAACGAAGAAAGCATCAAATTATGAAGATTTTATCTACAATACGGACGCGCCAAAGAAGGCAAGGTTTTATTTATTTCATAGCAAAAACGCCTCTAAAATTATAGGAATAAGGATCAATATGCAGTGTATTTTTATTTCAAAGTATTTCCCATGAATTTCCCTCCTGTATCAAGGTCATATCCATATGTGATGAAGCAGTACCTCCATCTGTTCATCCGGTTTCCTTGTATGATTTACATAAAAAGGAAAACTACCGTATAAAGAAATATTTTACCTATATATTTAAAACGTACTGAGAAATAAGATAAAAAGAAATTAAATAAGATTAATGTTTTCTTATATCAAGCTTTTGGTATTTTTCTGTGTATTTAATTTAATATTACTCCTAGTAGGCTAATTTCAGGTTCCCAGAGGGTTGATGTCAGGCAGGCGACAGTCGTAAAAAAAAATTTGCCAAAATTATTCACAATATGTAACTTGTGAGGCAGACCCTGGCTAAAGCTGGACTATTGCCACGTAGATGAAGATCTAAATTTGTTCTTGTAATAATAGAAAAATATTATTGTTTCAGTATATTTAAATAATATATGTAGGTTACTTAAAAAAAATAAAAATGAAACTAATATTTTCGGATGTTAGGTACATCGACTACACGATATTTATTTTTGATTATAAACTCCCGACTTTTCGGTTCCTGTAATGTAAAATATTAGTTTCATTTAAATTAATACTCGCGAAAATCTAGATCTCAAAAAATATTGTAACTTTTTGGCAGACTAAATCAAAATAATAAGTAAAGTAGGATCTTGTTTAAAATTTTCCTCATTACAGTACATACAAAGAAGATTCAAACGGTTCAAATCGTGTGAGTAATTGACCGCTATTAAACAGATTCCCACAATTGTTTTCGCTACATTTTGGTATTGAAGTTCATTTACGTCAAAAAAAATAAAGAAATTAAATTTATAATACTAAACTAGTAATAAACAACGAATATTTAATATCCAAATAAAGTATAAAACGATTAAAAAACTAAAATAATAATATATTTTAATTTTCTCTGTCAAAATATATACTGGCAACATTATTCTTAAGAAATAAGAATGTGCTGTCAAACGTGTTAGTAAATACCGAATAGTCGGAATCCCGTTTTGTCTTTGTCAATTTTATGTTCTAGGAAGTGTTTTGTATTGTTATCTTACTTAGAAAATATTTTAGACAGTATTTTTCATAATACTATGTAAAGTTTTAATTAAACATCAATATTTTTATATAATAACTGTCATTCTACGTGTGTTTTGTTCTAGAACTAATTACAATTTAACTGTGAATTCGTGGAAACACGTCATATGAATGTCCTTTCAATTACATTATGAGGTCATTGAACTTTGGTTTAAGAAATTCATATAAATTTGACTTTAAAACTACTAAACGGAATAATAAGGAAAATACGAAATTCAAATCAAATAGATGTCGGATTTTTGTAAACACTAGCACGGTATTGTAACGGTTTATTAATGAGTGAATCACTATTCCAACGCAAAAACCCTGACGCGGGATACTTGGGATTTTAAAATAACTTTCCAGTGTGAATAAAACTTTCGACAGGAAAATATGTGATTATTACGATTAGTATGAGTCATATATAATATTGAAGGTATAATATAATGAGCACTGATCTAACTATATATTCCTGGGACAATGTGATCCCACATTTATATAAATAGTGAAATAAATTGTGTCACAAAACCTTTTAATATTTTTTTTTCAATACATATGTTTTTTTTAATATTTAAGTTTCAGTTTTATTGTTCAATCGTCAGAAGTTAAAATTCATTTGTCAAACAACAAACAAGTAACATCAGATTTTAAGACGTGGTTTTTAATATTGTTCAGTTCGGTTTCTGGAAAGAAAATGATTGACTTATATTATTTTAAAAAATATTGTTCAATTTATTAAAATTAAAAATACTATGATATAATATAAAACAGTTATAATAAGACGTATTAATAGCACAGCTAACATATAAAATCTAGAGAGGACGCTATCATAAACAATATCGTAGTTGGAGCACGTAATAAACACTTAATTTATGGGTTCCCTCTAACCTCACGACGATCTATGGCTCTTTTAAGAGGATTACTAATATTCATTGGCGCATCAGTACCGTTTAATACGTATAATATTAATAAGAAATTATATTAAATTTGAACGTTTTATAATAATTTTGTTTATATATTAAAATTATTTAAACTACATATATTACATTTTATAATAAATTATAATATTTTTTGTCTAATAAAAAGGTCGAAATAATTACCATACAACATGATCTAAATGTCTTTCAAAGGCGATAATACTATCTGTCATTTGAATATGTAATTGATTTTAGACTTAAGTAATCGATCATTGCCGAGTGATTGCTCGCAGAAAATCGATATTACGTCTGTGTATATGTTTAATATCAAAGATATATATTTTAATATAATAGTATTATAGTAATATTCTTAACAGTATTTACAATTAAGTAATATAGGATGAATCCTTAAGGAAAGTAAACTTCAATGTCACTTAATGACATATAAAACTTTCGCGGGTTTTCATTTAACCTAAATTAAGCTATTTAGATATTACTACCGATTTTTATGATTTTTTAACTACAAAATCCGACTTTTCGATAACTTTGATCACGATTGCTCTAGTCATAAAACAATAAAAAATGCGTAATAAAATTTAAGAACCTTAGTTTCATATAACTTCGACACAAGTCATTATTTTGACATCGTGTTGTCATTTTGACGTTACAAAGAGTTTTCATTTACTGTATACTATTAAGTAAGTCATTTTAGCAATATTTTATTATTCAGGCGATAGTTAAATGTCAAAGAAGTGCCGCTAGCAGCGGCAAGCCTCTGAATACATAAGAGTATGTGTAACTTCAGTTATATGAACAATACGAGAAACGGTATGCTGATAAGTTTGCATACCATGTAACAGATATTGTTTAAGTACTGTTGTATGTACTACATATATAAATATGTATATATATGGATATATATATATGTAAATAAAATTTAGTTTAATCTATTCTGTGCTTTATTAATTTTATTATTTATGTATATGTCAGTTTTGACATTACGCGCCAAAACTTTTGAGTACAATAAAAAAAGGTTGTTTAACTTCTAATGAAAACGTTGAAATTGTCCAAATATTCTAAAATTCCAGTGCGAATGAAGCCATAGCATAAAATAAAAAAAATAACTTTGTTTAAATATGTTTATCTTGAAAATATTTAATATGAAAATAACCGTATGAAGTTCAAAGTAACTACATATGTAGTTTTGTTCAGCCTTTTATTTTATTGTACATCACATTTTATGACAATGTATTGTTCACTAGGATTTTACTGCAAAGACGATGAATGCACAATGAAATTTAGTTCCTATTACTGAAACACTAAAGTCTATATTTGTAACAGATTAATAATATTGCATAGCTAACAGTATGAAAAGAAATATTTTAGTTATGTATGAATCATTGGATATTGTGTTTGAAGTTTAAATACTGCACTTAAATGCATATTTTTAATATATTTCTTAACTAGTATATGCCCGTGGTTTCGCGCGTTTTATTCAATACAAAAAGTATATCTATTAATACCTAGTGATAAAAACGCTTTGCCTGTATTAAAATAAAACTATGATTGTTATATAATTTTCGTTAATAATTTTTAGATTTTTTATATGAATTAATATTACATACTTAGTTACTTTAATATATTATATAGTATACGTGAAATGTGTTACCACTAACTAAAAATCTTATGTATCATTAATCTATTAAATATTAATTATCTAAAAAAAGGTATAACTTTCCATTTATAGGACAAGAGTCTAATAAGTTCATTTAAATTAAAAACCCTGTGATTTTATTACCTAAACACTTTTAATATATCTTTAAAACTAAAAATAACTAATTATACTAGGTATATATGAAAAGGTCTGCGTTAGGATAAATCCCAAAGAAAATAATACAGTTTCTAACAATTATTGTGATAAAAACTATAAATAATAACAACTTTTACTGAACAAATAATGAAAAAAATTAATATGTTACATATAAGTGAAATCGTTTTTAAACCTGTTATAATATATAAAAAACAAAAACAACTTGTTTACTAGATTTCTACGTCAATCGTTTGTCTATATTCAGCCAATATAACCATAAGTGTTATTCTTATTAATTTTCTTCAAATAATTCATATAATAACACTATATATATAAATATATATCCCTACTAATATTATAAATGCGAAAGTAACTCTGTCTGTTTGTAACGCTTTCACGCCTGAACCACTGACCTGATTTTAATCAAATTTGGTACAGGGATAGAGTTGACCTTGAGAAAGAACATAGGATAGTTTTTATCCCAGACTTTTGAAAGGTTCTCTTGGAAACGCGATATAACTGAACTCCACGCGGGCGAAGCTGCGGGCGGAAAGCTAGCTATAATATACATGGGAGTGTATTATCAATGAAAACTGTTTTAAAAACGAAGAACATTTTTTATCTTTTGACAGTTTCCGGTGCGCTCGCCGCGTAAACGGTAAATCTATAAAGTTGGCACACTATAACCTTTTTGGTGGTAAACAATTCGGTCTAGTGTTTGAGAAATACTGCAAAAACACCTTCTAAATACACACATATAAAAACAAAAATATTTTTCTTATTGGAAAGGTTTTTACGTAACAAAGAAATTATTTATAGGCCTGTATCAAATCGTGTTTAATTAGAAATTAGAAAACTATTAAGGCACTTCCACACGCATTGTGCTCTGCTCAAATATTAATAATATTCCTGCAGTTATGTTTCAAAAGACTCCAGTGTGGAGTGATCTTAATATTAATTAACATTGTTAAATCAAATTGAGTTCTTGGAAGGACATGTGTTGTCATTAAACTTCACGCGTCACTGACACAGACTAACTGAAATCAAACTGAAAAACAAATGTATTGACATTATCTTTGAAAATATTAAATATTTAATTAGAAATAACAGTTTTTTAATACTAGGCTAGCGTTAGTATAGCTTTAGTCAAATCTTATTTGGGTTTAGTTTCCGATGTAATAACATTTGTATGAGAAAACTAAGATGAATAATGTCAAGTTATTATTATAGATGATATTTATTTGAGGCTAGATCTTTGGAGGACGTGTCTACCAACAATAGTTCTTGCCTAATAAGACTATTAAATAGTTTAAATTATTAACCTTTTTTAGATTTTCTTTTAATCTATTTTGCAAAAATAAAAGTTTCTTTTATTATCTGTATTCGAGATGCATCACTACATCTGTTACACAGATTATACTTATAAAACTCGTTTACAAACTAAATGTCAGCGCTGGCATTTAATAAGATGTTCAACTGAACTTTTTTCAAAGAAACCATACATATATATCTTTCCACGGGTGAATGATTACACGTAATCCGTGTTTCCTTTCCAGCCAATAAAGCGGTTAAGAGCGCATTATAATCTTCGCTGGATTACAGAATCCGGTATCGATATAGAAATAGAACATCAATACAGGGCCGAAGAACTTCGCAGACGAAACACTACACTAGACACTAGTTAACGTAAGACTTAAATGTATTATAACATATAATAATCTTTTAATACATATAAAAAAGGTTATCATAAAAAGTATTTATATTTAAATCCATTATCATGACGACTGGCTGGAAATAAAAATTTGCTGACAGATAAATTAAAAAAAAAATTATGTCAAGAATACGCTGACATTAGGTACATCCATTACAAATACGTACATAGTTTGAAAAAAAAAGACCTTTTATAAAACATTATGGCTTAAAATGTACATTTTCAAGAGTCTAGGTCATATAATTGAACACTATAATTGTCTGCGCGTATTAAGTATTTAGGATCTCAGTTAAGGCATTGTTGGCTTTTATCCAGGACCCTCATAAAATATTACAGAGACAGCGCAGCTACCTTATAACGCTATTGCTTTTAAACAGCTTATAGTTGCATGGAGTTTTTAATGCTTGGACACTGTGCTCGGATTGAAATTTAGTTTTTGAATTTACTATAATTGCTTGTAAAATATAATTATTATATATAATTTTTGTTATTTTATTCGTCAGATAAATAAGCTTTTTTATCAAGACGTATATTTTCTAAATGACGTATATTCTATAATTAAAATGAATGTAAAAAAAACTTAATATAAATTAACTTAAATTAAAATTAATGTAAAAAATATTTTTTTTTATAATTTTTCATTAATATGTTATTGAATACTTACACAGTAATAAATATATTAACGAATGCTTAATAAGAATAAAGTAATTATTTCATATTTTTTTCACAAAAGTCTTTTTAAAAGCCAATATCCTTACTTCTTGTATCTATTGATATTAAACATAAATGAGCATTAACATTTTATCATGCATTACTAATCACATATGTTTATAAATTCGATTAAAAAAACTGTGAACTCTACGTTTTTCGTTTATTGATCACACGTACTAAGGATACAGATGAAATCGAAACGTTCTCGAAGTTTTCTAGTCTGGTAAACGATTATCCGACGCTCAAAAAATATAATTGAATATCAAAAGTCTAAACCACATATTAATACGAAATAATAAATATTTTCAATTAATTAATACAATATATTTGTATGACTTTGTTCATTGTTTGTTTTTTTTATAAAGATGATTATCATTTATTATCTGTTTATAGTGATCTAATTTTCAGTTAGTACTTAGTACCATTATTGTAATTGAAGCTATTGAATAGATAGTGTGATAATATCTGCAACTATCCGTAGATTGACTACGTATTAATATATATGTAAATAAAAGTAAATATATATTAATAATTTAAATTACGAAAAAATATTAACAAAAAATTTTTTTTATCCGTTCAGAAATTTTCGTCAATACCATAGACTAAAAATCAACGTATCCATATATATTTATATATAAGAAATACATAATGATATAAAAGATTTCCGAACGTGATATTAAATTTATAACAGTTCATAATACATCAACAATATAATATCAAACCCTTATCTATTCCGGTAATCGAATCCACACCCTGCAATTTGCCGGACAAAAGCCGTACAAAGTTCATTATAAAATTACACTCCAATTCCACAAGCGTCTGTTACAACGTAAAGGGAGATTATAATCTACATCTAACGATATTGTTTTTGTTGAAAAATTAAAACTTTTAAACTGATTGAAACATCTAAAAAGTTTCTATATGAAAATGTTTTTTGGATGTACAATCACTTACCTTTACTGAATGTGTGGATTAAAAAAAAGTTTGGTTTATTAATTTCGTAAAGTATTTTTAAATCAATAAATATTAATTTAATATAATCCTAAAAAGTTTACTATCAAATTCAATTTGAATTTTAAAAGATAGTTTACATTGAAATCAGTTTTTAATAAGTGTATTTCAGAAACACAAAATGGCGCCATATTCTGTCAATGTCAAGTGCAAAAAAAATGCAAAATAATCTTTCTGAATAACGAAAATACAATCATTTTATTGTTAAATAAAATAACAATTTATCATGTTCCATTTACACCTTCCTACTCCATCCTTATAATTTACTTTCTTAAGAACGAAGAGTGAAGTTATTGTATTGGATTATTTTATATGAGAAAATTGCAATGCTAACTTTTTTTAAACAAAGATCGATGTATTCAGCCGCAACCTTTTAGTTTAGTTCAACAGATAAAAAAATGATTATATTAATAAAAAGAAACATTGTAAGTATAAGTCCCAACACCCGCAACAAATCAGGCGTGCAGAATAAATATACATAATAATGAATATAAGAAATTATTCTATTTTTAATATATAAATGGGAATATTATATATAAGGGAGTTTTATAATAGTTTTAGTGTTTCTTTTTTTTTAATATTGTCTTATTTACGTCAAAAGTTTGACATATTCTGTCAATGAAGATCTATTTGGAAATACTAATTTTAAATTATGTTAAATCCTAAAAAATATTGAATGATATAAGAATAAGTAAAACACGTCTTTAATAACGGAAATGTAAATTAAGTAATAAATTATTTAGTTTTGAGAATATTTTAAGGCTGTGCAAATTTATTGTGTCATTTATAAAACTCTTAGTGTGTAAAATATTACGTCACTTTACTTTTTTTCCTGCGACTTTGAGTTTAAATTTAATTCTGAGTCTTTATAAGAGAATGTGTCATGCATAAGGCTTTTTAAATTCCTTCTCGTACTGGCACATTAATATGGGAAATAAGCGACGAATGGCTATTGTTTTGGCGCGGCTGACCACACCATACGCATTGACGAGAAGCAATAAAATATAAATAAAAAACCACACACACAATAATTATAGCACACATATAAAAGCTCATATGTTAAATAACTTAATTAAATTGTTAAAAGACTTGCAAAACAAAAATTTTAATACAAAGACAATCTATTGACTGACCTTATGAAGTTCTGCATGGCTGCTTGTCCGACGACCTGGCAGCAAAAACCAAATAAAAAAAAAACACTTTGAAATTCGAATTTAGAACGTCAGCGCGACAGTCGACGTGCGTTCAGCGCGGAAGCCGCTGCGTTTCTGCTGCTTTCCGACCGGCGCGGCTGTTCTTGAACTTGTGACTTGACGGCTTGCATTGGTCCCCAGAGCGTTGCATTTTCGTTACAACTTAAACTTCCTAATGACCTGTGCTTACCCCTCTCTCGCCCTAGTGACTTCGTGTCGCGGGGGGCGGGGTAGGTCGTAGTAAATTTGACAATTTATTAGGAAAACTTTCGTTGTATGGGATTAAAGAGGCGTGATTTGTGCAATGTAAGCATTTATTTACAGAGCAATTATATGACTCGCTCATTAGTGACTTATACCGGATTAAATGGTCGCCATTATAGTAATTTATATCACATGCTTTTATTTTGTACAGACATTCTTTAAACGTGACTTTTTACTAATAATAATAGTAATAATGTATGAATTTACGACAGCCTCTAAAGGTATACATGATGAGTGTATAATCTAAAGTTTTTATCGTATAATAAAATAACGATCATAATTTTTAGTTTATAATTCTTTCAATAAATTATTTCTAGTAAAACCGGTTAATGAATAACCTTATTTATACAGGATGACTGGTGAATTACTATCAATATTTAAGGAGAATACTCGGTACATGATTCTCATTCGAATTATGTAAAAAAAATAGGCACTTAATTTTTGACAAAATTTCCGTATAAATAAATAAAGTGTTGTCACGTTCCAAGTGTGGACGTGTGCGGCGGCGTGCTGATACAACACTACGCCGCCGCACGCGTATGTGTGAGTGTGGATGTATACCTAATCTGTAGGGTGTTCACACGATGCGTAATTAATTACACAACTTTTGGTTAACTTTACTTAGAAGTTTATTAATATTTAAGTTATATTAATTTTTATTTCGTCATATATGATCGTCAAATATCACGTCCTCAAGTATCGATAGTAATTCACCAGTCACCCTGTATAAAATATATTGACAATGTGACAGACATAGCTTATGCTAATTGGTTATATGAATGAATGTATATATAATACCATAAGTTGATAGTTCTTAGGGATCGCCGGTAAATAAAATAATGAATAGGGAAAAGTACTTTTGATTTCTGGCATTTATCAAATGTAACCTTTAAGGCCGTGGCCATAATCTGTTGCGAACTTGAATGAATGAATTAAAATGAATACATATACCTTGAATTGGGACATTTTTATACGTGTGGAGGTTTAAAGCGTTTACACACTGAGACTAACTAAAGTCAAGTCAAATACTTAGTATGTTATCAAAAAAAAATGTCCTATCTTAAGCTTTTCAAAGTAACTTCTTGGGATATCTTTATTTCTACTGTACACGTGTACGTCACTGAACTCCTAAACGGCTGGACCGATTTGAATGAAGTTTTTCATATTCATTTAGGTTGCGCCCCAGGTGGTTTAGATTCACAAAACAGTCCTACAGATGGCGCTGCAGTCAGTATCTGTATTATTTAGAGTCTAAAAAGTAAGTTTTGCTATACGTATTGTTTACCTCACTTAATACATTTCGTTCTGATGTTCGGACGAAGTCACGGGCAAAAACTAGTTTAATATATACAAGTATAGACAAAACCTTGATGTGTATATGTTATAACGCAATACTAATGTTTGTCTTCCGGTCTGTATACCTTCGAAGGGTTGAAAATAAAAATAAAATCTCGAACCTCATTTTTCTTGCTGTATTTACATTATGTAATATATTTTTTTTTGGTTTATGTATGTTAAAAGAGTTACTACAACTTTTAACAATAAACTATTGTACATAGTAAGATTTTCATTACTACGTTTAAATCAGTTCGTAAAAAATCCTATTAATTATCAGTAAAGAACGTACCTTATATTAAAAAAACAAATCCATTAAAATAGGTATATTTTAAACAACTTTATTGTGTAGAATAGGTTTTTTTAAGCAAAACAAACATCAAAAAATTGCTCTTCAAATACTTCCAGTTATAACAAAAGAATCATTAATTAGGTACCATTCAAATAATAATAGATATATATATATTGCAATATAAAATCGGATCATAATATTACGTCATTATAAAAAGCTTAACCACTAAACTTACACAGATAATTAATATATTACAGATGATACAGGTATATTGATTAACCCAAAAAAATAAATATATACACTTAAACAATTTAATATGGCAATTCAGTTTAACGGCGTGAGTGCTCATGAATTATAATTATAATAATATTTCCTAAACGTTCCATCATCATTATATACGCATTAACATGGTTTAAAAATATTTATATTAAAACGAAAGTAACTGATGTCGAAACGCTTAGAACTGGATAAGTATTAAAAATAAATTCTAAAAATAAAATAAATTCTCGTACAGGCGACGTGAAAAATAAAAACAAATCTATACTAATATTATAAAGCTGAAGAGTTTGTTTGTTTGTTTGAAAGCGCTAATCTCCGAAACTACTGGTTCGAATTGAATAATTCTTTTTGTGTTGGATAGTCCAGTTATCGAGGAAGGCTTTGGGCTATATAACATCACGCTACGACCAATACCGAAAACCCCACAAGAACGGGAACTATGTGGGAAGAACCAAAAATCTGCCGTAAGTAACTATTCCACGCGGACGGAGTCGCGGCAAAAGCTAGTATATAATATGTGCTATTAATATAATAAATGTTATAGCTTGTTTCATAGTTTAAACAATAATTTCAAGAAATATTACACATTGCTGAACGAAACTAAACATAAGGAAGCACTTAGTATTACATATATGAAAACTTTTATTGGGTAATATCTCATGATTATTTTTGAATAATATGGTGAAAATTTATTCATTCTCATTAAAAAACCATAAAATTCTGGTAAATATTGAATTGTATAGAGATTTTTTTACTTGTTAATGATGTATAAGATTTTCGCGAATAATTATACTGATATAAAATAGCATGACAATACCCTGGGATATACTATTTATAGGAAACCCACACATACGGATAGGTATCTCAATAGTAACTCACACCACCACCCTGTACAGTTAGCTACCGTTGGTAAATGTTTGTTACAGAGAGCACAACACCTTTGTGATGCTGACCACCTAGAGGCCGAGCTGCAGCATGTAAGACGTGCTCTGACCATCAACAGCCTGCCCGTGCCTCGCCAGCATCGCAAGAACCAGATGAAGCCACCTACAGTTGAGCGACAACCTGCAATTCTACCATATGTGAAGGGAGTTACTGACGGAATAGGCAACATCTTGAAGAAGGTTTCAATCAAGACTATTTATAAACCACATAAGAAAGTGAGCCAATTCTTGAGACCAATCAAGAGTAACATTCCTTTACAACAAGCGGGTGTATATAAACTTGATTGTGACTGTGGCTTGTCATACATCGGACAGACAAAGAGAAGCATCGGTACAAGGGTTAAGGAACACATTTCAGAAGTCAGGAATAGGCGCGCGTCGAAGTCAGCAGTGTGCGAACATGCATTGGACAAACCAGGCCATTACATTAGATTTGATCAACCACATATCCTCGCTCGTGAAGACAGATATATACCGAGGATAATCTGCGAGGCTGTTGAAATTTGAAATAAAAAAACATCCCAATTTCAATAGAGAAGATGGCTAGAATCCCATGTCCGTAACCACACAGCACGATCTCGGGACACCGTGAGTACATTCTGCCGGCATCTATAAGGAAGAGCGGTAAAATTAAGAAATCGCTGGCGGTAGGTGATTAATAACAGGACTAATTGACAGACATACACATCTCGTCTGTCCGTGAAAATGGTTGCTGAAAAGTAGCCGAAATGTGGGGTTATGTAGTTAATAAAATAAAAGGTCGTTGTAATTACCCGAAAACCTTAGTTTTATTTTCCGTTTGTGATGATGTATTAGAGCAAGCTACAAAATAAAATATAATGTGCAATAGTTCCGACGCAATAATTTTTCTATATATAAGTGTGTCACGTATAAAGAGCCTTAAATATTATGGTCAATACTTAATAGTTAATCGCTTTATGTTAATATTTATCTCTTTAATACGTTATTTGTAGTTAATACACTCCCGGTTAAGGCAAAATGTTATTTATACTATATTATAACAGTAGACTTACATTCCTGTCAATAAATTAGTAAACAAAAAACATTTTAATTAATATAGGGTCAATAGGTAAAGTGAAAAGTACGCGTCAATTAAATAATATTGATGGTAACAATACTTATGCTATAAAATTGAGTAAAACATTTCATTTCAACAATAATTATACATGGTGTGTATAGAAAGCAAGGTTTTGCCTTCCCAGCGCTAGACGTAAAAGCGTCGGTGTTAGCTTTCCTGGTTTTTTGTCGCTTCTTTCACACACAACTGACACAAGTCTACACACAACTAACTTGAAAGTATTTACAAATAGTAAATTCATTACCTCGTTAGGAAGGAAAAAAACATTATGAAGTTTGTTGGAAGATTACGTATTTAGTATTAAATAGAGAAGACACCAAAAAAACTATATTTTAATCAGATAAAAATCAATTTTCTAATATAAATGTAGCTATAAAGATTCATCATCGAAACGAATCGACCCTGATTAAAACGAAAAACCGTTTGATTCAATGGCGAATCAAACATTCGTATTGTATCAAAAATAAAGACTATAATACTGAAACATAAAAAAAATAACAATACGATGTAAAAATACTGTGAAAAAGTGAAGAATATCGCTGATATTTAATGTGTAATAACTTTTTAGTATCCAAGCAATTATTATCTAACCGGAATGCTGTAACTAAATAGGATTTATTGAAAACGAATAGAAAGAGTTTGGTGGTGAAAAAAGGTTTTATTATCTATTCAAATCCGTTAATAATCGCATGAAATCTTGACAGATTAAAAGACATTTGTATCTAAATATACTTAAGTAGTATGAATTAAGTACGTGGTGATTAAAAGGCCCGCCTCTCATGTACGAGGGCGCGGGTTCGATCCTGACCCGGGCAAGTACCAATGTGACTTTTCCTAGTCATATGTACTTTCGAAGAGTATTTAGACATCACTGATTAATGCATTCCCAAAGAGGGTTGATGTCAGACAGGCGGTTGGATGTAAAAACAATTTGACAAAACTATTCACAACATGTAACGCAGACCCTGGCTAAAGCTGGGAAATTGCCAGGTGCAAGAAGATACTTAGTATGAATTAAATAAAGAGATTTATTCATAAACGGTTACAATTTTATGTAAATGTTGATAAAATCAAACTGAAAAGGAGAGAGAATCATGACTACATTATAACTGCACTTCAAGATAAAACAGACATAAGAAGTAAGATGTTTGTAATACTTCAATTTAATGATTATTAGTTAATAATATCCGTATATCCTCAGTCTAGAAACTTAACGTTCAGAAACCTTATCTTACAATACAGAAACTTTACGTTTAGAAACTATATCTTATATATATGTAGAATAAACATGTTATTTTGAATGCGTTGTCAGTTTTATTGGTACAATCAAAATATATTTTTATAGTGCTGATACGTGGAGGGAAGTGATAAATTGTTATATTTGGGGGACGAGTTGAAAATTAACTTTTTACATTAAGTTGAAAACTTGAGGAAATAAATAGTGTTGTAAATATTGCTAAAATTATCTCCGCCGTTAAAAATATGCAGTATAAACATTTTTTATATGTTCCAAAGTGTTCTTTTTTATAAAATATATATATTGTGGTATTAATATAATCTGTTATAAATGCAACAAAAAAAAATTATAAAGGGAAGTTATATCATCAAAAAGTAACGCGAGTTGCTGAAAATGTACATATAAATAATAAATGATTATTAATTTTAGTTTCTTAAATTTAGTTAGTCTATGTTATACTATTTGCTCGCTACCAATGACGTCAAAATGTCAAAGCAGATAGCTCTGACAGCTACAGTCAAGTCGATACTAAAAAAATCTTTTGAGGAAACATTTAACCGATTCGGGGCTCTTGATGGTTAGATATACTTATTAATGTTATATATCTAAACCTTAATAATAATAATGTTATTATAATAAAAACAATAATTAAACAAAGTCCTTTGTTTTTAATATATATCGGAGCCCGGCTATGGTAGGGAGATTTTTATAATCTTGCCACTGCCTTCAAAGGCTTGATCTCTTACAAACATTCTTTTTTTAGCCTATCAGAGCTCACTGCTGAGCAAAGGCCTCTTTCTCACATGGAGAAGGTTTGAGCATTAATCACCACGCTTGCTCAAGACGGGTTGGTGATTTCAAACTTATAATTGTGAAACTATAAGTCCAGGTTTCCTCACGATGTTTTCCTTCACCGTCTATCAGAGGTTTCTAAATACTCTTAAAAAATACTTATGACTCGGAAATATCACATTGGTAAGTACTTGCTAGGATCGAACCCGCGCCATCAGCAACGAGAGGCAGGCCCTTTAACCACTAGGCCACCACTGACTTACAAACATGTCTCCTTTAATAAACACACTGTCTAATGCATTATTGTTGTTCTTACTATCTACCCTCTATACTCAATTTCAATTAAGATACATTGAAATTTATTTTTTTCAATAGTATGAACTAAACTACGTATAAAGAAAAATAATAATAATACTTAAACGGAAACGGAAACGAAAGATTATATATATAATACATAATCCAAATTTACAATTATATAAAGCATACGTTTCATCAGTTTATTGTTTATGGTGTGAGATAAATTTCAGAACGACATTTTTTATTACCAAGTCAAATTTATCAATGTCAAGGTATTAGATAGTGAGGTACAATTTATATTAAATAATATATCGATTCAACGAACGAAATGTATACATCAGGCTTAATGTCAAGATGAAAAAATATATTTGATATATAATTATCTGCAAAAAAAAATGCGAATTAAGTACACAGCAAGTGTCACGGCTTAGTGTCACTGTCATTTGTCAAAAGGTTATCAGAGCAGATTATAAATATATTTCTCGATAATTTCACGCATCCTCAATCATGAAATTAAATAGATAATACGTGAAAGGTATGTCTTTTTAGTTTTAATGTTATATGCTTATAATAGAATGTTACGATTCTGTTGCGCCTAGAAAATATTACTAAAAGGGAAACGCTTGGAACCCAATAAGCAATGAGATTCATTAACACTGACTGTTAATGTAAAAAAAATGTTTAAAAATACGTGAACAAAAAAAAAATTTTTTTTTAGAGCCTAAACTCATTGTAAATATATTTTTTAAATACTATTAAACTCTAAAATAAAGAATAAAGTAGATAATATCTTTAAAAACTATAAATAGATATATGTAACTATGTAAGATGACATAATTATTTACCATTCTAAATTTCAATTTCGAAACAACAAATTTGTTTCAACTACGTCCGATGAAAACAAAATGAGTCATTCAACAGCCAAGGTGCTGCATGGAAGTTCCAAATTGCTACTGGCTTTCTTCCAACCTGCAAGTAGACTGGTATTGACGTGTCATGACTCTGTAATCATTATATATAGATCCAATGTACGCTGAAGGAAACAGTAAAACCTCTTTGAAGTATTTGAATCCAGTAAAACCTCTTTTGAAGTATTTTAAACCAAAGAGTTTATATAACAAGATACTCATTTGTTCTCCGTGACGCAAGATAAGATTACTTTCCCTTACTAATTGTATCAGAACATTTTAAACCAACAACCAAGTAATTGACTATGCTTATAATTGCAATTTTTAATTGAATAATTTTATTACGTTTTTAAAAGTAACGTTCGCGATTATTAAATAAAGGAATAAAATTTTATAATGAGTGAAATTACTTTCATTTTTATAATAGAAAATTGTAATTAATGATTTAATTTTACCTGCGTTATATGAGAGTTAGGTATTATTTCTGAACTGAATGAAAAGCATATTTTCTTTGAAATGTTAATAGCTATATTAATTTGCGAATTTAAAGAATGTCGTTTAATATTGGTTATTTGTTTTATGTGATTATTTGTTTTATCCAAGGGATAAATTATTTTCATTCCGTCCATTACAGAGAGTCAACGTGTCTCTAGCAGGCTGGATTGAAACGTACTTATATTAAAATGCTTCTTGTTCATCATTGAGATAACTACAAATACGATACGTGGCGTTGTCAAAGAAATTTATTTTAAAGTAATCTATTACATGCAGCTTATTCGAAATGCATTATACATATATATCGATTTAATACAAATTTGTTGTTTTTAAAGAGAGAGACGCCAGCCTCGCTAACGTCAATGTTACTTCTTTCAGAACGTTCCATGATATTTTAAAATGAAACTTCAATTGTTCTTAATGGTCCTGTATTTCTCGAAGGTTCTTCATAATCACATACTTCAATTGTCCGCACTCACTGAACTCTGCCTTCGTGCGTCCAGACGTCATATTTGTACCAAAATTTAAACATAGTTCTATTCTCCTTTTAAACAATCTTTGATTTCGTTTTTCTTTTAACAATAATCATGAATACTAATGAGGTTTAATAAGATTGATGACAGCCTCAAATTGTTTTCACATCGCATCCGTTATTAAAGCTGATAGCGCCGATATAATATATATAGTCCATATTTTTATGAGATTTTAAATTTTAAATCATTTTAAAATAGTTGTTTCATAATGTTCAATTAATAATAATTAAATTTTTCTTAAATCTTATTATATGCATATACAACGATAATAATAATCTGTACGTCGTCGTCATCATCCTATCAGACTACTGCTGAGCAAGGCCTCTTTCTCACATGGAGAAGGTTTGAGCATTAATCACCACGCTTGCCCAAGACGGGTTGGTGATTTCAAACTTATAATTGTGAAACAATAAGTCCAGGTTTCTTCACGATGTTTTCCTTCACAATACATTTAATTTTATAATTTAAGATTATATAAATAAAAGTTAAATATTTCGTGGGTATACTTTTAAATATGTACAATATTACTAAAGTAGTAACGTCACAGGATAAAAATCGATAAATGCGAAAATATTTCAACATGAATTTTCTTTTTTTACTTTTATTCAATGAAAGACGTTGATTGTTTAATTATATTTTTAATGTATCATCAAACCTTACCAAACATGAGTAAGTATAGGACTAAAACGATATTACGATAAATATATTCTACTTCTACCTAGCAATTTCCCGGCTATAGCCAGGGTCTGCCTTACATGTTGTGAATAGTTTTGGCTAATTGTTTTTTACGATCGGCCGCCTGCCTGACACCAACCCTCTTACGATAAATATATTATACAAATTAAATAATTATGATTTAAACTAATATTTAAACCTATAGTTCTCGTTACAAGCTTCCCTTATTTAATACATGAAATTCAGGTCCCACTCACTCAAAGAACAATAAGCTAATGAAAGAAATGTTATTAAAAATAGAGTACATACTTACTCTTTTATATTTTAATGAGAGATATAACTTGATTTTATTATAATCTTTATCACCTTAATTACGTGTCATTAACTCAAATGGTTCCTGATTTATTGATAGCATACGTATTCAATAAAAATAAACGTTGATATTGGCAAAATATTATACGATTCCAGTGTGAATAAAGACGTTCCTTAAACCTACACCTGGGTCGCAAGTCCCAGTCACTGTTGAAGCTCCTCTCACTACAACAATGGACCCAACACCCGCACGGTGGATACATTGAATGCTAAGAAATTTGTCTCTCATAACATCTAAAATACAATAAGTACAATCTAAAATACAATAAATACAAGACATCAAATTTAGTTATAGAGTTTAGTCGTTATAAACCAAAAATGTTGAATATGATACAACTATAAGAAAGTCTATTTAACTAAAGAAATTTCTTATTAGAAATTGTTAGAACACACCGGAACACACTGATAATGAATAGAAATAAATACAATTCAGACCTTTTACATGAACAAGATTGTATTCAAATAATAATGCATCAATTTTCTTAAGTTACAGTTAAAGAACTCCGGAATTTTTTGGCGATAAACAATAAAATGTTTTAATTGACAATGAAATAAATGTTACGTACGCGCTACATATTAAAAAATAATTGAACATCGCCGGGGTACCATCGTTGTATTGATAAAATAATATCATATAACGAGTGACTTAAACTTCCGCTGACTCCGCGGAACGAACACCAAGTCGTGTGAACCAGAAGATTCCTGATACCACACAAGCTATGGAATGGTATTGCTATCCTAACATCGGGATAATCATGTAGTCTTAGGTATATGTTATAAATTTTAACATGTAGTTCTTATTATAATATACGTATAAATAAATTTCGTAGTTTTCATGGAACCTCAGGTTACCACCCTACACAATTAAAATATGTATATTTACTTAAATACCATAAAATTAAATATACTAAAATACAGAAGCATACAATAATTGTTCAACGTTATTCGAAAAGTAATGTATTTTCAATTATATTTTCTACTAAATAAATATAGGGATATCTTTATTTAATATAAAATAATATATTTTATAGAAACAGTGATATTTATAATAACAACGTGTTATTCAAGTGTTTTATTACATATAGAAGTCTATTAATACCTTGATCAAACAACATAAAGGAAGTCGCGGGAAACGGTTAGTGAGTTTATAGAACAAAAACTGAACAAACATACTTGTGGGAATATAAAAATATGAAGAACAAATAACTGGTTGTTAAAACATGTCCACGTTATTTAATTTGTGCTTTAAATGGTTTTTCTAATTAGTTGTTTTATCAAACATTAGAACACACATATATATATATATATATATACCTATATATAATTACTATATACTAGCTGACCCGGCAAACGTTGTTATCACATATAAAAAATGGGGGATGGTGATAGAAAGTAAAAAAAATTGGATTGCATGTAGCTTTTCCGTCACCATTATATAAAAATTAAAAAAAACAAGGGTGAACAACCCTTATAAAAAATAGATGTTGGAAGATTCTCAGACCTGCTTAATATGCTCACAAAATTTCATCAAAATCGGTACACTGGTTTCGGAGAAGTTCTCCGTCTAACACCCCGACACGAGAATTTTATATATAAAATATATATTATGTTTCACGTTACAAACTTACTATCATATAAATTAACAGAAAATGTATGCAGAAAATATCTTAACAAAAATATAAACTAGATTTTAATCATTGGTACGCTCACATTTCTTTTCTTTTTATCTTTTCAATAAACAAAATGAAAGTAGATGTCCAAATCAATTAAATATATCTATATCACTTGCGGTCAATCGATAGTTAGTTGATAACTCTCCTTACTACAAGTTTCCATCGTCACTACATACGTGGAGTGTCTCGTTTCTCATTCAAGAACCGTACGAATTGTGGTAACATGCAAAATTATGGTAATCGTATTGTGTTATAAATATCGTGTGTCAGTCACTAAAACAGTATAATAAATTTATTAACTCACCACAGCTAGGCTCTACCACCTTTATTAAGGTGGTAGAGCCTAGCTGTGGTGAGTTACTGCAGCTCGAACATGGGCTGGCTCGACCGGAGAAGTACCACCCTCTCACAGAAGATCGGCGTGAAGTAGCCTTTACCGGCTGCGTTTCGTCTGATGAGTGAGAGAGCCGGTTGCCCTTTCCCTATTCCTACCCTTTCCCTTCATTTCCTTATTCCCTCCCCTCCCTATCGCCAAAAAACAAGGTTGGCAACGCATCCGCAACAAAATGTTGTGGATGTCCATGGGCGACGGAAACCACTTTCCATCAAGTGGGCCGTCTGCTCGTTTGCCACCTTTAACATAAAAAAAAAAAAAAAAAAAAATAAAAATATACAGACTCGGAGGGAAACTATTCAATATATTTGACAAAATTCAGCTGTTTTCTATTTTATTAATTTTGAGGTACTTTATATTTAAATCCTATCCGAATGAAAAATTTATCTCACTTATTAAAATTATCCTTTTTCACATTTGGAGTAACTATTAATAGACGGGATTTTTATAAAAATCAACAATTCAGGCCATAACTTACAAATTGATATTTATAATAAAAAAAACTCATATATTCACAAAATAACATGCAACTGTCTTTAGTCATAACTGTAAAACTATGTATCTTTAATTCTTTAGCTCGATTTTTGTTTACAAAACTTCTAATAGCTAAGAGCGTCTTCTTATAATGACTATAAACCTTACCTTTTTATGTGTGTCTGTTTCCACACAGATGTAAAAAATATCATAATCCATTTGAATAGAATTTTGTAGCGACATTCCTAAGTGTAGTAACCTATAGACTGATTTGGTTCTGATACTTGTGCAAAATCTTGAGAGAAACGTGCACAACAAAATCTTTTATAACGCCTGCTAGTAATAACACTTCATCATGTAAAAGAGTGTAGATAAATAATTGCTCATTACTTTTTGTAGGTTTCTTTCAACTGTAGAGAAATATACTAAGTATTGTTTTCTTTCATTATTAAAGGTTTTAGCAAAATAATTTAATATTGACCATATTTAGTCGGTATACTGAAGAACAATCGACTGTTGATTTTGTATATCTTTACTGTTCATTTGGCACTTATTCAGTATTTAATAATCATATGAAATCATCTTGAAGATCGTAAACAGAAAATTCATAATTAAAAACATATTCCATTACAACGCGAAGGTTGAAATCCAGCCTTTTGTGATGCGCACGAACGAAAGCTATTATCGAAGAATAGAACTTAATTAAATATTTTATAGTTTTTGCGATAGGTCTTCATTATCGGTTTATAAAAGGTTTCGGTATATCTATATTGACTTCGATTTATTTCATTCGATTCTAAATTCATTAAGAACCTTAAACTACTGAGATCGTCTAGAACTAGTATAATTATTTTTTCAATACACCAGATATTATAAAGAAAAAAATGTCTGATTGTAGTAGAATATAATTCAATTTTAGTTTCTTAGTCATAGGTAATTCAGTATTATAATATGGGATCATAGCTTCAATACAATCAGGGACTGAATACTTATCAAGACAACTTAACAGACTTCTGATAAAACAATAAAAAAACTCTTGTTTCTCTCTTGTTCCTTAATGATAATGATTTTTTATCAATCACATTAAGAAAGGGGATTTCTAAAAGAATAGTTGGAAAGGCTTTATGACAAAATAATTAATTTGTTAATTGCATCATACATTAGGATAATTGACAAAAGTGGATTTCCATAATTATCATTTATTAATTGTAAAAATCATAATGAAATTTGTTTTGGTATAAATAGGCCGTTTTAAAAAATTAACATCATTCGAGTGGCATCATCCAACATGGAAATGAAAATTTTGGTAAGTACAGTCTAGTTTATATTTTAAATCGAAAAAATATATTTGAGAAATCATTTTTTTTATTATTATAATTAATTTTGTTCAACAGTTCACGGTGCTATCAGCAGTTGTACTTGTTTGTCATGGATCTCCAATAGTTGACAATGCTAAAATAATGTCTGGAGTTTTCATTCCGGCTGAAACGTTTAAAACCCTTCAAGATGACGCAGCGAGGAACGGACTACAAGAAAAGTCCATAATCAGTCCAAATTCAGAAATAGATTCGAATGTTCGCGTGAATCCTTCAAATCAACAACAGAAGGAACAGAATGCAATGAATCAACAGTCCATATCGTTAAACCAACAACCAAGCCAGCAACAGGTTCTTATCAATCAACAACCTCAACAGCAACAACAAATTTCTATTAGTCAACAACCGCAACAACAGGCTGTTGCTCAACCGAACCAGCAAGTAGTTTACCAAACACAACCTCAGCAACAAGCTGCTGCGCAACCAAACCAGCAAGTACTTTATCAGACGCAACCCCAACAACAAGCTGTTGCGCAACCGAACCAGCAGCTAGTTTATCAGGCGCAACCTCAACAACAAGCTGTTGCGCAACCGAACCAGCAAGTACTTTACCAGACGCAACCGCAACAACAAGCTGTTGCTCAACCAAACCAGCAAGTAGTTTACCAAACGCAACCACAACCATCCACTCAGCAAGTAATTGGTCAGCCACAACAGCAAGTTGTTAGCCAACCAGATCAACAGATCGTATACCAACAACCACAACAACAACCACCTCAAACCAGCCAACAAATTATTGTAGCTCAACCAAACCAACAAGCGGTTTATCAACAATCACAACCCGGTCAACAAGTTCTCGTAGGTCAGCCGAATTCTCAGGCCATCTACCAACAGGGAGCGCCTGGACAAATTGTTGTAGGTCAGCCGACATACGTAAATCAACAACCACGTCCGGTGTACATCTCGCAACCAGCTAACCAACAGCCAGCATTAGTGAACCAGCAACCTAATCGCGGACAGCCGATATATTTTGCGCAACCAGGACAAACCGTGTTATTAGCCCAACCGAACCAGCCCTCAGGTCAACAACAGTATGTGATCGGTCAACCTCCCCAGCAGACGATACTTGTTGGACAATCCGGTCAGTTTGTAAATCAAAGGCCACCACCGGGCAGTGTGTACGCACTCGTGCCAGTCTCAAATTCAAATAATCCAAATCTTAGTCAAAGTCAAGGCAGCGGCACCATTTACATCCCCGTACAAGGATCGAATCAAGTATTCGCTGTCTCTTCTTAAATTTTAGACTTTCCTTAAATATGAATCTAATATGTTACCAAAATAAAGTATGTTATTGAAATCATAGAATTTTTTCTATTTCTTAGTCCCAATTACTTCATACATTAAATAAACATATGACCTTAAAAATTATCATCAGTGGGTATTCTTTACTGAGAAAGTAATGACCTTATTTTTGTGAAGAGATAAGTTTGAGTACTAATATTTACAACCAGGTTTAAATATATAGAAAGTACCTCAATAAAATGTGACTTCATATAAAATTCCCGAGATTAAAAAACCTTCCTTATAATTCTAGGGTGTCTTGTGATATCAAACTGTCACCATTATTTAGTCCCTTTTTCTGAACAAATAAATCAACATAGTTTGAACTTTATTTATTCTTCTACCAAAAAAAAAAATTAATATTTTTAAATAAGAGAGAATACATAAATAATAATAATTTTAGCTGAATCTGTTTTATAACTACTAAAATCTTCTGCGTTTAATACTATATGATAAACATATGTAGTTTTAAGATACAAGTTTCCCACATTTATATTCTTTAAGAATCGCAATTGCTATTTAGTTCATGTAGGTTATTATTTACTACTCCCATTAGTTATAAATATTAATTTGATTTATATAATATATTAAACATACAGTTAAGGCTGATATATATATAATCTTGACCTAAAATCTAAATGTTTTTATAGTTTTTTCAAATATACTTTTACTTCAAAAGTTGTTACCTAATCAAAGAATACGCCTCGTCGAGTTCACCTTAGTGGCTAGTAAGCCCTTGTATAAAACCGAAGACTCGTCTCTAACCGTGCCCAAAAGAGAAATATTTAACACAAATGTCTCGGGGTTCAACTGGCCCTCTGGTCTCCCTAACTAAACGATATTGGCTTAAAAATCGGTAATATTTAAATTATTGGGATAATCAATCAAATGTACGAAGAAATGCGCTTACGTGCTAATCGCACTGATGACCGTAGAAAGACAGATCAAGAAGATAGTATTTTTTTTACTCTAGATCTGACTGTAGCTGTTAGCCCTGATGGCTTCGATAGTATCACCTGGAAGTTTGGGTGGCCCGATTGGAGCTACCCGTTAAAATCGGGTCCGAAGGGCCCATGGATGGTAATCAAATAGTTGTATTGCTATGTCTGAATTACGTTCTTTATTGAGAGAGAATCAAGTTAATAGGCTTAGAATGCAACAAGTTCGTGCACATCAAACATAACAACAGTGAGCACGACATAACGAAATTCAGCTATTCCACAAATGCAAAGCTTCTGTGATTCTGTAACGAGATGCATTTCACTATTATCTGGCAATAGATTATTGTACTGACAAATCAGTCACAATAAGAGAAATAACAATATTTTGTCAATATTTTACGGCGTTAAAACGCAGTGGTGAATTTACTGGATTATGTTGTTTTGGAGTCAAAGTAAAATTTCCACAATTGGTCACACCACCAAATTCTTTTTACTCTTTAATTTCTGGTATCAGTAAATGATTCTAAGCATTTCTTGGCTAAAATTCAGAAATATAAGAGTTGTTTCCAAATGATATTGATTGGTACTACACATAATATACAGGACAACATTATACCCACTTTCAAAGTGTTATAACCACAATTTCGTTTTCATAATATTCAATATTGGATATATTTTTTTGAAAAATGTTTAACAATTACAGATACAATATCAAATTTATCAGTTGAAGATCATACATTTTTACAAATTTAATTCATGGGCAATTCAGTTGTAGAAGTCAGAAGAGAACCATTGATCAAGAATTACAAATGTTTTTTCATCGGAACAGCAATTTAAAAAACATATTCAAAATAGCCTTTGATAGGATGCCATCTGACTTAACATAATAATGTGTATGTAGCTCACAAAACACCTGCCGGTGACCACACAAGAAGATTTAATTCACCCACTGTTGACAATCTTTAAGATATATCACTGTGACATTGTTTGTTCATGTTTTATAATAATGTTTTTGTCTTTTGTATTGTTTTGGTTTAGCATTAATTGATCAATATTTTGATAACTTTAGTATAACCATTTGTTTTTATTAATTTTAAATTTGTTTGATTTTAGAATGGGTACAACCTTTGTATTAATTGTAGTATTTATTCATCATAAAACACTTAGTAGTAGATAGTAATTGTAGTTTTATTTAGTTGAGTTACTTATTTATTATTTATTTAGCATTAAGGGACATTGCTTCCTTTTGTTTTGTTCCTGTGAGTGTATAATTATGTTATGTACTTAAAGGTTTTTTTACGCAGACGAAATCACTCGTACCAGCTAGTCTTAAATTATTTTTAAACAATTACTAAATTTGTTCAATATTATATTATAACGATCAGCACATGAAACAACTTTGTCTGATGTTTTACAAGCAACGTACAGAATTTTAATCAGAAACAAAAGGCTTATGTTCATTAAGTACATTGTAAAAACATTAGTTACAAATACTAAAGGGGGTCCAAAAATAATAGTTGGAAAGGCTTTATAACAAAATAATTCATTTGTTAATTACATATAACATTAGGATTAGTGACAAATTGGATTAATCTATAATTATCATTTAGTAATTATAAATACCATAATCAGTTTTTTTTTGTATAAATAAGCCGTATTAAAAAAATAACATCATTCGAGTGGCATCATCCAACATGGAAATGAAAATTTTGGTAAGAACAATCTAATTTATATTTTAAAATATTAAAAATATATTTGAAAATCAATGCTTTAACTATTACAATTATTTTTGTTTAACAGTTCACCGTGCTATCAGCAGTTGTACTTGTTTGTCATGGATCTCCAATAGTAGATAATGCTAAAATATTGTCTGGAGTTTTCATTCCGGCTGAAACGTCCCTTCAAGAAACCCCTCAACAGCAACAACAAATTTCTATTAGTCAACAACCGGAACAACAAACTGTTGTTCAACCGAATCAACAGCTAGTTTATCAAACGCAACCGCAACAACAAGCCATTGGTCAACCCAACCAAATGCTAGTTTATCTGGCGCAACCTCAACAACAAGCTGTTGGTCAACAGAACCAACAAGTATTTTATCAAACGCAACCACAACCATCCACTCAGCAACTAATTAGTCAGCCACAGCAGCAGGTTGTTAGCCAACCAGATCAACAAATTGTATACCAACAACCGCAACAAATTATTGTAGCTCAACCAAATCAACAAGCGGTTTATCAACAACAACAACCCGGTCAACAAGTTATCGTTGGTCAGCCGAATTCTCAGGCCATCTACCAACAGGGAGCGCCTGGACAAATTGTTGTAGGTCAGCCGACATACGTAAATCAACAACCACGTCCGGTGTACATCTCGCAACCAGCTAACCAACAGCCAGCATTGGTGAACCAGCAACCTAATCGCGGACAGCCGATATATTTCGCGCAACCAGGACAAACCGTGTTATTAGCCCAACCGAACCAGCCTTCAGGTCAACAACAGTATGTGA
The DNA here is from genome assembly GCA_916720795.1 of Danaus chrysippus. NCBI lineage: Eukaryota > Metazoa > Arthropoda > Insecta > Lepidoptera > Nymphalidae > Danaus > Danaus chrysippus. The sequence goes on along the minus strand of CAKASE010000082.1, from coordinate 10,969,840 downwards.
TCGGTCAACCTCCCCAGCAGACGATACTTGTTGGACAATCCGGTCAGTTTGTAAATCAAAGGCCACCACCGGGCAGTGTGTACGCACTCGTGCCAGTCTCAAATTCAAATAATCCAAATCTTAGTCAAAGTCAAGGCAGTGGAACCATTTACATCCCTGTACAAGGATCGAATCAAGTTTTCGCTGTCTCTTCTTAAAGATTTAAGACTTTTTTAAATGTGATTCTAATATGTTACTGAAATAAAGTTTACGTTATTGAAATCATATAATTTTTCTATTTCTTAGTCCCAATTACCCCCATCCATTACTTCATACATTAAACAAACATATGACCTTAAAAATTATCATCAGTGTGTCTTCTTTACTGAGAAAGTAATAACCTTATATTTATGACTACATAGATTAGTTTGAGTAATAATATTTATAACCAGGTTTAAATATATTAAAGAAAGTAGCTCAATAAAATGTGATTTCATATACATATTATTCGAGATTCGATATTCGAGATTATAAAACCTTCCTTATAATTCTAGGGTGTCTTGTGATATCAAATTGTCACCATTAATAAGTCCCATTTTTTGAACAAATTAATCAACATCGTTTGAACAGTTCTTTATTTATTCTTCTACCAAAAAAATAAAATAAAACAAAATTAAACAGCCAACAATTTTCATTTAATTAATATTAAGATTCTTAATCCTATTAGCCTTAAATAAGTCAGAATACGTGAATAATAATAATTTTAGCAAAATCAGTTTCATTATTGACTATCCTGTTGCATCTAATACTATATGATAAACATAGTTTTAAGATAGTTTCTCACATTTATATTCTTTAACAATCATAATTGATATTTAGTTCATGTAGGTTATTTTTTACTACTCCCATTAGTTACAGATATAAATTTGATTTACATAATATATTGAACACACATTTGAAGCTGATATATATAAACTTGACTTAAAAATATATATGTTTAAATAGTTGTTCAAATATTATACTTTTAATTTAAAGTTGTCCTCAAATCAAAGAATACGCCTTGTCGATTTCACCGTAATGGCTAGTAAGCGTTCGTATGCAGTGCCGGCGATAGGGGGGGAGGGGGCGATGGGGCGACGGCTCAGGGCGCCAAATATGGGGGCGATTAGTGGAGGTAGGATACTTATAAATTTTTCATTTATAAATTATAAGTAAAAAAAAAATAGGAGCTACATAACTTTCTACGTCCAAGTCGTTAGCTCTGGGTCACGCTAAAGGAAAGATGGAAGATGGTAGATGGAATATAGAATTCTTAAAACAGGTTCAGTGTTCACATTCGTTCAGAAAAAAATTAATACTCGATTTTGATTTCTTGAAGTGGGCGCCAAAATATTCTTGCCCAGGGTGACAGTTTCTCTAACGCCGGCACTGTTTGTATGAATCCGCAGACTTAATTCTAACCGTGCCCAAACAGACCAGTGTCGACTTTTAAAACAGAAAAAAAATATAGCAGGATCAAAATTCAAACCCATTAGAATAGGAGGAGAATATTATAAAAATAAAAGGAAAAAATAATTTACCGGCGATCGAAGGTCGGGAAGGGTGGGGGGTGGGTATTTAAGAGTAAAAAATGATTTTTTATTTCCGGCAAAACTAAAAGTTCTACGGAAAAAAAATATATGGCATAGTTGGAAGTAATAAAAAGATGTAAAACTTTTGTAATTATATATTTTTCACATAACCTCAAAATTTACATGAAAAGTTCAAAAAAACAAGTTTTTTGGTTTTATATTTTTATCTTTTACAAAAAACAATATTTTGTCACGAAATTTGGTGAAAATTTACCTTTTGATGTCTCAAACACACTGTAATTTATATGATTAGAAATATTTATTTTTTCAGCTTATCTTCTATATATATAAAAATGGATTGCTGTTCCTTAGTCTCACTAAAACTCGAGAACGGCTGAACAGATTTGGCTAATTTTAGTTTTGAAATACTCCTGGAAGTCCAGGGAAGGTTTAAAAGGTGAGAAAAATGGGAATAATTGCCGAGAAATTCTAAAAACATCCCTTTTCTATTTCCTATACAAACGTTTTTTTTTTGACATTAGATTTGACAACTAACTAATATGTCAATCATTCTGTTTGATTGAAACAGGAAAAACCTGATTATTTATGGCCTCTACGAGAGAATAGAGTTCGCCTGGTCAGCTATACCTACATATATGACTCTTGACCAAACTAACGAGGACGAAGTCGCGGGCAAAAACTAGTTTTGAATAAATATCGACAAATCAGCCTCAATTTCAATCCAAAAATTGCCCTTCAAAATGTCAGCATCTTTCAAAAATAATGAATGTTTTCTGTTCGTTGAAATCTCTATTTTCCAATGGTTAAGAAAAAATATAAGTTTCTTACTTCCAGTACCAGTAAATAATCATGTCCCTTTTAATGAAATGACACTCGACATCGTTTTGAAAATTTCCTGAAAGTCCCTCTTTTATTTTATTTACAATAAATTGACATTAAACTACTAAAACTATTAACTAAGGAATGAGTTATAAGTTTTAATATGTAATTCTTGTTATAATATACATATAAGTAAGTTTCGCAGTTTTCCTGGAACCTCCGGTTGCCACCCTTTATAAAAATAGCCTTTCATGGGATGCTATCTAACATCCATAGTATTATCATTGTACTCGTAGCTAACAAAACACCTACCGTTGAACACACAAGGAGATTTAATTCACCCACTGCTGTCTATCTTCAAAATATATCACTAACAAATTGGCAAATTGGCTTTGTTCATGCTTTATAACATTGTTTTTTTTCTTTTGTATGGTTTTGGTTTAGCATTAAATATGAATATATTGATTACTTTAGTATAACCATTTCTATTTATTAGTTGTGTCCATATGTAAATAGGTTTACTTATAAATATGTTTGATTTTAGAATGGGTACAAATCAGTAAGTACTCAGTAGTAATATCAGTATTTATCCATCATAAAACATTTAGTAGTAGATAGTTATTGTAACTTTTATTAAGTTGAGTTACATAAATAGATTAGATTATTTTTATGAGTTGCATTTAGGGACTGTACTTCTTTTTGTTTTGTTCCTGTGAGTGTATGTACTTAAAGATTTTTTTAAGCAAACAAAGTCACTCGTAATAGCCTTCTTAAATAATAATAAAATAATTATTAAAGTTGTCCAATGTTATGTTATAACAATCAGTACATAGATGTAACAATTTTGTCTGATATTTTGACCGCATCATACAAAATTTAAATCAGAAAAAAAAATATTATGTTCATTATATTGTTAAAACATTAATCACAAATTAACAAACGGGGATCCAAAAATAATAGTTGGAAAGGCTTTATAACAAAATAATTAATTTGTTAATTACATATAACATTAGGATTACTGACAAAAACGGATTAATCTATAATTATCATTTAGTAATTATAAAAACCATAATCAGTTTTTTTTTTGTATAAATAAGCCGTATTAAAAAATTCATATCATTCAAGTGGCATCATCCAACATGGAAATAAAAATTTTGGTAAGTACAGTTTAATTTATATTTTAAAATATAAAAAATATGTTTGGGAAATCAATGTTTTAAATATTATTATTATCATTCAACAGTTCACCGTGGTATCAGCAGTTGTTCTTGTTTGTCATGGATCTCCAATAGTAGATAATGCTAAAATAATGTCTGGAGTTTTTATTCCAGAGGAAACAATTAAAACAATTCAAGATGACGTATCATTGAATCAACAACCAAGCCAGCAACAGGTTCTTATCAATCAACAACCTCAACAGCAACAACAAATTTCTATTAGCCAACAACCGCAACAACAGGCTGTTGCTCAACTGAACCAGCAAGTAGTTTACCAAACACAACCCCAACAACAAGCTGTTGCTCAACCGAACCAGCAAGTAGTTTACCAAACACAACCCCAGCAAGAAGCTGTTGCTCAACCGAACCAGCAAGTAGTTTACCAAACACAACCCCAACAACAAGCTGTTGCTCAACCGAACCAGCAAGTAGTTTACCAACAAGCCATTGGTCAACCCAACCAACTGCTGGTTTATCTGGCTCAACCACAACCATCCACTCAGCAAGTAATTGGTCAGCCACAGCAGCAGGTTGTTAGTCAACCAGATCAACAGATCGTATATCAACAACCGCAACAACAACCACCTCAAACTCAACAGCTCAACCAAATCAACAAGCGGTTTATCAACAACCACAACCCGGTCAACAAGTTATCGTAGGTCAGCCGAATTCCCAGCCCATCTACCAACAGGGAGCGCCTGGACAAATTGTTCTAGGTCAGTCGACATACGTAAATCAACAACCACGTCCGGTGTACATCTCGCAACCTGCTAACCAACAGCCAGCATTGGTGAACCAGCAACCTAATCGCGGACAGCCGATATATTTTGCGCAACCAGGACAAACCGTGTTATTAGCCCAACCGAACCAGCCTTCAGGTCAACAACAGTATGTGATCGGTCAACCTCCCCAGCAGACGATACTTGTTGGACAATCCGGTCAGTTTGTAAATCAAAGGCCACCACCGGGTAGTGTGTACGCACTCGTGCCAGTCTCAAATTCAAATAATCCAAATCTTAGTCAAAGTCAAGGCAGCGGCACCATTTACATCCCCGTACAAGGATCGAATCAAGTTTTCGCTGTCTCTTCTTAAATTTTAGACTTTCCTGAAATATGAAACGAATGTGTTACCAAAATAAAGGATGTTATTGAAATCATAGATTTTTTTCTATTTCTTAGTCCCAATTACTTCATACATTAAACAAACATATGACCTTAAAAATTATCATCCGTGGGTATTCTTTACTGAGAAAGTAATTACCTTATTTTTGTGAATAGATTAATTTGAGTAATATTTGCAACCAGGTCTAAATATATAGAAAGTACCCCAATAAAATGTGATTTCATATATACAATTCCCGAGATTATAAAACCTTCCTAATAATTCTAGGGTGTCTTGTGATATCAAATTGTCACCATTAATAAGTCCCTTTTTCTGAACAAATTAATCAACATCGTTTGAACAGTTCTTTATTTATTCTTCTACCAAAAAAATAAAATAAAACAAAATTAAACTTAAAAAAAATAAAACAAAACCAACAATTTTCATTTAATTAATATTAAGATCCTTAATCCTATTAGCCTAAAATAAGAGAGAATACGTAAAAAATAATAATTTTAGCAAAATCAGTTTCATTATTGACTATCCTGTTGCATCTAATAGTATATAATAAACATAGTTTTAAGATAGTTTCTCACATTTATATTCTTTAAGAATCGCAATTGCTATTTAGTTCATGTAAGTTATTTTTTACTACTCCCATTACTTACAAATATTAATTTGATTTACATAATATATTGGACATACAGTTGAAGCTGATATATATAAAGTTGACCCAAAAATATATATGTTTAAATAGTTGTTCAAATATTATACTTTTAATGAAAAGTTGACACCAAATCAAAGAATACCATTTGTCGACTTCACCTCAATGGCTAGTAAGCCTTCGTATGAATCCGCAGACTTGACTCTAACCGTGCTCAAATAGACCAGTGGCGACTTTTAAAACAGAAAAAAATTATAGTAGGATCAAACCCATTAGAATAGGAGGGGAATGTTATAAAAATAAAAAGAAAAATAATTTACGGGCGATCGTAGGTCGTAAAGGGTAAGGAGGTGAGTATTTAAGAGTAACAAATGGGTTTTCTTGATTTCCGGCAAAACTAAAAGTTCTACGGAAAAAAGTGATAAGACAAAGTTCTATTTAATAAAAAGATCTAAAATTTTTGTTTATATATTTTTCACATAACTTCAAAATTTTCGTGATATTTTTTACGTTCAAGGGGGCCACCGAGCAGACGTCCTACGTATTCAAAAAACCAATTTTTTGGTTTTTTATTATTATCTTTTACAAAAAACAATATTTTGTCACGAAATTTGGTGAAAACTTACCTTTTGATGTCTCATTTTCAATCAAAAAATCACCCATCAAAATGTCAGCTTTTTTCAAAAATGAGGATTGTTTTCTGTTCGTTGCAATCTCTATTTTCCGATGGTGAAGAAAAAATATAAGTTCCTTACTTGCAGTACCAATAAATAATCATGTCCCTTTTAATGAAATAACACTTGACATCGTTTTGAAAATCTCCTGAAAGTCCCTCTTTTATTTTATTAAGGAATAAGTTATATGTTTTAAAATGTAATTCTTGTTATAATACACATATGTATAAGTAAGTAAGTTTCGTAGTTTTCCTGGAACCTCCGGTTGCCACCCTTCATAATTAAATAGCCTTTGATGGGATGCTATCTAACATCCATAATATTGTCATTGTAGCTAACAAAACACCTACCATTGAACACACACAAGGAGATTTAATTCACCCACTGCTGTCTATCTTCAAAATATATTACTAAAAAATTGGCAAATTGGCTTTGTTCATGCTTTATAACATTGTTTTTGTCTTTTGTATTGTTTTGGTTTAGCATTAAATATGAATATATGGATTACTTTAGTATAACCATTTCTTTTTATTAGTTGTGTCCATATGTAAATAGGTTTACTTATAAATTTGTTTGATTTTAGAATGGTTACAAATCAGTAGGTACTGTATTAATTGTAGTATTTATCCATCATAAAACACTTAGTAGTATATAGTTATTGTAAGTTTTATTAAGTTGATTTACATATATAGATTAGATTACTTTTATTAGTTTATCATTTAGGGACTTTACTTCCTTTTTCTTTTGTTCCTGTGAGTATATGTACCTAAAGATTTTTTTAAGCAAACAAAGTCACTCGTAATAGCCTTCTTAAATAATAATAAAATAATTATTAAAGTTGTTCAATGTTATGTTATAACAATCAGTACATAGATGTAACAATTTTGTCTGATATTTTGACCGCATCATATAAAATTTAAATCAGAAAATAAAATATTATGTTCATTATATTGTTAAAACATTAATCACAAATTAACAAAGGGGGATCCAAAAATAATAGTTGGATAGGCTTTATAACAAAATAATTAATTTGTTAATTACATATAACATTCTGTGGGTAGACTTGAAACTGTACACACCTTTTAATTTGCTCTTAAATATTTCTATTTTTATTTATTGTTTTATTGAGTTATATTACATGAATTAAGTTTATTTTTATAAAACAATCACCACTCCTTCTAAATTTCACTTTAGTTTGCACAAAAGAGCACTTTTAAAAATATAATAGTAACATGGATCAATCACTCCAAATGGCATTTAATTTTGATGAAATTGTCAAAATGTTTGATTCGCGTATGAAGATCTATGAAGACCGGCTGAAGAAGCTTTCCCCATCGTGTTCAGCTCCTTCGATGGATTTAAAATCATTGACGAACGAGTTTCTTGACTTCAAAACCTTTGTATGGAAAACTCTCACACTAATGAAGTCACAGGTTGAGATGCTGACTGTTGGTTTGGAACGTCATGAAGCCTACTTGAGAAGAAAGGTTGTCCTTATTCATGGAGTACCTGAGGAGAAAAATGAGAAGCTCAGCAATGTTATTATGAACATATTATCCAGCCGATTAGAGTTATCAGACATTTCTCCGAGTGAAGTTCAAGTTTGTCACCGGCTGGGGGCTCATAAAGGTAAACCTAGGCCTATCTTGGTCAGGTTTAATAACCTTAGCACACGCCAGCTAGTATGGAACTCAAAAACTTTGCTCAAAGGTACCGGTATCACTCTTTCCGAATTCCTTACGAAATCCAAACATCGTGTTTTTATGGAGGCCAGAAAAGAATTTGGTGTTAACAGCTGCTGGACATCCGACGGCAAGATCATCATATTGCTTCCCGACAAAACACGCCGGAAAGTGGAAGTCATGTCGGATCTTCAAGCAGTAGTTTCAAAGTATTCGACTTCAACTTCGAAATCGCAACCATTGCCTGACCGACCTGTAACCAAGAGTGCCGATAAGGAGAAAGAAAAGCCCATTTTAAAATCTCCCAGAAAAGTTAGACGTAAGTTGTAACCTCAGTAATGTTGTTCACTTTGTCGTTTTATAGTTCCACGTACCTTTTTCATTTGGCCGGGTTACTGCAACTTACTTTTAAAGTTTATAATACTTTGTGGGGTATTACAAATTTTTACAATTGTGCTTTAGTCTGTATAGTAAATTTGTAATTTCTTTTTTATTAATATTCGTATGATAATTATTACTAGTCATTGTCGTTGCATATGACATTGACATAGAACACTGTGATGTGACTTTTGACACATGACAGTGGCAGTGCATTTATAAAGTATGTCACATAATTCGCTGTATGTTTGGTTACGTATTTTAATTTTAATTTTTTGTTTTCTCTTGTTTTTAATGGAGTACTTCTGACTGCATTTTATTTATTATTATTTTTTTGTGCAGGTTAATTGTTGTTGTTATTTTGAGTGGTGTGTTAAATGTTAAGATTTATTTTTTATTTTTATTTTTTTTAATATTTTAATTTTTAAGCATTAATTATAGTAACTTTAGTTTTTTCTTTTTTAATAATATTTTAATATATATTTATTTTATATCTTTTAACTATGGATTATGCCAATCGAATTAATATTAGCCAAATTTCTTACTCTTCTTCAAGTGACGAATTTTTTAGTGCCGAAAGCGATGATACACCTGACCTTCTATTAAATGATCAATTACAAACCATATTTTCTCCTTTTCATAATAATCTGAATATTGTTCATATAAACGCTCAGAGTATCCCTGCTCATTTTTCAGATCTTTCAGAGTGCTTCAGTAATAGTCAAGTAGACGCCATTCTAATTTCTGAAACTTTCTTAAAACCTTCGCTTCCTTCGATTCAATTTACCCTACCTGGTTACAAGTTGATTAGGAATGACAGAACTGGAAAAGGCGGTGGTGGTGTTGCAATTTATTTGCGATGCAATATTCCTTTTAGAATTATATCATCCTCACCTACCCAATACTCCGAATCAGCAGAATTCCTTTTTCTTGAAATTGTCCTATCCCACTCCAAAACACTTCTAGGTGTTCTTTATAGTCCATCTGTCCACATTGATTACTTCTCCACTTTAGATAATATCCTTAATAACCTTTGCCCTTTATATGATCACCTTCTGCTGATGGGAGATTTTAACACCTGTTTGTTGAAAAACGACAGTCGTTCTCGTAAACTCCTTTCAATTCTGTCTTCCTTAAACTTGCATTCCCTCTCCCTGTCGGCAACACATCACTTCCCTAATACGACACCTTCCCTACTTGACCTTATTATTGTTTCCCATCCTGACCATGTGGCTACGCATGGTCAACTCCCATCTTGCTTTTCCTATCATGACCTTATATTTATTTCCTATAATGTCCATCCTTCCAAAACCAAAGCTCCTTATGCCATTCGTCGCTGCTTTAATCAGATTGATATGAGTAAACTTAAAAGTGATGCAGACAGTACTGATTGGACGCAGGTGTTCAATGAGAATACAGTGAACTCAAAAATTGAAGTTTTTAATTCGAAATTAAGTAACCTGTATGATGTTCATGCCCCCGTTAAACGTATTCGAATAAAACATCGTCCTGCGCCCTGGATTACCGACAGTATAAGGGAAATGATGTCTAAGCGCAACAAAGCTAAAGCTCGCCTTAAGAAATTTCCAACGGTTGATAACTTGGACCGGTACAGATTGTTGCGCAACCGATGCAATAAATTATGTCGCGAAGCTAAGCGAAGGTACATCCACAACACTATCGACAATTCTGACAGCAAGCAGGTCTGGAGTTTCCTTAAATCTTTCGGTATTGGTAAAGTTCCTTTTTCTGGTGACAATTCAGTAGATCTCAACGCTTTAAACTCACACTTCTCTACATACCCTGTTCCTATAGATGATCTCACGAAAACAAGAACTATTTCGGATTTATCCAAAACTATATTACCGCAGTGTTCTTCATTCTCTCTACAGCCAGTTACCGAAGATGATGTGAGGAGGCATATTTTGTCCATTAAATCAGCAGCAATTGGTTGTGACCTGATATGCTCCAGAATGATTCTCCTTATTCTTCCTGAGCTCCTTCCAGTACTGACACACATATTTAATTTTTCCATTAGTTCATCTACCTTTCCATCAGTATGGAAAAATGCTCGAATTATTCCTTTACCTAAAATATCCAACCCTACCACTCCGTCACATTATCGCCCTATTTCAATCCTTCCTTTCCTCTCTAAAGTTCTGGAACATGTCATTCACGAACAGTTAGCACAGCATCTAGTTTCTAATTGTCTTCTGAATCCTTGGCAGTCTGGGTTCCGGCCTGGTCACAGCACTGTAACAGCCCTTCTAAAAGTAACAGAGGACATTAGATACGCTATGGACAATCGCCAGCTTACTGTAGTCGTATTACTTGACTTCAGTAATGCATTTAACTCTGTAGATTTCGACATTCTGTTAAGTGTGCTTAGGTCTATAAATGTTTCTTCCTCTTCGTGTAGCTGGTTCGAGTCTTATCTTCGAGGACGCTCGCAGTGCATCCAATTGGGTGAACTTCACTCAAATTGGTGTAATCTTAAATCGGGTGTTCCTCAAGGCGGTGTGCTATCTCCCCTATTATTTTCTATCTTCATTAACACTATATCTGCGGTAATTTCTTCTAAGTTTCATCTTTACGCTGACGATCTACAATTGTATCGCCACTTTAGTGTTGCGGATGCTACAACAGCTATTGCCGGGGTTAATGAAGATCTTAGACGTATACACAGTTGGGCTGAGCGGTTTGGACTTGTGGTTAATCCTACGAAATCACAGGCTTTAGTTGTTGGTAGTCGTAATATGCTCAAATCATTAAATCACATTTCTCCTTTGGTGTATAACGGCATACCAATAAACTATACCGATTCTGCTAAAAACCTAGGTCTTCATTTTAGTAACGACCTGTCCTGGTCTAAGCATATCAACGAGGTAAGTAAAAAACTTCTCTTTTCTATTCACTCACTAAAAAACTTGCAGTACTTCCTTCCCATCAAAACTAAAATTCTTCTTGTCCAGTCTCTTCTCCTACCTATCTTAGACTACGCTGATTCCTGCTACCTTGACACTACTGAAGAACTACTTAATAAACTTGAGAGGCTACAAAACCTTTGTATTCGGTATATTTTCGGACTCCGCAAATTTGACCATATCTCCAAATATCGAGCTGAACTCAAGTGGCTTCCCGTAAGACTTCGCAGGGATACTCACGTTTTATGTCTCCTTTACAACGTCCTATTTAATCCCCTGTACCCTACTTATCTTCGTGAGCGTTTTGCATTCCTGCATCCCCCTGGTTCCCCTTGTCGCCCCAATGTCCAGTTATTACTCCGTATCCCATCCCATACTTCCAATTTCTACTCAAACTCTTTCTCTGTCAATGCAGCGAGACTGTGGAATTCACTACCGGCTACTATTCGCACTTGTAAGTCCTTCTACACTTTTAAAAAGAAATTAAAAGAGTACTTCCTATCCAATATTGATTCGTAATTAAATGGCATAGACATATTTATTTATTTATGTATTTATATATTAGTTTATGTATGTATAATTATCTTTTAATATATATTTTTAAGTAAAATTAATTTTAATGTTTTTTTTTTGTTATTATTATTATTATTTTTTTTCTTCTTGTTTAGTATTAGTTTATGTTTTTTTTTGTTTTTTTGTTGTATCTTTTATCCTTTGTTCGATTTTTCCGTCTACCTTAAGTTCTCTATCTACACTTCTCCCTTCCCGGGTATACTGGAAGAAATCCCTTCTAGGGATAAGTATACCTTTTAAACTTATTTTTCCTGTGTTATATTCTTTTGTCCTTTATGTTTCTGATGTTTAAAAAATTGTTAATTAAATTAATTAATTAAATTAACATTAGGATTACTGACAAAAACGGATTAATCTATAATTATCATTTAGTAATTATAAATACCATAATCAATTTTTTTTTTTGTATAAATTGGCCTGTATTGAAAAATTAACATCATTCGAGTAGCATCGTCCAACATGGAAATGAAAATTTTGGTAAGTACAGTCATGTTCATATTATTAAAATATTAAAAATACATATATTTGAAAATCAATGCTTTAACTATTACAATTATTTTTGTTCAACAGTTCACCGTGGTATCAGCAGTTGTTCTTGTTTGTCATGGATCTCCAATAGTAGATAATGCTAAAATAATGTCTGGAGTTTTCATTCCGGCTGAAACGTCCCTTCAAGAAACCCCTCAACAGCAACAACAAATTTCTATTAGTCAACAACCCCAACAACAAGCTGTTGTTCAACCGAACCAGCAAGTAGTTTACCAAGAAGCCATTGGTCAACCCAACCAACTGCTGGTTTATCTGGCTCAACCACAACCATCCACTCAGCAAGTAATTGGTCAGCCACAACAACAGGTTGTTAGCCAACCAGATCAACAGATCGTATACCAACAACCGCAACAACAACCACCTCAAACCAACCAACAAATTATTGTAGCTCAACCAAATCAACAAGCGGTTTATCAACAACCACAACCCGGTCAACAAGTTATCGTAGGTCAGCCGAATTCCCAGGCCATCTACCAACAGGGAGCGCCTGGACAAATAGTTGTAGGTCAGCCGACATACGTAAATCAACAACCACGTCCGGTGTACATCTCGCAACCAGCTAACCAACAGCCAGCATTGGTGAACCAGCAACCTAATCGCGGACAGCCGATATATTTTGCGCAACCAGGACAAACCGTGTTATTAGCCCAACCGAACCAGCCCTCAGGTCAACAACAGTATGTGATCGGTCAACCTCCCCAGCAGACGATACTTGTTGGACAATCCGGTCAGTTTGTAAATCAAAGGCCACCACCGGGCAGTGTGTACGCACTCGTGCCAGTCTCAAATTCAAACAATCCAAATCTTAGTCAAAGTCAAGGCAGCGGCACCATTTACATCCCCGTACAAGGATCGAATCAAGTATTCGCTGTTGCTTCTTAAGAAATTATACTTTTTAAATGTGAATCTAATATGTTACTGAAATAAAGTTTATGTTACTGAAATCATAGAAATTATTCTATTTCCTAGTCCCAATTACTCTCTTTCGTTACTCCATATAATAAGTAAATGTATGATCTTAAAAGTTATCACGAGTGGGTCTTCTTTACTAAGAAAGAAATGATCCATTTTTGGGAATAGATTAGTTAGTAATAATATCAACCACAAGGTTGAAATAAAGAAGAAAACTGAATACAATATGACTTTATATAGTATACACAATTTACAAGATGATTTCCCAATAAAACTCCTTAAAAATGTCACAATTTATAAAACCCATTTTCTAAACAAAGTAATCAACATAGTTTGAACTGTTCTTTTTTTTTTTTTTTTTGTTATCGCGGTGAAAGGTTTTATATCTACCCCTCCGTCTAGGGCAGACAGAGGCGGTTATGTGGGATTCACGGCCAGAAGGGCCCATGTTACCCACTAAAACACCAGCGGTCACTCTCCGTTGCCGCCAAGTGGATCGCCACGGGAAACGCCGAAGCATGCATCCGCGACGATCCGGCGGCGGGCCGCGAACGGCCACCTCCCCCCCCCGAGGGCTCACTCCAAGTGACCAGGAGTGTCCCCCCGCCTGGCGGGCTTGCTTAATCGCGAGAGGGTTAACCCCTTACCTCTCCCACCCAAGCCCACGCGGCCAGTCTCCAACCACCCACCGACGAGCGCAAGCGCCCGACGGCAGACAGAGAGGAAACCGACCGACCACAAGCGAACTCAGGCCTCCGGAGAGACCCGAGTATCCCCTCCCCCCCAAGACAGCCACGGACGGCCTCCTGCCAGATCCGTGACCGTCTTACTCCCAGAGCTGTACCCCCAGCCCTCCCCCCCGTGACTGATTGCACCGGAATACACCAGTGGGCGATGGGGTCGTCACGTCCCGACGCCGGACTGCGCCGACAGTGGCTGAGGCCACCCGCCAACACGTAGGGCCGAACTTGGCAGCGGCGGTGTACACCGCCGAGCCTCGTCCTACCCACCTCCATGGGCTGCACCCCCAGCCCGGGCCAAGACCCCACGAGGAGGTCAAGGCCCTTCCCCCCCGTGACTAATTGCACCGGAATACACCGGTGGGCGATGGGGTCGTCACGTCCCGACGCCGGGAGTTTGAACTGTTCTTCATTAATTAGGCCCGATCGAACTCGGGCTCGGGCCAATCTCGGTTTGATAATATATTATGTAGTAAAAAATGTTGCGCATTCATTCTATCAGTAACAGTCAAGTTTCGGTCCAGTACCAGGTTCGAACAAATTTTGTTTGAACGGGTCGAACTTGTCACATGTACCGATAGTGTGAATATTGTTTCGACCTTCAGGTTCAGTCAGCTATTAGCCAACTGAAGTAATAAGCACATCAAATGCAGTTAACTTCAATACTTTAAGGATATTTTACTTTATCTTAATTTTATTTGTATTTGAATTATATTGTCCTAAAAGAATTGTTCCTGATAATATTATCTTCTTCATCAAGAAGAGCTATAATTGCTAATTCTTTAATCGAAAAGTTTAATAAACTTTTTTCACTGCAAATATTTTAATAGTTTTCTAATGTTATTAATTATCTACGAGCCACATACTATGCATCTGACTTTGATTATTGACAACTGGGTTTTATAACAAAACTATTTTGTTTTTTTCTTTTTGGATATGATTAAAAAGTTAAATCAAATTAAAAAGAAATGTTTGAATCCAGTTCGGAAAATACGCCGACTGTTACCGAGTAAACCCGAGCGCGTGTGACGTCACAATATTAATTTCTCCTCCTTGTAGTACACAGCTGATACAATGATAGAAGCTTGACACTATACTATCTTCACATTCTTTTAACATTGTGACCTCAGAAGCATGGTCACTAACCGCAGCCCATTCTTAGTTACGAGGTTATGTCATGCATTTTATCAATTTTTAATGGTTAATAATAATTAATAGAAAAATATTAAAAGTACCTATTTCGCATCTATACTAATATTATAAAGCTGAAGAGTTTGTTTGTTTGTTTGTTTGAAAGCGCTAATCTCCGAAACTACTGGTTCGAATTGAATAAATCTTTTTGTGTTGGATAGTCCAGTTATCGAGGAAGGCTGTAGGCTATATAACATCACGCTACGACCAATAGGAGCAAAGATATAGTGGTAAATGTGTAAAAAACGGAGAAATTATTTCATCTTTGAAGCCTTCCGTTGCGTGCGCCGTGAAAACGGTTCAAGATACACAAAAAATATGTATCAAAAAATAATAGCTCTTTAAATGATCTAAAAAACAGTCCTCGACAGTATATGTCTATCTTTTAAGATTAACTCACAAAAACCGTTTTTATGATACCTAATTTGGTCGAAATAATATGTTTAAGTTGTATCAACATAATAATATTAATCTTTATTCAAATAAACAAATAAATATGTTGTTGGTTAAGAGTACTTCATTTTGAATAAAAAAAAAACATAGGTTTTATCCTGAAAATTCTACGGTAACTCGACCATTCCGAAAACCCCGCAAGAACGGGAACTATGTGGGAAGAACCAAAAATCTGCCGGAAGTCACTATTCCACGCGGACGGAGTCGCGGCAAAAGCTAGTCAATTATAAATATAATATACTAGTAAACCTGGCGAACTCCGTTTCGCCACCAGAAGGCTTTTATATAACATTTCGTTTGGTGATTAAAAGATGAAGATTTTTTTTGTTTTATATTTGAAAAGGAAAATTTTTATTTCATTTCACAACTGTAATTAATTCATTTCGATTACAAAAATGAAGTGTTATTTAGTTGAACTTCTCTAAGTAAATGAAAGTGAATCCAACGTAGATATCGCATCGAAGCGTTAAACGTCTCCGCAAATTATCCGTTTCATTGAAGTGCTCCTTTGTAAACCACATTTTTTGTGTTTTGATCTAACTTTAACACAAATAAAGCGTATGGTTTCCAAACTCGTGAACACGCAAAATATAACTGCCCATGTGAAAAACACTGATTTTTTAAATTTATCCCGCAAATACTAAATGGTTTTTGAGTTCAAACTACAAACACATTACCTAAATATTTTTAGTTTTATATAGTAGATTTCTTACAAATATCTAATTGTCATCCATACGTCATTACATATCTGTCATTATACGTCAATTGCATAGCTGTCAATTGTGTTATTCCACGTTTTATAATGACTGACGTTTCATATCAAGTCCCACGGGAATGCTGTCGAACGGGATAAAAAGTATCCTATTGCAATTTCCTGGTTCTAAACTACCTCCCTGCCAATTTTCAGCTGAATCAGTTCAGCCGTTCTTGGGTTATAAGTGAAGTCACTAACACGACTTTCTTTTATATATATAGATTTAAAAGTTTGGAAATAAATAAAAAAAATTTTTTTTCAACAACCCAATTTAAGACTGAATCTTGACCTTAGTCATATAGTATAATGTGAACATGAAACGATTTTATCAGACCGAAATCGGATCGAGAAAGAACTGTGAACTGCTTTATAGCGAGAATAGAGCCTTATTTAAAAAAAAATACAAAAATTAAACAGCCAATTGAGCTTCATTAAATGAATATAATGAGAATATTAGAGAGAATACGTAAATAAAATAATATGATTTTAGCTATATCTGTATCATAACTATTGTAATCTATTGTGTCTAATATCATATTTTATATTATTAAATAGTTTTAAGATAATTTCCAACTTTTATATTAGTTATAAATATTAATTTGGTTTACATAATATATTGAACATACGGTTGAAGCTGTTATATATAAAATTGACTCAAAAATCTAAAAGTTTAAATAGTTTTTTAAATACATATACTTTTAATTAATAGTTGTTACAAAATCAAAGAATACTTCTGTTCGAGTTCACTTTAGTGGCTAGTAAGCCTTCGAATAAATTAACAAATAAACCATGCCCAAGGAGAAATATTTAACACATAATTTGGTTTGTTTATTTTTTATTTTTTATGATCTTGGAACAATTTACTTTACATATTTACACGAATGAATATAATATTTAAAGAATATATTGCTTTAAATCATATCTGTCTTTTAAAGGGATAATAAAAATGATAACAATACATATTTTGTCTTCAATCATATTATAATACCATATTCAGAAAATACGTATTATTGTAGAAGGAATACAGGATACTCCACCCAGTACACAAATTAAAAACTAAACGACCCCTCTATGTAAATCACAGACACCAAGGAATATCTCCCAAAAGACATGGTAGAACAACAGATATAAAATTATATTTGAATTATAATGAAAAAACATTTTTTTTAAAAGAATTACATAGGATTAATTTATAAATATGTTAATCTTATAACTATTTTTTGTTATTCCAACACTCAATATCAAACGCACTGAACAACGGAAACACACTGTGTATCTTTTAAACTTTTATATACTACTACTACTATAACTTTTAATAATTTTAATATTAAAACTTACATACTTTACAAAATTAAATATTTTGATAAGTTTCATGTATATTTATAATGAAATGGCTTTTCTTATTTAGTTAATAACCTTCTTTCCAAACGAATAAGAATTTATTTTTAATCTGTTCGCTACCAATCATATTTTATCACATATTTAGTATGGCGGATGCGGTGGAGTTGTCAATTTATCATTATGTTTGTTTTTTAAAGATCGAATAGAAATCTTACAAAAATGTCGTCTACAGAACCTTCACAGAACAAGACCTGGGAATTATCCCTTTATGAATTGCACCGCACGCCACAGGAGGTGATAACAGATGCCACAGAAATAGCGGTATCCCCGCGTAGCTTGCACAGTGAATTAATGTGTCCCATTTGTTTGGATATGCTAAAGAAAACTATGACTACGAAAGAATGCTTGCATCGGTTTTGCTCAGACTGTATTATCACTGCACTTCGGTCAGGCAATAAGGAATGTCCAACGTGTAGAAAAAAACTGGTATCTAAAAGATCACTTAGGCCCGATCCAAACTTTGATTTACTTATATCCAAGATTTATCCTAGCAGAGACGAATATGAAGCTCACCAAGAGCGTGTGTTGGCTAAAATAAATATGTCCCATTCCCAAGCTTCTTTAGTGAACTCTATAACCGAAGGTATAAAGTTACAATCACAGAACAGGCCACAAAGAGCTCGCAAAAATCACGAGGACAACAGCAACGCTTCCAACTCAAACAATAATACGGAGCCCCCACAAAATGGGAGCAGTAGCTCGGTACCTAAAGACAGTACGTCATCAGCGGCAAATCCTACCACACCCGGCCAATCTACGTCGAACCCAGCATCCGTACGAAGTACTCCATCTCCCGTGCCATCAAACATTAGTTCTGTTTCAAAAAACACCAGCACAACTAAACGAGCTAAATCCATATTGACATCGGAACGAAGTGAAGGAAGTGAATCAAGTGACAGCAGGTTAGAATGTAAATATCATTCATAGTCTTAATGTCATACAAAACACTTACTTACAGATCATTTAAACTAGCACTATATATTAAGAACCACACTTAAAAAAGGTCAATAACTTGCTTATTAATCCCGGTTCCTACTAAATATTGTTTCTTTAAGTTGTTTCAATTTCAATTCTAGGACTGAAGGCGAAAACTCAATGGACACAGAAGGTGAAAGTGAACCTTTGAATCCTAATGAGATAGAGCTCGTGTTTAAACCACATCCCACAGAGATGACTGGAGATAACCAACTGATGAGAGCTCTCAGGGATAGTTCAGTGAGATATTTGAAAACTACGGCTAATGCTTCAGGTAGATCTCACTCATTTATTACAAATAATATCTTCATCATATTGAAATGGTAACTAAATATTATAAATTAAAAAACCTCAATGATTGCCATTTCATTATTATTTTGCTACACATATCATGTGATTCTGGTTAAAAATCTGATAGTCTTAAATCTCTGGACTGATATTAACCAAATACAGCTAAGAACTGCCTCAAAGGAACTAACTGGCTTTTTAATAAATAAAATACATCCAAATTTGTTTATTGTGTTGATGTTTGATAGCTAAAATTCCGTAAACATTTACATCATACTTATAACTAGGGCCCAGATTAATATGTAAATACATATTTTTATATTTACGCGATTTTCGGTCTAGAATGTGTTTTCTACATGGATTGTCATATTTAGACTGAAAAACCAACTTTTATTTTCCATATTTTGTCATATTTCAAAGTTAAGTCCATATTTTACAAGAAAATGTCACAATCATCCATATATTGACAAAAATACATAAAATTTATGTTCCCGCCACTAATGTGTTGGATAAAAATAAAGGATTTAATATGCTAAAAAAAATTAACAAAATTGTAGACATGGCTTCCACAATTACTGAATTAAGCATGTTTAAGTATGCACCCATCACGTCATGTGACGTGGAGAGATCATTCAGCAGATATAAGACTATATTTCAACCAAATGGTCAGTTTTCATTTTGATAATTTAAAGAGGCACGGTATGTGTATTGCAACCAATTTGATAAGGCTAGTGTAATGGAAGTTGAATAAAACTGTTATTTTTTTGGTGAAATAAATATTTCGCTATTTTTTTTTCATCGTTTTTTAAACGTAACTTAACGATGTACGTCACGAGTACCCCTTTTCTTATAGTAAAACACTGTTTAATTATGAAAGTATTTTATTTTATACTCCATATTTTTTCTAAATTTTTGATTTTTTTGTCCATATTTTATGTACATATTTTAGATTTTTTAATACATATTTATCCGGGCCCTACTCATAACACACCTCTTCATGACAAGGCTTCAAACATATATCAATTCACTCATTTTCTTATTCCAATATACTCAGGATATTTGAAATTTATAACCAATTTAATAATATATGAATATATAAGAAGTGATCCATTATAATATTTTAGTGGATCATCTCAGCAAGTATCTTGCTATGCGGTTAACGTTGGACCTGGATGCCGAACTACCAGAGACTTATCGCCTCTTGAACTTCTGCATATATGTGGCACCATCTCCGGGACAGTTTGTGCCACTGGCCGGCTCACAGACGTTGAGGCAGATTAATGATAAATTTTGGAAGGTATGTGTGTAGTAATAATTTAAAACAGTAAAAGGAAATTTCTTAGTCAGTGGTGGCCTAATGGTTAGAGGGCCCGCCTCTCGTTGCCGACGGCGCGGGTTCGATCCTGGCCCTGCAAGTACCAATGTAATTTTTCCGAATCATATGTACTTTCTAAGAATATTTAGACTTTACTGATTAATGCATTCCCAAAAGAGGGTTTGATGTCAGGCAGGCGGCCGGTCGTAAAAACAATTAGCCAAAACTATTCACAACATGTAAGGGAGACCCTGGCTATAGCCTGGAAATTGCCAGGTAGAAGAAGACCTAAAGAAATTTCTCAGTATCAATTTGTATACATTCTTACAATTTTAACATATATTGTAAGTCGAAAATATATAGAATTAAATACATTAGAATGTATCATTTATATTCTATGAAAAAAAAGTATTTCCCAATCAAATACATGAACGTTACAGGCTTGTAAAGTGGATTTGAGTTATCTTCTATTATTGTAATTATTTGTTATTAACATCATAATATTGACTGTTACAGGTGAACAAACCTCTTGAGATGTATTATTCTTGGAAGAAAACCTAGAAGTAAAAAACATTTTAGTTATTATATTATAACTAAAATGGTAATGAATCTGATATAACATAGATTTATTAAAATATTTAATTTTTAATTAATGGACATATGTGATTAGTTTTATATATAGCCATAACATGTGTTATAATCTATAGATGTAATATCTAATTACTATAGATATAATAATCTAATATCTATAGATATTATGAAATCTGTATTATATATAAGGATCTATCGTCATGTATTCTCATTTTCATGTATGTTAGAAACAACATGTAATTTTATAAAACTGAATTTTTATACTAAATTGTAACGCAAATATTGTCGGCAACACTTATTAGTCAGATCTAACATTTTAGGGTATTAATTAATTATAAAACTATGAATTTTAAAATATAATTTAGATTTATGTATTATGTAGGCAAATAAATGTAATTACCAATTTTTATCATAATAAATTGATACTTTTTTTATTTTGTACAGATAATAAAAATGCATTTCTAATTCCGGTTTTATATTTTTTAAATATACCATATTAATGGTTGTAAAAATCACATGCAGTCGGCAGTGTACAACTAATGTGCAATTATATTATTCAATTAAATTTGACATTTAATAATAATCTTTGTTTTATTGATTGGTAACCCGTGGTGCACTTTGTGCATTACAGACATCTTTATACAAAAAACAAATATACATACATTTTAAACAATAAATATTAGGAAATAAATATGTTATTATACAGCCATATAAAATATTCTTCAAACTTTGACAAAATGGCGCTCATTTGAAAATCGTAAGCAAAGCATTTCAGAATGTTCTTGTTTAATTGTTTCTCGTATTATAGTGGACGTAACGTGTTCTGAAAGCGTCATATTCACGTGCAAGTGCTTTTGTCGCTTCCAGTTTTAATAACTTAAGGGCGTCATTGATTTCTTTTCTATCTTTATTATCACTGACAGTAGTCATAAATGTTTGTAATATAACATAATCTATTTCTTCAATCCTTTCAGCTGCATCCATTAATTTATCCAAATCTTTAGAAAATGTTGGTGATGAAGTACCATCAGCGTTTTCCCTGTAGTGTATCAATTTTTCTATCTTCTCCCACAAATCTAACACTTTGCGACCGTGTTTAAAATTGCTTGAAAACATAAAATTTCTAAATAATTTACGTCCCTTTTCATCAGAGAGCACATTTTCAATTCTATCGGTGTACCGATCTAAATCAGACGTTGTAACACCTTCAGGATCGTTACAGCCGCAGGCGACAAAACAACTATCCATGTTTTAGTCATTTGTGAACACTTCAATAAACAGTCCTCACTCCTTATCGATTTTTATATTATCGAAATGACATCTTGAAAATAAACACATTTAATATTTTACAATGTCTAGTCTTATAACAAACAGCCGAAAAATACAAATTTAATAAATCGAATGAAGTCTGAAATTAACTTAGGTTAACTAAATTCAAAAATAGGGTTTTCATCACGCACACAATTCACGTCCGCAGTTGTTTTCAAACGCAAATAAACTACATCTGTGCTCTTCTATTCGCCGCACCGCCTTGTACCATTACACTATGAATAACGACTTGAAAGATAACATGTTAAGAACTCATGCGATATATTTACACATTAATATCAAGTGCTTTTGATTTTCAAAATCAAATCAGTATTCGATATATGAATGTAAATGTCAGCCGTCTTTAAGACACTGACGTAATCAGGTGAAAAAAAAATGTTATGACCTCCATTCATGCGAATTATTCATGGGAAATAAAAGTCGGAGCATAGGGAAAACAATGGTTACTTTGATATGCCGCGTTCATACTAGCTTGTAGGTGTATTTACTAAACTAACGACATGACCTAACTGAATATTAGATTTCAATAAGGCTTCGTTGACAAAAATCATGTTGTAGAAAATAGTACAGTACGTATATTAACTTAAAAAACAAAAGACCTAAACAATAATCTCGATTCTCACCAAGTCAACTTAATAATACAATAAAAGCAACGAGGTACTAAAATGTTATCACATGTTCATGTAGTTTTTTTACGTTTCGTCAATACATATTAAGTTATTGTTGATGCACTTTAGTATATGTACCTATAGTTATAATGCACAAAGAAGTGTTTTGTGTCCTTTAGATCCTCAGAATCAGATGGTTATAAATATTTTCTTACTGGGTGCCTATTCTAATTTCTAAGGCAATTTTATGCAACTTCATTAATACTATTTATATTAACTTGAATAATCAATGTCTTTAACGACTTAAAACTAAAAAAACAATAAATTCTTTTGAAATTTAGTTTCATGTAACTTAAATAACTATTTAGTCTCAATTAAGTCATCTAAATAAGTTTGATTAAAATTCTCTAAATGTAGTTCTGTTTTTAGAAGGTTTTTTAATATTTTTGGATCACCCCTCGTAAATTCAGATACAACTCATGTACTTGTTTAGCCCCATGGCTTTGAGAATGCTTATATTGTATAAGGATGTGAAAATTAGGGTATTATTTAAAAAGAAAGTACCAAATCTATTTCATATTTTTTAATAATTTCCTACAAACTATTTCTGAATTAATAGTTTTTATTATCTTTAATTAAAAACCTTATGAAGTACGAAGTAAAACAATAATATTTATTAATTATTACGGATCATTTTATTTTAAAATTATATTAAATAGAAAATACTGTAAATATGTGGCCCGAATAATAAGAACATTGAAATTATAAAAATAAAATAAATATATAAAAAAAAATCAGAGAACATTTATTTTTAAATCAAATATTACCATAAGTAAAAATAAGTAAAATGTGACGCTGTCATTCGTAACAACAGTATATGTCGGCCATTTTGCAGGTTTTACGGCGACTGTAACACGTGTTCTGTAGGTTAATCGTAAAAATTAAATGAAAAGTAGAAAAATTATTGATATTTGTTTCAATTAAATATATCTATAATACAATATCAATTTCAGGTTGCCAAAAATGGCAGTTGCGAAGAAACCCGTGGCTAAGAAAGCCCAACTTAACCAAAAGAGTGGTAAAAAAGGCGTCAAGGGTAGCAAAATCCGCGGCAAGGGACAGAGAAGGAAAATCAGTCTTAAGTTTGCCATTGACTGCACGCACCCAGCCGAAGACAGCATCTTGGAAGTAGCCAACTTCGAGAAGTACCTCAAAGAACGTGTTAAGGTTGAGGGGAAAACAAATAACCTAGGCAATCACGTTGTCATCGCGAGGGATAAGACTAAAATTATCATCAATGCAGGCAAGTCTTTATTTATACACTTTACAAATATAATATTCAGTTAGTTTTAACTATTTTACATAGTCCCATACGATGTGGTCACGTTTGTCAAGTATTATGTTTAATTGAACTCCTAAAATATTTACACTAACAAATAAATCAGTCGACTAATGGTCTTATATTAATATTTAAAACCTTCATACTTTCCCATGGATAAATCGTTAATTATATGTTCAGTTTTTTTCATTTTAATATCAGTTGTGAGGATTTATATGTAGTGCTGTCTAATCACAAGTTTATTACATACTCTAGAAGCTGAATGGCCATCAATTTACATTTCAATACTATTCCTAGTTATGAAATAACATCCAGTAATGTAGTTTGTCTAAAAATGTGTAAAATTTCTGCATTTGTTTTCAAAACTTATTACCTGTTTATATGTACTTGAGTGGTTGTTCCACGCATTTGTATTTCAAATAGGTTAATCAAGAATTCACTTTTTACCAATTTCCATGTATCACAGTGTGATATTGTCATTTCTTATTCCGTCCACAAAATTTTTTCATACTATAGATTTACATTCACACATCTTTGGTCCGCCTTTCATCTATTTATCATCAAAGGAATAAAAAAATATTCAGTAATGATTTACTTCATTAATATAGAATGTGATTAATTTGAATTTTGTTATATTACTTTTTATGGATCATATCTTAAAAAAAAATTCATTTATACATTTCGAACCATCTAATTAAAGTATGTAATGAATGAATTCAAGTTTTTCTTATGTTCAAAAATTACTATAATTGTATTAATTATTTATATTTTATAAACCGACTACTAAATTACAATGAAATTTAGCTTGATATGTGATATGTAGACTATATTGTTGTGAAGAAATTTTTAAAATTGATATTTTTAATATTTTTTATTTTCCAATGTAGTTTATCAGTACAATAGATTTTTTTTTATTTAAGCTAGTATTCATTTGTAATTATATTTTCTTTCTTGGTACATTTAAATCATTTCTTCAAGAATTCTGCTTTGTTAATGCTTTAATGAATATAAAGATAAAAACACCAGATTATATTACTATTAACACAGAAAAGTCTTGCCTGTTCCTAATCAAGAATCCCAGTTTTGAAAAGAACATAATATTATTATTTTTTTAATAAGAATAATATCTAGAATAATTAATTAATTTTCTATATTATATTCCAGACATTCCCTTCTCCAAGAGGTACCTGAAATACTTGACAAAGCGTTACCTCAAGAAGAACAACCTCCGTGATTGGCTGCGAGTGGTCGCCTCGGCTCATGACTCATACGAGCTCCGTTACTTCAACATCAACGCTGACAGTGACAATGAAGACAATGAGGATTAACCTGGTGTTAATAAAATAGTTTTACACTAAAATGACTTATTATTATTCACACTTTACTCATTACTTCTACCTTCATTTAATTTCAATTTAGTGGAAAATATTTCTGTTACAAGATTGAATATAAAGTTTGCCAATAATATTTCCTATTATTTGGGGTCAATATACAATATTCATCTGTTTTTAAATTTGTCAAAGGGACCTGATTTTCGTTTTACAAACTGTACTTTGTTTATATTATTCAATAAAAATAAATTATTTCAGTTCCATACAAGTATTAATACTTTTTTATTGTTTGTAAAGTATTGCTCTTATTTAAATAGACAAGCAATGAAAAGTCACGACTATTTAGAAAATCTTGCACATCACCATGTTAAATTAAACTGCTCAATTAAAAAATGAAATGATTTTTTTTTTCAAGATTAATAGTGTAAGGGTCATGTGAACGCTTCCACATAAAATACATTTTGGCTGAAAGTTTTACGTCTAAAATTATGAAATATCGGCACACGTGTTAGGTTTGTAAATAAATCCAACAGGTTTCTTAGTATACAACACAGTAGCCAATAGCTATTTACCTCTGTATGGATAAATAAAGCAACAATCAAAATAACCTGGTAGAATAACATCCGTTTGAAAAATTGGTATACGAATTTCGTAGTTACTTAAGCAAATCTTGCTGTAAAATTTGAAAAGATTAAACTTTTTGTAAGATGTCCATTGAAAAATGGATTTAAAATCTTTAAATAATGTTCATAAATTACTAAATAATAATTTATTTCTTTATTAAACCAAATGCCATAGCAATGCATGTAGGAAATGAAAAGTTATGTGATTTTTGGAGACCGGTGTAAAACGGTATACTACTTAGTTGTTTTTATTTTCATAAGATATATTTTTTATTAAATTTAGAGCGTTTCTTAGTATGAGATAATACAGTCTATAATTGTTTTTGCATAAAGTATTTATAAGTACTTAAACATCACTATACCTCAAATTTCAAGCTTTATTCAGTATTTTCATAGGGATAGCAGTACTATAGAATGTGAATAAAATGAAGGCTTAATTGACCATCAATCGTCTAAACGATTTATTTTTTGTCCAAATGATGAAAACAATATAACAAAAAATTGATAATGTATTTTTACAGTAAATAAATTGGTGAAATATTAGAAAAGTAAAGACGAAACTTCTCAGCATTCCATGGATTCAAGGTGCGGGTGCCGGGTCCATTGTTGCAGGGAGAGGAGCTTCAACAGTGCCTGGGACTTGCGACTCAGGTGTAGGTTTAAGGGACCCCTATCTAACTCGCGTTAAATGCTCACCTCCACCCTCCAAACTTATGTCTCTTCCGAACCAAATTTGAAAAGAACCTACTAGAGCTGCCTTCGACGGACGTACAAAAAATGAATTGATGTTAGTTCTGGACAGGCGCAAGATTTTCAGTAGGTTATAGAGAGATATAGCTGATAAACCTCTCGCTCCCACTTCTACCGCGTACAAATCTTTCCTTTCAACAATTTTATTTCAAAACTAGCTGTACCCGCCACTTCGTTCGCGTGGAATAGTGACTATGAGCAGCGTTTTTTTGACATAACTTTTTTATTTATGAACCGATTGACATGAAACAAACACTAAAGCATAACTGAAGCATACCACAATATATTCGTGAAAACCGCATCCAACTCGGATCAGCCGTTTCTGAGATTAGCGTGAACAGACAAAAAAAAGTTAAATACATTTTTGGGTTCGACATCGACATAACAATAACCCCTGCTATTTTTTTTATTTTTATTTTCAATGTACAGACAGCACTTTTCTACAATTTTATTAAATGTATAGATTGTACATTAATTATTGTCTTAGATTTAAATTGGTTACATCAATGGTAAATGAAAAAGCAATATGCGTTCATAACAGTTATATTTGATTGGTAAATGTTATATACATAAATAATATACAATAAAACATCACTTAATTATGTTTCAATACTCGAAGAAATGATAATCAACATTTCTATTCTTATCTAATAATTGCACTACACTATTATCATAATGCACCGCTTTAACATTACATATCAATTAACTACGATTTATTTGAACTGCCTTTTATTCTCCTACGACTGTTGAATACTGGTTTCTGTTGTTGGCGGTGTTGTTGTTGTTGTTTACTTCCCAGCGGCGATCTCCTTCATCCTGTTGAGAGCTGACCCAGCCTTGAACCACGAGATCTGTTGTTCGTTCAGTGAGTGGTTCAGTTTGATGCGCTCGGATTTACCGTCCTTGTGTTTGATTTCGCATTCCACTTGCTGTAATACATTAAATTCATATTAAATAAATTTATACACACAACTATTATATAATTGATGACGTCACGTATATAAAAATATGATATATGATATTCAAATCTTACAAGCCGGTTTATAAAATGTCTCAAATATACATAGTTTTATTTATCTTATAGTGTGACAGTTGAGAACACGATCTATACCAGTGTTTTTCAATTTAGAAGACTTACTTAAGGGGTCGCCGCAAAAAGAAAAAGCTGAAGTTGTACACTACAATAAAAAACAAATTTAAATGAGAAGGATGGGCTTGTTTATTTTTCAAAAGCATGTCAAATCCTGGTGACTGCCTTGAAATATTATCTCTCAAGTCAACTTGTAATTGAAGTTTATTTCTCTTTTTTGTTTTGAAGTCAACCATCGCATAGAATGTGTCTTAGACTTAATTTGAGAATTTCCTTGATTGTCTGTGGCACAAGGGAGTAGATAAAATTTTTCAACCCGTAAAGGGATCGCGATAACAAAAAGATTGAAAAACACTGATCTATACAATAGTAAGTATATATGCGCTCAAATTATATAAATGTATAATGTATGTGGGCTATTTAATGTTCCTAAAAAGGTCGTTCACCTTTCCAGGTGCCAGGTCGTTGAGTCCCAGTAGTGAGATCTTGTCAGAGGGCTGGATCTTGTCGTAGTCTGAAGGGTTGGCGAAGGTCAACGGCAGGAGACCCTGCTTCTTCAAGTTGGTCTCGTGGATTCTGTTGGATAAATAATATTATTAGAAGAGAATAATTCTAATAATAGACTCTAATCGCTACGTAAATAAGCATTCAATTTATTAACCATGTGATTATAAGTTCTTAAAAGCACCTATTATGTAGCCAAAAAACTGAACATTAATTCCTATCAGTGACATTTCTTCAGCTTGGTGAAGAATAATTTCCAGACTTACGACGCCCACGTATCTTCCTCACATACTTTCATCAATCTAGTATACAGTTATTTCCAGACGTAGGATTTATATATCTTACACATGGATATATCATGCACATATCTTGCACACGTACATATCCTGCACATTGAAATATCTAACACTTGTAAATATCTTGCACACAGTGGCGGCCGGTGGGTAATGAAACCGGTGGTGCACTTTACTAAAATATAAAAATTAGAAAATACAACAAAACATAACGAGATGTCACTCATGGCTCAATTCGTCATACATCGGGTGCTCTCGGTAATCTTCGTTCGCTCGTGCGGCGCTCGAGAACCGACTCATTACTCGGTACATTTCTATGAACGATCTTTTGTTTCACGCGTCAGGCGTATTAATGCGTATCTCATACAACATGTATTAGCGGTCCTCGTGCACTCGACGAAGCGCACGATATAAATTTAGTAAAGCGCTCAAACTTTTTGACCATAATTAGGAAATTTAATTTTTTATACGTTTCTATAATATGTTTAAAAAATAAATAATAAAATGGTAATTTAAAAATAAAGATGAAGTAATATTTTGTAATTTTTAAATCTTTGGAATTGGTGGTTCGGCGCACGAGTGCACTTAAGGTACAGCCGCCACTGCTTGCACATATACATATCTTGCACATATCCTGCACATATACATATCTTGCACATACACATATCCTGCACATATACATATCTTGCACGTATACATATCTTGCACACATACATATCCTGCACACGTAAATATCTAGCAATTGTAAATATCTAGCAATTGTAAATATCTTGCACATGCACATACCTGGCGAAGGATTTAACAATGATGGCTCTTCCTCCAAGATGTCTCGGTTCTAAAGCGGCGTGTTCCCTGCTAGATCCTTCTCCGTAGTTCTCGTCTCCAACAACACACCACCTCACTCCAGCGGCCTTGTAGGCCCTCGCAGTCGCAGGCACCGGGCCCCACTCGCCGGTTTGAATGTTGCGGACCTTGTTTAACTCGCCGTTCTCCGCGTTTGTTGCGCTGGAAATTTTAATTATATAATTATTACTAAAGATTATTTTTCTTCATTAAGTACCTGAATGTTGATTTAAAAAATATTAAATTAAAAACATAATAACTGTAATCTATTAAATTAAATTTAAGTGTCTGTTGTTATATAAAATTATCTTTGATAAATGCATTTATCACACTGTTACCTTTATATATATTAAATAACAGGTTATAATATTAAGTTTTTCTTCATACTCACGTTATGAACATATTATTGGAGATGTTGTCCAAGTGACCTCTATACTTAAGCCAGGGTCCAGCAGCTGAGATGTGGTCCGTGGTACATTTTCCTTTGACCTTAATGAGTATGGTGAGGTCGTTGAGGTCCTTGCCGTCCCACTTGTCGAAGGGTTCCAACAATTGCAGGCGGTCTGATGTAGGAGATACATCCACTTTGACCTCTGGAAGGAGTTTTAATATTAATATATTAACTAAATTTCATTATAGAGTCATGCTTGTAAGATTGTGAAAATCTTAGTAATTTTAAATCTTATATATATCGGATTTAAAACAAATTCTACACTAATGTAACTTCTTTCAGCACATTTCATGTTATTTCATAACAAAACTACAATTTTTCCAAATATTCTTGTATTTCTCTAAGATTCTTCCTAATTATATTCTTCAATGGTCCGCACTCACTGAACTCTGCTTTTCCAAACGTTACATTTATACCAAAATTGGAACACAGTTACATACTACTTTTAAAAAGGTTATTATTTCGTTTTACTTTTACAAATAATTATGACTATCAATAAGTTTTTTTACTAATTGACGACAGCCTCAAGTTATTGGTAATGTTGCATCCATAATTGCTGCTAATAGCACTGATATACACAAAACAAACAATATAATAATAATCAATCTTACTTATAATTCATATTATCTAAATATATAAAAGAGATTTCCATCTATATATTGACTCATCACGGTATCTCTGGAACCATAAGGCGTAGCGACTTGAAATTTGGTAGGATTATTCCTTTCGCCGAGTATAGGTCAGCTAAGAACAGATTTTACGAAATTCCACCCACAAGGGGTCTGCGGGGGTAAACAATGGAAAATACGCTTTCACGCCTAAACCACTGAACTGATTTTAATGAAATTTGATACAGAGATAGAGTTGACCTTGAGAAAGAACATGGGATAGTTTTTATCCCAGGCGTTTGAGAGGTTCTCTTGGAAATGCGATATAACCGGACTCCATGCGGACGAAGCTGCGGCCGGAAGCTAGTATTAATATAAAGTAAGTATAACCATACTAACTTGATCCGTCGGCCGGTGGGTGTTCATATGTATCCTGACCGGGGTCAAAGCCTTTAGCTGGTAACTCATCAGCGAAGGGGTCTGATAATTTGAACTCCTTGCCATCTTTGCCCTTCAGAGTGTCGGTGAGAGGATTGAAATCAAGACGACCTGGGAACAAAATATCCTTTAATATATAATGAAAATAATACTTTCATAGTAATAAAAGACAAAATAATGAGTAGTTGATTGTTGTAATGATTTATAGTCTGATTATAAAGGAATATTGATGTTAATACAGAATGTATATCAAATTTCAAATTTTATGGAACTTTTCAAAGATATGATTTGTTTGTGACAAAATTTTTTTAGTAGTATGTAAGGAATTTACTGTTTCTGTGATGACTTTATATATAATTTAGGCACTTTATTATACATATTTGGTTCTGTTATTCAGTCTCACTATTAAGCATAATACATACATTACAACATGAATAAAATTTTATTGGATACTACATAATAATATAATAAAGTACGTGTGTGTGCGTGTGCCTTTGTGTGTGTGTGTGTTACCTGCTAGTGACAGAGCCGTGACCAGTTCAGGGCTGGTGACGAAGCAGTGTGTGGCAGGGTTGGCATCATTTCTGCCTGTGAAGTTTCTGTTGTATGACGTCACTATGGTATTTTTTTCCCCCTTCTTCACGTCCTTACGGTCCCATTGACCGATGCAGGGACCGCAGGCGTTAGCCAATACCTGAATAACATTATATGGATACATATTTAATATTATATATAGTATAATAAGTTTATTTTTAATTGTTTTACCAGGCCCAGTGAATAGTTTTAGTACTTGACGAATATAATTACTAATTAGATTTTTATTTAGACGAATTTTATTATCATTTTCAAAGATAGCATTAATTGTGTAATTTCAAAATGTGAATTTTATCATCATAAGTTGTATAAAAAGTATTGTTAAATCTCATATAAGAGCGTAAAACACTAATACTTTCTGCTTCAATGGATGCCTTGGTCACTCACATTGTAACAAAATTATATTAAAACAATAAACTCTTATTATTATAATTGGCAGCTTAAATAACTATTTCTTTGATAGTAATCAGAAATCCGCGAGGTAATTTTAAATACAATATAGTTAATAATTCCTGTAAATATAGTTATAATTCCTGTAACTTCTTCTTCTACCTGGCAATTTCCCAGCTTTAGCCAGGGTCAGCCTTACATGTTGTGAATAGTTTTGGCTAATAGTTTTTACGACCGGCCGCCTGCCTGACATCAACCCTCTTTGGGAATGCATTAATCAGTGATGTCTAAATACTCTTAGAAAGTATTATACATATGACTGGGAAAAATCACATTGGTACTTGCCAGGACCAGGATCGAACCCGCGCCCTCATGCATGAGATGCGGGCCTTTTAACCACTAGGCTATCACTGACTTAATTCTTGTATATATATAGTTGTATATATCTTACAGTTCCTCCAAACTCCCTAAGTGTCTGAGCGATGCCGTCCCTTTCGATGGTGGCTCGAACTTGTTCCGAGCCGGGTGTCACGTTGAATGGGATCTTGGATTTCACACCGTGACTAAGGGCCTGGAAATAATCAAAAGGTTATTTTCTTATTTATGTTAAGATAAGTTCAGTCAATTGATATAAAAAATGTTTAGTAATAGACAGTTTTTTATTTATTTCAGTGTGAGGTCAAAAAATAATTAGAAGTCTTTGTTATCATTTTAAAGATATAGCTTAATCTTTTAAACTTATCCTTTCAGAACTTTCGTTCTATCTAATAACAGCTGACCAGTTTAGACTGACCTCTTTGCCAATGGCTAATATTTAAAAATATTTTGAACAAATTTCCTATGCAGTGTTTTGGGCCTATGTAATAACAGCCGACCAGTTATGACTGACCTCTTTGCCAATGGCTAATATATAAAAATATTTTGAACAAATTTCCTATGCAGTGTTTTGGGCCTATGTAATAACAGCCGACCAGTTATGACTGACCTCTTTGCCAATGGCTAATATATAAAAATATTTTGAACAAATTTCCTATGCAGTGTTTTGGGCCTATGTAATAACAGCCGACCAGTTTAGACTGACCTCTTTGCCAATGGCTAATATTTAAAAATATTTTGAACAAATTTCCTATGCAGTGTTTTGGGCCTATGTAATAACAGCCGACCAGTTATGACTGACCTCTTTGCCAATGGCTAATATATAAAAATATTTTGAACAAATTTCCTATGCAGTGTTTTGGGGCCTATGTAATAACAGCCGACCAGTTTAGACTGACCTCTTTGCCAATGGCTAATATTTAAAAATATTTTGAACAAATTTCCTATGCAGTGTTTTGGGCCTATGTAATAACAGCCGACCAGTTTAGACTGACCTCTTTGCCAATGGCTAATATTTAAAAATATTTTGAACAAATTTCCTATGCAGTGTTTTGGGCCTATGTAATAACAGCCGACCAGTTATGACTGACCTCTTTGCCAATGGCTAATATATAAAAATATTTTGAACAAATTTCCTATGCAGTGTTTTGGGCCTATGTAATAACAGCCGACCAGTTATGACTGACCTCTTTGCCAATGGCTAATATATAAAAATATTTTGAACAAATTTCCTATGCAGTGTTTTGGGCCTATGTAATAACAGCCGACCAGTTTAGACTGACCTCTTTGCCAATGGCTAATATTTAAAAATATTTTGAACAAATTTCCTATGCAGTGTTTTGGGCCTATGTAATAACAGCCGACCAGTTTAGACTGACCTCTTTGCCAATGGCTAATATATAAAAATATTTTGAACAAATTTCCTATGCAGTGTTTTGGGCCTATGTAATAACAGCCGACCAGTTATGACTGACCTCTTTGCCAATGGCTAATATATAAAAATATTTTGAACAAATTTCCTATGCAGTGTTTTAGTTCTATCAAATAACAGCCAACCAGTATATACTGACCTCCTTAACAATACTGGCACATCGTCCCATGTCTTCGTACGAGGAGTTGGTGCAGGAGCCGATAAGTCCGACTTTGATGTCAACGGGCCAGTCGTTCTTCTTAGCGATATCTCCCAACTTGGAGATCGGGTTCGCGAGATCGGGAGTAAAAGGACCGTTTACATGGGGCTCCAATGTAGATAGGTCGATTTCGATTAACTGAAAAATATATATTAATAATTATATTACCAATAATTCACATATGTAATCCTACTAACATTATAATTGCGAAAGTTTGTGAGTGTGTGTATGTTTGTTACGTCTTCACGCTCAGACGGCTGAACCAATTTTAATATTTTGTATACAGGAAGCTGACGTCCAGGAATAACACATAGGCTACTTTACATCCCGGAAATCCGCGGGTAATAACGCGGGGCGCAGCTAGTTTTAGTATAATTTAAGAGCATTTTTTTGAATTTCTTTCAATTAAGTGTTAATATTACCTGATCGTAAGGCGCCTTGGGGTCAGGAGTTAAGAGGTTCTTGTAGCTGTTAGCGGCAGAAGCGATGTCGTGACGGCCGGTGGACTTGAGATATGCCTCCATACGGGCGTTGTAAGGGAACACCTAGAGAATAAATTATTTATATATAAACTCTACAGATAATGGCTGTATGTTGTGAACTTCGAGCTGATCAGCTAATATGAATGTGAAGAATGCATTTGTTTTTAAATTTCATATATTTAAAATCTTCATTTAATACTGATATTTTAAGTTGCACGCAAAACACAAACCTTTAGGTCACATTTAACAGTATAACTAACAAAATATCGTTTATAAAACTACTTAGTTTAAATAATGTATAAAGTATATTGCGGGTAGTTTGATATAGCGATTACCGAGTTCAACTTACACTAGTTGTAGCGCCGATCTCGGCCCCCATATTACAGATGGTCGCCATGCCGGTACATGATATAGAATCTACGCCAGGTCCGTGGTACTCCACGATGGCGCCTGTACCTCCCTTCACTGTCAAGATGCCGGCTACCTTCAAGATCACGTCCTTAGGACTCGTCCAGCCCTTCAACTTGCCTGGAGAAGGGATAAAGAACTTTAAACAATAGTAATAGAAGTACAGATTAGAACAAAAGTCCTGTTTTGTTTATACATAGGAAGCTTGCCTTAAACAATATTAATGGAAATACAGACTAGAACAAAAGTCCTGTTTAGTTTATACATACGAAGCTTGCCTGGAGAAGGGATAATGTAGGGAGTTTAGACAATAGTAATGGGGTACAGTCTAGAACATAAGTTCTATTTCGACTCTTAGGCCTCGGCCTCGAATTTTGCGGGCAGCGGAGCGGCAGCGGGAGCGGCAGGATCTTACGCGTATAATCAAATGGACCGACCCTCGAATACAGCGGTGCCCGCTGCCCGCTATTTTGGAGAAATGTATGCGTTTCCGTGCCGGCGTCGCCGCCGCCCCGCTGCCCGCAAAATTCGAGGCCGAGGCCTCATACATACGAGAAGGTGTCGGTTTGGAATTGTTATTTTCGGTACGTACTTGTTAAAAAGATCCTAGTAGTACATATATAAGAGCCATTAATTATGTATGAATGTTTAAATTAATATATTTTCTTAAATCGTTTAATAGTAATAAAGGTACTGACGAGGAAAAAAGTCCTATTTCGACTTTCATACATACATAGTAGAAGACTTTCATACATACATAGTATATACATAAACACCATTAATTAAGTATGAATATTTAAATTAGTAATTTTCTTAAATAACTAAAGTCAAAATCTTTACAGATCTAGTAGAAATTTCATAATATTTTAGTACAATTTTGTTCAGTTATCATAAGTACATAAATCAGTGGATCGTCTTGTATGTTATCTTCGTGATTTGTGTGTCGTCTCCAAAGCCCGCAGTACTGCGTAGTACACGCGTCATTTGATACGATATCAGTACCTCACATGCCCTCGTTGGCGCCAATCAACTTTAATAATCACACATTAAGTAATAGACATGGTTTTAAATATGTATGTAAATAAATAAATTTATTTGAAGCAACGCCTTCTTGATATATTTAACGAAAGTAATATTTATTGTCTTTTTAATAGGATAATTCAATTTCAATTAATTCAGTACGTCATTGACAGATGGCCAATTTCTTCTTATACAATAGATATTATCATCATCAGCCTATCAGAGCCCACTGCTGAGTAAAAGACTCTTCTCACATGGACAAGATTAGAGCATTAATCACCACGCTTGTTCACGACGGGTTTGTGATTTCAAATTTATGAAATTAAGTCTAAATTTCCTCACGTTGTTTCTAAATCGTCTGTTTGTTTAAATATTCTTATTAAAGTATGCACACACATATTGAGATAAATTACAGAGAACAATTACTATTTTTAACAATTTAATCATAGTTTATCTAAATTGCAAGACAATCGTTTCAGTATTTTTGGTATTCAGTTTTCGTTGTGACAAATGAGGAATTGAACAATTTGATACTTATTTTAAATTGAATAAAGATCACAATTTATAAAACGTTATAAGGTTTTTTCAATTAATTTTGAAAATAAATCAGCTTGTTTTACATTTCCTTTGTATATAAAAATTAGAGCAACAAAATTAAAAGTAGAATTCAGGGTTTTAAAAAAAATTAATAATTTTTAAATTCTATATCTTAAATAATTTCTAAATAGTCGATTATTAATAAAATACGATATACATGTGTATCACATATCACATTCATGAGACTTTGATCTCATTATAACAAACGATATCTTTATTAATTGCATGTTTACTCTTAAGCGGCGTATTTATAAACATTGTAAAATAATACTTATTATATCTTTATCTTGTTTGAACTAGCTACGTCCAGTGATGTACGTGAGTTATGTATTATATTAAGAGAGAATACACCTCTCAGCATTCAATGTATTCACCGTGCGGGTGTCGGGTCCATCGTTGTAGAGAGGAGCTTCAACAGTGACTGGGACTTGTGACCCAGGTGTAGGTTTAAGGGGTCCCTATCTAACGCGCGTTATACGCTCACCTCCACTGTCCAAGCTCCTCTCCCTACCGAACCAAATTTGAAAAGAACCTACTAGGGTTGCCTTCGTTCGAAGTGCGTTCCAAGAATAAAATATACGTATATATATTATTACGTATCAAAACTTAATTTTATCATAACGTACTCCTAGTACGAGTAAGCATTGTCACCAGTGGCGGCTGGCTGGTTATCAAACTGGTGGTTCACTTTACTAAAATATTGACAAAAACAACAATTGACATAAAATATGTTTATTTTTTGTACATTAAATCAATGCGACGACATTTTTCTGTAGCGAAATGTTCTATCACCTTTTTATTAAAATCTGATTCCAGTTTCTGTCCAAATCGATTCTCCGCCAAAAATAATGCAAGGAAAACAAAAGAATGTATTAAGACGCTCACATCCACACAACCATTTCTTTCTATTATACATTTCACTTTTAAAACTTCGTATAAATGCTTTATTTTTCGATTTACACTCTTGTTTTAAATTCAAAAAGGGCCGTGGCGGCCCGGCCAATTTTATGTTCTTTAATATAATCAATATTTATACTCATTTTCAACTAATAAAAAACACAGTACAGAATAAAAGTTCTATTATAGAAACGAAATAAAAACTAAAACGAATTACGGAAATAATTATAAACAATAACGAATTAACGCGTCACGCATACAGTGAAAGTTGAAACAATACCAATAACGATTAACGAAATGTCAATCATAGCACCCATCCTTTCGGCCGGCCCCTTGCCGGCCGGCTCAATACGTCATACATCGGGTGCTCTCGGTAACCTTCGGCCGCTTCGTGCGGCGCGCGAGAACCGACTCGTTACTCGGTACATTTCTATGAACTATCTTTTGTCTCACGCGCCAGGCGTATTGATGCGTGTCTCATACAAAATGTATTAGCAGTCCTCGTGCACTCGCCGGAGCGCACGATATGAGTTTAGTAAAGCGCTCAAACTTTTTGACCATAATTGGAAATTAAATTTTTTATACCTTTTTGTATGTTTAAAAAATAAATATTAAAATGGTAATTTAAAAATTAAGATGACATAATATTTTGTAATTTTTAAATATTTTGAATTGGTGGTTCAGCGCACGGGCGCACTTAAGGTACAGCCGCCACTGATTGTCACACTACAGACGTAGCGTCTCCCGTTTCATTCAATAAGTATACTATAATGCACGGTTATTGGAAATTACTACTCTTCTTATTAAATGTACTAAGATTTTTAAATGAAATTTTGTTAAATCTCAGTATGTAGTATGGCAATACATAATAGAGTTTGACTGATAGTATATATATTATTGTATATACTTTCTTCTTCTACCTGGCAATTTCCCAGCTATAGCCAGGGTCTCCTTTACACGTTGTAATAGTTTTGGCTAATTGTTTTTACCATCGGCCGCCTGCCTGACATCAACCCTCTTTTGGGAATAATTTATTTATGTATATACTTTCTATTTCTCAAGAACTGAATCAACAGTCGGAGCTCTTTAAATTTGGCAGCGTGAGTCATATTATAATTACGTTGAATTAGATTCTGTTAGGTCAATCATCATTGTGTATAATTGTCATTAATAAACCCATTACTTTAGTTATTTCATGAATTTGTAAGAATTATTAAATGCTTAGTTTGTAATTAGTATTTTTTTAAATATTTATTCTTCGGAACATAAACATATGTATAGTTTAACTAGCTTTCATCCCGCAGCTTCGCCCGCGTGGAGTTCGGTTATATCGCGTTTCCAAGAGAACCTTTCAAAAGTCTGGGATAAAAACTATCTTATATTCTTTCTCGAGGTCAACTCTATATCTGTACTAAATTTCATTAAAATCAGTGCAGTGGTTTAGGCGTTAAAGCGTAACAGACAGGCAGACAGACAGACAGACGGACAGACAGAGTTACTATCGCATTTATAATATTAGTAGGGATATGAAGTTAATCTTTAATTCTAAAGTACTACAAACATGATCAAACGCATCTAAGATATCTTTTTTATATCGCGCTTTTGGCATTCAGCCACAATGTCTTCTATTTATAATCTGTTATTTATGCAATAGTACAAAAAATACTTTTTTTTAAATAAACTCTTACAAAAGGCGATAGTTCAAATTCAATGGTATATGTCTAATTAAGAATTATGTTTATTAATTAATGATGGAATTAAAAAAAATATTACATCATTGTATGGAACTAATGTCTTTTTAATCTATATTAATTAGAATGTTTTTATTTATTTTTTATTAATAATAAGAATCCTTATATAACAAATGGATCATTACATATTGATAGCGGAACTGCTGAACTAAATTTAATGAAATGTGCCATTGAAATTGTTAAGAATTTAGAAAACGGACACTAGTAATAAGATGAAAGATATAGACAAATTAACAAAAAATATAAGTTAATTAACTTATTTATGATATAATAACTACTACTAGAAAACTTAGTAAAAGTTTCTAGGGTAACATCAAACTGACAGTTTCAAAGTATTCATAAAAGATATGAAAGTAACAGATATTAGGTTTTTGCTATTACTCATACTAAGAGCTCTTTAATAACATTTTTTATAAATGAAGTTACTCTTATCAAAATAACTAAACATTATAGTATGAAAAATTCAAAACTATATTATAATTTATGCACTCTTGAAAGTTAAGTCATTTAATAAATATGAATGCTGATAAGTTCAGGTATTGTTAAAAATAAATAATGTATTTTTAACTGACATTAAAGAGGTACAGGTCGGTGAAGGTGATGTGAGAATCTTTAGTTATCACTAACGTAATGCATACATTACTTGTGTATAGATAAGATATTACATTAGAGGTCAGATTGTAGCGTCATTCATATCAGTGAAATTTTAGTTTTACATAATTATATATTTTTTATATAAATTTTAATATACTTGGATTTATTAAAAAGAAAATTACTTCACTTAATATTACAGAAAATATGTAATTATTCTTATTTGCAATCTTATTTTAGGCCTAACGATTTCAAATGATATATTGATTGTCTATGGTTTCCCATCAAGTGTCAAATTTACACTTGTTTTTTTTATGGCTTCATTCGCTCTGGAATCTTGGAATTAATTTACCAATTTAAACATTGGATACTTGGTTTGTATTCAATTTACATTTGATTTTAATTAATTGCTATTATATTGAAAATTATGTACTTCACTCAAATAAATATAAATAATATCTACTTTAGTATAAGATTTTGGTAAAACTTACCTGTGAGTTTAACACCGATAACCTTGGGACACTTCAATTCCCAGGGGATGTCGGCCATTACATCTACAGCATCAGCTCCACCCACACCTAGACATACATATAACATATAAGCAAAACCATATATATGTATATGTATATATATATGAAATATCTGATGTGTTAAATTCATGACGGTATTGTTATTTGGGTTTTCATATCAAATTAACAGCTCTGAAACATATATCAATGACATAATATGTTTTCAGTATATATTATTTAGCAGGCACATAATAAATACATGTACAAATTAGAGTATTAAATATTTGTGATGGCAATACTGAAGTTTTGATATTGATAAATTATAATAATAAGTATCTAAAGTCTTACCGATGCAGAGTCCACCAAGTCCTCCACCGTTAGGTGTGTGAGAGTCAGTACCGATCATGAGTAAACCGGGGAAGGCATAATTCTCTAAGATGATCTGATGAATGATACCCGAACCTGGTTTCCAGAAACCCACTCCGTACTTAGCACCGGCTGTTTCAAGGAACTTGTATACCTCTTTGTTGAGGTCCTGATAAAAAGAAATATATTAGAATCATATTATTAAACTTATTAGGTAGATTAAATTAAATTGAATACCTTGGCTCTGGCTAAATCCTTATCTCCTCCGATTTGGGCCTCGATTAAGTGATCACAGTGAATGGTAGATGGTACAGCCACTCGGGGAAGTCCTGAAGATATAAATTGTAACATGGCCATCTGTGCAGTGGCATCTTGCATGGCCACACGGTCGGGACGAAGACGTAGATAGCTGGTACCACGTTCAATTTCCTGTGGCCATTATGATTAATTTTATATATAAATGTGCATGCAGATATTTCTATATCAATAAAAGTTAAGTTGCTATTGTATTATCTCTGTAAAATGGTTTAGTTAGTAGCAATACGCTAATCGAATAACAAGTACAAACAAATATATATAAAGTATGTCTTACAAATTGTTGAATATATTTTCAAGTTTGTATAATATTAAATGTTATTTTCCTGCTCACCTGTCCTTTAGGGTCATCCAGATGAGAGTACAAGACCTTCTCGGACAAGGTCAAATCTCGGCCCAACCTTTTCTTCACGATTTCGATATTCTGGGTTAACTTTTGATATGGAAGGGGGGCTTTGTCGAATTTTGACATCGCGACCTATAAAACATTGCACTGCCGTCATTATAACGATATTAAGGACGCCACATAACTTTTTCACCTTTACAATGATTACATAACAACTTTGTTATAACACTGAAAACAGTTTAAAACACAGGGTTTTTCGATGTTTTCCGGTACCTGGGCCGCTGCTGCGGTTAATGGTGATACACTGAAGCATCGTTTCTGTATTTCCACGAGCGCAAGCCTCGTCCTGCCACCCTAAAAATAAAAACCAACCCTTAACTTTTTTCTTAATTAAAGACAGCGAAATTCGTAGTAGTGAATAAATTGTGCGTATTTCATGTGAGATAAACTGACCCCAGACTGTTTATTTACCAAATTGACCTTTTCATTCATAGATTGTTTAAATAGCAAGTGATAACTCGTAAGTAAACATTAATCAATTGATTAGATTGGTTTATGTTATTAATAATTTATTGTTTTCAATTAGAACACGTGGATAATTAAAATATGTTATAACTTACTTGGCCATGTAAAACTCTCGTACAGTGAGCCATGGTTGCGGGACCTCTTGTGAATTAGTAATAATTTATAAATGGGATCTCAATGGAAACTCTATATCGGCCACATAGATTTATTCAACACCACCCCGTATAAGTTACGCAGTTTAATATTCTAATTATATTTATAATAAGACGCAGCCACTCCAACCGCACCAGCGGAATTATTTGGCAGATTACTGCACTGTGTAATCTACGTTTTGGCACATGCTATGTAAAATGTTGTCATTGTTTTAAATTTACCCTAAATTGGATAATTTTAAAATTAATTTTTATTTTTTTCATACTAAATATATTATGCTATAATCGAATAATAGTGTAATAGCCTAGTAATGTATAAGCATGTTGATAATTATGAGAAGAAATTCGTATAGTTAAAGTAATGAATTATAAAATATAAGGTGTATTAGTATATAAAAATATATATTTTTAAAATATCATTAATGTATCATGAAATCTGTGAAAAGTGGGTAGAAAAACGAACTGTGTCAACAGTTAAGCGGTATGTGGTAAATTGACGAAAAATATTTGGTTATATAATGAAAGTTTAATTTTTATAAGAAGTTGCTGTTTTAGTAAGAAACTTCGCAATAAAATCCTTATTTTATCAGTTAATACTTAGAATCTTTATTTTGGGAAAAAAGAGAGCTGAAGTTTGCCATACTTTTAAATCTAATTTTAACCATAGCCATATAAATTTTTGTTGCGTTTAAAATTTTCATTTCAATAATTTACATTAGATACATTGTATGTCATTAATAACAAAAAAAAAACTTTTTTTTCATTTAAAAAAAAAATCGTAGAAATAAGTTTAGAATCATATACATTAATGTATGTTTTGTAATTATATACATTTTTGAAATGCATAGAAACGTTTAGGATTTGCACTTAAATTTTCGAATCTAACTCTTATGTCAACTAGAGAGCAAATTCCAAAACGAATCAAAGATGTCAAAAGTAGTTTTGATGTTGACAGTTGACTGACGATACAGTCACATAAAAGTATCAAAACTTAATTTGTTTTATTTTAAATTGCTTTAATTGATATTTTTATGCAAAATATTTGTAACCCTTTATTGACTCTGAATAAATTACACCTTTAGGGCAAATTGATTTTCTGAAACATGACTAATGCCACTATACAGGTAACTTAGTACGCCCCTTTTAATTTGTACGTAACTTTCAAAACAAAAATAATTAAAATACTTGTAAAAGTCTTATTACTTAAAATTTTCTTTTCATTTTAAACATTACAGTCGTTCATAGTATATTAGTATAGATATTTTCGTAAAACATTTTCGCTTATCTAATGTCTAACCAGACTTGTTCACCTATTTCTCTTGCTTGTTTAAAAACAGTTTAGTACTAATTCAAATGTTTGTGTCACAAAGAATCCTATTTTATCGTGTTTATTATAGCTATTGACGTCCTAAATAACATCCTAATTGTTTTGTAACTTTTGGATCATTGAGTAACATATAGAAATTTGATTTCTAATATTAATAATTAATATTAGTATTTATAATTTTACTTATTTCTGATTAGAAATCTGTAATTTGGATAAAACAATGTTGTACCATATAATGAATGTGTATGCATCTGGCATCAAGACCTAATCCTTTTTAAAAATGATGTTTTTGTGTTTGTCTTGACTGACTAAATCAATTTTAATCATACCTGTGATGATAAAAGAAGTTTATACATCAAAGTAATAGCCAATTAATCTACTTTAAATTTATTATTATAAAAACTTCCATATCCTTCACATAAGATTAAATTATTTCTCAATACTACAGCATAACTAAAACTTATTATATTGATTCCATTTCTAAGTCCAACTATATTAGTTTAATTTTTTTTCAGGAAATAGAAGGCATAGATGACTACTGGGGGCCAGCGTTCAGATCAGTTTATGAAGGTGAAGGTGGACACGAGGCGTTTGTGCAGCAACTGGATGAGAGGATCCAACAACATGATAAAGAGATTGAAAAGCTGTGCAATTTCTACTATCAGGTAAAGTATGTTAATATATAAATATACATGTGTGTAGATTTTCTATGAGTTTTTTTTATTATAATTGTCTAATGGAATCTTAGTAGACTCTAACAACGGAATTTCAGTATCAAACTA
The DNA here is from genome assembly GCA_916720795.1 of Danaus chrysippus. Lineage (NCBI taxonomy): Eukaryota > Metazoa > Arthropoda > Insecta > Lepidoptera > Nymphalidae > Danaus > Danaus chrysippus. The sequence goes on along the minus strand of CAKASE010000082.1, from coordinate 10,925,802 downwards.
ATGGGGCGCACAGACAAATATTCCTTGCACATCAAATACACCGCACTTACAACAGTTCATTTGTCTAATAAATTTTTAGTGTGGCTAAATTTATCATATAGTATGGACATATTACATTTTTTACTGAGTACCAGACCTTATAACAACTCATAGCAATAAATAGTAATATTATTTTATGTTAAAGTAGCTTTCCGCCCGCAGCTTCGCCTGAATGGAGTTCGGTTATATCGCGTTTCCAAGAGAACCTTTCAAAAGTCTGGGATAAAAACTATCCTATGTTCTTTCTCAAGGTCAAAAATCAGTTCAGTGGTTTAGGTGTGAAAGGGTAACAGACAGACAGAGTTACTTTCGCATTTATAATATTAGTAGGAATTTTTTCATTTTCTTACCTATTTACAATATTGTATTAGAAGTATGTGGTTTACCTGCTTTCGGAATAACTTTTAATTGACTATTTCCAGGGTTTTATAGATTCTATTAGAGAGCTGCTTCAAGTGCGGTCTCACGCAGAAGAGCTTCATGCAGAGATATCAAATGTTGATGCCAATGTTAAGGAATCCTCGGAAAGTAAATAACAGTTTGTTACTTTAAAATTATAGCCAAATTACGGTAATATATTATCTTCTTCTACCTGGCAATTTCCTAGCTTTAGCCAGGGTCTGCCTTACATATAGTGCATAGTTTTGGCTAATTGGTTGAAAGGCACCACCAACCACTAGGCCACTACTGACTTAATATATCATATATGTGTGTTATATATTGTGTATATGAGGATGTGTGGTTAAAGTCAATTCTTATAATTATCATACCTTAATATCTATTTATATTACAATTTTTTGTTAACATATGTTAGGTTTTAATACATCCTTTGGTAAAAGATATTTTTGAAAAACTTTTACCTCCAATTTAGATCCAGATATTTACATATATCACTTACATATATTATTATTCTTCTCACTAGTTTAAAAATGTATGTCAATACAGGTCTCTGCAATAGAGCTGAGGAATTAATAAGGGCGCGTAGAGTTGAACTGAATATTGCATCTACGATAGAGAAAATGGAGTTATGTCTGCCCTTGCTCACTACTTACTCCAAACTCAAGACACAGGTTGAAGCAAAGAGGTGTGTGTTACTTTGATTTTGTTAAACTAGTTCTAAAGCCCCTTTATAGTACGTCAATAATATTCTTTAAAAAGTCTTCATTTAAATATATATAAGAACTAGCGACCCGGCCCGCCTTCGCACGGGTAAAATGCTGATGCTAAATACATTACAGAAAAACTGTGAACGTTGTAATGGATGTTATTATACATATAACGGCTTCGCGCGGGCACTAAACATGACCTTTACACAAATATTCACAATTAATTGCGTCTAATAAAAAGAAATAGGAAATTTAATTCTTAGATATTATTTCGTGACCTTAACCGCCCTCCCGTAACTCCGTGCCCGAGTGACGCCTACAACTCTACAAAGCATAGTTAGCCGACGAGCGGTTATTTTTCAAAATTAATAACTCGTGATATCTTTTGAATGGAATGTCAGTAGGTATCTAATAATTCTAAAAGTTATATAAAGGTTTTGAAACGATCTTAAATAATAAATCATTTATTTCGATAAGGATTTATACTAAGGTACAAATAAAGAGCCTTTTCAAGTAGTGGCAATTTGATTAAATTTTTTTATATAAAAAATCGCTTATTGTGACAAAACTATAATAGTTAAAGATATAATGTTGCGACGTTCTTTGTAGATAATGATAAGTTCTACAAAATTATAGTACATCACTTTGTTATATCTTGAATCGTTTTCGGAGCGTGATATAAGAAAGTTTTTTGACATATTTTTTACACTATCGGAGTTTTGGTAAGGAACCCTATTTTTTTAAAAACTAAATATAGTCTATGTCACTCCGGGATAGTATACATTTCCAACGGTGAAAGAATTTTCCAACTCGGTACAGTAGTTTCGGAGCCTATTCGAGACTAACAAACAAAAAATTAAACCTTTCCTGTTTATAATATTAGAATAGATAAAATTATTTTTGTTGTGTTATTTGCAAGCTAACATTTAATTATTATTTTCCTTAACAGATATTATCCAGCATTGAAAACTTTGGAACAATTAGAGCATGTTTTGCTGCCAAGAGTTGGTCCATATAAATGGTGTTCACAAATATCAGCTGACATACCGAAGCTGAGGCAGTCTATACAGGATGCTTCGATGGCTGATTTGAGGGATTTTCTTGAAAATATACGGAAATTAAGCCCACAGGTTTGTTTTTCTATTAGGTATATTAATAAGAATTATATTAAATTCATATGTATGACTTTTATTAAATGTTAAATTTATAATACAATGAGTAATTTATTTCAGGTGGGAGCTCTAGCTTTGAAACAAACTCAAGAAATGCTTGGCAGAAGCTTGGAGCTCATTATCAAGAACAAGAAAGGTAAATGACATACACTCAATGGGCAACTTTTTTTTAGTCAAAGAAAAATAATTTTTAATTCTACATTTTTACAATGTGGTTGAAAATGAGAAGTTAATTTTAGATTTTTCGAATGTAATTTGGTTGAAAATGAAGAGACCTTTTTAGTCATTTCTTTAAATATGCAAATGAATTGCTTTTGTAAAAAAAAATTGATATATAGTTATTGTATAATAATATCTAAACTTTTTTTTTAATATTTAACACTATTTAAATCTTGAAAGACATTTTCACATGTGTTACCAACATATTTCCTATTAAATGTAACATGAAACATAGTTTATCTCTTATCTTAAAACTTGTTTAAATGAAACTAATATTTTCGGTTTACTAGTATTTTATTATTTAAAAAAACTACATATTCCCGTCATATTGGTTACTTTGCATATAATAAATGCATTGTAAAATAAAATAGTTAGTAGTCCAAAAATATTAGTTTTATTTAAGTGAATCTCATTATTAAAACTTGTCTTTTATATTGTTTCAGAGGCTGCATCTCTTGGTCTTCCTCGTGACACAAGTAGTCAGAGTCCGCACGAACTGGTTGACTTTAGTCCGCTCCACAGATGTCTTCACATACACAGTGTGTTGGGAGCTAAGAATGATTTTGTTCAATATTACAGGTATACATATTAATAACTAGCTTTCCGGCCTCAGCTTCGCCCGCGTGGAGTTCGGTTATATCGCGTTTCCAAGAGAACCTTTCAAAAGTCTGGGATAAAAACTATCCTATGTTGTTTCTCAAGGTCAACTCCATCTCTGTACTAAATTTCATTAAAATCAGTTCAGTGGTTTAGGCGTGAAAGCGTAACGGACAGACAGACGGACAGACAGAGTTACTTTCGAATTTATAATATTAGTAGGGATTATACAGGATGACTGGTGAATTACTATCAATATTTAAGGAGAATACTCGGTACATGATTCTCATTCGAATTGTGTAAAAAGAATAGGTACTTAATTTTTAACCAAATTTCCGTATAAATAAATAAAGTGTGGACACTTTCCAAGTGTTCCAAGCGTGGACGCGTGTGGCGGCGTGCTGATACAACACCACTCCGCCGCACACGTGTGTCGCTACCCTCAACCCCCGCCCCGTGGCTAATTAGTCGGGCGAGCGCCGCCGTAAGGTCTGTACGTCCGTCTTCCCGCGTGCGCGCCTAGCGATCGATCTTACGCGTATTATTACGCGTATTACGAAGGGAATTGGATGATTTTTGTTTATCTAAGGTAGCCTGCTACCCTGTTAACACGCGGCGGCTCGCGGCGTTTGGATGTAGGTGAACTACCGCGCGATAACTAAATGTACGTACCTACATAACTGTTTTGTGTCGATAACGCAGCTAGGGTATCCACACGATGCGTAATTAATTACATAACTTTTGGTTAAATTTACTTAAAAGTTTATTAATATTTATGTTATATTAATTTTTATTTTGTCATATATGATCGTCAAATATCACGTCCTCAAGTATCGATAGTAATTCACCAGTCACCCTGTATATTGAAATGAGTATATTGAGTAATATTTTCATGAAAATTCAAAGAAATAAGGATATTTTAATGTAATTCTCTTGTTTGTGGTATGTAAAAAACTGTAGGTCATACAATTTTGTAAATTAAATAATAATAAATACATTACTTACAACTTTTGTACAGTAATCTCATAAAAACCCTCAATATATAAATTTGACGATATTGTCATGAATTTTAAATTAAAATTATACTATTTAAAAAGTACCAATAGTCTATTATCTACATTCATAGGTATTATAACTCCAAACTCAATTATATGTTACTTCCAGAGCTCAACGTAAGCAGCAGGCTCGTCTAGTGCTAATACCTTCGGGTAATTTACACGATTCCATTCAAAACATGAAGGGTTACCTGAACTCAGTACTTGGTTTCTTTATCCTGGAGGAACATCTCTTAACTACGGGAGCTGGCTTAGTATCCAGGGATTGGTTGCTCGATACATGGAGTATGGCAGTCACTAAGGTCGCCTCCACACTGAGGACAAACACTTCATTGATAACCGACCCAACATTAATGCTCAGTATTAAACACCAGATTGTACTGTTCATTAATGCTTTGAAGTGAGTTGGGTTATGTTGTAATTGTGGCACTTCACTTGGCGTTTATTTGTTGTGGCAAAATAAGAGTGTGTGGAAGATTTATTCGTCTTCATTTGACATATTTGCATTAATAAGATACATAGACAAATAAGCGAAAACGCGTAAACGCCAAGTGTGGATGTCGTGTTTGCTCTATATGGACTACGTACAAATATTTGGACAAATACGGCGAATACGCTACGCGAATACGCAACGCCAAGTGAAGTGCCTTTACTTTACTTAAGAGTAAAGCTTTAGTCATTAATTAGCTATGTTTATAGCTTTGTCCCTACTAGTCAAGAAGATTTTGATATACATACTGTTTTAATTTTCTGTAGTATTCGATAAAACTATATTAACTTTGTCATGTATGTATTGTGCTAAGTAGCAAAACTGAATGACAGCTTTTATAAAGTAATCTACCTCTATTACACTTGTCATCATATAATTTTAACCAAAAGCAAGTATAACTAATATATAATATTTTCCATATATATTTTGTAATTTAATTGACTAAATTTTAGGTGTTATGGTTTACCAACGGAACCCCTTCCCCTACTTCTCCAAGAAATGGCTGAACATTACACCGAAGTGTTGATGCAACGTTGGGTGGTTGTCTTCAGAGATATTTTGGACAACGCCTCATTCGCACCGATAGAGGTATTATTATTATGAAATTAAGAATATATCTTTTTTTTTAATGAGAAGATTTTAATTACATATTTAATAGTAAGAGATTGTGATAATGTTGACTTGAGTGATATAAGGATTTTTTTACCTATAATGCTATTTATTATGATGTTGGTGAAGTCAACTTTGTATGTCTTTTATCAGATGTTAACACAATTGGTCCTATTCAATTATATCGAGCACAGTTTTTCTTATGAAATATATGTCTCAACAGAATTCTACAAGAAGTTTATAAAAATTGATTAACAATACACTAAAATCTGATATAAATTATAGTTTGATAGGGTCCTTTATAGCAACTTTACATTAATTTAACTGCCAAATATAATATATATAGCTAGATTTCTTCTTCAATCATTTTGATTCCTCAAATAATAGTTTTTTTTTGTATCATGCAGTATTATTTTGTCCACAAATACCCTCGATACAAGTTTGACAACTATAGTAGATATGAATTGTATTTTAATTTTAATATATTTGTTATCAGGTGTCAAATCAAGAGGAGTATGATGCTGTTATGGACACCTTCCCTTACGATGGTGATGAATTAGAGACTCAGCCCTTCCCCAGGAGGTGAGATTGATTAACTTCCGGAAGTTTCTAGAAGCATCCAGAATTAGATATAATATGTACTGTTTTACTGATCTACCACTTAAATAACTGCTATTTTGATAATACATTTATATATGTTAATTTTCTTCCAGCATTCAGATGGCTGGCTAAAAAATTAATTGATATCTATTCCACAAATAATATCTATATTTAATATCATATGACATTTTTATCAGCCTAAACTTTTTTTAATAATTCAATCTATGATTGTTTCATAAAAACTAATTTTAATGTTTTTTCTTATGTAATCCAACTCTATTTGAATTATCTTAAATGTTTTATTATGTAATATTATCGATATAGCAATATTGTGATGTTTTCATTGTCCAAACTTACTTAACTCTAAATATTTGAATCACCATAAACCTCAAGTTCTGATAATCTTTCTAAATAAGTATGTCAAAATAAGCATAAGTGTGACAAAATTACACTAAAGAGCCACTCGATGGTTATAAACTCGCAGCATAAAACCATGTTTCCGTTGAAATTTCGGTTCTTTAATTCTAAACCAGCGTTTCCCAAAGTGAACGATAACGCCCTTTTGTGGGCACTGCAGGTCTAAGGGGGTAGTAAGAGACCCAAGAAAAAATAAATACGTTGTGTAGAAGCTTGGGGGTGATTGGTGGTGATGATAACTCACAATGGTTTTTCAGTACATAAAAAAAAAATTCTCAAATTGGCAGTACACAAAATAACTCCTGCACTAAACTTACAAGCTGGTTGCCATTGAATTGACCTCAATGATCTGATACCAGAACAAAATTATCCCTACTAACATCGGGTTTTTGTTCTACCAGGTTTCCGTTCACGTCACTGGTTCCAGCTGTCTACGTTCAAGTCAAAGAGTTCATCTACGCCTGGCTCAAGTATTCAGCTGGCCTCGGTCTTGGAGGTGGTCGCAGGGCTGCCGCTGCGCGACATTCTGCTTCGTTACTACTGAGCCGCTCATTTACTGGCTGTCTGTCAGCCCTGTTCAGACGACCTCTACCTTTGACTCAGCTCGTGCAGGTGATTATGATACTTATTGTAACTTTATAAGGTATGAAGTAAGATGTATAATTTTAGGTCGTGTTATACTGATATAAATTACATTGATAATATATTGGTGCTTGAAGTGTAAACAGAAAATAAGGTACAAAGCTCCAAGCAGGCAGTGAAGGACTTTAGGCCACAAATTTTATTGTATATCTAAATATAAATCATACTAAGTTAAACGAAAATATTGAAAAAGTTTTGATGGACTATACCTGGTCATAAAAATGGAATTTTAAGAATTTTTAGATATTTTTGTATTGAAATGCTTAAATTATATATATATAGGTCAGAAATAATACTACATATATCATTTAGTACAGATCGCATCTGGATGCGTCTCTAAAGACTATAGTCTAATGTTACAATACTTAAAGACAGTGGCGTGCAAAGAGATTTGGGGTAGGGTAAGCAGAATGTTTGAAAAATAAAATATCAATGTTCATCATTTTCTCCTCTAAAACATTGATAATAATGATATCTTTCAAGTATTGATTTAAATTTTAAATTAAACTAATATCTTTATTATTTTAACGGGCAGACGGGATTAAAAAGTTGTTTTTCAACATAATAATATACGCGAAGTAATCAAAAAATATTAATTTCATTTAAACATTAATAATAGTCAGAATGAATATGTATGTATATACTTTATGAATCTCTCAACTACCTCTGAACCACATACTTTTAAAAGATTACAATCTGTTCATCACAGCTTTATAAAAGTTATTTAAATAGGAATACCCAGTGGAGATTTAAACATTCTTCTTATTATCATTTGAAAACAACAAACAAGGCAAACAAAATTACTTATTTGTGTGTACACAACCTGCTAACTAATGGAAACTATCATAATACTTTTTATTAAAACGAATAACATTACCTTTGATTTAGTTCAATCTCAAAATAAATTAAAATATACAGAATTGACATCAAATATTAGAACATTGGAGGGTTTAATATTTCAACTGGAATAAACAAAAAGACAGTTGAAAAAAAAATTGTATTAAAATTACGTTAATATAAATTTTTTTTTTTTTTTTTTTTTTTTTTTTTTTTTTTTAACGAGGAGAATCTTTCAAAGACTTCCCGCCGCGGGGGAAAACACGGCGGGGGCGTGTGGGATTTCCACCCACTAAACTCCTCGGCGTTCTCTGCGCTGTGCGTAGGCTAGTGAGCGGGAACGGCAAGCCATACTTCCGCTCACTACGCACGAGTCCCATGGACTCCGTCTTCGGCAGGGGTCACAGTGGCTTCACCACACTTCCCCTCCGACTCCAGAGCAGCGTGCCGGGAACGCCAAGCACGCCACTCTCACTCCAGCCTATGTTGCCCGGACGCCGGTTCCCCACCAACGCCCGGAGGCTCCTCTCACTGGGGAGGCATTTGGCGAGCGTAGGCCCGCTGCCTTCTACCCAGCCTTCGTCGACGCAGGGGCGCCGAGGAGGGGTCATCTTCCCGCGCTCGTTCAGCGGCCTCTTTCCGCGAGATGACGCACTCGCTGAACCGGACCACCGCCTCCCAGGCACTCTCGCTACCGACCATGGCCTGAACCACTGCCGGCAACGAGAGATCTGCGCCAACCACCGCGGTTAGCTGGCGACGCTCTATCGCCCACGCAGGGCACTCCGCCAAGGTGTGATCGGGGGTGTCATCCATGCAACTGCAATGGTGACACGCCGCGGTCGGCTCTCTTCCGACTATGTGGCACAGATACCTCCCAAAGCAACCATGCCCCGAGAGGATCTGCACCAGACGTTAATATAAATATTGTATAGAATATTAACTTTATGAGTACACAATGCACATTGCTGAGTTCAATAAGTTGAAGTAGTTAATTGTCATAAAAAACTAAGAATTATTAGGCAAATTACGAGACAGTTACATTAAAATATTTTAGGGTAGTAAAAAATATAATTCAAGTGAACCTCTTGTACTATACATCATAATGAAAAATAATTTGTCATTAATGTTATAATTTTGATTGGAATTAACCTTTACTATGGTCATTAAGGATATATTTTGCATACTTGTTCAGGAAACAAACAAGTCTCATATAGAAATACCTTAAAAGTATTCTAAAAATGTCACTAGCTTCAAATATTTCTTCCTTTTATGGAAACAGTGATAAATGATCTATATTATGATAATTTTTTAATATATTTATTTTGTGTTTAGATAATCGTGGACACACAATATTTGGAGGACGCTACATCCTTCTTGTATGAATTCATCAGTAATATAACTGGGTCAGAACTCGTAACCACTCAGGTATGTACATCACTTTCATCACCAATCATCACCTAATGACGTCATTATCAAAAACTTTAATGCTAAATCATCATTACCTATCATCTTGACATCACTACCAAGATATCAAACTTCATTACTATTAAAACCCCCCCAAACCCTTGATATTATTATTACCTCCAATGTCATATACCTTAGATAGGCAGCCCTAGTAGGTTTGTTTCAAATTTAATTTAGTTATGAGAGAGGATCTTAGACAGTGGAGGTGAGCGTATAACGCGCGTTAGTTAAGGGGCCCCTTAAACCTACACCTGGGTCGCAAGTCCCAGGCACTGTTGAAGCTCCTCTCCCTGCAAGGATGGACCCGCCACACGCACGGTGAATACGTGAAATGCTAAGAAGTTTCGTCTCCCCCTACTCACGTTGACACCAAAATCATTACTATATCATATCATTATCACGACTTATCATTATTATTATTTAATATGTTATATAACAATATTTTTCTTCCAAAGGCCGCGGGCAGCATGTTCCAAGCTGCAAGAGATGACGCTGAGAAGCAAATATGTGAGAAATTAGAAAAGAAAGTTGACGAATTCCTTGACCTTGAGAACTACGACTGGCTGTTGGGTGAGAATTAATATTAATATTAATATAAAACTTTGTTAGGATGTATGGATGTTTGTTACACTTTAATACAAAAACTACTGAACGGATATTGATGAAACTTTGCATTAATGTAGCTTGGACATCAACATGGGATATAGGCTGTAGTTTGTATGCAAATTCAATATACTTTTTGCGGAAATTCAATTTTATATATGGAGTCACGTGACAGGAATAGATGGCGCTACTTTTGTATTAACTAGTCATATCATCAGCCTATCAGAGCCCACTGCTGAGCAAAGGCCTCTTCTCACATGGAGAAGATTTGAGCATTAATCACCACGCTTGCTCAAGACGGTTTGGCGATTTTAAACTTACAATTTGAAATTATAAGTCCAGGTTTCTTTATTTTTCCTTCACCGTCTGTCAGTGATATCTAAATACTCTTAGAAAGTATGTATGAGTCGGAAAAATCACATTGGTACTTGCACATCAAACCCGCGCTCTCATGCACGAGAGACGGGGTTTTAACCACTGGGTGACATACCTTATAGTTACATATGTACGTATATCTATTCTAATGAATATAGTTGTATATATTATGGTATTTCTTATCTAGTTGAGCCTAGCGGCCAAGCGTCATCGTTCGTCACGGATATGTTGAGTTATCTTTCCGGAGTTCTCACGTCTTTGGAACAGCTGCCTCAATTCGCTCGGTAAGGATTGTCCTGACTTGTAATTAACCGTCTTTATATTGAGTATTATTAGTATGATGATGATAAATTGAATAAATGATATATAAGGTAATAAATAAAAAGACACAGACATTCACATCTCGTATTAATGATCATGGTTGCTGTAAAGTAACCGAAACGACGGAAGTATGTAGTTTTTCATAAAAATAAAGTCGCGTAGTATATCCGAAAATTAGTTTCATTTAAATGAATAAAACTAACTAAAATCTAAGATCTCATCTTATAAAGGATATATATTTTTACGATTTCAACCTTATCTAATAATTGGTTATAAAAATTTTTCCTGATAAGTATCCATTATCCACTAATCGTAACCAATTGTATGATTTTCTTTCATCATCAACCAGTGTGGCAGCAGTTCGAGCGGCAACCAATCGCATCGCAACCCGTCTTCGCAACCTACTCCTGGAACCTGGAGTCCGTCAGATATCCTCAGGAGCTTTATATCAGCTGGACCTGGATGTCATACAATGCGAACAGTTCGCCGCCGCTGAGCCAGTTCCAGGTCTTAGGGAGGGTGAACTTCTGGAACACTTCGCTAGTCTACGGTGAGCTTAGTAACTCATTACTTTTGATACGAAGTTATAAGAGACCAGCTTTCCGCGTGGAGTTCAGCTATATCGCGTTTCCAAGAGAACCTTTCAAAAATCTGCGATAAAAACTATCCTATGTTCTTTCTCAAGGCCAACTCTATATCTGTACCAAATTTCATTAAAATCAGTTCAGTTCAGTGGTTTAGGCGTGAAAGCGTTACGGACAGACAGAGTTACTTTCGCATTTATAATATTAGTAGGGATATGTCCAATTCAGAGATCATTAAATATAATTTTGGTGTTTAATCGACAATCTTATCATAATTTTAGGTTTAATATTCTTAACTTATAAGAAAGTTTTATGGATTTCCTAGTTAATAGAATATCTTAGTAGACAGATTTCATTCAACTTTCGCTGTATATTCAACTATTCATGATTCATAAGGGTTACTGAATATTTTTTTATATCAGCTGGCTTTGTAGCGGTTACCAACCTAGTATAGTTAACTAATACAGTTGTAATTTAGATAAAGGTAGTAATAATACTTTTTATTTTCCTTTTTCCTTATTCTATTGTTACTCTCTTTTGGTCTGAATCTCTGGTCTTTATCGGGATTACATACTTAAATCAACATTTTATGAGAGAATATAAATTTTACATGCCGTGTACCATATACATATAGGGTGACAATTTGTCCAGTATTATTATTATATTTAATATAAAAATATAATTCTTGATACATATATAGAGATAGTAGATAGGAATATCGTTTTTATTATGCTTATTTTCATACTAAAATGAGTGAAATATTCTTGTAAAATTGCCTAGACAACTGCTGGATCTGATAACGGGCTGGGATTGGTCTTCCTATTTACACGATGTTGGCATCGAGGGCGGGAAATACGCTCTCGTAACTCCTCGGGACGCCGCCACGCTCTTGGAGAAGCTTAAAGAAGCGGAACAGAAATCATCCGTCTTCTCCGTTCTCAAGAAAAATGAGAGGGACAGAAGAAAATTACTAGACACAGTGCTGAAACAACTCAAACAACTTCAGAATCAAGACGGCTGATTTAAAATATACACCTATATACATATGTTACTGTATCATTATTTATTCTGTAAATAAATTATTATAAATCGCAATTATAATCATTTCACAAATAATTTTAATATTAAACAGTCATAAATCACGTAACAGAAAATCGAGAGCAAACTAATAATTCATGAATATGTTCAACCAATCGGAGATAACATGCAGGTGTGGATCGAGAGGTCAACTGTCAGAAATGATTAGTGCCATTGGTTGATTTGACATACACATAATATTAACCAATCACAGAATAGATAGCAATTTTAAATATTAAAAACGTTCATTAGAAATCAAAAGCTAGGAAACAAACTCTATCTATATTAGTAAATGTCAAACTTCAACGTTTCCCGCCTTAGCTGCTGTCACATTATTTTTAGGTGAATGCGCTTTAAAACTATTACGAGATGTCAGTTGCTTAACAATATCGACTTAACATGTCAAATCAATGTATTTATACATACGGTTTTAATGCAATAGTTTGACTTTCATATTAAAACCTGTAGGTCTTATCAAAAGCAACATGATAGCCTAACATTAGTTCTGACCCAAACAGATTTAGTGTTGCGAAAATCTAGATCAGATTGTATCGCTGAGCTTATAGATCGTGCTGCGCATTTAGTGGCAAGGTTATTTAATGACCTTATGTTATTTAATCGCGAATATACGGAGATGATTTATTGAATATTGTCTGGATAAAATTCGGTATCTTTGATATTTTTTTTATACAAAAAAAATAGATGTAAGTTCTAAATTTGAATATCAGAATAAAAGCTGACTATACTGAGTTGTATTTTGACCTTAAAGAATATTCATGTCACTTAATCATAGTTTGAACCATAAAATATAAAATATTGGATTAATGTAATGATACACAAAAAAAAAAATATTGGATCAATGTGTTAAACCTTGTACAAAGATATAAATGTGGGCATAACATATGAATTCAATTAATATGACGCAACAAAAACCATTAGTATGTGGAAGTATGAAACGGAACTCTATACAAGTTTAGCTAACCTCATATTAATAAAACATAAAATAAAATCGAGCACTTAAATGGGTCAAAGTCATTGAGTCACAGTGATCAAGTTTTTCACATAAATTTAAGATAACTTGCTTTGGTGCGGGTTAGGTCTTAGTTTTAAACATGACATTGGCAGAATATAAAAAACTTGCCGTGAATTAATCCTGAATGTAACCATATTATACGAAAACCTCTGTATGATTACGAAAATTGACAATATTTGTTAATTTTCATAATCAATTAATTCATTTCCAGCCACAAAATTTTTAAAATATTTTATTTTATAAAAGTAATTTATATTTAGGCAGACCCTGGCTATAGCTGGGATATTGCCAGGTAGAAGAATGTAAATTTCCAGAATTTTGCGTCGTATTATATTATAGAAGCAAATATAGATAATTAATTTTGTAGAGTGGGATGATAGTCTATGATTTACTTGTTTTTTTAATTAATAGTTTAAAATGACAAATTTGTACTAAAATGAATCTTTCCGTTAATTTTAAATGAAATGAAATGAAGCCATAGCATACGAAAATATAAATAAAATAATAACAAATTGATGGATTAAAAAGCGCCTTGTATTAATCAGTTAGGAGTTATTGAAATGTACTGAAACTTGTTTTTTTAATATTTAAACTCTATTGAAAAAAGTTACATACATTTCTTTCTTGTAGCGAGGATTTTACATTGTTAACCTAAATACAAGATTCATAGTCTTTCGTTTACAATGTGGTATCCTTAAATATATACAAACATTTACTAAGATGTTTTTATTTTCAATATGGGTCGACGTATCAGCTATTGACAAGTATGTACAGCAATTAAAGTAGATTTTAAGAGTTATACTTATCAGGTGTCCATTGAAACCTTTCTACTTTATAAGTGCTTGGTTGACCTTATCGAAATTAGAGGTCTAGAGGTCTAACCGTTTTATTTGTACGTAATATACACATTAAAATTATAGTATCTATGAATAATACTATAATAAGAAATCTTTATTAATACATACATAAGTATAAATTAATAAATGTTATTTAAGATTTTCAAGAATTAATTACACGTTTTCATATATTTTTTATGTGTCATAAGGATTTTTGGTTTTTATTTTTAATCCTATGACATAAATAAACCTTAACCTATCTTCTTGTCAACACGGTGCTCAGACTTAATTATCGTCGAATAAAATGTGGATAATAAAATAAGCGAGTCACATTCTAAGAAAACTAGTTTCATTTAAATTGAAATGTGTATATCCAACATTTAATTTATAAGTACATTTATTTTTGAATATTTAAATCACTTACAACAGTGCTAAATCAACAAGTGATCTACTTTTTTATTTTCATACATTTGATATTTTTTGTGACGTCACAAGATATTTCGAATAATAATGAATTAACAAATAATAATAATTATGTACAATTTATCCAGATAATATACAAATCCACCAATTGTTCTCCAATTCCATTCCAATTTTCAAAAAGTATAATATAAATGACGCTGCTCTTTTCACACTTCGTGACTATAATGCTATAATTCCATTAGTTAGGAGTTTTTTACTTTTTTTTATCTATAAACCTACTTTAATTCTGTTTTAAATTAAGGGTTACTTTACATTCGTAGGAGTTTCCAAGTATCTAGACAGCTATATGAATATAACTAATTACTATAATTACTTTCAAACTATCAGTTGTCAAGTAAACGTTAGAAACTTGTAATAAGAGGACTATCTAAAGAACAAATCGTAGTAAGATTCTGAATGTAAATATTTGTTTGTATCAATGTATGGATGTTTGTTTTTTCGCGCAAAAGCTTCTTAGTGGATATTATAGGAACATTTCAAAAACTAAGCTGAAACTTCAGAATTAATAATAGCTAGAGTATAATCCAAAATTCATGGTATTTTCTGTAGAATCAGTTCATAGCAGTTATATTTCATGAAAACTTACGTGATATGGACTAAAGATGGTGCTTAAATTAGTTAACTCATTATTTTATAAGCTTATTTCTACTTTTTTATGAACTTTATTAGATAATCCACGGATAAAGTCGCATTCAAAACTAGTCAGCTATAAATTATCACAATTAGCAAATGTCAAATTTGTAATGCACTGTAATTCGTCAAGTCGCTAATTTCCACAATCAACTAAGTCATTTTAATCACCTTTTAGAACTGAATATAAATTTTGTTTGATAAATATAGACAGACGGATTTAATTGATTGTTTCTTTGCTAGATTCACAAATATGGGAATCAAAAACTATTAATTTGAAGACGTTTACATTGAAATTGTAAGACAAAGATCTGTGTCTTCAATATCCATACATAATTCTAAAGTAACATTTTTTTTCTGCAAAAGTTCAAACCCAAAAAGTTTCTTCCAAAGAGTTGCTATATAAAATTATATATTCTAAATTTGTAACAATGGTTTATACTTAAATAACGGATATTCAAATATTAACGGACTTTAACTGTTCTATAAAAGTTTCGTACGACTTCCGTCTCAATAAAGATAGATAAAGATTGGTTTAATTAATAGTTTATAGTGTAATAATTAATAAAATGATTCCCACAATTAAAGAAACCGTTTCTCATGTTGTACATAGTGAATAAACATTTCCTGACAATACAAATCTCACGGAAGTGGGCGGTGTTACTAGAGTAAAGAACTTGGGGAAGTTAATATTTATGGATATACTACGCGTTTTATTATTATTTAAAACTACATACTACCGAAGTTCTGGTTATTTTCCATCAAAAGTGGTCACGGACATAAATTTTCCTTTCATCTGCTACAAAATAACTGCAGCGTCGGTAGCACGTATTTTAAAATAATGAAAAACTCATAGTAAATCCGAGAATATTAGTTTCATTTAATTGCATACTCTCGAAAGTCTTAAATATTAACTTGGGACGATTTATTAAGGGTTATTTTTTAAACCTACAAAAAAAATATACAGTCATGTAAAAGCTCGCTTGCATTATTATTTTATTTATAACACTTTTAACATTCCACAGATAATAATCTATAGCCCTACACCTTGACTCCCGAACGCATGACATACAAGCAATGCTGTCATAGAATGCACATGCATATTGTATGATGGCATATAATTTAAACGGAGCTAATAACAGGTCATATATCACGTGTAACATTTAAGTAAAATTAACATATAAATACAGATATTAGCGCCTTAAGCTGATATTCGGCGTGCAGTTTATAATCTCATTAATTCTATTCTGGGTCAAGCCCACGTCGGTTTTGACAAATGGATATTCTATTATCTGATATCGCGACCTCGGGGCGACGTGACTCGTACTCGATATGGTTTGAAATATTAATATGTAATGTTAATACGATTTAAAAACTATTATAATATATTAGATACTCAATTTATATTGATTAAGGATACGCTTGATACGGATCTGTCAAGAACGTAAGTTTCTGAACGTTTTGGAAAATTAAATAAGGTTTTTAAACGTTTTTTTTAAATAGATAGTAATATAACAAAATGTTAAGAATTGCTAAGTTACACTTCTTTGAGTGATTTTATGCTAAAAAATGTAACCTTGCAACTAATAGTCACATTTTTATATTAAGTCATTCTGTTTTATATGGCAACTTTATTAAATAAGGCGTTTATGTTATTATCCTTTGTATTGTAATTTAATTAATATCTTAGAAAGAAGGTTAAGCTGTTAATAATAAAAACTATTTTTTATATTTGTAATGTAAGCAAATGCTATTCATAGTTACAGTGCATTCGGATTTATATTATAAAACTACCAAATTCCGATTAATACATGTTTCTTTGAGCAGTGACAGTAACGGTAACAGTTTTTAAGAAGAAAAATCTTTTAATACGTAGGTATATTAAGCGAAATTCAATTGTTAAATATATTATATTTAAATTTACCAATCTAAGGTGCATGGGTAAATTAACCTAAAGTTATACAAGTATGGAAGCATTAGAAAATAAAAAGTCCTAAATAAATGTTACAGCACAAAACTTAAAAGTGAAGCATTATAAAAAATATATTATATTTATTTTAAAAACAAATTGAATTTATACATATATAGTTATTAATTAAAAAAACTAAAAACATTTGATTCTGTTTTTGCATATACGTATAATTAAAGATTGTAGGTAGAAGTGTCTAATTTATTATTGTGAGCTTTTTGTATTGTTTTTTATGAATAAAAGTTGAATAATTTAAAATTTTAGTTCTTACTAAAATCATTTCGTAATATTTTCGCTTATTTATTAATTTCGACTTAGACAAGTAAGTCTATATATCAAAGTGTTAACCGCTTGTACGTACTGTGATACCAAATGTCACTTAAAAGGAGTGGTTTGCTCTCAATATTTACTTTCCGATAAGCTACTGTTATGTAATAAGTAAATGCAATATATTCTATTAAGGCGGACAAGTTTATTTCAAAAGAACACAAGTTTATTTTAAACAAAGACATAATCGTTCGTTAGGTTTTAATTTTGATTAGGAAATATTTTATAATAATGAGAGCTGAGATTTTCGCGAGTCATTTAAATGAAACGAATATGTATTATATACTACGCGACTTTATTTTTGATAAAAACTACATACTCCCGACGTTTCGGTTACTTTACAGCAACCGTGATCACGAGCAGACGAGATGCCCGCAAAATATCAGTTTCAATATTTTTTTTATATGGCAGCAAAATATAGAACATCTGTTGGATGTCTAATGGCCGCCATTTCTACAGCTTATGGTGTGATATTGAAATGAAATTAATGACAAATTTTATAACAGATAATTTAATATGGATCTAGAACAGTTAGAAATCGAAACAAATATAAAGCTTCTATAAATTTCAATAAATAAATTAAAAGCAGCTTCAATGAACTGGATTTCACGGTAATTTACTATTCTACAATGTTTGTTACTAATCCGATCAAATCAATTAGGTTCTGGGTTACCGCAGAAAATATACATATGAGTACATAATTACTACCTGAGTATTACTTATCATTTACTGTATTACTCTTAGCTACAATGTATTTTATTTTAAACTTATCAAAACTTGTAAGTGATAAATGAATGAGTCTTAAAACTCGTATGTAGGCTTACTATAACTTTTTATTGTTTCATTACGACCATATCTATAATTGTTTTTATTCATAACACATAACGTTTTATATATGATTGAGTTAGAAACGAGAAATACTATGTATGTAATGTGATGTTGCGAACTTGAGGTAAGCCATCAGTTAATGAGATCTAAGATTTTCGGGAGTATTCATTTAAAGTAAACAAATTTTTTTCGGATAATATTGACTTTTCGTCTGCCCATGATCAAGGTTGCTGAAATGAAATATGTAGTTTTTAAAATATAAATAAAATAAATTACCCGTAGTAATATACGAAAAATATTAGTTTCATCTAAAGACCTCCGTTAATATTGCTCTTTTTCTTCTACCTGGCAATAGCCCAGCTTTAGCCAGGGTCTGCCTTACAGGTTGTGAATAGTTTTGTCTAATTGTTTTTACGACCGGCCGCCTGCCTGACATCAACCCTCTTTGGGAATGCATTAATCAGTGATGTCTAAATACTCTCGGAAAGTACATGTGACTCAGAAAAATCACATTGGTGTTGCTCTATATTACTATTAATTAATGTACAATATAAGCATTCTAGGATGTAGGCAAAAGCACCTAGCTATGAATTGTACGTAATAGTATAAATACGCGAGCTTAAGTAAAGCTTTAGTTCCTGCTTGTGAATGGCCTGCTGTAATGAATCATTGTAATGAATCAGTGTGATTCATTTATTAATATTTAAATAATTCGAACTGCTTTGCGTAATAAGTTCACATAGCTTATAGGTATGTCATCTGTCTTGTTAGTGACGTTTAAGACCTTTGTGTTCTTATTTCATAACTGTGTACAGTGGAACTTTAACTTTAAGTTAAGTTTAACCTAAAAATTAAACTTTATTTTTCTACATTATATACACAATCTTCACATGTAAATAATATTTCCAACTCTGCCTCCATGAAAGATATGAAAAAAAGTAAAATTTATTGTTTTATTTTTCATTTTACTTGAGATTTCGGTTACTCTATAACAACCGAAGGCAGATAGTCAGATGTTAGCTATTTCTTAATTGTGCGCCTATAGCTTCGGAAGCTCGCAAAATGCGTCACTGTATCATGAGGTCTGGTAGTAGGATCATAGATATGGGATTTTATATTTTTGTGTGTGTGTGAGTTAAATGCCAGCTATCTTCTCTGTTCAAATTAGGATATTTTTAACTTCGTAACTTTCGGGAATAATTTCGGTAGGTAAATACATGTCTTCACGACTGAGGATCTGTGGTCTATCGAACCGAATGTAGTGGCCTGGTTTGTCCTTTGTGTAT
This sequence comes from Danaus chrysippus, assembly GCA_916720795.1. Lineage (NCBI taxonomy): Eukaryota > Metazoa > Arthropoda > Insecta > Lepidoptera > Nymphalidae > Danaus > Danaus chrysippus. The sequence continues at coordinate 10,906,200 of CAKASE010000082.1, read as the reverse complement.
TTGCACGTATGTTTAATGTTCGAGACATGTTCTTTTACCCTTGTACCGATGCTCTTCTTTGCCTGTCCACAGGACGACTAGCCACAGTCACAATTAAGTTTGTATACACTCACTTGTTTTAAAGTTCTATTTGTTCCAAATCGCGATGATATTGAACCATCGAAACGAAGATTTGGCAATGGTAGCTAACTAGCAGGTTAGTGCTGTAATTTTCGTAAAGGTATTTATGCGTTTGTGAGATTCCTATGAACAATATATCTCAAAGTATCTCTAACGACAAGTTTGGCAAGGAAAGCTAAAGAATTATTCGCCTATAGTTACACAGTGAATTGAACTTAAGCATTAATAGAATTAAGATGATAAAGAAGAGAAGATGTTAAATTGTTATGTAATATTTTGAAGGTCTCATCTATATACCCCATAATATTTAGTTATTTAACTCTGCCCTTCTGCGCTAAGAAGCCGCTAAGAAGAGACCGTTGAAAACATCGCAACACCAGCTATGTTTGCAGAATTCATATTCCCACATAGGGTAGATAGTTGTTGGGCAATTTGATATGAAGCAGTTCGACAATAAGAAGTGACGCTACTTATTCTAAAGTCATATTAATAAACATCATAATTTCAATAGGAAATATGGATAACAATGTTCTAGAACCTAATATACCGTCAACAAAAATATAAAATCTTATGACGCCACAATTGGTATACCTAAAATTACTGTAAGTGCATTTTAGCAATGCTTGAGAATATTAAGAAATGCTTAGCAGTTACTAATCATAAAAAATAACGTTAATTGATACTCTTTCATTTCGTCTGCACATGATTACTTTTTCCCAAATAAAATAATAAATCACGGAATATATCAAAAAACTATAATATTATTTATTAATAAAATTGTGTACTAACGAATTAGATATTACAAATTTTATTAATATATAAGTGTATAATATGTAACTAGAGCATGCTTAGAACATTACAGTGACTAAGAAATGATCTAGAAACAAAGTTACAAAATGTCAAGATACTAACAATTTACATATATACTATATTATTTAATAAGAATTTATTAGTATAAAATTTATAATATCATTAAATTTTTGCCCGGAAATTTGTACTAAATGTTTCATTTCGGAATTATGATTTATAAAGACAATTAGGAATTAGAATTTATGCTTTTTTTTTTTACATATTTAGCTTTAGATACCGGTAATTTATTTTTAAATATTTTTACGGCTTTAGATACGAGTACTTTTGAGTCTTATCGTTACAAACCGATAAATAAGTAACTCACAATAAATGCCATATAAAAGAATCCGATCAAGTCAAATGAAGGAGGTTTTGTAATTTTTTTTAATTATTTTAAATATAAGTATATGGATTTCATTAATTACCGGCGCCGTGATATATTTCTCGTTACCAATTTGCATATTTTACAAACATGATTGATAGGGTCAAGAGCGATGTATGTGATGTCAATTATAAATACTCGAGTTTCGCGTACCTACTATTTGGGTCACCTTACGTTTTTGAAAGTAGTCCATCGAGATTCCGTCGCAAAAAGTGAAATAAAGGCCGTTCTTGTAAAGACAGACAATGTAATGATGAAAATAATAGGAATTGTACGATTATATATATGTAACAAAGTTTCGATGTCCTAATATAGATTTTGTGGGCAAAAATATAGCAAAAATATATTCCAAATGAATTATTTAACTTCTTTACCCATTTGTATAAATATCATTGAGTAAAGATCTACATATCATTACTAATTTAATTAAGTTTTTTATGATAGGCATGAAGCTTTTAAACAATCGAAAAGAAATTATCTATAGTGTTAGAAATTTTATCGATTCAATGAATTGATAATATTTGTTTAGAACAATGACTTAGCTCTCATAATACTAGTCATAAACCACATTAGTAAGTTCGATTATCGAGTAACAGACACATATTCGAAACTAGCTCTTTGAAAGGTACCATTGTTTTATGTCACAATCCTTCATAGGTACTTTTTACTACTCATATAAATATATCGAGCATTTATATACATATTATATGACAAAATGTGCTTACTTATTTTTAGTTTACACTTATAACTTTTAACATATGGATAAAAAATATTTACTGCTGTCTTGTAATAAATATCTCTATAGCAGTCTATAAGACCTAAGATCAGCATGTTTTTAACAAGTCAGCATCGTGACACTGCATACGGAGACCAAACTGTTTTTCAGTCACACATCTTAGCACGTTACAGTGTAAACGTAAGTTATTGTATAAAGGGGAAACTTTTAGTAAGTAGTGTGACGATAGAGTGTATGTAAAAAAATATCTCCTTGATAATTAGATCACAAATGTATTCTTGGTTTTTTCGCGTAACTTTTAGAATTAATATTTAACTTTTTAAATCATTCATCTATTCATAACATTACAATTTACAAGAAGAACAATTAAAATTTCAATTACTCACTGGTTAATTACAAAATATATAAGAGTTTAGATATGTAGTTAATACTAATAATAAAGTTTAAAAAGCAAGGAGTTCTGTTTCGATTGTTTCGAGAAAAACATCTTTAGATGTGCACTGTTGTAGATTCACATAATTTATGATATCATACATAATACTATACTCTTAACACTAGTAAGCATCGCAAATTAAGAAAGTTTCCAGTTTTCCATTCACTTATATACGAGAAGGATATATACAATTGTTAGACGAGACGAAATAAGACGAAACTTCTCAGCATTCCATGGATTCACCGTGAGGGGGTGCCGGGTCCATCGCGTTGCAGGGGGAGGAGCTTCAACAGTGCCTGGGACTTGCGACCCAAGTGTAGGTTGTTATAAAAAAAACACACCCGAAAATGATCAAAAGCTTAAATTAAATTGTGATGAATTACTTAATTTTAAATTTTATACTTTTTATTCTAGTCACAAATTTGCAGCCATTCATTTTTACAACTTTCTCGTTAAATATATAACTCAAATAATATTAATTAATTGATTTCAATATCAACAATCCAGGTCGGCAAAGCATCCAGAACATATTAAGTTGCGCATGTCAAATTACCTCCATGAGGTAGGCGCTTGCATCTTTAGCATAAAAAAAGATCTCATTAAGTTTGCATTGTTTAAAACACGTTCAATTTGACTTTATTTTTGAAGTTTTAAAACATTTTCTCTGTTTGTTTCAACCTTTTGTGTATCCAACTGGGTCACGTTGAAGTTAAAATGTCGAGAGTACTGTCATCACTCACTTAATAATTATGATTTCCCATTACATTTTTGTGTTCGGTTTTTTTTGTTTGTAAATGGTTATTAAGACTGATTTGTTGTGGTGTAATATATTTTTAGATTTGAAATAATGAAATTGAAATATAATTGAAAATTATAAACAAGAAACAGTAAGAATTACGTCAAAATTTTTGTCTTTATGTGTGTAAGATTTATACATTTTTTTTTGGTTATTTTATACAGAGAGAGTTACCCTGATATATATATGAGATTTAATAATCAGATTACAATATTCCCTTGTAGATCTTCCATTTTTGGCTGTTTAAACGGTCAAAATATATAAAAATAGATTCGTCTTCTTTTATAAACGTAACTTTTATCATATTTTCATCTTTATACAAAGTACATTTTAATAATAGTAATTATAAATATATAGTCTATCAACACTTCGTTAATGTCACGTAATTAAAATGCAATAGGAAATTAATATATATGTTAAATATCATAATCTGTTCCTTTATTGTTTATTTAAATATAAAAATATATATAATTAAGGATATCCTTGCCCAAAACAAAACAAGACATTAAAAAATATTGTAACTGTTGATAAACCTTTTTTTTTATAAATTATATAAATTATTATAAAAGCTCAGGCAAGCGGTTTAGACAGTGGAACAGTAATTTGTTTGGGAAATCGAGGGCCTTCCTCAATTTTCTCACTTTCGTTAACATTTTGGACTGTTAATTTTAAAATAACTCTCAAATTAAATAATTATAATATTGATGTCTGTAAAATAGAGTTTTATTTTGCCAACTACATCTGGTATTCTGACAGAATGAGGAGTGACGTTTACAGTCTACTTACCTATAAATCGACAGTTTGAAAATTTTGAATAATTATATAGGAAACACACATTTAATTTTGAAGTGATGTTGAAGCCATGACATTTGTTTTGTTCACTTTTACGCGGGAAAGTATTTGTCGACGCGACTTGTGTTTGTAAATTAAGTTAACTTATTGAAGGTGTTTTGGTTATAGATAATATTTATTTTGTTCTAGTTAGGGTTTGATATGCTATTTAAAAGTACTATAAGGTTTAACCAGCGTTAGTTACGGTCCCTTAAACCTACACCAGGGTCGCAAGTCCCAGCCCAGGCACTGTTGAAGCTCCTCTCGCTGCAACGATGGACCCGACACACGCTAATCCATTGAATGCTAAGAGATTTCGTCTCCTACTTTTTAATGATTTTGTTAGAATACTAAATATATATTAATGATAATAATAAATTAACACATAAATAAATTAAACTGCTAGTGTCGACATTGAACACGCTTACACGATAAAATGTCCATCTTAACTCTTGATATAAATATCTGAATATCTTTTTGTAGTTTCTGCAACTTTGAATGTATTAAGATTACATTCGTTGTATCGTAAATAAAGTGTTATATGTCGTCTCGGATAAATATTAAATAAAATTCTCGTATATATCGCAACACATCAAAATGGAGGTTTTCAACATTCACACAGCAAATATCAAGAACGCTCCCGACTCCTTATATGTGTTTGTTATTATTATTTTATTATAATTATTTATTAAATTATGTGTATCTTGTATTTGAATGAAATATTATAACTGTTTATAGGCATTCATATTGTATATATTAGAATTTTATTTTTCAAAAATCGCGATAGCGTAAATAATTAGATATGATACGAAAAATACCTTAATATATTTTTATTTAGAAATAGGATTTAAAAAGTTTTTATAAAAAAATGTAATGAAAAAAAATAACTTTCCATATATACAACCTTGATGCTTAAAAACTTTTTGTTAAGTTTTTGAGTAAAAACTTTATGATTATTAAAAAAAAACTAGACTCAATATATACACTATAGATATTAAATTACTGCTTTTTATCACACATACGCCGGATTAAGTTAAGGAATGAGGTAATATAATATCTTTTTGTTCTATTATCAAATATATATGGATTTAGTAATACAATATAATATGTCATTAATATTTAATAAAATTCAAGTAAACCAGACAAGTCTGGTTCAAATTCTTGACAGTCGCTATTTTCGCAATATTCAGACGAAATATCTTTACGGCTTATCTTAAACGAAGATTATGTAAAGCTGATATTATTATGAAATACATATAATATTATTAATAGTTTTATTTCATTTTATTATATACACAAAATATAAATGGAGAGATTAGCCTGTTTTTTTTATTTTATTTAGAATTGTACTCCATTTCATTATACTTATTTATTTTTACATTTAATTAACAATTCTATGTCAATCGATATCCTTATTATTAGTTCGTATGATTACTACATACGCAGCGTTTCCCGTTTCTCATTCAACTTACGTGAAAAAACAAAGATTTATAGTGGAAAAACTTTTAACGCTACGTACGCTGTGTGACGCAAGCTTATACTAAGCAAAATTGTATTTATTACAATACATAGATTCTCCGGTCATAAAAACTGAACTTTATGCTCCATAGATTGATGAAAAAGAAATTGTACCACCAGAAATTTTAACTACTCAGGCAGTTTTACTTAACAATCAGACTATAATAACATGCACAGTTAAAGGAAATTATAGTATAAGTAAGTCATCAACTTCAAATAGGTTAATCCTTATATTTGGACAAAAGTATGGCCTTATATTTAACGAGTTACTCCGAACTCTTTGTTCTATGACGTTTAACAATGAATGGGCGGGAACGAGTTGTGATTTAAATTAAACATTACATAAAAGCAATATATAACTATATAATTATAGTACAGTATATAAATTATAATGTATTTATTATAATTATTAGTCAGATAAATAGTATTTAAGTTATGAAACTTAGATGTACTTATACATATAAACACAAATAACAAAGTCGCAATTCGCAAAGAATTTAATTATAATAACTCTTCATCATCTTCTACCTGGCAATTTTCCCAGCTTTAGCCAGGGTCTGCCTTACATGTTGTGAATAGTTTTGGCTAATTGTATTTACGGCCGGCCGCCTGCCTGACATTAACCCTCTTTGGGAATCCATTAATGAGTGATGTCTAAATGCTCTTAGAAAGTACATATGACTCGAAAAAATCACATTGGTACTTGCCAGGGCCAGGATCGAACCCGCACCCTCGTGCATGAGAGGCGGGCCCTTTAACCACTAGGCTACCACTGACTTTGTTTTAATTATAATAATTATAATTTCTTATTATAAAATGGTTTTATCCATACATATGTAATTATTATCATTAATTGTTTAACGTATATATGATTTTCATTATGATTTTCATATATTAATATATGTAGTCAAATTACTGAACATGAAACATACAATTCAAAACACATAGATGACCATGCTACCTTTGTTATTATTTTTTATCATAATTTATACAAAATAAATTGAATTTATACATAAAATTCATTCAATATTATTAATTTTATATTCAATTTTGAGTTACGATCCAACCTTAATTAATTTATCGAATTTCGAAAAATTTTGATTTTTGTAAATATTTTTATTAATTTAATTTATCATCTCTAAGGAATTCAATCCTTATGTTGTTGACATTTAAATTCATCAAATACCTGCTCTTTATATATATTAATTTATGTATTTGTAACAATTTATTCATATTGAGAAATTAATTTTGCATATCATAAATATAATATAGAAATAATTTAATAAATTACCATAATATTATGTTTAACAAAAAATTGGAATGCAGTAAAGTCTAAATCCTTTGATAAGTTTAAAAATTACTTGTTATTTAAGTAAATAATTTTTCGATAATACTTAAAAAGTATTGTATGTAATGCCTTATAAGAGTTTATTTTAATTTAGTTTTCTAAAGCGTAATATATAGTTGCGCTGAGATCTGTGCCGTCTAATTTGATTGTCTGAAAAAGAAAAACATCTGTTTTAAAAAATATTCGTTTTTACATAGTAATTGTAAAATATATGTAATATTAATAATATGTAACATCAATATAATAAAAGAATCATAATTATATCAACCTCTTAGGAAGATATAATAATTAAATATTTGTACAACACAAAAACACAGCTCTTGTTCCTTTATTGATTAAATTTCTTTCAACCCATCATTACTATACGTCTTCGAGATCTTTAAAATATCGTTTTTGAATTCAGCTTAAATATATGATAAAATATTTTCAATATTCTTAAAACATAACGATTAATATACATAGCTTTTGTAATTTATCAGGTTCGATACCAAAGATCTTAATGAAAAAACTTTCAATAAATTTATCTGCTAAAGATTACAATTACTGCAAAATCTTATAAAAGTCGGTATTTAGTTCAAAATCTCATAGTACAGAAAGATTTAATTTAATCGTTTTTGGAATAATATTTTAGGATATACTAGTTTTTGCCTGCGACTTCGTTGGAATTTTGTATTATACGTATATACGTAATCTAGAAGCCATAAATAACCAGATATTGCAATTTGTTAAGTTTTTTCTTTTTCGATCCAACAGAATTAAATATCCTATGTCCGACTCCTGATACTAAGCTATCTCACCACAAATTTTCAAAAATAACCCTACGGCGGTTCTTGAGTTATAAATGGTGTAACTAACACAACATTCTTTTATAAATATGTATATAGATTGATTAAATGCGTTTACCATAATAACTCCATTTTCTTTGAATTCTCTCTTGAAGTACGCCGTTCGTTCATCCATTTTGATAACTTGATGTAAAATGCTGTCACCTTCGAGGCTGTACGTTATCTTTACCTTTAAAGAAAAATATAATTATTATTACAATTAAGTACTGTTTAAGTCTAGTGCTAAGTATAACAACAATTAGCTTGTCAAAGCTGACTTATATAGAAGTAAAATTTTTGGGTTTTGATATTACTATGCAGAAAATAGGGATGCTTTAAGGACATTGGAAGTTTCAGTCTCATTTCAGTTAAAATTAGCGGCTCTTAAAGTATGAAATATATGTAAGGCCGCTTGAGAACATGGTCTGGGAGATTTAGACTAATAAAAAAATTAATTACAAATACAAGTGGTTATGAACAAAACTTTTAATGATGGAATACCTATTAAGTATTATATGTTTATAATATTTATGGAAAAAAATAGTCATTGTGATTACAAATATTTCTTTTACATACATCTGTATTTATTTTTATCTTGTTGTTGAAAACGCCAAAATTACAATTGACTTGAAGTCCCATAAATCCTCTTGTAGATTTTGCGATTGGGATATTTTCGTTTCGTGAGAAAAATAAATTATAAAATAACAAATATAGTAAGAAAATCACCAAATCTAAATTATGACAAAGTAGTAGAGCTATTCTTATTATAATGATGTTATAAATGTTACTGCTGTTAAGGATGGGAATTCAATAATCAACCTCTTATTTGCTATCGGTATATTTCTTTTCTCTGGGTTTACTTAGATGCAGCTATCGACTATCATGATTTTAATTTCTCTCCTAACAGCTCGCCTAACAAATGTTAAAAATACATACCAGTACTTTTAGTTCAAGTTTGAATTCTCACACAACAGATGAAACGTTTCCCGTTTCTCACAGAATAACCTATGTTGATACTACATTATGTTGAATTTTACGAGTGAAACTGTGTATATTACTTAGAATTAATAAAATATATCGACGAATTGAAAACCTCCTCCTCCTCTGAAGTCAGTTAATAACAAGATTATGAAATCTATCTTCCTTAAAATATAGTGTTACGAATTATGTGTATTATAGATGTCTACATATTGTAAGGGTTTTCCTCAATTTTCTCATGATTCTATAATCAGGTTTTATAATAATCATCATGGGACCACTTGTAAAGTCTTCCCTTATAAAAAAATAAATCAAAATAAAGTTAGTGTTAAAGTTACTCGTTCATGTGTAGCACATATATTTAATGCTAACTTTATATCTAGTAAGAATATGTATAGCTTTCAAATAAAAAATAGTAATATCAAAATCGCTTCAGTCAGTCGAAACTTATTAGTTATAAGGTAACAAACATGAAACATAAATACAGACAAATTGATAACCTCCACCTTTTTTGAAATTGGTTGATAAGCATAGGTACATTAACAAAAATAACAACAAAAAAATTAAAAAACTAATAATTAATTGGTTTATAAATATTTCCTTTCATTGCTATTTAACTCCTTTCTTGATTTGAAGGAATGATTTAAATATGCATTTTCTTTGAGTTTCTACGTTAGAATCACTTCGTCGTCCTGATAATATTTATTAGTTGAAATGCTTTGAAATATTGTTTTGTAATTATCGTTTAAATTTTGTTCTTAAATTGAGCTTAGTAATTTGTAGATTTATATTATACAAGTAAAATACACTCACTTAAAATATCCTTCGGGCACGTTAGCTTAAACAAAATTTTTATCAAAAACCGTTTGCAGGTTTTAGGTAATGCACATACAAACACAGAAACAACTTTTCGAGCTCTTATAATAAATTTATCATGAAACCCTTCAATAGCATTTCAATATATATAAAATTATTGTTTTTAAATAATCGATTTTGGGAGCATTATGTGTAATTTACCTTGCGTTTTTATTATTGTGAAACGTTTATAAGTAAAAGTAGATTACAATGACTTTTGTTGAAATTTATATCAATATTAAGATATATACTAATAATAATATATTTTTTGTTGCTGTTACCTCTTGTTTAAAATCAAATACATATAAAAGACACAAATTTTCTTATATATTAAGTGATATTGTTCATTTTTTATAAGAATTTGTTTGAAGTAGGGACACTTCATTGTTTCAAATCTAGTATTAACATCCTTAGGATAAGTATCTCAATTTTCCATCGTCATACGACAGACTGAGCGTCAATAATCTTTTATTAATATACATCGACGTTGTAGTATTAACGTTGGTTATTGTAATAAACGGGAACCGCAACGTGCGTAGTGCGACGATGTTGACTTGTACTAAGCGCAGGTGAAACTACTGCTTTTTTTGGTTTCCATTGATGTAAAACTGTAAATGGTTTAGTGCAAATTCTACGACGCCTACTAAGTAAGTTCTTTTGATAGCTGCAATCCCTTTAGTTCTGGAGGTTGAAAGTACGGATTACAGTTAATAAAAGAAATTCTGAATCAAGTTATCGTAGCAATATATTGTACGCACATGTACATGTATGTTATAAAAGATTAGTAGGTGTGTACATACAACTTGTACACTTTTTCGCAGTTCAGAGATTTGTGACTTTGAAAAAATTTCCTTCACGAGCTTATAATCTTTTGTAAACATTAGAGAGAAAAATAATTAACATGATATAGAAATAATATTACTTAATTTTATTTTAATATTAAAATTTTACTCACTTTGCTGCCATCTTTCTTCTGCATTTCCTGTTCCTCTCCTAACTTGAAGACATGACTCAGGCGTTTCCCTTCTATTTCCAGTTCCATGTGGAGTATGTTCCCATCGTTTATGGTGTACGTGACCAGTGGGGCTTTTGCTTTCAACATTTGCACTATGTCTTCATTTGGGTCTGTTAATCATATGATGTTATATGTATAAGAAACAATCTTACTGATATAAATATTAAATGTATTTGAGGATGTACTAAACAATCTACTGAACAAATTTTTATGAAAGTATACAGTTATGTAGCTTAGTTATAGATCATCAAAAAGGTTCGATCATCGTCTAAGTCAGTGGTGACCTAGTGGTTAAAGGGCCCGCCTCTCATGCACGAGGCCGCGGGTGCGATCCTGGCCCTGGCAAGTACCAATGTGGTTTTTCCAAGTCATATGTACTTTCTAAGAGTATTTAGACACCACTAAATAATGCATTCCCAAAGAGGGTTGATGTCAGGCAGGCGGCCGGTCGTAAAAACAATTAGCCAAAACTATTTACAACATGTAAGGCAAACCCTGGCTAAAGCTAGGAAATTGCCAGGTGGAAGAAAAAGTTATAGATCATCTCAAAATTCCTTATTGTTATTGAATTACAGGGCCTTTTTTTGGAAAATGCTTAATGCATTGCATTGCTTGGGGAGGAAAACAGGGAGAGTTATGTCGAACTCTCTGCCTGAAAAGGACGCACTACTGACTAAAACGAGTGTCCCACGCACCGCTCTACTGCTAAGCCACAGGGCCACAGGTTTGAATTACAGGGATTTAGAGTTTTATTGTGTATGAAGTCGCGTAACTGAGACTATAGATGGCGTTGTAGGTTGCCTAATGCACTAGTCTAACACTATAGATTTCTTAATGAGCCTAATTTCCTAGCCTACTCAGACGAAGTCGAGGCAAAAATTAGTATTTATATTATGATATAAAGCGATCGTCAAATTTTCAATAGAATGTGCTCGTTATCAGTTTATCACTTATCTAAAATTGATACAATTTGTTTTTATCTTTGGCTTGCCATTTTGTTTTAACTATTTGGCGATATTATGAATAATAATGAAATGAAATAACCGTATTTCTAATTAGCTTTTGCCCACGTTTTTGTTTGAGTTTAGTCCTGAATTGAGTTTAGTCGTTGTGTATTAATGTGGTTAACGCAACACTTATTGTAAGAAACCTATAGAAAAATTTACGTGTCTGTTCATTTAAAACATTAAAAAACAAACAAATAAAAAACTGACAACTACAAGTTTTTTCATACGTTATTACTGACGTATGTACTTACTTTCATAAGGTTTGCAAATATTTACGAATAAAACACTGCAAAACTCTTTTCATTTAATTTGACAATGGAGACACGTGGTATAGATACTATTTTGTTGTGTCTTTTTACTTTGAATTTTATTCTAAATTATATATCAGATATCCCAAAATATGAGCCACATATTGTATATTGCATTAAAGCCAGACCCTGACTACAGCCGGGATATTTGCCGGGAAGAAGAAGATTGTATATTGCATTAAATTTATTTGCTAGAAACATAAATTCACACATTGTATTAACTTAGATAAAATCGAAACCCGTTACAGTAAAACAAAATTTCCAAAAAATTACTCGTTCACGGAATGCATCAAATAGCTTTGATTGTTAGTAAATACGTAAATTTTCATATAAATAATATAATAAGTGAGGTATTATAATGACACAAAGGAAATCCACTCACTGGTAGCCGCTAGCACTTTATCAATATTTTCACAGCGGATTCTTCTAAATTTCTTTCCAGAAAACCACATCACACTTACGAGTAACTAATAACAATGTTTCTATAAACAGAGTATTTAGCTCTATAGAAGCTAAAACATATATGTCTTGTAATACATATTGCTTCAGATAAGATTGTATATAATGCTGTGTCATTGTAGATTCATTACTACTATAGATATAAATTTTATTATTACGTCTGTATTTACGTAAGAATATTTTTTTACGTGACTATTTTCTGCATATCCACTTCTATGTATATTATCATTAACTAATTTATGAACCGACAGCGAAGAGAAAGGTTAGTTTTATGTCATTTTAATAATATTAGTGATTATTAAAATGAATAGTTTTATATATTTTTTTATTTACAATGTAATAAATAATGTTTGTGAAGGTAAATCCAAGTGTTTTTTTAAACTAGGTAATGAGGAAAAGAATTTCGTTTTCCTCCACATGCAATGCTTATTTCAAATTAATTTAGATATTTGATATTGAATATATCTTTTTTCTGTATAAAGACAATAATTCCTTTTTGTATTCTATTAAAATAAGAACTGTTACTAATGTATGTTTTAAGGTTCAAGAATAATCTATCATATATCTTCTATTAATTCTTAGACTTATACTAAAGAAAAATTTGAAGTTTTTTTTATTGATTTTGGTAGATTTCGTGACCTATTTTAAATATATCTTAGATTGATACCAAAGCTAACTTAACCTTTGAGAATATTAAAAAGATCATGATCGTTGAACAAGGAGGCAACGCAGAAATATCATTTAGGTACATATTAGATTCATTACAAGCAAAAACATATTCATCTCCGAATCTAATATTCTGCAGGAAACTTTAAAGTTAAAATATATTTTTTCTTAGTAACTTCTTCTTCTACCTGGCAATTTTCCCAGCTATAGCCAGGGTCTGCACTTACATGGTCTTTACATGTTGTGAATAGTTTTTGGCTATTTGTTTTTACGACCGGCCGCCTGCCTGACATCAACCCTCTTTTGGGAATCAACATTAATCAGTGATGTCTAAATACTCTTAGAAAGTACATATGATTCGGAAAAATCACATTGGTACTTGCCCGGGCCAGGATCGAACCCGCGCCCTCGGCGACGAGAGGCGGGCCCTTTAACCACTGAGCCACCACTGACTTTTAATTATTTATTCTTATATTTTTTCTTAGTGTAATCAGTATTAAGTACTATAGTTTTGTAGTTCTATAACTTCCTTTCAGTTTTTAATGTAGCGTAGAATCCGATGTGTGAATATTGATGACTGAAAAACTGCTTACGCTCTGTTTGTAGTCTAAGTGTGTAAGCATGTGGTAAAGTATTGTATTGTGACGATACGTTACCCTATATGATTGATTTATTAAAGCCCATTTTTTTATGGTAAATTAACATATATTTTCTTACAAACAGAATTCCAAGACAAAAACTCAAATAATTTCAAAAATAAAATGATTTTAATCGCCAGTTTCTATGGGGTATTTTGATTCTGCGGCATTGATATCACAACAAGGATTTTTTTTTTATTATTCTAACATTCTACCTTTTTCTAAGAAAATTAATGATTTAATGCGAATTTTTCAAATACGTACACTCACGCAGACACACACACAAACTTTCGCATTTATAACAATAGTATTACAATGAAAAATAGATTGTACTTCGTATTTTTAGATATATATAGCTTAAGAAAATTATTTTAAGTAAGTCATTTACAATCATTATACATAAAGACAGACAAAACAACTCATAAACAAAAGTATAATTTTAAATTAGTTTTATAAAGCCCTTGAGTTTAACGATATTCATAAAACAAAACAATCATTCACTGACACATATAATGTGTAACATTACTTATATGTGAAGTAATTTTATAATCTTTACATATATACAGGGTGACTGGTGAATTACTATCGATATTTGAGGACGTGATATATGACGATCATATATGACACAATAAAAATTAATATAACATAAATATTAATAAACTTCTAAGTAAAGTTAACCAAAAGTTATGTAATTAATTACGCATCGTATGAAAACCCTACAGATTAGGTATACACACACACTCACACTCGCGCGCGGCGGCGTGTTGTTGTATCAACACGCAATGCCGTCTTTAAACTATTTGAGGCCCTGGGCACATTAGGATCATGGGGCCCCTATGACCTTGAGAAAACACTATTTAGTTACAATAGATAAAGAAAGACAAACAAGGTTCTAAATTTATTTTTATTTAGTTACTAACTATAAAAAAAATAGAAAATATAAAAAATAATCTACAAAAGTAACTCACTTAACTTAAAATCCTTAGATTAATTCTATATTGATTGCAAAGGTACCCTTCTAGATTTAAGACGATCAAAATCGTTAATCACATCTTCAAAATCTATGGTATTGAGAATATCACATTCTACGGACATCAGCGACAAACTAGTTAATCTCTCTTGAAGCATTGTACTTCTTAATTCATTTTTTATTCGTTTCAATTTGGAGATGGAGCGTTCTCCGCTGCAGTAAGTTACCATCATACTTAAAAATATTATCAATGCAATTTCTACGTTAGGAAATGTGTCTTCAATTTTGTTTTGCTTTAATAGATTATATACTTCCTGTACACTGTTAGATGCTTCATTTTCACTCTGAACATTTTTAAGTATTCTTTTAAATGTTGACATTCTATTTCTAACTCTTTTTCATTTACATTTTCGTGATAGATTTGAGAAAATTCTTTGCATCCTTGTCGTATCTCTTCGGAATTCAGAGTTTTTAAGTGAAAAAATAAACTAAAACGTTGACTGACGGTCTCATATGAACTTTGTCACTGTTTTAGATGAACACTCAAGGTATCGATTATTGGGAGAAAGGTTTCTACGTTGAATCGCTCTTTTCCATTCAATTGGACTGATGGCCAGAGCCATCAAAAAATTCCAGCCGTGAGCTTCTACGTCTTGTTCTTTGAGATAGATCCTTGTAGTCAGATTCTGGGTTATTTTCTTTGGCAGATGATTCGAAGTTATCAAACTTATCCCTGAGGTTAGTAATAAAATCATAAAGTGAAGTCAACAAATTGGTTGCAACGTCCAGTGTTATTGTTTCTTTCTGAAGATAATTACTTGTTTTAACCTAAATATACTAATATCGGAAAAACTCATTTTTGGAGTGGAGTACTTATACCCTGTATAGTTATTAGTTTGATCTTTCTTTTTGACGGATGTCGAATCTGAAATCGATATAACTTTGCAACGACGAACAATATTTTCTTATTTTAATAATATTAAAAATTGATAATAATCATAAGAATAGACACACAACATAAAAGTACCTGTTAAGGACTCAAGCATTTTCCGAAAGTCTTAAGTGGTTTTTATTGCTTCGAAGTAAAATTTAAATAGAAAAACTGAAAACAAAAACTGAAAAAAATGTTTTTATGTCTAGTGCAATAAAATAGATTGACGAATGAATTTATTTATTTTGAATAGTTTAAAACATACATACAGCCACATATTTAGCCAACACATTTTTTACACTAATAGATATTTTCTGTTTTCCATCACTGACCCATCTGTCAAAAAGTTCAAGCTATGTTGTACAAGGAATAGCTATCCGCATGCGGCAAACTAAAGCTAATATAATAAGCGTAGGTATTGTAGTAAGTCATTATCATCCGATTTTTCAAAATGAATGGTTTTCGGTAATACCTAAATATCGGTTATCATTTGGTAATCTGGAAGGAACTAGGGGGCCCCATTCGATCGCGGGGCCTTGGGCACGTGCCCATAGTGCCCAGTGGGAAAGAGGGGACTGTCAACACGCCGCCGCACGCGTACACACTTGGAACACTTGGAACGTGTTCACACTTTATTTATAATACGGAAATTTGGTCAAAAATTAAGTACCTATTTTTTTTACATAATTCGAATGAGAATCATGTACCGAGTATGCTCCTTAAATATTGATAGTAATTCACCAGTCACCCTGTATATGTCGGATTTAATTCAAATTCGTTATTTTTAAAGAGAGCGACGCCAGCCTCGCTGTCACTTCTGGTGTCACTAATGTAACTTCTAAGTTCCATGATATTTTAAAATGAAACTTAAATTGTTTTAAATGTTCTTGTATTTCTCGAAGGTTCATCATAATTACAATCTTCAATGGTCCGCTCTTACGTCCAGACGACATATTTATACTCAAATACAAACATAGTTCTATTCTTCTTTTAAATAGCCTTTCATTTCGTATTACTTTTAATATTAGTCATAAATAATAATAAGTTTTATAATAACAAGTTATTTTCATGTTATTAATTCTGTTGTACGCGTGTATGTCACTGAACTTCTTAACGGCTGGATCGATTTGAATGAAGTTTTTAGCGATACGGAAATTGCATATCATATCAGTGACGCTCCAGGTAGTTTAGATTCATAAATCTGGCCGGCAGATGGCGCTTCAGTATGTACTTAGGATATATAAAATTAAAACTCTTTAACCTAGGTTACTTTATGTATTTATTTAAAACATTTAATACGTTTTTATTTTATTGAACTTTACGCAGACGGAGTCGCAGTTACAACCTAAAGAGATAATAAATATTTTAATATTGTTTTTAAAATGTTTAGATTGTTATAAGATGCAGATGGCTGCTCTGTTTATACAATATTTTGGGTATATGAATATAATTTTTTTTGTTTTATATGTAATATCCTTGTTTATATATTCATAGCTCTTGGTTTTGATTCATAAAAATCTTTTATATATAATTTTATTATATACTACAAGACTTGGGCATTACAAAAATATTGTAATATTAAAATTTATTTTAATTTCTTTCTAATTTAAAATATTGTTAATTATTTATAAAACTATCTGTACATAACCACAAGTTTGTATTGTCGAACTAAAACTCTGGGTAGGGGTACTAAGTGTTCAGGAATATTTAACTTTATATACTGCATGCAAATTATCGATACGAAGCCCTGGTTAAACCGCCATTCCTTGTACACCGATCTTCTTCTTCCTAGCAATTTCCCAGATTTAGCCAGGGTCTGCCTCCTTGTACACCGATATGGTGTATCATCTATTATTTTATATTTTGTTGACAATCTTCGCTAATGTATGTATGTTTGAGCAAGTTATAAGTTGAGTTGTACACGCCAGTTATATGGCATTGTCTTGATTCTGATTGCTTTGTTTAAATTTGACTACATGTGATCAAGGTAGCTTTCGTTTGTCCTTCGGAATACATTGAGATCTGTAATTTTTTTAAGGGTCTTAATTAGTATTCTAATTCGATAGTTTGTCTGTACCCTCCAAAATATTTGCTTGATTTCGTGTATATTATGAATTTACAATAATATGTATCTTACCAATTGTCCACTAAATCAACAAAATTACTTCAATGAATTACTTCAAAAACTAATTCAATGAATATGAAAGTATTAATAAAGTATATAAATGAACTGTTAATAATTCAAGAAAACCCTTTTTTTCAAGATTTTTATTTATTTATTCTTCCTCTAAACATGACTAGGAGTTATTTATATAACACGCATGATGCCGTGTAAGTCTTGTTACTTTCCATTCATTATGGATTTGACCGTGAAAAAATCTATGGTACTTATTCGTGTGTCATATCGCATAAAAATCTGAGGAAAGAGATTAAGCGATAGTACTAATTACATACGACATAGTTATAATAATTGGTTTACGAAGATTTATTATTTTTGATGGGGATAGGATAGATGTTACTCATGTGAATTGTAAAGTTAAATTTAAATGAAAGTTATTTTTTTTTCGCATTATACGCGTATTTTATTGTCAATCACATCTCGTCTGTCCGTGATCACGGTTGCTGAAAAGTAACCGAAACATCGTGAATATATACATAGTTTTAAAACAAAATATTAGTTTCATTTAAATAAATACTCGCGAAAGTCTTAGATCTTATTAACTCTGGAATAAAAATGTTTGTAATTATAAATAGTTGTTGTTTAAAAGTTCCGCATTTAATATTTATTTTATGAGTGTATTTAAATATTCTATTATATTTCTCATGGAGTAACGCGATACCATTGTTTAGTTAATGTCAAGGACTATGGGAATAGGATGTGATCGTATCAGAATACAACCCAAATAATAACAGCTATCTCATTCAGTGAAACTAATTTAATACAAGCAGATACTGAACCTTTCTTAGGTATACTATTTAATTGAATATGTTTTGTATAAATGTTACCTCTTTAGTCATTTTATACACATAAAACTTTGATGAGTGATAAGATCTCGCTTGTACATATTTAAATGAACCTAAGTTTTTTGGATACAACGCGTTTTTTATTAACCTACACCTGGGTCGCAAGTCCCAGTCACTGTTGAAGTTCCTCTCCCTGCAACGATGGACCCGACACCCGCACGGTGAATCCATTGAATGTTGAGAGGTTTCGTCTCATGATCCCGACATATCAGTTCCGAGATCTCATTTCGTTTGCTCGTGATCACGGTTGCTGTAACAAAAATAAGAGGAAAGAAAATTCGATACCAATGTTGGTCTATATTACATTATACCTTTACCATTGCAGTTAACTGTGACAAACCTATTTCCTAGGAATTTCCATTGAGTCACATTTTTCGTCTTAGAATGCTTAATACAAGTTTGATCTGACACCGACTTACAAAGCCTTTCTCGTTTCTCAGGCAATATCGTATTATTAGTATAAGATGAGAAGATTTATCCCTACTAATATTATAAATGCGAAAGTAACTCTGTCTGTCTGTCTGTCTGTCTGTCTGTCTGCTACGCTTTCACGCCTAAACCACTGAACTGATTTTAATGAAATTCGGTACAGAGATAGAGTTGACCTTGAGAAAGAACATAGGATAGTTTTTATCCCAGACTTTTGAAAGGTTCTCTTGGAAACGCGATATAACCGAACTCCACGCGGCGAAGCTGCGGGCGGAAAGCTAGTAGGAGATAAACTGTTAACTCTCAGTACGTAGAGTGTCAAGAAACTTGGAGTAAGCAATAGATCGTATTTTTTATGTAGTAACATTATCCTTTAAGTAGCAAAAAAAGTTTTTTGAAGAAATATTATTTGGTAGGGCTTCTATGGGTTAATAAAGATAAGGTTACTTTTATAATTTACTGTGTTTTTGACTTCCAATGATTTGTTTTCAGAATAGTAAGATTCGAAATTCTCGATTTTTCTTTAATTTATATTGAAGTCTATTATAATATTTATATTAGTAGAAACCGATCTGAAATTTGCTAAGCCGAAAAACATTCTAGCAATTATTATTTCGGCTCCTATTTGGTGAATAAAGTACCCGTAATAATTTTTCTTACAAATCTTTCATACACAAACAGCTTTTATTTATTTTATTATGTGTACATTATGAAATTTGATAAGAAAATAAAGTTATAATAAGTAGTGGTATTATATTCAATTAGGTTTCTGTTCGTTTCTTAAAATATTAATTAATGTGTAGAGTAAATCTACGTTCCTCAATTTTACGGAACCCTTATATCAAATGTTCATTTTAAAGAATTGACTTATATTGGTTTGTCAGTAACATTACGACTGACTTTATAGTATGAGAAAACAGACGTACATTAAGTAACAAGTAATTACGTATTTACTTTGACTTAGGATAAGTTAATGTAATTTAATATAATTTGAGTTGCTTTTTTTTGACTAAAAATTGATAATTTTCAACAAAATGACATATATCCGTCCTTTTAACCAACTTCAATAACGAAGGAGGTTTTAATTCGTTTTTATGTTTATGTTTTAAACTCTATGTAAGCTATGTTTACGTTTTGTTATGAGATTTGATACATATGTAAATATAAGGCGCCTCGTCTGTGCGTTGATCCGATGCTGTTCAATGTGCATCCGGGTATATGAGATGCAGCCTTCGACCGTGGTATACCGTTATCAATGATCCAATATCAAGTTCTTTATGACCACAACATTTCCATAACGTTTTAGGAGATTTTTGCGAGTTTTACTATTATTTTTCGGATTACACTACGTGAGTTTATTTTTGTCAATAACTACATACTCACGACGTTTCGGCTACTTTTCAGCAACTGTGACCACGGGCAGACGAGATGTGTAAACGTTTTAAGAGTTTATCTATAACTATCAATTAAAATACTATTTAGATGTCAAAGTGACGTTTTCTTTCTATAATAAAAGCTCTTAATTGTATTCGGTAGCTGAACTAATATTGCACGTAAGCATAGATAAGAATATATTCCGTTTATTACGACATGTAAGTAGAACATGAAAGTATTCTTGACAGTGCCCCGAGGTGTATTTCTCTTGGTGAGCGCGCGGCCTTGTCACAGTGAGGGCGGGGGCGCCTATGTTTGCAGCGGATCACGGGGACTTCGCCACTCGTACTTCGGTTATCAACCAACGAACGCGTTTGTAACGATATGACGGTTTAATTTTTTAGATTTAAAACCGATATGTCATATTAATATATCAATCATGTGGTTTTGGTTGTTCCTTGCGGCTGTCGCCGTGTATTCCGTGGAGGGCGCGGGCCCGGGCGCCGCACGACTCGTTTGTTATGTAGAAGGCGCACGCGCATATGATGTATCGGAGTGTACGCACCTCGTGTACGCCGGCGGCTCCAGGGGCGAGGAGTTGGAAGCTCTGATGAAGGACTACAGGAAGAATAACAAAAGGATCAAGATCATCCTGCGAGTGAACGAAGGAGATAAGGTATGTTCCAGCATTTAGTCTTCGGTTCACTATTTGATGTTATAATAATGAAATTAATCTTGCCACTTACGGTCAAAGACTATTTTATAACAATTGAATGTTTTTTCTGTTACATTATTGATAATTAACTAAAATGACGATTGACTTTTCTTGATTAAAATCGAAAATAGTCCGAACGATAAAATAAAATCAGCCAAATGATTAAAAATATAAAATATTAAATAAAATTAGAATACAGTCACGAATATATTTTATCTTTAAGATGTGGGTTAAATTTTTTATATTTTATTTTATCACCACTAATATTAATCCAAAATTTTACGCAACACATGACGTTCAAACGACATGACGTTCAAAATACAGTACAAACTATGAATAACTCTTGAAAAATAATTCCTCTAAAAAAATTACTATTTATTTTGTGAAATTTAAGTTCCAAAGTAAACATAAATGATGGGTATCAAACAAAATCTATTTTCATCATTTTTTAGGTATATAAATAGTTTCCATTTCTCTATTTTAGGTAGCTAGTTAGCCGTAAAAAGGTTTTATTAAACTAACTAGAAGCCACACCTGTCATACATGTCAGTAATGTACGCACACCTTTGTTTTAAAAACTTACTTTCGCTACAGTTTTACTATGTATGTTGAGTTTTAATTCTTCTAACGTACATTTAAAATGTTAATTAAACAGTCCCGCAGGTTAATAACAATGCTTTATAAACATAAATTTACGGAAAAATAGAGTTTAATGGTCATATTGATTCATTATCCTGTATATTCTCTTCTTCCTGGCAATTAAACAGCTTTAGCCAGGGTCTGCCTTACATGTTGTGAATAGTTTCGGCTAATTGTTTTACGACCGGGCGCTTGCCTGTCTTCAAACCTTTTTGGGAATATCTTGTATATTTAAAAAAAAAATATCATATATATCTTGTAACTTTGAATTAACGAAAAGTTTAAATATAACTCACGTTAAATGCTCTCATTGTTAGTTTCTTTTACATGCAAATGACTGACGATGTGTATTGCGCAATGCACTTTCCACCTAAGTAGTGTTCGGCGTTTTAATTGTCTTGTTTATTTTAAGACGGATCTATAAAGTTCAACTTTATATTTTTTACCATACAAGGCAACGATTTGTATCATACAGCTTTTGTTGAGTTTGTGGAATATATATAAAACCTTCGCTTACAGATGCCTACGTATGTTTTTGCTTTGAAATAGGTTAGTTGTAATTATTTGTTGTTATAAAGTTGGCACATGCTGCTATGACTCATATTTTTGTTTCTTACTTAGTTGAAGACTTCGAGTTTTTGTTAAATAAAGATTTATTTTTAAACATACAAAATAGTATTGAAAGGTTCCTTCAGAAAAAAGTGACAAAAATGCATTTTAAAATACATCTTATAAAAAATATTCCGAATGTCATGTTAATTATAAGTTTCCTAAAGATAATTGCATATAGAATAGTCGAGTAATATTTTAAAATCAGTGTTATGGATAATTACATACACTGAATAAATAATTTCGTAGTGACATAGTAAAGTCCGCTCCTATATTTTATGGTATAAATAATTAATTAAAAAGATTAATTGATATTTCGAATGTTTATATTATATGTACTGTTTACATTTTAAATTAATTAAATAGTTGAGATGCATATCTACACTTTAAAAAAAAATAATAATAATTTTTGGATTTTTCGTTATTTTATCGAAAAAAAACGCTCATGGCCTACACCTTTAAATTAAGAATACTAAATCTGAAAAAAATCTCATATATTTAAATTCCTTTTTGACATTCCAGACCAATTTTACGTTCTAAATAACCTAACGCCATAATTCATTGTATTTTTATTTTATTTGGGATATAAAAATTCTTAAAACTACAACAAAAGTAACATTTTGAACCAGGACTTAAGAAGGCGGCTTCTATAAATAGTTACTGCTTCAAACTCTAACAGGTATAAACCGCAAGAAGATTATTCCTGACTCATAAAAAAAATATCATTTTAACAGGAAAGCATAAAAAATAATTAAGAAATATTTTCACACACAGTTCTTAAATTTTTTATACTATTAAAGAGCGTTACTACCACAGATAAAAAAATTAATAAATAAAATTTCTTCATGATTAATTATTAAATTCAAACTCTTTTGTGGTGTCAAGAACGCCGGAAAACAGGTGTTGTATTACGTAAAAAAAGTTATCCCTGTTAATCCACTTACCGCTTTCAATCTTTGACATCTTTTGTATTTTTAAGTACTAAGTGTCACTTGCGTCACTCATTGCGAAACGGTGACTCAGAGATACTTTTTCCAAGCTACTAATATTATCTCATTTTAAAATCTTTTGTTTGTTAAGAATTGTAACGTCTAGTTCTTGTATAACATTTTAGCATAAATATTTTAGTTATTAATAGATGCATGAATAAATAAAGGCAATATTAACGATAGTATTTTTTATTTTATTAGTCTATACGAAGTGTTGCCAGACTTAACTTTTTTCATTTTTTTTTATTTAGATATCCGACCGTGTCCATATTTCAATAGATTTATACCGGAACTATAGTAAAAATACTGGTCTTTAAAAAAATTGTACGGATTTAATTTTTAATGATGTTACTATAACTGCAGCCGATGAGAAAATAAAAGTAATTCCCTATTAGTCTGACAGCTGTGTCGGCCATATTTGGTGATGGCGTACTCACTGGCCGTGGAGTAAATGTTATTTAAAATTATGTTTTTAGAACCTACCTAGTGTTTTAGTATATACATTTTTAATATAAAAGATTTCTTTGCTGATTAAAACACATTTTTTAAATAGTGTTCGTTTTGATAATACAAAAGAAAAAGAATTTATTGACTTATTTATACTTATACAGAGTTAAAGTGATACATAAGTACCAATGTGATTTTTCTGAGTCATATGTACTTTCTAAGAGTATTTAGACACCACTGATTAATGCATTCCCAAAAAGGGTTGATGTCAGGCAGGCGGGCGGTCGTAAAAACAATTAGCTAAAAACCATTCACAACATGTAAGGCAGACTCTGGCTGAAGCTGGGAAATTGCCAGGTAGAAGAAGAAGAGTGAAAGTGATATAAGTAATTATAATTATAAGTACGAAGGAAAATTTATAAAATTGTTTTTTATATTCGCTTTATATAAAATATAAAAATTATGGAAACAAAATTTTTTACTGCACTTAGATTTTCAAAGTTAAGAACACCAAAATTAAGAAAATACCTTTAAAATACGAATTACTTTTGCTTAATAAGAAATATATTTGTCTTTCTTCAATGATTATATGTATTTGTAAAGTTACTAAATCAACTCTATTTCTATTAGGAAACTATTAGCAGCTTATTTAAAAATACGCAATATTAATATCATATCACCGACATGTTTTATTTATGACTCTGAAGTTATGTATATCCGTGTTAAAAAATATGTAACTATTAAGAGAATAATTGCTCCATAATCATAATAAATTGTATTTACAATTAATAGTTTACTATACAAATCCAGTTTTAACTAATGGAAACATTGAATATAGATATATTTCAAGTTAATGTTCAGTTTAAAATTTACGAAGGTTTAAACTATACCGAACTTTTTGGTGTATAATGAAAACAATGCTATGATTAATTATCTGTGCGTTTAAAATGATTCATTTACTCTATGACTTACTGTCAGTGTGTCAAGGCCGCCATAATTGACGGCTGTCAAAACAGCTCTCCTTTTAATAGGAATGCAGTTATGTTATGTCATTGACGTTTGAATGTCAACAAATGTACCTAGTCGAAAGTCATAGAGAAAAGAAAATATATGCTCTAAAGCTTATAAATAAATTTTAATTATAAAAATACGATTATTATGGGTAAATTTGTCATTAAATAATTTTAAATTAATATCATTATGTTATACTAAATATATATTTTTTTATGTCCGCTATCTTATTATACTGTTCGTGTATTGTAATAGAAAAGTAGAAATTACATACATTTCGGTTATATAAAACTAAAGTAGGGATAATTTTGAATAAAATTATTCCAAAGAGTTTGATTAATTAATGAATTTGGAACATATTTGGTTTTACATAACAAAATTGATTATAGTAATTAAAAAGTTTATACATAGCCACTGATAATTTGTAACGATAATGCCCAAAAGGACTCGTGTCCAGAGCCGTAAACATTTACAAAAAAAAAGTTTTTAACGATTCATATTAATTTCAATTATAAATTCATTAATATATTTTATTTGTAAGAGCAAATCTTAATGTCGGAAAGCCAATAAAATCGTTTTATGTTACAAATAATGATAAATAGTGATCTGGATATTGAATATTAAACATTTTATCATCATTGGTTTTATATAATACTTGAAAAGGCTATAGATCATATAATTGAAAGCATAAATTAATTAAGTATGAAATTATAAAGTTTTATGACACGTTGCGTAAACTATGAGTCAAAATCATTTTGAAAGGAGCTAACATTTTAATCGATATTCAATGAATGATACATTATAAACATAAGTAAAATGAAACTAATATTTTACGGATATACTACGCGATTTTATTTTTGACTATAAACTACATATTCCCGACGTTTCGGTTACTTTACAGCAACCGTGATCACGGGCAGACGAGGTTTCGTCTTATGTAGTTTTTATCAAAAATAAAGTCGCGTAGTATATCAGAAAAATATTAGTTTCATTTAAATGAAAATCTCAGATCTCATTATTAAAACCGTTTAGATAAAATCATTGTAGTGTTGCAACACAGTCCTATATGTAAGTCATGCTTGCAAATTACAAAATGCTCGAATTTATCGACATATCCCTAAACCAGTTCCAGACATCGATAAATCTACTTGCGAAATGTGTTACAACACTATTCTATGGAATTAATGATCTGGATATGAAGTAACACAATGTTTCATATAAATAAATACACATGGTTAAAATTACTTTAAAATAATTAATAAGTAATATATATATTTTTTCTATAATTAGGTATTTTCAATATTCAAGACAGTAATTGTATTCGTATTTACGCGCCAAAAGATTATTTTTTATTTTGACAGCTATGTATAAACCTTTTTAGACATTTCTGTGACATACGAAATGTCAAAACTTGTATAGTATTTACGTGAAATTGGTAACTTTAATGAATGGAAATGAATGAGAAACGGGAAATGCGTAGGTAATGTGATGATGCAAACTTGTGTTTAGCATATTGAAACATTTTTGTTTATTTAATCCTAAAATAATTCTTCTAAAGTACGCTTATATTTTTATTTGAGAACATGATGTCTTATTTCGATTGTCAACGACTGATATAGTTAAAGCAATATATGTAAATGGCTTCGTGTACTTTAAGCACTCAATATATTAATATGGTTTAAAAACTATCATTGAATAAATTTAATATTATATATGTGATAATGAAATAATTATCAGCTACTAATTTTAGTATAAGACTGCAATTTTTTTTTAATATGCAATAAATATAATTTGTTAAAAAAAAAGTAAACAGTTGTAATAACTTTTTACATATACATATTTTAAGGTTCACAATTCACTAAAGAACTCTCAAAACTGGTCCTCATTAATTCGAGCTTTATGTTTTCCGTTATTATGCCATTCTTGTGAAAGAAAAATTGTTAATAAACATAATTATCTTAATATGACATAATTTATCACTATAAATTCAGTTTCTAAACGACTGCTAATTATTTTTCGATACACGTTATAATAAATGATGTATTTAATTAAATTTAAAATTGTTAATATTACATGACAGATTTCTTAATGAATTCGATCAGTTGCTTAAATACATACAGCCAAATGAAATATATTTATATGTGAACCTTTTTTTTTCGTACTCCTTGGTGAGTTTGAAAATATGCTCTATTATACATTTTTACAGAAAAAGATTTAATGTCCTATTTAAAACAATAATCCTAAATAAATATTCTTCTTCAATTAGATATCATGAATTTTCTAGATTCTTAATGTATATATATCAAATAAAAAAGACTATACAAATATGAAACAAATGTCAATTTAATATCTCAAAGGATATCCGTTCTGTGATAGTAATTACGTTTTTTATCTGATCTTAAAATTAATTTCTATAAGCCTAGTTTGTACCACAAATCTGGAATAATAATTTATGATATATACAGGGTGACTGGTGAATTACTATCGATACTTGAGGATGTGATATTTGACGATCATATATGACAAAATAAAAATTAATATAACATAAATATTAATAAACTTCTAAGTAAAGTCAACCAAAAGTTACGTAATTAATTAGGCATCGTGTGAACACCCTACAGATTAGGTATACACACACACTCACACATACACGTGCGGCGGCGTAGTGTTGTATCAGCACGCCGCCGCACGCGTCCACACTTGGAACACTTGGAACGTGTCCACACTTTATTTATTTATACGGAAATTTGGTCAAAAATTAAGTACCTATTTTTTTTACATAATTCGAATGAGAATCATGTACCGAGTATTCTCCTAAAATATTGATAGTAATTCACCAGTCACCCTGTATATAAAAAGCAAACAGAAATTTGATATATGATTTTAGTTAAAGTTCCAAAATAATGAAAAAAATTCATTGTTTTTTATTCTTTTGGTTTGATGATTTCACTAACATCTTGAAATTCGACCCTCGGACGAAATATCAAAAGTCGATGAAGCGGAAAGCCTTGGAGACAAGCATTGATCCATTTATGTACCAATATGTTATATACAGGTTACATTAAATAATATTACATAAATATTAGCCGCACCTTATCCCTCGCGGGCTACATAACAACACCAAGACTTTATAATATGTATTTTATAAAATAATATTTTTAATATCCCCTATTCGAAGCTACTCGTAGTGGCAACATTGTAAAATGTAAATGTACGTACAATATCTATTCAATGGACGCAACTTTACATTAAGTACGTTATTATAGTTAAATATTATTACTGATCTTTAAGATAAACGGGCGATTTATTATTATTTTCTTATAATTAAAATATTTTCTATAATTGCATAATATATATGGTATATAAAAATCTTTATGAACATTTTGTTTATTCCCACCAACTTCAAGCTTTCCATAATTTATGTATATCACTATATTTACCAAAAATGAGATAATTGCTTTAAACTTTTCTTGGTAAATTCAATCTATAGAAATGTCAACGGCATTCCTGTGTTACTGTAATTTTTGACATTTCGTTTGACAGCGTCATAAGACGGCTCGCAGTATCCTGACCAGTCGAAAATTTAAATTAATTTTGATTATTATTTACTTATTTTATGTACCACACATATGGATTTCTGGATGAGGGTAAAAATATTCTGTCTTTAAAAAAACGATAATTAATCAACAAATTTACTTCATATTTCATCCAAAATGTATATTCAAAACCATATTACTCGTTACAAGAAAAAAAAAAGAAAGGTTTTCAAAATATTCCACAGATTCATTTTGAATAAGGTCGTAGTTAAATAAAAAAAAAACTTGTAAGCTGCCAGTTCGTCGCCCGGTAGCGATGTAACTGAATTCGGTATTTGCATTTTTTATAGACGTTGCATTAGAATGTGTATAAATGTTGTTATTATTCTAATACGCGACATCTTGTATAAGAATCGTGACCCGTGGTGTATATAACGCGAGATATAAATAAAAACTCAAGAATTTTACCGTTCAAACAAGTTCACAGATATACAACCTTTTTAAATCATACTCCTTTGAGTGTCTAAGCATTGATAATAAAAATAGCTTTACTAAATTCGTTATAAAGGAACGCCTTAAAGTATTTTCTGAAAAAAAGGTTACATTAGCTTTATACAGATAATAATAAACTTAAAATTATACGTCAAATATTTTGTTACATATAAGTTACATTTTCTCGATTGAGGTCGAAGGCCAAAAGCTAGAACTATAGAATACATAACAATTATATACATACTACATATGTGTCGCAATATTCTTATGCAAATGTAATTCACGCCCAGACGTGCTTTATATGTTAACTCTGATATCTAACGAGTTCGAAGGGTTTAAGTAAACCAATTATCAACGCGATTTATTTAATCTATACGTAAATATATTTAGAATTTATTAACTGAAATGAATAATCATTCTACTTAACCATAAAATAAATGCTTTAAATTTAATGGAGGTAGCAACAATTATTTTATATTAAAGATTAGGAAGAATATGAAGAATTATATATTTAAACATTTGAAATATGATACCAATATTCATGTTTTAGGAGTGACATTGACGTAACGTTTAAACAATGACAATGAGAATATATTGCTCAGAAATTAAAATACTGAGCCAAAATACTTAGAGCTGGCCAAATATGACTCGATTTTTATAAAGAAAAGCTTTATTCCATTCATTTATGAAAGTTTAAACTCTTCCATGTTTCATCCACAAAGTATTCAAAATTCGTTCATCAATCAAAAACGTCGACATTGGCAAAATATTCCGCAATTTTTTGAGAATGATGTCATATTATAAAAATAAAATTAAAATGTTCATTTAGTATAATACATATATAATAATGAAAACAAATTAGAGAAACTATTATAAAAATCAGTGTTTAAAAATTACTTACAAAATAATATTAATATATTTAATGAGATTTAAGACTTTCGCGAGTATTCATTTAAATGGAACTAATATTTACGGATTACATTGAAGTAACCGAAACGTCGGGAATATGTAGTATTTGGGAAAATATTATTTTTATTAAAATTAATACATTTTATATCGACATTGACTGAAAGTAATTTAGTTAAGTGTCTTAGAATGATTGATAAGGCTGATCTCCTTTCTCGGCTGTTCGGTTAATAGAGTAGTTGAAGCAATTACTAATAATGATTTGTGTACACTTATTTACGTATTTCAACCATACTTTATTTGTTACTTTAATTTTATTTTATAAAAATAAAATATTTGTGAAATATAATAAAGAAATAACAATTAAATATAATTAATAAACTTAGTATGTAAGTAACAAAAAATATTACATATCAAGTCAGTAGTGGCCTAATGGTTAAAAAGGACCGCCTCTCATGCATGAGGGCGCGGGTTCGATCCTGGTCTGTGCAAGTACAGATGTGATTTTTCAGAGTCATATGTACTTTCTAAGAATATTTAGACATCACTAAATAATGCTGATTCCCAAAAGAGTGTTGATGTCAGGCAAACGGCCGGTCGTAAAAACAATTAGCCAAAACTATTCACAACATGTAAGGCAGACCCTGGCTATATCTGGAAATTGCCAGGTAGAAGAAGTTTAAATATAACATATGTAAAGATAGTGAAGAGATTTACGGTTTTTTTTCTGTCAAAGATTTTTGTGTCATATTTTTTTTTATATGTGGTCAGCATTTAGCGTAATGGAAATTAAAAATGGAATTCTATATCTGTTAATTTATTATTCAAAATTCAATTCTATTTATATATTCTATTCATTTTAGTGCTATATTTTGAAAATTATTATTTTATCCTAAAGATGAGATATCAGATAAAAGTAAATGCTAATAAGTTTATAAACTATTAATAGTCTTCATCATAGCTAGTGATAAAAACACCGAATTTATTCCCAAACTTGAATAAAGAAATAAAACACATAAAATAAACATACATTAAATGTATTATGTCTTGTAAACTGTTACGATCGATCTAAAAGTTGTTAAGGGCAAATCATATGCTTGTTTTAAATGATCAACATAATATATATATTATATATATATATAAAAATCTTTAGTAATAAAATCAGAGAAATTGAAGGTTATACAGCTTCATAAATATTTCTTTAGTAACATAAGTAATAAATACTGTCCGCTGTTGCATAATAATGGCCTTAATCTGACACTCGGTCATCGTGTGCATGGGGAGTGCCATTTAAAAAAAAAAACGAGTGACAACACACTTCTCAAATGACAGCTGACATTTTTACCTTTTAATGTGAAATGTTGTTAAGATTTAAAAATTATGACTCGAAGTTATTACTATATATGTATGTATATATTGATATTGCTTTTTAAATATCTTTAAGAGTGGCTTTGATAATAAATTAATAGTGTTTATTGTATATAAAAATGAGGATGTTATAATTGACTTTTGACAAGTGACGTCACTAAACTAAATTTCATGTTTCTCATTATAGTAGTAGATATTAGTCATAATATCCTTTAATCGATATTCCGGAAGTTTAAATATTTCGACGTAAAACTTTATATGCAACGTGCAGTTTTTTGACTCTTGACCTTTTACGTAATAAATTCACCACTCACACTTTTCAACAGAATACAGAATTGTGATTATTCATACTGAACTTTATGATTTATAATTTTTGTGACCGACTTGATATAAAAAAGGTCGTCAATAAGAATTTTTTTTAGAGTAATTGTTTAAGATTTTTTCTTTCTACTCTATATATTTTAAAATCATAAAAAAATGTTAACAAAAAGTACTGTTATTTTAGTTACAATAAATTTGTTTCAAAGACTCGGTAGGTCTCAATAAAAAACAGCAATCACTATAAACCTAATAAATTATTTATGAAACACCATTAGGTGACGCCAAATTGAGATTAAAGTTTAATAAATTGTATTTCACGGTTTTTCTTAAGAGATTGTACATCCTGTCCTTATTTTTTTTATTAATATAAATTGAGTATCGACATAAACTCATTATTAGTCGGCTTACTACAAGTCTACTTTGTCATGTTAAATACGATAAGTATGCAGTTTTCACTCGTAAAACTCCGTATTATTAATGTTTGTGCTAGCCATACTGTCAGAATAGGGAAGGGTAGTTAGTATGATTCGACCCTACCCTTGAAATACGGATCTGAAAGGCATAAGCACCTTTGTTACTCCTGCCATGTACAAAAATTTTTGTATAAAAACAAAAACCTTTCTGTATTTAGTTTCACACAGCTGACTCGTGGTAAGGGTATCGAAAAAAAAATAATGCCTTTATAAATTAAGATTAAGTAATAAACTAAATTGAAGTTAATTTTTATTGTATTGATACTTTAAAATTACATAACACAAGCTATAAATAAGTATCGTTTAAGTAAATGTAAGTAATTTAGTTTAAGTAATAATAATAATTTAAGTAAACATCTAACGTAAGTGAAGTTTTATTCATGAGTTATAGTTATTACAATGTAGGTATGTCTGCTTCATAGAAAAATACCAGAGATTTTATCAAGTTCCTTCTCACTGTCAATAATCTAGAAATGAACACTAAACTCCGTTTATAATATTGTTTTAAGTAAATTATAAACATAAATATTACATTTATACAGCATTCCTTCGATAATAAATACTTATTTTTATATGGTTAAAATTCTTACGTGACACTCTACTTGTACCACCTAGAGCGTTGGTCTTAGAAAACTTATAAAAAGATTTATTTTATAGAAATAGATCTTACGATACCTACTTTGATACAGTAATATCCTTAATATGGAATAATTAATATTTGGTGTACTTTGAGCTAGAATGCTTTTCGTGAGTGAAATTACTAATACTAGGATTCTAATACGAACTGTGTACATAGTATTTTTCTGCTATAATATTTGTTATCCTTTTTTAACATTACTAATAGATATAGTTAAATTTAAACATCATATTATGTCTTGCAAAAATGACACTAAATATGTTGATACATATTAAAATTTAAATCAATTTTTTTCCAGGATCTAAATGAATTCCTGAAATCTAAGAACGTGCAAGGTTTGGAAATATACGATGCCCACAAAATCTTCAATAAGACCAAAGTCCTGGAAATGGTGGAATCAGCCCGAGCTGCCCTTAACGCAGCGGGGGGTGGGCCATTGTTCTTGGCGCTACCTTCACACCCAGAACTCCTTGCCAAATATTACGACCTCAGGGTCTTAATGAAGAAGGTTGACCTCATGACTGTGCAAACACATGCTCTGGGTCTGGTGAAGAAGATGACTTACCATCCTAGTAGACTCAGCGGATTATGGGACATGATGAACACTGTAAGTGGAAATACACGAAAAAAGAAAATATTATAATATTACTCAATAATAAATAAGTTCTTTGCATCATTTTAGTTAATCCGAAGTATTTACAGCCTTTCCTTAAGTGTAAAGCCACAAAATAACTAAATTAATTGGCATGTATTCCAGTAGAAAAGTTTTCCTTAAGCTGTGTAAGGAAATCCAAGTTTAAATATTTTTTATAAGGATCGCTCAGTTTTGAAATAGAATGTTTATTTTGAATACATATAGTGTAATATTACACACCTATTTACATTATGATGATAATTTTGCATGAAATAACTATTACTTTGTTGGTATAATTTCTATTTCACCGACTAACCGCTCTAGTCATATAGAACTGGTACGAAGGCAAACTGGTAATCCAAGAAAAATTTTAGATAATAAATATTCAAGCAATCTCCGTCCTTATTTCTTACGCACTAAGGTGTGTCGAGTGATTGCTCAATTTTCTTAAATCTAGGTCAGTTAGCAGGTGGATCTTTTTGAAATAGTAATCTGCTCAGTTTGTTTTTATTTAATCTAGATATACTTGACAACATCACTACAAAGGCTGAGTAGATTGAATCACTCCATGATAGACCGAACTGCCTTCGCCTAAATGCTAAAACCTATGCAAATCATGTTATTGTAGAGACAGAATCATACTATATGATTTACGTAGGCGTCAAATTGGACATGTTATGATAACAACGTTATAATATATAAAATTAATTATTATATTATAAGCAATATGAGTCAACGTATTGTGCGAATCCGCTTGTAAATGTGTCCAATAATAATAAAATGAATTTTTATAGATGCTTTACAGTTAGCTGCATGTTTTATGTCCGCATGTCTAAAATATAGCTTGCATATTTACATCAAGACTAAGAAATACTGTATGATTATAAATATCATATTATTTGAATAGTAGTTAATATGTTTGTAATTTCTTTAGGATTCCGTAGTGGATTTGGTCATTGGATTAGGAGTTCCCGCTTCGAAGATTGTGATCAGTTTACCAGCAACGGCTCGGAAGTTCCAACTCCTCAACGAGACTCTCAGTACGCCCGGTAGTCCAACTACCGAAGACGAACCAAAAGAAATCGACCAATTAGAACTCTGCAGACAATTACGCAAAGGCAGATGGACCCTAGAAAGAGACCAGGACCTATCAGCGCCTTACGCCTTCAAGTAAGTATTTTCGCAACACCTCGTTGCAAATTAATTCGGATTTGTATTTGCATAATCCTGATAAGACGAACACATTACGTGTACCATTCAACATGGAAAGGTCATGATCTATATTTTGATATGTCAGTACCCAAATACGGTTGATTGATTAAGGTTGAATTAGATTAAATGGCAATTTTATAGCTTAAAAATATTTGTATATGATGCAAATTAAACGTCGTAAAATATCAAGGAAGTGTACACGTCGAGTTTCAGTTATTGCAGCATTTTAAAAATATTGATATCTTTTAAGAATTCTGATACGACTTATTTGATAAGTATAGTTGTATTTCTTCAAGGAAATATCTTCCGAAATTTGATACTGTGGTTTTTATATATTGTAATATATCTATTGTTTTCCAACTTAGGGATAAGACGTGGATATCATTCGAAGACGCATCCTCAGTGGATGTGAAGGGTAAGTATGCGAGGGTGAGAGGTCTTGCAGGCCTGGCTTTATACAATACTGAGAAGGACCTGGATTCGCCTTGTGCCCCAACTCTCAGGACAGCTTTGAATAAAGTGTTGAACCAGCAAAGCAGAGCTCCGAGGGCCGCTGTTTTAAGGTGATTTTTCATATTTTTGTATCTTCTTATATGTAGTATCATAATAGTAAGATCTAAGATTTTCGCGAGTACACATCTTGCTGCCCGTGATCACGGTTACTGAAAAGTAGCGGAAACGTCGGGAGTATGTAGTTTGTAATCAAAAATAAAAACGCGAAGTAAAATCCGAAAATATTAGTTTCATTTAAAAGTATCATAATAGGTTCAATAAAAGAATAGTTACGATTAACAAATTAAAAGGCCTTGGACTAAAATGTTAGAAAATGACAATCATAAAGAATTTCGTAATAGATTTATAAACTTCTTGATATATTTTTGATTCAGAATGAATGATAGACAATTTAAGTATGTTTCTTTAATTTGTTTGTAGGTCTTTGGAGAACGAGATCCTTTCCGCTCCTCACAACGCGCGTGTTCTGGACGCGCTCCAAGTGTCGCCTTACAGGATTACTCAGGTTGTTGACGCTGACGGTGTCATACATTCCATCAGAGAGGTAAGTACACTCATTACCTATACTTTTTACCTTTCTTTACCTTCTTATCATCTTCAAATAATTACATTTTAGAATAAAACAAATCGTCTTTTCGTGCACATAGTTATTAAAATATGGATAAAAGCTTAACTGTATTAAAGAAAACCTTACTTTTCATTGAACTTCTTCCATTGTAGTATTTTTTTTATCACGCTATAGTTTACTCAGCCTTTGATTAAACGACTCTTGTTTCTTTATGATAAATATTTGTTGATAGAATTTGTCACAGGTGAGGAATGATATTGCGAGACATAAGGTCTTTAGAATATTTTTATGCCAGGTTATGAATTTCAATCTTCGATTAAGAATTTTTTCCAAAAGATAGATATACAGTAGGACCCCGATTATCCGGACCTCGGTTATCCGAATTCGCGATTATCCGGACTGCCAATCGCGACGAGGGGTGGGGGGGTGTTAGGGATTGGGAATGTCATAAAAATCTTCGCAACTGCCCATATTAAGTTTAAATACTCTCTTACGTGTCATGAGTTCAGAAGAAAGAAAGAAAACGAGATTATCGCGGGCGCGATACGCTTGTCGCTATTATAGGTAATCTGTGTTCCTGCACTGTTGGCCGTGGTATGGGTGTTGTGTAGAAGTGTGGTAGAAAAATAGGGACGCGGGACGCATACAACGTTTTGCTTGACTATTTTACTAATAATTTCAAAGCGGGATTTCATCTAGAATTGCGGGACGGTCCCGCAGAATGCGGGACGATTGGCCGCCTTATTCTAACATTAACATGTCAGAACTTGCATAACGCCACGCCACATAATTATTGTAAGCAAATTATACGTACATTATGTTCAATTTCTTAATAAACGTTGATTTTCGCTCATATGTATCTGTTGTTTTAAATAAACACCTAACATTACATATGTATGGTACAGACCACATATGTACATATGCAAAAAGCCCGTTTTTCTTCATATATTGGATTATCCGGACTTTCAATTATCCGGATGCCTACCGACAACAATTAGTCCGGATAATCGAGGTCCTACTGTATTTCGAAAAATATTCTAGTTTTTGATGGTCTTGTATTTTTTTTAATGTATATGTTAGTTATGATTATTAATGTAATGTTTCAGGATACTAGGACTGAGTTCTCTTGTTCCCGCCAAGGTTACTTCGTACATCCACGTTCGTGCGCTCGTTTCTATCGCTGCGTTAAGTTCGATCAACTATCTCCCGAATATACAGTAAGAATTTTAGTATTATATAAAACACCATTATTATTAAGAAATTAGTGCTGATTTCAACCTTCATATAATATCTATAGCTTGCAAAATAGTTCTACGAAAAGAATATTGAAAATATATACATACTCATATATACGTCATTTTTAGCTAGTATGAAAGGATCAAATAAGTCTTCTTGGATGCTTTAATTCTTCATGAATACTTTGAAAATTAAGGATAAAATTAAATCGTTAATAATGTTTTTTTTTAAATATATTCTATGTTTGTATATATGCGAGAGAGTGTAAACGTATCTAACGAAAACTAAAAAGGCTTAAACTGAGATATATTCCATGCCCCTTATATACGCCTCCGATTGTAAATTATATTTAAACTTACAAGAAAATATTCAATAATCTGAGTACTCGCTAAAAATATGTCCAAATTATATACATTTGTATATGGCTTGTTTGTCATATACTGGGAGTTTATACATTCGTCATATCTAGTTTGGATATATATTTTATTCCTACATATTTAACGAGCACTCAAATTTGTTCATTTGTGTGTATATATTAATAATGTTTAGGTTTTCGAATTCGACTGTCCCGCGGGCCTCGCGTTCGACGCTCGCTATGAGGTGTGTGTATGGCCCGGGTCTTTGCCCCACGCGGCCGCCTGCCCGGGCTCATCAGAGATCGCACCAGTTCCTACTACCCGGTTCATATGTCCGGACCATGAGGGTAAGATGATGCTAATTTCTTCTTCTACCTGGCAATTTCCCGGCTATAGCCAGGGTCTGCCTTACATGTTGTGAATAGCTTTGGCTAATTGTTTTTACCGGCCGCCTGCTTGACATCAACCCTCTTTTGGGAATCAGTATTAATCAGTGATGTTTAAATATTCTAAGAAAGTACATATGATTTGGAAATATCACACTGGTACTTGCCCGGGCCAGGATCGAATCCGCGCCCTCGTGTATTAGAGGCGGGCCTTTTAACCACTAGGCCACCACTGACTATTTTATATTTAATTTTAAATAAAAATCGATCATGATTTTAAAAACGCCATTTTATAAATTTAAAAGTGCTGTAGGCTTTATTAAACGTGTACTTTAATTATAATGATATCTAAGATTTTCGCGAGTCTTATTCATTTAAATGAAACTAAAATTCTTCGGATGTACTACGCGACTTTATTTTTTTATCAAAAACTCCCGTTGACTACTCTTCAGCAACCATGGTAAAGGTACATCATGAGTATGTAGTTTTATCAATTTAAAGTCTCGTAGTGCATTCGAAAAATATTACTTTTAAGTGTTCTTTAATCGTCAAACTAGTAAATATGTTTAAGTCTATTATAACGAATCATTTGAGATGTATAACTTCAGGTTACTATGCTGATCCGGAGAATTGTCGTTGGTTCTTCGCGTGTCTGGACCATGGTAAGGCGCCGTTGACAGCGTACGAGTTCCGCTGCCCGTTCGGTCTTGGTTTCGACGCTGCTCGCCTCAAATGTGACTGGCCGTGGTTGGTACCAGCTTGTGGGAATATTGCTCGATACGAAGCAGAAGCATTTGGATACTCAGGCGCCGCTCTTAGTGGTAAATTAACTAGCTAATCATTAAAATGTATTATCAACAGTATTTGAAGAAGTTATTTTCATTACATTTCTGTTCTAGGTGCTACTGGTTTTGAAGGAAAAACAGCAGATTCAGTTAACATAGCTGCACATCAGAGTTTAGTTTCCGGAGCATCTTTGAATAATCTAGTAGGAATTCAAAATGGACTGACTAAAAACGATGTTCTAGACGCTAACTACATATCATCCCAAGAAGCTGTTAATGGAGGTTTAGCAGGAGCAGGAAGTTATGATAGCTTTTCGAACATCGGACTCAGTTATCAAGGCGAACCAAGCGGAGTCTTCTACAATTATGTGTCAGCGGAAGATATTAACAAAGGTCTTGTTAGGGGCGTTAATGGTGAAGGAGAGGAGAAATACACTAGCGGTTCCCTAATTTTAGATGATTACAGACTACCGACTAACAAAGTAAACACTTACTCGGTATATAATAAAGGTCAAAGTGGCATATCAGGGTCTGCGAGAGCGTCACTTCGTTACGACGATGGTAAATACCGCCCTGATAATTCTGGGAAGTACGTCCACAATCCCGCCGGTGATCGCGCTAAGCCCTATGAGCATATTGGTGTTCCTCCCGTGCCTTATGCGCACACAGATTTCAAATACACACAATCAAACGAGTATGACGGTAGCAAATATGCCGGCAGCGGGTCTGGAGGTTATGACTATCCAAAACCAAAAATCGAATTCCACGAAGGATTTGGGGTCAGTGATAACATTCATAGTGTTAGTGGAGGGGAAGGCAGTGTAACAAATACATACCAAGGCAGTTACGCTAACGTAGATGTAGGAAACTACGTGACCGACTACAAAGTATACACAGGCGCTTCACATACTTTAACTGCTGGAGCAGTGAATGTTGGATTGGTTGGGAAGACAACACTACTAGAAGCTGATTACGCGAACCAAGGAAACTATGAGGGTCATTCATACAACAGTGGGGTGGTTCATCATGTTTCTCAACCTGCAGTCGCTATAAGTCACGTGGGTACGGCCGGTCAAAACTTAGACGGCTACAGTTATACAACTTCAACCTCATCGGGAGTCCCTACAACAGTTAGCCCATTGTCATACACAACATACAAAACTACATACGTTCCAGAAGTGCCTAAAACTAGTATTAAACAAGTTTTCGGTTTCACTCAACCAGCTGTAACTTACGTCCAACCTGCCATAGTAGCTGTAAAACAAGTAACTCCACAAATACAAGTCACTAATTACAATCAAGGTGTCAACTATCAGTATGAAAGTAAAGATTATTCGTCCTCCAATGCCAAGTCGAATGAAAACACAGAGTTTACAGGTTACGAATACAAAAAACCTAGTATTAAATTTGAAAGCGTCCCCACTGCAACTCCAGCCGTGACTGTAGTGTCCCAAAAACCACAGGGTTATGGACAAAATCAACAAACCGTTCACACGATTCAATCAGTTGGTTTTGAATATTCCACACCAGTACCTGTAACTGAACCACCATTTAGAAAAATAGTGGCTTATACAACTGGTCCACCAGTTAGCACTTACGTTCAACCAACACCATCTGCTATCAGTCATCAAACAATACATAAAGTGGAAACATCCAAAGTACACGTTCCATATGTCGAAGTCAGTGGCCAAGATGCTAGCATTGGTGTCAACTATGAAGTGCCCCAGGGTGTGATACAGTACACTACCCCACAACCGTCGATTGCTGTTCAACAGGAAATATCATATCAACCACAAGCATACAGTCAACAAACTGTACATACAGTCGGTGCTAAAGTTAACTCTTTCAACCAAGGTCACTCGCAAGTAGCTTACGAGTACCAAGGACCGTCAACAATCAGTTTTAATACTGACAATGAAAATGGTTATAACTATAAACAACCTAACGTACGATTAGAAGAAGCAGCAAGAGTTCAATATTCTACACCAGCACCGACAGTATTGTATACTCCTCAAAGTCACAGTTCTCAAAGCATACAGAGATCCAGAACGCAATACGTTTCCTCAACCGCTCGCCCATTCGTGTCCACAACGCCTGTAACTTTATACGAGAATCCCCTTCTACAATACACAGCAAAATCTACTGAAATAACATATGAAGCTCCAAAATACACTTCCCACTCATACAGTCAACAAAACTATAACAGAGGTTCTTCCAACTCATTCGTATCTAATGGATACTCAGCAGCATTGGATCAACAAAGTACAGTCTATTCAACTCCTCAGCCGACACTTTCAGTTCAATCAACAGTAACCACATACCCTCAATATCAAAGTCAGCAGACTCTTCATCAAGTCGATACAAGTGAACTTAATACATACGAAGGCTCTTCCATCAATGTTGGATACTCTCAACCGACATTTAGTGTAGAACAAGCTAGAATAGAAACCTCGACTCCTGCATCGGTTGTTTCTTCAACGTACAGACCTCAATCATACAGCCAACAAACAATTCGTAAATATGAGACACAAGTAACTCCTTCAACCACTCCAATTTCTACCATACATTTATCTTATCAACAACCCGAGGTGTCTGTTTACGAAAACCCAATATTGAAATACACTCAAAGGGTTACTCCTGTTACTTATGTGAAGCCTACAGCATCTATATTTACTCAAACATATAGGCCTGAAGTCAAGGTAACTCACGTTACAAGACCCGCACAATACGAAACATCAGAACAACAATCTTATATAAATCAAGAGGCATATACTTATAATCAGCCTGAAATACAAAGAAATATTGATTCATCAAAAAGCCAAACTTATTCTGACGCTAGTGTTGTGTCAAGCCAATACTTCCATCAAGGAAAAGGAATAGCAGCAACAAATGGAAATGAACAGTATGAATCTGGAAAGAACGTTGTGTTTGTATCAAGTACCCCTTCAACGCTCGTTT
The DNA here is from genome assembly GCA_916720795.1 of Danaus chrysippus. Taxonomy (NCBI): domain Eukaryota; kingdom Metazoa; phylum Arthropoda; class Insecta; order Lepidoptera; family Nymphalidae; genus Danaus; species Danaus chrysippus. Next base: position 10,864,918 of record CAKASE010000082.1, on the reverse strand, counting down.
ATGAGGATCACTATACAGAATATGAAAATCAAGGGAAAGTTAATGCATACAAAGCTCCTGAGTATATACCTCCGAAGGAAGAAATATCACAAACATACACTGTATCAACTGTCTCCCCGCCAACCGTGAAACAGCAGAGTTCGATAGTTTATTCTCAAGATCAATACGACTATCAACCTGTGGACTACTCTCAACAATATCAAGGTCAATATTCAAATAGTAAGGCCAGTACAACAAGTAATAATTATGAATATACTCAAAATAATTACCAATCTCCTGAAGTACAAGTGGAGTATAAGGCTGAAGAATATTTGCCACCAGTACCGTCTACTGTAAGACCCGCTGTTTCATCTACATACCGGTCACGCACATATTCTACAACAACCAATGCTCCAGAATACCTGCCTCCTGCGACTGAACCCAAATTCCGCGCCGATGAATATTTACCACCAGTAGAAAATAGCTACCAGTCAGTCGTTAAATCTACCGATAATCTCGAATACTCATCACCTGTAGAAAGTACAGCATCACGCGTGGCTACTTTCCAAAGATTTGGTTACAACGATGAGGATGAATCCTATAAAGGATATAGCACGTATCAAGATTATTCAGTCTCAACTGAAGCGCCCATTATAACAGGTGTGACAGGTAGAAAACAGAACATTGTAGTTGAAACGGCGAAGTCAAATTTACTTGGTTTTGGAACTGTTGGACCTGACGCTGGCTTGGTGTCGACTACGGCTCGGCCATATATATCTACTACTGATAACTCTTACTTACCTCTAAAGACAGCAACGTTCACATATACAACTGAAACACCGGAAGTTACTACCACAATAAGAAGGACAAAACCTAAATATTTTAGAGTGCCATCTTCTTCTACTACACCGGTATACGTAGAGTCAACAACAGCGTATCAGGCGCCGGAATACCTGCCACCATCAGAAAATATCTGGCAAGGCTTAGTGGAGACCTCAGCATACAGTAGCACAGCTGCTCCAAAGATAAGACTAAATCCTTATCAAGAAAAATCATATGATAATTCCCAAATAATTGTTTCCACAACGACAGCACCTATAAGAAAACAAAATGTTGTCGTAGAAAATGCTAAAGCACAATTATTAGGATTTGGTGCCGTTGGTACTGATGCTGGTTTAAGTTCTCCAGCATCGTATAGTGAGGTTGAGCCTATTGAAGTATCTCATGATGGCACCTACTCGACTGTGCTTCCAGTTCAACAACAAGTGGAAGTCACAAGCGCAAGAGTACCAATACGAAGAGTTAAGCCAAAGGTAGCGATCGTCACCAAAATAAATGATTTTAATCCTCTTCTTGTGAAAAAATTGGGCGCTGTTTGTAGTTGTCAATCTCCTATATTGATTCTTAAGGGCAAAAGACCGAATATTCAAGAAGAGGACGTTGATTACGACAATAGTTACGAAAGTAGACGAGGGGATCTCGGCAATTATAAACTAAAACAGAAGTCAGCACGAGTAACTACGGTTCCATTATTGAATACTGTGACGACAGCATCGCCAGTAGTATCGACTTTCAATCCAATTATAGTCCCCGATGATTCATACTATCAAGACTACCAAGAGGCTAGTAACGATAATGTAGTGGTAAATGCCGTTGGCAAAGATAATTCACAAAGTTACGTATCAAGCGTACCCGTTGTTTCAACAACTGAACGAGTAGTAAGAATAAGACCAAGAGTAAAATTAGTCACTGAGGCGCCTACTTATAAAACTGTTGTATTAAATAAACAAGTAGCCCCAAGCATTCCCAAGGCAGCGGAATCTATCGAATCTGCAGTTAATTCTCCATCGTTTGATCGTTATGGACCAGGCGGTTGGAGAGACAGGGATGAAACTTTACAGGGATCTATAGATTGTCAGCGAGCTGGGTTGTTCCGTCATCCGAAACAATGTAACAAATTCTACGCCTGCAGATGGGACTGTACTAAACAAAGATTTACGCTTCACGTCTTCAACTGCCCCGTTCAACTGAGCTTCGACCCTAACATAGGAGCTTGTAACTGGCCGAGTCAAGGACCCGCCTGTCAAGGAGACACCCTTCTCACAAACGCTCTTTGAATGATATCATGATTATGTAAGAATCTCGTCCAACGTGCCATCAAAGTGTGATATGATGTGATCACGTAAATCCTACAATCTGCTATTTTGTAATTCAAGTGTAACTGTTAAGATCAGTCTCTCTTTTAATGTTCTAGGCTTATTTATTTGTTTCATTGTTTTAATTTTAACGCATAGTTATTTATTACTCATTTTATTTTTGATGCTTGTGCTATTATTATGGCATTGTAATTTTTTTCATTGATTAATCAAAAGTTACCATTATCTAGTTCAGTAGGCTAAAATGTTTGTGGAGTTGTGAAGTCATTTTATTTTTTTATATAAACGCTGTAATGTAAATATATCATTTATTCATGAAATCGTTTCATTTTATTTACCAAACATAATATTTAACAGAATATTTGTCATTTTTATATATTTAAAGTAACTGGTTTCTCGACTTCGCGTAATGAGTTCTTGTACTTTGCAAGAACTGGGTATACTTCTTCTTCTAAGAACTCCGTGACTTGCTCAGGGGCTCGACCAATAAAAGTAGATGCGTCCAATATTTTGTCAAGCTGCGGTATGATGGGAGCAAAATATTTATCATTCTTGATGCGATCTATTAAATCATTATCTTTTCCTTCCTGTTTAACTACCGCTCCGGCCTCGTGGGACAGAACTCTTATTTTCTCATGACAAATCTGTCGATCACCACCAGATTGCACCATTGCCATTATAATATTTTCTGTTGCCATGAAAGGCAGCTCCTGTGCGATATAACGAGCAATTACTTTCGGGTACACAACCAGCCCTTGACAGATGTTAAGGAGAGTAAGTAATGTCGCGTCGGCAGTCAAAAATGCTTCAGCTAAAGTGATGCGTCGATTAGCAGAGTCATCTAAAGTACGTTCCATCCATTGAACGGCGTGGGTGTTAGCAGCATTCGCATGAAGCGATATCAAGTGCCGAGCGAGGGCACAGCAACGTTCGGACCTCATAGGATTTCTTTTGTAAGGCATCGCGCTGGATCCTATTTGGGAAGTCTCAAACGGTTCTTCTAACTCTTTACGGGAAGCCAGAATACGAATGTCAGAACACATTTTATGTACAGTGGCTCCTAATCCAGATAACGCCGCTATAACTTCCAAATCCACCTTCCTTGAATACGTCTGACCGGTCACAAGATAACGTTTATCAAACCCAGCGAGTTCTGCGACTCTCTTATCCAGAGCTCTAACCTTGCTGCTATCACCTTTAAACAGTTGTAAGAAAGAAGCTTGAGTTCCTGTAGTGCCTTTAACGCCTCTGAATCTTAAATCTTCTCTTGCTCGAGACAATGCACGCTCGTCCATGAGAAGGTCGCTAAGCCACAACGACGCTCTCTTACCAACAGTTGTTAACTGAGCTGGTTGTAAATGGGTGAATCCCAAAATTGGAAGTGATCTGAAATTAAGAAATATACAAATCATTTGCATATCACTAAAAGAACATTTGTCATAGAAGAAATTTAAGATCAAATTAATTGATTCCTATATAAGAACTATAAACTAGAACACTAATGAAAAACATAATCAATATTTAAACTTACTTGTACTCATCGGAGAATTTCGATAATTGGCTTATAACAGCAGCGAGCCTGGGCAGGAGTAAGTCCAGGCCGTGTTTTAGTACTATCAAATCGGTATTATCACCAACATAGCATGAGGTGGCTCCTAGGTGTATGATAGGAGCCGCTAAGGGGCACCGTTCAGCGAGGGTGTGGACGTGCGCCATGACGTCATGACGGACCTTCTTCTCATGTTCAGCGGCTGAAGGGAAGTCGATATCGTGGACTGCCGATTCCAATTCTTTGATCTGTTCATCAGTAATGTCTAAGCCAAGATCCTGGAAGGTGATGAAGGAAACTTTTAATGATGGTAATGTCAGCAATGAACTATCCCTTTCTTCCTACTGAATAGGTCGTAGAAATATTTATTCCTGATAAGAAAATAGTTTAGTTATGGAATTGTTGGTCCATTCAATTATTTTTACGTAAATATACAGTTGTATATTCGAATTTGAGATTTACATTACATTTGTTATGGAGCAAAATTAAGCATTTGTTACGTGTACGTCATTTATACGTGTTTAATTCAATATCGCATGGAAGAACTCATTCAAAATTACTAAAATAATAGCACGAGCACCTGTCCTACTAATTCTTTGAACTAGATAAGATAGCAACAGTCACTGATAACGTATAGCTGATAATGAAATCATCCAGTGACGACTCACCTGCTAACAAAAACGGACAAAAACAAAAGAGTGAAACTAACTAAGAAAGTTAATAGATTTGAGTGAAAAGAACAAGTGAGTGATAATGGTTTCCGTACAAACGATAGCGACCATTGTGGTCAAAGTATTCAAAATTGTAAGTAATGTAATTTAATACAAATGATTATTCAGATAAAAAAAATATATCGAATAGCTTGCAATCGCAATATTTAACAATTACAATATCTCCTTATTATTGTTTAAAATTGTTTCAATATTACAAATTACAAATTTAGATTTAAAAAATCAGTTTTATATCGTACTTCTGTTAAAGGTGTATAAAAAAATATGGTGAAGTATTTTTAGAACGAACATATTATTAAAGTCCTTAACCAGCTTTAAAGAACGGTATCGACAAATGTCAAATCGATTTTTTATATACAGACAATAGAATAAATGACAAGACAAAATCAATCGACTGTAACTCTGTCAAATGTCAAAAATCTATATTAAAATTTTCAATATATGAACTTTATTCTATCTCTTTGTAAAGAAAGCAAGGATTTCTATGTAAAAATGGCATATTGCTTCATGTTTGTCACTGCATATAATAAATTCTTTAGCTGATTCATAATAAAGGGCCCCCGACCTCATTCCGTATCGCCCTGATAAAAACCACACCTCGTGGAATTAGCGACGCTATCAAAGAACTAAATTGTATCCTAAACAATACATATTCATCGCCATTTTTAAATTTATTGATGTAAAATAAATCGTTATTATAAGTGGGTTACAAGTTACGAGTTAATAGTAATTTAGTTATTTTTTAAATATTGCAAAACTTTTATCTTATCCGATAACAGAAAGGGCATTACTCAGTCGCAAACTTTCATAGGTATTTAACGAAGCGAGGGACTATTTAAATTTTAAGGTTCGTAATTTACTTGTGGGCTACAAATTAAATAAGAAATGGGACATTTTTAAGAAACATCTGCTCAAATATAAGGAGGAAGCTATCATATGTCTTAAGATTAATATTGTAAATGACATTAATCTTTTAAATTTTACAATACACTGTATGAATTTATTATGTTTCTTATTTGACATAAATAGAGTTTTTATTCTGTAATCTATTGGTGTAAACTTGGATTTTTAATTATGAATTTGCAATAAAAAATTCTTCCCACGTTAATAACGATTATGAGATATTTATACTCTTTGCTCATCAGACTCAAGTTATATGAAGAAATGAGTTGATAAAACTAGGTTTACGAACACCAAAAAATAAGTAACAAACATATATAATATTTTAGTACAGTAAACTTCATAAAATTTTGCCAAAGAAATGGGGTATATTTTTAAAGCGTCAGTAAAATCGACTGATGTTCAAATGTGTCGTTACGTTCAAAAACGAAACTTATAAACAGAAATAATTCTTTTGATTTGCTGACTGTCAGTCTGATCAGTCATAGAATTAAAAAAAATTGAGTCTAAAAAATCATCTGGATTACTTTATCACATGTTTATATAAACCCATATTCAGCCGTTACAACGCCGACTTAAGAAAGATTTGTGTTGTCAAATTCATTACTAAACGTGTTTATTGAAAGATAGTATTGAAGTCATTTTAAAATAAAAAAATATAATTAATAAAAAATTATGATTATTATCAGTATTCAGACGAACGATGAAGCGTTAACAATGCTTACACTGACTCGCAATGTTTTTTTATACATATGCATGTAACTAGCCAGTAATAATTTCTTTAGAGACTCCATTTGTCGTATTTTTAATATTAAATTGACATAAAACATAGAAAAATATGTTATTTATAACTCTTAAGTAGCTTTGAAGTGATATAACAATTATTTTATTAATTCCTAATTCGTATGAAATATTTAAGAAAACAATATAATCTACTTCGGTATACTCTACAATCATTGTTTAATAGTTCAATTAAAAATAAAAACTGTATGATTGATTTTGATAATTAAATCAGAATTTATTACAAAATTAAATATTAATTAAGATTTTACTTATATTATGAAAGTATGTATGTATGTATTGTTAATATTGGAGTTATGGAGTAAGTTCTAATGAACAACATCTGTCTCGCTTTGATTGGACGGAGTAATCAATGTTCATTATTGTTTGATCCCGGCTTCCTGTCGGAGACAATTAAACCTGTTTATGGCTTGTGTTACATCTCACGGAGTATTGTACGGAAACGGACACCGGCCACAGATTAAAAACGTAAATTTCCCGCCAAGAAATGCCGCCAAAACTCATCATAATATTGACGTTGAAAAAAACATAATTGTAGTAGTTTTACGAAACAAAATTAGCAGCAATTAATGATACAATGATTTATATATTTTTTTTATATAATTAAAATTCTACCCTCATTGATTACTAAATGGACAGCTAATCGATTAAGTTTCACTCGACCAAGGTTTAAAGCAATTTTTACTTGTAAAATAAATTATGATCAAATGATTCGTAGCCAGTGAAATCTATTAGAAAATTAGTTATGTTTATAGCAATTTAATAGGAGATAATTAATATTAAATAAATAGATTTAAAACCAAAAAGGTTTTATTTTGATGTTCTTTTAATACTATTATTTTAGTTTATCTGTTAGTTTCTCTAATTTGACATAACATATGACATCCTTAACACTGGCAAATTGAATATATTGTCATATGAACAGATAAAAAAAGTTTCACAATTATTATTCTTTCAATGATTTACAATATTAAAAGAAAATTAATATTATAGGTATATTGGATCGGAATGGAATGGGAATAATATAAAATTGACATATTTCTCTGGATGATTTAATAATTTTATTATAATTCATGATTCATACATATATTAATAATGCAAATAAATACGAATAGTATAACATGACATTCATAATAATTAGATTAGCCGCCATTTGACCCCGCATTAGTCAGACGTCGGCAGCAATTAATGGAAGATATATTGAAGGAATTATTAACATTGTCTATGCCGTAGGTCAGGACAAGATAAGTTGATTTTTTTAATGATTTCTAAACGGATGAAGCTTTCAATTATGATGTATTTATTTCCTTTTTGTTTTTTTTTTATTCGAAATAAATTCTTGCATAATTAGTATTAATATTCTTTTTTACTTTAGGTATGGTTGTAGTTTGTGTGAAGAAGAAAATGGGACGAAGGAAATATTTCAATTATTACTTGAAGTCATTATATACTTTTATTTTTTGTATAAGTTGCAAGTTATTTAACATTATTTTGTATCAATAACCATATTTCTAAATAGTTAATAGAATATTTTTAACTTAAGAGTCGCCTTATTTTTTTAATCATATTGGTATTATAAAATATTTTATAGTTTTGATCGTGTAGCAATTTCTAAACGACCAAGGTTGAGATTGTACGACATACCTATTTTGTTTTATCAATGAACAATGAGCAATTAGGAAGCATTAAAATGGATGACATTAAGTTATATTTGGCAAGTTTAATTAAGTATCAGTTGTAAACAGTGACTTTGTTTGTTAATGAAATATTAACAATATAAGTACGAATATTATAAATATATGTTATAATTATAAATGATAAAAGGTAGCTAGTAATACTTAAGCATATTTGTGGCTGGAATAAGGTAACATTCGTTAGTATTTAAAATAAATTTCGAAACATCCAAATATATTGTACAGAGATTAAAATACACACAAAATATTATTCCTATGAGGTCATTTGATAAGAACGGTAACAAATTCGTTATTTAGAAACAGGTGATTCAGTTCGTTATCTTGTTAATAGTATTTGAGTACATACTTCCGATGTTAAGATATGTTGAGAAATAAACAATGTTAATATGAGATAAATCTTGTGTAGTTTAATTTTAAATAGGTGCATTATATACATATATGATCGTATATAAATGTTATGTATATTGTAGATTATTTTGAAATTCCTTTAAATTAGTATGTAATTTTAAACAAAAATATATATTATATTTATTATTAGTGGTGGCCTAGAGATTAAAAGCCCGCTTCTCATGTATCAGGGCGCGGGTTCGAAACCTGGCAAATACCAATTTGACTTTTCAGTCGTATGTACTTTCTAAGAGTATTTAGACATCACTGAGAGACGATGAAAAAAACATCGCAAGGAAGCTTATAATTTCTAATGATAAGTTTGAAATCACCAACCCGTCTTGAGCAAGCGTGGTGATTAATGCTCAAACCTTCTCCATATAAGAAGAGGCCTTTGCTCAGCAGAGGGCTCTGATATATCTACTGAGGATGATATTTATTATTTTTTTCCAGGTCTTGAACATAGTGATTCTAGTTCTGTATCGAACTGGTTACAATGGCGAGTTTCTTGGCGTTGGTGGAACCTGGAACCTCAATGAAGAGAAGAACCCTGACGCAGAGATAGTCGCGTCTGGAGTCATCGTGGGTTACCTAATCTACACTCTCGTACAAGTGGTCACATTCTTATTTGGGACGACTGAACATAAAAGGTTGCTACTTATATCTACTTATTATACATTGAACAGTAACTCTGATGAAAAAACTTCTTTGCAACTTGGGCTAATGCTGACGCGGTTTTTTTGAGTATCGCAAGAACCATATTTATCACACTTCTTTATTTTTGGGAGACCAAATAAAGATGGTTATACTAAATTCTGTCTGTGTTGGCACTCGTTAGAATCAATTTTTATTTCTATAGAATGATAATAATTGATATTTTTCGTCTATTTGTTGGTAACACTCACAGCTGCCTACCGTAGCGGTTGCAATGCTTGAACATGAATCGACGGATATCGGGTTCAATTCTCCGCCGTGACCAATATTTGAATAATGATTAACGTCCGGGTTTTATTTTTAAATGGTCACTAATTTTGTAACTATTTGTTTTTATATGCTGTGGCATACACCATAGATTTTTTGTAGGAGAAAATCTTTAAACTTGGCACTTTATATTGTCCAAAATGGTTGTTATAGACGCTAATAGATTATGCATTTTCTTTCTGACGTATCCTCAGACATAATGTTGCCTTTTTGATTTCATATTTCTATACTTCTTTTGTCTTGTTATAAATAATATTAATGTCTTTCCTACAACAGAGCTATGTCAGAAATTGTGATGAACTTCATTGGAGTGTTCCTGTGGATAGCCGTGGGGGCTGTGGCGTTGCATTACTGGGGCGGTTACCAGGGAGAGCATCAATTCCAATTCGTATTTGCAGAAAAACAGGTATCAACGTAACCATGTTTGAAAGATTTTTGAAGCTAGGAATCTGTATTCAGTTTTATATCCTTCTGTGAACACTTTCAGCAAACAAGGCCCATAAATTTGAGAATATGGTTTAATTTCTTTTGAGCACGCTTTATATCTATTTTTTGTTATACGAAAATCGATGTTCCTTTTTGGCAATTGAAATGAATTGGTTTGAACAAACAATGCCGTATTTTTGCAGGTCGGCCTGGCAGTTGGTGCTCTATGCGTGATTCAAGGGGCCGTCTACCTTCTTGACACCGCATTATCTGTTATACACTTTACGAAAGAAATGTAATTAGATATAATCAGATGAATCAAATATTTCTAAGTCTTTGTAATAAGGTCTTAATAGAAAGTATTTTTAAATTAAATTTATAATATTACGTTATTCATATATTTGAATGTGTTATTTTCTTCCTTACATTTTTTTTTCACATTCCCACCTCGTTGTAAATAGAGATTTCTGTATTGCAACACGTTTTGATGTTTTTATATGCTGTTTATTTTATTTTAATTAAATTTATTTAAATTGAAACATTTTTTTATTCATTTTATCTTTCCTATTTCCTTCATATAGTGGTCTTTTATATGACTTATGTATATTAAATAGAAGAAATAGTCAGCGATGGGAACTGTTTGACCAGAAGCCGAGGTCAAGACCTATGTGTCATATTAGCAGGGTCAAATGTTAAATACCATATCCTATGTGGTACCCAGTGGTCCTGCCATCAGTTAGTCGATATCACGATTTCTAAGAAACCTCACCTGGACTAAACAAAAAATATTTGTGTTCATTAAACCAGTAAGTTATATAATTTTTGAAGGCCAAAACACGTTTCTTATACTGGAAATTTTTGCTATTTTTACTATTGAAGTCCACAAATACTAATGAAATTTTCTTCTATTTAGAATTATTGCATGACACTTATGTTATTTTTCAAACAAACACCATAATATATTTGTGAGTAATGAGTTCTGATAGCCTCTAGTGGTTGGTATAATTAAAGAATTATTTGTAGATCGTTTAATTGTCGTCGGATTGGTTGAATTGGATAATAGTGAAGTTTAAGCTGGAGTGTCTTTACTCAGGGAGTCTGGTGACCATATCGCCCAGATCCAAGAATTTTTTGCTGCAATTTGATATAATTGCTGTCAAAATTGCTCCGCTCACAGATAACGTAAGTACCTCTAATAATTTAATTTCAAGAATAAATTTAAATACCGTGTAATATTTAATTTTCGAAAGCTTTTTTCTTGGCTGGTTATGAAGTAATATTTTGTTTGTAGATATGACGATTTTCATGTATATTTTGCAAAAAAGACAACTAAACTTACTACATAAATTATGTTTGATTTCAAATATATTCTCGACAAAAACAAACCAATATTTTTGTGAATTTCCTTTGAATACTTTAGTAGTTTATTTCAGTTCATATCGTCCTTTGAATGTACACTATTTACACTAGCGTCTGTACCGTGGTCGTATAACTGCAGTAATACAATTAATTTAAAACCAGGGCATAGCGAAATGTGTCGAACGTTTCCCGCCCCAGTGGCTTCAATCTGTAGAGTATTGTTGATGTAACAGATCGTAATACAGCTTATATTGATTACAGGAAATTGAAATATCTTTACATTTTATATATTAACCGTAGTGGAGTAAAGGATTGATATTTTTATTAATTAGTTTAGGTTAAAATAATGAGAACTATTGTTCTACCGAAATATATTTATTTGTAGCTATTATTGTTGTTTGATATTCCTTTAAGTGCAAGTATATGGATTAATTTGTAGAGAAGAAAAAACATAAATAGTAAGAAACATGAGAGCTAATTGTATCATTATTACAGTACTATATTTTTTTAAACGAAAATAATATAGGTACAGAACCTCACAAAAAAATCAATTCTTTATCTATAATTATATTATTTACATTGAAAGATTATAACAATACATATTTTTAAGCCTTAATAACAGTTATCCAACAGAGACGGTAAACGTCTAACAGTACTGTAGTCCAAATATGCGCACGCGCATAGGACAAAGTACTTGGGCATTAGCATATGATCGTGAGTTTATGATGTACTTAAAACATTGTTACAGTTAAACTATTCAATATTGTACAGCAATAATATTACGAGAAATACAATTATTTTTTGTCATGTATTCGTTTTATATTAAAAAAAAGTTATAATTTTCAGTAATCAAAACTGACTAAAACAATATTATTACCACAATAATTAAAATAATCATCCAATAGATTATTGCGTCTAAACTAAACAGCATTTATCCAACTGCATAAAACCTCCTTTGTGTACGAGGAAAATACGAAAGCGGGTCAGACAACGACCTTACTGAACGCACCCCATCCCTAAGAAGTTTGGCGCCAATACCGGCGACGGAATGGCGCCTGGATTAATACTACGATCAATTCTTGCAGCTATAGTAACAAAATGCTTTTAATATATGTTTATTTTTATCGACTATATAAAATAAACTTAATTTTGTGATAATATTTTCGTAATTAATAGATTTTTAGTAAATTTTCTTTGTTTTTCTTGCGATCTCATTATAAGCATTTTTTTATAGCTCGTATTTTGTTTTATACAACCATATTTCGAAAACGCGTTCGTGACTATAACGTATCATTCGTGTAAATTTTTCACGCTCGTTTATAAAACGTGCGTTGTATTTGTAGAGTTATTAATGTAACGCATGTTTATAACGAAGTTCAAAAGTTCAATATATAACCTAGATCACATACATACGTGAAATGAAAATCATAAAGATTATGTACTATTTAAATATACATATATAATACGCTAACAGTCAGTGGTGGCCTAGTGGTTAACAGGGCACTCTCATGCACGAGGGCGCGGGTTCGATCCTGGCAAGTACCAATGTGATTTTTTTGAGTCATATGTACTTTCTAAGAGTATTTAGACATCACAGATTAATGCATTCCCAAAGAGGGTTGATGTCGGGCAGGCGGCCGGTCGTAAAAACAATTAGACAAAACTATTCACAATAAGCCAGACCCTGGCCAAAAGCTGGGAAATTGCCAGGTAGAAGAAGAATACGCTAACAATAACAATTTTCACATATTTTAATGAGATCTAAGACATTCACATCTCGTCTGCACGTGATCACGGTTGCTGAAAAGTAACCGAAACGTCGGGAGTATGTAGTTCTTGACAAAAGTAAAGCAAGCGTAGTATATCCCAAAAATATTAGTTTCATTTAAATTTCAAAGTATAAACAACTAAGTAGAAAACGTACGATAATAATACTAATACAATTATCGTACTGTGAGTAATTCTGAAATGACACACGAGAAGATTCAGTTTATTCATCAAACATAGGAAAACAACAGGAATTATAATAGAATTCATTGAAGGATATGGGGATTTATTAATTACGTCTCATTAGTCATAACTTATTAAACTTATATTAAATAATAATTAAACTTTATTAGCAAATTCAAAATAAAAATGACGCATGAAAAATATTCGTTTTTTTATCGATAAAAAAAATGACAATACTATGTAATTTTTACTAAATGTATGTTTATTTTTTCAAAGGCTCCATTCGCAATGGAATCGTAATATGCTTATATGATAATAGTGTGACAGTATGTATGTATGTATGTTTGTGACTTGTCAGTCGTGATGCGTGCTATAAAGCTATGCGGTACATGTAGACCGGAAAATATAGAAAGTGGCTTCTCAATACACGAAACTAACATTGACTCGGCTGTCAGAGGCGATTGAGTGGAAAATAGTAGAAATGTAACTTTGTAAAGGAATATAGGAGAATTATTTGTAAACTGCAATGCAATATTGGATCATTACAGCTTTCTTAGTGACGGTGCATAATTTTATCGATTTTTAAATTAAAATTTAACGGTATTTTTGTACTTAATTGTAATGATAATAATATTTGTTTTTACACTAACAGTATATGGATTCTCTAAGGAAAATAGTAACTTCATTAAAAACATTTTAGCAAATTGTTTCTTTAATACAACATTATTATAAATAATATTTATTATACCCATATAATAAGATTACAAATATAAAAAAATAATTATTTAATATAGTCACATTTGACATTGAGAAGTATTTTTTTCTCAATTCCCGATATAGCCTTAACGCACGAGTCAACAGAATATAACAAAAGTGGACAAAAAATGTAAATGAATAAAAAGATCTCTAGATGATTACTAGTCTAATCAATACTTGTAACATTTGGACTCGAAGAAATGAGCGACTGTAATCTAAATCTTTTTAAAGACATGTCACTGTATTAAATCCCTACTAATATTATAAATGCGAAAGTAACACTGTCTGTCTTTTACGCATTCACGCCTAAACCACAGAACTGATTTTAATGAAATTTGGTACAGACATAGAGTTGACCTTGAGGAAGAACATAGGATAGTTTTATCCCAGACTATTGAAAGATTCTCTTGGAAACGCGATATAACCGAACTCCACGCGGGCGAAGCTGCGGGCGGAAAGCTAGTATAATATAATTAACAAAATTAATTCGTAGTACGTAATAATATATTTTATTTTATAATCAGATAAATTGGATAAGAATCGTAAAGTACAAAATAAATTATGACAATTCTATGACTAGATAAATGTCAAAATAATATTAACTAGAGCGTGTACAGATGATAAAAAGGACAACACTGAATTGATTTCATTTTTAAATATTAGTCATTCATTCTTTCATTCTTAAGAAAAAATCTATTCCACTGATAATAATTTAAGGACTTAAAAAAGTTAATACAGCAAAACTTCTATGCTTCTAATAATTTACTATACGAATTATATCTATGGAAAATTTTAATTAATTCGAAGAATATCTTAAGCTTTAATAAAAGAAGGGTTCCTTTAGCTTACTTTATCTGTACTGTTTACTATTTACGATAATTTTTTTGATATTTCAATACAAAATTTGTTTTAATTTCCATACATTCAAGAAATATCTAAGTCTTAAAAGATCTTACTAACAGTAAGCCTTTTAGCTTACTCTATGTACTATTACGATAGCTTTAAGTATTTCAGTATAATAGTAATATTAACAAAAGTGCGGGTGTAATTTTGTTGATATATACGCGACCCCGGCGTTGGTCGTCTGATTGTGCTTCAGACTTGACGCGGTACAGTCGTGTGACAGTTACTGTGAAGAACGCGCGGGAACTTGGAATTATTGTATTGTGATTTAGTGACTGTGTTTTGAATTCCGTTGGAAATATTTTGAATTAACGGTATGAATAAATAAATTTATTATTTTTTTATATAATTATGAGTATTTTTTTTCAAAATTATTCGTGCAACAAAAAAGAACAACTTTTTTCATGATACTCCAGTTGTTGTCATTCACTGTTTAATATTATCGTGTGTGAACGGAATAAATATATTTTTCTTATAGTAAATTATAATAGTATTTAATTCAGTAATGTATTTGAAAGTTATATTTGTAAATATAGTATTGGAAAGCGTGCGTGCGTTCCGTACCAACGGACGGCTTTCGATGCGTTCATGTAAAACGGTTTTAATTAATTTTTTTTGTTCCTAACGCATCTTAATTATTAGATGAAAATGAATTTTCATGAACAGACGTGAAATCTCAATCAGAATAATTTTATTATCTTATTGTGTATTACATTAATTCTTTTAATTTTCATCATGTCTTGTCATAATATTGACGATCTTATATTTTTTTTATAAAAAAAACTTGTAGGTATGAAAAAATAGAATGACATCTAAGAAGTTTAAAACTATGTAGCTTTTTCGATTTTCCTAATAAATTACCATACACTTATTTAATATGAATAAAGTGTCGCAGACGTGTAACTGTATCTATTATAATTTTGCGTAAATTCTTCCCTTTCTTTAAATATGAGGAATACGTAAAGTTATATTTTTTTTATTTATTTTAATATTACGAAAAAAGGTTTTACAACAAAATTAATTCTATTTTAACTGCAAATAACAAAATTATCAGAATGAATGAAACAATCATCATTATTCCGTGTCAATGACAAATATATTATTACAAAAAATCCTTCAAACGATTATTTTTTAGTAAAATTTTCTTCATTGCCAGTGTTATAGAGATAAAAAAATAAGTTGCATTTATCAAAAGAGTTCTTCCAGACGAACCAAAAAGGTTGTATACTAATAAACCTCCTTCCAGGTTTCGGAGTACGGGGGCGGGGCTCGTGTAGTGTGGGCCATGTCGGCAGGCGATAGAGAATCTGAGGCTCAGGCCAAGAAAGAGGAGGGGAGCACCAGCGATGATGGAAGAACAGCTGTCTTGAAGCAACACTGGTGTATTGGACTCAGGATTGTGGAATTGGTGAGTGGATTTGAATATACAGGGTGATCAAATCACGACTATATAGAAAGATTTTTTTAATTTTAAGAGCTCTATATACATGTTGCATATTATATTTTTGAACAAATCTCTTAGAAAAAAGGAGTTTTATAAACCTACCACACGTTGCACACTGAATTCGAAACTATTACGATTTTCTTACTTATAAACCTACGTAAATATAGCAAAGAGGTAGGTTTATGAAAAAGACCTGAAAATTCTTTATGTAGTACAACAATACAAACCTAGGATAAGTATAGTAGTAAAGCCAATATAAGAATTCAAAAAACATAAGTAGTTATAAATTGATAGATATTTCTAAGGCCTTGGTCAGATTGGTCTAACATGGAAGAGTACGGTTTTAGGACCTAATTCGATATATACTTTAATTGCATGAAAAGAAAAAATATATAAAATATTGTTCATAGAAACATACATTAAATAAATCCAAGAGGAAATAAATGTTTAGCATTTAACGAATATTCCTTTTACTCAGAATTAACCGGTAATTAATGATATTACAACACTCATGATTAAAGGATATAGTGATTTGAAAGTAAGCGAAACAGTACCACGAGTTTCATATATGTAAATATTGAATAAACAGTCATGATAAATAATCCATTCACACTTAACATATTAAAAACAAAATTAAATTAATATAAGAAGTTATATAATAGACAAATATACAATTTTATTACTTTATAGTATTCCTTGATTAAAGAAAAGTCCATGGAGAGGATTTTAATTTGTACATTAATATAATAAATAAATTCTATGTTAAAATTTACCATCGGCTATAATTTAAAAAATATTATAATTTCACTATGTATTTATAAAATACTTATCTATTATAGTATTCTATTACAGAGAATACGAATACGTATTCTGTTAAAACATACGTAATTCGAAAACATAAAGTATAACAATACTCTGGTTATTTCTAGTATATATACAGGGTGACTGGTGAATTAATATCGATACTTGAGGACGTGATATTTGACGATCATATATTATAACAAAATAAAAATTAATATAACATAAATATTAATAAACTTCTAAGTAAAGTTAACCAAAAGTTATGTAATTAATTACGCATCGTGTGAACACCCTACAGATTAGGTATACACACACACACACACACACGCGTGCGGCGGCGTGGTGTTGTATCAGCACGCCGCCGCACGCGTCCACACTTAGAACACTTGGAACGTGTCCACCCTTTATTTATTTATACGGAAATTTGGTCAAAAATTAAGTGCCTATTTTTTTTACATAATTCGAATGAGAATCATGTACCGAGTATTCTCCTTAAATATTGATAGTAATTCACCAGTCACCCTGTATATATAGTTATTGATTTTTCGCACTAATTAGCGATAGGCCTTGATGTATGGGAATTATATGATGCCCCATAATTTGTCCCTGATACAAAGGCTATTGTGAATCACATTACATTACGGCAGCTGTTTCTATAGAACGCGCATCAAGTAGCATTACCAATTACGACGAGGATAAACGCGTTATGAAGTTATTATGTCGTAAATCGTAATATATTTTTAGTATGATAAGATTTGGATATAGAAACTAGTAATTTAATAAAGCTGTAGGATTTCTTTTTTCATTAATATGACCATACTTTTTACGTGTGAGTTAAAGTACGAAATAGTAAGGCAACTATAATATAAGTGTATTATATGGTGAGAATTTTTATATAGAATTAGTCTGCATCTAAGTATAATAATTATGATTATTTCTAGCTGTTCGCGGTGATAGCAATCGGGCTAATGGTGGGTGCCTTAAACTCTCATCAACTGGCAAACATCGATCACCGACACATAGCACTAATATACTCAACTTACTCCGGTAAGATATAAAACTTACTACATCTAGTTAAGTGGTGGGGGCCTAGTAGTTAAAGGCCCGCTTCTAGTACATATACAGGGTGACTGGTGAATTACTATCGATATTTGAGGACGTGATATTTGACGATCATATATGACAAAATAAATATTAATATAACATAAATATTAATAAACTTCTAAGTAAAGTTAACCAAAAGTTATGTAATTAATTACGCATCGTATGAACACCCTACAGATTAGGTATACAGTCACACTCACACATACGCGTGTCGCGACGTAGTGTTGTATCAGCACGTCGCCGCACGCGTCCACACTTGAACACTTGGAACGTGTCAACACTTTACTTATTTATACGGAAATTTTGTCAAAAATTAAGTGCCTATTTTTTTTACATAATTCGAATGAGAATCATGTACCGAGTATTCTCCTTAAATATTGATAGTAATTCACCAGTCACCCTGTATAGTGCGCGGGTTCGAAACCTGGTAAGTACCAATGTGATTTTTCCGAGTCATATGTACCTTCTAAGAGTATTTAGACACAAGTGACATACGGTGAGGGAAAACATCTAAATGTATAATTTCAAATTATAAGTTTGAAATGCCAACCCGTCTTGAGCAAGCATGATGATTAATACTCAAATCTTCTCTATGTGAGAAGATTTCCTCAGTAGTCTGATAGGTTGATGATGATCCATTTAGTTATATTACTTACTCTATTCACAGGATTCATTACATATTGTTCTTTATTTACCAACGTTTATTTGTAGTATTTTCATTTAGCTGAATTCGTTTCTACATACGTGAAATTTCACATCGATTTCCAATTTAGGACACTGAGGTTTTTAATTACGCCACGCTTCCCGTTGATTTAAACAAGTCTTTCAGACGTGGCCTCGTTGTAAATCGGCTTAATTTTTCAATTATTCACATCTGCTGAGTTACTTTAACCTCTCACGGTTGATCGAATTTAACATTGATGATTTTTTTTGCCGACATTTTTAATGTCAAAACACTATAATGGGCCAACAAAGGGTCATTATAAGAAATTATTCAAATGATCGTATTTTTTACTATAAATCAATATAATAAGATGAAAAATAACTTCACGAAAATAATTAGTTATAATATTTACATTCTTGGGTAAGCGTTGACAGTGATCAACGTTTTCACTTTCCATCAAGTGGAAAAATATTTATGTTTATCAAGCGTGAAAGTGCGGTTATTTGCGGTTTAATTCATTGCGATTCGTTTTAAATTATTATTATTTTTTACATTAATTATACGGATATGTATTTATATTTTTACGATATAATAATTTATTTGGCCAGAATTTAAACTTACATCATACTTTAGAATAATTTCCGGAAAGTAAATATTACGTTCAAAAATTTTAATTTTTAAGTTGGATTTTGACATCTATCGATCGTGTTAGACTAAGTATTTTAAAAATACACTTTATTTATTATAAGAGAATATTTATATATTATTTTTTTGTACAGGTTTTATTATTATCGTGGGCGTTTTAATAATCGCTCGTTTGTTGGGCGAGTCTGCCGGTTGGCGTACGTCGCTAGGTTTTTCAATCATCGGTGCAATTCTGTTCACCGCTACTGCCGCTGTTATATTCTATGGTAAGTTATATTAATGACAGATTAAAGGAATTAAATATTTAGGTTTAATAAAAGGAAATATTACGAACTTTAATTAATTAATTGATAGCTGGTTAAATAATAATTATAGTTGATTTTAATTACTATTTAAATTAAGTTTTTATGTGTTATATTTAAGTCTAGAACATTAAAGTTTATTGTGAGGTGTATGACCAAGGAAATTTAACAGTATCAATCATTTTAGTGATAGAATTAATATTTGTTATAAATGTCAACATTTGTATGTTTTTGAATTTGGTAAGGGAAGATGTAAAATATAAAGTTAAAGAAAGGAAGAAATAAGAAAAAATATAGAAACAAAAAAGAATGAAATAGCAAAGAAGGTTTCTGCACAAAATACGATTATACTGAGTTAATTTCAGAAACTTAGTTTAATTCAGATAGACCATCGCCATACAGCTTGTCATGGAATAAGCTGTTTGATTCTTTATATTATTTAAGACTGTATTCTTCTATCAAAGTATAAAATTTAATTAATATTCATATCAAATACTACCACTAATAAAGCCTGTTTCAAACGGACCCTGTCTCAGGGGATTTGGCAGAATGACTTCCGTTGGTTCACTCAAAGGATATCAATATAACTACTTAAAATAGTATCCATAATTAAGTCTCAATAATTAATATCGATTCATAAAAATATATCTATATATATAATATTATTTTGTTATAATTTATACGTCATTTTCATATCAATTTGACAGTTCATAGAGAATTTTGACAGTTATAATTATTTAATTATATGACTGGTAACACTGTACCTATGTTTCTTTTTTATCAGACTGGCACAGATCCTACTACGCGAACGTTCGTCCCAACAAACAGTTCTACGACCTCGTAATATCGTCCGGAGTATTTTCTATTATAAACGCTGTTGTGTTCATCGTTCACGCTTTCCTTACGTTCAAGAAGGAAGCTGATTATTAATAAGAAATATTTTTAAATATAATCCATTTATTGTTATATTTATTGTAATAATTAAGTTATTATCATTTTTATTTACTCCCAAAGTATTAGTTGTAGTTTAGAAATAATCGGATACTTGTACATAATAATGGTTGTCCTGGAGTGTAGCTTTGTTTAGTTTTTAATGTTTATTATTAGTTTATGTTGTCTACTTTATTAGAAAGTATAATCGCCCGTAAACGTTTGCTCTTGGCCGAGAAAGTGCAAGTTTAAAAAATATATAAAAAAAGGTGTAGAATCTATTGAACGATTTTATTTACCGTTATAATTACTTTCTCTTATAAATTTAAAATCTTACATTATTTGAGTATTTCCAATGGAATCTACACCGATATTAATTAGTATTAAGATTATTATAAGAAATATATGCTTAGATTTCTATTTAAATTTTAAATAAATATGAAAATACTTAGACATTCCTTCGTTATCAGTGTTGCTAGATTTTGCAACGAGAAATAAAAAAACACCGTTAATTGAAATTATTGTTCAGAAATGTATTATTTTTCTAAATTTTGATTACATTGAATGTATAGTGTACTTATTAATGTTATTTCATACTAATCTTTTTGCAGTTTATTAATTATTTTTAGTTATAAGATGTTATTATAAGCCAAAACAGTAATCAGTATCCGTCCAGTGGTAGATAGTTTATGTTTATTCATTTTCCTTCACTTATTTCACGACTTGTAATAACGTAATTATTGTCTTTTTTAATAAACTTTGATTTATATTGTAATAGTTATTATATTAGTATAGGATAGCGTAACCAAATAAAATATTGGTGCATTTAGTATGAGAATCTGTTACGAAGTATTTACGTTTTTCGAGTTTAAAAATAGTTAAGTCAGAAGATATAAAGGAACAAACTCGAAAACTTTGTTGGTAATCGTTAAATATAACTCATACTAAGGGTGCTGTTAAATATGTTTATGTAAATTATAATCCCGGCGCTAATGCTACCTTATGTCGCTTTTAATATAGTGTAAATAATATATTATGAATGTTGTGACTCGGTTGTTTGATGCTTTATTATAAGATTAAGTTATGTCTTCTTATATTAAATAAATATATTAACCACACAGACAAGCCTTTCATTTACAAAATATTAAAAACAATAAAATAAAGAGGGCTTGATAAGATATTCTTAATTTGTCTATGCCTGACTTGTAATTTGATTTAAGAATAGTGATCATAAAAAAAAAATTATGAAATGAAAAAACCTTTATGCAGGAAACGCTTTTGAAATAGTATTTTAATTGTATTATAAAAATAGAAAGTACACGTTTCTTTACCTTTAATTCATTTAATTACTAAACTATTCAAATTTTATGATTTTATAGAGTTTAATCATGTCGTTGTTTTAGTAAAAATAATTAACTCTATAATTATGTCAATACTTTAAAGGAACTGAGATACACTTATCAGCTTAAAACCTTAATTGCCAAAAATATATGCGAAAATAAAATATCATAACAAATAGCCAATTTGATCAGAAAATCGGGGAAATAAATAATATTTTTGAACAAGTTTAATTTACTCCCATTATTTTATACTTATTTAAGTTTTTCAACTAGCACAGAATTTTCATTCCTATTTATTCCAATAATTTGTTATTATATAAATTTATTAACAAATTTAATTTAATAATTAAAATCGACCGTCAAAATATGTAAATATTTGAGATAATATGGCAATTCTCCAGCTAATATTATAAATATTCATTTTATATATTAAAACGGAAAGTATTAAAAATATTTATTAATAATAGAAAATATAATTTTTTTTTTTTTATGTTTTTACGACATGTTTTTCATGTGTCATTTAACTGATAAGCGTTCGGTACGAGTATCTGAATTATATAAAAAGATAACCTCCAAATGAAAACAAAGTGTTTAGAAAATGAAATTGAGTGATGTTGTACGTACCTTTTCAGCTTTCGCCAGATATATCCACAGCTTTCTCCAGGTAGAGAATTTCTTTTGGTCACTGAAATTATATTGCATTTCTTTGGACGCATAGCGAGTACTTAGTGGTGAACGATAATTGCAATATTCTGAGTTTTGTAATTCCGGTGGTGCGTCGATAGAAAACATTTTAGCACAATTTAGTATTGAAATAGGTTTATGTCAACAAAAGTCTACTTTAAAACTGATACTTTTGATTTTCTGAAACGAGTTGACAACTGGTCAACAGGCAAGTTTGGAATGAAGTAAGAATTATTGAAAGGTCACACGCGGGAGTATTCAATTTGATAACAAAGGTTATCGATTTGTGATCTGATGTAACTTGTAAATAACGTAAATTTATTACAAAATTATTATTTAATAATTTATATATTGAATCAGACTTGTTTTCTTATATAAAAGCGAAAGTTATTGGTAATGGAATTTATTACAATTAAATAAGATGTAATAAATAATAATTTAATGTATACACTGGTTAAAACTTTATTTTATACAAAATATGTTTTTTTTTCATGTACATCTTTCGGTCTTTTGCCCATTAAAAAGGCTTTATATATAAACCTGGTTATAAGAAATTTTGGAACTTTGTAATTAGGATTACTAAAACACCATTTTTCAAAAACTTTTAATGGATATACCATATATTACAAACTTCTTAACATTTGTATCGAGATATACAAAAATATATCAGTGCTTAATACCAACTTGTGCAATTCTTTATTTATTTACTCCGATGAGTTAATCCATTTTCAACTTGTCAACATAAGTCGGCATAAAATACTATTGACATATTTATAACCATCTCAACACAAAAACACTGGCTCACAGTAAAACAGATAAAAAAAAATTCTATAACAAGTAAAATATTGCATCATTTCATAAATATTTTATTGCTTCTTTATCATTTTCAACAAAAAAATGTTAAAATAATCTTAATATATGTCAACTGTCTTATTTTAACTGTACAATTTCGTATGTTTACACTTTAGCTTTGAGTGACTTCATCATTTTCTCGAGTTTCATAGCCTTTTGCATGTCGCCCTTAATTTTCAGCTTGCCCATCATGAAGGCAGTGGTCGGCTTCAATTTACCTGAAAATAATTCTCACTTAGCATATTGTTGCATTGTTTTTAAATAAAAAAATTTTTGCATCTAAATTTTAATATTACTATTGTAATGAAATCACTATTGATTAATAATATTAACAGGCTGTCTCACTTATTTAAATGAAACTAATATTTTTATTTCCTACGCGATTTTATTTTTGTAAAATATTACACACTCCCGACGTTTCAGCTACTTTACAGAAACCGTGATCACTGGCAGATGAGATGTGACAGGCAATGGCAGTCAAAATGAAATATTAGTTTCATTTAAATTAATAAAACGCGCAAAATTCTTAGATCTTAGCACTAATTATATTATTGCATTGTACACATGTTTTTAAATAAAAAAATCAATGCACTAAAATTTAAACATCATCTTGTTACTATTGTTATGAAATCACTATTCACTATAGACTATAGTGTTTTTACGCGATTAATTTATAAGTGAGGAATGGAATGAAATAGCATGATTAGCTTTAGAAGTACTATATGATAAACTATTACCGACCAGCAAACATATCAGCGAAGTTGCTGCTATCCATAGTAAGGGTAGCATCGGGTGCATGTTTTGGTTCCCCCTGACCACAGGCCCCATCACCATTCTTGAGATCCAGATGCCATATACCTTCTTCTTTACCTGATAGAAATATTTGATATTATTAAATTATATTAAGTACACTTCATTATTTCACTCATTAAAAAGAGTTTACTAGACTTTAATAGTAATTTACTGTAGCAATATTTACAAACACATAATAGGAATCTGATTTCTCAGATTATTTTACTTATATACTGTAACTTCTAAATTAAGTTTTATCAATCACCTTTCACATTAAACTGGAACACGGCCTGTGTTTTTTTAACTAATTCAGGTGTTATCGTTTTATTGATAACTGAAAATAGTTCTGGGATCTGTCCCGACGGTTCACTCTGCAACGGATTATAATTAAGTTAATAACAATATAGTGTGTAACTAAATGATCATGGTTCTATGTAATGTCTGTGAACATATTTTTCTCAATTTTTTTTGCTATTTCTTAGTAAATAATGTCAAGAAACTAGCCACCATAGTTAAAATAAACATTTTAAATCACATTCACACCTTTTTGACCTCTTGCGTTTGTTGTCCGGGTATATCCAAAAAGAAGTCAGGTAACAAATTGTTTAAATTACCTGCAACAAGTATAAAGCTAATTTTGATAATGCAATATAAACTAATAATTTATACCAATATTTTAAGATTTTGTTAGTTAAATATAAATATTTTTTCTTTTTGGTACCCAATTAATAATTGAGGAACACTGGTGGAACATTTTTTATTGAATAGCAGACAATTATATTTTATTTTCCATATGATAACTAGTATCTTGACTTTTATGTGTAATGTATATTGAAATACTAAAATCTCAATGCATGGTGTGCATTTAATGGTGATTTTATATTGGCCTATAGTTGTGAATTTGTGAACAATGAGAAAGCTTCCAATTTATATTAATATGATTGTATCTTCCCTTTTAACACACTTTTTTTAAAATACTCTGATGTTCATTGACAAACATGGAAATATCTAGGAAAAATTATACAATACAAACTACATTTGTTCACTATAAACAAAAAATATTGATTATTAACACAAAATAAGAATACTTAATAATAAAAATTAAATAAAGGCTACACTGATATAGAAATAATATTTTATATAGAGATATTTGACATTATAATATAAATGATCTAAAATATGCCCAAATCTAAACTAAATATTTACCAACTTTGCAGCATAAACTCACTACTATTATAATTGCCGGCACGTATCTTGGCAAAGGTATTTTCATAGAAGGGATAAATTTTGGGCATGTACACCGAGTGCAACAAAAAGTGGTCACTTCTACTTATCATTGGTACGTTATCAATAACTCGTAACACAAAATGAAAAGTATTTCCAATTTAAATGCTCGGAAGTAAACTCAGGAGTTAACATTCACACACGCGCAAGTAATTGTGCCGTTTCGTTTCCCGCGTCTTATGACAATTGACAACTAAATATCATTCTACGCATACAACTATTGTCTCTGCCAAATTACGTGTCAGTAATTATACCTAGTACCATCATGTTACCTTATCCTTATAATTGGCGGATGTCGTATGATAACGTCGTACGGAAGCCGAGGAGACTGTCTGCTGATGATGAAGTAAAGAGGCTGGATCATCCAAGAAACCATCCAAGAGCAGATTATTTGCGTTCTCTAGGGTTCAAATTGTTTATGCTGTAGTTGGTACATAAACCTAGGTTGTTTTGGTTAAGTTAGTTCACAGTACCCAAGACCTATACATATTTGTAATGGTGATACCGGACAATGATAATTCTTTTGTTAAATCACCCACTATTTCTATCCACCGTGGAGTTATTGGTAATTTTTATATAAATGTTATTACTTACTTGGATCACAAGCGTATGGCGTGAGGTCATTGATTCCGACTGATTTAACAACATCTTCATCTATTTCAAACTTGCCCGTGTATGATTTTGGGTCTCTGAGGAATGAAATATAATATTTTTAATATATGATAATAGTATTTGATAATATTATGATAATTATTAGCAGTTTTGAATTAATGAACAACTTTATTGTATTTAATTCTTTAGTATGTAACATCAAATATATATTTAAAATTATAACATAATCTTATTATATCATATTAGCAATTAAAAGTTTTGGGTTTGTTATTTTTCTTACTAAAAACATTTTGTTAAGTATGCCCAACCTAACTGGGATAATAAAAAATATATATTGTATAGTTTTTCTATTCTCACTTGCTCAACATGACGTATGCAGCGTCTGAGACTATTTCTGGTTTGCGACTGGATGAAGTGTCACCAGTCAACATCTCAATGGCGGCTGTCGCGATAGCTGAAATTATAATAACAACAAATTATATATATGCATACACAAGCAGACTAACACAGTTTAGAGATAATTTTTGAAGTAATAATATTTTCGTATATTACTGTAAGGGCAAGGGGAGAGCAGTGTAAAAACATATGTATCTTATTTCTCATATCATATGCCTATTGTTTCGGTCTTACAATCAACTATACAGGTTGACTGGTGAATTACTATCAATACTTAAGGAGCATACTCGGTACATGATTCTCATTCGAATTATGTAAAAAAAATAGGTACTTAAGTTTTGACCAAATTTCCGTATAAATAAATAAAGTGTGGACACGTTCCAAGTGTGGACGCGTGCGGCGGCGTGCTGATACAACACCACGCCACCGCACGCGCGTGTGTGTGTGTGTATACCTAATCTGTAGGGTGTTCACACGATGCGTAATTAATTACATAACTTTTGGTTAACTTTACTTAGAAGTTTATTAATATTTATGTTATATTAATTTTTATTTTGTCATATATGATCGTCAAATATCACGTCCTCAAGTATCGATAGTAATTCACCAGTCACCCTGTAGTAATTAATAATGTATCGGATGATGAATATAATGAAAATTATAAAGAAAAGAAATATCTATTTAAAAATATTAATTTATCAATGATAACCCATAATGATTTCAAACATTTGTACAAAATTAATGTGTATATGTATATACATATACGTATTATACATAATATATAAACATGTACATATAAATATTACATATAGATGGAGCAAAAGAAATTTTACTTCAGTTTTGTGGTCTAAAGCACACTGGTTTTAATATTTTCATATACAAACCAGTTTTTGGCCACAGTGCGTTCACCCCAATATTGAACTGTCTGAATTCTTCACTCATTCCCAGCACACACATGGACATACCATATTTAGCCATTGTGTAAGCAACATGAAGTGAAAACCTGTCAGGAAAAGAAATATTATTAAAACTTTTTCATTTCACCAACAATTTACACAAAGTCATATGAAGTTGACATTAAAAAGACTATCATTAGATTATTATTAAGAATGCTTTTATATTCGAGAGAAATATGTAGGTATTAAGAAGTGAAACTAAAAAATATTTTTTTATTAAATAAAGATGAGATAAATATTTCTATCAATTGTAAGTAAAGGACATTTTAAACCCTCCTATTGAACACAGTTACAGCAAAAGTAATAAGATAAATTGTCATAAATATGTGGGAGTTTAAGAGAAAAAATACACTTGAGTTAAATAGATATTAGCCATAAAGTTTATTAAGCATTGTGATATAAAAAACCTACCAGTAAGGATTCATGTTTAGTGGTGGCGACAGGTTCAGAATGTGAGCGTGGTTGCTTTCTTTCAACAATGGCAGACATAGTTTTGATCTGTGGAATACAATAAATATTATTGAATCCTAAACTAGTACAATGAAAGTAACAAACAGATAAATGTCATACAAAAAAATAATAGAGTCAAAACAAAGACCTAGGTTGAATTTGGATTAGGTTGTTGTATGGAATTAATCTCTTGATTTCAGTACATACATACTTAATCTGTTTAAATTTCTCAATATAGCTTCTAGAGGTAATGGATAGTATTGTTAAACAATAGAGGTGGTAAGCAATTGGCAGGGATATTTATAATCTATGTTATTATACTTCATAATTGCTAAGCTTTGATACTTTGAAACTATATAAAATACCAGGATAAATTATCGCTTACATTTTATCCTCATATCTATGTTAAAAAACTATAAAGTTAAAATAAAAAAATCTATTAAACAAGTTTCTCTTGAACAAGCAATAACACATACATTCTCATAAACTTTCATTGTTATAATAAGATAATCTTACGCCAAAAATGTGCCCCTGGTGTTAATATTGTGCATGAGGTCATATCTCTTCATATCAGTCTCTGCGGTTCCAGTGAGTGATATGGCTGAAGCATTGTTTACGAGGATATCAATGCCATTGAACTAAAAATAAAATATATAATTACTCTTAACATTATTGCCACATTACTTTTTATATGTTGTTATAAACATAAGTTTTAAAATTTTTTAAAAATAATTTTATGATAATAATAACAAAACTCATTGTTATATAACCTTTTTAACAGCTTCGTCAATTGCTTTCTGAATCTGTTTCTCGTCTCTCACATCAACAATGCAGGGTAAAGCTTTTCCACCAAGAGCTTCAACTGGAATTTTTAACATAAAATATTTTTTAAATAGCTCATTAATTTATTTATGTCAGAAAACATTAATAAAAAAGTTTTCATTCCTTTGTTTACGATAATTAGAACAGTAATTAGTGTTCTGACTATCGTAACTATTTTTTTCATTTGGACTTTGTTTTGGGTCCAAAGTCCATACATTATTGTATCCAATTTATACTTAAAAAAAAAATATATTGAAAATTCATGACACAATAAGAAACTTATTTAGAGAACACATACTCTCTTCTGCGGCCGTGTAAATAGTTCCCGGTAATTTTGGATGAGGTTCTGCGGTTTTAGCAGCAACAACTACGTTAGCTCCATCTTTAGCTGCTTTGAGTGCGATAGCTTTACCGATACCACGGGACGCTCCCGTTATGAATAGGGTACGACCGGCCAACTTCCTGTTAAAGAATAGGAATGAGGTGAAAGTGGGATACGGCTAAGAAGTACCAATGTAAACAATGCCGATATCTTACCCTGTATTCGCGACTAAACTCATTATTACGTGTAATTAAAACAAGAAAATAAAAATAATAATATATTTGCAGAAACAACTAATAACTGAAGATTTTCAATTTTTATAACGGTAAAGATACAGTTCCGTGACACAGGCTCAACAAACTCTGTCATTAATATTTAATCACATATGTTTCTCAGCTTTGTCAATGTAATGTCACTGTCATTTGCCTGCAATGAGTATCCAATTATTTTGATGTGGTAACTATATTATTTTAAAATGTTCCTTATAAAGATAAGCTAGATAACGTTATTAATTTTATTGTTTTATTTGTTACTATCTTTAGGGTAGCACTTGTGAAAGAAATGAGGTACCTTAATAAATTTTAAAGCTACTCTCTTTTATTTCATGAATATTGGGATTAAAGTTGTTCCCTTTTTATTTCTGTCTTCTTCCTTTCATCGAAGTCGGATAAAATATAACAAAATATATGATAAATTGTTATCGATTACCTTAGACACAATTTTTCAAAGGTGAAATAATTAATATTTTGAAATAAATTGTAATGAAGACTAAATTCTTTTTAAGTAATCATTTAAATTATATGAATTAAAAACCTATTAAGCACTCTATAGTGTTATTGGTGTGTGGTATTAATTATTATCAATTAGTTATGGAGGTATTTCATGTAACATTATTTTATATAAAATTAAGTTGGTAACCATAACTAAATCAATCATGGGGGCACGAAAATAAAGTAATAACTACTAGTACCGTTATCGTTATCATTATTATGATATCAAATTATTAGATTATCTGTAGTAGAAATTCTTGAAAAAGATAGTAGTAACGCTGCTTGTTAGTTTTGATAACCGATTCATTATTATATAATGTATTTTACGATTAGTCATCATCATTTCAGTGACATAAGCCTCATTTTTAAAAAGTAATCAGTATATAAAATGAATACTTTTAAAGTGAAAATATTAAATAAAAGTACCGTCATTATGATCCGAACAGAAATAAATTCAGCATTCTTTATATCCTTTCCGAGTATAATAAGATGAAATAAAAGATAACAGATCTGTAATACATTTATTTTGTGCATAAATTTATATTTTCATGATCTAATATCTAATGTACAACACCACGAGCGAGGGTGAATTATCTAAACTATTAAAATATTCTACAAATAAAACATCGTTAGACATCATAAGACATTTAGTTAGGCTTTATTGTAACAATAATTGCATTTCATAAGTATGGCTCGAATCGTTGATATTAGTGAACATGTTTCATAAATTTAATACTTATCTTCTATATGTAGGACATATATTTTTTATAATGGTTTAATTTCTATCAAGTGTCAACACAATACAAAATAATGTAGCGTATTTAATAATAATAATTTTTTAATACTATAAATGTCATATACATACTTCATTAAACGTCTGTATGTTTATATAAATTATTTCATTAATAGAAATATAAGTATTTATTCGCTAATCTAATTGAGTTTTTTTTAATATAAATTATATTCCCTATATAAAAAATACAATATCTTGTTACAAAATGATAGGACCTAACCGAAATAAAATTCCATTTTAATCTATCCTACGTTTTCGTATTCCCTACCACAATCTTCTAATGTTTAATAGAATCACATTTATAATGAACTATCTAGACACGTACAACATTTAATATAATGTTAAATTTATTTACATTTTTATTATTACAGCTAATTAAACTTTCACATAAGCGAAAACATACTTCAGATAGGACATTAAAAAATCAAAGAAGTACTCATTTATTAAGCACCATTCATTCTGTAACATTCCCTATATTTATTCACAATTTTTTCACTTAGTAATACTTAATTATTTAAAGCATCGAAATAATTATTGGCACCGAAAATAAAATCAGCATCTATTACTCTATTACTCTGAGATAAAAACTTTGTAATAAAAAAAATCTTTTATTATCTATATTAATCTCTGGTTATGAATTGTTCTAGACTATATATAAGCGGGCTGTTTAGCTGAATGTTGTAATGCAGCTAGCACGTCGTGTTTGAGTCTGACGTATAATCTTCCTTTTCTCCAAGGATTCTGTAATTGTAGAGGTCTGAAATCATCACGTAAACATCTCTCCCTAGCTCCTATGACTGCTACGAGGCAAAAATCTTGTAGTTTTTCTGGACCATACACTGGTCCGGATTTTCCTTTAAGAACGGCGGCCATGTTGAGCTGTTTTACCACGAGGTCGATGACCTCTCGCGCTGATGTTCGTGGTGTGACGTGCAATTTGAGTGATGTACCCACGGCTAAGCCCGTCTCGTAGGCTGCAAACACCTACAAACACATATTTATCGTTAATTTCATAGAAAAAGGTGAATGAAGAGGCTTTTGAAGTTAATTGGTAATTAAAATGATTGAGTAATTTTTTGATTGAATTGAAAATTGAAGTAACTATGCCAATTAAGTATATGGTATTAAACGATAGAATTATGGTGACTTTCGAAGAAATTTCTCAATGAACATTTTATTTTCTAGGCTACTTCTGACTTACAATCAAATTATTGAGTTTTTAACCTGAAATTTCTCTTATTACCTGTAATATTCCCGCTTGATCGATAGTTCGTTGTTCCGGAGGTAGTTTTCTATCTTCATCGCTGTGTCTCTGCTCAGTTTTCTGAACTTTATTATTATATTCTTCTTCCTGCGTCTCTAATAACGGTTGACGTTTTACACTGTGATTATGACCTTTCCCCTCTTGACCCGTGTCAGTGAATTCTACGTCATTGGACTTGACGTTGGTCATACTTTTAGACGCGGTCACGTTTGTATGTGTGAGTTGCGGACGGATTTTTAGAGGAACGGTAGTTGTTATCGGACAGCTTTGGCTTTCTGAGTCACTGGATAGACTTTGTGCGGATTCTGATACGTTCGTTTTGTTTGTTTTGACACTTATCATGCTGCCGGGATAGAAACCTTTCACTGTGAGTAACGGACTTGAATTAACACTCGTGTTAATGCTGTGTGGCCTTGGTTTGGGTTCTATGTTCTCGTTTTGTAATACTAATGTGTCTTCGCTGCGCGATGGCGGCAGACGATTGCTTGATATGGATGCGTGGGATCCATTTGATTTAATATCGAATTGTGAGTTGCTGCTCATATAGTTATTACTGATGGCGCTCATTGCACTTGATTCGGTGATTTGTGAGTCCGCGCTGCCTTTCCTTGCGTATTTAGTTTCGTGCAAGTATTGTGATCCGCTCAGATTTAAAGTTGATACGGATGTTTGTCGCGGTGCTATACTTAGTTGTTGTTCTGACTTGCTGAATTCAGGATGTAAGCTCGTGTGATTTCCATTTCCGGCGGGTCCCGGCCAGGAACCTCTTCCGGGAGAGGTCTTATTTATTTTGGCGTCCCGCGGCGGTAATTGCAGTAAATCTATCTTCAGATTCGCGTCTCTTTCGTTACTATCGACTTCATCGTTTCTGGACGGCGTCTTATCTAGAATGTATTTGAGCAAAATTCCTGAACTGGGCCCGGCCTTATCCTTGTCTCTCGCGAATCCTATCAAATCCATCAACCATCGCTCCGCCTTCCAAACCAAGTTCAGATTGTTCTGAAGATCCTCTAACTTCGTGAGTCTCTCCTTGGCGGTCTGTAACTCCATACACGAGAATGCCTCTCGTTGTGAATGCGCGGCCAACGCCACATCTAATTCTAGAACACAGCTTAACTTAGAGTATTTATTCAATATATTCGTATGGTATGTCTGTAGGTGGATCATTTCGAAGGCTTGTATCGGCAGACTGAGTAGGTCTCCTTTCTGTAGTAATATTTCCTTCTGCCCCGGTACAGAACATGCTTGTTCCGCGGGTGGACATATCATGATGAAGCTGACGTCACTGTTGAGTTCAATGACCTCGAGGTCATATATTCGGTGGGCGGGGATACTATCGTTAGGTATTTCCATGTCCTTGAAGAGCCTCTTCGAAGCGGTAGCTATCTGTTCGAGGAACATCTCCTGTGATTCTGAAGGTCTCTCGTTGTTGATAGAAACGAAGTTATTGATGGACGGCGACTCGTCAGATAAACGGCCGGATTGCGACTTAAGGTACTCCCATTCTTCACTGGAATAAACAATTATTTATATATTATAACAGTTATAACGTAAATTATTTACACAATTTTTAAAAATATCTCAAAAACTAGATCTGATAGACAAAATCTGAGAACTTTTTTACATTCTGCATCCAAAAATTACTCAGAAACAGTTAAAAAAATCGCAGGCACCAAAATGTGTGTTGGCCTGTGTTATTTATGATGTATGTCATGTATTTTCTTTAGTTCAACCATTCTTCGTGGAATTCTATGAAACAAACAATTCTATGAAAATGAGACAAAGATATTATTTCACTTCAAATTAGTTATTTATCTTTAGTAATAAGTTAAGTAGTCAAAAAAAGACTACTCACGCGGATACATGAGGATTATCCCTAACTCGTGTGTGTGGTGGCACGTTCGGTGTGCGAGAGGGCGCCACTATACGAACCACCTCAACTGATGATTGTAGCTTCAAGTATCCGAGATACAGACCACGTGGCAGCAGGTCACGTGACACCTGGAAACATTATATCATTATATAATATGTAAAGAAAATAATTATTAACTACATATATACTATATCTAATTTCTTTACTGCACTGATGGAATTAGATATTAGAGTGAAGACAAATTGAGTCTTCGGTACTAAAGTAATTAGTGACTACTCACAGTATTAGATAAAGAAAATAATTATTAAATAGGTACTATATCTAAAATAATTTGCTTCAATAATTTAATTAATTAAGATATTATTAAGGAGCAGAAAAATTAAGTCCTCAGTACTAAGTACTAATGTTAGTAAAGTAAAAGTAATAAACTACCCTCAGTAGTATATAAATAATTACCTGATGGTATGCAATCTGTTCGTGAACCGACGCCATGAGTAGTTCTCCCATAGTATTATCATCGCTGAGCACGCGTCGCCTTAATTTATTAACGGGCAGCCAGCGAGAGTTTAACGCTGACACAGCTTTTGGTGATTTCACGGATGTTATACAGGAAAGTACTACAGTCCCGTGAGAATCTCTTAACGGTTTATGGTATAATTGCCCTGGAATTATTGAACATATATTTAGTTTATTTTGTACTAAATTTAACGGTCATAAGGAATGGACAGTGGAAAAACAAAATTCATGTTGATTAAGGGTATATATTAGAAGTGAAAACATATAACTATATATTTTTCAAACCTTTCATTGTCAAACTGTCTATTGACAATCGAAAAACTGAATAAAAAATACGACCGGACGAAATTTCGGTTAAAAAACAAAAATCATGATGGTGAAAATATCCCCTCTACTCTAACTTATAAAGGGTTAATAAGTTAGGTAGTAAATGAAATTAATATTTTTCGGATGTACTACGAGATTTTATTTTTCTTAAAAAACTACATACTTCCGACGTTTCGGCTAGTTTACAGCAACCAAATAAAATCGCGTAGTACATCCGAAATGTATTAGTTTCGTTTAAATGAATACTCGCGAAAATATTAGATCTCATTAAGTTAGGTAGTACCTTTGTTGGATGTTTGGAATAAGTTGTATAAAATGACTTCAAGAGTTTTACTATTATTATTATTATTGATATTTCAATAAGAAGATTAGTGTAACAGATAATTAAGTAAAATTTATGTTTGGTAAGTTTTAACAAGAATTAATTACGTAATATTGTGATCTAAGATTTTCGCGAGTATGCATTTAAATGAAATTTATATTTTTCGGACTATACTACGAGACTTTATTTTTTCAAAAACTACTATACTCGCGCGGTTGCTGAAAAGTAGCCGAAACGTCGTGAGTATATAGTTATTGACAAAAATAAAGTCGCGTAGTATAGTCCGAAAAATTGTAGTTTCATTTAAATACGTAATATTGTTTTTTTTTTCAAACTTAAATAACTTTATTCAATATAGAAGCTTTCAGTTTCTTATTGATGGTCACTTGAGACACTACCACCGGTTCGGAAAAAAGAATACCCTGACCTGAGAAGAACCGGCGAAAGAAACTCAGCGGGTTTTTTTTAAATATTTGTCTCATATATCTCATATATTATTATTATTATGGTTATATATGTTTGAATATATACTTTAATATTGTTAGGTTTTTAACTAACCAAGGTCTTGTATTCCTAGTGCAGACTGCATCTGAGCGACGGCGGTGAGTAGTTTCAGTCTGAAGTGTATTGAGGACGACGTGTGTTTCTCCATATCAGATCTCAGTGACTTCACTTCTTCCCACGAACAAGACACCTGGAAAATAAAACGAATTTGATGTTAGTGAACACCTTATATAGTCTATTTGAAGATTGGGGCATATAAAAATGAAATAAATAAATAAATATTGAGCTGATATGTTAAACAATATAAATATAATATATAGAGTGAAGAGATTAGAGTTGAGAACACTCTGTATAGTTCATTTAGAGATTAGAGCATATAAAGAAAATAGAATATGTAGAATTAAGAAATTATCTTAACGAGCAGAATTTTAACTTCGCGACATTCCGAAGTATGTTAATTCGATTCTTGTTTATGCTATGGTGTTTTCATTCTATGGTTTTAATGCAGTATGATGTAGAATTAAGAAATTATCCTAACTTGCTGAATTTTTACTAGTATACACTCCGGAGTATGCCTAATTTAAACCTGGTTCTTCTTCTACCTGGCAATTTCACAGCTTAAGCCAGGGTATGAATGTTTATGCTATGGTTTTTTCATATATTACATATATTTTTCCCATGAACTGTTACCTTCATAAGCCAGTGGAAGTCCGTGTATATACATGCGGGGTATGTCTCGTCCACTTCAACGACCGGTAGGAACTCTTCGCCGGTGACCAACACACGATCCTCGTGGTAGATGATGCATGTTAAGTATACGCCTCTGAAAAACAAATTATATTCGTATAGATACTTTATTATACGAAGTATTGTTATATTTTTTAAAATATTTTATTAAGTGTTTTATTCTGTGTCAAATTCATTACATTTATATGATTATTCATGTTTGTTTACAAGTTTAGGGTTGAAATCAATAGAGTAATTTGTATAAAAGTAGTTTTGGACTTAATAATAAAGACTAAAGTTGTTTAATTTTTTTCTAAAATTTGAATTATCAATATTTTACATGCAGCTGATATTAAAGTTAGTATAAGAGGTCATGGTCGATAGATTTTTAATTTGAGCTAAGAGTATGCTAAAAGAAGGATAATGGAGTGAAATTAGATAGATTTAGTTTTATATTTGCAATAGTTTTCCTTAATAAATTAAAAAAAATTATATATTAAAATTTAAACTATGCTTCACACAAAAATTATCAAAAACTAGACTGTGAATAATTGCAACACACACGCGACAATTTTAGAAACCTTCTCCATAAAGAATTAAGGGATAATTTTAATATCACCTATGAGCCCACTAAATCTATTTTAACATAAAACTGTCTAAGTTTATTCCTAATAAAATCTATCGAGGTGGGCTTAAAAAATCATATCTTTGCCAAAAAACAATCTACCTTCTCAAATTCTTCTGGAACTTGCTAGCCGCTGTAAACAGTTGTCGTATTGTAGCCGT
This sequence comes from Danaus chrysippus, assembly GCA_916720795.1. NCBI lineage: Eukaryota > Metazoa > Arthropoda > Insecta > Lepidoptera > Nymphalidae > Danaus > Danaus chrysippus. Next base: position 10,828,065 of record CAKASE010000082.1, on the reverse strand, counting down.
CTTTTTCCTAGGAAGTCTTGTAACGGTTCTAGTCCGAGTGCCAGCGGCGGCCGCTGCTAGCGCTTCAAGCGCTGCCACAGCGCCTCCAGACTCCCCGCGAGACGAACGAACTGATATATCACTCCAACCTGAAAAATTGTACAAATGTATGAAATTTTGGGCGTTTTTTGATGTGTAGGCTTGATTATATGATGTAATTTTCTATATTTTCGCGTTGAACTTGATAGATCCTAATTCATAAAGTTACAAGGTTGAAATACAATTTTATAACAAATAACCGTCTACTATAAGAAATGCAAGCTCAAATTAATTAATTTAAATACCAACTTTCACAACATATTTTAGAAAATAATTGATATACCAACGATGTAACACACTTGTAATAATATCTTACTATCTCTAATTGAGTTCCAAATAATCTGGCGACTACTTTTGTATTTTCACTTTTGTATGTATGTTCTCATGTAAGTTACTATGTCTTTTTGAGAATAAATTCTTTAAACCTATAAATTCGATCGTTTTAAATGGCAAAAAAGAATGCTAAGGACAGAACATTTATGAGGCAACAGTTGGACTCATTCATGCAACAAAAAATTGGTCTAACTACGCAAAAAACATGCATAAAAGTCACAATACAATTTTTTATCTAAAATACTTCAAACCAAATCTCTTATCACAATACTCACTGCTAGGCACAACGCTCCTAGGTACAGACACACTATAACAGCCCCATCCTTTAACGTTTCCAGCGGCCGCTCTGAAGAAGTACCGTCTGCCGCGAGTGAGGCCCGTCACTGATACACGAACACACGACGCTACCACCTCGCGACTACCGCACACGTTGGAGAAATCCGCGCGGGACGACCACTCAACTGATATGGGATATCATTGATTAGTAAATACTATGTACTATGGAAGATATATTGTTAATTTACATGAATAATAGTTTCGGATTATTAAACTTTATTTTATTCTTTCAAAATTACATACTATCGACGTTTCTGTTACTTTGCGACAAACATGTTCACGAGCAGACGAAATGAGATCACGGTTGCTGCAAAGTAATAAAAACGTCGGGATTTTGTGGTATTGAAACTGTTTTAGAAACTATTGTGGTGTTATTGTTTTAAATAAAGCTTAGTAAGCGGATAATATTAGTTATGTTTATATTATATTTGTCTTATACCTTTGTATTTGGTAACTAGCGGCGGATCCCTTGCTTGTGTCTTTGTCGCAAGCCACACGGTGACTGAATGTGGTCCACAAACTTCCAACGAAGGTGATGGTAAGGCGGGAGGGACTCGAGCTTGTTGCCAGCCTTGCACCAGTCGTCTATATATTTAAATACTAATTAATACCATAATTATATATAGCTTAATAAATATGTTGATATTTTTCAATTATACCTTCATATAGACATCCGTGCGAATCCGCGTAACTACCATTGGATGATAAAGCGTATCTACATTGGAAGCAGATTATCAGAAGAAAGTTTAAACTAAAATATTTTCTACATTAACGACTTTTAAGGTAATATTTTCACAATTAGCAAATATTTAGTGTTTAATTATATTATTTCAGTTCAAACTTTCTCCTGATAATCTGCTTCCAATATAGATACGCGGAGTTATCCAATGGTAGTTACGCGAATTTGCACTATCCCCAACGATATATGTTTAATATTGGATTTGATGTAAAATTCAACTTACTTCAATGTTCTAAGCCTTCTTTCCCAGTGTTGTGTTTGTTTGTCTTTCTCCGAGCCGGTACCTCCGGCACAACCCATTGTACCGGCTTGGTTGCCACCCGATGACCTTGAAACAGAAAGAAAACCAATATATATTATTAATATAAACTAAAAGAAGTACTTCCAACACCAATATATAGCTTTTTTGAAAAGATACTTTAAAACTCCGGAACGCATACCAAGTCAACTATATTTTTAAAATTATTTTGTCACAATCCTACATATATATACTAGCTTTCCGCCCGCAGCTACGCCGGCGTGGAGTTCGGTTATACCACGTTTTCAAGAGAACCTTTCAAAAGTCTGGAATAAAAACTATCCTATGTTCTTTCTCAAGGTCAACTCCATCTCTGTACCAAATTTCATTAAAATCAGTTCAGTGGTTTAGGCGTGAAAGCGTATTTTTCATTGTTAGCCCCCCGCAACCTCCCTTGTGGGTGGAATTTCGTAAAATCCCTTTTTCGTAAATTCTTAGCTGACCTATACTCGACGAAAGGAATAATCCTACCTAATTTCAAGTCGCCTACTACGCCTTATGGTTCCAGAGATATCGTGATGAGTCAATATATAGGTGGAAATCTCTTATATATATACAGGGTGACTGGTGAATTACTATCGATATTTGAGGACGTGATATTTGACGATCATATATGACAAAATAAAAATTAATATAACACAAATATTAATAAACTTCTAAGTAAAGTTAACCAAAAGCTATGTAATTAATTACGCATCGTATGAACACCCTACAGATAAGGTATACACACACACACACTCACACAGACGCGGCGGCGGCGTAGTGTTGTATCAGCACGCCGCCGCACGCGTCCACACTTGGAACACTTTGAACGTGTACACACTTTATTTATTTATACGGAAATTTGGTCACAAATTAAGTACCTATTTTCTTTACATAATTCGAATGAGAATCATGTACCGAGTATGCTCCTTAAATATTGATAGTAATTCACCAGTCACCCTGTATATATATATAGATGACACAATTCTTAGAATCGTTTCAGTGAATGTCTATATAATTCTTATTAATTAAACAAATCTTTCTTTATATATGTATTTTCTATCAACATTATTATAATACCTGCACATTTCCTCCCTACAGGTCTCAGGTATATATCCCGTGACTTCATGTAGTCTGGCTTCCGCCTCGCGAGACAGTCTGCGGAGATGGCTGCCGAGGGCTTCTGGGCTTTTGACTGGAATATAAGATATCATATTACAATTTTATATATATGTGTGTCTGTCTGTCTATGTGTATGTGTATAATATAATTGGAATATTATGAAAGGCCTTACAGCAGAAAGCTTCCTTAGTGATAGTTATATGTATATTAATGTATGTCTTGTAAGGATGAAACTAATGTATATAATGTACTGTTGATGTGATGGTTCAAAATATATATAGAAGTATTTATATACACCCTCGAAGGGAGAGTTTAATTGTAAAATATATTAGTATGAAATATTCCGGAGGTTGCAGATTCGATTCATAGTGTTTAGAAGTTTTCAATCAAAATTTATTATTTGAATTGAAATTCCCTAATAAATAGCTAAAGTGAATTGGTTTATGAAAATGTTATTAATAGTAATCTATTAAATATATAATTATAGTAAGAAAAGGAGGGGAAATATAGTTTTCTTTATAATCTTGAGATGTTTTGATAAAAGATAACTTTTGATGGAAGTTTCTCGTTGAAAAGAATATTTAACTTAAATAGAGTTTATTTAATAAATGTCTTGAAATTAAATATAATACTTTGTAAGGTCATTTAGTATGGCACTTTTTATGCTAAGGCTTCATTCGCACTGGAATCATGGAATATTTTGCCAAATTCAACGTCTTTATTTCGTGGACGAATTATAATCTTGAGTGGAGGAAACACGATTTCCATATATTTTTTATAAGACATTATATAGACATTTGACATTCCAATCTCGGTCTTTATATTTTGCGCTCAATGATATGATTTTAGTACTTATGACTCAAATTTGGAAAGTGATTGTAATATACTTTAGTTGTAAATCAGTTGTTGATAATATCATAGGAACTATTCTATTGAGTGCCGCTGTCATTTATCACTTTGAATGATTGATTGTGAGCCAAGAATGTTCTATAGTATATACATGTATCGGCTAATTTGATAGAAATTAAACTTCCGAAGTAATATTGTTAATATAATTTGTTTGCATATATCAATATTTATTTTTCTTTAATTATCATTTTTCGCACGAAATATTAGTTTGGCGGTAGCAAAAGTACATTTTTTATGTTAATCTTAGGACTTATATAGTTAAATTCTTAATTTTTTTGACGACGATTGGTGTCTATTATTATGTATGTCACATTGAACGGATTTTTTTGAGAAATAGAATGTATGTTATCATGTTGTTAAAATTTTTGATATTATAACAAAACATTAATAAATAACTTCTATCTATGTCACTACTAGCGCCATCTGTTATGATGTATGTCAAACTCTATCATAAAAGGTAGTCTATTGAGACGTCATTGTGGTCATAAAGGCCCGCCTCTCATGCATGAGGGTGCGGGTACGAAACCTGGCAAGTGCCAATGTGATTTTTTCCGAATCATATGTACTTTTTAGGTGTATTTAGACACCACTGACAGACGGTGAAAGAAAACATCGTGAGGAAACCTGGACTTATAATGTCAAATTATAAGTTAGAAATCGCCAACCCGTCTTGAGCAAGCGTGGTGGTTAATGCTCAAACCTTCTCCATGTGAGAAGAGGCCTCTCAGCAGTGGGCTGTGATAGGCTGATGATGTGTGTATTATTATCAACTCACATTGACTTCCTTCCTTGGCTCCGAATTCCATGAGCATTCTAACCAGATGACGGTTATTGGCCAACACTGCGACGTCAAGCGGTGACAGGCCGTCTGGGTTGAGGCTGCAATGATACAAAGAATGAATAAAAATCAATGAAAAACAAGATCATACAAAAGATATGTCACGACTGACATTTTATTTCATGTTTCAGACATATCGATAAAAAATGTGTTTGTAAAGTACTCGACGGATTGTTTTGTAGTGTTATAAACGTACACACAAATACACACACATATACAGGCTTCTTTGTTTTAAAACTTCTGCAAATATAACTATCTTTTTTACTTATTTCCTCCTAAGTAGTTTAGGATCGTTATGGATTTTAACAAACTCTACACATTACTAGTCTAAGTTACATTAATGATTCATTTACCCTCGTTGTGAGCACAAATTCTACATAAAATATATTAATTTGTAAATTATTACTTAAGTGAATGAAAGTCCTGTCAAAATCTGTTCAGTCGTTTTAGAGGTTAGTGAAAACAAAGGGACAAACAAAACATTTTATGTACTATTTTGGCAAATCTAAATTAATAAGATAAAAAAAATGATTTCTAAAGAACTTTCTGCATTTCGAGTCTACTTTATTCAGTGGATTTGATTTTACTACTAGTTTCGGAATCATTCTAGGAAATTTGGAATATGTCAATAAATCACAATAATTACCATAATTTTTATACTTGTATATAATTATAATGAAGGATTTACCTGTTAACATCGACATCAGTAGACTCCAGTATGTTTCTAGCCTTATCGAGGTAGCCATGTTCAACGGCAGCGAAGAGAGCTGAAAAAAATACAACAGAAATATAATACAACGGAGCTAATTACATAAGATCAACCACCACCTCAAAACCCTGACGATCACTCTATGAAATTATTATTGAAGTATTATTATTGTTAAAATGACAGGCAGGAAATAAAAACAAAAAAAAGAAAGCAAAATAAAAAAAAAAAACAAAAAAATACCCTGAAGGTGTATGTTAACTTGTGTTATTCTATCGTTGTGCGCACGCGCATCCCTCTGCTTGCGCTTGTCCGGGTGCGAGGGGAGCGGGGCGCAGGCGCTCAGCGACGGCAGCTCCCCCCCGCACCCCTCGAGCAGCGCGCCGTATTGGAGCTCTATAGGGTGGAAGGATGGTTAGCGAACAAAAAACTTAAAGCGGAGAGTGTAATACAACAAAAAAATAGTAAAAGGAGGTTTTAATGCAAAAAAATAATAAGAGTATGGAGGTTTTAATGCAAAACAAAATGTATGGGTTTAAGAATGTTTCGAAAAAAGAACTAAACATTTCTAAAAACACCTACATTGTAAAATTTAATGTTTTAATCAAATTAGACGCAGATCACGTACGTATACCAAAATAATAATAATTATTAAATGAGGTAAATGTATATTATATTAAACTTTCAAGTAAGAAGTGTAATTACTGTAAAAGATTGTGACCCATTTGACAATAAGGAAAATTAGTAACTCAATGTTATTATGACGAATTAAATCATAATGATTGAAAACAAATAATTTAACAAAACTTTTTAGTGGCTAAGATTTTATATATTGATTCCTATATTTCGTCATTTACTATGGCTGATGACAACAGCCAAGCTTTAATTGTCCTTAGCCTAGACGATGTAGAGAAATAGGAAATTACCGTTGATATTTATAACACAGTAACGATATGAGTAAGCGTAAAGAATTAATTCGTTCACATTAGGTCCAGTTATATATTTGATGGATTGCTAGTTTTTAATATAATTTTTTGAGAGCAAGTTTATTACGTCACAATGTCAAGACTATCTGAGGGGTAATTAATTTAGAACAATAAAAAAATATAATTTCAATTGATTCACGTATATATCCCTACTAATATTATTAATGCGAAATTAACTCTGTCTGTCTGTTTGTTACGCTTGCACGTCTAAACCACTGAACTGATTTTAATAATATTTGGTACAGAGATAGAGTTGACCTTGAGAAAGAACATAGGATAGTTTTTATCCCAGACCTTTGAAAGGTTCTCTTGAAAACGCGATATAACCGAACACCACGCGGGCGAAGCTCCGGGCAGAGCTAGTGTATAATAATTTATCTTAATCCATTCCAAGATTGGACACCACAGAAGTTCAAGGTCAGCCAATCTATGAATTTAATTTATTAAAGGAAGCATATATTATATATCATTAAAGTTTTAATGGTATCAAAATAAATGACATGCCATGATCGTATCGAAATTATGATAGATTGCTTGTAACGACTCTTAAGTTAAGCATACAATGAAATATGAACTTTACATGACTATAATAAAGTTTCATTTTGAACAATGTGGTGTATGAATTTTCATACATTCATGCATTTAAAATTGAATGTATCGGCCTTGATTGCTATTACCTTATTCGATGCGCACACATTTTGTTAGAAAGGTGAACGGTTAACCCTACGGAATTAATATATCATTTGTCCGTAGATTCGTATGGGGCCTTGTAAATAGCAATCTGGAACGTGATTTAATGATAGATGTATTGTCAAAAGTTAAAAGGTCATATAGCTAGATAGTTTTAGCCTTAACGATCTCAAATTCCTTAGCCAACACCGAAAGTAGATACGATTGTCTCACATAAATTTACGTTTTGTTAATATATTTTAGTATATTAAAATAACAGCAAAGAAATCAGTCGAAATTGTTGTAGGGGCAATTAAAATTTAACAGTAAAAGTATTATACAAGTTCAGACGAACCAAGTTTTTGTTCATAATGACTCTAGAAGTTTGCAATTGTTATAAGGGGACCTCACTTTTAGTTTCATAAGAACAACTAATTAAGCAAGCTTCAAGTATGACGTCAGAAAATCTCGTTTAAGTCAGCTGTTATATTGTCTCCAGTTTTTAATATAAATGAAGTATTGTTTCACAATATTTTCAATTTAATACGGCTATCTTTTCATCTGAGAACAATAATGGGATAGACTTCGCTGTTTTTATTGAATTAAATTAATATTAAATAAACAAAAACTTTCATAAGCAAGCAGGAAATTATGAAATTATCTTCGTAATAATTTAAAATTCAAATAGCGTCTGTATATTTAATAAATAACAACAAAAACAGACAATGGACTGCCTTGCAACGAACGCCATGAAACGAAATGTTCCCATCATTGTTATCAAAGCAATCTAAAATGTCATACTTTTCCTTTAGAATTACGAAAATTATCAGCTTAGAACATTGTTCACAGACACGTCGCGTGGGCGAGTTACATTATGACCAAGAAAAAAAACACATCGAAAGTAATAGTGATGTATCGTTCAGCTCGATACAACGGAAACAACGCGAGGCCAGCACGCGGAACGTGGCCTGAGAACAAGCTTCGATTATCGGAACTACAGGCACAGTTATGTACAAAACTTTTAACACATATATATGTATTTTAATACGGAATCGAACTGACCGCATGTGAAGATGTCACTCCATTCGAGTAACATTGTGTGACTGAGGCAGTTCCACGCTTTGGTTAGGTACCATCTAACTATGTCAAGATATGTGCGAGCGTGCGAATGTTTCTGTGATTCTAAATCTATTTGAAATTTATTTCAATAGAATTCTTTCATCCAAAAAAAAAGCACAGACACATAAATAAAAACTGAATGTGTAGGTATTTCGAAATTTATTAGTTGTGGAGGGGATGAATAGAAGTGAATAATAAATTATATCTGATTATATCACGAAAAATAATTTCCGACGAATCATTACATGTAATTGGACGTACATAAGTTACGGAACCGCAACGATTTTATCTAATGATCACAATTTTTTTACACAATACATCAAAAATATACAGATTATAAGACACTAAAAAATTGCGATATATTATCTATTATTTGATAAGACCTTTTAATTTTCTAATAAAACCTCCTAAGAACCTATTGTTCTCGTATCAAGTTACTAATAGAACCCTTCGTCAAGAGAAAGGTCGATGTTTCCCATTTCATTATAATCGTCCATCCTTACCGAACACAATATCTTTCACTCCCACACTTTTGCTTACATAATATACGCTTTGTAGAAAATTGCATGATACTTGTAATTCTATTAACTATAAAATTTACTTCAAACATCTGATTTCAACTCTACGCGAATGCTTGTCTAATTGGCTAACACATGTTTCCAGATTCAAATTAAAAATTTCTTGACCTAAGTTAAATTGTATAACAAAGTTGAAGTAGTTTACGTAATAGGAAAAATACCAGAGTATTCTGAATTTTAGAGTCCCACTTGATTATAGGATTATTACTATCAGTATTGCCAGATTTTGTTTAACTAGACTAATGTTTGATCAAATGTACTGACTAATGTTGACTTGAGGTATTATGAATTCGTATAAATGTTGATTAAAAATATACAGGGTGACTGGTGAATTACTATCAATATTTAAGGAGCATACTCGGTACATGATTCTCATTCGATCTATGTAAAAAAAATAGGTACTTAATTTTTGACCAAATTTCCGTATAAATAAATAAAGTGTTGACACGTTCCAAGTGTTCCAAGTGTGAACGCGTGCGGCGGCGTGCTGATACAACAAGACGCCGCCGCGCGCGAGTGTGTGTGTGTGTGTGTGTATACCTAATCTGTAGGGTGTTCATACGATGCGTAATTAATTACATAACTTTTTGTTAACTTTACTTAGAAGTTTATTAATATTTATGTTATATTAATTTTTATTTTGTCATATATGATCGTCAAATATCACGTCCTCAAATATCGATAGTAGGTAATTCACCAGTCACCCTGTATATTACTAGTTTTTGCCCGCAACTTTGTCTGCGTTAATTTCGGCATTAGTAATATACATATACGTATGTATAGCTCTGACCGGGGGAAAACAATTATGTCCTAGAGGCCATAAATAACCCGATATTGGAATTTATTAAGTATTTGTTTCTTTTTCTATCGAACAGAAATATCTTATGTCCGTCTCCTGGTACTAAGCTAAATTTCAAGCATATAACCCGCAAAATTTCAAGCATATCCATACAGCGGTTCTTGAGTTATAAATAGTGTAACTAACACAAAATTCTTTTAGATATAGATTTAAAATTAAAACATAGAAACCTATATTACTTATAAACGAAAGATTAATATGTAAGGAAAATGAGAATAAATTTAAAAATTCGACTAATATTTTATATGTACATATTTCTAAAGGATACGTTGCTCATATCTCTTACACAAAAAAATTTAAGTCGTACAAAAATCTATAACAAATATTTTCCCCATGTATTATACACAGTTTAACTGAACTTTAAGTACGTGACAGTTTAATTTTAGCCTTTTAAACTATGAGTTTTAAGTTTTGTCATATAAAGTAACAATTAAGTTAATTTTATTTGTTAAAACATCAATTAACGATTCTAATTATAGCATTAAAAGTCACAATTAATGTAATCGTATCTAAAATTATATGTATCAAGCATGAACATGTAAATTTAAACCAGTATTTTTTTAATTCAACCAGTTAAATAACTCCAAAACGATTACTGTATGAAATAGCTTCAAGCAAAGATAATATGAAGGTAATGAGATCTAAGATTTTCGCGAGTATTCTTTTAAATGAAACTAATATTTTCTAATTTACTACGCGATTTTTTATTCCACATCTCGTATTAATGATCACGGTTGCTGTAAAGTAACCGAAACGTCGGGAGTATGTAGTTTATAATCAAAAATTTTAGGTGGTAGAGCCTAGCTGTAGTCACTTACTACAGCTCGAACATGGGCTGGCGCGACCGGGGAAGTACCACCCTCTCACAGAAGATCGGCGTGAAGTAGCCTTTATTGGCTGCGTTTCGTCCGATGAGTGAGAGAGCCGATTGCCCGTTCCCTATTCCCACCCTTTTTTACCATTTCCTTATTCCCACCCCTCCCTATCCCTAAAAAACAAGGTTGGCAACGCATCCGCAACAAAGATGTTGCGGATGTCCATGGGCGACGGTAACCACCTTCCATCAAGTGGGCCGTCTGCTGGTTTGTCAGCTTTCACATAAAAAAAACGCGTAGTAAATCTGAAAATATTAGTTTCATTTACATATGAAGATACATAGATTTTACATGGTACATGTTACATAGTAGCAAAAGTAATAAAGACATATCCAAGCAATGTTAACAAATTATTTGCTTTGATAACGTCAGTTAATCTGGCCGAAGCCTAAATTAAACAGTATAGTGTGAAATTCGCTTTTTGGGAGCTAGCTGGCTGGTTAACTGGCTTGTATGGTGATGGTAATTTCGCGCCATCCATCTACATATTTATTAGTTCAGTGTTCATAACTAAAACTAGGTATAGCTAAGGTTAAAGTAACCTAACACTAGTTTTATCAAAGTAAATGCAGCGTTTTCATTCATACATTTAAGTAGATAGTATTATGTAATTTATTATTTACTACGTATGTGTTTAGATTCACGAGACAAAGTCACTTTTATGGAATTCTTTTTATTTATATGAACTGTAAATTTCCTTTGAGTTTTGTTTATGTTATCACGATATTTTTTTTGGTCACTGTTAATTATTTCTTAACTGTAACAGACGTCAAATTATTTGAATTTTTTACCGAATTCCGAGAGATTTTTTTACGGTTGCTTCTTTGAACGTCAGCAGAGTAGAATCCCTACTAATATTATAAAGGCGAAAATAACTCTGTCTGTCTATCTGTTACGCTTTCACGCCTAAACCACTGAACTGATTTTAATGAAATTTGGTACAGAGATAGAGTTGACCTTGAGAAAGAACATAGGATAGTATTTATCCCAGACTTTTGAAAAGTTCTCTTGGAAACGCGATATAACCGAACTCCACGCGGGCGAAGCTGCGGGCGGAAAGCTAGTTATTGTAAGAAATATCTTTGCGTTATAAAATATACTCCGGAATAGATCTTATAAGTGTTCCTTATAAAAACACATCAAAAGATCATCTTCAATTGGCTCTTCTTATGTCTGTGTGAATACAGAAAACATTTGTTTTATGTATTGTTCCCACGACGCAGTGAAATGCTTTTCTTCTCAACGCAAGCCGCGACTACTTTACTTTTAATTTCATTTTAGCTATATGTATACAACATACATGGAAACTACTTTAGATATATAAATATTTTTATATTCCTGATATAAAAAACTTCCTAATAATTTCATTCAAAGAAATTCATGATTTGTATCACATAACATGTATACGTAATACATAGAATACATTGTTCCACAGTATACAAGTATACGAAAATTTACTACCGTAATTACAACAATTATGATTATAAAAACGCAATTTTGCATCTTTCATAACTATAGGTATTCTGTAACTTTTCTTCAATCAAAAATGCAAAGGAATGTTCTTATATATACGTAACATATTATCTTATTATTAACGTAATTACAGTATAGTGTTAGTATTGTTTTATTTTCCATACAATGTATTATAACTTTTCTCGTTCTTAGATCATGGAATCTTATCTTTGAACAGACGGCTCTCAGATTTGATATTGAGCTGTGATCTTTTGTGAGAAGATAGGTACTTGATTTTTTTGTGTAATAAAGAAAAAATCGTACTATTTTTGAATGATTTTTCCTAGTCCTTTATAAGAAATTATAAATTAGACTAACTTATAATTAAAATTAAAACCACAATAAAAGGTTTTGATAAAATAAATTGACGTTATATTATAAGTGTATAAATTGCGATTAAATAAAATTTTTAATTAGTGTTTAACGACTTCTAGTATAGAGTAATTCTAATGGATTTTTGAAGTAATCACGCTGGTGTTAAGTGATAAGATTAAGAAAAAACAAGAGCATTGAAAGAAGTTGATAGTAAGTGATAAAAAAATAAAAACTTTTCTTAAAAATCACTGTGTTTGTATAGGATTATATTATACACATAGTTTATTGAAAACCGTGGTCACGGTTGTTTAAAAGTAACCGAAACTTATGTACCTAGGTAGTATGTACTTTTTACAATAATAAAATACGCGTAGTATAATCCGAAAAAATATTAGTTTCATTCAAATCAATGCTCGCGAAAGACTTAGATCACATTATTGAAAACAGTTGAAAGACTTGGAAGCAATTTACATCTATAGCACGTTGTAACAAAAAAATTTTGTAATTGTGATATCAGTTTAATTTTTAATACAAGATACTTCCACAAAAGCTTTGGTATATATCATGAATTAAATAAAAATGTCTAAATAAATGTCCAAATTAATCTTTATCAATATACATTAGGGAACTCGAAAGGAGTGGAAGATATATACATATATATATATCGTTATTTTTGCAAAGAACTAGTATAGTCTAATTTGAATATTTTAATCATTATGATCTTTATTATTGCATATAGCACTTTGTCATTCTTTTAATCTTGATTGTATTAATAAATACATAATCATTTGTATAATTCAATAAATATTATGTAATTGTATATTAATTTTCATTTGACTTTATTTTCAAATAATAACATAATTTTCAGTTCGCTGTAATTAATAACCGTAGTCATCGCTAATTGCATAAAACGGACCATTTCATATCTATGTCGAGTTTATAAAAACGGAATTCAATTAATTCGAATATCATATGCATTAGTTTATTTAATTAATGATAAAGGTATAGTAAATATTTGGTGCATTATGTACTATCTTGTAATGCATTATTGGGACTAATAAAAGCTGTTTTAAATAATATACGTACTCAAATAGCTTGATGGTGATAGGTTTAGCTTGCGTTCCTTTGGCGGTGTGCTGTATACAAAGGCTTGGTTGACAAACCCACGTGGCTGGCTCCCACACATATCGCTCTCCGAGCCTCTGCGCGTGCGACGATGTTTGATATCGGTCACCGATTTAGCACTCTCCGATTTGCCGACCGATTTTAATTTAATCTTAGCTTTGGTTTCAGGTGAATTTATGTGTAATATGGCAGCCGCTTTCGGTGGTATCTTATCTGGTACGAGCAACTCTTTTGCAGACACACTCTTCTGTTTCTTGTTGAACAAATCACTTATTTTCGCCTTATCCACTTTCCTATGTCGTTGTGGCTTCAGTGTGAGGTCGATGTCCCCACTCTTCTTCCTCGCCTTCCCCGGCTCCTGCTTCCTCTTGGCCATGCTCGGTGTCTTCGCTTTGTAAGTACCGTCAATGCCCGTGTACGCTACGTTGTAATCTTTATCACCGTTAAAGATCTGCGTCAGTACTACGTTCCCGTCCCCGATGGTGTCAATGTTCTCAGACGTTTCTTCGTCCTTGGTAGATCGCCACCGGTTACCTATCAGTCGTAGGGAAGCGCGGACGGATCTGGACCTCCGTAATCCTCCTTGGTCCCTCTTGAATTTATCGAGGAGGGTCTCCATAGCCCTGCGAGGGGTAGAGGGGCAGGCGGGGCCCTGGGCATTGCACGTCACGATCGACTACGCGCACGCTATTCAGTCGAACGATAGTTACGTGAGCCGTTTCCTTTCCGACGTTCACTCGAGGTGGCGTCGGCGCGTTGAATGCTGGCAACAACAATCAAACCTCTGGTAGGGCTCCCAGCGACCTCGGACTTCCTCAGAACCCGGTCTTTTGTCTGTCATATACGCGACCGTCTGATAAACTGATCTCATTTGTACAATCTTTTACAACGATAACGCTGGTATGCTTGATATAACTATTTGTATGTACGCTTGTCACCGACACTGAGATTTGTTTGTGATGACGTAGCCAACGAGATAAGTAACTAAATAAATTCACTGTCGATTCGAAATAAGACATCGGAATCGTGATTTACTTTTGTATTATTCCGCTGTCTTGGTGTGGCAAAATAATTTATATTGAAAGTGAAACAAGATTTGAATCCAGCTGTTGTCAATATTATTACGAAACTGAATTTCCAATCGGAATTCACAAATATTAAATTTGAACTACCAGTGTAATATGGATAAAGAAAATTAAGCTTCTATTGTTTGAAATGTTTTTACTTAAACAAATATTTATCATTCTTACACTTACGCTACTGTATTTATTTCAATAAACATAATCTAAATAATATTTATATATTATATAACAGAACCCTGAATTCGGTAATGAAAATGTCGTTCATGGGTCGTGTACTTTTCGTGATAAGGGCTTTCAATAACAATCTTAAGAGATTCAGACTTTTGTCATAAGATTGTATTTCGTCTGAAATTTTCATTATTTGGACCACAGCGAGGAACACTTTGTAAAGATTCAATGAGAGTCCTTAAAGAAATTGTTAGAAATACCATAATTTTATTAAATTATTATTATTTACCAAGAAATTTAACTTTAAAACAATCTAATCTATGAAAATATCTGCGTTGATGTATGGTATATGCATCTGTAAATTACCGTCTGGTGATCAGGCGTTATAATCTTAATGTTGGATCTGAATGATGGAGTTCTTGATGTAAAGAGAGAACAAGAAGCAATTACGAAACCCGACGTGGAATACTCGTCGCAAAATTTTTTCCACCTCAGTGTAAACGATGGCTGACCTTTATTTCTTTAGGGAATTTTTCCGCTTCTAAGATTGTTCAACGTCAATCAGGATGATACGGAAGTCATAGGAAAGATTTTCTCTGCCATTTGGGGAAGAACAAAACCAAAGGGATTTCGAGTAGAAAATGTTGAGTTTTTCTTTAAAATTGTTCATGAGAACTGTAATAAGCCCTGTATTCTTTTTAAAGAAATGTATAGAGAGAGTCAAATGTTCTTTATTATATTTAATAGCCAGTACGACAATCCTTGCTGGATTGATCAGTGAATGAAGAATCAGGCATTGGAAAAAACATTTTATTGCCGGCACAATATTATCGTTTCCACTTTAGCCAAAAAATACATCAAAGGAATCTCTTTGAAGAAAGCAGAGTTCTCGATAGAAGTAATTTATGAAAAACTTGAATTCAAAATCAAGTACAAAATATAGAATGTAAAATTCGTCGACACGAGTAGAATTCGAATACCACGTCCCCTTTGATTTATCAATATATGATCTGCGATTTGACTTAAATCGGTGAATTAAGCATTCTATATCTATATTGGGGCATCATATGACAAATTCTCCTAATCTATTCCAGTTTACTTGATGCATGGTGGTATTATACGGTGTCTAGTAGTTAACTTGAGCAGTTTAGTAATGATAACTCTCTCAGTTAAGACATTTAACGTGCCAGTCATGGTTATTTAACGATGATTTTCTGCGTGAAGATTACTACAGAAAGTCATTCCATGGATGAGATGGTTATGTCCGCAGCCTTCAGTACTTACTGGTATCTTTTATTGAGGAGGTATATAATTATAAATATAAAATGACATGTTTTAAAACGTGATTATATAATTAATTTTATGTAAAAACAATTTTTATTGAGTCTTTATAATTGAAATGATATTTTTAATGTATATACATGTATGTATATTTTTGTGGTCACAATATTAGTTATGTTGCTATTAATTATGCAAGTAAATGAAACTTGTTATGACAGAGATTTTCCTTAATTTAATAAAACAACATATATACGATGAGTTTGGTATTTGTCAAACATTTTTTTTTCTAAATAAAATATCATTCAAATTTTCGTTTCAATCTATTTTTTAAAAAACTATCTAAGTTTTTAATATTTAAAACCTCTTTTGTTCGACATCCGAAGGATTGTAGACTAGTGCTTGCAATATGGACGAATGGTTTTAAATTACTAAGCTTGATACGTGTTCTAAAAAGTACAGTTATTTTCTAATAAACGCAATCCAAATAAAGGGACTATCGTTACCAAGAATCTAGATATCATACACTCAAGAAACTAATTGTCAAGCATTAGTGACATTTCGTTACAGTACTTAAATGGGAAAATGGCATTTCTATTCAGTTAGTATTTATGGTACAAGTTGACACTGATGTACATAGACGGATAGAATTATTTATTAATATATATAACATATAAATGTACTTTTCTTAATGACATTAAATATATAACAAAGTTGTTTTTATATCCTGTCTCAGGCAATGCAACCTTACTCCTTAGCTACTGAAACATGAAGGGAAAAGTAAGCTTTTTCCGATCTCAAGGGTGTATGTAAATGTAAGAGATTTCCGGCTTTTTTAAAACAAGATACAAATACTTGCACTTGAAATTTTAAAGCAGTTATAATTTAGTAGGTACTTGATTTGAAATTAAAGCTTAGAGAACTTTTTTATTAAAGCATCTACTTGTGAATCAATTGAAAATGTATACGAAAACAATGACGATGATTATGGGACACAAAAAGTATAATTACTTCAATACTTATAATATAAATGTTTTCGAATAAAGGGCTTAGAAATAAAATATTTTTGTCACAATATTTGGCTTACAGTGAAAAACATAATAGTCAAACTGAGGTCACACATCGTTTTAATATAATGACAGTTTTTTGTTTTTAATAATATATGTATATTTCTCTTCTAGAATTTCCGTTTCCATGAACAAAATTATGTGTGTAACTGTAAACAAGAGATAGCTAATAATGAACCACTAGGAATTAAATTAATCATAATATTCTGAATGTTTAATGCATTGAGGAATACTCTTCAAACAAGAGAAGTACATATATTTAAAAATGAGTATATAACCCTTATCTCGAAAACGTAAAAAGCCCTAATCGGTAAATTTTATTAGTACGAGAATTAACCAATAAACAATTTTAATTACCATCAAAACTGATATTTAAACTTTCATCTGAATACGATCTTTAAATTTCAATGTTTCAAACTAAAATCCTCTTAAAGTCACAAATTCCAAGTAAGTTTCGAGCGATGGGCTTACGTTTATCCCGGCTGTGAGGAGATCGTAAGCCTCTACAGATTTACGAACCTCAATGATTTTAAAAATTGAAATTATAAATATATATGCTTTAAGGTGGTAGAGCTTAGCTATGATCAGTTACTACAGCTCGAATATGGGTTGGCTCGACCAGGGAAGTACCTCACCACAAAAAATCGGCGTGAAGTAGTTTTTAATGGCTGCGTTTCGTCCGATGAGTGAGAGAGCCGGTTGCCCTTTCCCTGTTCCCATCCTTTCCTCCCATTTCCTTATTCCTACCCCTTGCTTTTCCTCAACAACAAAGGTTGGTAATGCATTCGCATCATCTATGTTGTGGATTTCCATGTACGACGGTCACTACTACCCATCAAATAGGCCGTCTGCTCGTTTGCCATTTTCCCATAAAAATAAAGCATATTGAATTTTGTATTCACTGTTGGATTGTGAACGATATGGACCCTTCAGTTTGTTTTTATTAATTCAACGAGTTCATTCATTTCGTATTCCTACATCATCCGGATGCGAATTGTATGCATGCACGATTTCCGTAAGCTATTGCAATGGTACTTTTTATTGCGAACGTGTATAAAAAATAAACAGCATGGTCTTTAAACTATTCAGTTTTATATCTGTACTTTTTGTTTTGATATACAAATCAAAGCTTTCTTTGCAAAGACTTTTCTTAAAGAATTTCTTTAGATTTAATTTTACGTAATCAAATAGATCGTAGATGAGAGATAGCGTAGGTCAAAGGCTAGGAATATCTATATACCAATTCTGGTTTAATAATAGAGTGCTCGCCTTACCACTATGACCACATCATATAACTTGCTCCATCGGAGTAATAAATTTGATACAGAGATGGACGTTTGACTTGAGTAGGTCAAAGAGTTCAAATCTATTAAACTGACGGGTTTTAATCCCTTTTTAAATCGATTGATAAATTACGTAAGTTTTTTGTCTACATCTTATATTTTGAGTCATTGAATATATTTTTTAACTTTTTAAAATATAATCAGAAGGAAAACGGCCCCACACTCAGACTTATCAGACAATGCCAGACGAAAACAATGTACATTGTCTAAATCATAGATAAATACACACGAAAATCAAGTATGGAAAATACGTAAACAATTTTCATTAAAACCATACCTTCCAGAACTATATAAGTTGAAAATAATATATTTCATAAAATGGACAAATTAGGACACGAGAAACAATAAAATATTTTCGGGTGCTATAAAAACGTTTAGTCATTAAGACCGATTCCCCTAACGGTGAAGCTTGGCAGGTAGCAGGTGCCCCCAGTTGGGGCTTTGAAATTCGTTGATTACACAAAGATATGCCGGGGACCGAACTTCTAAAGAAAGTACGGAATGAATGCCGCATAAATTTGTCGTTTTACTGCTTATATAACACAACTATTCGTGTACATCTGAATAACAGAACGAAATTACTTATACATATATGTAGGTACATAAAATTATGACATATACTTCATAAACTTTTGATAGTATCTTTATTAAAGTTGAACACTAGAAGTAATTAGAAATTGACTTATAAAATTATTACGAAGGCTGTCATTCGTGAGTGACACGAGCGTAAGTCACGCAAGCCTGACGCAAGTTATAATTTTAATCAAATCCAATTGTTTTCCTTCCCATCACGCAGCTAACGATAAATATTAACAATGGCCTTATTTGTATAATTATTATTACTAGACATAATTTACACTAAGAAAATATTCTAGAAGATTCTATTCCATACAGAGATTCTTTCTCTGTTGAAAGCATTGTATTCAAATTAAATTTTTAACCAGTTTCGTGAAGGTTCCCTATTCGTGTCGTATGTTTTTATGTGCGTTTTTTGTATGAGAGCTTTGTACTGTCGGTTACTACTATAACTAATTCAACAAAGCTCTATATTAAGTAATCAATTAGGTTCTCTTGCGTCATCAATGTCGGAAATAGTGAAGGAAAAAATATCAGACAAAATGAAGTCGTCGGTAAACTCAAGTCTTATGGCTTCTGATTATTTTTAAGTGGTTGTTAATTAGGTTCATTAATTACCTTATTCATATTACTATCTTATATTTCAGTAGTGTCGTTTTGCACATACATACAACGAGGTCAACATTTAATACATTTCACCTTAAACTGTTTATCGTGTGTCGCTTAGGACTAATTTATTGCTCTAATTTATATTAAAAAATATGTTTCAAGGTTCATATTATTTAGATTTCAACAACTATGGAATTATAAAGGAGTGTTATTATAAAAATGTTAATATATAAATATATATGTCTATTCGTAAACAATTTGATCGAAATTTCTATGCATATATATAATGGTATTTTCTTGTAATTTATCACCTAGACTAAACCACAATTTATAGTGCTATTACATCAGCATACCAGCGTTAACATATAAATGGTTTCAGTGTACCATTCTGTTAAAAGTGTCTCATTGTACAACGGCCAAATAGAGCCATTGTAAATTATCGACTTATATTTCAACAATTCTAAAGAAACGTAACCAGACAGGGCTCCGAGGTTTCACATAACAAGATATATCATGACGTCGGCCAGGGTCAAACAAGTTATAAAAAAATTTACATGTTATTCGTTATCATTTTAAGCTATAACAATTGAGAAGTATTGGTCTTGTATCGCAAAGATTTGTCAATTAAAAGTTTTAATTAATTTACTTCGTTAGAAAATCTTATCAATCAAATATTTTTTTTTGTAAGTTACTTAACAAATTTATGTTATAATAAACAATAAGTAATATTACCGGTACGAATTCAACATTTATAATAAACTGTCAACATAACCACACTTTCACAGAACTCTTCATGTATTACTCTGTCCAACTGTAATCACATAAAGTAACATAAACAAAACACAACAGTCGTTTTTTTACAAAAGTCAAGAAAAATATAGTTTGTTCCATTGATAAAAATCAATACAGAAAAATTCACGAATGATTCAAAACATTGTAACGTACTCCGTGCGTATAAACAACTGCTTTGATGTGAAGTTAGCAGCGGATCGCTATTGCTGCCAACCGTTAAGAACGTCAAGTGTGATAGTGCTGCCAACATGGCGCAAACATGGCCGACAGTCAACGGCCTTAGGGATCGCATAGTAATGAATGAGCTTGGTTAGCTGACGAACCTGTTTGATTGATGCAATTTATACATAAAGCACAGGATGTAATGTGGCCCTACTTAAGGTTAATAAATACAGAATCAAGGGTAATAAAATATGCACTGTCCCCAGTTAAGAACTCAATTTATACGAAGTCGTAAATAAAAGTATGATAGTTGATATGAAAACACAATTTCATATCCGGTAACAAAAATGAACTAAAATCTTTTACAATTGCATAATGATTTAGACTTTTATTATATGATCTGAATAAAATATGTAATAATAATAAACAATATAGTTATCATTTATATTATTGTTATATTATGATAAAATCAACTGATCAATGGTTTCTTATAATCTAGGTGTAGATATTTATTAAAAATAATACTTTTTGTTTTCAAGCTAGGTAAGTACGAATGCAATATTAAATAAAATATTCGCACTAGATTTAGAAAACTTGGGCAGAAGCTAAATGATTAACATGCTGTAATGGAAACATTGAAGCAATTTGTTTAACAGATATTGTTATTTATATTTTTTATTTTAGTTCTAGTAAATCGATTAAAAATTTTACATCGATTTATGTTTCAAGTAATGACTACTTAGTCTTCCAATATCATAATCCAGTTATAATTTAGAGATATACACGGAAGAAATAAAAAATCTTATATTTTGAAACATTGAATAAAAATCGCAAGATCTTTTATTACTTTAAATAAATAATGCAATTGTCTTTGGCTAAGACGTGGTTTAAATAAAAGGAATTAAATTGTTTTCTCCCTTAATTAAAACGAAATTATGACAAATATTTTTTCAAATCGCACAGAAAAAAAAGAAACGAGATCTGAATTTGTGAGAATTTTAAACAAAAAAATGATCACAAATTACTTCATGTGTAATACCAGATGTGTGTGAATGTGCAGAAATTAAAATACCTTATAATTGTCCTATAAACAATAATGGAACTCCTTAAATGCCTTTGCGCTTAGTACTGAGGCATTTTCATTGTTTTTTTTCGCTTCCGTAGCTTGTAATCACAATTAATGAGACAGTGAAAGTCTGAGAAAAGTGTATGACATGTTATTATGTTGTAATATAAAATTGAAAACTTTCCATACTTTATATACAGAGTGACTGGTGAATTACTATCGATATTTGAGGACGTGGTAGTTGACGATCATATATGACAAAATAAAAATTAATATAACATAAATATTAATAAACTTCTAAGTAAAGTTAACCAAAAGTTATGTAATTAATTACGCATCGTGTGAACACCCTACAGATTAGGTATACACACACACTCACACATACGCGGCGGGGGCGCGGTTTTGTATCAGCACGCCGCCGCACGCGGCCACACTTGGAACACTTGTAACGTGTCAACACTTTATTTATTTATACGGAAATTTTGTCAAAAATTAAGTACCTATTTTTTTTACATAATTCTAATGAGAATCATGTACCGAGTATTCTCCTTAAATATTGATAGTAATTCACCAGTCACCCTGTATAGGTACGATGTCATTTCAATTTCCAATTCATTCATTACGCGAGTTAATAAATTTTGCAGAACAATGTTACAGAACCAGAACAAAATAAATACAAATCAAAGGGGAATATTGGGATGGGATTTGAAAAGCAATTTTCCCAAATTTTCAATGTTGTGGCCGAATGTATTTTATTGTACCACAACAGGAGAACCGCGTACTGAATTATGACCACGCTTAGCTCTTTTGTTATATATATCAAACATATTGGGTTCTGGCTCATAATTGAGGTCCAAATTTTATGTAGTGCTTAATAGAAACAAATATGAAAGGTATGTTTGAACAGTTTTGAAATATATTTTGAAGTAAATATCTTTTATATACAAATACGTCTAAGTTTTTGCCTCATTCTATAGGAATGGGTTAAAAAAAAACCAAATTATTCTACGAATGACATGACGCAAAATTGACAGCTTATAATTAAGAAAAATTATAGAAAGTGCTTCTTACGCATGATGCTAATCATCAACAAACAGCATTATAATCACTCTGTTGTTTTTTTATTCCCGTTGATATGTAAAAACACATTTCTGCGTATTTATGCGTATATTTTAGTTTTATAAAATTGCATTACGCTTCACCATTTTTTGAATATTAATAATAATATATTTTACATAGTATTTTGATATACATATATATTTTTTTAATTTAATTATGATTAGTGATAAATTTCTTCTTTGTTATTTTGATTCCTTTTTTTAAATTTAGAACTAGCAACAATGTTAAAATTAATTATTATGGGTTGGTGTACAGAATATTTCCAAACACAACTTTTTAACTATAATCCTTTATAATTTTTTTCATCTAAATTTATTCACACAAAGATTTTATATATTGTTCATTGAAATCACGTAAAGAGATTTCCGGTTAGGGGAAGGTTTAAACAGGTTTGCATGCAGGTAAACTTCAATCCTTTTTTTTTGGTATTGTCGGTAACAAAATGGTGTTATGTATAATGATTTTGAGAGTATGTATATAATATCTCATAATCGATAATGATTTTTTAAATATGGATATATTTAAAAAGTTGCATACATTTATTAAAGACACATACACAAATTTAATTTATACCTATTCAATTCATTCTCAGAGTCAGACATTCTCGCAAATGACATCTATTTTAGGCCAATAACCAGTTGTAGATAAGATTTTTGTAAGATAGAATATCATTTTAGAAACAAATTCTATGGTCACACAGATTATAATTTTTTTGTAATAGATAATAATAACTAACTGACGTGAAAAATGTCTTGTTTAAATATAGTTATAAAAAAAAGGTTGTACTTATATTTAAGATAATTTATTTACAAATACTTTCTTCATAAAACAACATAATAATTATAAATTGTTTAGAATATATTAATATAAATACTATTTATGCCACTTCATTTAATGTGCTTAAATTATGTATTATTTAAATTTACAACGAGTTGTGGTTTATTTAAAGTAATGAACGAAACAATTTTGAGCGGCATATGTTTTTAATATATTTTATATACAGAATGGATCAGTGTTAACGGTCGAATGCTTCAGTAAATCTAGTAACAAGCATAGAAACAGTCGAATATTGTTTCCATTTCCAGTATTGGCTGGTCCAGCAATTAGTTACATATAGAATAGGTATAAATCGGTCTCCCATAATACGTATGAACCATTTCTAAACTCATGAAAAATTGCTCACTAATAAATATTTAACAAAATATTATTAAATTTAAATTTGGTTTTATATAAACACTTCGATATAATTATTGAGATTAAGGTTTCTTGAAGAGTACTCACATCACTAGGGGCATAAACTTCTTTTTTTTTGTTCAGAATAGAATTGAATTCAGAAAAGAATTTGTTCAGAATAGGCAAACAGAACAAAACCCATACAGCCATGTCTTTCGTATTTTGTGTCTTTAATTATGGACCATAGACAAGTGTCTGTCAATATCAGCTGATCACGTTTGTTTACAAGATTGTTAAATTCTATTGAAATGAAGTATACATTTAATTCTTCTTCTTCTTTAGTTAGTGGCTTTTCCGTTAATTTGTAACCGTATTTTCATCATAAAGATTCTTAAAGCTGTCAGCTGTCAGTTGTTTTTTTAAGACGTAATTTAAATATGTAATAAAACTGTTTGGTAATAAAACTACGTGCAATTTGAACACAAAAGCACAACGATTTCTGTTGTTACGTACGTCCAATTTGTTTTCGTAACGATACAATTTATAACAATCATTCTAATTGACGATTGACTTTTACAACTTGAAATCTGAACTTTGTGAGACAATTTAGAAGGCTGAATAAATATGTGAAGGCAATTATGCTTGAAAAATAAAAATATTTAGAACACTAGTACCTAAATTTATTTTAAAATACTCTAAAATCGCTTGACATTACATTTGTGTACTTGATTTCAAAACATTTTAACCCTCATTACAATAAGAACAAAAGCCCCGTTAAGACTCAACCTTCAAAACTTTGTCCATTAAAAAGATGGCAGTCAACAATGGCGTTGAATACTTGTGTTTGGAACTATGCCCATTTTGACATTATCTGCGTTTCCTGTTTAGGAATATAGAACTTTGAGAATATAGGCTTTAGTTTATATCAAATTAAACGAGAATATTATATATATGGGGTTATGCATAAAACAAAAGGCTTTTTTTAATAACATTATTCACATTTGAATTCGTAAGTCAGAATATGTGACTTCTTTAAAATACTCGCCAAAACACGACTTAGCGTCGTTCAAAAATATTATTCAATTTTGAAACTGCATTAATTATTCAGCAAATAATAAAAATTACGTAAACAATAAACATATGTGTGGTGAATTTAAAAATATAAAAAAGTTGCTGTCATCCATTAAAATTATAGCAGCTGTCTCCTATTTTATATCCTGCCACATGTCATTGTGATCATCTGACCGTATCGTATAATCTATTATACACTTCACTGTTTGGGACTTAGCATACTGGCTTTTTCCCACGCATGTCTTGTTTTTTCGATACAATTATTTCGTTAAATTTATTCAGCCAAATATGTAATGTCTTTGTTGATATTGAATTTATAATTATTTATTTTTCATTAAGCTACTAGCTGTAAATATTAATAAATTTTAAACTAAAGTATAAATTTCAATGTTAAATTATATAACAAAAGCAAATCTTATGTATTTTCATACAGATAAAGTAACTATAAATACAGATAATATAACACTTGAATGTTTTTTTTATTATCTGTCACTTCATTCGGCAATTTCAATTTAAGACGATCAATATCAAAGCACATAAGCCGTCCGCGGTTTACCTGTTAGATTGGATTTTAGCCGAAATATAATTGGTTTTAATATAATATATGTATGTTATATGATAAGGTAAGTTTTTTAACAATTTCGAGTATTGTAATACAAATTATTTGTTGCCATGGTAACGTAAAATGTACTGTTTCGTTTTGGCTCCAATAAATCAAAATATTGTAGTATGTTGTCATAGTAAACTGGTACAAATCAAAGTGGACAATAGCCATCGTATATTTAATGATATATGATTGATATCACGTGTGCAAGTATAACCGTTATGCGACCTAAAAATATAAATTGGTGAAAGCGATATTGTTGTATCAAATGTAACACACGTTGGCATTCGATATATAGAGAAATCGATACCTTATTTATATAATAATAAGTATAGCACCTTCACGAGCTCAATATAATATGGTCGTCAATATAATGAGCATAAACAAACATTAGCACCATTTTATATTTCAAAGAATGAGATCGAAAATAAATATGACACTGAGTATCCAAGGAGTTTTAATATTGTTAACCTTTTTTTATACCATGAAGGTTTTAGTCAATTCGAAATAATGCTCAGATAAGTAACAAAAAAATAGGAATATTATCGATTTAAATTACAAGAGAATTATTATAAAAGAAATGTTCAAAGTCGTTTTCGTTATTTTTAAATACACTTCAAAATATTTTTTAAGTATCGATAAAAACTCCTAATAAAATGTATAATTTTATAATTATTCTTCTTTATATTTTCATATAATCTGACAATAATCTTACAAAATGTAACAAGTACTTATTTAGTACGGGATAGTTTGAGAATTATGACAAAAACTTCATAGCAGATAAGTGTTGTATTAAGTAATTCTTTGAAATAACACAAGAAACCTTCCATTCATTCATTGTGTCCTTATTGGGTGAAGGTTTGCAAAAGTCTGTGTATCTTAAAAGGACATTCTCCGAAAAGATAAACATATATTTTTCTTGGAACTCACTTTAATCGTGGTTTTGTAATACAATGCTGTATTAAATACTAACCTAATTGTATCTAATTAGGCAGTTGAGTATTGATAAACGCTAACAAAAAAAGGTTATTAAATTATATCATTACATATCTCTTCTTCCTGACAATTTCCCAGCTTTAGCCAGGGTCTGCCTTAAATGTAGTAAATAGTTTTGACTAATTGTTTTTACGACCGGCCGCCTGCCTGACATCAACCCTTTTGGGAATGCATTAATCAGTGAAGTCTAAATACTCTTAGAAAGTACATATGACTCAGAAAAATCACATTGGTAGTTGCCAAGATCGAACCCGCGCCTTAATGCATGAAAGGCGGGCCTTCTAACCACTAGGCCGCCACTGACTTTATTTCATTACATATCTATTCAAGGAATATTTAATATCGAATTTTATTGGCTTAAACCAGTCTGATTGTGAGTTCATGCAGTGCGCAAGCAACTCAATGGTATGCAACTTTAGAATGCAAGACGCGATGTCTAGCACAGACAGACTGACGCGTTGTAAGTGAATATCATTAAAATAATATTATATTATACGGTTATTCTTATCAATTTAAAAATACCGTTTAATTGTAAATATATTTTCAATCCCTACTAATATTATAAATGCTAAAGTAACTCTGTCTGTCTGTCTGTATGTTACGCTTTCACGCCAAAACCACAGAACAGATTTTAATGAAATTTGGTACAGAGATAGAGTTGACCTTGAGAAAAAACAGGATAATTTTTATCCCAGACTTTTGAAAGGTTCTCTTGGAAACGCGATATCACCGAACTCCACGCGGGCGAAGCTGCGGGCGGAAAGCTTGTATAAAATAGTACTGGAAAACGTAAAACCATAATACAATTATTAACTACTACTGTAATATTAGATATTATTTTCGTAGTTATTACATTAAATTAAATGAATGATTATGGATTTTAAATTCATATAAAAAAATCATGTTTAAATGAAAATATATTCGAAAGTAAATGTTTCTAATATTGACCATATTGATCAAATCACTTAAGTCTTAATGAATGCAGTAAGTCTGTTCATCTCGCCGCTCCACCGATCACTTGCATATGCATGCGATTATTATAAATTTAAATCTCATCTACATTATGTAACCTGTTCCAACGTCAATGACCGTTGGGCACGTTTGTTGTTATATTTTCATGATATACTAGCTTCTGCCCGCGGCTGCGACTCGGATGTGGGTCACCATGTCAAAGAATGTATTAACTATCATTTTCTGTACTTCAATAGCAATACGCGATGAAATAGTTTAAATATAGTGAATTTATGTACAGACAGACATTATATTTTCTCGTTTATTATATAAAGTTTAAAAAAACTTTGCAATGAAATATACTTAATTCATTTGTTTGAAGAATATATAAATTATTATTAAATAACTCAAAATATTAAAAAGAAATAATAATATAAAATAATTTTGAATAAAATATTGATAACTAATTAACTAGAATCGCCGTGGACGATAAATAATACTGATAATAATTCAACATTCTTAAGCAAAATTCCCGTGTATAAAAATGAAGTCTTTTTTTTTAAATGGAGGCGATTTGTATTCACGCTTGGTTTTGTTTTTGTATTTAAGTTGACCGAAACAGATTTTTACGTCACATTGCAATGTCAGAACTATTTGGTATGGATTGAAATTAAGAATAATAGTAATTAGAACACAATAGAATGAAACTAATATTTTCGGATGTACTACGCGATTTTTTATTTTTGATTATAAACTACATACTCCAAACGTTTCGGTTACTTTACAGCAACCGTGATCCCGGGCAGATTAGATGTGAAATAAAATCGCGTAGTAAATCCGAAAATATTAGTTTCATTTAAATGAATAATACGAAAATCTTAGATCTCATTATATCAATAGGAACTAAATATATCAAATCAAATTCTTCATTGGATTCAAAGTTTTAGTAATAGTTCTCTGTTTATGTCTTTATAAACTTCTTAATGAACGATATTTTTTATCGCATTAAACACACTGTAGAGGCAAACAGCCTGATAAATCCGTTGTTCTTGTGATTTTTGTTTTTTTCTTATTAAGATTTTGTACTTGAAATTAATTATTTATAACTTTTGTATTTTTAACTTTAAAAAGTTCGTTTACTTTTAAACCCGTCACGAATACATATACAAACCTACATACTCAATACTGTATTTTAAAATATTTAACAAAACAAGACAAAAATTAATTGTTATGCACTTTTTATTATTACTGCTATCTTATAAAATTTTAATATCGCAAAGAATTTTTTTTATTTTATTCAATCGAATTATGGGACTAAACTTATACATAATTCTACCGATAATCATTAAAAGAGTTAAAATACTTGTTGTAAAAAAGAGTAGTCCGAAAATACTATAACTCTAGTAGTCAATTTACTAAACATTAAATAAAATATAAAAAAAAACAAACACAACCTATAATATAATACAATAAATAAAGACTTATTTAATATAAAAATATAATTGTTACATAAATGAGAAAGTAAATCATATTGTCAAAAATACGTACGTTTAAGTTTTATCTTGATTCTGTTCTTGGGACTCCAAGTCAACAAACCAGATATAGCAACACTACGCACATTCATTTACTAACACAGGCACATATTTGTTTCACTCACACAAACGCAACAACATAATAAACTTGTAATAAATAGTTTATTTAATATAAAACATTTAATTTTAAACAAACATTTTGAGCGAATACGGCACAAAGACATGCGTATGCGCAAATGTCATTTGATGCTACAACCGGCCGCTAGCGGGCGTCCGAGTGTAGAGAGAGATAGTTGCGACTATGAATAGGTGCGAGAGAGATAGACAATCACAGCCTTAAAGCTCGATGTTTTGAACCGAGTACACATAAAATATGGGTTGGCTTTGATTTTACGTTTACTTTTGTAAGGCTCATTGTTAGATTGTTTTTGTACACACCTGAGTCATTGTACAATAATTATAATGTAATCTGATTTAATAATCTTTCTGTACATAAAATAATTTTATAATAACTTTACCAGCTCGTTGCTGGAATTTTTAAATGGCCTATATATTATACGATAAAATTTAAATTAAAGTAATTAATTTGTGTTAATGGCAGTTATGTAATCGTTAGCAATGGAATCTTATTGAGGTGTGAACAGTATGACAAAATATTTAATTATCTAAATCCTCATCAAGTTATGTGTTACCAATAATTGTGTTAAGTATAGGTAATTATGTCATAATTAAATTGGTCATTAATTATTTTTAAGTACACTTCACTTATTTATAAGGTATTATAAAAAGGACTAATGTATTATTTCATATTTAACGAATGGACTTTATTTTATCTCATATAATATGTATGTACATATATTACTTGTGGAAAAAGAAGGGTTTTTGGGAGTAACGTCACGTGAGTCTATAAATTTTTACTGAAAAAGATGTGGCGTAAAATAAATTTTATATAATCAACAATAGTTCTTTTCAAAGAAACAAACTGAACGGGACTCTTTGTTTCATTAACGAAGTAATGAGACACAAAGAGACTCGCGATTCGATGTGGTTATTTACGATAATGTTTATCGATATTTGTGATATTTTTTTTTTCCATTCTAAGTAATAATTATATAAAAATTAGATTAAAATATGCAAGTCAAAGTTAAAAGCAATATATGTGCTATTCTATTCAAACGATAAGTTCAATTATGAAAATAAAAAAATATGTATATTGCGTGTCATTTAAGATATTTATTGACTCGAAACTTTTTCAGCTAGATCAAGTTAAATCGTTGTAATTACAAGAAGTTGAATGTCCATTAACTCAATATTTTTAATATGTGGGACAAAAGGACAGTTAGTACTAATTGGTAAAAGGATTCCAAAGAAGATTCATAAAAATAATAAAAAAATGTACCATTATTAGTTTTTTTTAATTCTCAAAAAGTGAAAAAAGAATATTTAAATATATAGGTATTATTTAATAAATTCATTTTTTTTAGATATCAACGAAATTTGTGTATGAAAGAGGAAATGAAATCTATGATATATTGACTAACAAGTATTTTTTTTTAAGTAAAGCGTTATAATTTAACTTCATTAGCCACTTTTATATATAAATAATTAATTTACATTACGTATATACAGGGTGACTGGTGAATTACTATCGATATTTGAGGACGTGATATTTGACGATCATATATGACAAAATAAAAATTAATATAACATAAATATTAATAAACTTCTAAGTAAAGTTAACCAAAAAATATGTAATTAATTACGCATCGTATGAACACCCTACAGATTAGGTATACACACACACACACTCGCGCGCGGCGGCGTGTTGTTGTATCAGCAAGCCGCCGCACGGGTCCACACTTGGAATACTTGGAACGTGTACACACTTTATTTATTTATACGGAAATTTGGTCAAAAATTAAGTACCTATTTTTTTACATAATTCGAATGAGAATCATGTACCGAATATGCTCCTTAAATATTGATAGTAATTCACCAGTCACCCTGTATAAATTATTTAAGCATATTTCAAGTTTTTATCTGTGACTGAGTACCTATCGAAGTCTTATCACTCTTTAAGGGTACAAATTACAGCTCAAACTAGAAAATATTGATACTAATCTTAATATATTACATACCCACATGTGATGAGATGTAATTTTTTTATTATAAAACATCAAGTAGTTTTTCTTAAAAGACTGTCTTCTGTATGTAGTAAGTAAAATAGAATTTAAACTATTATAATACTTTAACAACAATATTTTCGTGTTCGTCAGATTCCCAGAGTTCTAAAGAGTTTAAAACAAAACAAAAAAGCTTCCCAATAGATAGGTTGAAGAAATTTAAGTTGCTCTAATCTTGAAGTAAAAATGACATATTAATGACTCACCTAAGTACAGGCTTTTGTTACGAATAGTAATTGTTATGAAGATTAAATAACAAGTATAGTTACACTGTTTTTGGCAAAGCTATTGCAAAGTGATTTAAAAATAAAACTACAACTAAATTGCACACCTTAGTGTCGTGTATAGGCTAATTGTAAGATCCCGATTGCGTGTCGGAACGGTAAAGATTATAATAAGTAATATTTAATATTGTAAGTATATAGAAGATTCTATATACTTAAATTATGAGGTATACTTGAAATAGCTTGAGAAATATGAAAAAGTTTTGATTTCCCTTAGCTTGTTCACAGCTAAAACACGTATATAAATGTATCTTGATCTTCAAGCACGCATGAATGAAATCATCACGATAGTTTGAATTCATAATACTTGCTTGTATGCACATAATTTGAAGTCATTACAGGACAGTTTATTTCAGTTATAAGTTCAGTATAACTTTTGGTAACATTAGAAATAAGAAAATATATTAATTATTCCCAACTTCAGTTATACAAGCGAGGATAATATGCCAGAAAAATTATTATGTATTCGTTAGAATACCTTCATATAATAATTACTTCATAATGTTAACAGAGTGTGAAATTAGCTAATATGTTACATAAGTGGAACTAACAACGGTTTATCATGTGACGGTCAATGAGTTCTGATGTAGGACCGGTTTTGCGTAATATTTCGTATAGATACATATGTACATAGGAAACTATTAGTAGAAGTTCTAAGCTGGAAAATTGATAGTATGTAATAGGTAGGTATTATTACAGTTTTAAGTATTCTATAATAAATAAGCATCAATACAATATGTTGTAAAGTATAAGTCTTTTTGTTGATTGGTTTAAAAAAAAGGGGTGACTAATTTCGACTATTTGACTCGAAAGGAATTATTCCAAGGGTGGTATCATGAGCAAGCAGGCTCTGATGGTGATATAGTACAGAAATGGAGGGAAGCTTTCGAAAATATGAATTTATATGTAAATCGTTTAATAATACTAGTTGTATTCTATGGATTTACTATCATACGTAGTTTCTGTGTAAAATTTTCTGTGTCAAGTAGACATCGTCTCTTCATTGGAGACGCGTTCGTGTCCAACTTAATATTGTCCAATTGTCAAACTTAATATTTTATATCTTAAGATTGTAAGACACAATAAAAAAAAAAGAATTACAAAAATAAAACTAAAAAGTAAGTAAATAAACTCATTTATAATTGCCTTCACTCCACCACTATTCTCTGACCTTCTTAGTTTCTCAACAAAGAATAAATACGTTTTAAAATGTCCATGAAAAATGTGAGTACACAATCAACTTTATTATTAGCTGAAGAAAATGCTTACGTTCATTTTAAAGACGCACACTTTCACACACATGAAAGACAAGGAGTAGCTTGAAAGGGGCTTAACGGTGCTTGATGACGTGATGATGCCCTGACCTACTCTAAAACTAGGAAAAGGTCTTCATTCTAAATTGATATACAACTGATAAATATACTTATATACATATGAACGTATGATAAATGCTTAGAGGTGCACTATACTGCTTGTTTACGCAAAAAAAAAAGTTTAGAAAGTGTTTTTCTATTTCATAATATTAAATTTAGGATAAATTTGTAAATATACAAGAAACAATCCGTTTTATACAATCGGAATCGGAATTTGCAGTTAATAAAGAGATATA
Organism: Danaus chrysippus; assembly: GCA_916720795.1. Classification (NCBI taxonomy): domain Eukaryota; kingdom Metazoa; phylum Arthropoda; class Insecta; order Lepidoptera; family Nymphalidae; genus Danaus; species Danaus chrysippus. The sequence continues at coordinate 10,795,021 of CAKASE010000082.1, read as the reverse complement.
ATTTTTTGGAAGTCACAAGGAGAATTCAGTTACAAGAAGGTAAAAATCCGTGAGTCGAGACAGGTACAACTCAATATCGGAACAATTGATAGCAATCTATAAGGCACTGATTTGTCTCCACAATTTTTGTTATCTTAGGCTCTTTTCCCATGAAATTTTACTAGCATTTCAAGACCTTTATCAGTCAGTCATTAAGAACCATTATAATGCGTTTAAACTTCAAAGTATACGATGGCTATGATAAGAATGACTGTTTAAAATAATTCCACCTTTATAATTTATGTATGGCTTGAGAATAACTCTGGAACTGTAGTAAGATACATTGTTTTTACGACTGTTTCATCTTTTAACTGTATTTTTAACTAATTGTGTGTATATAAAGGTAAGTGACGGTCAATGTTGATTATATAAATAAGAGTTAATGGGTCGAAAATGCAGGATTAAATCCTTCTCATTTCCACAACCCGGCCTAGACGAAACTTGACATTTTACTTTGTGTAGCCACAAAAAAGCGTTGCTAATCTAAACCCTTTTTCGATTTGTGGCGAGTCAGGCAGAAAAATATTCTCAGAGTTTCTAGAAACCATTTACATTTAAATGGAAAAGAGAAAAAAACTCATCCAGTTATTGAATATTAAATAAATCAAAAAAATATTAGTTTGACAACCCTCATTATAATTTATTTTTTAATATATTTGAGTGAAAAAAGTTGTTGTAGATGTTTTTTAAACATATATATATTTGTACAATTTATGTATAACTTTTAAGAGGTTACTAAAGTTTATTTAAGAACTCAATTTATATTTTCTATACAACTATCTAATAGCTCACAATGTGAAGTCTATTCAGCTTCAAGCACCAGCCAGTGTGGGCGGAAATGATCTTATATTGGCTGTTAGCTGTGTAAGTGCACGATAGAAGTATCAAGATATACTGGATTTAATAAGAGATAATGATTTATATATAGCTTATAATAATAACAGTGTCATTTGGGTTACCAAATATTACTCGAATATTACCTTGCTATACATATAAACATTTCACTATTACTCAAGATAAATTTGTTGAAATTAGTATTAAAAAAGGATTCGTCGTTCATTTTTTTTACCTTGTATTCCTGATAAACATTCGGTTGAGAGAATTTTAAATGTATTTAGGAAATATTTCGGTTGTGATAACTTATTTCTTATAATATTTAATTAGATAACTAGCACATGACTGTGATTTTTTATATTCAGAAGAACAATTATTACTCAAATTATGTTAAGCAAAGAATAGTATGTTTGGTAGTATACCGAATATTCGGCGAGCTCCTTGACCGAATAGCCGAATAATTCAAATGCATAGACTCCGTAACGTTTCTAATACAGAAGATGGTTATGTCATTAAGTTACATAAACAAATATTTTAACAAATAAATTATTATAAGAAAAATTAAAAGATTGGACCATAATGATGGACACGTATGGAAAACAATATAAAATCTCCGAGGATATTTGTGCGTCGGTCTTCAGACCGGATATATTTTTGTTTTCGCGAACTTTAAAACGCGTAGTGATAATAGAGCTTACGGTTCCTTGGGAAACCAACATCCCCAAAAACCATACCATCAAGGTCAACAAATATTACGAGCTCACTAACAAACTCACTCGAAATAGGTTCGTAGTAGATTTGTACGCGGTAGAGGTGGGAGCGAGAGGTATAACAGCAAAATTTCTCTACAACCTACTAAAAGACTTGTTCTTATCCAGAACTCACATTTATATATTCTTGACATGTACATCGAAGGCAGCCCTAGTAGGTTCTTTTCAAATTTGGTTAGGTAGGGAGAGGAACTTGGACAGAGGAGGTGATAAGGCGTGGCGTGAGATAAGGGGCCCCTTAAACCTAAACCTGGGTCGCAAGTCCCAGGCACTGTTGAAGCTCCTCTCACTACAACGATGGACCCAGCACACGCACCGTGAATACATTGAATTCTAAGAGGTTTCGTCTCAAATATTTACGTTATAGATCGATTTTTTCATTTTAATAATTATCTCCACATAACAAAATATGTTGCTAAATCATTCAGTATTCTCCCGAATATAATAAAAGCAGCCAAATAGGCCGAATACCGAATAGTAACCAAGTATTCGTTGTAAGCCTAATTAATATTTATGGTAATCACTAATGCATAGAAAAATATCAGAAATTTCAATAGATTTCGTTTTATTTGAAAAAATGTCTTTGTTTCTATTAAAGCTCTTATTAATACATATTGTGACCAGTGTTTAAAAATTTCGTATATGAGTTGATGAAGCATGTTAAGTTGTAACGGACAGTGATAAATCAACGAATACAGTTAGTTTCTAGGAACGAGGCTACGAAACTGAATTATGAATTTAAATTTGATTTAATCAAGAGACGGCTGGCATATTTAATATTTAAATATTCCTATGAAATTCTGTGATTTCCTGGTTCGGAGTTAGTAATGTATCAACTAGGACATGAATGTAGTATTTGACATGGATAAAAAGGACTTGATTTCTAAACGCAATTCCTGAGATTTTGTTAGGGAAATACCTTTAAGAGTGACTAAGTTTAGTAACATAAACACTTTTTTTTGGGAAAAGTCTCAAAAGGCTTACTCGATGGACAGTAGTCGCAGTCGCTCATGGACATCCGTAACAGAAATGTTGCGGATGCGTACGATATCCTCTGATTTTTATTTTTCCTCTGAATATTATCGCCGTTTCACATTGAGTGCCAACAACAACACAAAATCCGAAGCGTATTGTATTTTTGTGTTATTTTTATACGAGACCGTCAAAAAACTATTGTTTTATTTTTTGGAAAACGTTCAATTTTGTATCCAGAATAAAATGTTATGATAAAAAATTTCTCATTTTAAACTGGCCTACGTCGAAAGCCTTTCCTGACTTTCATTCCTTGCTTTAAAGATTAAGGAGCAGATTTTATCTTCCTGATGAAGTAATTTATATTTCAAATTGAACTGTATCTGAAATAAATTGAAGAAATTCGTTGATCAACAATTTTTTTTAATGTTATATAACATAGTCACTAATAAACAATCATAAATTCTAAAACATAGAACTTAGTAATTGTATGAAATACGAAATTGTACATACATATGTATCTAACTCGTTTCTTTGGGGATATATTTTAAAATTAATTCGTCTTATAATTATTTTATATAATATATAATGATGTTACCGTTTTATAATGACGTTCTGTCATATTTATCATAAATTATTATACCGTTTTATGAGAGTTAATTAAGAATGTTGATTATAATTATGTGATATATTACTACATGTAGTTTTTGTGATACAGTTTCACTAATTAATAATTTAGTCAGTCACTGAACATACATTAATTTCACAATTTCAAATTAATATTATTATGTATCGATTTTTAATTTAATTTTTCTATGAAATATTTTACGTTTAATGTTATTTTAATAATTTTGATTAGAAATTGTTAATTATTAAAATAATAGAATTTTAATGAAAAGAATATTGTAAATAACATAACTTTAAAAAAATATCCTTCAAGTTAATTTAGTATTATGATTACATTTCAAGACAGTACTTTATTTATCTAACAAAATTTGGTTTATAATAACATATTTAATTTCTGCAACAGTAATTCTTTATAAAGATTTCTTTTTTCGGGTAGGATTTCTGAATAAGTTTAGAAATAGTGATAAACAGCAAGAAGCAGCAAGTAGCAGCGGGAGTAGTAAGCTCTGATAAAAATGCTGTCGTTAGGTCAATAAGGCATTCAGTACACTAAAGGATAAATAATTTTAAGCTTTACATACCTTCTTAATATAAATAGAGTAATAAAGAAGGTAACCAAATTAAACTTGTAATGAATACAGCTTGTGATAAATAATGAAATAATTTAATTATCTTAAATTAATTCGATAAATAGATTCATATACAAGTTCTCATGTTACAGTCAAATTGAAATAAATAAAAACTTTAATTAATTTTAAACATGCTAAAAGGCTCACTGTAAACAGTTAGTCGAGAATTCAAAATTTAGTTATGAAATATTTCAGTGATGATCACTTGTTCCTTACATAAAATATGAGATTCCATATCTCGCGTGAATACGAAGCAAAGCTTTACTTTAATGGGAAATAGAATTGCTGTATAAACTTCTTGATATGTGAAAAATGTTACTTGTTTTTATGTATGAGTTTGTATTAAATGAGTTACGTGAAAAGCTGTTTATAGATTGTAGCGACTGAAGTTTTTAATGTAACAGCTAGTTTTCATTGGTGACCATCGTAACGTTTTGAATATAACTTAAGAGACTTAAGCTTAAGTAGGAAATAATGTAAATACAGCAATAAGTAGTATATACATACAAAATATATATATGTGTAACTAATATTATAATTGCGAAATGTAGTAAGGATGTATGATGTCGAAACTATACTTAATCGGTTAAAATGAAACTACAGTATTTAGTTCAGACAAAGAATATGATATACTTAGTTTTTATAAAAGAAATCTGGGTAGTTCCTTTAGGACCATGTCATAATAAATATGTCTGAAGTCTCGTGATGCAGACTGTAGATGTCGCTATCGGTTGATTACCATATATATAGTTTTAAAATATATTTGTCTCTTAGCTTAATTTTTAAGTTGGACGAACAGATTGGCAAGCTAGTATATATATACTTAATTTTATTTATTCTTTTAAGGCTAAAAACTCTAAAAAATTTATTTCATTAATTTTATGTCGAGGGCTTAATATATTATCATTATTGTTACCTGTAGAGAAGAAAAATTAATTATAATAATATATTAAATGATCTGAATGTAGCTGGATGAGATACAATGGTGGGAAGGAGTTTAGAAGAAGAACTGGAGATTTAGAACTGACTTGTTATGAGATGTAAGTATTAATAAAAACATTTTATTGGTAGGGCAATATCTTATGGTAAATATGTATGTGACTTCAATATTTTTTTTTAACCGAAAGAATTGGTTGGTATCCAAATAAAAAGCAGTCAATTCGAGAAAGTCCCGCCATATTTAACATTTAGTAGTGTACGTCAATTGTAAAATTTTAATAATATTTTAAAAAATGGCTTTAAAATTAAGTTATATTCATTAAATAACCACAATTATAAATTAGTTTATTTATATTACCGAAAGTGTAGGATTATATATTTTTATACTGCATGTTATCTTTAAGTACTGTACGTGCTATGTCCGTTATTCCGTTATCCCAAAATTACTTTAATTCACGTATCTTTTGTTCAACAATGGCCACGTTTGATAATATTTGGGTCGTGCATGAACAATAATTTTCATATTTTATGTAAAGAGATAAGGAATTATTTAATTTATATAATAGACTGGAGTCTTTTACAAATGTTGCTAAGAGTTTATGATTTTATTATAAAATTTGCGTTAGCATGGATTATTGAAGATATTTTAAAGTTATTCTCACGAGATGATATATTTTATTCGCCAGTTTCTTTTAGTCTTTACCTAGGCACTTTTTTATTTCATTTTTCTACATAAGTCGATTGAGTACACGCTACTAGCCATTGTTTTTGGTTATACTTGTCATCGTTGTTTTATATAATAAGACAAACTCATTGTTACAGTTTTAATTTATCAAGTTTATTCAAATTTAACATATTTTAAATAAGTTATCTCTTCTGAAATACTCTTATCCTAATCGTTCTTTTCCGTACTGCACTTTGGTTCTAGTTATTTTTTATTCATTGTATTTATAACGAAATAGTATTGCAGTAATGTTTTAGGCAGAATGACTTGAGAATTATGAAGCTTTTTTAGTTTCGAGATATAATTTGGTGTAAATTAACAGGAAAAGTTCATTTCTCGCACCGCGAAAACAGGAATTGCATTGAAATAATTAAATTTAATTGCATTTCAGAATTGTCAAGAGTTGGAATGCTCGTAATAGTTTCAACTTAAATTAGAATTAGGGAAAGATTTATAATTTATTTGTCTATTTATGATTATGTTTTAATATTTGTAACGGCCTCCTGTTCTTATCTTCAATTTAATTTTGTTAAAAATGGTAACAGATTTTCTTTAGTTATTTATCTTGCTTTTTTCAGAATTCTACATAAGAAAGGATTAATCTGCGGTAATTTAAGATATCGATGGTATGTATTGGATTTAAGAAATAATTCGAAATATAAGGAAGAATATCCAATGGCGATAAAATCTTTATTAATAAATTTTTGAATAGGTCGTGGTATAAAAGAATTAAAAACAATGCGAATAGCTCACAGTGTTATATTCTGCAATAAGTTTTAAGAGGTTGATGTCTTTATAAGAGATTTAAATGAAAGCTTTAAAAATATGTTATATGTATGGTCTTCAAGGACTAAAAGAATATTCTTGGTTACTTCAAAGGAAACCCTCACTAAACCGTTTGTACTTCTCAATATGATTGTTCATTTTCCTCAATAAATACGAAAAGATTTTTTACAGTTTATCAAAAGTTCTATTTCCATCTTATATACACATACCTACTTTTTCTTTCGTAATAGGATATTATTTCATAAAAAGTTTATAAGAAAAAATTCAGATGTAGTAACTTCAGTCCCATTATTATTTAAATATATTTTAAATATTGTTAGTAATTGCTATTCTTTTTTTTCGAGTGTATGTTTATGACCACTTTAATTATTATGAAAAATTCTATTTAAGAATAACTAAAACAATTTAAATCAAGTTGGTTTTGTTTCAAACTAACATTAAAAGATGTTCTGAGTTGCTTTAATAAGCTTATTTTTTTTGAAACCTTGCTATAATTTAACTACGCTCTTTGAAAAGTCTTTTTCTCTATAACATGTAAACATACCATGTAAATTGAGTGTCTGTTAGATTTTGTAAACGTTTTAATAGTTTATTCGGGCGGCGTTGACTGAAACGAATCCATATAACTAATTAGCTCGGTCAATATTAGAGAATCAAATTGTATTGATCTGCATGTAATATAGAAAATGTTATCAAAACTGACAATAAAGTATTAAAGCGAATTTATTTACCACAAAAACCTCTTAATATATATTGATCTTAATTTTTATAACATATTACTATTTTTATAAGATCTTGAATTTTCGATCGAAAGAATGTTTCACACTTAATAATATAATTCACTTATTTTTAAATAAATATATTTTACATCAGAAAATAAATATAAACCGTGGATATGCATTCATTAAATTATGAATTGTTTGTACGTGGTTACTTAAAACGTGCAATTTCATTTCTGTAATGAGATTTCACGGCACCGCTTTACTTTACTTTGAAATCCAGTAAATATACAATTTAAATTTTAGTTTGTAACGCGCTGGCTGTTTAAAAGTTCCTTATCGTTACAACAAGAGAAAAATTGTTTATTTTTATATATACTCGTATTAAAGTGTAGTAATACGAGTCATTACTCAATTTTTTTATCGAAATAGCAGAAAACCTCACCCTATTTCATACAATGACTGTTACTCGTATCTGTTAAAATTTTGAAATTGTAATTAGTTTTTAAATAAAAATTATATGTTATATATAAGTAGTGTTATGTATTTCTTTATATATATAGATATGAATAATCCATTTAAATTATATTCAATAATATTATAGAGTTAGTTACGAACATCGGAATTAATTATGAAGCACCTCAACTTCATACACACGGTAAGATGTGAACTAGGAAAGACTTCATATCAAATAGCAATTGCATAAAATAGAATCAAATTTGACTTTACACAAAATTAGCAATTTAAATCCAAATATTTAAGCAAATAATACTTATAATTTGTATTTAGCATGTAATTTATTCGGCCTATTATTATTGTTATAAGTAGCGAAATCATAATATACTATAATCATTAGAATTATTTTTATGATTGATTATAATTTATTATAACACTGAACCATTGTATTTAGTAATGGCAACATGTAAGTGTCAACTTGTATTTGAAAATTATACATACTGGTATCAGCAATTTAATGGGACATTACTGAATATTATAAATTAAGTCTGAAACTGTACCTCGAACACTATATAACTTAACCTGCATATCTTTAAATCCTTATTTGTTATAAGGCTAAATTAATTATCCTACTTTTATGTCAAAGCTGCTTTTTAGGACAAGATGTGTAGGGTAACTTTATTTGTTACGTCAGAATTTTAAGTTCAGGATGAAGAAAGTTTGGTTTCACCATATTCCTTAGATATCATTGAAGAGCATGGTAGATAAAGTCTTAATTTCTCCATCACCTTCAGGGTTTGTCTGATCGATTTCATTGCTCGTCCAGAGAGGGCATTACAGTTACTAAAGAAAACAGATAATGAAAATATGTAATGAATATTTTTTAACACTATGTCTATTACTGAATGTCTTCATAAAGCATCTATTAATTTGACCGTATTTATAAATTATGTAAAATATTTTATATGGATCGAATCAAATTTTATAGTTAATTGAAAGTTTTTTAAAAATATCATATTAATTTCCTATTTAGAAATAAAAAGTTCCTATATTAAAGTTACAAATTTTTACTAAAGCGTTTAATTAAAATTCTTTGCGATATTAAAACTCGTGATCTATAAGTCTAAAAATTGTGAAAAGAAACTTAGAATGTTTAAAGCTATAAGCTATTGGTTAAAATTTGTCATAATAATATTATATCACTAATTATATATGAAATTAAAAATTTTAATAGCCACTTAATGGTATAATCCTAGCAGATGTTGGGAACATAAACTAATAATAATAATAAGTTCATACGTGCTAATGTCCATGACAAATGATACTTTTCTGTCCAACAATTCACAATGTTGTGTACCATTCATCAGCGGTGAACATATATATTATGAACTAAGTTCATTTTCTTGGCAGTAATAAGAATGAATGGAGCTGGGGTCACACACACACACATTTATATTTGTAGATATAGACAAACACACACATACACATGTATATTGACGTATATATATGGTCTGTGATTATATTGACTGTACGATTGGATTAGTATAAAAAATTTATTCCATACAATAGTTATTTCCTCTTAAAGGATTTACGAATAGTTAATGAAGATTATACCAGGCTTAATAGTACATATCCATATTCTTTACATAAAAACTTTTAAGTAAATAATTTGTTGTAAGTATTCGATAGCTGCAACTTTTGCTTGATTTTTCAGTTTTAATAGTGTTTTATTCATAGTATATTTTCCTAAGAGAAACTGTTATATCAAACAGCGTCATCGCGAGTGCATTTCCACATTCGGTCTTCAACTTGACAGGATTCTGTCTCTTTACAGAAATATCGCGGAAATCGACTTTCGAGATCCTAAAAGAAAACCTTTTAGAAATAATTCACCTTTAACGTTTATTCTAAAATACATTTCCTTAGGAAATGAGTTCAATTTAAATGTTCTATAATGAGATATAAGATCTTCGCGAATATTCATTTTAATGAAACTAATATTTTTCGTATTTACTACGCGTTTTTTATTTTTGATTATAAACTACATACTCCCGACGTTTCGGTTACTTTACAGTTTTTAATAAAAAGTATGTCATATATATATATATATATATATATATATATATATATATATATATATATACAGGGTGACTGGTATATATATATTTGAATTCTTTTAATCTTGCTAACGAAATGATTCGAAATCAGGACTAAGGTAACATAATTTTAATATTCACTTAAAAATACTTAAATTGTTGTATAGTGAAATAAATTTAGGCAAATATATACTTTGTATTTATTTTTAACATGACTTTATTCAAAATTTTGTGTAGATGCTCCTATCATTTCAATCCTATTTGTGTATAGATTTGAATTTGAAACTTCATCTGCAAGTTTGTATTAATATAGAGATCATATACAGTCTATTTAACATATCACAATGGTTATTGAACTTACTATGTTACAAAATCGTATTGTTACAATTTTAGTACTGAAATTTATAGTAACAAAATTCGTAAATATCCGTTGCTTATTGTCGCAATACCCGGAACCCGCACGGTGAATCCATGAAATGCCGTCTTCTCGTCTTTCCAAATTATAATATATGTTATACATATATACTTTATTCCCAAAGAGGGTTGATGTCAGGTAGGCGGCCGGTCGTAAAAACAATTAGCCAAAACTATTCACAACATGCAAGGCAGACCCTGGCTAAAGCTAGGAAATTGCCAGGTAGAAGAAGACTCTGTATATTCAATTCACTTATTGTACCTGACTAAAGACTCAATTAACTACAAGCTTGGTATATTACTGTAGTTAGATTACTTAGATTTCTTTATTGTTTTACATTTTCCGCTTAAGATAACAACGGCGCGGCGTCTTCAATTAATTGTCAAAGGATTGAAGACTTAAAACAAATGGTGTGGAACAAAAGATCTATGGTCTGAGGATCAAAGAGAGTTTCTATAGCTTAAGAATTAACTATTATTTCGATCTATATATGATATATTTAAATTTTATATACGCTGACTGTTTTCAATACATTTTATTTTGTAGAAGATACCCACTGATGTATATTCATATAATTAACTTTGGCGTCTTGTTGCGTACTTATTGATTTGTCCTTTATTATAATTTAAATAAATATCTAGCAGAAAAAAGAGGTCTTTCCTTTATAAGATCAGTAGGAAAATATTAAAACTAGCTAATAACCATTAGTTGGCAGGCATTCATACTTAAAGAAAAAGCGTATATCTAAAATTAATTTGCGTAATTTAGTTATGTTTTCACTGTCTTTGAATCGTTTTGTAATTTGATACAAACAGTATATTATTTGTACTGACCTGTCTGACCTCTCTGTGATTTAGCTCGTCTGCCCACAGCTGGCGATACAAGGCTTAACGCTCTGTCTGCCCTCGGCAGTTGAAGCGTCGCTGGTTCATAATGACGGGCACATATTGCAGCCTCAACCACTGAATCGATGCTCGCTGAACGTGGAAGACCGCCGCCTGATTCACGACTGTAATAATATGATTAATATTAGATATAAAAAAATTGTAGCTTCTACCATTTTCCTATATCTAGCGTAAATGTAAGAAGTTGATTAGACAATAACTTTTGGTAGACATGCATAAGTAAAGCGAACTTCGCCTTAATGGCGCTTGGGTAATTTTGTATCAATTTATAGAATTATGATTAATAAATATGTGTGATAAAAAATGTGATTCACTACCATTTTCCTCTATCTCGGGTAAATGTAAGAAGTTGATTAGACGAGAAGTTTTGGTAGATATGCATAAGTTAACTGCGAACTTCGCCTTAATAGCGCTTGGATAACTTTGCATCAAATTATAACATAATGATTAATAAATATGTGTGATAAAAAATGTGATTCACTACCATTTTTTTCTATCTCTGGTAAATGTCAGAAGTTGATTAGACGAGAAGTTTTAGTAGAGATGCATAAGTTAACTGGGAACTTCGCCTTAATAGCGCTTGGGTAACTTTGCATCAAACTAGAACATTATGACTAATAAATATGTGTGAAAAAAGTGTGATTCACTACGATTTTCCTCTATCTCGGGTAAATGTAAGAAGTTGATTAGACGAGAAGTTTTGGTAGAGATGCATAAGTTAACTGGGAACTTCGCCTTAATAGCGCTTGGGTAACTTTGTATCACATGAAGTGCTAGCTTAACGTTATACGCTTCTGATTTTATGGCAGAAAAAGTTATGTTTGGTTAATTTTTAATGTAATATATTAGTTAGTTAGTTAGGATTACTCTAATAGTGCAGATTTGAAAATTAACTCTGTTCTCTTTATTAATTACGAAAACTTATCTTCTGTGTATCTTGAACTTTATTTATATAATAAACAAAATATTGTGATTATTGCAAATTTTTTTTGTTCGTGTTTCGTGCTGTAAAATCCCTGTAATTGCAACTGATATTTGAGATCTAAGACTTTCGCTAGTATACATTTTAATGAGAGTAATATTATTTTTAAAAACTACATACTCCCGACGTTTCGGTTACTTTTCAGCAACCGTGATCACGGGCAGAATAAATGTAATTTAAAATAATAAAATATTTTTACTTGACGTTAAATTTTTAATTTTAAAAATATAAAATAGTTTGTTATAATACCTAGTTTAGAAAATTAATACACTAAGCCGACCTTCAATAAAGCTTAAACAGTTTAAATTTCAATAGAAAAACTATAGCCAATAACAAAATGCGGTAGATCGTGCCGTCGTCTAGGCGTCACCATTTGCATTTTAATTGCACTAAAAGTTTCTTGTACCGTCAACAGCAAGCGTGAAATTTATAATGAGAAACAAAACCAATACAGCCATACAACTTAGAGAAATTCAGGCTGGTTTTAATTTCGTACTGAAAATATTCTTTGTGATTGAATACAAAACAATTACAACTTAATTATAACTCTGTATAAAGTCTATATTACTTTATTGTTAATAAAACAAGGACCTCGATTACTAAAGTGTGAATTTATTTTTTTCTATATAAATGTGTTGCGCAATATTGTTTTAACTTAATCGAATACCGCTAGTAAAAGGCGATACAAATCTAATGTACGCTTAAGAGCCTTTTAACGACCCACTTTAACCCATTTAATAGTTTAATGTATTGTAAGTTTTAAACCTGAAATATGTTGATATTGTAAAATAAAATCAAAAAGTTTATGACGGACGATTAATTCAAGTGAAAACTAATTACTCTTTAATTGTAATAACCATTTTTTTAGTGGATAATGTATTTACATGTAATATTATAATTTATAAGTAATATTCCATTATTGACAAATTTATTTAGTTTTGAATTCAACATAAGTACAATAGTCTTAATATAAAGTTAAGGAATAGAGTGCCGTCACCGATTTTACTGCAAAAGAACTTTTATTTTAATTTTTCATTTCAATACATTATAAACATGATTTAGATATTTTGAAGAAGCAGAAGTATGACTTATAAATTATGATAGAATTGTAAAAGTCCTTCCTTTGTCTAAATATGGTGATCAAATTATACTAGTATAGAATACTACATATATAGAAGTATGTAACGTTCTAATAGCTATTTAATTTAATCTAATAATTGTCTATTTCGAAGCACTTTCAGTCAAAAATACAAAATATTTGAAAGTAAAGTCGTCATCTCAAATTGAATTTAATCACCTATGCCCGTGTTAGTGCTACAAAACAGTGATAATAATAAGAATCTCTATAATTATTTAACATAATTCTTAACAACTTTTTCAAACGTGTAAATTCGATTATATCAAAATATTATTTGATACTAAACGTATTAACGAACTTTCAAATTAAATACTATTTTTCGTCTCCATATATGAAAGTGAAGTTCTCATACATATATTAAGTTTAATCTTAGTTTCAGATGAATTCTTTTTTCAGTCTTTAATGATAGTAATCTATCAAGCTTGACATCGTTAAGACCAAGATATCTCTGAAATACATGTATGTTTGCAATGACATAAAAAAATCATTATTATCAATCACAAAAAAAAAAACTGTTCTATAAAATATTTAGTAGCATTACTGAAGATTTAAAAAACTCAATATTCATTAATTATTATTTAACAAAACACACACACACACACACACAAACACACTCACACATCGATGTGAAATTTATAACACACCTATCTTTGCTTTATAGTTTAAAAACACTAAGTAAAAGCATTGAAACTGAATTCTATGTTACACACAATTCAAGTTATGAAGTGTAACTTTGGATCACGAGAGATTAAACTTATCGTATCCTCTCCTTACTTACACTGAGAGATCCCAGTTCTCCGTGTAGGACTTCGTATTATAAGTAACTTGGAACAGAAAATAACTTTTGTAATAAATAAACTCATATTATATATTTCAGTGCATTGTTACTTTTAATTATGTAAAATTAATTAGGCTTGTGATTGATTATTTCACGTGTTCTTGTTTTAAGATATATTTTAAAGGTATTTTTTTTTCTTATACGATTTTTTGTTACTCTGTTAGTACATATATACGGAGTTTGGTTTTCAAACATTATTTTTTAATATTCCCACCTAATGATAAAATCAGTTATCAGTTATGTTACCTTTATTTCTTATTAAAATATTAATCACATGTGTAAAGTTATTACTATGAAAGTTATTGCAATTAGTTTGTGTTAATTAACTTCATTCATTGCGATCAACTGGACAATACATTTAATATTATATACGTAATAAAATCCCATTAAAATTAGCAAGTTTTACGAAATATTAAATAAGTTTTCCTACAATTCCTCACTTGAATTAAGATGCAAAATAAATCTTAACAAATTTGCTATACCAACATCACGAAAGACGTTTTCCCTGAAACCTTGTTTAACATTTAAAGATAAGTTTTATAGCAGATAAAACAGGACCATGAATGATTCATACTTTCAATTCGAAAACTTCAAACTGTGAAGATTGAACTAGAAAACTTAGATAACTTTTACATAAATCTATTACCAGTTAAAGTTTAGTCTTATATTTGAACATTATAAAATAACAATTAAATTAAAAAGTATATGAAAAATAGCTTCGTTGGGTTGTATTATTGAAGAAAAACATTTCTTATCGACCCTTAAAATCCTTAAAACTGATGTTTCAGTCAAGGCCTCTTCTTGAGTGCCTTTGATTATGCATGTTTAGTTATAAACAAGTTTTAAGTCAGAAGTTTGCTCACTCGAGAAGCTTTTTGCTTTAAACAAGCCTTCAGGCGCTTACTTTCACTTATATTAATAATATATTATATTTAAAAGGGAAGGTAAACAGTTTGAAGGGCACATCTTCTTTGATCGATACGAATGAGTCAATCATTAGCAAAATTTATATAGAATAAGAATATCGTCTTCAACTAAGGAATAATTTTGTGGTTATTAACATGAATTAAGTAACAACTAAAAAATATCAAATGGAAACAAATTTGTCACTTCTCCATACTTAAAATATATAATATACATATATATTTCTATTAAGTAATACGCCTATATGAAAAATTGAATGCAATTAGTGCCTTAACATCTTTATATAAACCTTTTGTGATAAATAAGTAATAAGAGACAGATATACCACTGGATTGACTGCATTTTAAAACAGAAAAATTGTATGCTTCAGTTTAGTAGATAATAGAAAATATGAAAGCCGGAGGTTGGAGTATTAATAAGCATAAGACAAATTTCATTTAACGTAATACAATTAATCCTTTCATTATTCGTAATTACCTAAGTACTTAAACGCACACACGCTATAATATGTTAGGTTAAACGTTACCTAAGTTCCTTCGCCATTGTTTAAGTGTTCACAAATGTATGCATCGTGTTCATCATTTCTCTCACGTACGAAGCAACTTGAGAAAAGCCTTGCTTGAGTATGTTTGTTACCCTAAACTGTTCAGTTGAGGCTTTGTTAAAATGAGATGAGCTCAGCTATGTGAATATTTAAATCGGAATGGCACTTTCGCTATTACAAAAAACATTTATTCTGTAGTAGCTCTATTGTTTTTTGTTTATACAATCTAATATTATAAAAACATCTTTTTTGTTATAAAGTAACCAGTAAATCTGACGGTACACTTTATTAAAGAAGACATTATACTCGTATGATGCAGAATTTTATCCTCTTGTTGGAATTATTTGACCGATTTCATAAACAACTACATTCTTTGCAGCATATACATATATTTGGATACAAGAGTAAGTATTTGGCATAATGTGTCTAGTCTTGCATTTTTCCATTAAAGCTAAAATATTTTCAATAGAAGTACAATTTTTTCATCAGAACCCTTGCGAAGAGACCTAACCATCTCTAAGACTCACATATATTAATTGAAATGCTTGTCTTATATTATTAGAAGATGAAACTTCTTTCATGTCAAAAGTGCTGACGAATTGTTTCTCAAAAAAGACAAATGACTCACGACCATTTTTGCGGACGATATATTACTTCTTGTTCATAATATTACAGCGTGATATTATTTATACCACCTAAATACCTAAATAAACATTTACAAAAAAAATATATTACTGACTTAAGAAGTATGAATTTTTTTGAAGAACAAATAGTATTTCTTTTCACTTTTTAAACTAACTTTGTGTGAATTCATAGCTTTTTGTCGGCCCATAATTTTTTGTTGATCTATTTTCGGTTTCGAGATTCACATAGGTTCTTTGTAAATCTAAGTCATTGGAGTTCTAGGAAATATAAAAGAAAAGTTCTTCTACTACCCTAACATAGCTACTTCTTTTTTAAGAATATTATATATCGTTGATATGATTTCATTATACCCTAATACTTCAATTAAACATATTTTTTTCAATATTAAGAGACTTTTGGTTTCGTTATCGAACCTAAACCAATTCATCAGCTCTGAATAAGGAAAAGGTTAAGTTTCTGACTATTTTTCAACCAGACGTTAATACCTTGGAAGCTGATTGGGAAGATATATCTAAAATGAACTCAGTAGGCCCTGACTGACATTCGTATAAAAACGGCTTACCGCTTAAGATTGATGTTCCTCTATTCATTGCTGGTTTACGAAATAGATATACAATTATTTTATTTACTGAGTTTATTATTTGATATTAAAGTTAAGTTAAATGAGTTACATTTTGTACACGTATGAAAAAGTAATCTGAAATAGTTATAATAGTAATATAAAAGTTTTCATAATCATTGATAAAAGATGAATTCGTAATATTTGTGAATACTTGCCGAATAAGATGTGCTTGCAATGGGAACTTACAATAATTTATGTGTCAAAGTTTTGTACAACAAGGTACGCATATTCGACTATTGGAGTTTGCTTGAAACTGAATAGATTTACATTCAAGTAAGACGTATTTGTGTTTTGACTTGTGATTACATTGGGTTGTCTAGTTTTAATAAGATATTTGCTTAGAATATATATATGTATTATGTAATGATTTTCATCAAATAATGTAATGTTAAAACATTAATTAAATTCATTGTCAACCATCCTTTAAAAGTTTTAGTTTATAAACAATTAAAATAGATAGTTAATTTTGTTTACGAATCTGTTACACCAAGTTTTCAATGCCCTTGACTATGTGTGCTAAAGACGAGTAAGTGTCGAAAGTTTTATAAGTGAAAAGTTAGATCAAAGGAAGCTTGCTTTCAGTCGTTTAACTCAAAATTTATAGTTAGTTGCTGTAATGGCGTTATATTAAATCTTAATTTCATTCATTAATTTCACTACGTACGTTAATGATGGCTTCTGAAACATGTTTGGATTTTTATCCTTTTGACAATTCGTTTCTAATTTAAAAGTTACATGAAACTGCAGAATTTTTTTCCATTTAGACTTAGTTTTCAAAAGCTGTTTTCGCTAGGCAAAATACAGTGAAACAGATTTGTATTGTGATGTGTAATTTGTATTTACTTAACGAATGGGTTCGTTAAGACGTGATAATTATTTTCAAGTTTGAAATTAGAAAATTATTCATTTAACTGATTCTGAAACAAAGGTTTTTATAATTTTATGCTAAGTAGTACAGGTATGTTTTATATTTACTTTATATTTTAAGTTATATATAAAATTTTACGGAATCGAAAACTATTTTGTTTGAAAAAACGACAACATTTAGAGGAGCGATTTGTCAGTCATTTGTCAGGCGACACAGTATTGGTATATTTGTTTTTTGGGTAACAATAATTGGTTTTGGTTGGTTTTAAAAATCTTTAACATTGACATTTTGTATACCTGCGTATTTGCCTTCGTTTGTAAACGTCGGCCTTCCATAGCTACAAAGGGCAGTATTTTGCTCTATGTAAGCCTTTTGTAGAAGATATTGATTGTATGGTTACCACATACATACATACGTTCATAAAGAGACGAGGTTTGTTTATCGAAAGAGGTTAATTCCGATTTGATTTAAGAGTTAAAGAAATAGTGATCCAAAATATGAATTTAAATTTAATAGATATAACAAAATCAAATTCTATTAATATTTATATTCTTTAATTTTCTTGTTAAATAAATAAATAAGAATATCTTTTTTTTATGTACAGATGTACTGTCACACAACCAACAAGAAAGAGTAAAAAAATGGAAGTAGTGAATATATAAAGACTTGAAAGTATGAAAAATATAATACAGATAACCTTATACCTAAAAATCAATAATAGTAGAAGCATATAATACATTTAATATGAGAATTTATACATTCTCAAATCGAAAGCGAAAACAAGGTGGTGACTCTTAACAACATGCTTGAGTGATTTTGGTGACTTTGCAACTTTTATATGTAAAGGAAGTTCATGCAAAAGTGGAATGGTAGTGACGGTAAATGAATTGGTGTAAAAGGAAGATCAGTGGGGAGTTTCAAAGGTTAAGTTTTATTTAGAGAGGACTGAGGAGAGTGTGAGAGTCACTAAGATGTTTCTTAAAAACTTTTTACGTAAAAATACTTTCGTTATTCTAAATAATACGGAATTTAAGGGTTAAATACGATAGTATTCAAAACGGACAGGGTATAAGTATTAAGAAGTTATTCTAATTTTATAGGGAAATAATATATGATCATATTTCCCAACACCAAAAATAAATACACTGGGTTTGAGGGGCTCTAGTTTCATTAATTGTTTCTATTACATTTACGAGTAACAATTTTCTGTGAGCTAAATTAGAAAAAATAATAGATCGTGCGGAGATTTTCGTAGAAATCAAAATGTAATTTGGTTTAAAATGAACATTTGGAATAGAATAGGAAAAAACATTTGAAACATTAAACAATATTAACAAGTTTATTTTAAATTTTTCGTTACAAAGTAAATATACTATAAATACTTTTATTCATTTAATTAGCTACATGATTTTTTTAAATTAATTTATTTGAAATTATTATACTATATTATACAGTTATTGTATTACATACATATTAACATATCGAAATCCTACTCAATTTACAAATATCACTGTTTACCAAACACAAACTACGTATGTCATTGTTTACATATATATTTGTTATTCAACCATACAGAAATAATCTTCATCTTCATCTTCATCAGTCTATCAAAGCCCACTGCTGAGCAAAGGCCTCTTTCTCACATGGAGAAGGTTTGAGCATTAATCACCACGCTTGCTCAAGACGGGTTGGTGATTTCAAAGTTATAATTGTGAAACTATAAGTCCAGGTTTCCTCACGATGTTTTCCTTCACCGTATGTCAGAAATAATAAATAATAATAATACTAAAACAATACATTGACAACTACTTGTGCTGATAACTGAAACGGAATCTATCACTGCTTAATTTGAAACGCAAGAAAAACTTTAATAATATGTAATTAATATAAACAATTCTATTGAAATAGGTGTATGATACACTGTTTCTCTTTGAGTAATTGTCGGTGTGCAGAATAAACTTTGTGAGATTGGGCTTCCAGTGGACCATTTGACTTGTAACTAATGTGTACTTTAAAGGAAACTTTGAAACTTTGTAACAGTTCGTTATAACAATACCCTTGAACGGTATCGTTTTCTAATTAACAACTTTAATAATATTAAGATAGGGTTGATATTTCTAATTTTATACTTCACCATACGTTTAGATATGTAATACTTATTGAAGTGGATGAAAGAAATATATTATAGCATAATTTTTACCATTAATTGAATGTGAAAAAAAATATTGTCTAGTATCAAAATATGTTCTAGTTTTTAAAATAAAAAGCTGTAAGTTTTTTGCTCAAACACTACTGCACTACTCCAGATTAAGGTCGGCCTGACAAATGCGAGTGTGAATTCTATGAAATGAGCATTCCGTGTGTATTTCAAACTACAATTTTTGAATGTCGCTACTAGATATAAAACAGAAACTATTATTCAATGGACACTCAGTTTGAATGAAGAATTGAAAAGTTACTTTTTTAACTTTGCTATTTTACCAATTATATAAAAAGCTGAATGATAAAAAGTATCTATTAATAAAGATTGTATTTCTGACGAGAAAAATTAGGTTTTTATCAAAATTGTGATTATATTCAATTTATGACAGTTAATATATGTATAATTCATTATACCTCACTAAACAGTTTTTTTTTATATTAATCGATTAAAATTTTTTGCTTTGCATTACTTTAATGAGAGATTTCATGTTTTTTATTTAACTTATTTATTTTATTTTATGATAATTTTATCAGTCGATAATCTTACCATAAAAAATAATTACACAACTTACAAATAATGTATACACATATATATGTATAATGTATATATTATAAGGATAAAAATTATTTGTTTTCGAGTTGGCATACATACATAGAATGTGCGTCACTAAAAGTTTAAACATTAGTTTCAAATTGGAACTGCGACGTTTTGTTTATGCTACGACCATATTTATTGTATTCCATAAAACTAAAATGACCAAAACTCGACATGTCAAATAATTTAAAGACAAAACATCTTCCAGAAAATAAATTCAAGTTTTTTCAAGAGAATTAATCTCGTCTGTTATCTTGGGTATAGTACCAGGTCTTTGGACGTCCTTGCTTAATCAGATTCTTTAATTTTCTTAACCGTTAATCTTTCTTTTTATCTTGAAGACTTTAAGAACTGTTTTTATTAATTTTTTATACTGTTGTTTGGTGTATATTTATATAAATAATTAAGAATGGACTGAATAGAATAGAATAGTATAGAAATATACTTTATTGCACTCAATATCATAGGAAATAACATTACATATAAATACTGAAAATTGAAGGCAAGGGCGGCCTTATCACTAAAAGCGATCTCTTAAAGCAACCCAACCGATGAGGACAACAAATATTGTAGAGAAGGTAGTGCATATAATATTATGACATATACATAAACAAAAACGTATGGACTGAGTACTTTTTTATATTAAAATAGTCGTTTTTCCTTAATGCATACGAATATTTACACGATATATAATATAATATCTACCCATAGATTAGTTGGTAAAGCAACTTGAAAACAACGTTTCGGACGTTTGAGGTTCGAATCCTGTTGATATCCATGAATTTTAATTCAATAATTTGTACCACAAATTTTCAATTCAATATTTATAAGAAGTTATTTTTTAAATATACAATAAATTTTAATACTGATTCAGAATATAATACTTACTTATAAATTCGTGTAAAGAGACCAAAAGAATGGGTCTTCAAAATTAGTTTTTGGTAAACATTGACATTTGTAAATTGAGTTGGATTTTGATATGTTAATAATGCATTCACTGTATAGTATATAATAATTACAAATTAAATTAAATTTAAAAATATAGTAAATTAAATCACTAAAAGTATCCGTAATTAAACCTTAAGTTGACTGATTGTTTATACAATAACAATACTTAAGTGAATTTTAAGATGTTTCTAGTGTGTGTAGTATTGTTTTGTACTGTTGGAGATGGCATACCTACATGACCACAGAGGCTTTGAAAACGATATGAATCTAAAACCAGCTCAAAATTCGTCCGTTGATGCTTTTAAGTAATTAGGTACCCAGTTTGTATAATAATTTTTCATTTTAATTAAAATTTATTATTTAACCAATTATTTTGATAGAGATAAGATATCCCTTGTACACATATATTATTAACAGTTTACTATATACTTTGTTGGTACAAAATTAAATAAAATAAAATTATATGACATAATTGATAATAATTTACTTATTTTTTGTCAATTAGTACTATTTATTAAGAATATTGTATGAAATAAAGCAGTCATTGTCGTGTTGTGTGTAACCAATGTATTTAAAATTCAAAGCGTCATAAAGTTCGCACATGATTTGAAATTTTACAGCGTCACATGTTGTTCAAACAGGGAAATTATTACTCAAGAGAAGATTACAAATATAAAGACTTCATTTAATATTACAGTACTGTGACTCAATATTTTTTTATATATTATATAGTGGGTCAATAAGAATTGGTTAGTTAAATTTACTATTTAAATTATACAAATTTTGTGTAAAATATATAATATTTTGAAGATGAAACTACATCTTATTTCTATTCAAATAATAAATCAATGCTATAAAAAAACGAATTTTTCTTTCTATTTTTGTGTCTGCTGACTTGTGAAAACTAAAGTATTTAAACCCAAAATTTAAAATACTTTTTATATCAGAAATAAGTAAGTCTTTATATAAGTATATTTGCTTTAATAATCATAATAATACTCCTATGTATGGAGCCAGTATGGAGATAAAATACACGTATTCATGCTGAAATAGAGAACATAACTTCGCAAACTGATATCTTTGAAACAATTGTCACGAGCAGCTGCCGTTGTTTACAATGTCTCGAAACATCTAATATACCTTGTTATAATATTAGTAGTGTTTAATATATTATTGTTAGTTTAAAATGATTATGATATATATGTTATAAATTCCACTATTAAGTTATTATAAGTAAGACATCTCGTCTGGCCGTGATCACGGTTGCTGCAAAGTAACCGAAATTTAGGGAGTATGTAGTTTTTTTTTAATAATAAAATACATGTCATCATCATCATCCGTCTATCAGAATCCACTGCTAAGCAAAGGCCTCTTCTTACATAATGAAAATACTTGTAGTAATCCCTAAATATTACTTCTATTTTTTACAAGTTTAACAATTATCTTTGGCAAAGAGATACATGTTGAAATATGGTAATACTTAATTGTTAGGAAATCTAGATTCAGTGTATAATCTGTCACAGCAGTCTAGGATGATATGCAGATAATGAATCTTATAGATGTATTACATCATCGGAGCATTGTTTGAATATCCTGTTGTCTGAATACAGGTGGATATGTCAGTTGTTTGTGCTCACGTATAGATGTGAGTGCTCTTTACATATGACTCAATCTAACTTGTTAACCACAATGCTACAATGAATTTATTGGGTCAACTAGACATAATTATTCTTGTTACTTATATTAATTTATACGCAGTATAATATGATATGATATACATAATATTTACAAGAATAAAATATAACAGTTTTATCTTAATTGGTTTCGAGTTATACTGTAAAAAACCTTTTGTAATAATATCATTTATTTAGAATAAAATGTAATTAATACTATTATAATACTAGTTATTAATAAAATTTATCACTTATTTTATTAGTTTTGGAAAAACATTATGTGGTAATATTGAAGATCCAGAGAGGAAACCTCTTAATATTCAATGGATTCACCGTACGGGTGCCGGATCCATCGTTGTAGTGAGAGGAGCTTCAACAGTGACTGGGACTTGCGACCCAGGTGAAGGTTTAAGGGGCCCCTATCTAACGCTCTTATTGTAGTATTTAAAAGGTATAGGCTGCACAAAAAATAACTGTTGTATATAATTATGTATAAACATTTCTTTTAAATTGTTGCATGTAATAGGAGGTGGGAAACTGAATTAATTAATGAAATAAATGTTTTTTAAGTTATCAGGTTAAGAATTTAGTGGTTCCAAAGTATAATTAAGGTACCTTTATTATTTATATTATATGGTTTATGACAATTATTCCAAAACATTTAAATTGAGTGTCAACGATATTCTCATCATTATATTATTATTATTCTTACAAACCTTTTGTATTTAATCAATTATATTAATAGATTTTCATAGAATATTTTTTGTCAAATAAAAAGTCCATATTTCTAGTAGTTATTTAACCTAGACCAAAAAAATCGTCTCTTCATTCTGTACACTGACTCGAACACGTTTTAAAGAACGGGCATATTTTTTGCAAGAGTGACTTTACCTGACGTATGTGTTCATGACACGCCCATATGAAGTAACACTGTTTTTTGGCACACTCTAAACCTTTTGCTAACTTAGGATCGATCTTGTATTTTGACCATAGTTATTAGAGAAAAATATTTATTTGTTACATAATGGAGACATGGCAAATAAAATGTGAAATAATCTTTCATAACATTCATTATTGTTGACTCATAATTTTTATTTTGCGTGATGTTTAAATGATTTATGGATATTCAAAATTATGTTCATACAACATGCAAGCAGATATTATTTATGTGCAATTTAAAATTATTTATTATTGTATGTCTCATTCACTTTTCTCGTCTTTTTATTACTTTCCATTTTATTCGTTAATTATAAACCGATGTATAAATGAGAAGGCATCTAAATTTCCAATGAATAAAAAAATTGCGCAATTGTTTTTTATCGTTAAGCTATGTTCATATAAAAATCCTTTTGAAATTATTTTTCAAACCAAATTAATAAAAATAGCTTTAAATTAAAGTGTAGTGTTGATCTTGCATAGACCAAAATTTATTTTGAAAGCTGGTTAAAATAATATTTAAACTTTATGATGATGAACAATAATAGAGATTTTCGAAACTTTGTTCTTATCATAGAATTAAGATTGAATTATTTAGATAAGCTATACTATAAACAATTTCAGAAGTGTTATCGATCCCATTCAATGTGATTAAAACGACTTTGAATCCACAAGTAAAATCTAAAAACCTTAGGGGTTTTTTTTGTTATTACATACACACAAACAGAATAGGGTTTTATAAAGGACAACGATTTGGGGATACTGTGACAAATATTCCTTCATTACAACTATTAGGTCACCAATATTAAACTTGATCAATATAAAGTTTTAATTTATGCGAAGTAAAGTCTATTTTTACCTGCACACCAGTGAACTGTAGCAGTGATTAGTGGAATGTGTAATTTTAATTGACGCCCCACGTGTTTCGTGTTGGATTAAATATCAAAGTGATGACTTGATATTTAGAATAAAAAATATTTATTCATTTTATTAAATTAAAAGTGCTTCGTTATAGTAACAGATTGTTATTTATTTTTTATGATATTACGATGAAATAAACAATTTAGAACTATTTTTATTTGATGTTGAAATCTTAATGTGAATATTTTTTTTGGCTTTGCATAACATTCAAGTTTTATCTTAAATAAGAGAACTATTTGTTTTTCTAAGCAGCCTGTGTAGATCAAAATTTTAATTTTTATTTAATTTAAAGCAGTAGTGGGAATACTATGTTGTTTTTTATTTAAAATCTTACTTTTTTAACTCCTGTAGATTTCAGTATGTTTCTATAGAATAATTAATAATCGATTCTATTCGAATTATGGAGGTTAATTTTAAGCATTAGTAACAATTCATTTAATTAGTTTTTGGGCAAACTTGTATTTTCTTTAGTTTGACTCGAAGTTTTATTTAAATGATAGTTATGTACCATGTACTGTACATTTGTCAACTTAATGAATAACAGTATATTATTATAATAATTTTAGAATGAAATATAAAGAACTTTAATTTTAACTTTTTAAACACAAAAAAGTAATACTTCTAGCCAAACGAAAACCTAAATAACCATCTGACAAAACATATAATACTGTAGGAACTTTAGCTAAGAAAACTTAAAAACATTCTTTTGTTGGTAAGATACATGTTTGCTTTTCCCTTGCAACTTGCAACGTTTTCCACATCCGGCGCCTTGAGCAAGAAAGTCATGTATGCCATCACGAGCTATTTCATGAAAAATACACAGTTTTTCCTGATGTCCTCTTATAATTACCGGGAAAGACTCACTGATTATACTTGGACGATTTGTTTTATCCCCTGCATTTTTTAACGGAAGACTAAGTCTTACTTTTAGTATTGCGAGCAAATCTGTTTTTAGTAGCTGCACTGCATACAAGTTTGATATATTAGCCATCGGAGAGAAACATTTGACAGGTATATATTCGCAATTATAATCAAGAGGGTCGCACACATCTGATCCATAGCTTTTGGATTGACAAAATCTGTTAAGATCGTATTGGTCCATTTTTTCGATTTGGGCTTCATATAATCGAGGACCTCTTTGTTCTTTATAGTTTCTTATTCCTTTATAGTTTCCTATTCCTTACTCACATCTGGTTTAAATTTGAATCCCTAGAAAAGTTCATTTAGTCGTGCCTTCCCTATAATTTTATCATGAGTTTTAATCTTCATGTCTCTATTCATGAAAATATAAGTATAATATATAACTATTTATATTAAGTAGCAGTTGTTTGTAAATAATATGTGAACGAAAAGAAAGAATATAAAGAAATACAATATATTAAGTGACAATGTTATTGTGTATTATTTGTCTAACGCAGGTGGCTCTGAACATTGACAGAACTAATAAATTGACAAAAAGTCAACTACTGTTTTATATAAGGAGCAGAATTCGTTTCCTCAATATATTTAGCTACAAGAGAGGTCAATTGCTTATTTTGAGTCGTTAATATTGTATATATTTGTATAATAAATTGATTTTATATATGTACATATGTATTTTTCTTCTTTGATAGATTATTTGTTTTGAAAAATTTCCGTTAAATATCAATTGTTTAAGTAAAGCTTGATATATCTATTATATTTAATGCAATTAATTTGATTTGTTTGAAACAAGCTTTAAGTTTATAACCTTTGGCGCGTTGTTGCTTTTAGATAATAATTTGTTAAGGCTTATATCCTTATTATTTTTAATTTGTAAAAACCTATTGAGATATCCAATATTCATATTAATATTGTGATCTGCATCAAAGAAAAAATAATAATTGATGGCACTTTTTGGCTGCATCTCAAAACAATTAAAAAATATGTTTTATGTTTTAATTTGTGTGTTCTGGATCAAATTCAGAATTTAAGCATAATTAAAAATTGTAATCCATTAGATACCAACGGGTTAAAGGCTTTACTTTTTCATTTTAAAGCAGATATTACGTGATTATTTATTTTTCTACTGTAAAGTTGGTTGGTTAAATCAATTCATGTAAACTAAAAGAGAATGAACATTTTTAAATCCAGTTACTCAATTATGTTACTTCTAAAAGTCTTATAAGTGTAGTACAGTAATGTCAAAATTATTGACCTGATAGTACATAATATATACATATGTTTTTGTTTAATGTACACATATGAAATTCCTTTGAACATTTATAAGGTTGTTTACTACATACTATATTACTACATACATTGAAAGCAGTTTTAGATTTGTCTTATAAGTTATTGAGATTACATTTTTCCATTCAAGAATATTGTCAGAGCAATTACGTTTAGTCAGCTATAAAAGGTTTACCGGCTTCCGAGTAAACCGAACTGCTGAAACTGATAACGTAAACAGTACAGGAGCGATAGATAACTTTGGGATCGTTTACTCTCATGAGATTAGTTAGGTTAAACCTTTGAATAATTTAAAACAAGTTTGAGTCAATCGGTTGACCAGTGACCACATCTGAAACTATTTAAGCTATAAATAAATTTCCGTTCATAGTTCCTTTCAGTATATAAAAGGTACCTAATTGGTAAATATATAGTAAAGAATATATTGTATTGATATTATATTACGTGGCTGATGAAAGAATTTAATGTATTTTGATCACTATTTCGTAAGCAGTAAGAACTATTGTTCTGAATCCTCACAAGCCACAGAAGTGACTAGTGGCATGTGTAATTGAAGTCGATGTCACGAATGTGGATCGTGGTCTATCAAATGGTGACCGAATAAAACGAACAGATTTAAAAATGCCATTGCTTTTCCCGGAATGCCTGATAGTATTGGAGTTTATTCGTGACACGATAGAAGTAAAAATACATTTTATTATTTACTATTGCTGCATTCTTATAATTTTTGTAATACCAAAATGGTATTAGAGAAAGATAAGAAATATAACCTTCACATACATGTACATAAGTATTGTCAGAAGCAAATGTGATACACGAATATATGTACATATATACACCTAGATACAGTCACACACACACAAACACACATCTATAAATGAAAGTTTATAATGAAAAAAGGTTTATTAACTTTATCCACACTAAATCTACTGATTTGTTTTTTGAAAACAACAAAAGTGATTATCCAAAAGCGATCAGAAATTATTATTCCAATTAGGTACTACATTCAACTAAAGCACTTTTTGCGAAGTTTCAGCAGCCTTCTATATCGGAAGCCATTTCCTGAACTAATAACGTTCACGTTTATATAAAAGCCAAGATATCGAAGTTGGTTACATCACATGGCAGCATAATTGCTTCAAGGCCGATTTCAAACTCGCCCCCTTATACTGGTAACTAGTTTACTGACATTTGTTTTTAAATAGTCCATATGTATTATTTTACATTCTTTTTTATTATAAGAAGCTGTCGCTGACTTACAAACTTACAGTTATAGCTTCAGGTTTGTTATCGACCTAGCAATGATATATTTAATTTAATTACGAAATAAATTATAAGCCTTGTTTAGTTAAAAGCAGAAGAAAGATGAATATAATGGGCTTAGAACAAATATTCGCAATTACACTTAAAAGATTATCTTCACCACAAAACTTATATTTCCTTTTAATTAAAATAAAATTTGGAATATGTATATATGTAATATATATGTAATATGTATGTATGTATACACCACACCTACAACACGCATTTTGAATGAAGTTGCTGCTACAAATAACTGCTGTTAAAGAAGGCGGATATCTTCTTCTTCATCTACCTTACAATTTCCTAGCTTTAGCCAGGGTCTGCCTTACATGTTGTGAATAGATTTGGCTAATTGTTTTTACGATCGGCCGCCTGCCTGACATCAACCCTCTTTTTGGGAATGCATTAGTCAGTGATGTCTAAATACTCTTAGAAAGTACATATGACTCGGAAAAATCACATTGGTACTTGCCCGGGTCAGAATCGAAGCCGCGCCCTCGTGCATGAGAGGCGGGCCTTTTAACCACTAGGCCACCACTGACTTCAGAAGACTGATATATCAATGATAACTTACCGTTCCCAGCTAAGTCTTCTTGGAGTATCAGCTCCTCCTTCTTCAGGAGGGCCGCGGACACCCTGAGTCAGAAACCTGGCCAGGCGTGAACCAGCGCTGGAACTGCTAGTACTCGATACTGAACCTCTAGGAGTTGGGACTCTGGAAAATGAGAGTATTAAATTAAACTTAACATTGTAATATATGTATAACAGATTGTTATTATTATTGTATATTAAAATAATATTTTTGGATAACTACGCATATTTTGTTATTTTTAAAAACTAGATATTCTCGACGTTTCGATTATTTTGCAGCAACCGTGATCACGGGCAGTACGACCGTATTCAGCCATAATATAAATTCAGACTTCATTTTACCGCCAAACCAATTTAACACAATTCTCAAAAAAATAAAATAAAATGCGCTTACTAATCCGATAATATTAGTTTCATTTAAATGAATACTCGCGGAAGTCTTAATTAATATTTTTATAACAGTAATAACAAAAAGATTTTAAACAGAACAACATTATAAAAAGCACTATTCTTGAAAAGTCTCTTTAAACAGTGTGATATAGAAATAGATTCTTACAGATGCATTATGAATGACAGGAGAACAATGAACTTTCATATAAAGCGCCCTGGACAGAGGTAATGATCTTAAAAGCCTTTCATAAAGGGTTGCGTATAGCCTTGATGCGAACTGGCATGTAAATGATACGAGTACATTGTGATATGTACCCCCATTGTTAGCAAGTCAATATTGTTAAAATGAAACTGAAGTTACTTTTAAAAAGTTAATTTTCGATTGATTTTTTATACGAGACAATGCAATTTCGTTTAACGTTTGCCTGAATATAAAAGTATATTTGTAATACACACTTCTAAAGTGTTCAGAATTATTCTCATACATATTTAATTTTACAGGAAAAAGATATGTTTTAAGAGAGAATTTACCGCTAAAGTTCTACGAGAGTAAAAGAACATTTAAGGAGATATAAAGTTACAATACAAGTGAAAATGTATACACGACCGAGAAGGTTTTACTTTGTCTTATGATGTAGAAAGGCGTTATACATCTGAAAAGATATATACATATTTATAACAATTAATAATTTATATTAATTGATTAATTACTTTATCAATTACAAATTTATAAATTTCAAAGAGCTAATTGTAAAAAAGTAAATTATGCTTAACAACACAAATTCTGGCAACTCCGTAGAGACATAACATAATAGTTAAACGGATTTCGCTGTTATGTTTAAATCTAATTAACAGAGTTTGTAAAGTCAAGAATTTGAAACCAGAAGCGGGAATTAAAATTATTCCACACATAAGCATATGTAATTTAATTGTATTAACGTAAGAATATTATTAATGACAAAGTTTGATTTGTAAATACAAAAACTATTTCAGTGATTCAGTCAAAGCTTAAAGATGTATTCTGATGAAAAAGCCTATATATCAGTTGAAATGAGTGTAAAACTTTTTTTATATGAATTTAAGGAGTAGTGGTTAGTTGTCACCAATTATTATTGCTATTATAAAATAATGTACTAAAGTAGATTTGTTATATCTATGACGGTTGATGCGCAAAAAGAAATTTTCATGAAATTTGCTATGACGGAACAGAACCTTGGGAAAGTACATACATACATGTAAATTACAAACACTTCTTTATTTTATATCGTAGTGGATATTGAAAATTAATCTCGATTGTGTAACTTATTACCTTCAAAGTTTTGTGGCCTGAATATTTTTTTTGTTTCAGCATAAAAAGCCTCTTTTATAAATTGAGAACCTGCCAACTCGGCTCATGAAGATCAATCATTTTATACCTGCATTGTTATTAATCTTTCAACCTACAACCTCGAACATTACCTAATTACTAAGCACTTTGAATGCGCCACAATTTTCTCATTCTATTATAAGAACTCTAGTAACACAACAACATATGTGCCTAAAATTTAAACTACCTCTTAAGGTAAAAAGAATATTTGAGGCTTATTTTAAACTGAAGCCTAGTCTCTAAATTGTACTTATGTAGTGTTTTATTTTGATTAATATCTAATCTTTATCAATATATATAAAAACGATTTCCACCTATATATTGACTCATCACTATATCTCTGGAACTTGAAATTTGGTAGGTTTATTCTTTTCGCCGAGTAGAGGTCAGCTAAGAACCGATTTTACGAAATTCCACCCACAAGGGGGGTTGCGGGGGCTAAACAATGAAAAATACGCTTTCACACCTAAACCACTGAACTGATTTTAATGAAATTTGGTACAGAGATGGAGTTTACCTTGAGAAAGAACATAGAATAGTCTTTATCCCAGACTTTTGAAAGGTTCTCTTGGAATCGGGATATAACCGGACTCCATGGGGGCGAAGCTGCGGGCGGAAAGCTAATATAATATATATTTTTACAATACGTACGTATGTCACTAAATTCCTCCTAAACCGTTGGACCCAACTGAACTAAATTTTGTATGCATTTGAGTAACAGTTTTGATGGTTCAAATTCTTAAATCAGCTCGGCAGATGGCGCTGTTACATTACAGTTTCTTTAAATGAAATAATTATAATATAATTTCATCTCCTTTTTGTATTTGGTCGGTAACTTTAGAAGTTTTTCTGATTTATATTACAAATTTACAAATATAAATATATGTAGATGTATATGGGTATATACATCTTTATCGGAATTAAGGTTTAACTAGCTTTTTAATTAACAAATGCACAATAACTTGTGTATACCCAATATTTATATGTTTTTTTATGTTTCGTAAAGTATTCATAGTAATAACAAAAAACAATAATAATTAATCGTAGGAACTTGTAGAGCTTTATTTTATAAAAAATATAAACAAATCAGTTTTCTGCATCATCAATCCAGTCAAAGGAGGTGATGAAATTATTACAATATGGAATCTGATAAGAAATCATTCTAGGGAAATGTAAATATGGCATGTATTAAAAGGAAAAGATATTTTCTTTCCATTTTACATGGACAAACTTGTCATCTCTTGCTAGTTCCTAAACTTTTTGAAGCTCTTATTCCGGATATAAAATCAAGAAATATGTCAATCTACTTCTCTCTACACGATTGAAATCCGGCATTCCTGGTTGTTGAACGGCCTCAAAAGCATTTTATCTAAATGTGACCTTGAGTCAATAGCTTTTAAGTTAAGTTTTTACTATATCACAAAGGCTCTTCCGAATCCTTGTGGTCGGAAACAGACTTCTAATGAGGCCAAAATTGAAGCTGCGTCATTTGTCAATGACACTTATGAAAACTGTTAAAAGCCAAATCATCAAATAAACGAAAGTGCCCAAATTAAATTTTGTGTAGTTAAAATTAACTCATTTATTTTTTAACTAAGAATTTTTATTTAAATTACCTTAATAAATTATAATAGACATTTTATAATTTATAGAGCAAAATTCCTGGAACCTTTTACAATATATAAAATTTATCAAAAATTAATAATACTTTAATTTCAAGAATTCAGGGCGTGTTTAAATATTTTTTTATATTTGTAGACGAAAATTAAAATTTTGAATTTATTATATAATTTTATTTCAATAAAATATACTAGATTAGTTACCTTAATTTAAGAATAAGTTTGTACGTTTGAAATTAATTTTACTAATATATTTATATAAGTAAGAATACCATTCAGTCAATTTACTTGCCTACTATAACCCACCTATAATATATAAGACTCACCCATACAATTCATACACATAAATAATAGCAAACCACGTAAAGTTTAATATAATTTTTGGTATATAAAGAAAACTAAATCAAAATTTTATAATAACGTCTTCCCAAAATATGCCAAAATTGTTGAAATTTTAAATATATTGCAAGAGATCCGTAAAGAAATTTATGAACAAAAAATTTTTTCATTTTGATTTAAATTAAACATTAAGATGTCTGCTATTATATTTTAAGCTAAATTTATATTAGGTTATCTTCATATCAGGGACTTTTCCCGAAATAGAACCAATTTCTAAAAGGCTTCATGGAGTATACTTACATAGTTTAAAAAACTCTTTTACGTTTGTGTATTTTAATAGAAATTTCGTCGCTTTAACTAATAAATAAAGTATTTAAAAATCTAAAAATCACGTTTCTATGTCAGTACAATGATGGTCTAAGTCCTAATTTCAATTGAGTTATAAGAAATAAGGATTGTGTGATATTTTATTTCGATATGTTAATAATCACAACGACAGAGGCAGACCCTGGCTAAAGCTGGGAAATTTCCAGGTAGAAGAAGAATAACGCAACATTTATAAAGCTTTGTCTTTAAATTACTATTAAAATCCTATTTCAGTATGTCATAATCAGAATCTTGATACGTTACTAACTTATTCAAATAATTATATTAATTCAACGTGAACCTAACATTCTGAAACAAAGATTGGAGTAATCTACAGTGATAATGGAAGCATATTCTGTTTCAACAATTACATCTATGTTGAAAGATAAGTACGCTTTATTATAAAGTTAAAAAAAATTAAATCATAAAGGACGCATGCCTCTTATGATTGTGTTAAAACTGAATTTCAATAAAATATCACCAGACTATGTGACAAAAATATTATTTGTATATAGATTTTTAAAACTACAAAATTTCCAGTTTCAA
The DNA here is from genome assembly GCA_916720795.1 of Danaus chrysippus. Classification (NCBI taxonomy): domain Eukaryota; kingdom Metazoa; phylum Arthropoda; class Insecta; order Lepidoptera; family Nymphalidae; genus Danaus; species Danaus chrysippus. The sequence continues at coordinate 10,761,547 of CAKASE010000082.1, read as the reverse complement.
TTAACTTCGAATACGCATGAGCACAGAAGTATTTCCAATAACGATTAACGGAAATCACTTAAACTTATAGAAATGAGATTTCAACTTTCATGAAAGTATTATTTTTAAAATTGAATTCTCATCGAAGAATTATGAAACATAAAACAATAATATATGTAATATAATTGTTAAAGATTTTTTGTATGAAACAAATAGTTTGTTATTTTTACAATAACCCTAGAATTGATAGAAAATTACCGTATGATATACTAACGATTCCAAATTCATGCAGAGATAATATTGTTTTTTACTTATCCAAAAATATTTTTTGTGACGGGAGGACATTTGTTCGAGCATGCCTTTGTGGGGAAAGGAGCAGAGTGTGGGACTCGAACCCACTAACACAACACGGAGTTCCTCAGTGCCTATGTGAAGGTACTGTGAGATCTTTGCTTACTCGGGCTGCTTCAGTATCGTTGGTCGGACCGACCTCAGTAGAATATTTTGAAAATATTCTATCGGTAGACGGCGATGGGACCAAGTGTGATATAACCTGCTATATCTTTAGTTATATCAAAATATGGGTACAGCGTTAACTTTTTACTTGAACGATAAGCAATACACGATCCATCCATTTCTCCGACCGAGCCAGTTATCCAGTTGCGGTCTTACCGAATACAAAACTTTTTGAACTGAATAGACGACAGTAATGACAATTGCTCAATTTCGATGCATTACTTCTCGTGTCTCCCATAGGAAGGAGGCGCGTTTATCCAGTTCTGGACCATTAATGTTGGATGGTCTTTTCCAGAATCCGAACTGGGCCCCTGACAGAATATGCCAGGACGCGTCGTTTTGGGTAACCACATGGCACAATAGTAATAGTAATTTGGTTGATCTTATAATTTTTTTCCATTCTCACAAGATTGTCAACTTTTATTTGTAATTAATATTCCTTACAAATTTATTTGGTTAAAGAAAGTAATTGCTATCGTAAAGTCAAATTCAACGAATACGTTTTTAACATGAATTTTAAAGCTGAAGAGTGCTTATAGACCCCTTAACTGGGTTTAAAATTTAGCTAAATCCGTTGGAATTCTGGATTGATGAAGGAGTAGTTGTGGAAATGTCTTACATAGTTAAAGTTTGTTGTGTTTACATTAAGATCTTTATGTACACTGTGAGACCCTAACCTTTGAACATCTAAATAATGGTATAAAAGCGAGAAAATATAGGGATGATTAATGGATGAAAGAAGGTTTGAATTAATATAGATTTAAAAATCCTCACTTATAGTGTCCAATAATAAATGAGTGGATTAATATACAGTTGGTTGTAATTCATTCCAAAAGTGCCGACTGAATTATACTATAATATTTTTGGAAACAATTTTTACCATATTCGATTATATTACGTCTAACGCAACAATAGAAGTTACAAAAAGTGGCTTTATCACACTAATTGTTTGTTCAACTCGTGCCTACATGAATTATTTACATAAAGCAAAGCCTAACAGAAAAGTACACAATTGCTTTTTTCCCTTAACAAATCCACGTAATACCCAATTTGACGGAGTTTACAAGAAATCAATGAGGGCTGAGCGAATTTTTATTTTCCTCTGATCCGATACGAACGTGAAAAATACATTCAAAGAACATTTTTTAAAAAGGTTCGATATTTTACATATAAATTTCCTCTATAAACCTGCCAGGAAACTTTTAATAACTATATTAAAATAATAGAAAATTTTTCTAGTTTGTCTTCTAAGAAAGAATTTTTATTGATTTTATTTTTTTATACACAAATATGTATGAAAATTGTACCTTTTGTCGCATAAAAACGAAAGGTAATATTAACGAATGTCGTATATAAAATAGTTGCTGCTACAGTTTCTATTTTATACAAAATATTAATTACTTTTGGAAAAATAAACGATTTTCTCATACTTTAAAAAGGAAAAAGATATTCCTTTTCTTACTAGGAAATTTAATATGAAATGAGCGGGTTTTAGTTTACATTCCGAATACACAACGCAAATTTTATGGACTATTTTGTTGACGAGACGAAATCAAATTGACCGCCTTCCCTCGGGAAGTTCTAAATCAAACAGTTACTTGATTACTTATTGGATTAAAACTTTAATTTCTCCTAGTTATGTTTATTTGAATATTCTATTTACTGAAATATTATATAATAACTGACATTGAAGCCCATATAATATTTTAACATTTGTTAGTGTAACTAACTGATCTGAGTTCAAACATTGTACATTCTTAAATGAATCCAATATATTTGACCAATGAACTAATAAAATATTTAAAAACTGAACATTTAATGCACTCCTTACTTCAATTGCTCTGAATTATAATAGTTACAAGAACAACATGTATCAGTAGTAGTAGACTTTAAACTAGTGAGATGTTTCAACACATGTTGAAATTGTTCAAACTTGTTAGCTCAAAGCAAGTTATTTTAACACTAATTAAAGTAACTCTGGTCCCTGACGAATTGCTTGTTCCTACAGTAGGACTATTACACAACTATGTTTAACAACATCAAACTATTTATATATATCAATATGTGTATATACATATATGTAACAGATTAATCTTTATCGATAGTCAACTATTTATTGGAGCTGCGATATAAATTGATTTTACCAGTCTTAGAGCGTAGTCGTTTCTGATTGGCTGCTGATTGTAGAGGCTTTTTAACTTAACATAATTTAAAGTTTAGTGTAAATGATTTCTCATTCATCGAAAATCCTGATTAATGATGAACATTGACTGTGACTCAATTATCACAATGTTCATCCAATAAAGTAGTATCATGACGTTATTCTTATAACTTAACACTATTTGACTTAAAATATAAAGGGGCTATAAAAATTATATGTAAAAAAATGGAAATAAATGTTAGTTTGCTTATTTGAATTGATCGTAAGAAGAATATAATTTACGTATATAAAATAAATTCACACTATAAGTACTTCATGAAATATCTGCTAAGATCGTGATAAGTAATGCAGATTTTTATGGTTCGGGTAAACTTGCAATCTTTTTTTCTTACTTATATTTATCAGTCGGTTTGGGGGAGGTGGTTTTATATCTCTTACTTTATAATTAATAATATTATTAATCTCAAACCACAACGCAAATTGTTTTCTGATAGGAATGTAGTTTTGTTAATAGTATTCCTAAACGTTCAAGAAAATCTATGGTTATACTTTTCTTATAAATAGTATGATAATATTTTGTATTTTTTAAAAAAATAATTCCAAGATTTAACAGGTGTTTTCATACGTATAGAATAAAGTTTTGAATGCTGTTAAATTGCCCACAATAACAATTTCTATTGTCCCGAGAAACCTAAATTTTTATTAGGAACTAAAGTTATATTAAACGTAAAAAAACTACTCAAAATTACATATTACCAGCATATTGAATTATAAGAAATACGTAAATGTTATCAATGTAGGATAATTCTAGAAAAAATATATTTGAAATCCATTGTCAAGCTCTTGTCGTAACTAGTTCAGATCTTCAAGTTTTAATTAGTTTCAGCTGGAAGTATCGAGTGGAGCTCTGACGACTGTTATTGTCGTTGTTGAGCATACATTGAAAAACATACAAGTTAAACCAGCCAACTGAATTAGTGTATGACCTCTTACGACATCAAACTAATTGAAATTGAATAAAAATATTATTAAATACTTTCAAGATATCGCTTGTCAGGCTATAATTTTATTGGTTAATAATTTATTTAAGATAAAAGGTGAATATTTCATTGAAGTATTCAGCTACTTCAAGTATTTTCGAGTTACTAAGTCTATTTTCGGTTTATTATTAGTATCTTTAAAAGCGTAATCAATAAAATGTATAAAATTTGAAATATAGATTAAAAGTCAACAATTGCATATTAATATATTACAAGATTTTTTATTACTATAACTTTGCATTTTATATTATTATTCTAATTTCTCCAGAATAAGCAATGTGATTGCTAATTCTGTTCTAACAGCTTCGATAATAATTGGTTTCAAAAAATATATCTTTAATCAACATACTAACTAACTTATTGCTTATTACATTGTTTTGTGTACTTTACATAGTTCTTATAGAATATTGCAAAGAAGCAAAGAAATATTTATTAGCGATAGAATAACTATATAGTCTGTATAAGCCTTCATTTACCTTAGGCGATTGTTTACTTAAAGCCTCATGTATCCGAGTGAAACTGCGCTCGAACTCTTGATTGGCAATTACTTTATTTATGAACTTCACCATACTATCTATTATTGTGCTTAGTTATTATATTTAGTGGTTAAAATTACATAACTAGTATTTATGCTTTACAAGTAACATATGTTAGAAATGCCTGGATATGATATATTTGTGTTTTTGTTTTAATAAGAATATAAATAAATGATAAAGCTATTTGAAACAGTTGTAGTATCACACATCTAGCAATAAACGTAATTTGATGAAATTATAATTGTTGAAAGAGCTTGATAGCGCTTTAATTTTATGTGACAAATTTCTTGTATAATATTTAAAGTGCTATCAAGCGCCATAGTGCTCCCAGTGTAAGTTAAACAAATACGTGGACCATAATTAATAACTGTTTGCTTTATCTAATTTTACATATTTTCCTTATTTTCGTTTTACTCAAAGGCAGTGAGTAAATAGAAAGAGTCAATAGGACTTGTAAATTCGTACTAAATACAAATTAAATTAAAAAGCTTTTTAGAATGATATATCTGTTACTTTGTTAGTGATGAAAAATTTTCTGAACATTATTTCATTTAACATGTTGCTTTGAGTTTATTTGCTGTTCACAATTTTGCTTTAAATGAAAATAAAGGTGTATAAAATTTTGTATATTTGTAAATGTTGAATTGAAATACAATTTACACCACTTAATTCTTTACATGTGTAGTTTTTATCTATTATACTGTATGAGTTTTGCAAATTATGCATATATATACCCATATAGTGTATGTAAGAGCTGTGTTTAAATATCATAATAAGCAAAAACATAATTTACGTTTTAATATCATGTTGCGTTTTCTTGAAGACGATAAAATAAATCTTGCTCTCAAAGGGATAAGCCAGGAAAATAATTAGAACAGCGGCGGGGATCAAAGAGTTATTTAATTATTTCATTTTTTGTGATTAACTCCTCTAGGTACGTTGGTTAAATTATATTTATTTTTAATGTTAGCCATTTATACCATCATTCACCGTTACTAATATTATAAATTCGAAAGTAACTCCGTCTGTCTGTCTGTTACGCTTTCATGCCTAAACCACTCAACTGATTTTAATGAAATTTGGTGCAAAGATGGAGTTGACCTTGAGAAAGAACATAGGATAGTTTTTATCCCAGATTTTTGAAAGGTTCTCTTGGAAACGCGATATAACCGAACTCCACGCGGGCGAAGCGGCGGACAGAAAGCTAGTTCAACATAATTTAATGATGTGGCATTCTGTTAGATAAGCTTTGTCTGTGATACCAATATTGTCATAAATATCATGTGGCGTACTTTGATTGAGAACTAAATTAGTACACCTGTTCTTGTTAGTTGAACAGAATACTCTCAAGTTAATCTGTTATTGAAGGTAGGAGGTTATGTTCTTTCTAAATATTTCCTATATTTTTTACAAAACCATGAAATTCACTTCGCATTCTTTGAGAGAAAGATTTAGACAAATACTAACAGCTCCTCTCTGGATATCGGCATTTGATTTTTTTAATTATTAAACTATGGCTTCATTCGCACTGAAATCTTGAATTTATTGCCAATGTCAACGTTTTTATTTATTAGACGAAAATTAATCTTGAGTACTGTGTGGAGAAAACACGAACATTTGATTGTAATGATGAAACAAAATGGGGCGAGATCCCTCAAACTTGTCCTATGTGCGTCATGGAGTATATTAATTATTGTGTCAATTAAAAATTTTGAACTTTTGCCAGTTAAAAAATAAAAATCATTTATTTATGACCGGACTCGAGTTAACTAAATTTATGTCGAAAATTCGAGAGGGCGAAAATCCAACATTTCGCGTGTATTGTTTTAAAATCATAGCAAAGCCAATTTGATGAAAAAAGACCATTAGTTGTTTACTTTTAAAAATACAATTTGGAAACTAAAGCACTCGATTACACAGTATATAATTAATTGCTAATATGAAATCATAATACTATCTTTAAAAAATTGCAAAGTTATATCTGACGAACTACTTTTAAGGTAGAATCGCTTTATTACTTTGAATGAAATAAAAGAAATCAAAATTAAAGAGAATGTTACACATAAATGTAACAGTGGTAGCTAAAATAAAGCAAAATTCTTTCAGTATTCTGTGATAACTAGGTGAATTTAGGTGTACAGCTGTTGTTTTATTTACTTAGACATAACATTTTATTGATCTCAAAGTTGAAAAGTGTTGTATTATGCTTCAAAGCATTGAAGGGATATTTGCTATAAATAAAAATAAATACACCGGTTTCATTTGAAGCTGGGTAAGTATCTAACATAAAGAGTTAGATTTTTATCCAATTTCATTCAAATAGATCGCTCTAAAGACCAAGATTTAGAAAATGGAATAAATTTAGAATGAATAAAACGGTAACAGTTCTGGGATACAACATGACCAAATCAAATGTATCAAAAACTTAACGACTTATAACTAAAAGGATATCTGTCTTTATAACAGTTGTAAATGTTGAGATACGAAAATGCAAATTGTTAAACCAGTACATGCAATTAGAATGAAATTTTAACTACTTATATAGTAAGTAGTAGCCAATGAGTAAGTGAAATATTTAGAGTTATATACGTTTAAAAATTTAAGTGAAATCTCTTTAAGGCAATGTGATGATATTGTATTATACTTATTGTGAAATAAACTTTTTGACGTTGTTACTAAGAGCACTTTTTTCACCCTTCTCAATCTATAATGGAGATTAATAAATTATCTTTCAACTCTGTTCGACTCTTATCAATGATGAGATATCAGAAATTTACTGAGTTAAGAACTAACTTAAGTAACAGTCATTAATCAATCTTGAACCTTGTTATTTTATTTAACACAATTCAACTCATCTTTCTTGTTAATTATATGAGACTTACTATTATTCTTGGTATACATATATATTCTTCAATGGATAAGGAAACTATGGCTTATATGTATTTTTTGTAAAAACATTTTCATTTAGTAGAATTTAATATGTTTTTATTCAAAAGGGTTAAGTATAAATATTTGTTTGTAAAGCTTCCAACAAATATTTTCACGACAGTAAACAGAATAAATAGTATTGTAAATTCAATCAGGTGAATAGTATTTTGTTGTACGATCCAATAAGGTATAATGTTTTTAAATGATATTTATTTAAATGCTTACCTTATAACTAAAATTATTTTCACCTATTTTGTAAATTGTGATTTAGTTTTACTAAATATTTCTGCCGCTAAGGAGATTATTTACTGAATATTTAATTAAAAGAAGACATTAAGAAACATTAGGTCTCTGCTCCATTTAAGGTTTTGCAAAAAAATGTCGGTCATTTTTACGATCATGAAAAGACTATCAAAGAATAAAATAAATATAAGAATTTTAAAGTGGAAAATCATCAAAGACAACATATTTTATATGATTAAGAACTTCAAATTTATATGAATTATTTATGTTTTATCCGAAGCCCAACTCAACCCTATTAGGGAACCAATTTAAAATGTCACAAACATGAAGGAACCTTAAAATATGTCCTTAGCTTCAGTTTCATGTTTTCATTCCATCTGTACATAAAATAAGGTATTCACAAATATTTTTGATGTTATATTACATATAAATATTTAGGGCACGTGGATTTTGTAAAAATTAATTTATTAATAATTATAACCATTTTGTCTAAGTTTTTTTTGTATTAAATAACTGAACGCTATTAATGCTACTTAAGGAATGTTAAAAATATAAAAATAGTAACGAAAACAATAAATACTGGAAAAAACTTTGCTTAATTTTAATTTCAGAAATATCCTACTATGAGGAAAATAATTTTGTTATGTAGGTATATCATGTGAAACTAAATAAAGTTTTTGGTTTATTAGAAATACAAGTAAAATTTTTTCTAGTGAGTTTCATATTTAAATGTTCATTTTATGATATACTTATATTGAACAATAAATAATTGACCACGATAAATTATTCGGAATTTCAATATCTAGGAACTATTAAATTAAAAAAATTTACACTTAAGATCCCTTATCTTATTAGTTTTGTCTGTTTCTCTATGAGTGTTGTATATTATTATTATTAATTTTTTTAGTTTTAGCCCTAAAACGATGCATTTTTTCAAACGAAGGAAGCTTGAAGCAATTGCAACGATATGTAGTTTAAAGTATTTATCATACATCTTTAATAACTTTTGTAGTATTTTTGGAAAGGTAGTTTAGTTTTTGTAAGGAGAATTTATATGGTAAATGTTTGATACGTTTTTAGATTTTGCCCTCTCTCTCTATCTCTTTTCGTCGTAGACCTTTATCTATCCGAAGTATCTAGACGAAGCGATTCTTTTTCCTAATACGCAAAGAAAAGTATCTATGGGAGCAGTTTGCTGAGCCTGAATAGGCTGAAATTGTATTCACTACGTTCTACTTCATATCCTCTATCTACTGGTAGAAAGACAGTCAAGTACTATTTAGTCGAAATAAAAAATGAGTATTTCATATTCATTAACATTTCAGGTAAAAAGAAAGTTTGTAAAGGAATAATTGTGTAAAACTCAAGTTAGTAGCTGAGACCTTTGTTTAATTTACCCTTCATCATCCGTAGCATATCTTTTTATATTTATGAATACATTTTCGGTAATTTGTATAATAAGCAAGAGTATTTAATACAAATCGTATTCTAAATTTTACTGGAGTGTTTCTAAATCTAATTGTATTTTTATTTTTCTGTATTATTTAAGATCCCTTCAATAAAGTTTGAAAAACAATTCATTAATTTATATCGCAAATGCATTATGTAGTTCATTGAAAAGTGTATTTTTTTGTTATTATAACTCGTTAAATTTCACAAGTTATTTATAAATACGATCAAGTTATGTTGTATTGTATTTATTAAATATAAATTAAAACCTTTAAAAATATTATTTTATAAAAAAAAATTAAAACACACTTTTGAAAATAGGAAAATAATTTATCAGTTAATCTAAAACTAATTTAAAATGATAGTAATATATTGTTACCTTTTCTATATCAATTTGAAAGCAACATTTAGTATAACTTGAAAGTCTTTAAATATATATAAATCGCCCCAGTTATAGCTAGATGGACTGTCTATTGGAAGAATTTTATCTGCATCTCTAAATACAACTATTCAAGAAGGCCGACAACCCGCAAAGCTAGTCAAAGCCTATCTCCATTAGCAAGAAATCCAACACTATAGTACTCTTGTAGCCTTTAACAAAGCCTTCGACAAAATTGGTCATCTCTATTAACTGTACTATGTACCTTATATACAATGCTTGATACATATGCTTATTTTGAAATATGTTACGTACGCGCTACATATGAAAAAATAAATTAACATCGCCGGGGCAACATCGTTGAATGGATAAAATCTCATATAATTAGTGACGCCGCTGACTCCGAGGAACGAACACCAAGCCGTGTGAACTAGAAGATTCCTGATACCACACAAGCTATGGAATAGGATTGATATCCTAATATCGGGGTAATCATGTATTCTTAGGTATAGTTTATAGGTGTTAATATGTAATTCTTATTATAATAAGTAAGTTACGTAATTTTCCTGGAACCTCCTGTAGCCAGCCTATATAATTAATAATAAACAAAATAAAATAATAACATAAAGGTTCACTAATTCTAATTAAAAGATTCAAACAATTTTAGTTACATTTCTAACTAAGTTTTCAATTTGTTGTTATATTCATTTGAATATCATCAAAATTTTAATTGAAAATAACTTTGTTAATTGGCTGTTCAGACATAAAATACTTTTTCATCTCATTTATTTATTACAAAAAAATTACCTAGCATTCGCGTAAAGTTTTCTTGAAATCAAACTGAGAAGGGTTTTGAAATGAAGTGAAATTGAAATGAAAAGGAGTCGAATAAAGTGATGGTTTACTCTGAAACAAAATAAAAACCTCAATTCACTTTGAAGAATTATTATAAGTATAATTAAGGGTTCTCCAAACAAGTTATTAGCAATAAAAAGATTTTTGTTTTTAAATATTTTTATGATTTTCAAATATTCTCTTTTAATATTTAGAAGACACGGAAAGATTTATCGATGTTTTACTTTCTTTTTAGTATACTTTTAGGTAAAACATATATTTTAAATATATTTTTTAATTCATCATAAAGAACATGAACTGAAAAAAAATTATTTAGAATTATGGTTTCAGTTTTTTTTTCTTATTATACGTTTTAAATGAGTAATATCAAAATCTCTTTCTTTTGTTTAAATATGTGACAAAATTTTATATTTTATCTCCATAGCGATGTTTATTAAAGATTGTGCTGTCAAAATATTATTGAAATAATTTAATTTAAGCGAATCTATTTAGTATGTTTATAGCTGCTTGATTTATATAGTTACACTATATGACCCGGCAAACGTTGTTTTGCTATATAAAAAAAGGGGTTGGTGATAAAAAAGTAAAAATTTTGGGTTGTATAAACTTTTTAATGCTACATTATAAAAAAATAAAAACAAAAAACTTCGTAGGAAAATAATAAAAAAAATTAAGCATGAACAACACTAAATATGTTCACAAAATTTCATCAAAAGCATCCCAGCCGTTTTGGAAACTTCTCTGTCTATCACGGCGGCACGAGAATTTATTTATAAGATACAAGAAGACCCGGCGAACTTCGTATCGCCCGATAATCAAGAAATATCTGTTACATTTTTTATTTATATTTTTGGAGTTTACCTATTAAAGCCATAAATCTCCGTGTTTTGAAGTGCGACAAAATGATTGACATATTAGTTAGTTGTCAAATCAAAAAAATAAACGTTTGTATCAACAACTACTAATAAATTAAAAATTAATTAAAAAAAATTGTTCAGCGGGCAAAATTGTGAATCTAAACCATTCCCAGATCCCCTTGAATATACAAAAAAATTAATCAAAATCGGTCCAGTCGTTTGAGAGAAGTTCAGTGACATACACACTCACAGGAGAATTATATATATAAAGATAAGATGGTGACAATCAAAATACACTATGTGTATTAGTCCGAAGTTGCGATCAATATCCTTGTAGAAATACTTTATTAGTAAAATCTACTAAGTTACTTTTACATGTATTACAAGGAGTTACTCCCTTTAGTTTTTTTTATATATTTCAAATATAATTTAATAACTGGGATGACAAATAATGATTTAACGATAAAAATTGTTATTTGGATACTGTATTTACCAATTCAATGGATACTAAACGAAAATTAGATATATATAAAAATACTATGAACAGCTTATATTAAGCTGGCTTTTAAATTATTTTCTTTTTAATTTTTGTGTTGTGTATGTTTGTAATTAAACAATAATAAGCTCATAAACCACTTTGTCAAGTTCAGAAATAAGAAAAGATTATGTTGCTGTGTTCGAAAAAATATAAAAACTAAAGAAAAAAAAAGTGTATGAATGAAGTAAGGATATAAAAAATCTTAAATACACTCGTACGAAACCGGGAATCCCGCTAGTTATATATAAAATAAGAGAAATTACCAACATTACACAGGTAAAATTTTACACCCAAAAAATTTTACGAGGTGTCTTTTCCATGCAAGATGTCTGTATTGTAAGTAAACTATATTTGTAAGGGAAATTCTCATAATAACTTGCTTGCGAACCATGTGCAAACTTATAATAATTTTCACTGTGAAGTAATAGCGCTTGATTTGTATTTATCTTGTTTATTTGAATGTTAGTAATATATTCTTTCAAAAAATACCAAAGCTAAAGTATAATATATGGGCTTATATAAATTCTAACTTATTCGATCCCAACTTTTATTATCATAATTTTTGATCCAATTTTGGACTGTCACGGGCACTCGGGATCCTTAAATCACATTTACGAAGTCACAGACGGACTTTGTATGTTTCATATTTATCATTGAACATGATTTGGACTATACATACTTCTTTTGTTAACACTATGAACAAATTTATTTAAATTTTTAATTATTAATAACATCTCTGTCATAGTTAAAATAATCAAAAAGTATCAATTTGATTGTAAAACTTAGTTGATTGAAATGATTATATTTTGACTAAGCATGATTATAGAATTAAATTAATAAAACATCTATGAATTTAAATTTAGAGGAGCCATTAAGCTAAATATTACGTTGCAGTACAATCTTTGTGCTATAATAGTCTGCGCTTCGTAGAAACATATATTCTAGATGCCTAATTTTAATAGAGAATTTTTATAGCAAAATTATATAGATACATAAACCAATACATATATGCTATGATTTTTTTAAACAGTATGTTTTATAATGGTTAACTTAAAGCTTTTGAGTAATAACAAAAAAGTAAGATTTTATATAATTAAAGAATTCAATACGGCATTGAGAGTTTCAGGGTTTTTTTGTCATTCCTGGCTTAATGCCAAGTCTATTGTTTAGCTTATGTAACAAAAATAAACTGCCACTCTATTTAAGAAATTTAAAAACGTTGAAAAAGATGCTGCTACGAACTCATTTCAATAATAATGAAAATAGTTTATAAGTAAATTTAAAATAATAAAAATTAAATGAAACTAGTATTATCCGGATTACTACGCGTATTTTATTAATTTAGACTACATATTTCCGACGTTTCGGTTATTTTGCAGCAACCTTGATTACGGGCACACGTGCCCGAATTTAAATTAATAAAATCCGCGTAGAAATCCAAAAAAATATTAGTTTCATTGAAATGGATACTCGCGAAAGTCTCAGATCTCATTGATACAAATTATTCATTTACAAAACAATAATATGCATCACCTATGAGAGTGCAATTGGTATATACTCGCTTTAAGTCATTTCAGTAACAGATCTCATTAAATCAGTCATAGTGAGTAACGAACGTTTGTTCAAAACCAACTAAGCCACATCCGTCAATCTGGATTTGTGAGCGTGTTGATTGACAGTAGTGAGAGTATTGTTTTTGAAAATCATTTATTTTATTGTAATTTACAATTGTTTGCTTGTAAATTGTATACAACTGGATCATCATACATTTGAATGGAAAATTTTACATAATTTAATTCATAATATTTGACAATTCTCTAGGTTTATAAATCACAAATGTTTTCTCCCGATTTCGTATATTAAGTTATTTCCTAGTATGTATAATGAGATAAAACGCTTTCGCGTATATTTATTGAAAGAAAACTAACATTTTCGGACTTACTACGCGTTTTTAATTATTTTAACAACATACTCCCGATATTAAAGTTACTTTGTTGCAACCGTGACCACGGGAGTAAATATGAGAATATTAGTTTTTTTTAAATATTTCACACTATGTTAAGCAAGTTTTTGTGCTTGTGTAAAATATATATATTCACTACAAATAGTCCAGGTAAATAAATGTATGAGTATTCGACTCAAGTTGAGATTTTCACCCAATTCGAACCTGACATTTCCTTATATATTAAGACTTCTTTAATGACACCAAATCAATAATATATTCTGTTTTCTCAAGAAATATCCTGTTTACCCAAATTATTTGATCGCCAATAAGTAAATATTATGTCGTTCGCTACGAGTATATAAGTAATGACAAATGTAAATATTATTTATTTTCTGGAGTAATGATGTTATAAATTAGTCATAATATATAAGAGAAATGTTTACTGAAAGAGAAATAAATGAAAGAAAAACATTTGTGCCGTCTTAGAATTATACTGATTTGAAATAATTCTTGGAATATGTTGTGAATTCATCAAGGTAAAATTATTTAATTAATCAATTAATATAGATTTAAATTTATTTTGTATATATGTACATTTAAATTTATTTTGTAACTTGTGCCAAGTCATCTCCGATGTTTAACAACTGTACCTTATTGATAGATAACATATAAATCGGATTTATTACTAATTCGTTGTTTTAAAAGAGAGGGACGCCAGCCTCGCTGACGTCACATATGTCACTTCTTCTAGAGTGTTGCATGATATTTTAAAATGAAACTGCAATTATTCTTAATGCTCCTGTATTTATCGAAGGTTCTTCATAATCACATACTTCAATGATACGCACTCATTGAACTCTGAATTCTCAATTCTGGAGTCTGCCGTCGTGCGTCCAGACGTCATATTTATAACAAGATTCAAACATAGTTCTATTCTCCTTTGATTTCGTTTTACTTTTAACAATAATCATTAATACTAATGAGGTTTAATAAGAATTGATGACAGCCTCAAATTATTTTCAAGTCGCATCCGTTATTAAAGCTGATAGCGCCGATATATATATATATGTATATAATTTATTATAGATTCTGTCCAATTTGAAACTACTTTAACTTAGACTAGGTTGATCTGAGTCTAAGATTGATGTCCAATGAAAGGCCTTATCCTAAATATAAATTTTATGGCATACCTTTGATGGCATGTATTCTGTCCTATTCATTTTGGTACCTCTACACATGTAAATAATATAAAGGGCTTATGTATAGGTATATTTAATTCTCAGTGTGTAATTTTGTCTAATAATATCCTTAATATAGTATAAGTTCAACTAACCTTAGTGCTAGTCCATCACTTCTATCATCACTAGCTATGCTTGATCGGGGAGAGTTACCAAGCCGGCTGGTGGCGGATTTCCGTCTAAGCTCATGAGGATCAGATTCTTCCTTATTGATGAAGGAAATCCGGGGGGCATGAGCACGAAGTCCGGAGACTTTATGCGTGGATACCCCTCGACATAGAAGCTGACTTTGTGTTATATCTGCAACAAAATATATTTCTGATTACTCCTGGCAATAAAAATATGTACATACATGTATGTTTTGTGCTATTTCTAATAAACATTTAATAGCAACATTTATATTTTCTGCTCTGAAAGGAAAATCTCTTATAAAAACAAATACGTTCAGAGAATTGAAGGAGTGAAAGGAAAACCTTCGCGATTTCTCATTAATGAGAAAAATTGTTCGAATAACCGGAGCTAACCTACCAACTACAACAAATATCACGAATATAGAAATGGGAGCAATATAAAAATTCCCGGCATTACTACTTTAGTTTTCCCCTTTTCTTCAGACAGTAAATATTTGTCAACTCTAAAACAATATGGGTTTATAGAGCACCTACACCTAAGTAATGAGGGCGACTGACTTGTTTACATTCTTCTTAGTACACTTGGCATTTTCTGACTTATGAGATCTCTGGCTAAGTGAAACGCTATACTTTTTAAACACTATTTTAGTATACTAGTCTTGTGATATATAAATGAGAAGGAAATAAAGAAACGCAAACGTCTGAAAAGGTTAATGACCAAATTACCAAATGCCTTGAGATCTATTTGTCCGAATTATGTGTTAATGGTTAGGCTTTCGGAGTCTTGAAATTACACTCCTTGAATTAATAATACTAACTATTAATATTACTATTTTAATAATACTAACATTGAAATAATTACGGTCGAAAATATTTCAATAACTTATAATAAAGGCCATCAACAGCCTGCCCGTGCCTCGCCAGCATCGCAAGAACCAGATGAAGCCACCTACAGTCGAGCGACAACCTGCAATTCTACCATATGTAAAGGGAGTTACTGACAGAATAGGCAACATCTTGAAGAAGGTTTCAATCAAGACTATTTATAAACCACATAAGAAAGTGAGCCAATTCTTGAGACCAATCAAGAGTAACATTCCTTTAAAACAAGCGGGTGTATATAAACTTGATTGTGACTGTGGCTTGTCATACATCGGACAGACAAAGAGAAGCATCGGTACAAGGGTTAGGGAACACATTTCAGACGTCAGGAATAGGCGCGCGTCGAAGTCAGCAGTGTGCGAACATGCATTGGACAAACCAGGCCATTACATTAGATTTGATAAACCACAGATCCTCGCTCGTGAAGACAGATATATACCAAGGTTAATCCGCGAGGCTATTGAAATTAAAAAACACCCAAATTTCAATAGAGAAGATGGCTGGAACCTATCAAACACCTGGGATCCTCTTCTTAAAAATATAAAATCCCATGTCCGTGACCACACCGCAGGACCTCGAGACACCGTGAGCGCATTTTGCCGGCATCTAGAGCGGTACGCAAGACAATTAAGAAATCGATGGCGGTAGGAGATAAAATGACCAGACCAACTGACAGACACTCACATCTCGTCTGCCCGTGATCACGGTTGCTGAAAAGTAGCCGAAACGTCGGGAGTATGTAGTTTTTAAAAATAAAACGCGAAGTAAAAATCCGAAAATATTAGTTTCATTTAAATGTGTACTCGCGAAAATCTTAGATCTCATTATAATAAAGGCTTTGATAGCTAAATTAAACTTAATTCTCTAAAAACATAACACATCATTTGAGACAAAATATTATTTTTGACAAGTCACGAATCTTAAGGGATGATGACATTCATTAAAATAAAAATGAGATTGCAGGAACGAATAAAAATAGTTGATGAAGATAATTCCAAAGAAATAAAGAAAGATATTTGTGGTAAATACTTCCAATGTGAGTTCCGAAGGTAATTCTGATAAATATAAATTAACGTAACGAGCATCTTGTTTCGTTATTCGAGATGTATCTTTAGTCGTTGATGACCTATTACTTCAACGTCTTCTGTGGCGAGGTTTTAATAGACCTTGTAACAAGAGTACAACTGGAAAAGAAATAATTCCATTAAAATTTTGCATTATTAAAAATTTTAACGAGATATTTTACCTACTGCTGAATACATAATAATATTGAAGAAAATAAATTTAAGTCTTTATTATTCTCAGCGAAAAACGTAACGAAAATATAGAGACGGTACTTTTAATGAATGTTATTTATTGAATAAAATATTAAATTACTTGAAAATAATTGTTTATCGTTACTTAATAACCTTATTGGATTAATAATTATAAAGACCACGACATTTACATGATTTTGTTATTACAACGCTTAGAGCTTTCATCGCGTTATGAAATATTAAGCAAGGTAATGATGACAGCATAATTAATACACTTAAACTATGGCTTTAGTACTCGATAAAATCAGAAAAAATGAAATATTACATTCCAATCTATTTATTACAACATCGTTTCGATACTTTTTACTTTACTATACCGTTGTAAATTAATAGCAATTTTCATGTAAAGATAAATATGAGAAAGAATTTGAAAATACAGGACGAAAGCAATATATCCTTTCGGCGGTGTTGAACGTAGTTCCTAGAAACATATTTCAGGAGGTGATTTTAAGCTTAAAGTCGATTTATTATAATTTAGGAAAATAATAGGTAGGTAAAATCAAAATAACTACTTAAGCGGTTAGAAAGGTGTGGTCACAGAAATTATTGTATACGGATTTCATAAAATTTACAATTGAGCTACATTTTAACAAAAAAAAAGTGATCGTAATTCTACTGTGAGCTCGAAAGACGCATTCCAATTAGTCAATAGCGTACAAAGTCGATACTATTCGATTTCAGTATTTGTTTGGTTGGGTTTCTGCTGTGAAGTAATGACTGACAACACTGACAAGACCCTGCTTAACTAGAAAAAAAATAATAGAAATGACGTATTCAAATAATGCAAAAATTACAATCATAATATTTTTGTTTCTAGGAGACGACTCAAGGCGTATAGTATGATGGAATTACCGACAATTTTCTTTACCAACCTTTGATATTTCTAATCTCTAAAGAAACTAGAAAACAATATCTTTATAATATCAACCATATTTTCTTCTCTTCACACCAAACCATTTATATAACATTAATTCTTCTAGTTCAAGGTTCACTGACCTTTCCTATTAAATGTCAATTAGTATCATGAAGCTATCACAAGATATCTAAATATTGAGGAAGAAGCAACTCACTTTTACTGACCTAAAAATATGATTCTAATTTATATTTATTTTCACAAAAAGTCGGACAGTTAACAACAAATTAACAAAATATTTATTAACAAAAAAACACAACATAGAACAAAGATATATCCTGTGGTACCCACACTAGGTATTCCTGTGTCGTGGGTACCAATTGAAAGATTTACAAACATGTTTAATGTTGTCGCTCGGTACATTGCATAGTTTAAGTTAAAAGTTACAAGATAGAAATTATGATAGTGAAGAGGTGCTATGCTACGTGCAAGAGTAGTTCTTCGGTGGTGTAGTAGTTTAACGAGGAGAGCCAAGAAATAATTTTTGTTTTGGCTTGTTATTTAATAATGTTCAAGAAAAAATAAAAATTAATATAAAAATTTTCATTATACATAAAATATGAATTTGCTATGATCATTGGGTGTAATATCGGAAATTATTTCGTGAGATTTATCCTACAAAAAAAAGGTAAAATATTAGATATTATTAAGGACAAAATCTAGATAAAGTTGCTATTTTATGGATTTATCTCATTGGCCAATAATTGGGCTATAGCTTAATCTATTGTACGATATCTTTTATAATATTAATGAAAATATTTAATTAAAAATACAAAAGGTCAAAATCAGGCCTACGAATATACATTATGCTGAAAAAACCGCTTATCATTCAAAAATCCTCTAACTTTGTATAACATAGGTAATTGAACATGAAAAGAGTGACGCTTGATATTGAGTTTGATAACGCAAACTTACTCGTAGTATAAGCATACAGGTGACATAATAATATAACAATATACAAAAAGTATGAGATTGTTAACTCTAAAGCAAAATATAAAATAATAAAAAACGGTCGTGTTAATTGACGTTCAACTAAAAAAAAGCTTCAGTAGCAAATATTTGTAAAGTGGAATGCATTATAACCGATATGAAAAGATGAAAGAAAAATAGAATACAGTATAACAGTAAAGGCTTACATAAAAAGGGAGGTATGTAAATTAAATTATATTATTATGTAGTAATGTTAGTGTTGATTTCAATTACACTAGAATGCAAACATTTAATTACAGTGAAATACAAATCCAACAAAGTTTACTTATTATATTAAAAAATATTTTCCACAAGCATATGTACATATATATACATATAATTAGCTTAGAAACAGTGATCTTAGTCAAGAATAGGTAATCGATACAAAACACCATTACTTAATAATATAGCTAATAACTCAATTCCAATTTTCATATAACTTATATTAAATCTACATCTACATTTATTATAAGAAATTAAGCCCTAATCGGTTTGAGCATTCGCAGAATTTGACATTAAAAGCCATGTTATAGGATGAAACTATTTATCATGTTTTATGGATATATTAAAATACTTATTACAATTGCCATGTAAAAATGACTGTCTTCTTTGAGAAGACAAATAGTTTTCTGTCACAGACTACAGAATGATAAAATTCATTTGTTTTTCTCGGGGATTGTTATTTAATATATCTGAAATCGTCAGACGCTTGAGATAATTCTATAAGCTCTGTGAGCAGTCAGGAAGATACATTTGAAACGGATTATATGTCACGATGTCGCTGTACCAAATTTGGATGATGATTGAAAATATTATATCACATTATTTTTGTTACTTCAATAAACTGCTTCTTGAATTTCTAGATGGTAATTGTTGTAGTATTTTGGATAGATAATCATAATTATCTCAATGTTAATAAGTTTTCAGAGTGCGTTAAAAAATAATTAAAATTATACATCATTTAAAAGCATGTAGGAATGTATAGCCCTTGACTGGTAGACAAACTATAGACACCTATTTGGGGTACTACACAACCTTTTGATAAAAAAAAATCCATATGCTCTAACAATTAATTGAATATTTTAAAAAGGCATTTTAATACATAGCCTTGGGGCTTAAATTCCTTGCTTATATCGATTACACATAATTATTTTATTTACCATCAATACCATTAAACTTTATAGAGACGAGTTTTACATTTAAACATTGAATTTATGCTATATTCAACTCTTTATCGTAAATAAGACTTTCAAAACATTCAGAAATGAAGGACTGTAGTTAAATCACAACGAATACAAAAAACCACTTTTAAAACTACAGTGAATTGAAGTTCTAATCAATAATAACTTCATTTCTGTGCTTACATAATTACTAGACTGTTAGTTAACTCAGTATTCCGTCAAAGGTATTCCGCTAAGATGGTTCAAAATTCCTACATTCATATCCCAAGAATGCAATCCCAGAAGCTCATTCCCGCAGCGAGACATGACTGCGAAGCCAAGTATGTATAATAAATGGTACTTAGATTTAATATGTGCCTTAAACAATTTTCTCTATGAATAGTATTAATAAAAGTTGATGTAAAAAAAACTCCTTCATTTTTTTATGTCTATAGTGAAAATTCGTTTATTAATGATTTGAAAAACGCTGTAATCTTTTACTTTGTTAAGCTTTAATTTAATTTTTGACCTGAATACACTGCATCCAAAGAAAATGTATAACTTCAACTGGTTTCAAGTTTTTTTAAAAACATTTTCACACGTTATAAATTGTGATCTTTTTTAAATTTAGAATCAGTGTCTAATTGTTCAATTCTTCATTTGCCTCGACAAAAACTGAATACCAAAAATACGAAAACGATTAGCATCCACTTTAGATGAATTACGTTACTTAAATTATTAAAAATAATAGTATCTCTTTTCTGTAATTCACTACGAAATATATACTATTTACAGAACAAAGTTAGCTTAACCTAATTTAAATATAATCTCAATACAACTAATCACAATTGTATTTTATACCTTAAGAACATGTTTCATACGGTTGTACAACATCCAATTTAGAAACGCCTTAATAACTTGTCAACATAATAGTTGGAATATGTTAATGTTGGTAGAAGCGAGTGTATGTTTTCGTTCTGGAGGGTGGCAATCCTGGATTAAGAGTTTAACCTTCAGATTAGATAATATATATTCAGCGTGAGTAAGTATGAAATGTTTAGGCTCGATGTTAATATGCCGAGGTAATAAAGCGTATTGCCGGGGGCTTTGAATTAGAATTAACAACACATTTGTTTTCTTCTTCAACTCATTTCGTTCTTGATAAAGATTATTAAGCATTCTCTTTTATTTATATTACATTTTATTAAGAATGTTACTATATATGTGTACCGTACCTAATTAAATTAATATTCTGACAAAATAAAGTGTATTGTCAACGGTACTAAATCAGAATTAGGACTTTATTTTCGCATCTTATAACTCACTTCTATCACAAACATTGGCCTTTATTTGTAATATATATCACGTTGCTTTACTATGAATGAGATTCATTATTAAAATAATACACATTTTATAAATTCATACATTTTTGTGCAAAGTTTCCGTGACATTGAATTCACCGCAGTGCGATGCAATTCTGTGACAAAGTATTGACTAAACCACTGTGCGGAAACGGGAAAATCGGAGGATATTCTGATTGGATTTCAAGGGATTTTCTAGTGAAAAGGAATTTAAATCAAAGTGTAACAGATTTAAAACAATTTGTATTGTTTCGGTTTGTGATAGCACAATGCAATATATATAGCACGGTTCTTATGTTATTCGTATTAGATACTTTAACAATTAATGAAGAACAATCTACATTTGATCTATGAGAATATGTACATAAATTTACTAGTTTTTATCGGTAGCTTTGTTCTCGAGCTCTGAAAATTTACAGGTCAATTGTCAAACAATGGTTATTATATTATTACTACATCATACTTCATTTGACTATAATTTTTATTTTAAAATTGCTTATGTAGTTTTTATTACGACACAAACAAAATTTTAAATTTTTAATATTAAAGGAATTTGATGTATTGAATTATGTATTATGTAATTTTAGTTAAGCTCTTCAAGAAGATTTGGAACTCAGTCAATTTTAAACACTTTTTCTTAGTCATATATTCAGATTTTATTTTTATTACATTTCTACGATACTATTTCCTAAAAACATATATCATTTTACAAACGATTGAACTCGTAAAGAAAGCTCATATCTTTTCGGAGGCTTAAATCTCCAGGTCATCTGTAAGTGTACAAAGGTCTGTAAAATGAATTATATCGAGCGAGCAAACTTGATAATACGATGCAGCAGTTGAAAGAGTTATCCTCTTGTACTCGATTATGAGAGAACCTTCTATTCATAGTAAAGCAAATCCAAGTGTTCCTAGGGGAACGACTGCTCTACACAATATTTTTCATGTCTTATCGCAAAATAACTTCAAAACTTTAGTTCAAAGATCACAAGGCACTTTAAAAAAAATAACACATAATATAAAATACATTATATTAAGCATTAATAAATACGAAATGGTTAAGGATTTGACGAGATAAATTTTTGCTCACTTAAATATTCCCAGAGCCAAGGAAGGGTTAATTCCATAAAGGACCAACACTCAAGATGCTGATCTATTTATCAGTGATTTTCAAGTATCTCTCTTTATTTGTATAATAATGTTAATCCTACTAATATTGTAAATAAGAATGGTCTTAAGAACGAGTGGATGCAAGGATGTGTGTTGCTTTGTTAAGCAAAAACTACTAATCATATTTAGAAGAATCAAGATAGTAGCCTAAGCATGAGGATAGAATATAAGTTTTAATTTATCTCGAAATTTTGTGTCATTAACGCATAATCAAGACAACAATTGTATTGGTATGAAGTGACGTGACATAGACTATACATTTCGCTGCCAGTGGCTGACTACGCATATTGTTTTAACACACAACACATTTCCCTCTAAGATTTATTTTGAAGATCAAGTGGATGAAGTCACGAGCTCAACTATTATGAAATAATTTTGTTTCATTCATCATCATCATCAGCCTATCAGAGCCGACTACTGAGCAAAGGCTTCTTAGCACACGGAGAAGGTTTTATCATCATTATTCATCATAAGTTTAGATATTAAACGCGATAGTAAGATCGTTGGGTAGGATTAATTGAATTAGTAATACACCTTGAAAAGATTACTTTGAAGATAAAAGAAAGTACAGTCTATATGCTAAGTAAACTTATTGAAAGTATCCTTTAGTAGGATTCCGGAATGCACATATTACACTTATAAATAAAACTATTCCAGAAAAGAGTAAATGTTGTCCCTCTATGAAGCGTACATTAAATTAATTGGAGATATATATTTATTTTGTCTATTTTTCTTTGCATAGTTTTTGTTTATGAAGCATTAGGTAAATTTTAAAAATGTTTCATAAAAAAAATCATACTAAAAATAATATAAAGTTTAAAATTTTTAGCAGATGTGAAATAATAAGAAAGTCTAAATTTGTAAATATAAAAAAAAACTGAAAATAATTAACTTGAACATAAAATTTAAAGCCTGTTTTAAATTTACGATACTAAGTAAAAAGTTAAAAGTAGATTATAGTTTATCGGGGTGTTATTAACTAAAAATATATGTATATTCACATCCCTCCAATTTAGGAATAATATATAATTAATTAATTTATCATTGTTTAAATTTTAGCACACAATCTATAACTTTTATCTATACTAATATTATAAAGCTGAAGAGTTTGTTTGTTTGTTTGTTTGTTTGAAAGCGCTAATCTCCGAAACTACTGGTTCGAATTGAATAATTCTTTTTGTGTTGAATAGTCCACTTATCGAGGAAGGCTGTAGGCTATATAACATCACGCTACGACTAATAGGAGCAAAGATATAGTGGTAAATGTGTAAAAAACGGGAGAAATTATTTCATCTTTGAAGCCTTCCGTTGCGTGCGCCGTGAAAACGGTTCAGGATACACAAAAAATATGTATTAAAGAATAATATCTCTTTTAATGATCTAAAAAACAGTCCGCGACAGTATATGTCTATCTTTTAAGATTAACTCACAAAAACCGTTTTTATGGTACCTAATTTGGTCGAAATAATTTGTTTAAGTTGTATCAACATAATAATATTAATCTTTATTCAAATAAACAAATAAATATGTTGTTGGTTAAGAGTACTTCATTGTGAATAAAAAAAACATAGGTTTTATCCTGAAAATTCTACGGGAACTCGACCATTCCGAAAACCCCGCAAGAACGGGATCTATGTGGGAAGAACCAAAAATCTGCCGGAAGTTACTATTCCACGCAGACGAAGTCGCGGCAAAAGCTAGTAAAATATAAAGGAGGCGAGAATGTTGATTCATATCGACAAAAATTGGCCTAAAGGTCTTTTCCTAAGTCACACTCGATGTAGAGATTCAAAAAGGGTAAGAAAATAAAGTGTTCGTATCCCAGATGGATAAAAATAAATAACTCTTACAGATATGCATTACACATAAGATTACTGGTATTCCAAGTACTCGTATACACTGTTGAAATCTACGACTTTTGCATGTATTCATCTTAATTCTAATTGTAACTAATATTTTTCGCATTAGTACGCGTATTTTATTATTTTTAAAACAACATACTCCCGACGTTTGGCTTACTTTACGAGATCTCGTCTGTCCGTGATCACGGTTGCTGTAAAGTAACCGAAGCGTCGGGAGTAACGTCATCAGCCTATCAGAGCAAAATGCTGAGAAAAGGCCTCTTTCTCACATGGAGAAGGTTTGAGCATTAATCACCACGCTTGCTCAAGACAGGTTGGTGATTTCAAACTTATAATTCTGAAATTATAAGTCCAGGTTTCCTCACGATGTTTTCCTTCACCCTCTGGCAGTAGTGTCTAAATACTCTTAGAAAGTACATATGACTCGGAAAAATCATATTGGTACTTGCCAGGATCGAACCCGCGCCCTCGGGCATGAGAGGAGGGCCTTTAACTACTATGCCACCCCTGAGTACGCACACATACACATCAAAATAATGAATGGTCTTGCTGATAAGTATTGTAATAAATTAAAACTTGTATTATTTTTACCTGTTTATCTAAACCTGTGTTGGTCTTAATAAAATTTAATTTAAATTATATTTTTTTTTGTTATGACTTACAATATTGCATTTCAGAAATAAATAAATATTAAGTACGAAATTATAAAATATATCCCCAATTTTTTTTCTTTTATTTTATTAATGAGAGTCCATGGATGAACTTTTTAAGGTATTTTTTTGAATTAATAAACAAACTGAATAAAACAAGTAAAGTTACAATATTTTCTTTAATAACCCCACGAAAATTCACATTTCCATAAAAGTCGCTTTTATTATATTATTTTTAGAATACGTTCAATATTCTTGCAATATCCTTAAGTGAAATATTTTACTTGAAAGACGAATCAAAGAATTTTCTCAAACTCCAATTTATATTTCATTTGCAACGTGATGTGAGAAAAAAATATATTCAATATGAGAATTTGAAAATTTGCTCTTTAACCTTTGCACGTTTTTTCTTTTGAAAATTTGGTTTTAATTACTGACTTTAAAAATGTAAAGGTCAGTTGGTTATTTATTTTCATTAAGCCTCGAGGAATTAATAGTATCAAGTATGGATTTCAATTCAGTTACAAGGAACATTTTCTTATAAAATATTTTAGTAAGTAATACAGTATTCTGTTCAAAGAAGTTACGTTTAAAATTTTCTGCGTCATCGAATTACTTAGTTTTAGCGGCAATACAATTAACAGTGAACAATCTTATACAATAAAGTAACTTTCTGCACCAAAACTATTTTGTTTGCAGAATATTAAAGCTTAATTCTGTTTAATTATAATAGATGACTTACATAGGTAAGGTCTTATAAAAACTTTTATTGCAATGTATGTATATAAATCATTGTATCATCTTGAGCTGAATCATATCTATCCGACGTATTTTTTCATAAGCAGCACTTACATAAGTTTTTACATACAAACATGTGAGATATGTGATCATTTCAGATGGGAAAAGTACTTGAAAAGGTATCCAACAAAGGCAGATATTGCGAAAGTCGTGATATAAGAATTGTGATATGTACAAATACTATCGAATGTGAACGTCAAAGAAAAAGTGCCCTTGAACTACGGTATATATTTATGACTTTTTTGCATCGAATTTTTCTTTCTCTGTATAGTTTTATTCTCTTTGATAAAAGAGCTTACCGTTCCCCTTCACCAATTTGGAAATATACAATTATTTTATTTGATCGTACACTTGAATGAAATATCAATCGTTTGTCGAAACATTAATTCAAATAGTCTAAACTTAATTTGAATAAAGTTCAAAATTGCTTGTTTTATTATGACTAAGTAACTATTATTTCCAAAGGAATGACTGGTTATTTGTCACCATTATCCCACATTGAAATACTAATTGACTGTATATTAAATGAAGTCTAAAATATTAGATGTGGACAACCGTTCAACACGGAAGGGGACAAGCGTTATTAATTCGTTATAGGCTCTTAATAATCTCCATTTTGGATCAGAGAGCACGATCCTCAGTTGCTTCGGGTTATAATTATTATCTTGGACGGATTTAATCCCATCAAATTCTTCAAAATTAACGTCTTAGGAGTGTTAAAAGTTCTTATAAATATGATAGACGATATTATTTCATTCATTTAGATATTAAAGATGAAACTAATTAAATATTTATTATAAATTATGCTTTTAATATATCGAAGTAAAAATTATGAAGACCTAATATTTATATAACAACTTAATCCTTGTGAAAATATGTACATGACCATATTATTTATTATTTTAAAATCCCTGAATTCCTTTTTTTGATGCATCAAATAAAACGAAATTCTCAAACGTGCAAATGAAAAATTCAAAGACGATTTGTGTTTTGGTGCGATTTAATTAATTTTCTTATAAAAGACGTTCCAATAAACCGAGGAATTCGTATTTTTTTATCTGGAATCAATGGTATATCAGGAATTTTAGCTGTTCATTGAACCCGACGAAGCGATAAGTGAATGATGTTTTCTATAAATACAACACGAGATTACCACTAAGAACTCTCAACTGATTTATACTGTATATATGAAATATCTTGGAAAAGAGGATACTGGTTACATGTCAATTATTTTGCGTAAAATTTCGTTTGTCCTTTTTGTAAAATTCTTTACTAAAAATATTTTCATATATTTTAATTCACCCGTCATACCTGTCATTTTTGAAGTTTGGCAAAAATATTACTTTACAAGCTCTTCCAGCGGGTTCAAACTAGTAGCCACAAATACATTTTGACATATTGGACCATTTGTTCTTTACTCACCATTTATTTGATTAAACCGAGAATATTTTACAGCTGTAGCTGGTTTTTCTTTGTTTTTATCTTCCAAAACTAGTATTTTTTGGAAATTGTATTTTTTTAATGTTGTATACAAATTGAAATATAATAGTAAGTTTCATTTCCCAAATAAAAACTGAAGATCCAAAATAACAAATTTAATTCTTTAAAATTGATTGAAAATGATTAAAGTTTTAATTAAAAATAATTAACCTTTTCATTAAAAATAAGTGTAAAAATGATTCAATTACATATACTTTTCATGATACAATTACGATAGTTCTCAATAAATTCAATAATCTCAAAATATTGGGGTTTATTCTGTTTGATTGGAAAACTTTTTGACAATTACATGATAAGTGTAAAAATTGCATTTTTTAAATATACCGTCAGACAGACAGCTCAATTTCTTTAAATTTAAGTTACCCTTCTCAAAGTAAAGTTTTATTAAAAAGTTAAAATTGTCACATAAAAAAATTAAATTTCTTTAACCATCTAAAAAATTTTGTAGTTTTCTTTTCAAATTGTAAGATGCCATTTACTTATTATTGTTTCAGAAAGGTTTTATTGATTATAATGATCTATATTTATATTTTTCGTATATTTGAAGATCATCTAACTTACATATAACGCGAAAAATACGAGTACATTCGTAATTTCCTCCTATATATGAACGTTTTATATGGATTTATTTGGATCTGACATGCGATGTGAAGACGAGGGTTACATGATTTGAATATTAAATGTCAATATACACTTTGATTTGCTTAAGAAGTGATTTACTTACGTCACAAAATGGTTTCGGAGGTGTTAACGTGATATTAAACAGTTAGGGTTGTGGTTAACTGTAAAGGTCAGGTAAACTTTATTGACATTATTATTAATATTTCATTAATTACAATAAATTACTGAGGCTGAAGACGTTATGTTAAATTGGTATATAAATATTCAAATGAAACTAATATGTTCATCATCGTCAGCCTATCAGAGCCCACTGCTGAGCAAAGGCCTCTACTCACATGGAGAAGATTTGAGCATAAATCACCACGCTTGCTTATTGCATAAATTATAAGTCTAGGGTTCCTAACGATTTTCCTTGACTGTCTGTTAGTGGTAAAATAATAAAATACGTGTAGTAATCCCAAAAATATTAGTTTCATTTAAATGCATACCCACGAAAGTTTTAGATCTCATTACGCTGTATAAACAGTTTTTGATTTTCGGAAAAATATAATCCCATGAAAAAAATATAACGAATTTCTGTGGAATCTTTACCGAAATTTAAATTTCCTGGACTGAAACGTTATATAGGTACTAGCTTTTGTAGCGACTTCGTCCGCGTGGAATAGTGACTTCCAGCAGATTTTTGGTTCTTCCCACATAGTTCCCGTTCCTGCGGGGTTTTCGGAATGGTCGAGTTCCCGTAGAATTTTTAGGATAAAACCTATGTTTTTTTTATTCACAATGAAGTACTCTTAACCAACAACATATTTATTTGTTTATTTGAATAAAGATTAATATTATTATGTTGATACAACTTAAACAAATTATTTCGACCAAATTAGGTACCATAAAAACGGTTTTTTTGTGAGTTAATCTTAAAAGTTAGACATATACTGTCGCGGACTGTTTTTTAGATCATTAAAAGAGCTATTATTCTTTTATACATATTTTTTGTGTATCTTGAACCGTTTTCACGGCGCACGCAACGGAAGGCTCCCGTTTTTTACACATTTAGCACTATATCTTTGCTCCTATTGGTCGTAGCGTGATGTTATATAGCCTACAGCCTTCCTCGATAGCTGGACTATCCAACACAAAAAGAATTATTCAATTCGAACCAGTAGTTTCGGAGATTAGCGCTTTCAAACAAACAAACAAACAAACTCTTCAGCTTTATAATATAAGTATAGATATTTGATGACACATATATTTTAGATAGAATTAATAATTAAAGAAATCACGACTTTTGGGACAAATTAATAAAGTTATAAATATTTAAGTATGGAATTCAACAGTGAGTTCCGTTTAGCATCTGTTTAGCAATTGTTTTTAACAGTAATTTTAAGAAACAATAATTGTTCTTTTAGTTTTTAGATATCCCAAATATATTTGATCCAAAAATAAACCATTACTTATCTTTTAAACAAATGTTTAGGAGAATTTTACACAAAATTTTAGAATATGTACCTTAGTAGCTTTATTTTAGCTATACAAGGTGGTAGAGCCTAGCTGTGGTTAAGTAACTACAGCTCGAACATGGGCTGACTCGACCGGGGAAGTACCACCCTCTCACAGAAGATCGGCGTGAAGTAGTCAGTAATGACTGCGTTTCGTCCGATGAGTGAGAGAGCCGGTTGCCCTTTCCCTTTTCCCAACCTTTCCTTGTATTTCCTTATTCCCACCCTTCCCTATCCCTAAAAAGAAAAGGTTGGCAACGCATCCGCAACAAATATGTTGCGGATGTCCATGGGCGACGGTAACCACCTTACATCAAGTGGGCCGTCTGTTCGTTTGCCACCTATAACATAAAAAAAAAAAAAATACAAATATTTATTAGAATATCTATATGAATATATAAAATCTAAATTTCTATTTAGCATGAGTAATAAATAATTATCCCAAACACACAAACCAAAGATTGAATAGAATGAAATAAAATAACGAGTAATCAGAGATTATTAATTTTTATTTGAGCAACAATATAATTGCACTATCCCTTGAGTTCGTTAAACTCCTGTACTAAATAAACACATTTATTATCTGGCTTTCGAGATAATTACTTTATTTACTAGTCTAACGAAGCCCTGATTGAAACGTAAATAAATTGAATTCAATCTTGTTTCGTCGCTTTGTCAATGTTTGCTTTATTAAAGAATGAGCTTGTTAGACGTACAATTTTTATATGATTTTCAGATCTAAGTAAGAAACTTCATGCTGTTTGTGAACTTGGTGATAAGAGCCGCTTCAACAGATAGATGTGGTTAAAGAAACAGAGAGACATATAAGTCTTACCAAGAAAATAAAGGCGGTTTTGTCTACATTTTACACACCTCTAGAATATTACTAATTACATATAAATGGATTTATCATTCACTGATATGAAATATAATAGTATGTCATGTAAATATTTCTATAAACATACTACCGTTTAAGTCGGAAACTCTAGATTTATAGATAAAGCAATAAAGCCAACCGCAAATATACTGTTTCATTTAACCCTGCTTTGACAAGACGGGGTCACTGCGACCGGTGAGGGTCAAAAGCTTAAGGGATTTATTGTTGTACTAAAACACCTTAGAGGATTGCGTGGCAGAGATAAAAAAATATATTAAATAATTACACGTTCAAATTAATATACATACACACACGCACATATACATATATACAATCGAATATCTCAATAAGAATAGAAATCAAGAAGCGGAAAAACAAATTAATAACGGCAGAACTCTCACCGAAATTCCTAATTGGTTTTACACTGAAATTATAACCCCTTAGACCCTTTCATTAATTGCCATCAAAGTATAAACATAATCAAGAACAAAGACTCATAAATTTTGATTACGAAATTAAGGGACATTGAAATTGTACAAGAAGCTTGATTTGAACTTTTTTATATTTTTGTATTATTTATATATATTCGTGTATATTTTTTGAGAAAGAGACTGCTTCCAACTTTTCCGCTCATTATTTTTCCACCGAAATATTTATTTATCGCAAAATAACACTTTTCCTTTTCGCTACATTTTCCCTTTCCATTCCCTTTGCCGAGAATATTGAATTTCAATTTAAGATTATTTTATTTTCTTACACCCTTTAGAGAACGCTTTCCTTCACATTAGCTGTTGTAAAAAATACGAAAATGTTTATTATTATCTAGTACCTTATATAGATTATTCTAAATCATTATTTACTTTTTAAATTTCATAAAGTGTGACTAATTATATTAGTATGTATTTGTACTTTAGTAAAATTTTCATTATATAATCAAATTGTCTATAAATTTACTAATAATTTATTATCTCGAGTCTAAAGGGCCTAAATTAGTTTTCACAACTTAAATCATATTTTGATGTAAATTTATATATAATTTTAATCCGCTTAGCATCTTCTTTAATTTAAATTACAAGTCGTTGTAATAATTATTTTATTATATCAAGAAAATAAAAAGTAACTTTATAAGGGAGTTATAATTACAGCGCTTTTTATATAAAAGCGGATCAAGGGCGAAGAAGTAATGCTTCTAGCTAGTTCCTGCTTTTTTTTCCATCAAAAGTTTTCTGAGTGTATGAAACAGTTTACGAGTATACAGGGTGACTGGTCACCCTGTATAAATTCAGTTTGCTTTCCAACATAGGACATGTTTGGCTACTGAGATGAAGTCAAGTTTTTTGGTCATGATAATATTATTTTCATCTGCATTAATTTTCTGTTAAATGATGTCATTAAAATGTCTCCTATTTAAACTCTTTTCGTGGTGAGGTAGAAGCATAGGCTATTTGCAAGTCTAAGTGGCTGGCGTTGATCCAAAACGTTTTTCACAATAATCTGGCCGCGACGGCTATATTTTCAAGACAATTAAACCAGCAGGGGCTTGTTATGGAGCTGTAATGTACCGTTTACCTTGACTCAAAAATAAATAGTACTTTCCAGTTACCCGTATACACTTAATTAACTGCAATTTATAGCCAGTTTGAAGAACAAGGACATTTCATACGTTGCAGTAGTTGAATATGATATAATTTATTCCTTACTACAAGTATTTTTTATCTTAAAAAACACCCTATATCAAAAAATCACAATTAGTTATTCCAGAGTACAGCATGAAGTGATGAATTGTTTGTTGTTTCAATAAGAGAATGAGAGAAATGGGTAACGTTTAACAATATCTATATCTTTTTTATATCAAACCGATATTTTAATAGTAAGCCGAATAATTTTAAATTTATTGAAAAAATTATAATTAAAATTGTTCGACAACAACAGTATTCGAACCTAGAAACTCTAAACCTCAGTTAAACTGTAGTGTCTTATATAATAGTGGTTGTTAAGCCATTGCATGTATTTTTCATTGTTAAATCTCTGTGTTATAAAATTACATAAGCATAGATATTTCTTTGCACTTTCATTTGATTTTACTAGTTTATACTCAATTTAAATAAAAAATATTGATTAAGGAATAAGCCATAGATGTTTGTTGAAACAAATGGAGACATTATTTTCTATCTTATACTAAGATAAAGTGATTCGATAATGTCGTAAATGTAAATTTATTTCGACGTCTGGGCCACGAACTATTTACATAAAACCGGCTTGAATTTTAATGACACGTCACTCAAAAGACTACCGACCTCGCAGCCCATGTCTAATTCAATAGGTCATTCACAGACCGAATAATTTGATTACTTTTTTACATCTAATATGCATTAAAAACACTCAATCATATTATTATAATAAAAAGTTATTTTCTTTGGAGATGACATCAATACTACGAATCAGATTGTTGGAAATCTGTATCGTAAATTTTCTATCATGCAATTTTCTCCACAAAACCTATCAGGACTATCAAGGCTAGCAACCGTAAAAAAGCTATAACACCGCGATACTTTTACGAATTCGATAATATAAAACTAGTTTTACTTACCAAAAGCCTAGATTTCCTTTTAAATATAAGTATTGTTTTCCTTAATGGTCAGTATATTACAAATAATCGCTTTTATTGATAGCAAATTGCTCCAATTAATCCATATTCACGCATCAACTGGTTTGTTATCCAAATTTCATGTCAAACTAATTACGTAAATAAATACTTAATTAATGATATGTACCGCAAACTTTATGTTTCATTATTGTATAAACACAACGAGTTTGTTATACTTTTGATGTTTTGGTTCTCTCAGTCTTTCTGCAGTATACTCGTATCTTAGTTAAATGATAATATAAATTAAAAAGCAAAAATATCCCGAGGTTCCTACTTAAAATCAACGGTTCGTCAGTTGCTATTGCTGTGACATTATATTCCATTTACCGAAAATGGATATTATTATTTCTCTTGAGATTCTGTATGCTCACCCTAATCCAAAAGTTAACATCGTCAAAATCAGGAGCGGAAGTCTTTCAAATAACACACCTCAATATACATTTATCCTTATATGATCGCCTATTTACGTGTAAATAAAAAATATTTTATATGTATATATCGTTTCAATTACTATTATTTGAATAATCAATAATTGAGGGTAGTTAAATTATCAGGTGTCACCCGCATAACCCACTGCGTAGCCACCTCTGCAAGTGTAGTCACTACAATGAGTGTTGGTTGGTATAAATAGAGGCGAGAGTACATATTATAGAAGTCTCGCTCGAGCTGTTTCTGGACCTCTACGAAACGTCACTCTAAAAAAACACGTTTTAACACCGACAAATACTATTTTTATTCAATGATCTTCTTCATTTCATATTAAAGATAAACCACAAAGCTTTCACGTTGATAACATGATATCTGAGATCCAGTTGCGAGTAAACAACTTTATAAATGAGGTCTCTAACAAAAGATAATTTTAATGACCAGAATAGAAAAGGTACAGATATAATAACGATATCAAATTATTGATACATATAAAGATGTGACATTATTAAACTACTTTTTTGTTGTTAGGGTCACATTTTTAGTACCTTCCAATTGAAATAGCACTTTTATTTAATTCTCAACAATATTTATAGGTAAATTAGTTTATATATGACTAATGGTAAAACTAACAGCTAAAAAATCTCTTTATGTTATAATTAATGTAGCTTTGTTCTTTGATTATTTTTATTGGAAGAGTAAAATTATGTTTTCGAGGCCTTTTCTTGTGATGTGGTCTGGCTTGAAAACGTTATACATATGTCGGAAAATCTACGAAGTGATAAGACACGACACAAAGCTTTAAAAATATTTTTGTCTCGAGTCTAAGTCAAAAGTCTAACACACTCTACTACACAATTTTTTTAGAGAGTAGGAATCTAATGGTACTTATATAAGTTTTGAAATCTTTTAATTCTAACTAAGGATTTTTTTACATTGCTTTTCTATTAATGATTTTAGATTATTTTTTTTCAAATATAGTTTTAAAAAATAATCTTTTTTCTCCACCTCTGTATCTTTATCTGAGACGAAGAAACCCATAGAAATTATAAAAGTGTGAAAACTAATAAAATTAATACTTTAACAAACTAATGTTACAACAAAATCAATAAAGTGGCATTATGAATGAATTCAATTTTATATATGTACATTTATTTTGTACTCATATTATTTTAATATATATTTTTTTAACAGAAAACATAAAATAAAACGAACATTTTATCTATATTAACAAAAATGTTAATTTAAATTCGTTTGTGATGTCTTTTATCTGACTCCCTAATTATCATATACCGTGTAAAGTAGACAACTGGAAGTCTGCTTTGAAGTGCCATTCTAAAAGTCTGTTGTCATTAAAGCTGTCTGCACACTTTAAACAGTCTTACAATATATAAAATAAGAAATATTACTGACATTATAAATTTACAAGACTTATATTTGATACCTATCAAGTTTTGACAAAACGTGTATTAATTTCTCATCTTTAAATAGCAGCGGAAAGGTGTATAAAAAGACTATAACGAATATTCTATCTACCAAATGAAATAGAACGGAGAATTAATCTATTAACTAGAATATAAAGTC
The DNA here is from genome assembly GCA_916720795.1 of Danaus chrysippus. Lineage (NCBI taxonomy): Eukaryota > Metazoa > Arthropoda > Insecta > Lepidoptera > Nymphalidae > Danaus > Danaus chrysippus. The sequence continues at coordinate 10,726,520 of CAKASE010000082.1, read as the reverse complement.
GTGAATGTATAGCAGCCCTTATTTCGCGTGTTCATTCACTACTAAAGGAACGTTGGACGGAATGACCGTAAAACACGCAGTTAAGTATCACTCGGGACCATTAAAACTTTGATTTTAACAAAAAAAAACGTAATCTTTATGACATTGTGAACATCCAACGGATTTAATGAGTTAAAATATATAAAATAAACTGGATCTAAGTGTTTAAAATTTAGCCCGTCGATAATATTGTCATATAGGAGACTAAAAAAATATTTATTTTAGTTACCGACAAATATAAAAAGTATATATTTCAAAAAATATAATTTCAAACACCTATAATTATTGAATTTAATAGGATAACAATACAATGTAAATACCATTATTGTAAAGAGAAATTAATATTGATAAATAAAGCAAATATTATTACTGATTATTATTGTAACTTGATAATGTTAATAAAACGATATGAAACTTAAATATTTAAAAAAAAAATATTTAAGTTTACTTGTGAAAACTGACTTAAATAAATAAATGAATTAAATAAATTTTTATATGTTACTGTTAGATCACTGAATGGTTATTCTCAAATGTTATAAGCCCTTGTTAATTGGGAATAAGATATTAAATCCATTATAATTTTTAAGGATAAATATTTAGAAATAGAAACTGGAAGACAAAAATTGAGAGAATAATGAAAATAAATTTAAATTTGTAGTTACGATAGAAGAATTGATATTATTGCTTTGAATATGTAATTAGAATATTAATGCTTACCAGTAGATCTTTGAGGGTCAATCTGTGCGTGTAGTATTGAAAACCCTGGTGCGATGATGGCCGGCAGAGTTCTTGATCGCAGGAGCGGAGGAGGTGCCTTGCGACATACCAGCACCTCCGGGCCAGATGTAGCCGCCGCACTGAGGAAATAAACATATATGATTATATAACTATACTGAATAACACTCTAGAACGTGTGTTAAGATGGATTAAGTTCATACGAAATTTCAATTAACCTATAATCACCCTATCAGAGCCCACTATCGAGGAAAGGCCTCGGCTCACATGGAGAAAATTTGAGTATTAATCACCATGCATGCATGCTGGAGACTTGTTGGTGATTTCAAATTTATAATTAGAAATTATAAGTCCAGATTTCCTTACGATGTTTTCTTTCACCGTCTGTCAGTGAAGTCTAAATACTCTATGAAAGAAGAACACATGACTTGGAAAAATCACATTGGTACTTGTCAGGTTTTGAACCTGCGCCCTCATGTATGAGAGGCGGCCTTTAACCTCTAGGCCACCACGACCACATTTAAATAACATACCAAAATTATTCGGTGTAACTATAAAATTGTTTTTTCTCATAGAAAAATTCGGACCTAAGACTTATCGTTGTTTATTTTAATATGATTAACCTACATTCGTCTAATCTTATTGTAAGTACAAAATACATACGTTTCATGTTAACATACATTTTGATTTATTTAAAAACTTTGCTGATAGTGTTGCCAGGATATAAAGAGAGTCAGATGTCTCAGTTCAATGCATAAAATGTAAAGAATACTGAGCTAGACATTGGCAGTTTTAGGTCACGAGAAAAATTGTATGTGATTTTTAAAATTGAATTTATATTATAAAATTGATACAAGAATTTATTGGTGTTTTTAAAGATTTTTCATGTTGTGTTAATGAGGGTTAACATCATATTGCACGAGAATATGATTTAATGAGATTTACAAGTAAATATTTTAACAATGTTGCAGGTGTTGACCTGAAATTTATTTCTTTCTTTATTTGAGTTTTATAGTTCTGTATTTTTGTTTAATACATAAAAAACAGATTTATTTATTTATTTTAAATAAATATATTAAAAAAAAACAGATTTTTATTCTTTAAACTCTTATTGAATTAAAAATCTTTTCAAGGGACTGCGAAACATGTTTTATTCTTTATTCTAAAACGGTTAAATTAAAAATATGTCTTATATAAAAATTTTGATACTTTAAATCGTATAAAAGTAAAAAAAGAATAATCTAAAATATTTCCATGACAGCTTATTCAATGATATGTTTTAACTATTGTTATAAAAATACTCATATATAAATACTTAGTATTTTATAAAATAAGTTTTTTTTTGTAAGCATGTATTATGTGACAAGCCTTATCTTATCTTATTATGGTAAAGTTTTTGACAGAGTTACTCATCTACACTATGAGATATGATGGATTGTAAAATATAAATATATTCATAGAAAAAAATATGGCTTTTTATAAAATGAAAATTGTTACTATTAGTAATAATTTAGTTATTTAGCTATAGTTATAAGTATTCATCCTGTTTATAATTTTTTCATATATAATTCCAAACTTGAGTTGATCTTATAGATTTAGATGTTTGAGCTTGAAAAAATAAATTACCTAATTCTCCTTATAACTCACATTGCAACCAATTCAGTCAACTGCTGCGTACCTGAATAAAAATACTCCATTTCAATTTCAAGTAATTGTCAAGAGCACTTGTGACTCTTGAAATATCAGTTAGAAAAATCTGCTACATGTTAGAACACTGTCTGTTACAGCAATATACGTTGAAAGATTCTTAGTATATAGAGAAATAACTGGATTGGTGTTGAATTTTATATTTAATATATTTTTTTCAGCTTAATCCAGATAAAGATATATATGATTGTAATATTACGTTTTAAATTCTAAGTGAAAGTAGAGATTATATACAGTAATAGTTACCTTTTGTTTTGATTTCTTTATAATATAAGATTTCGATCAAAACATTATTAATTTGGATTGTTAATAGGAAAAATATTTGTGGCGCAATTTTGAAATATTTCGAGAGTACTAATAATATTTTTGGATTTAAAAATATGAAGCGTTATGTTTTAACCAAAAAACATTCATATATTTCAAATAAAATTAAAAAGGGATTCTTAACAAAGCTGGAAATAGAAAATTGATATTATGCAGTAAAAACAAAGATGATTGCTTTCTGAAATTATTTATGGAAATCGTCTATTCATTTCGGAAAATTCATTCTATTTTATTCGTCTTAACTCGTTTAATAAATATCATCCTAAAATAGCTTTTGTTGTTAAACACAACAGTGATGTACATTAATTAATAATTCAGAATAATTAATGTAAGTTAAACTCAGTAAGAATAATTCCGTGAAGAAAGTCCAGATATTTCAGCTTCAGTCTATTTTCTTAACTTAGTGGTGAAGTGCGATGCATTTTTACTAACAGACTTTTCGATGCTTTTAAGAAAGTTTCTAACGATTTAGAGGCTAAGTTTAAATGTTAAAATAAAATGCCGTTTCGTTGTACTAAAGTGAACATTTTCATTGTATTTTGTTTGGTAGATATTTTGCTACACATTTGTTAAAGTAAACAGATATTTTTTAAATTTTCTTCTAAGGAATATATTTATAAAACCTTTAAAATGTTTACTATCTACAAATACAAAAAAATGTCATAATTTCAATTGATAAAATATGAAATCAAAAGATCGATTATCGTAATGGAATTAGTAAAAAAATTACGAGTAGCAAGATTTCTGGTAATATCTATACATCAGTATTTTCTGTTTGACTTGTTACACTTTCTGTAACGTTTTCATTTTCATGTGTAGTCTCGGAAACTAATGGTTCAGTTTCTTGTGGCGTTTCAACAGTACTCGATAAACTCTCATTTCCACCACCAGATGACACCTCTAAGCTTCTTCTGTTTATTAAATCTATGGGAACGACATCGCGATTATCCTCGTCAAACCGTTTCTCAGATTCAAGTTTATTTTGTTTCTGACAATTGCTTTTCACCAGTGACGCACCTTAAAAGAATATATATTTTTTGTCGATGACCATAATAGTTTTCAAAATATTCCTGTCTAAGATATCTCACCGTTAAACAAATATTGAAGACCTGGTACGTGTATGTTTCCATCACCAACACCAAGTTTTATGTTACTCTTACCGACGTTAGATATTCCAGTAGCATTAAGATCCAACGTACTATTGCCTATAAAGACAAGATAATACATATATAAAATATTTCCAACTAGTAGCTTTAAACAGATAATACGAAAGTTTATTTAAAATCTGTAGTCAACCTGAAAGAATTACAAGAATCCAAACACTCAAATTTATAGCATTAGTCGAGATTATAAAGCCAGTATTACCGGATTCGCCAAATTTAAGTTGTAAATCAGTTTCTCCTATTCCAACGATTCCGCTTGCTTTCAATTTCAAATCAACGTCACTTGGTAATAATTTACAATCATTAGCATCGCTGGTGATTTCTTTTAGGCTTTCAGAACGATCGGTTCTTTTTCTTTTTTTATCTCGTACTTCTTTTAACTTATTCTCTAACTGGAAAACAAAATATCGGTTACATAATTTATCTTTTATATATAGTTTACATTAAATTTATTTAAGATAATAATGAGTGGTTAACAATACTTCATTACGTGTTAAAGTAAAAAAGAAATTATACATGAAAGGCCAATTTTTGTTTTGGTAAACATGGCCGTTAATATAGCGTCGCAAATGTCTTCAATACATACAATTCATTGATAATGAAGGTTTTTATATTCCATTACCAAAAGCATAATAACGAAGTCCGAAGCCTGACGACGATTTACATAATTACGTTTTGTAACCACAAAAAGGCTGTAGATATTAAATTAAGGAGTTGTTCCGGTAATAACGATTACCATACTAAGTAGAATATCTTTTTGTTCCAGGAATGCTTCGTCCACTAAGTCGTTTCTTCTTTTCGGATCCAAAATTTGCTTGGGAATTTTTGCAGATGTAGAATTATCACTTGTACTTCTGACGCAATTTTCATTATTACTGCTAAATATAATCTGAACAGCAGATAATATTATATTAAAATTTCATTGGTTACACATATAAATTCCTCATTAATTAAAAAGTTAAAAGCTCAAATTAAAATATATATATTTAAGTAAGTATTTATATTAAAATTTTGGTTATTATAATGAGGAAATAACTTGATATAGTCCGGTAAAATATATAAATTATAAAAAGAGTAGACTTTAAATACAAAAATACTTTTAAAAGTACGATATTACAATAACGAAATTCAGTGATTGCTTTCCAATTCTTCGAGAATATAGCAGATTATAAATAAATATTTAATTAGAAAATGTCCATCAACCGTAACTATAGACTCGTACACAAAATATAATTTGTATTCTCGACATTGTCAAACCGTTTACCAAATTCATTCCAATTTACATTTTAAACGAATTTACTCTACAAATCGGCAGGGTCTGACAAATTTAATTTTAAATGTCAATGAAATAGAAGGAATTTACGACACTCGGTAACAAAACGACATGAAAATCAACTCTTAAGTTGACATGAAAAATAAATCATTTGAATCGTAAAAAAGGATGTTGATCCCAACTTTATACCTATGTATCGAACTTTATTGAAGGAGTTTCTCTTTGGCAATATTAATATTTTTTATATCTCGAAAAAGTATACACAAATCACACCAATCTCTGATGATTTCTGAGAATAGTTAATACATACCAATACGACTATAGTCAAAAATTTATTAAGGTCAATTTTAAATGGTTTAAAATTTAAATCAAACTACCAATACATAATAATAAGCTATTTGATAAGATCTCAAAATAATTGACTGAAAATACAATATCAAATACTTAAATACCTTTTAAACATATCAAAGATAATGAACCAATTTATGTAATAACTTCAACGTATACAATAATAAATGAAACAAAACTTTTTAATACATACCAGAATAGCGAGTGGTAAATACGCAAGTGCCATTCGTGTGTTTTAACTGTTCCAGACGGCGAAATACCTCATGAGCATGAATTTTACGAGCCGTTACAGAAATCGAAGTTTATAAATAAATACAATTTAAATGAATTTTATTACTGTACACGAGGCATGCGGCCACAGATGAAGAAAATTCGTAAGGACATTTAATAAAACGCAATCACACTGCTTTCTTATTGACACCAATAATTCAGATAATAATTAAATAATATGGAAAATTTAAAACTGCTGATTAAATGGTTGTTAAGATTTGTATTATAATATATAAATTTTAAAATACATTCTTATTATAGAAAAAGAAAAATGAATATGAAGAGAATATATTTCGTTAGTGACATCTAATCTCGTCTTTCCAAGAACAGCGATTTTACTGCAACGTAGCCCAAAGAAAAACGTCACTAGACAAGTTCGTTTAGTAATAAATTGTTTATTCTAGCTTATATCAATATTAACAATATTTAAAGAAAACAATAATAATAATAATAATAATGTTTTTTTATGTTATTTAGGTTATAATAATTAAATAAAATGAAAAGTTTTACGAATCCGTGTATTTGTTTTGGAGTAAAAGTAACTTAATTGAACAGAACGCTTCCAAGTACTTAAAACGTTACGCGCAGACTATCATGTGTAGAGTTGAACGATCTTATGAGGATTAAAGATATTCGATAAACGGAATAGCGTTCCTTGACATGCTTTGTAATACAAATATAATATTTTCATATATAGATTTTTCCGAGTCATATGTACTTTCTAAGATTATTCAGACATCACTGATTAATGCATTCTCAAAGAGGGATGATGTCAGGCAGGCGGCCGGTGGAAAAACAATTAGCCAAAACTATTCATAACATGTAAGCCAGACCCTGGCTAAAGCTGGGAAACTGCCAGGTAGAAGAAGATAGATTCATAGAAACATATTAATGATAGTTTTTTGTACAGCTCTATTAAAATTGCATATATCCTTCTGCAATAATGCTAAAAATGCTTATTTGGAAAATTAATAATATAAAAGTAAACATAGACAATTGAAATTAAGTTAATATTTGGACAAAGTTCTTGAATATAAAAGCTGTATTATGATGGATGTAAAGAAATATTTACGAGCTCAACAAAGAATAGCTGGAAGTAAACAAAATAGCGTCAAAAGAAATAACAATACATCAATTTATGAACATCTATTTCACAATCGTAAGCCATAAAACTGAAATCCAATAAACGGTCAAATTGATGTTACAAAATGGTCTAAATTAGATTTTTGCTCAATCGAAAACTCTTCTTTATTCCTTTTGGTTGTGTTATAAGGAATACAGCGAGTTCGAAGTTAAATACGGTATTAAAACTTTTATTTAAGTCTACTTATTTAGGGAACTTTATTTATATCCATTATATTATGGCTTATATAAATAAGCTTTTCAGAACACTCAGTTAAATTTAGTGAATAATCTCTAAATTAATTTCAAATGACTTAAAACCCCTGCTGAGTTTCAGACTTTAATAGACTTTGCATCCTCTTTGAATTTATTTCGTAGAAGAATTTTCTTTTATAATAACTTATAATATATTTTATTTCATACTTAAGGTCAAAATGAACTATTTAATCATTCCATTACTGGCGGGAATGGTAAGTGCCAGGTATCAGCAAGACTTTCTCAGACCATTTAAAACTCTTCCCGGTAACTCCCTGGTGAATTTGGGGAAAATTGACATATCATTCTATATTAATCCCCGTCATCAAGGTAAGTATGAATGTAAATATTACTTAAATAAGATTTATTCAATTGAATTAAGTTTATAAGAATGATAGTAGAAGTATGCCAAATGCCAGGTCTCACAGACGTTCATAATAGGGTATTATATAAAAACTGTTCTTTACAAATCTAATTTGGACTACGTTTTTGCTAATAAAATGTTATTCAAGATCCGTAATTCTATTATATAAACTCTTCTAGTTTTATTAATTTCAGGACTAAATTACTCTCGCTGGTCCAGACAACTCATTAGTGCTTACTTAATTGTTAAAGATATTCAATTTCATACGTTATTTAATATGTAAATCGTTATAGTTCTGTTTTTTTAACAAATTAAAATATATCTTCAATACAATGAGCAACAAACGGATTAATATTTAATTGTTTTGATTATTTAATTCATAAAAATAAGAATGTAATGAAAATTGTTGAAATATGTATGTCTACATACTGCGTCGTATTTATATATTTTTATCACACATTACGTTTTATTATTTGACATAAATACGGTAATAGATCATTGCTTGATAATTATTTTTGTTATTTTAGATTTACCAGCAAAATCCGAGGAGATAAACCACGGGCCTCTGGTCACGACAATGGAAGGACCTTGTCCCTGCTCTAACTTCAAGATGGTTAAAGACACGGCCAAAAACCCATCAGACATACTAGGAAAAATCCTGTCTGGAAATGATTTGTTCAAGTATAAAGAGCCAATGTCTTCAATGTTTTGTTGTGATTCTCACGAGAATGTACGGGAAGAAATCATTTTGGAGTTCGGTCCGAAGAAAACACAAACAGTTGAGAACGCACATAATTCTTTCCCACTGCTACCATTCATTTTCGATAATTTTCAAAGACCAAAGTTACCATTGATGCCACCAAAGACCAGTGCAGTGGAAATTCTATTCTTTCCGAAAAACCAAGCCGTATCCAATGATTTTGGTAATGTTTTCGCACAGCGGAACCTTAAAAAGTTGAATGCTGTCAAAAAAGACACTATAAAGATCGTAGGTGATAAAGAAATTAGAAATGATATTAAATCCGGTCAATTCATCCCCCCAATACCATCATCGGTCAAAAAAGATTTAACCGGTCAATTTTCAACCACGGGAATAAAAGAAGAAACAACCACTCCTAATAATAAATCTAACAACATTTAATTTTCATCATATTTGGGAATAAGTATTTTTGTGACGTCATACATTAAATAAAGGAGATAGAAAATTCTTAATGAACTTCTTAAATGAAATCATTTTATCCACTTAGAAAGATAATAAGTCCTCAGAATTTTATTCGCAAACATTTTATTACAATGACGATTACATAAAACTTGAACGTGAGCTGAAAAGCTTTCTCGTTTTCATAAAATTAGATTACAATTTACACGCTTCTAATGGACCTTCACAATGAAATCTCGATATTTTTTTATTCCCATTTTTAAGAAAAATTAGGTAAAGATAATGCTAAATTTTAAAATAAACATGATTAAACTGAGTATTTTAAATAAAAGCGTCATTAATACTCGGTAGAATAACCTGGAACGTTGTCAAGAGACTTAATAAAACTCTGAAAAACTACTTTTATAGTCTAACTTTCCAACTCTTTACATAAAATTAAACCAGCTTATATCTTAGTAGCATTTAAAGTAATCCGTAAGTTTTGTACCATTTGGAAAAATATCAAAAAAAGTAGATGACATATATAATGAAGTTGTCTGTGTTTTACTTACTGTTTCTCTTTTCGTTGCTGTCTCTTCTTCTTAAAGGCTCTCTTGACTCTGAGAAGGAGAAAGGCCGCCCTGTCTATAGTTAGCACGGACGGCCGCTTGGCGGCGCTAGGCTCGTCCATCCCCTCCTCTTCATCAGCTGGTTCATCGCATAACTTCAGGCCGAGCCATTTCTGCTTCGTATTAGTTCTCGTCGTGGCGTCGGACGCTCAACACGAAAGATATATATTTTTGTTCCGAACAAAATCACTAGCAATTGACACTAAATCACTTTTTGGGACGGTTTGAAATTTCTGAGCCTGACAAATTCGAATCACCTGGAACAATAGAGATATGAGATGTAAATTATATTTACTTTAAAATGCAATAAATTTAAAAAGTTCAATATCATACTTCATTTTCTATAAAGTACTTCATAAATCCTTTAAAAGTATAAAAAGAAGAGGTTTATTTACATGCCACAAATTGGGTATAAATGGATAAACAATTATTTTTTTGACTGTATGTATGGCTGATATTACACTTCTACTATTATTGTATCCTTTTCGATCATAGAGACCTAAATTGTGTGTTTTTCTAACCAGATTTCTCCAACAGAATCCCAATAATATGTAACATCGATGTATGCGCCGATCAATGATATCAAGGATTTCTGATGCTTAAAATTCTCTTATAAATTTCGATTCTATTCAAAAAGCATTAAAACTTAATATTTCTTCCAAAAGAAAGCTTGATAGAAATTCGAATTTTAAACGTAATCAAAGTTTTCTATACGTAAGGGCTTGAAGAAACTTTAAAATAATAAATATAAAACGAAAATTCATCAAAATATCGACATTAGAACCTGCACCGTCTTTAATATAACGTTCTCGACGGTTTGTCGAGCCGATGAATTAAACATTCCATACATATAACCATTTTATAGAAATGGAAGTGCCTGCTAACGGTTTTATTTAACGGAACCCTACCTACCTACACCTACCTTACTTGACAATGAAATTGATCCAAAAGACTTTTGGAACGTATAAAAAATCCTATAATGACCTAAAAATAGTTTACTTTTATCAAACAGTTAATAACTCTAATATTATGAATATGCTTATTGTAAAGAATTGTAACTTAGTACGACTATATATCATGCTTAAAATATTAACAGTTGCGAAGTTGTTCAGTCTCAAATTATGATATTAAAACAAATTGCCCGCTACACAATAAAACTATAATAAAATAGAACTCTGTCAAATTTACCATATTATTATTACACCTGGACAATTCTCTCTCAAGTTCAGAAAGTTATTAAAATACAAATAATATGTAGGTAAATGATGACACATATATTTTATAAATTTATTTTCCCTCGGAACATTCTGGAACCACTGACCGCAAATTATCATGAGAGGCGGAAAACATTTTCATAATCTGTCTGTCTTACCCACGTTACGTGATACACACATTAAGATATTCAAATTACAAAAACAAAACACTGTTTATAAATGTCAATTACAAACAGAATAAAATGAGACAGGATGTGATGTAATATCATTAAAATCGACTTACAATGAGATTTCGATTCAAAGAAAAAAATCCATAATTTTATGATCACTTGATAAATAATTTAGTTTCTAAATTTTCAAATGTATCTCAATTCCTAAGCACAAACGATTATTTAAAATAAACGCACCTCTAGAAAGAAGAATTATAATATTTGTAGTTACAACATTAATTCTTTTGCACCAATTATTATCTTTATTAATGCTACTCAAGAGACATCATAGGACTATAAATATTTAAAGAACTTTCAATGGTCACGTTGAAAATAAACTTACAACAAATTAACCTAAACAAACTATACATTATTTTGATTTCCACGGAGCATTAAACTTGACACTTGTTCTTCTGTTTGGTTCGTAATTGAAGGGTAAAGTTAAGGAAACTTTTCCATTTCCTTAACTGTCCATACAAACTTTTATCTTTATTTTATACATATAATCTTTCTATATATTATTTATTGTTTTGCATATATTAGAAATAAGAGTATTTTTTGTCGTATACCATTTTTTCAATTTAAATAAAATTCAACAAAAAACTAAACTACTCTTTCTCACTTGGAGAAGGTTTGAGCATTAATCACCACGCTTGCTCAAGACGAGTTGGTGATTTCAAACTTATTATTGTGAAAATATAAGTCCAGTTTTCCTCACGATGTTTTCCTTCACCTTCTGCCAGGTGTCTATATACTCTCAGAACTTACATGTGACTCGGAAAAATCACATTGGTACTTGCCAGGATCGAACCCGCGCCCTCGTGCACGAGAAGCGGGCGTTTAACCACTAGGCCACCTCTGACCTACATAGGTATAATATCATCGAATTATTCAGTAATCGGTAATCACTATAATTTCTCCAAATCCACAAATCAATGTGTGTTAGACCACTGACCACTAATTCCAAACGTTATTTTCATTATGCTAACGTTAACGTTAAAATTACTTATAAGAATTATGTTTAATTAAAGTTTCTTCAACAATACATTTTTAAATAATATTTCCATAAAACTTAAATATAGGTATAAATATATAAGAACTTAGAATTAGAATTCATTTAAAGGATAAATTTTGCTGAACGCTAAGATTACGTCAATTATAATTAGCCCCGCGAATAATTTGAAAGATTATTACTATAATACTTTGAATATTGGACTAAAGACTGAAATTAGTACAAGCTGAAGGCTTTCTATTATAGTTTGCATATTTACGACTCATCTTAAAATTTTATGATCATTATCAATTGATAATAAGTAAGTATTAGTACCATTACTTCTGCAAATAACGTACTTATTTTATTTAGTTTTAGCTAATGATTGCAAAATATATCTTTATAATACATATGATGGCAATTAATATAATTGTGGGATAATAAATAAATAAGTGAATCATGTATATTTTCATGTGCATAAACAGTTGTCACTTACGTTCCCTCTTAAAATGAGATAGGGGTAAACCCATTAACATAGTCTAAAGAAATAATATTAAGTCAAATAATTTCCTATATAACGTTTCAAGAGGTAAAAATGAAGAAATAAAATAATAATAATGATAAATTTTAAGGTTGATAAAGATTAAAATTTCATACACTCTCACCATACATAATATATACATACATAATATAGAATTGTGCCTTTGATTTTTATCTCAATACATCGTATTTCCATATTTTGAGATCGCTTTTTTACGTGAGTGGGATTTTAAATTTACATTCATATTTACATTTGTAAGGTACAAGGATCATAAAGTGTTTTACATTATAAATTTACTCATTTAAATACCAAAAAATATTATAATTACAATATTATAAAACGAAACGTAACATTATGCTCATAATCATTCAGATAACTATAGATTTATTGTATATATCCACAATATATTTATTAAAATGCATATAAGAATAATGTTTTCTTTATATTACATAATACATGTTGAAATAATTTAAAATGGCTAATCTCATAATGATATTACTCATGTCAGTCGCAAGTTTTCTTTGTGTACTGATCAGTGTTATCTAATTCAGAAGTAAGGAAAAAATATCAAAAATACGTTTACTTCTACTTGTTTTATCAATCATAGTACATATAGCATTCTATATAATATCTTAAACGCAATATTCCGGAGGTTATAGGTTCAAATACTGATTGTGTCGACGAATCTTTTTGTTCTATACCTTATACTTAAATATGTAATTTAAATATTAGCACAATATTGACTTAATATAAAGGACGTACATGTAGAAATTAATAATAATATTAAAAGATTTTTTTATACTTAAAGTAATTGAATATTCTAATTAAGAAAAGTATATTTAATGAAACCTCAAACCGCGAACTCACGCGGGATACTGATAAGGTTTTCGTTCAACAAGCTTAATGTAATTACTCATAATAAATTAATAAAAATGCTCAAATATTATGACAAAAGATTTTAATAATTCAAAGCTCAGTTCAGGTCTGTAATATCTGATAAATCTTCATCAATGTAACTTAGTATTATTTCGTGTATGCACTTACACATTCACTCTTTAAGTAATTTGTTCTACATTAACATCAATTGAATTATTTTATATATTGGTCGTAAGAAACCCAAAAAAATCTAGCACATTTGGAGATAGTAAAATATATAATAAGGCAAGTTTTATTTTAGAGGATACAACTTCTAAATACATTGAATTAGCATTCATATTTATGGAAAGTAAATGACTATTTACATAATCTATCAACTATAGTTTTGAAAACTCTGTTCGAGCGTTAAATTGCGTGAACAATGCTATTCAAATATGTATATGCTCAGTTTTATAAAGTAGCAATCTTGCCGTCTTCTTTGTTAGAACAATTTTATTACTGAGTTTGAGAACATTTTCAGTTTTCTTCACATTGTCATTCAAAAGTAACTCCATATGTACATATTTGTGTAAGTTTCAAATTTGGTTAGGTAGAGAGAGAAGCTTGTACGATGAAGATGAGAGTTTAACGTGCGTTAGATAGGGGTCCATTAAACCTACACCTGGGTCGCAAGTCCCAGGCATTGTTGAAGCTCCTCTCCCTACAGTGATGGACCCAGCACCCGCACGGTGAATACATTGAATGCTCAGAGGTTTCACTGTTGTGGTACTTTTTGAATACAGGAGACTATAAGACCGTTCATCACGTAATACATGTGACATGACGTCACGTAAAGTGGCCTTTACGATCCCTGGTCATTTTGGTCATATAAAATGTCGCCTTCAAATTCGCTTATGCGCTGTTTCTTACGAAAAGTGTAAAAGAGACTTTTGGCTAAGGTTAAATGTAAGCTTGATATAGAATTCTAGAAATATTTGAACTATGGGTACTCATGCAATGATTTTTATTGAGTGACAAAAACACCCAGACTAATACAAATAATTTGGTTTAATTGAGTTTATGGCGTAATAAATAGAGATATTCGTTATTCTTCATTATCTAAGGACCTTCATATGGAAGCATTTCGGTATATAATAAAATAAATGAAACAAAATATATATTAATATTATTTTCAGATAAAACTACTGCTCCATTACAATACGTAAGATAATAATTGATAGAAAACTCTAAAGTTGGATCACAGTCCTTGTAAATTATAACAAGTGTAACGGAAAAATGGTACTATGATAAAATAAACGCTTCCTCCACAACTATGTCACAAGATCCAGAAAGATTTGAGCGATCCATACGAGCTTCCAATATTTACGACCTCTTAAAGTTATGAATCGTTATAACATATTACTATTCCAAGTGTCATTAAATAGATAAGTGTATTTACTTCATTTAGGATTTCAATTGTGTTAGAAATTGATGGTCGGGCTTTTACGATCGTGGATTTAACGACACCCAGAAAACGCAACATTATGAGCGAAAATAATTTAATAAACCAATTATTTATAATATTAGGATTAATCTTCTATATATATAAAAATGGATTGCTGTTCCTTAGTCTCGCTAAAACTCGAGAACGGCTGAACGGATTTATCTTATCTTAGTCTTGAAATGTTCATAGAGGTTCAGGGAAGGTTTAAAGAAAAATTGATTCATTTCCGGGAAAACCCTGAAAACAGCCCTTTTCTATTTCCCATACAAATGCTTTCTTTGACATTAGATTTGACAACTAACTAATATGTCAATCATTCTGTTCGATTGAAACAGGAAAAACCTGATTATTTATGGCCTCTAGGACGGAATAGAGTTCACCCGGTCAGCTATACATATATTACTAATCATGAAATTAACGCGGACGAAGTCGCGGGCAAAAACTAGTAATTGTATATATGTTATGCTATATATGCTAATATATTTTGCATTTTATATGTAATTGTAACAAAAACATCAGTTCTAACATTGATTCTCCTTAAACAATATATTTTCGTTTTTTTTTTTATAATTATTTTCTATTTCACAATAAAAAAAGTCGTCAAATATTAATAGTTTTCATTATACTGAACAACTCTTGCACTATAACCAAAAAACCATAAAATAAAAGTATAGTAACGAAAATGTATAAGCGGTTTTTTTATGAGCAATTAGGTCTAAAAAACGATTCAAAAAACATTAGCTTATCCTATAACAATTGAACACTACTGTAAACCACTCGTATTTAAAACGGCAAAAGCATAAAAATTTTAAAGCTTTAGTTTATATCAAACAGTTTTGATCTGCGAACCACGTCACATTTCACATTCAATGAATAAACCATTCAAAAATATAATCCTTAAAGCGACGAATCAGTAAATAAATCCATAATTTTATGGCCGAATTAAATTCGTATATGTTTATTGAAATTTATTTATAACGAATAAATATTTAAATGTCCTTATAGATATTTTCATTTCATTATCTTCCAGTCCCCGTAATGGCCAGTAGTAATGGCCACCGAACACGGTCGTAAAAGAACCGGACATGAGTTTTAGGGTTTTAACCGGTTTACGGTTTTTACGGAAGTACATTTCACGGTCGAAAGTAATTCAAACTCTTTTAATTATTTTCAAAACTAAAAACAGTAAAACGAATAAATGTCAGCTTCTTTCTGTAAATATAAAGACAGTTTAAAAAAATAAAAAAAATAGTGACATTCAGCTAATACAGGTTAAGTTTGAGTCGATTAAATATATGAAAATTAATCGTCTTTATTGCTTCTTACATTTAATATTTTAAATGTATGAAAAATATTACATAAGATTTTATATTTTAAGTAAACAAGGAGCTGTACACCTGTAAAATATTAATTACAATCAATCCATCAAGTCTGCCTATCGCTGTACACCATATCTTATTAAATTCGATTATAATCTACATATTAATTGGATTAAAGTTTTTTCTTTAACAATTTGTTCCCAATAAAGAAAAAAAGATATTTTAATTTTTAATTATGGTTAAACTCTTGCATAATTGTCCCACAATTTTGATTCAGCATTATACTATAAATGAGATTGAAACAGATCTACAGCTCTTGAAGTTTTGTAGAATATACACGATTTTCTTGTTTTAAAAGTTATAATCGTAATAATGAGATCTAAGCCTTTGGCTAGTTTTTTTTCATTTAAATGAAATTAATATATTTCGGATATACTACGCGTGCTTTATTTTTGTAAAAAACTACATACTCCCGACGTTTTGGGTACTTTTCAACAACCGTGATCACGGTTTTTTACAAAAATAAAGCACGCGTAGTGTATCCGAAAAATATTAGTTTCATTTAAATGATCGTAATAATAATAAAACGTATACACAATAGCAATAAATAGAACCTAGTCTGATGAAAGTGATATCGGTATCCGAAAAATAATACGCAGTAATCCCTTAATATCCTAGCACTGCGTACCACATAAAGTCCTAACCCAAACATAAGATTGTATTACCTAACTGACTTATCTCACCACGTACATAATTATTCCATGCCTATTTGCAAAAAACATTTCGACCTGAGTTTGTTAATTAAAAGGAATTATTAATAAAAAAAATTGTAAGAACACTTTCACGAAATATAAGTAATTTTTGTAATAAATTTGAGATCATTGATAGAAAGAATTCATATCAATAGTTTACAACAAAGTGAACTTTATGAATGTTAAATAAAAATGAATTTAAGTATATTAATCCTATAATACTAAATAATGTGATTTTCAATTATGTTCCAAATGTATAAGGAAGAAATTTTATTGTAAGATAATTCGAATACTACTCAAATGTGTTCTACCTCAGTTTAGTTTTTTGATATATTTATTGCAATTCACAGCTAGATTGATATAAACTTATCCATGTTTTACGAGTGTAAAGAGTCACAAACATAACAATGATGAATAAGATAAAGTCTCAGAATCAATATAGGAATAGTTTTCCTATGAAGATCAAGAGATTATTGTGGCAGATCAACTCAGATTAACAGCACATACGAGCATCTATATTAATCTCATAAGGGTGGAGTGATTTCATTACGATAAGTAAGTCACGAATTCAATGGGTTCATTATTTATCTGATCTTATTATTAACTAACTTTGGAGGATTCAAATTATATTAAACGGTTTAAAATTAATGAAATCCGTTCAAAATTTTAAGTGTAAATTTATCATTATGTAGGTAAAAGAAGACCGATGTAGAAATAGATTTTTGATAATGTATATGTACAAGAAATATTTGAATTTTTTAAATAAAATTTATATTATCAGATCGCGAACGGAAACGTCAGTTATGTATAATTAAAATAATATTAAATTCAAAGTAAATTAATACTTACGAAAGTCTTAGATTTCATTATTTGAGTATTGATATGATGGCTGGTGAAAGAGAAGTACGTCCTGTACTGAACCCAAGTAAATTGAAACGGAAAGGGAGATGAAGATAATAATGATTATACTTAGGATAAAATAATCATCTTTTTTAATTAAACTTAATAACTTAAATACAATAAAGGCATACGAATATTAAAAGTAAAAAACATATAATGTGAATTATTATTTCATGTTTCATATAGGTAGGAGGGCGGAATATTAAATAATTCAATCATTCAGAATATAATCTGATGGTAACACGACATGGGATACACGAACAAAAACAAAATAAAATATTGAGTGTGAAAAAAAATTGTCCTAGATTTCCTTGTATTTCTCAAAGGTTCTTCATAATCCCATTCTTCTATGGTCCGCCACTCATTGAACTCAGCTGTCCAAACGTCATATGTATACCAAAATTCAAACATAGTTCTCTTTTTAAAGTCTTTGATTTCGTTTTACTTTTAAGAATAATCATGAATACTAATAGGTTTTCATTCATCCATCCATCATTAATGCTGATAGCGCCGATATGTACATGTATATTTCATACAAACTACAAATTAATGTTATTTCTTTAGATTGCTATTTAAAAAAAATGAATATTGTCCAATCAATACTAAAACGTTTTACATTCCATATTTTATGAAATATGTTTTTCTGTCAGAACTATTTTAAACCAAATTATATTGTACAAAAACAGAATTAGAATCATAAAGTAATAATCATAATTTAACTAAAGTCAACCAGTAAAAAGTTTTAAAATAATGTTATTGTTCGAGTTTTTGAATTTTAAAATACAAGTTAATTTTAAGCGGGAATTGTCACGTTCGGATACTCGACTAGAATAACAACGTTAAGTGACGTTAGCACTCTCTCACTTTAGATACCTTTGACGCGCCCTACCCTTGTAAATCTTGTACTGAAAATATTTTTTAACAAACCTTGATAAAAAAATTCGTTAATTATGTATAATGTCAGCCGTCGCTAATTATTTTCCATGACTCTTCTTCAAATTTCTAATCATCTATCTTCAATTTGGTTTTTATATTTATTTACAGATATTAAGGTTTACAATTATGTTAAACGTAAATGAAGCCGTAATAAGAACTAAATTTAATATTAAACTTTATTCTAATTATTCAAACGCAACCAAGACCAGACTAAATGCAGAGGTGCTCTTAAAACTATTAGCAATCTCTGACCAACCATTTTAAGGATAGGAAAAGATACATAAAGAATATATGTACAATAATAATAATAATACACCCTAACGGCATATTTAAATTAAGAAATGTATATAAGATCTAAAGTTAGTACATATATCAAATACCGAATACTCTTCAATACTTTATATATAACTAAGAGCGTCCACAACAATGTTTTTTATAAAATGTCACCATTATTACTGACGTCACGAATACTTTGTTCATGACTATTGTGCATTTGTATGGATTTTAAAGAAACTAGGTAGGTCTTTCGATACAATTTATTTCTTTAGAAAATTGTGGCCGCTGAGATGTATTGTTTTTCCAAGATGAAAGCATTCACGCATTAATTTAAGTGAACAACCATATACGATTAGTCTTGAGGACACATGACTATCTTAATTAGATTTTGATGAAAACACACATTTTGATCAGAATAACACACATTTAATCATTTAACTGTGAATTCCGTGCAGTTCCCTCGGGATCAAGTCATATCAGTTGTGCATATTACGTGACATAAACTCTAAATGTCGCTGACAGTTAACAAGTCAAACATTAGTTTTACCCAATGTTTTTTTTTTATTTTCCTCTAATGAGAATTCCTATGTACATACTTCCAAAAAGCACTCGCGAAATTTTAATTTGAAAATTGACAAATTGACGTGAATGGTCGGTGTTCAACCATCTGATCTTCAGCCACTTAACTGAATAATTAAAAGATTAATTAGAGGAAACTTAAGCGAGCAAAAATACGATAATTTGCAATGGGGTCGTGAAAGGCCCATACTTCCTGTTTTCACTTGGCAGAATTCAGAACAGCACAATGCACAACCGTTTTCTCTCAACCAGAAATACTCACAATATAATCCATAAGTACTACGAGTTTTATAATCTTTCCAAACACCTCAATCTAGGTAATAAACTTTATTACCTTTATTAAATAAAGCTTGAGCATTTCCCGTACCAATTTGACAAATGACATAAACGTATAACTACCTAATAAACCATGTATACTGCTAGATACAAACTTCATAATAAAACATATATTATACATAACGGTAAAAATCATTATATGTTTTAAAATATACAGAATATATTTCCAATTTTGAATATCAAATGGAAGCAGATTTAAATTTGAATATCCTGTAGCAAAAGATTCGCAATACTATGCAATGTTACCAAAAGGTATAATCAAATTGCTGTCTGAAAGAAACCATTCCTTTAGATGCATAAAACTTGATCGTATAGAAGATAGTAAAAGAGGGATAATATGTGCAAATTGCGGATTTGTATATTGTAAAACCATTTGATACATATATTCGGTAATCTCTATATGGTCGGAAAGTATTCTAGCAGTTGAAAAATCCCAATAAGACAAATGTTTTCGACCTTATATTTAAGATTTCTTAATTTTATATAACACTGTAATGTTTAGTCAAATTATTCAGACAAGTATTCTAATCTTAAAATCTAATTATGAGGAAAAATGTAGAAAGCTATAAAAGATGGTTATACGTGAATTTCCAAGGAGAAGACGTTAAGAAGATTTCATATTTTGACGGACATATTTTTCATTATCAAATAAGAGTTCATATAAGTACCCTTATACAGTTTGAAGAATTTCGAAGTTTTTTCATCAGCTTTTCTTAAGTCCAACAAGGCCGTGACATTCAGATGTTAAAAATAATATGAGTACATATAATTGTAACTATAATATGCAAATTTAAATTGAATTAGAAAGAGTACATTGATTAGATAAAGAGGATTTCATTGAAATTACGATAAGCTCCAATACTCTAGATAGAAATGAGTAAGTAGCAATAGAGATAGTGGGAAAAATGAAGGATTTTTTGTTTTCGGTCTAGAAACATAAAAGTTCAACACCAGATAACAGAAATCCCTGGAAAATGTGAGATTTACGGACGGTATTGTATTATCTTTTACAAATCCTATCTCAGAACATCCCGGGTGTAAAATTTCAGTACTTTTATGTGTTTGTTAATATCTACATACAAAATAAGTAATTATACATTTAAATGACAGTTTACTAGTTCTAGAAGAGTATCCTGTTAGCCTTTATAATTTTAATGTTAATGTAGCAACTTCTTTATGCTACCACGACATACAGCATCAATTTGGATAGACGACATTTTCTGAAGAATCAAAGAAAATCCATATAAGGTAATCAAGTCCTCTTTATATTTTAAATGGAAATTGGTTATGGAAATAGAAGCTCGACAGAGGGTATTATTGTTATAAATTTCCGTTTTAATCTGAGTATTAGTATGGGACAACAAATAAATATATTATTGAAATTAAACAAATAGATGAACACAAGATATATGACAAAAAATAGGTTGTCTTGCAAACACATTTGCATCTTAAATAGTCTCTAATATATAAAATATTTATAATCATTTTATTAAAGAACACTCATGTCTCAACAGTGTTTGTTATTTCTTTATTTCAATAAACAATAGAGGTATCTCTCAATTATTTATTACTCTTCATTCTAACCTCAAGATCACCCATTGTTCATAATATTAGAAAATTTTAATATATATCTTAAAATAACACAACATGTCTAGACGATATAATTGGTATTCCTTACATTTCACTGACATTTCGGGTTTATTACCCTTCTTAATTTCGTTCCATTAAAATTAACAAAATTTTGACTTAATATGCAAGTGGCCCTTTTAAATTTAAGTACGTTCTACTCCACTGTGACTCTAATTTAGAAGGGTAACTATTATTTTCAGTCATTAAGGTATACCATAAGTGAAAAATTATAAAGTTATAGTAATTTATTACTTAAAAAATGTAACTCTGCTTAGAGTTCATAAATTATTTCTATTAGCCCTTATCTTTTACGTCATGTACCTGTTTAATTAAGGTATTAAATTTATAACTTAATAATTAATTGAGGCGATCCCAATTTTTAGAAAGGTGTAAAATTTAAGCTGAAAAGTCATGAAGTTTTAATTACTGTTATGATATTAAAACCTTATTCATCTCTTGTTGTACTATACTAAAGATCTTAAGGATAACAAGGGCTTTATAATCTTATTTTTTCTCCGTTAATGGACAAATAAACCGCGACTGCGGAGCAAGCTATTGCTTCAATTATTTTTTAACGATCACAAGATATCCGTGAAAAGTAAAGCTTAACAGAATACTCAGGAAAGTCAGACTATATTGATAAGGTTTTCTCAATATTAAACATGGTCATAGGAGAGATGCTTCTATACTTTGCAATAATATATAGATAGTAATTTCTTCCTTCCTACCTTTTACTATGTAGGTATAAAATCAAATCTTTTATTCAATTCGTATCTAAAACTAAACTAAGAATTTAAAATTAATTCAGCAATTAAAGAGTGTTTATAGTAAAAGCTCCGCACTTTTCACATTTGCTTTATTTTTCTTAGTTGTATTTATCCAAAATCCTATCTTAGATACATAATTAACACTCAAGTTTATGATAACTTCTTATATTATAATAATTGGAGTGACCAGATGAGTTCTTGTTATAAAAATATTAAAATTTACTAATATTATGAAGAAACTGACAGTAATTGATTTATGAGATATATAAAATGTACAGCGAAGTAAACGGATAAATAGTATATAAACATTAATTTAACGAACACATATGGTACATATTTGTCCCAAAAATTATGAGCAAAAAAATATACATTTATGCAAAATAGTATCAGTACATATATATTATCTTTCAATAAGTTTGAAAGTAAATCTGTTCCCCAAAAGATTAAATAAAACTGTCTAACCCGTGTAATCTGTGTCTTGTATTTCTCTCTATATCGTCTGTAAGATTAATTTAAAATCCAAATTGAATTTCTTATGCTGCAGAAACTAAATAATATTTTTTTAATTAAAATTAAACCCTTTGGGATTTAAACATAGGTAACATTTACTCCAATTTTTTTCACTGCTTACATGGCAGCAGTCTGAGTATTGCAAAAGTATTTATAACTTCAAACCTTATTTTAGGAATGATTTAGTTAATATAATTAAGATTAGTGACACTTGACATACCGTTTCTAAACAAGTTTAATATAAGTGACATTCAATGTTGGAAAATCGGTTTAACTAACTGCCTCCAAGTATTTGATTAAACCGGTCACAGGTGCTCCTAATCCCACGATAGGGTAAAACTTCGAATGGTACAAAGTTTTCAGATCTCACTGGAATTTCGATTACATTTATTTTCAAATGTACAGCTTTGAAAACTTAGTAAATACATTAATTATTATTTATTGAACATTGTGTACGGTAACCAAAGAGTTTGGATATTAGACAACAGTTACTGTATTCTAGATTTAGCTCTAATTGTATTTTGCAGACCAGAATTAAAATTAAAACAAGTCTTACCATAGAACAATCGGTATCTGATTCAAAAGTTTATATAGATAATTTATTAAAAGGTTTATAAAGGATTATATAGGAAAATCAGGGAATATTTAGCAATTTTCCTAAATAACTAATATTTCAGTACAAGCAACAGATTGACGAAGATAAACTTGAATGTGAAATGCTTTTGTTCAAATGTCGCCGTAAAATAATACCTCTTAACTAGGATTGGGGCTCCCTGATCTCTTTATCTTAGGCAGCTATTTTCTTAGCTGAAGAATGATATAACATTTCTTAGGCCATTGCTTACTATGAAAACCTAAAGTGTATTCAGAGAAAACAAACAAAGATATATGATTGGATTTTTATATGGGACAAAATAGTTTCCAACTTTTTAAAAATTTGAAATTTATTGACTGTGATGTGACATATATATATAATTTCTTAAATGATAAAAAATAAGAGTTTGAATATATATAATTTTTTTCACAGAATAATAATTTTGGTAACATATTTATTATGGTTATATCTTTCCATTTTTTTGACTAATTTACAACGGATTCACTATGAATAAGAACATCGCTTTTCTTTTGTTTTAAAATCAATACAAGTTTTTATTGAGTCATATTAAAATCAAGAATCTATAGTTTAAAATGAACTTATTTTGAATTAATTGTAGAGTTAACAAGACATGTTTGCAAGGTGTATTTAAATGAAACTAATATTTTCGGATTTCCTACATCTCGTCTGCCCGTGATCATGGTTGCTGTAAAGAAGCCGAAACGTCGGGAGTATGTAGTTTAAAGTCAAAAATAAAAACCGCGTAGTAAATCCGATAATATTAGTTTCATTTAAATGAATACTCGCGAAAATCTTATATCACATTAGGCGTAATTAATCTTAAGACCTTACTCCCGTTTCGTTCGTGTGTATTTTGTAACGCTTTGATTTATTTAACTCTAATTGAAGTGAGCTTAAATTAACTACTTCCGAATGTTAAGGGGCAAGACGTATGACGTGTTTCCATTATACCTATTAAACTTCGAAGTAATTTCAAAAATCATTATCATCCGTCAAAAGGTAAATATGTTTAAACGTTCATTAATACATTTAAGCAAATAAAAAATATATATTACATAGCATATGTTCATAGATAATTTCTGTATACAAATAAAAGGAAATACAGAACATTGAACATACAACATGTTCAGTATACAATCGTAAATATAGTCTTTTATTCATTGCCATTCTTTGAATGAATACATCCAAATTGCATCAATCCATATGAATATCGTAGAAATTTTCTTCAATATTTTTATTCCATTCAGTAAAGTAAAGTTGCTGAACGTATTTTACCGCAATGACGCCACCGTAAAAGACCGCAGGCGGAGCTCATTTTGAACAGGTATGAACATTTCATTTTACTGAAATTCATTGTTTGTTGTGTTATCAAACACCTTATAATGGTTGAGCTATTTGAAAAGACAAAGACAATTATGTTATACACGACACATTAAATAAAAAGATAACCTTTTTATTATATTCTTTTAGTAACAATTAAGAAAATCTTCTTTCATTCGATAAACAAAAGTTTTTCAGACGCCTCTAACAATAAAATCAACAAATTGGAAAGGAAAATAGCTTGGAATTCAGAAGTTTTTCCAATAAACTTAATGCGAACACTTATGTTACGTAAGTGTTGTCTTAGAAACTTATGTGAGAGTGATAAAAATTTCTCATTCAAGTGAGGTTTAAAGAAACTTATTTATCACTTTCTCTTTAATTCACTCGCTTTGTCCTTTATTACATGAATATCAAAATCTTAGCATAAATAAGAAAATGAACTCCAAATTTAATTAAACAATCATACTTTCAAAATTTTTACAGATGAATTTTACAAGAACATTTCTGTTTTATATACACAAAGTAATTTTTAATTTTAAAACATTTATAACAGTAACCTTTGGTATTCGTAATCATAATATTCGTTTTTATATAAAATACCCCCGGTCCTAATTTCGGCACAATACAAATGTCATCTTTGATCCAAGCCATAAACGATCAGCGCTAGGATATATCATCAAGGAGAGTAATTGCGTCCAACCCTTGGATGTAGGGCCGCTTTGACCCACGATAGAAAGATATTGCTTCCGACCGCTCACTTACATACTTATACTGGGTCCTACCAGCTCCAGACAATTCTATTATTTTTTCTATTACTTCGATTCTCAATAAAAAACCGATCTATTCTGAAATGTCTATTGTATATCAAAGATAATGTAGCAAGTCATGCGGTTAAATTAGCCTCTTTTTTAATTACAAAATACATATATCACTCGCTCGGTTATGGCTAGACAGATAAAGGATTTTCAATGTAACATTTTTCTAATTAAAATTAATTCTCTATAAAGTATTGAAAGGATTTTTTTTTCACATAACTTATAGTACCAATATTCTTTAAAGATCCGGCCATATATTAGTAGTGAATAATGTTAACTGTCTTATCCTTGCGTGATGGTATTTGCTTATGAAATACATAAATTACCTTTTCACCCAGTCACCGACCTTTATCAGTCCAATATGATTTAGTACTAAGAGGTTAAGTTCTTTATTAAAGAAGTTGTTATTTTTTTCCTAGTAAGCTGTAGATACTATTCATATTCTCTAGACAACTATAACAATGTCGTTTAATTGAAAATTTACATTGAGCACCTGGTATTAGATCAGTTTTTTACCTTGGTGAGAGAGTAACTCCTATCTGCAATTTGAATTATGTTCTATAAAAAACAGGTGATGGATCTCTTAATATATTATTTTCGTATCCATATGGTCGACAGATATGCTGTGGTAAAATTTGCGACCAAGTTCTAAGTATATAGTTGGACTTTTTGTCCCAGTCCGTTTTGTTTTCCTTGGTTTGAGTCGTATTATCTTAACAGAAAGACCCTTGTGTTAGCTTTTAGAATTCGTTCAGGTCATATCCCATTAAATTATTTTGCATACCTCATCAAGAAGGCTACTTCTCCCCTGTGTGATGCGTGTGGAAAGAAAGAAGACATATATCATATTGTGATGGAATGTGTCCGAAATGAAACTTTAAGAAAATGTTTACTTTCTAATGATGAGATGAATGTTGGTGTATGCAATAGTATGCTAAGTTGTCCCTTTTCAACTTCTGCTATGAAGATTTATACATTAGTGAGAGAGGGGCTAAGAGTCAGGGAAATTTAGGTGTGGTTGTTTTTAGTATTATTTGTAAAATTAGGGTTTTTTCTTTTTTTTCAATTTTGTTTGTTTTTATATAGATTTGTTTTTGTTGTAATTATTATTGTTTATGATATAAGAATATATGTATAGTTGTTAAGATATATGTAAGTTGTCCAAACAGGACGACATGTTTCTCTTTTGTAAACAAGTCCTTAAATAAAGATTTTAAAAAAAAGTATATAACAAAACTAAGATATTATGGTTTAGAAAAAAACTGGACGCTGAGTTCTTTATTCATCGCTAAAGCAGTTCTAGATGTATCTTAAAAGTTTATAAAATTCACCTTTATTGCCCAGGAAAAGATTTTTTTTTCGTAAAACAAAATACTTCTCTAAGCCTTATTAACACCGAATATTGAAAAAAAAACTACTTTGAAATAGTTGTCAATTAATAAATATTGCTACTATATATCATGTCTTGTCATTTGTTTTAAAAAAAGTTACGCATGTATATATATAGTAAATCAAGAGTTGTAATTCAATTTCTATTAAAACAAAGTTAAAAGTGACCACCACTGAAACGACTTTTTAACTTTACTGAGCTGTAACTTTTCATAAATTCAATGGAAATGTTTAAGTCAAAGTTCCACAGCGTGTAACAGAAGCGGAAGGCAAACGTTGGAATGAAAAATCAAATTTACTATTACATAAGGTTACTCGGAGCACAGTATTCGTGAATTTCATGTATTTTTATATACTTTATTTAAATTATTTAATCAGTTTTTTGGTATTTTAAACTAATGAGATAAAAAAATAAAAACATAGTGCAAGGGTCATTATTAAAAAAGTCTTTGAAACACGATGTACTTACGTAATTATTATTAATCTTTTTTCATAAATTCTTTCGTCATGATAAATATAAACTAAAATACACCCGTCATAAATGAAGCCCTCAAATATTTTAATATTACTGAGAATACCTTAAGTTCTCACGAAATTTGAGGAAATGCTTTTATAATATTATCAAGATGTATGAAAAATTACTAGGCAGTGTTCTGTGGAATATCTCAAATTGTTTAGAATTGGACTTAAAAACTTGCCACGTATGTCAGATAAGCGAATATATGTAGAATGTAGAATGTTATGAAAGCCTAAACTAAATGAAATAAAGATAAAAGTAATTTCTCCTTTGAGTCCCTGGTTTTCCTTTAAAAACATGCTTCTGTGATATGTAAACTAAATTCTTTTTATTCCTGTACCTAACTAGGACCTTTAATATTAAAAAGGACATTCCTGCTTACTGGCAGGTGATGTAACTGTGTTATTTCCCTGATTTTCAGCCTCCGTACGTGTCCTGAATTTCTTATACTAGTCTACGCAAGTATTAATATGTATAGCAGGTTTCAAGTAAATAGACGTATTCAGAATTTTTAACTCTGACAGCAACAGATTATTACTTAAATTTTATTTTCTTTCAGACATTACTTCAAATTAATGTATTTTTTTGCACGAATAACGTTGCTTTTATTGAAGGATATTTTTATTTAGTAATGTAAAAATGTTATATACGGTAAATTAATTTCTAAATTTGTGATCTATAACTCGGTATGACCTTTAGAAGGTCTCTAACTGTATGTAACTTGGGATTTGGCTCGGATAAACATATAACTTTAAGCCTTAATAGGTCAGCTAGTAAATTAATTACGTAATTATTATGATTACTCATCAAAGATCTCAAAATACTTGTTACTTATTAAACTAACGGCACTTATGTAATCCAATCAAACTGATGACTGACCCAGTTATAAAGCGTTAAATTCAACGAATCGAGTAACTATTGCTTGGTCAGTATAAGTAACCAACCATGTTTTATTGCGGGGTCGCAAGTTCAAGGCCTGCAGGTCAAGAATACTCGTGCAATATTGCTTAATCATTACATTAAGTTGCAATATAATTATATAAGTGAAATTTTCATAATTTTTTGAAAAAATATTTAATTTAAAATGTTTTTGGCTAAGTGTTATTTGGTTGAAAACGGTTTTATAATTTTTAGGGTTAGTTGTTTACCATAAATAGTATTCTCAATAAAATGTTTTTAATTATTTAAATTAATTTTAATTACACTTCATCTTATTTTGATATAAGAAATTAAATATCGTAATATTATTATTCAAAGTAATACGAGTATGTAACATTTTTTATATTTAAAAAATCATTGTGGTATGTGAGTTCGTACAATGGACTTTATATATACTGTTAAATTTAATTAAAATAATTCTATAATAAAAAATCGCACATTAGCTTTGAGAGTAAAACAATAATATTTGTTATAAATATTTTATAATTTATTTTATTATATTTGCAAAAGACTTTAAAGGACAGAACAAGGTACTATTTATACATATAATGGAAATTTTATTTGAACCAATTATTGTTTTAAAACTACATAAACCTAATAATAAACGTAAATAAAATTAAAGATTCACATGCAGGTCGGAAATAGAAGTCTAAAATACACCTGATATATAAAAATAAACTCTAATTTTGTACACCTTTGACCTTTTACTTAATCAGTTACAAAAAATGGTACTCGTATTTTGAATAACTTTTAAAGTTGTTCATCTCCATGACTTCTATCGACATTATTATACAAAATGCTTATTATACTTATTTATGCTATACTAATTAAAAATTAAACTTCTGCTGGAACCATTGTTGATTAAGGTGTGACGTAAGGGAACTATAATTTACCTTTCCATCGAGTCACTGAACCACACTGCCTTGTGATTAAATATGAGACGTCACTTTGAATTAATAAGTTATATTAATTTAATTTTAAATAATATGTATTAAATATGAATAAAAATAAGTGATAACACGTAGTGCTTATATTTGATGTATTTTTTCTGATGGGTCATATTTTTTTTAATGTTTTTTTTTAATTTTCCCGTGAAAGTAGCTTAGTTAAAGAAGTAGCTTCCCAATAAACTGTCAATCGTTGGTATTTTATTTATTTATTTATTTATTTATTTATTATTATTATTATTTATACATTACAAATTTCTTTTACGGTGTTACAAAATCCCTGTCGGGTTTATCCGTACACCGGCATTCATTGAGAGCACTCGGAACTTTTGGTACATAAATATACTACCTATAACATTATAAACTACATAAGATTTTGAGTAACTGATGTTTGTTCAATTATAACTCATATGTGAGGGTATACGTTAAAAGATTTTTAAATTACGTTAATAATACACTAGGCACCTACGATGCACTAATCGACCGGTCGGTCATTAAAACCGGTTTTGCGATAATGTATTTGAAAGAAATAACTTGTAAATAGTTCAAATACAGGATGATCCGTTTCCATTTATGAGATATTAATTAATTTTATTTAATTAGGTATATTAAGTATTTTCATTAATATTTAAAAAATATTCTTTAAGTTTCTTCTTTATATTTTTTGTACTTATTTCATGTTTTAAATCATTAGTCAGATTGTTCAATAATTTTGGAACAAGATATTCTAGGGTTCGCCTACCGTATAGATTGTTAGTACGGGGTACGACAAGTCGTTCGTTCGATACACTGCGGGTTACTATTTCATGATTGATCGTTTTTTGAAAATCTCGGTTAAAAAAGTTTTCTAGTAGTAGTGTATATTTGACTTTGTCATGTATTGGCATTATTTTGTATTGAGCGAACAGGTTATGATAATTACCCTTACATAAATTTTTTGCTTTATCTGGCACTACGGATTTGAGTTTTTGATGTTCTTCCGTAACTGCTAAGTCCATACGATATGATAGATTCAGCTAGGGCGTTTAATAGTAATAGACGAGTTAAAAATGGGATTTTGTTTTTTATAATAGAAATTTTTGCTAAAATTGATCTTAATTTTATACATACTTTATCTATATGCTCTGCCCAATTAAAGTGGTCGTCTATAATGAGACCTAAATATTTATGGTTATTAACTATCTCAACTTAAAACATTATTATAAACAATAATGTTTTATTAAACTTTTGGAAAACATGTATCCGATATATGTTGTTGTTGTCAGTGGTGGCCTAGCAGTAAGAGGGCCGCCTCTCGTTGCCGAGGGCGCGGGTTCGATCCTGGCAAGTACCAATGTAATATTTCCGAGTCATATGTTCTTTCTAAGAGTATTTATGTACCACTTACTGACGGGGAAGGAAAACATCGTGAGAAAACATGGACTATAATTTCAAATTATGTATTAATTTGAAATCACCAACTCTTCTTGAGCAAAACGTAGTGAATAATGATCAAACCTATATTAATTATGAAGATACATTGAATTATGGAAAGTATATAACTATATACTAATAGAAAAGATTACAGAGATAAACTTACACTTTAATTTATATTCTTCATCGTCATAAGAAGTAATCTGGTTTTTATAACGTATTTTAAACCATAACATATTTTAAATGATATTATATTTAAATGAAACTAAGCTTTTTGAGTAATACGACTTTTTTATTTTTTAACTACATAACCCCCAACCTTTCGTAGTAAAAAAATTACAAAAAACGCTCAGTATCCCAAGAGCTAAGTGTCATTTAAATGAGTACACGCTAAAATTTTAGATATCATGAATTTATTTTGTTCGTTAAAATAACATTACGGAGATTCAAAATTATAGAGATCTTATTAAGGTTTTCATTTCAAGTAAGTATTATATTCTTATAGTATTCTTATACTCAACAATATTTTATTTATTTCACTTTCTAAACTTGAAAACTTAGCCAAGAAGAGCTAAAAGGAGGCTTAAAACCTCCCCTTCCTTTAATTTCATCAAGAACCAGTCGTAAAATTATTTATTTAATTAGTACAGATCTTCTGTAACAGTCATTACAAATGACTTAATTCTAAATTATTCACAAATTTTGTATATATGTTATAAAATAATAAAAGGGAAGCAACAGTTTCTTGTAGAAAATATTATATCTATGCAGATTTATTTGTTTTTATATGATATAGTTACACAATTATAATACTTATTTATAAAGTATCTGAAGCTCCTTAAACAGCAAAAGTACAGAAGCATATGAATTCATAAACCCCACCTTTTTTCACATACCTTACATAACGTAATATATTATAGAATAAATCGTCTAGATATGTTCTCAATCCCTACTAATATTATAAATGCGAAAGTAACTCTGTCTGTCTGTCTGTTACGATTTCTTGCCTAAACCACTGAACTGATTTTAATGAACTTTGGTACAGAGATAGAGTTGACCTCGAGAAAGAACATAGGATAATTTTTATCCCAGAATTTTGAAAATTTCTCTTGGAAATTCGATATAACCGAACTCGGGCGGAAAGCTAGTTCTTATATAAAGACTTATCGAGGTTAAACTTCTTATTTTTTTTTAATTAGGGTAAACAGTTGAACTAATATTTACTTATAAAGATTTTAGAAAACTTAGTTAAATAATATATATTTAACGAGTTTTTTATATTAAACGAGTTTTTTATAGTCGCAGTATATAAATAGCGATTAAAGCAAATTCGGCATAATACTAATGTGCATGCTTAATCTACCTTATCATGGAATCGTTTGCCACTAGTGGCTGGCCAGAAGAATGGGGATACTTATTTTTAGAACAAGGGTTCTTATGATGAGAAGCTATCGGATCTTGAAGGCTAAGTTAGAGAGTTAGAGGATCATTATAGCTTAGCTATTAATGCCAAACACTTTGGTTCGTAAGCAAAAAATGGTTCTTTAATATTCGTATTTCGCTTAAATTTGCTGTATGGTTTTTAGAATATTAATAGATGTAAAAAGACACAATACAGTCATAAAATATTTTCTTATCTTATATACCAGAGTAGTGTAAATAATACTTATGTAAGAACATTTGAAGACTGTCTAAGAAATTGATATTTTGGCTTACACACACACACACATACACACACACACACACTTCTCACTCCACACACGCACACGCATAATCACACACAGACACACGCATAAGCATACGCACAAGCACCGTGCTCGCGCGCACCCATATGTTTGTATATGTACTACACCTCTTCAAACTGAGTGCGCAATTAAACAAATAAATGGCTCAACGAATCGGAATTGTTAAAAGCTCAACCACTTCAGTCTTATAATATTTTTATGGCAATGACATTCACTAGAGCTCTCCTGTTATGCCTGCGTCAACGTTTTATCAAACTAATTACGTGATAAAGACAGGTGAGAATGATAAATCAGACAATCCAATTAAGAGATAAACTATCATTCGGGACTATTCGAGTGGAACAAGCTTTAATTATTTTGCAAGAGCAACGTTACTTTGATAGTCAATTGAAGCAAAACTTAAACGATTATTTAAAATTTAACGGGCGCTTCCTACTTTTCCCGTTCATCAACGAAATTTGTTGATTATTTGAAAACAAGTGAGAAGATATCTTTTGAAGTACAAAGAACTATTCCATAGCCATGCTGGTAAGCAATAGCTAGCAACATGTTTCATTAGTTCTGTAATATATTGCAATAATTTGGAAAAAATACTTACATATATATTTTTACCCATTAACCTATTTTTTAATAATATACGTAGATAAAAGTACGCCATAAGCGGCAGTAAGGTTTAAGTTTATTTTTTTAACTTAAACATTTTTAAAGATAAACTTTTCTCCATTAAGTCGCAATTTTTTTATGATCTTAGAGTAATTCAGCAAAATGTAACGAATTTTATATTTCTCGAATCTTTCCTTTGAATTCACAAAACAATTATTTCAAGGTTGTTACATCCGACGCGCTCGTCTTCGGAAATCAAAATCAATTTACGACCGACTGCTGAGGAAGCAGAAAAATGTTTTATTTTTTTTTTCACAAACGAAACGAATGAATCTTACCTTCGTCAATTACGACAAAGATTATTTTACTAACATTAATATCAAATCTTTAAATTATAATTACTTTAAAGAACAATTAAACCTAACTAGCTGAATAGCTACCATATCAGAAAATGTTTTTCAAATTCGTCAAACGTATTGTTGTGTCTACATTCTTAATTAAGCCATTTTGATAATTAAATCAATTTGAACATGCTAAGCTTGTTTTGTTTTTACTTACTGAATCAAGAGTGGGCTGGCTGTAGCCACCGCAGATTGTCTTTGTTGTGGAATACTTAAAAATGTAACAGCATTTCTTCTTATTCACTTTTTTTCTACTCGTTTATAAGACGTATTTACAATGTTATTTCCCGGTATGTTTATATTTTTAGCTAGTTTAATACAATTTTAAGCATATACATAAACGAAAACTTCTCAGCACTTCATGGATTCGCCGTGCGGGCACCGGTTCCATTACATTCCAGAGAGAGGAGCTCCAACAGTGCCTGGGACTTGCAACCCAGATGTAGGTTTTCAGGGAGCCCTCTCTCTAACAAGCCAAATTTAAAACGAAACTAATAAGTCTGCCTTAGAAGTATGCTCTAAGATGAATCGATTTTAGTTCTGGACAGATCCAAGTCTTTTTAGTAGGTTTAAAAAAAAATGATGTATACCTCCTGATCCCCCAAACTTACGATACACCAATTCTGAGTGAGTTCGTTAGTGAACTGACCTTGATGGCATGGTCTTAGGGGATGTTGGTTTCCCAAGGAACCGAAAGCTCTTTTAATACAACGCGCTTTACCATTGCATAATACAGAAATATACTTGGCCTAAACGCCGACGTACAATTGTGATGATATTAGATATGATATTTGCTCTAGTTTCGAATCAGTAACGTATGAGAATGAGAACCTAAGTCGCTTTCCAAAGAACTTCGGAATTTGCCTCCTTCGCCAGATTTTACCGCAAATGTTAGGAATTTCGAAGAAATGTTTTTTTTTAAAACACTATATATGGGATACTATATTATTTTCTCTTTATCTGATTTCTTATTTCCTCTAGCGTTGTTTGAATGTCTTGGCAATAGATACGAGGAATTTCAGGTTCTCAAACTCAAACTCAAACTCAAACTCAAACTCAAACTCAAACAACTTTATTCAATATAGAAGCATTACACTTTCTTATTGATGGTCATTTGAGACTACCACCGGTTCGGAAAAGAAAATACCCTGACCTGAGAAGAACCGGCGAAAGAAACTCAGCGGGTTTATTTTTTTTTTTTATATATATATATATATTTCTCTCATATATTACAATATACACAATTTAATATGAGATGAAATAGCCAGGAGGCGAGCGTTTCATTCCCAAGGTGTGCTATCGTTCATAAACTCCTTAATTGTATAGTAACCTTTTGCACACAAGCGTTCCTTAATAATTTTTTTAAATTTAGCAATAGAGGCGTTTTGAACGCTCTCTGGGATCCTGTTGTAAAACCGTATACATTGCCCCACAAAGGAGTTACTGACTCTATGTAGTCGAGTAACAGGAGTAACAAGTTTATGTTTGTTCCTTGTACCAATGCTATGAGTATCACATTTTCTCATGAAATCATTAATATTTTTTCGTACATACATAACATTGCAGAATATATATTGAGAAGCAACAGTCAATATCTTGATTTCTTTAAATTTATTCCTTAACGATTCTTTAGCTCCTAGGTTATAGATCTGTTATAGCTCTTCTGTAGCACAAATATAGTATGGATAGCGGCTGCGTTGCCCCACAGCATAATACCGTATGACATTATACTGTGAAAGTAACTGAAATATACTAAGCGAGCCGTATCAACATCGGTACATAATCTAATCAACGTTCTTGTCCACGTAACCCTATATACACACTATCTATAATTATAAAATAATGTGAACCTATCTTTATAAAAACCTTTATAAATAAATAAACTTTTTATTGTATTCCGAGCACAAAAAAATATCTTAAAAACATCAAAATCTATTTCCTTTAACAAGCAATGTCAGCGTTAAAAATCAACTTCAATCAAGGGAGATAAATCTTTAAACCAGAAAGTTCCTAATCGAATCAAATGCCTGCTTCCATTTATAACTCCGATTGTTTTGTTCTGAAGCGAAGATAAGGTCTTCCTCGTTCATCATTGACAATTTATTATTGCATTTAAAAATTTCTATCTCGAGAGATCCATGACGAGACGGCAGTTAAAACTCGAAAGATTTCATCTAAACGAAGTCAAAACCAAACTAAATTAACCTCTTGACTTGACTTGAAATATGCAACTACTTAAACTTTCTTAAATTTTCCATAATAATTTCGAAATATTCATCAAATTTTTAACATTATAAGTGAAAATGAAAACAAAACATCCCTTATCTAATTACAAAGTAAATGATAATAGGAGTTTTACACTCTTCTCAAAGCTCTTTGAACGAGCTTGTACATAATTTTTTAAAGTAATGAGGGTTAAATTAACCGAAATAATGATCTGTCCTGATAACCAGGGCCTCAAAATCAGTGTAATTGAATCTAAAAATATTAAGGACATTTAGATGACTGTTTACCATGGTTATATCATCGTAAATTAAAATATCTCCGAGCTCTTTTCAGAGTTACTCTAAATAGAACAAGTTTCACGCTAATTAAATTACGACATTAATAGGACTGAGTTATTAAAAAATATAATACTAATGAATTCATAAAGGAATTTCGAGTAATAGCTATAATTTATCAAACGAGGCATTCACTCTCAATTCCAACAAGACGCGGTTGTTAAACTAATTGTTTAATTAAAACGAATCACCTGATATTAAAAGAAACGAATGGCCTATTTAAAAATAAAGTCTTAGGCCAATATATAAATAACTAAGATAAAACTGGGCAAAATATGATAAATGAAATAAAAAGGTGTTCATGAAATAGATTATAAATAAAATAATATATACCTTTGTGACACCACATACACAAATACAAAACAAATAAAAAAGTTTAATCTACTCGTATACATATGTATAAAAATGAATCCCTTTTCCCTTGGTCACGGTATCACGCGTGAATGACTAGACCGATTTCACTAATTCTTTTTTTTGTTTTATTTGTTATTACTAAGAGAAGGTTCTTATGTAAGAAAAAATTACGAAAATTACTAGAAAAAAAAACTAGAATATTTTACTTCTTTAGTAATATTATGTGTCACTGAAAGTAATATTCACTTAATTAGAATAATAAATACTTTGTTTTTGGAATAATTTTGATTTATTAATATTCCAATTAGAATTCAATAATTAATCACAGTTAAAAAGACAGAACATTGTCTGTCAGGTCAGTTATACTTATTAAAGAAATTAACTTCATTCAGATCCAGAAAAGTAACAGTTTTTTCTTGATTATAGGCCGGTACGAATTTCGCCGAGTCAGCTAGCACACAATAAATATATGTGTAAATGAAAATTGTATTCAAAATTTGCGACTTGTTTTACGTTTAAGTATAACTAATAAATAAAAATATCTAACTATTCATAACACATATTTACTTTAAACTAATACAAATATATATCGATACTTATCATTAAGAAATCCTTATCTTATCACTAACAAACTTCAGCGACTTATTAAGATAATAAAGTTAATATATATATCGGCATGACTTCGAAAGATGAAGCATCAATTCTTGATCCTGTCCCATCTTCTCTACGAGACGCGAGACTGGTCCAAGAACATAACGAAAACCTACCAAGAGAGAACACATAACCAGGCAGGTGCAGAGCACGCACCGCCTGTCAGAATGGCCGTATCGGCGCTACCAGCTTTAATAACGGATGCGACATCAAAATAATTTGAGGCTGTCATCAATTCTTATTAAACCTCATTAGTATTTATGATTATTGTTAAAAGTAAAACGAAATCAAAGGAGAATAGAACTATGTTTGAATCTTGTTATAAATATGACGTCTGGACGCACGTACCATACTAGAAGAAGTGACATTTGTAACGTCAGCGAGGCTGGCGTTCCTCTCTTTTAAAAACAAGGAATCTGTAATAAATCCGATATATATAAATCATGGTAAAAATATGAAGAAGTACTAAACGTGAAATTGAACCTGAACTTGTAAACCTGAGCATCTAAACTTTAAGAATTTTCTTTAATAAAATCAAACAGTTCATACTATAATATTGATGTAATAATACACAAAAAATACATTTGAATAAGGACTAGAAGTAGATAAAACTTGTTCTAAGTTACAGACAAAACTAACTATAATATTTTTATTTAAGAAAGTACCGTTATTATCGTAGTTGGATCTGAAATTGGGTGCAATGTGATAACGTTACTCATTATATTAAGCAATAGAATTAATTATTCAATATTTAAAAAACTACATAATACTAGTTGTAGGTTAAAATACAATTGTTATAAGACAAATATTCGGTAATCGTGAGCGGAAAACTAACTGAACGTAATAAATAAGATGTCTGGAGATCTCTTGAGATCGCAGTAGGTAAATAGGCTCTATTACTTATGCGGTAATACAGATTAACTAACTTTAAGCATTATTGTTTATAATGTTTAAAGGCTTTGACGTAGTTTGAAAAATAAGCGTTGAGATCGATATGTCAATCTAACATTCTATTAGCCGGTAAATAACTGTTGAAATAGTGGAAAATATATTTTACCATATAGGTGTGTGTAAGAACGTAGTTGACAACCTCGTCAACAATTTCGAACGGTAAACTAGACTAAGCCAGTTAAGACATTATAATAACGTTGATTCAAGTCGAACAGTTAAATCCACATGAAACTATGATAACAATTAATTTCTAATCTAGAAAATACCGATAAACCAGTGTAGTAATAGGATAATAGGGAACGCTAAAATTGCAATTGATTTTGAAAGTTAAATGGCAGACTAGAAAAAATATTTTAACACGAATAACAAATTTTTTTTTAATCACTTTAAAAATTATGCATTTCACAATTAAATATTGTTACTGAATTTATCGCTTCATATCATTTATATGCATTTTTTTATTCTTCGTTGTCATGAGCCTATCAGAGCTCACAGCTGAGAAAAGGCCTGTTTCTCATATGGAGAAGGTTTGAGCATTAATCACCACGCTTGCTAAAGACGGGTCGGTGATTTCAAACTTATAATTGTGAAATTACGATTTCCTCACGATGTTTTCCTTCACCGTCTATCAGTGGTGTCTAAATACTCTAGGAAAGTACATATGACTCGAGAAAAATTACATTGGTACTTGCCAGGATCGAACCCTAGCCCTCGTGCACGAAAGGTCCTTTTACCACTAGGCCACCACTGATTATTTATTCTTATATTCTAACTCGAGCCTTTGTTGCGACAATATAAGCGTTGATTAAATTATGTTTATTTTTCTATGACACCTTAATTATGCTGGTTACACAAGTTACTTATAAGCAAAATTCATACACGTTGCAAACCACTTGCAAAACCTTCATTTATGTTACAAAATAAAAGCAAATTATTGAATTTCAGACAAGTCAGTCGTAAATATACATTTAATGTGAATTTCAACATAAATTAATGTAATATATAGAAGTGATATCTATAACACGAGTCAAAATATGTCATACATATAGAATAATTGTTAATATATCAATATTTCTCTTCTTCTAAACAAAATACTTTAAGAATACACTTCATTACAAATGCATTGTATATTTTACTAAATACTTACCTTAACTTCACTAATATTTATTTATTGGAATGTTTCCAATACCTATAACTACGCCAAGTGTCATGAAAAGATGCAGTTAGGGAGATTATGTGAAACAATCGTCGATATATTAATGAATCTTCACTGGCACATGTTTATTTTTAATATTTTATACAATACGATACATAAATTGTTACATTGTAACAGATTTACTATGCACATCTTGACGATAAATTCGCTACACTCGAGCGATCACTTGAGTTTTATTACGATGCATACAAAGATAGTGTTGTTTTATAGTTTTTAACAATGTTTTAAACTTATCTCTTTTTATAATAATCAAATATACATTATCAATAAAGTCTAACTTGTTAAGTACTCGCAACATATAAAAAAAAAATGTACATCGCCGGGACAACATCTTTGTATGGATACAATATCATATAACACCAAGCTGTGTGAACCAGAAGATTCCTAATACCACATAAGCAATGGAATCCTAACATTGGGGCAATCATGTAGTCTTAGGTATAGGCTATAAGTTTTTATATGTAATTCTTATTATGTTATACATAGAAGTAAGTTTCCCAGTTTTCCTGGATTCCTTGGCAAGAACTAGTGGGTAGGAGCTTTTCAGTTAGTTGAGTGTTCGAAAGTAAAACATATTTCAAATTTATTTTCAGTATATCAAAATAACTTTAAACTTTATCTTCATCACATTGTAACATTATATTTTCAACGAACTCTTTTAAATTACAGGAATTTTTATTGCAACAAAAATATGATCCCTCTATCATCATTTCGTATAAAATGTGTAAAATATTTCATTTTTTTTTTATATTAATAATACACATTGTTTTGTTTTAGTAATAAAATTTTACACATTTCTACTACAATTTTAGATTGTTGTAATATATATTTATTATTGGTTTATATGTATTTAATATTTTTATCACAAGCATTAATAGTAAAGCTTTCTCTTGAAAATATTTCTATTAGTCTCAAAAATAAAAAAAATAAATTCTAACTCTAATATCAGTAAGAACATTTTAATTTTATGAAAATACCATTCTAACAAATTTATTCGACCTTAACAAAGTTGCGAAATCAAAGAAATTCACTTTTACTCTCCCTTCCAAGAAAATTCAATTAAATCTATCGCTATCAGTTTCTATAAAAAAGTTCTATTGAGTACTAAATAAGATAGGAGGAATTTTGTCAGCGGAGTGATGAGTGGAAAAATTAACAGGAGCATTCCCAAAAGCCTCTTGTACTTATTGTTATCTTGTCTTTTTCTTGTTTCTCTTATTAAAGCAAGGGTGAAATTATATCTGAACAAATTAAAATCTAAATATTATCACAAATACATCAACACGATAAGGATTCAAACCCCCAAACTTCCAAATATATCGTTCCAGTGCCTTTACAAACTAAACCATCATGTTTTCATACAAATTGACCCCTGTAACAGTTAGTTTATTTTTCAGTGGCCACTGATCTTTTAACGTTACACTTAGTTACTTAAGAAAATACAGATTAGGTTGTCTGCCTATGCATATATCGTCAAATAAATGTACAATATCATTGGATATTATTAAAATGCAATTAAGAAAATATTAAAATTGAAAAATAAAATCTCAAGTGTGAGAATGTAATAAGAAGACTTGTTTATTTATGCTTATTTATGTTCTATTCAGTACCCCAAGACGTTAAATCTTAAAAGTTACTTATCCTTAATGGATTAAATGCCTCTTTTTTGTATCAATAACGTCTGAATGTTATTTAATAAAACGGAAAGGAACTTGAGTATCTGAATTTTATAAATGCAATTTGATTTATTATCATAAAATAACAACATCATTTTTCCAATTTTTAAAACAACACTTTAATTAAATGTTGTTTGAATGAATATAATACTTTAATTAATTGTTATTAATTTAGCAAAAATATTTTATATTGATAATATATTTAAGTGAAAATATCATAAAGGCGTTAAATAAAAATCATTAAAAGTCGGTTAGTAGATAAATGTAAAAAGCACATTTTCTTTTATGGAATTAAGGTTTCTTAATTGCATCTTAATATTTGAAAATATTTAATTATTACAACATTTCAAGTAACACTAACAGGTTTTTCTTTTGTTAATGATTGCCTAAAATAGGGTATCACTTGCATTGATTGTCTGTAAAGGCACGGATATTTTTTATATCGTAAATCGTAATCTTCTTTATTACCGAGCGATTCATGAAAAAACAATAATTAATTTTATACGAAATATGATTTCGACGGTCGGTGGATGCAATGAAACCAAAATTATTTGACTTAATTTAATTAAAAGTAAGTTACAACTAGGGTGTGACTATGTTGCACGAAGGTTGAACAAATAGTGATATTAATTTTATCAAATTCTTAAAAGAAATCTTATAATCTAAAAACATAAAAGAAATATAAAACCAAAAACTGTCTTCACACGGAACTGGTGAGTCAGACCCGTGTAGAATAGCCGAGTTTACCCAGAAGCTAAGGCGTCCTCTGATTACACCGTATAAAGATAATAAATATTTTAATATTTTAATTAAACGACCACTTATAACACCGTCACATACTCGTAACATACGTCACAACAAAAATAAATATAGTAACTGTCGTTCCAAATTAATTATAAAACAGCACAAATTATCAATGCATGCTAAACGAAATATCTCATGTTCTTAATTAAAAAAGAAACAACGAATCAATATATTACACAAATTGCTAATAAATTCTGAATGAAAATTTAAAACAAATATAAATTACAAAAACCTACCTCGGAAATAAATTCTCAACATAAAATTTATTGTCAAAGGTTTATTTGGGGCGAGTATTATGAAAATATCCCAATCAAACAACTCGTAATTTATATTCACGACGTTTGTGGACTTTAATATTAGGAGGCGAGGAATGTGTCGGCTAAACTTGCGACATATCTGTACTATATAAAGAGAATATTTGTAACGGGTTATAAATTATTTTAACTAACGTATTAATTAAATCTGAAATAGTCGTCCGAAAATAAACAAAAAATTAAGAGTATAATGTACAATGTTTATTAAGTTTTTCAACACTTTTTTTTATGAGATTTCTTTGTATTGTTATATTTTGTCTGAAATATACGTGGGACTCTATGATAATTCACTTAGCTCTTCTAGTCATCATTTATCTATCCTATTTATAATATTATTCAAATGAAAATTAATTGTTTTGCTAAGTATATCCGAAAATGTATGACTACAAAATCTTAAGACTATTTTAACTAGGATCAAAGACGTACATATTTGACAAAAACGAGCCGAATTTAGCATTACGTAAGTAGATATTATAGTAAACGAGTAAACAGAAACTTTTAATCAATGTCTAATCAGGTTAAATAATAAATTTTAATATTCCTTGTTTTAAATAATTATAAGAAACGACGAAAATAAGTCAATAGTCATGAAATACATGAACAATTATTACAAGATGATTTCATATGTTCTTGTATAAAAAAATCGCACTGTTCATATATAACGTATTTATAAATAGACAATTTATAATAGTCAGGATAATGCTGAAAATCGTCACGGTCAATAAAGCATCTGAAAGCTAACCGTACCTTTAACTTCACTTCCCAACAACTTTCAATCTTTGTCCTTTTAAAATCTCCTTATAAATTCTTCTACCATTAGTACATTAAAGAAGAAAAACTGTATAATATGTAAAGAATTTTCAAACAACACTTTCAAAAAACAAAACAAAATAATGAAATACTAAATCTTCTAGCTAGTGGAAACCATTACACAAACGAAAATATTTATGACCTTTGGTTTTATATTTCCGTTTACAGTAAGCAACAACAAAAAAATTAATATTACATAAACAAAGTTTCAAGACTTAAAGAATTAATACTAAAATAATTATTTTACAATATATGACATAAATTTAATATCTTTTCACGACAATATCTTTCATGATTCTATAAGAAATATAATGGAATGGAGAAAATCCGTTCTCTAAAGTCTAACAATACGTTCAAGATACTTGAACAACAATTTAAAGAGCAATATTTATCTAAATTGTAGTTTAATGAATGATAAAACTTTGAACGCTACTCGCTTTTATAGCAATTCTGCAACAAACTCTTATATTTTTAACGATAAAATGTTTAATAATGAAATTGTCACCACATCTAGCTTTTATTAAAAAACGTTTGAATTAAATTGTTATTTATTTTCTGACATATATATAAATATTTGAAAATATCTTAATCTGGCAGACGAAGAAGAAGATAATAATTTTGTTTTTTCCTTATAAAGTCAATGTGACTATTTTTTTCTTTCATTTTAATGTCAACAACAAATATATCAATATAGGTTCAATACTCAAGTCGTATTTTTTAATATGCCATTTAATTTCTTTTGTTTATAAATATTTATTTAATTCATTAAAAAAGACATATATAAAAAGTCTGAAATTTTGAAGAGTAATACAAAGATATAATTTGAAGTGAAATACTTAGATGTAATACATAGAATTCATCTATCTTTAAATTTTATCGCATTTACAATAACAAAAAGAATTTTATTATTGTTCGAATCTCATTAAAATACATAAATATTAACTAAATTACGCTAAAATAGAAAACATATGTTCATGTATAAAAATACATAAGGATAATATTTGTAAAATAAACACAATACTATTCAAAATTACCAAGCAGAATAAATAATATTTCTTAGAAAAAACAAATGAAATTGACCATAGAAATATTTTATTACGTCAAAATATTTACAAACACAAATTCGATTACTCAAATAGTCTTAAATTACATCATTAAATAAAATAGATAACAAGTCATTTAAATGTTAATGATGGGACGCATTTCAAATTACAGATTTTGCATTTAACCGTATGACGCGTTGCTGTCGCTTCGTGTTTGAATAGAATAATGAAAAAGGAATACGACCCACGTTAAAGTTCAATGAACTGGACACATTAGCAAGTTATTTTGATGACGGTATCCGAGTACCATCTATCTATTGCTTAATAAAAAGGGTCGTTCTCATTATACCATTAAGACGTAATTTGGAGATTCATTGGAGTATAATATAAAGAAACTAAACATATATTTATGTATTTATTCCGTCTCATTCGTTCAAAAACTTTATAAACCTAATTACTAGCGTTTCTTTTCATTTGAATTACGATTATAAAGATAAAGTAGAGCATACTTTAAATAAAATATTTTTTTGAGAAACCTATCGAGATTCAGGCTAAATTTGTAAGAGGTTAACGGGAAAGTAGCTACTATTTTTCTCCGACCACGTACTACACGTCTTTAGTGTACACAAATAGACGACAACCATAAAAATAACTTTAAAAGCATGGTACCTTATAACAAGGAAACTAGAAAAAGTCAATAAAAATCGCTGTATATTATATTTTTAATTTTGTGAATAGTAAATGATCCTGTGTCAAAGGTATTATATTTTAAATATAAATATAAAATAGGTATATTTATATATATTTATATACATATATCGGCTCTATCAGCATTAATTATAATGAATGCAGCATAAAAATAATTTGTCATATCTTTTATAAAAACTCATTGGTATCATAATTACTGTTATAAGTTAAAAAAAAATCAAAGAGTATTTAAAAGGAGAATAGAACTTTTTTTCAACTACTACTAACTACTAACTTTTTTTGTGTAAATGCGACGTTTGGACACACGGCAGCTGAGTATAATAAAGAACCTTCCAGAAATATAAGAACATTAAGAAGAATTGAAGTTTTATTTTGACGTCAGCGATTCTGACGTGTCTCTGTAAAAACGACAA
The DNA here is from genome assembly GCA_916720795.1 of Danaus chrysippus. Classification (NCBI taxonomy): domain Eukaryota; kingdom Metazoa; phylum Arthropoda; class Insecta; order Lepidoptera; family Nymphalidae; genus Danaus; species Danaus chrysippus. The sequence goes on along the minus strand of CAKASE010000082.1, from coordinate 10,681,626 downwards.
TTTTGTACAGAATCCGATGTATATAATAAGAGAACAAAGATCAGATATTAACCAAGTGCGATAATACTTCTACACTTTATCTTTATTCTTTCACAGCTGTTGTTTGCCCATGTAGTGTTGTATTTTTGTTATAAATGAATGTATGAAAAAAGTGCTGTATCTGGACAAAAGAATTGTCTCATTTTGCTCTCAAAGAGAAGCATTGGCATACAAAAAAACAAAAGCAATCCTTTGACCAGACTTTCAATGGTGTTATAGGAAAAAAATATTACTTGCTCTGCTTTGTTTAATTTTGATTGAATGTCTGATATTTAATATATGCAAAAATACTTTAAATATTTATAATATATACTCATATTAGCAAGACAATCAGTAAAACTGAAAATCGAAACTTTAAAAATAAATATGAATCAAAAAAGTATTACTTTTTACCAACATTAATGATTTTAAATAATATAACAAAATGGATTATATCCCTGTTTATTTACGCTTCGATATTTCATTATTGATAACTCTATTCCTTAAGCGTAGTTGGAAGATCTTCCAAAGAAAAATATCATTTTCAATGTCACAATAAAATTTACATACATTAAGTCAGTGGTGGCCTAGTGGTTAAAAGGTCCGCCTCTCATGCACGAGGGCGAGGGTTCGATCCTGGCAAGCACTAATGTGATTTTTCCGAATCATATGTACTTTTAAGAGTATTTAGACATCACTGATTAATGCATTCCCAAAGAGGGTTGATGTCAGGCAGGCGGCCGGTCGCAAAAACTATTCACAACATGTAAGGCAGACCCTGCCTAAAGCTGGGAAATTGCCAGGTGGAAGAAGAATAAAATTGACATACGTGTCAGCTATCTACAAACAATCAATTTATCGTGTAACTGAACGATTAAATTTATGTACATGAAGACATAATGTTTAAATATATAATTCACTGGGAAACTTATCAATATGTAAAATTTCGAATAAATTTGTTATATATAATAAAAGAAACATGAATTTCAATCGATCAATAATTAACATGTTGATTTTTACTCACGTTATACAAAAAATATTAGAAAAGAAACCATAAAGGTTTTATATAATTAAAGAAAAATCTTCTCAAATAAAATCTATTTATAAAATGCAACGACTTAGCCTCGGTTTCATAAAGATTACTTGACACGGAATTTCTTGTAGTTGATTTTATTTTAAAAGCACTGCAGTTGTACGTTGCGTCAAAATTGTACTAAGATTTTCGTAAAACGAAAATCTATGCTAACTTAGTCCGCCAAAATTAGCATCTGACAGTATCAAAAACTGTATTATAACTACATATTTTATATGTGCAAAAACATTTATTAATAATTATAAAGAAATATTATCTCAACAGTTTAACTAAATCAAGTACGGGTGAAAGTGAATTATTATGATTTTTACGTTCTAAATTTATTTCCGTTAAATTTTGATATTATTGACTATAAGTAGAAAATGAGTCGTCAAAGCATTATAACAGAAAAATGCATTTCGAATCTGTTCGCTACAGTTAAATAAATATTTTCCAAAGACTACATTTCAAAATAACTATTCGTCGCCTAAAGCGTGTCCTGAATAATGGGCCAGTATGAACCAATATGATGAGAAATAGATTTCCTATTTGGTAGTAAAATTTCGTCCCTCAAAAAATTCTATCTTTTGTTATATAACTTATACTATGAAGTGGTTTTGGTGAAACAATATCATATGTACGTATATAAAAAGACATTTACATGTTCAGTATACATTCGAGATATAATTTACCATCGAGGCAATATTTTTCTTAATATCCTTAGTTAAAATATATAATTCGAAGAATTTGTGGAAACGACACGTTATTTATTTTTTTGAAAATATTAAATCAGCATGGATAAAAATTTCTATAGTATTTCCACCTAATGAAGATATATTTTGACAGAAGGAAACATTTTCCGTTGTTACGTACACTGCACACATACTAAAAATTGAATGAACATCGCCGGGGCTACCACGCTGTATGCTTAAAATATTATACAGTGGATGACGTTGCTGACTTCGAACTAACAATAACTTGGTGTGGAACAAGATGATGCCTAACACCACACAAGAAATGTGATGACATTACTCTCCTGACATAAGGGCAACCATATTACCTTAGGATTATAAGTTCACGTTATATGATTCGATAATAACATGTTATGTATTAACAGTTTCTTAGTTCTCATAGAAACTCAAGCTGGCTTTGAACCACACCAAATATCAAGTATAGAACTGAATCTGTTCATTATAATCGTCAGTTTTCTTTCTCATATACTAATACTTAGTAAACAAAATGAATAAGCTAATTTACGGTCTCATAAATGACGTAATTTTTCAGAAAAATATAAAGCAAGTAACAAATGAGTTGGTAGATTTTTTCATACGGCTTCCATTTCGTTGATATTGCTCGTTAAGTGACGTCATTTTAAATAAAATATGGCGGAATCCCAAACATGGAAGGCCGGGCATAATTTATACACACTGAAAATATACTTTTGTAAAGGAAATAATATTCTGTATTACAAACAAAATTTTTAAATAAACTATTATTCCTGGATTACTACGCGTATTTTATTATTTAAAAAAAAACTACTACTATAACTGTGCTTGATGTGATGTGATTCACAACTCGTCTGATCACGGTTGCTGCAAAATAATCAAAAAAGTCAGGATTATGTCGTTTTTAAAAAATAATAAAATACTGGTAGCAATCCGAAAACCATTAGTTTCGTTTAAATGAAAATGCGAAGTCTTAGATCTCATTAAATATTTTGAAATCAACTGGATAAAGTTATTGCGTTAAATACTAACATTAAATTTTTCTGTTCGTTGATAACTTATAATTTTCAACCGACTTTAAAAAAGGAGGAGGTTATCAATTTGTCTGTATTTATTTTTAATGTTTTTTACGTAATAACTTTCGACTAAGTAAAGCTATATTAATATATACAATACACATATATACTTTTAGGTAGATTTTTATTACAACTGGACATTGCTAGACTACCATTCTGCCGTTGGAAGTTGGAAATGGAGCCGTAGCTGATGATAACACTATCTCATAATTTTTATAAATAATTTTCTATGAATAATACTAGTGGAAGCCATATTTTCGGAAAAAATATCAAATACTCTTTAGAGTCAAAAGTACCACTACACACTCGACATCACTCAATCCACCTCCAACTTTTTTATATAAAACTATATTCTAAAAAAATTACGTTTAAGTTTTTATATAGTGTCTTCTTATGTAAAATAAAACACACAAAAAAAACAAACGGTATCACAGAAAATCTTATTTCGAAATCACCATTGACTCTTATTATTATTAGTAACGTACTACGTTATCTTGCATTTGATCTTAAACCTTTTCTTTCCACTATTATTTGAAGAAGAAACATAAGCATAAAAATATTAAATATATTCTAAGAATGTAGACCATTGTTGTGAAAACACAATAAGTATGTCATAACTTTTATGACATATAATTGAAAGCAACATTTCCTTCATCCATTATCGCACACAAAACCTCTTCAAGACTTTACGATTTCCTGGTATACTCTCAAATACATGTGACAAAAGTATGAGTAATAAGTGCATACTAGCTTTAAACCATGGCTTCGTCCGATTTTTGTCAAAGAAAATAATTCTGTATATTTTGTTAAATACGCTTTAACTATAGTTAACAAGTCTCCAAACTATGTATTTATAACGACATTGTTCCTTTAAAATAACACGAAGCAGTAGTTAGTAGATGCTTATCGAAAAATTACCACCTTTGATTTATAATATGACTAGGGTAATTTATTTTTTATAATTTCCAAAGTTGTGGTAAAAATATTATCCACATAAAGTTTCAAAGAACACGCGATGTAGTTAAATATAGTATTAATTTGATGTGTCCGTAATTTTAACAAATTTATTATAAATTCTCACAAAACATTTAATGTTATAACCTTAACCAATGCCTCACAGAATTCTTATATATTGTATATATCTTACATATAAAATTCTCGTGTCGTGGTGATAGACAAAGAACTCCTCCGAAACGGCTTGACCCATTAGGATGAAATTTTGTGAGCATATTGGAAAGGTCTGAGAATCAGCCAACATCCATTTTTCATACCCCTAAGTCATAAGGGTTGTTCACCCTTAATTTTTATTTTTTACTAGCTGACCCGGCAGACTTCATACTGCCTCAATCAAGAAATAAATATTTTTTTATTTTTTTGGAGTTTACCTTTAAGTTATAAATCTCCGTGTTCTGAAGAGCGACAGAATGATTGACATTTTAGTTAGTTGTCAAATTTAATGTCAAAAAACCGTTTGTATGGGAAATAGAAATGGGCTGTTTTTAGGGTTTTCCCGGCAATTATTCCACTTTTTCTCACCTTTCAAACCTTCCCTGGACTTCCAGGAGTATTTCAAGATTAGCCAAATCGGTTCAGCCGTCCTCGAGTTTAAGCGAGACTAAGGAACAGCAATCCATTTTTATATATATGGAAGAGAAGATTTTTATTTTTTTATAGTGTAGCATTAAAAAATACGTATAACCCAAAATTTTTACTGTTTATCACCAACCCCTATTTTTTAACATGGCAAAAAAACGTTTGCCGGGTCATATACTATTTATTTATATATCGCATATATTTTAATAAGGCTCTGCATGTCCGTAACATTATTTATTTCTATTAGTTTTCATCTTGTGTGTATTTTCATCACCTGACACAACTTCCAGTATTTCCCCGAGGAGATCTCCAAACGCACTCTGGAATACTAATTACTTAGTATTTCAAAGAATTTCCTCTAGTATTTAGGTTTCTTTAGCGGTTGTAAAGTTTGAGTAAACCACAATATAAATGTCACTTGTTTCAAACGTATAAAAACCTTTACATTTTTGTTGTATACTTATAAAAGTATTGTATCAGAACAATTCTGGAAATAAACATTTATTTAGATCAACTACAGTTCTGAATATCTATATGGAGCTTACCATCGAATTAATTTAATAAATAAAAAAACAGCACTTACTATATTTGACATTATAATATTATTCTGTAATTTTACCATAGGTCAAAATATACCAGACACGTCTTTTGCACGAGTGAAGACCATCTTTTAAACAACCAGAAAAGGTTACCATTTTACATCGCCGTTCGTGAATGTTGCCCAATATTTATTCACATAAGCCATTGATACTTGATCCTTGATATTCCTGTCAGTGTGTACGTCTACAATGCAAACGTATACTAAGTGTAGTGAAATGTCGGAATCGCAGCTTAACAAGAAGCTCTTTGGAGCTTATAGAAGTTGGTTGCTTTCAATTTCAATGGGTTTACATGATTAAATAGTGAAAACGTGTTGAAAAGCTGATAGCCGGACTTATACAATCCAATTAATATTAAAATTTAGGACTTTAAATGTCCTATATTTAAATATTAAAGCGTTTGTAACATTTATTTCTTTTATTTATGGGTTCTTAAGCAAAAAATATACATTTCAGTTCAATAAAATAATTATCTTTCGATTATTTAGACCTAAATTTAGTGATCTCAGGGACCGTTACAGCAAAAATCATGTTTAAAAGACACAAATATCTTGTCTCTATTCTTAATTTCGTATGCATTCCTCTAGAAAATTACGAGTATATACTTTATGATGTGCACTTCTCCGTATATTGCAGTTGAGAGAATTTAATTTCTTTAACATAAACCTAAATCCATTTAATGCGATATCATAATATATGTAGAACGCAGCCTGAAATCCATAACAATTTGTGGATGCGACAGTTAATGTAGTATTTTATGATATATAATAATTTTGACTTGAAGAGATACTTATACAGTTATAGTTTGAATAAATTGACAATGCAAATATATAGTTTCAAATAATACTTAATTTTTTTCACTTTTTTGTAGCCTATTCTGATAGGCTGACTGCTGCTGAGCAAAGGCCTCTTTCTCCCATGGAGAAGGTTTGAGCATTAATCACCACGCTTGCTCAAGACGGGTTGGTGATTTTAAACTTATAATTGTGAAATTATAAGTCCAGGTTTCCTCGTGAACGTGACGGCATTTGACAACAAAAACTATTAGGTAGGTAATATGAGAGATTCTTAAAATCATACTTTATATCAATTTATCAGTGTTTATTTTACCAGTTAAATGACTTATTGTATTTTCGGATCGTTTTATAGTAAATGCGGTATACTATTTGCTATCTATATTAAAATTTCATCTCGAGTTATAAGAAATATTAATATGACATAATAAAATTTGGTACAACGCTAAAAGTCTATTACGTCATTATGTATAACTTTTAGTATGACAATGGAAGGAGATCTTTCAAGATGCGAAATTTTCTCAGGTGGTGACTTGAAATGAATAGGCTTCTACAATATTTTGCGTCTTACCTACATATTAAACACAAGATAAGTAGAATATCTATAAAAAAATAAATTTATTTTATATATATTCAAATGTCTACGTTTTAAAACTTGTTCTTAAATATACAAGAAAACATAACTATTCATATTTATAATATGTGATATTTATTTAAAAAGTTTTTTAAATATATGTTTTTTATTTAAAATAAATAAAAAATAATATACTTGACTTACACAAGTCCATTTGGAAAGGCTTACGATCGTAACGACGTCATCAAAAATGAAGAGATGTTTTATGTGTGAAAAAACTTCCGGTATAATGTGAATCTTTGAAAAATATCCCACACAGCATTCCTATCATAAAAGAGATATTAATTTAATATTAGTAATGGTACCATCAATAGTTCACTCTAAAAGCACGTCTTAATGACATTAAGCTCCTTAAATTTCGCCATTACGAGGTTTCCGCATCTTCTCCTAATAAAAATGACTATATAAAATATTGAATCCGTGATATATGAGAGAAAATTATAAGATTTTAAAGAGTAATAACTCTATTTCTATAGTTACAAATCCGCATTATACATTTTAAAATAGTAAACTTGATATAATTGCAGTGCATTTACGAACAAGGAACACAATACAAGAATCGTAAATATAAGTCTGGACTGGGATTTCAATATGAGACCACTTTTCATACTTACGTGACATTTTTGTGTATGAGAAGGGTCGTATTAAAAGTGCACAGAAATTGTATCCCAGCTACTGACACACGAGATAGTGATGCTACGAAGTTATAAACAATTCCCCTACAGTCAATATGGACATGTAAAATATGGAATCTTGGAAAGTGATTTTGACCTATAACTATGAAATTTAATCTAAGCACGAATATCAAGGATCGATGAAGTTGCAATAATCTTAATAGTTTGACCATTATTTGTTTTCCGATACTGAATTTGTCTTTATGCAAAATAGTCATTTAAAATAAGTAGCCAAACTAAATCATTTAAAATATATCATAGTTAAGAAAACAACAGTGAAAAGAAGTTCAAACAGAGAGTTTTTTTAGTCAAGCCATTATTTATATTACTTGAATTAAAATATACATGAAATATACACTAATTATATGTAGATAAACTTTTCATTTGTGATTGGTTCAATAAAAAAACGAATGAAATTTAATTCTAGTCATGGAAAAGAAATTTCATTGAAACATTAATTTAAGTTTTTTATCTTTATTGAAGTATTAATTACTGTATGTTAACAAAATTATTATTAATAAAAAAAAACTAAGCTGTCACTGTGAATAATTTTATAAATTGACAATGACAGCTCCAAAGTTCTTTAATGCAACCTATGTATATCGTTCCATCAATACAATACAAGCTAAAACTGTATGATGAAATTTAGTATGACTAGCTTAATTCCGTAGATACAATGAGAGCGTACTACTAAAGAACTTTTAATGGTACGTACGAGTAACATCTTTTTCGTCCATTATCCCTGACAATACATGCTCAAGTTTTTATGACATTATCGTATGCTTTCAAATTCACGTACCGACATTTATCAAGCACGATTTTCTATAACATTTCCTTAACTGTATTAATTTGTATAAAATATATTTTACCTAACCGCTTAATATTACTGAATTAGTGCATTATCATTTAATCTTATATTTTCTGATTCTTATTGTTTTATTATTATTTTTAAATAAATTCAAGCTTTTTAAAATATGTCGACCGCGTGTAATGTCGAATACATCTGCATTCACAAGTAATGCTTGGATGCAAATCAGCACGGTTCAAACAGAGTTGCTGAATTTCCCACATGTTAAGTATAAGTACTCTTGGCTCCTATTTCAAATGCTAACAATGTGTACGAACTAAAAAGTTCGTATAAAATAGTCTAATAAATATTTTGCTTTTTAAGAGAATTCGTTACTCATACAACAATGCTCTGAAATTAATTTTAAATAAACAACAAATAATAGAGAAATACAATTTTATATTACTATGTTTTAATGACTTAAATATGACTATAAATAAAAATTAAATATAATAAATGTAAAAAGAATATTCTTTAAACTAAAACTAGCTCGACACTTGAAGTCTTAATGCTGTCTCATAATTTAGTTTTAAATTACTTTATATTTTCTTAACTTAGCATGTGTCTTTTGATTTACGGCTCTTTTAATTTATTTAACGTCGTTATATAATGAAAAATATAATTAAAACTGTCGCCTTATGCAAAATTAAACTTATTTATCATGTACATATACATTTACATATAAGTATACTATTGAGAAATTCTTTAAGGACATATCTGAGAAAAATTACCTCACCATATAGAGACTAAAGATAGTAATTAGTGATATTATTGTTATATTTTATCTATATAGAAATATAATTAAATATATTATATGTATGTAACTTATTAGATATGGAATTGTCACCCTAGAGTAACTACTAACGCGTCATTAATGGTCTTGCGTAATATCTGACGACTGGCGACATTTAACAACCTCATTAGAGGAGAAGTAAGGCGATTTAGCTTTCTTCCTTTGAATTAATAGGATTCTAAATGGTTTTAAGTGAATTAGAAGTGAGTTTGTTAAAGAGATTAAACCATTACCATTCTTAACTGCCGAGACAGTGTACGTAATGTCCTAGACATATATCTGTAAATGTATTGTTAAAAGAATACTCGCCCACTTGAAGAAAACTTTATATTTTTTTTTTAGAAAACTTAAATTTGAACAAAAAATGCATTAAACAGAACGCGATGATAATAATAAAGATTTAATCAAAACTTCTATTAGAATTATAATTTAATAATATAGATTAATTTAAACTCATCCATGAAAACTAGATTCAAAGCCACTTCATTTAAGATTCATTTCTATTTCAATCCAATAGATGGCAGCTCTATACAAGAAAAAATCTAAAAAAAATCAATTCTTTTTCTTCTTCCTGGCAGTTTCCCAGCTTTAGCCAGGGTCTGCCTTAAATGTTGTGAATAGTTTTGGCTAATAATTGTTTTTACGACCGGCCGCCTGCCTGACATCAAACCTCTTTGGAAATGTACTAATCAGTCTAAATATTCTTAGAAAGTACATATGACTCTGAAAAATCACATTGGTACTTTCCCAGATCGAACCTGCGCCTGCATGCGTGATAGGCGGGCCTTTTAACCACTAGGCCACCACTGATTCTTTAAAAATCGATTGTATACATATATCTATATATTTATATAATCGTAATGTACATATTAAACCGTAATCGTAAATATACTGTGTTGTGAATGAACTGTTTAAGGGTCCATTCATAGTATTATCAAATTACAAGTATATTTCCTATTTCAACATGTCCCCATTGTAACAAAGTCAAAGCTGCCTCGTGTTTATACTTCTCCGGGAAATACTAAACTATTAACGAGCGGTAGCAATCAATTGTTAAGTTTTCTGTTCAGAATTCCGAATTCTCGAGACACAGCGGTTTAAATTCTAGTTACACACTGAAGAATGGGCACAAGTTATTCAGGAGAGCGGTTGACAATCGTATAAATAAATTACAAGCCTACTATATGTAGGCTCAAAATCATGTATAAACAAGTCTTCAATCATGAATTTAATATACATTAGTAATAGGCTTTGTTTTTAATATGACCTACCCTAACCTAAACTCAAAAATAAGTGGAAAATGTGATAAGTATTCATTAAATGACGAAGTAACCGAAACTTAATTGATGAAAATTTTCTTTTAAATCCTTTTTTTTTAATGAAAATTATTTAAGACTTTTATAAGTAAATCACGAATGTGATATGGTATTGAGTTATTCTGTAGATTGCGCTTAATAAATCACTAGACCACTCTGGGTGTGCCCTCGGTGTGTAAATTAAATTAAAATCACCCGAAGGCGGACCACAGCGTGATCCGACGTTTCATCACTCGGCCCCAAGTTATATTTCACTGGGAAATTTAGTATTACAAATTATATTAATGAAACGTAATGATAATACTATAATTTAGGATAAAAATAATATTTGTATTGAGTTAGATGTAGTGAAATTCTTTTTATTTAAATGATTCTAAGTTATTTGTTTAATGTATTAAAATTTTGATTTTTGTACGTCTAAATTATTTGAATAAATACGTGAGGTTTTCAGCTAACGTTGAAATTCAATGAAACCTTATCTCCAATATGTTGTTTGAACCCAATAAGAGTGTCAGTGAAACTTAAATTACTTTATGACAAATTGAAAAATAATTGGAAAAGTGTAATCTTTCTCTTATTAGTTCTTTTGCCTAATTAAATTATAATTTAACCACTTCATTCTCTTCATTTTATGTCATAAAATCTACTGGAATACAATATCAAGCTAATATACATTTATAAGTAGCACCTTTGAAAACAAATATAGAAAAAGAAATTAAAATAAATCATCCAAGGATGATCCCAAAAAGAGGTTTATCGGATTCGCCTTCAAATTTTAAACAATCAAATACAAAAAGCTTTATTATTATCCCACACGTTGACTCGCTACCCTCCTCATGGGAGTAACATTGACTTTGATTAACAATGTCCTCGATACTGGCGTTTCCAGTTATACAAAAGAGGATATTTTAAAACCTCCGAAATAAAAAAAAACAAAAGAAAAACCAATTCTCTTTACGAATCATAATGAATATAAATGCATAGATTTTATTAACCGTCTCTAAAGGATATTATTGGGTTAATTCATATGAGAGAATCTAAATATTGTAAATAAGAAATTTACAAAGCATATATGTACGTATCAGAATTTGATCACACGATAATCAAGCAAAGTTTGTACTTCTTTGGTTTCTTATAAAAAATGTATTCACCTGCGAAAGTTCCCTATTAGAAAAGAAAGTACACTCCATACAATAAATATAAGAGAAACAATATATTGCTTTGAGTTGACAGTATTTTCCACAGGATCGTCATCAGTCTATCAGAGCCCACTGCTGAGCAAAGGCCTCTTTGTCTCATGGAGAAGATTTGAGTATTAATCACCACGCTTGCTCAAGACAGGTTTGTGATTTCAAACTAATAATTGTGAAATTATAAGTCTAGGTTTCCTCACGATGTTTTCCTTCACCGTCTGTCAGCGGTGTCTAAATACTCTTAGAAAGTACATATGACTCGGAAAAATCACATTGGTACTTGCCAGGACCGAACCCGCGCCCTAGTGCACGAGAGCCGGGCCTTAACCACCAGGCCACCACTGACCAAAATTATATTTCCTTACATTTTTTTATTCTTCGAGTTGCACTACCTAAACAATATGATGCTTTAATGAAGAATATTTCAACAAGAACACAGTAAGAGACGAAACTTTTAAGCATTTCATGAATGCACCGTGAGGGAACCGGGTCCATCGCGTTGCACGGAGAGAAGCTTCAACAGCGCCTGGGACTTGCGACCCAAGTGTAGGTTTAAGGGGTATATCTACGTCACTTAAATGAATGAAGAAGAAACTAAAATCTCATAAATGTTAATTAAAATTATTATAAATGATTTTAATTAACATTTATTACGAAAGCCGAAAAATAGTTAAAAGTAACCTAAGGCTAAGGAACTGCCTACTCTGCTAAACTTTTCGCAGGAGAAATACGTAAATACAAGGAAAAATCTAAAGAGTTGATTAAAAGTTGGTTTATCTTTAAAAACTACAGGAATGTATACCTAATTACAGATACCAATTTATTATTGGAGTCTTCGAAAATAGATTCGGAATATGACTGTTTACGTCGATACATTTGTTTAAGGATCAAATTTACAAATAATTATATAACGACAACGAATATTTATAGCGAAGAATTATTAGGGTTGCAGAGAAAATATTGAAAATGGAGAAATAAATTTGGATTAATAAAATTCACGAAATTATATTTCATTAAGGAATTCAATAGAGCTAAAAATAAAAAATAAATCTCAAATAGGCACGTTTTATCTACAATTATTAAATAATTCTGAAAATAAAAAACAAAATAGTTTCAAACATATTTGACAACATCTTTGGCAAACATTTTTCTCATCATTATAATTTTATATTTACAATTAAATCACATTGTATGAGACAATACATTCTTAAATGACTCTACATAATATATATCGGCGCTATCAGCTTTAATAACGGATGCGACATGAAAATAATTTAAGCCTGTGATAAATTCTTATTAAAACTCATTAGTAGTCATGATTATTGTTAAAAGTAAAACGAACTCACAGCTTGTTTAAAAAGAGAATAGAACCATGTTTAAATCTCGGTTTGAATATGACGTCTGGACGCACGACGGCAGAGTTCTAAGTTCAGTTAGTGCGGGCCATTGAATAATGTGATTATGAAGAACCTTCGAGAAATACAGGAACATTAAGAACAATTGAAGTTTCATTTTAAACTGTCATGGAACGTACTACGAGTAGAAGTGACATTAATGACGTCGGCGAGGCAGGCGTCACTCTCCTTAAAAACAACGAATTTGTAATAAGTCCGATATATACATATATTATATAAAACTGAATAATAGCATTTATGTTATCTACATACATACGAACACGAATTTATAAAAAATATTGCAATATTTTCTAAAAGTACAGTCATTATTTTTAGATTATCAACACACATAATCTTTCAATTCTAATATTAAAATGGTAATCCACGTAGGCATATATTTATTAGGGTTCAAATATGTATTTGTTACTTTTTTGTTCATCCTAAGTTTTTATGTATAACATAAAACCTAAAAAGTTATGAAAATGGGTAGCCTTGAAACCATTGCTGGCAAAACTTTAACAATTGATATAAACTTTTCTAATAATTCACTATTTATTTGACTTCAACGATATATAGCAATTGTATTAATACTTTAAAGAAACCAAGAAACATATGCAATATTTATTTTTTCCATCAACAATTTAATTCCCATCAATATATTCAAATTTCACAATTAGTAATAAAAAGTAGTTTTTTACATGCAATGGACCCGGCACCCGCACGGTGAATCCATTAGATGCTAAGAGGTTTCGTCACGTCTTTTTACACAAAAATAAAGAACGCGTATATCCAAAAAATATAAGTTTCATTTAAATGAATACTCGTAAAAGTCTTAGATGTCATTAAGTAATAAAAAGTCCTAAAGGTGTATCCTGACAAAGAAAATCCACTACTAGTTTCAATAATTCAAATTGCACTGCATTTGAAGTTTGTGTAATGAAAAAAATTACTTATATTTTTTTATATATTGAGAAGAATAAGATGTAATAGGGCGGATCTAAAGATACATACATATTTCAGAAGTATCTCGAAAGTATCTCTCAAGTTATGTTATGTAAGTTGTTGGGAATAATAGTTACTCTCAATTTTATTGATTGTTACAGAAGCATTTGTCAATTCTCTCTCAACATATTTCTATTAACAATCAAATACACAATACCTATAGTCCTTTACCTAGAAAATAGACATTAGTTAGGTACACTATTCAGGAATGAAACCTTAGGAAAAGACTTATTAAATTTATCTCAGGAATATGTTACTACAATAATTCATATTTATTATGCTAGTTTTACGTCAACAAATTAGTAAAGTGATGCTCTTTAATTCCTATGCACTAAACAAAAAATCAATACTCAACAAATTTTTTGAAAAGTACAATAATTACGGTAGCTTAAACCAATATTAACAATGGATTTTATTTAACAAAAAAAAATACAGACGAATTAATAACCTCCTCCTTTTTTGAAGTCGGTTGGAAACTACATATATTATTTACTACGTTTTGACTATTATATTACAAAAAAACTTTTTCGTCAACGAAACCTTCCGAACGCCCCAAAACACCCTAATAAATTTTCACTATAATATTATTAATGATGTCAAAATAAATGGAGGGGAAACATAAAAGTTATCTTACCTTTTTTTATTTTTCAATTCATTTAAAAATAGAATTATAAAATAACTCATAATTATGATTATTCAATTCGTTTAAAAAAAGATTAAAAATAACTTAAAGCTAACAAGCTAAAGATATTTTTGTGATTTCATTATAGTGTGACGCAATTTTAAACATTGATACTTCTATTATGAAACTGCATGCCTTTCCAGAATATTATCCTCAATAAGCCACGCAATTCAAACGCAATCTGTTATTGTTAATACAAAATTATCGAACACAAAGCTAATCTCAAATTACAAAATACGATTGATTACCAACGAATTCTAAAACAAAATTTATTCCCATACCAGGAATATTACTTTTAAATCATTCAAACAAACAATTCCGTCTAAATTCACTTCGGTAATACAATAAAACGATAAAATTATATGTGAATTCAAGTTTATTTGAAATTTTAAGCTGATTTGATTCTCAGCATTGCGATACCGATCCTAAACGGCTCTTGAAAATGAATTTTTCTAAGTTTTTACTGCTCAATATAATTCATATATGAATTCTGAGTAACTCATAAATAGAGCTTTTTATTTAAGAGCTCTGAATTCACAATCCCCTGTCAAAATAGTTCTGCCATTGTCGTTTGCAATTCACACACTTGGTTACACAAACACGAAACCCAGAAAGTTTGATTACAATAGCTTTGGGTAATTATACGAGTATGTATAGATATGTTGATCAAAATTTACTTTATAAGATGTAACTTTGTATCAGTATATCTTCATATACGTCAATATTTAAACTTCTGCAACTTTATGGATAAAAGTTTTGCGAATTCTTTACACATAACATGAAATTATATTTTTTTTATGTTGAATTTTAATCATGTAATGGAAACCTTTTAAATCATTTAATTGGTAACCACATAGTTATCATCTAATCTTCTATATATATAAAAATGGATTGCTGTTCCTTAGTCTCGCTAAAACTCGAGAACAGCTGAACGGATTTATCTTATCTTAGTCTTAAAATGTTCGTGGAGGTTCAGGGAAGGTATGAAAACTGAAAAAAATTGATTCATTACTGGGAAAACCATAAAAGCAGCCCCTTTCTATTTCCCATACAAACGTTTTTTTTGACATTAGATTTGACAACTAACTAATATGTCAATCATTCTGTCGCACTTCAAAACACGGAGATTTATGGCTTACAGATAAACTCCAAAAATATAAATAAACAAACGTAATAGATATTTCTTGATTATAGGGCGATACGAAGTTCGCCAGGTCTTCTACATAGTAGCTCTATAAAATCCTCATAAATTCTATCCAAATTTTTTACTTAGAAGAGCGTGCTAAAAACAAAATTTTCGTGCATAATATAATGATTATTCACTGCAGTTGAACCTGGCTTGAGAATATCAGATTTACATTTCATTGTAAAATTATTCCCCAGCTGATATTTTTAGACCCAGATAACTCTCACAATGAAGTTGTTATAGCAAACATTTGGATATTACTATGTAATTTCCTGCTTTTATAACTTAGATTTTAATTAAAAAGTGAGTTTTGATATCGTTTCATGTACGGTTAATAAACACAAAGTATATAATCCTGTGGAATAGATTAATTTGGTATAATAATAGCTTCATTAACAGAAAAACAAATACTGTAAAATAACCTACAAAATTCTAAACATTTCCTGGATAATGTTGATTAATCGCGTGGTTAATTTTAAACTGACTTCATTAATAGGATAGATTTGGTCGATATTTTCATACGGTTAAATTTTCTATACGGTTAAATGTATTATGTAAGCAATGCTTTAGACTTTAAACTTATATATTATTTTAAGTTAATATCAAAGAACAAAGCAATTAACACATATGACCCAATGTTTTATTTAAGGCTACTTTAACCTGTGAACTGTTTTATGTACATATACATATTTGTTTTTTCTATTATATTATTTGACAAACTTATAATTTATTTATATTTAACACCCCTGGAAACTAATTCTATTGAATAAAAGTATAGTTTTTATTGTCACTTAAATATAATAATAATTTCTTGCAAAACGATCTAAAATAATGTTACAAATTAATTGCAAATATTTATTTATTTGGCAATAATTATGTAAAGTATGAAACAATTGTTTTATTTATTTTAGACTACAGTACATTTTAGCATTATGATGCAATGTTTCTTGATTCGTAAACAGACGTGAGAAATAGCTCCAAGTTAATACTTGTTTTTCTGTACCGAGTGACATATAACTATGAGTTATTGTGACATAGAAACACTCTTACGAGGGTTATCAATTGTATATATGTACATATATATATTACTTCCTAGTTTTAAGTGATCCTGAATCCCAGAAAGAAAAACTTAGGATAAAAGAGATCTATATGTAGCTTAATATAAACTTTGGATGATTGAATAACAACACAAATTAGTACTGTTATAAGATCGTGGTGGTCTAGAGGTAAAAAACCACCTCCCGTGCACGAGGGCGCGGGTTCGAAACCTGCCAAGTACCAATGTGATTTTTCCGAGTCATATGTTCTTTCTAAGAGTATTTAAATACCACTAACAGACGGTGAAGGAAAACATCGTGAGGAAACCATGACTTATAATTTCAAATTATAAGTTTGAAATCACCAACCCGTCTTAAGTAAACGTAGTGATTAATTCTCAAATCTTCTTTTTGTGAGAAGAGGCCTTTGCTCAGCAGTGGGCTCTGATAGACTGATGGCGATAAGTATAAAATCTGATTTATTAATATTTAGTGAGTTGCTATTCAATAAAAGTACCAATTTCGATGTATTGGTCAGATCAGATTTTTTGTTTCATTTTACATTTTGTATCTAACTGACTACACAATTTACATCCCATTCATAAAAAACCGAATTCCCAAATAAAACTACAATTTTTTATGTTATTCAACACATCTTTTGGGATTTTTCTGACGTTTTTGAGGAATAAAATAAAAAGGAAATCCGCATCGTTCAAGCTTCAGGCCATTCAGTTAAATTGACGAACATGCAATTCAATTTCATTTTTAGTGGTATTTCACAAAAACTTGCATGACTCAAGTCATATTTTCTTTTTATATATAATTCTACTGCATGTGTGTACGTTATATCACTGAACACCTAAACTGCAGGATCGATTTGTTTTTTTTTGTATGCATTGGTGTGGTGTCTCAGATAATTTAGACTCACAAATAAGACCGGTAGAAGACGCTACAGTCAGTATCTAGTTGACTTAAGATGAAAAGACTGCTACGCCAGTTATTATACGAATTGTTTTAACACACTTTATACTTTATATAATACATATCTCCCTGATCGCAATTCCGATATGTATGCGGACAGAGTCATGGTAAAGAACTAGTGTATATGTTAAATCCATACCAGGTAAATATATAACTTAATATATAAGCATAAGTACGTTGACGAACTTCATTCCCGTATATTTTTTCTGATATAATGATATAACATAAAACTCAACAATAAATTCCTGTAAAACAACATTAATAGTTTAATCTACATGAAAATAATTAATAAACATTTTTGGAGGAAATCCATGGTGGTCATGTTACGTCTTATCTAAATGATCTGGTGACATAAAACTGTTCATTGGGAGATGTCAATTATGGTCGTGATTAAAGCTCCTAATTGACATGCTGACATGATGCGACATACTCCAAATATTGAGATGATAATGACTTGTGCATATCAGATGATTTCTGTTTAATCATTTTTTTAATTAACGATTGTTTATTTGCACACATTTTGGTTTCATGAAAATATTTGTGTTTTACTTGTTTCGGAAATGGAAAAGATTATTATTATTATCTTTTCTGTTCTTTTCTCATGTATACTATCTACAGAATTATATACTTTTCAATTTATGCCAAAAGACGAAATTATAAAATAGATTTTTTTTTATAAAAATATTTGTCTAAATTTGTGTTATACAGAAGCAAGACTTTCAATTTTTTTCCTCAAGAACTTCCTCGAGATTTTAAATGACTTTTTTAAATTTTATTCTATAATAAACTATTTGAAATAGCTGAATGAAATTGGCGATGTCTCATTGCGTTAAAAAAGTTCCGAATACATCATAACAAAGATTTATTTTTAAAAATAACTGTTTTTTTAAAATTTCAAATTATTTTATTTAATATCCTGCCCATTTGTTACTTCTGTCTTTCGCCTCCAACTCATTAGGAGACTTGTTCGACAACAACTCATAACGAATGTGTCAAACGTCGAAATTATGAGCAAACAAACAATGAATAAGTATACAAACTAATTAAGAATCTCGGTTTTATCTCGGGATTAAAGGTTTGATAATATATGTACATGAAAACCACATTTATACAGCTAATCACAAAAGTTTTTTTTATGAAAAAGATAAAAAATACAAGCTCGTAACTCGCCTTGGTTTCGCAACGTTGAGCAAATCTTCATAGCTGAATTAACGAGTCGGTCATTTCGTAGAATTGAGAGAAATGTATTGCATCTACAAAGTGCTGAAGAGCGTTAAGTTTAACGTTGGAATTAATCACCATAAATTAAAATGTGATGAAGTTTTGCTTTATTAATATACTTCAGGGAACCCTTTTACGAATTCTTGGTAAAATATGGCTATGTCGATTTATTATTTCACGAATTTTATATTTCCTTTTTACATTTCAAGCAGCAGCAGGTGTATTCTTTTAAGAATTATAGTGTGATGTGACTAGCATTAAGTATAACATTGATATATCACGCAATAACTTAATATTCCTATTATTATTATTATTTAAGATGTTCGGTATCCTTTTTAATTAACCATCTTAAGTCTGAAAAGAATATTAAGACTTTTCTATGATATGACATGATATTTTAAATTTACTTTAAAATTTAGAATATATATGAGAACTATGCATTACTTTACCAAATATCATTCCTTAAATGAACTCACTTAAAAGAAGAGGATTGTAATATCCGTCTCTCATCTGTGTACGGTATTTCTGAAAATATTATCACTTGTTTTTGACAGAACTTTATAAAGTTTTAAGTTCTGAGACTCCCATCACCACCTCAACTTAAAAAAAATCAAAAAATACATAGATTCTTATAAAAATCTAGTAATTAAGTATTATCAAAAGTTACCGTATATTCTAACATCTACATAACAAGTTATAAATCCTTCATCTGCTTTCCTGTTATTCTAAAAAAAACCTCCCATGAGGAAACTCTTGTGAGAGCAACTGATTTGAATCTCTCTTGAATAAACATTATATTTAATAAACACATCGTTTTAATCAAAAAATATCGTGTATTTCAATACATTAATTTATTTTGATCTTTAAAAAGAATCACAAAACTGAATCTTTTAACATTTGATGGAAATTCGAATTGCAAGTACATAAATACCCTAAGCTAGCAATGAAATGGTTTATATACATATATATGAACCAGTTAGCCGAAACAAACTTGTGCCTAAAATTAAGATCTCATCGAAGAAAGTTTCTGATTGGAATTGACTTAATTTAATCCTAAGGAGACACAAAACTTGTCACTTTGGGTCACGTGGCAAGTTTTCGTTTTCTACCTATTCTCCAAAAAGTGTGTATATAAACTTTCTAAACTACTTATGTAAGAGGTAGCATAGAAAATGTGAATATTAAAGTTATTGTTAAATGAAATATTTCAACATATTGTATATATATAATATATATTATTCCTAGTCTATCTTTCTATTTTTTCTCTTATTCAATCTGTTTCAACCTAATATTACTTTCAAACGAATATCCTCACTTACTTAAAATTATATTTAATAAATATGAAAATATTTTTGTGTTTTTTATTGTTATCTAACGAAGTCTACGAGGTTTGCTTGGAGTTCAAAAATATTATTAAATGTTTAAAAATAGATTTAAAGTTATGAGGTTTATGTTGTGTGTTTTTAAATAAATATACATATTTGTTTCTTAAAGTGAATGGTTTTGTTCAATAATATATATTTATATACTATTGATGCAAAAACTACAATTAAAAGACAATTGAAACGTTTATTTGTAATGCAAAGAATGTTGGATAGATATTTGATATAACGATTCCATACGAGAATTTATTATTCTAAGCGTATGCAGAATTTTATGCTATTACAGAGTAAATTTTCTAACACTGTTCGTTCTGTCATGTCTTATCTATAACCCGTATATTTTCTATTTGGACACCTGGAAAATCTGCCTAATAAATTAGGTCGCCTTCTAAACTTGTGCATCCAATATATCTTCGGACTGTGAAAGTTAGAGAATATTTCGGATACTTCAACTTAAGTGACTCCTAATTCGACTTGGCGTTCCTTTGTACATATAACTCAAGCCGACTTTTCCAAGTTCACGCTTGTGGCATTCCATACTTAAGCATATTAAATCTACTGACTGTCTCTATGTTTATGGTATATTATATATTTTATATACATGGTGTAATGTTTAATTTTTTTATAAAATAGTTAGTAATAGCTGTAATTTCAATATTATTCTTGATTTTAATTCACACACCACTGCCAATCTTCTAATTGTAAGCGCGTTGTATTAATAGAGCTTACAGTTCTTTGGAAAACCGACATCCCCAAAGATAAGTATTACGAGGGAACTAGTGAACTCACTAGGAATAGGTTCGTAGTTAATTTGTATGCGGTAGAAGTAGGAGAAAGAATTATAACGGTTAAATTTCACTACAACCTACTGAAAAACTTGGGCCTGTCCAGAACTCACATTAATTAATTCTTGGAACGTACGTCGAAGGCTGCCCAAGTAGGTTCTATTCAAATTTTTTTTAGGACGAGAGGAGCTTGGACAGTGGAGGTGAGCGTTTAATGCGCGTTAGATAGGGTCCCCTTAAACCAACACCTGCGTCGCAAGTCCCATTCACTATTGAAGCGCCTCTCCAGGCAACGCAAGGGACGCGGCACCCACACGGTGAACCCATGGAATATTGGGGAGTTCGTCTCATCCCTATAATATAAATATGAAATCAACTCTGCTTGCCTGTTACGCTTTCACGCCTAAACCACTGAACTGATTTTAATGAAATTTGGTATAAAGATAGAGTTAACCAGAAGAAAGAACATAGAATAGTTTTTATCCCAGACTTTTGAAAAGTTCTCTTGGAAACGCGATATAACCGAACTCGACACGGGTGAAGCCGCGGGCAGAAAGCTAGTATTGTATTGTATAATATAGACGAAAAAATACGTAGGAGATACTTCTCTCAAGTGTTAGCCTAATTTAAACAAACTATCAACCTAAAACCTGACTTATAACAAGATTTTTGATTACATTTAAGTTTTAACTGACTATATTAATAGATACACGAATTAAATTAACAGTTAAAGTTTGAAACACACAATTCAATAGCAAGGAAATTCACAACTATTGCACTAGAAACTCCACAACGGATTACCTCGCATTGAAGACATCAAATATATTTGCTTCAAAATGGAGTTTACAGTGATCTTTCACGGTTTTCAAGCAAATACTTTAATGCATTGGGTGTGAGCGTGACTTATAAGACCAACGTCGGCTTATATATTTACTAATAAAAATCCAGTATAATAAAATTTATTCTCGGATTGGAAAGAATTACAAATATACATAATTTAATATTTAAAACAAACTTCATTTATCATTATATAGGTTTTCTGCCACCAATCTCACCTTTTCACGGATTCTTTACAGAAAATTCTTTGTCGCGTATGTAGGAGGCGTAGCTTTCGATATATAGTTGTAATAATTTTTGAGTTTATCTCTTAAAGACACAGACACGGCGGAAGATTTTGTTTAATTTTATATAGTCATTATTTTGACTACATTACTACAGTTTTAAGAGTGCTTCCATTCAATTAGAATTACGTATATTTATACAGGGTGACTGGTGAATTACTATCAATATTTAAGGAGCATACTCGGTACATGATTCTCATTCAAATTATGTAAAAAAAATAGGTACTTAATTTTTGACCAAATTTCCGTATAAATAAGTAAAGTGTTGACACGTTCCAAATGTTCAAGTGTGGACGCGTGCGGCGGCGTGCTGATACAACACCACGTCACGACACGCGTATGTGTGAGTGTCAGTGTATACCTAATCTGTAGGGTGTTCACACGATGCGTAATTAATTACACAACTTTTGGTTAACTTTACTTAGAAGTTTATTAATATTTATGTTATATTAATTTTTATTTTGTCATATATGATCGTCAAATATCACGTCCTCAAATATTGATAGTAATTCACCAGTCACCCTGTATATACACAAATATATATATATATATATATATGTGTGTGTGTGTTGCGTTATGTTATAAGGTGTCAGTTGTTTCACTTTCTAATCTAATTATTTAAAATTGTCAGCTTGATATAGAACTATCAACAATCTCTTTAGAAGCGTCTCTTTAAAACATCTTGAAACTAATTCAATACAGATGACTTGGTTACTCTTACCAACTAAACTGATAAAGATTGACCTCATTACAACTTTGTTTATTTTTATGACATTTTATTGTTAAGGCTATTTTATAGCTATAGTATTTATATTTATAGTTAATTAGTTTTGATCAATCAACACTAATGTAAAGATGGGCCATAAAACAGTATCAATGAACACGCTGTACAGTGATTAACTAAAACATAATCATAATGAGATCTAGGACTTTCGTGAGTATTAATTTAAATAAAATTAATATTTTCGGATTACTTCGCTTTATTTCATTATTTTAAAACTACATCCTCCCAACATTTCGGTTACTTTGTAGCAATCGTGATCACGGGAAGACGAAATGAAAATATATATATTTTTTTATAAAATAGTATTTTTTTTATTCATTTCTAATCAATTTTTAATCATTTAAATTCCAAATCCAAATCCACAAGATCCCTTAATCTAGAGATTCATATCATTTCAGGTGCTACGAAAGCTCACCCTATTTTGGTTTATGTGTTTTTTATGTTTCTATATCCTGCCATGGCCTTATACTACTAACACCATAAGACATTGAACAAAAACCAACTTTGAGGTCTCTTTGAGAATTTTTTCCATAAAACAAAAGCTGTAGCTATTAAAATGTTCCTTAATTAATTTTTATTTGGTAGATATATGTATTTTATTTATAGGAATAAAACGACCGCTGCATGATTCATACCTATTCATACATTGAAAATTACTTTTTTGGAATAGGTAGATTAAAGTTTATAGAGAAAAAAGATTATATGTAAAAATCTTTTATCTGAAAAAATCATTCAAAAAAATAATCTAAAAACGTACTGACCTAATAAAGCCCTTAAGAAAATAAATATCCACGTGCGATTTGAAATAAAAATCCTTTCGTTTCTGAAAACTATGTTTCCAGATTGTAATTTCCAACGGAAACATTAAAATCACTTTGTAGGTTTTGCATATCTACCCCTATTGAAATAAACAACCTCTACGCATGTATTAAACAAAAACTTTTATATTTGTTTCATTCATAATACATATATATCTGTGGTACATATAAAAATTATCAATTTAATGATTATTTTCCGTGTGAAACTTGGTATTAATTGATTTTAACTATAAAAATTGAGAAGAAAATTTTAAGAATATCCAACACTTTCATATTAACAATTATTTTAATAGTACATATGTATATATTTAATCATTAAAAATAGCCTTACGTACCTCAGAAAAAGTGACATAAAGCTTTAAGTTTTTTACAAATTTTATCTGACTTCCATTAGGCGATCGATAAAATAAATTATTTTAACAATACTTTACTATCAATACATTTTTATTATTATAGGTTAAAAAGAAATAGTTTTGTTTTATATAAAAAAATATTACGTGTTTTTACAGACGTTCTTTGCTTTTGATAAGTTTGTTAGTAGTTTTAACCTTTATTAAGTTTCAACGTACTAAAAGATTCTTATGAGTGAAGTCTTAGGTTCAATAAGAAGTGAAATGTTAGCTACCATTGGGCTAAATCAATTTGAAAATAGGATACAAGTTTTTACATGAAAATAGTTAAAAAAGGACGATTGGTAAAGTTTGACTCCAAAATTCTTTGGGATTTTAGTTTTTGATCAAGTTTTAAATTTATTTATCCTAAATAGATATCATCTTAAACTATGTTTCAGGCGATTTAACTCACAGTTTAAAAAAACATTAATCTAATTAAGCAATTGATAGAATTTATGGCTATGTTTTTATTCCCAACATGATTTTTTTCATATATTTTGAACTCTTCTAACTTCATTAATTTCAATTAAATACAAAAACATTTTCGTATTGTTTTCGTATCAACGTGGCAAGGTTAAAAATAATGGGCTACAACAACAAAAGAATAATAGATTATATATATAAACATTCCTAATATTACAAATAAAGCTATCATAATTCTAACAGTTCATTTTTATTGTATAATTTTTCTGACATCCAATTTATATTAAATATGTACAGGATCATTTCAACTCGGAACTGATGTTAATGTAATCAAAAATATACAAAAACATTTCTCATCAGATGAACAAATACAACAAGAAATGTATAATATATTTTGTGTATTCTAAACTCAAAGAATCATCTATTTTATTATGTAAAAGAATACTTTTTCATATGTAAATAAGTGTTTCAGATTATATATATAGAATTTAGGTAAATAAAGTCACAATAATTGAACCCTGTCTATTAAGATTATATAAAGATGGCTATTGTTTTGTTCAAATTTGATTGCAATATCAATTAACCAGGATTAGACTAATCCTTAAATTATCTTCTATGATAATCAATCGTTTATCATGACACTAACATGTCCACATTGATGCGTTCTAATGATCTTACATATAATATATAACAATATATCACTACTATTGTATCCATTATTCAAAATCAATTGTTCCTAAACATATAATACGTTTCAGTACCTGTAATAATTACGTAAAATGTAAACATTGAACATGAAAAAGAGTTATCTTGCGAATATAGGACCTAAATTTTAAATATATTGAAAATTTATTGAAAAACAATATAAATAAAACATTTTTTTCACCTTAATTTTTTATTTATATTTTAAAACGCAAAGTTTTTTTGTACTATTTTAAAAAACATTTCAGAAATAATTCTATTACTGCCTTATTTCCCAAATTAAAAAAGAATATGTTACAGTAATATTAGCATTATTAATTTATAACATCATTAATTTGTAACTCTGAGTTTTAGTTATCAGTAACTTACGAATGTAAAACGTTAATGGCCAAAATAAAACAAATGCGGTTTTGTTACGTGAATTTATGCTATTTTTACCTGAAATTCCAATTACTTAATAATGAGCATGATCATGGACAGATTGAATGAAAATGTCTGTAAGTTAGAATGCTTATGCTATCACGACACTTATTAGATAAAAAAGTAATTGAGATCCTACAACATTGGCTGGTTTTTTAAACATGTATTTGGCCAAGATGCAGCATTTAAAACATGCTCTTCTCATCAACAAACCGCTCGGGCTTCGTCATAGCAAGAACCAAATAATTTCACCATGAGTTAAGCTAGAACCAACTATATAATATCTTGAAGAAGGTTTTAATTAAAACAAAGAAAAATATGAGATCAATTAACATGTCATACCTGTACTACAAATTGACAAATATTAACTTGATTATGACATTTTCTTTTCATGAATTGGACCATCGGATAGGAATACAAGAGTTAAACAACATATGTCAGATATTTAAAATGAGGGGGCATTGAAGTGTGTAAACATACAATGGACAAGACGAGCCATTTGAGTCGCTTTATAACCCGTAACTCCTAGCACGAGCTAGCTTCACGAGAAGATAGCTATATACCAAGATTAATCAACGAGGCTAAAGAAATAAGTAATAAACATTTTAATTTTAATAGAAAAGGTATCGAACAGTAGTGGTAGGTTTAAGTTAGTGGTGACCTAGTGGTTAAAGGACCCGCCTCTCGTTGCCGAGGGCGCGGGTTCGATCCTGGCCCGGGCAAGTGCCAATGTGACTTTTCCGAATCATATGTACTTTCTAATAGTATTCAGACATTACCGATTAATATTGATTCAGAAAAGAGGGTTGATGTCAGACAGGCGGCCGGTCGTAAAAACAAATAGCCAAAACTATTCACAACATGTAAGGCAGACCCTGGCTATAGCTGGGAAATTGCCAGGTAGAAGAGAAAAGGTTGCGAACAAATATCTAACACTGAGTATCAAAAATATAAAATTCTAACTCCCCCCAATACCAAATTTCACGACACAATTAGATAATTTTGCCCACATTCAGAGCTTACCCAAGGGAATTAAGAAATCGTTAGCGGTAGATGACAAAACAATATCAACTGACAGACACTTTCAGCTCGTTTGCCCGTGATAACAGTTGACAATCGCATAGGAAATTCAAAACCATAGTTTTATATAAATTTCTGCTCATTAAAATCTTATATATCCTTTTTGACGAAAGAAATATTACAGTAAACGATGAAAATCCATACTAAGAACAATGTAACTAGTATATTTGTGTGAAACTTGAGGAACAAGGATTACACTTCAATTTAAAAACTGCATTGAAAAACCAGTCTAGAACTCACAGACAATCTAATGAAAAAAACTTTGGATATTTAAAAAAAAGGCAAAGTTAGAAATACGATTCAAACTTTGTCCTTCAAGTACAGTAACAAGTTACATAAAAAGATGTGCTTCTTCTGTCTGTCCGGAGTTATAAACTTTGAGCCCTTCCCCGAGGAAAGCTAAACTTATACGTAACACTAATTTCTTTTAATAAAGCTTAGGTTTTTCCGTTGCTTTATTACCCAAAAAAGAATCTTTATTACCCAAAAAAAATGAGAAAGTATCAAAACCGTGAATAACTTTTATTTTTACTATCATCCATTTTGTCATAATAAATCATTATATTTTAAATTGTGTTTCATTAATTATTAATGTTTTATGTGATCAACATTAACAATTTTATTTAGATTTTCATCATTAAATATAATGTCGCTGATAAAAGTATTAATTTTATTTTAAATTTCGAGTTAAACTCCAGAAGGAAAATTTTCGTAAAATTAACAATATGTATAATGATACAAAGAAAAGGATTTATTTCAAATGGATTAAATCGTTTTTATTTCAACACTATTAAAAACTTAACACTACAATATTTTAAGTTTAATCCTTAGTTGCTTTCAACGTTTCTAAGTGATAACTAATACTATTATTTGAAATAAATCTTTTAAACTTTTATTTAACAAAACATTTATCGAAATTAAACATATTTATTTTTAGAATAATTTCAAATTTATTGAAATAATATGAAACAATCTGTAATAAGTACTGTTTGATAATTCAATTACAATATGGAAGTCACTTGATAAATGGGATCACGCATTCAAAGCATGAATTAAGATTAAGGGTTATCAAAAAACATAAAATTTTTTGAGTTCCCTTGTAGCTTATCTGTAAAATAAATGATCCAAAGATTCTGTAAGCGTGCCTTACTTATATGATTTTACATTCCAAGCAGTATCTACCCTTAGCATGTAATTTTATCGCGTACCCAAACATCAAATATGTCCGTGTCGCTAGTGATTTATGAATGACAGGCGTCGAAGCTGTTGGTAAGACGATAAAATCTCTTACTAAGGTCGTCTTGATGGAGTAAACAATGCTTCTAACAAAATAAAACATGAAATATGTTTTTTATAAAATTAAATGGAATTATAAATATTTCCGAAAAATAAGAGATACCTATTCATAGTTCTAGTATTTTTTATTTTATGCAGTTTGAAATCCAAAACATTGCAACTTTTATGACCATAAAGTTAGAATTATGGCTTTATAAGTAACGATTTTGATTTAAACACAAAATATTACAAATAAATTAATGATATGTAAAACTTCCCACACTTTTTTTAAGTTATAAAGTACTATGCGCAGAAATGTCCAGAGCAACCAAGAGATTAGAAATAATATTTATTTAAAAAATCGTCGCACGCGCATGGAGCGACAACTTTGCAACTACAGCTTATGTTTTCCACCTGATACGTGATTGATAGATGAACATTTGTCCAATATTATTTGGGAAGAATTACTGGATAATGTGAAGGTAATTATTACAACGCTGAACTTGTTTTGGACAGGACAACAATGTTTATTAATTTATCGTGGCTGGATTGGATGACCATGTCTTTTATTTTTGTACTAGGCTCACTATGTTATTGGAAAGGCCAACTTTAACAGAGACACAAACATCTGCGGAAAATTCTCAGTTATTATTAAAGTAGCTAAGAACTCGTGAAAGCATTGAAAGGCTAGGAACATTGCTTGTGACGTCTCATCAAAATATTTGAAGACCATTAAAAGCAGCCAGAGAATATTTAACAGAAGATTTTGTTAATACATGTTCATGTTGGATTCAATAATAAAAACTTACCTCGTAAAGTCAAAATTAAATTGATTTAAGTGACCTAAAAAATATTCAAAATTTTCAAATATCAAATAAAGGTGAAAATTACTTTATTGTTAATACAATAAGGTTTCAATTCATATGTTTCATTATAGAATACTACAAGAAGGTATTACTTATTAGTTTATGAATTTTTAATGTAATATAAAATCTTTATAAATAGCTTTAAGCTTTCAGTTTTATGAATGAATTATGAAAAAACAATATACAAACAAAATAATATTAAATTTAAATCTTATTTTAATTATATTTTTTATATCCTCAATAATGCGAAGCATGATCGTGAATACTTAACCCACGATAATTTATTTGTTATTAGCATATTAAATATTAATGTAACAATTATTATTATATACTAGTTTTTGCCTGCGACTTCGTCCGCGTTAGTTTCGTCATTAGTAATATATGTATAGCTGACCGGGCGAACTCTATTCCGTTTTAGAGGCCATTAATAATCAGGTTTCTCCTGTTTCAATCGAACAGAATGATTGACATATTAGTTAGTTGTCAAATCTAATGTCAAAAAAAAGTTTGTATGGGAAATGGAAAAGGGCTGTTTTTAGGGTTTTCCTGGAAATGAATCAATTTTTTTCAGCTTTTAAACCTTCCCTGAACCTCCACGAACATTTCAAGACTAAGATAAGATAAATCCGTTCAGTCGTTCTCGAGTTTTAGTGAGACTAAAGAACAGCAATTCATTATTATATATATATAGATATAAGATGGTTATAAAATTTATTTATTAAACTTAAACACAATTTATCAATATTATTTTTTGTATATTATTATATTAAACAACATTATGAGGCTAAGTGATATACATTTTTTAATGATGTTAATGAAAATTACATATGTACAACCAGTGGCGGCTGTACCTTAAGTGCGCCCGTGCGCTGAACCACCAATTCAAAATATTTAAAAATTACAAAATATTATGTCATCTTAATTTTTAAATTACCATTATAATATTTATTTTTTAAACATACAAAAAGGTATAAAAAATTTAATTTCCAATTATGGTCAAAAAGTTTGAGCGCTTTACTAAACTCATATCGTTCGCTCCGGCGAGTGCACGAGGACTGCTAATACATCTTGTATGAGATACGCATCAATACGCCTGGCGCGTGAGACAAAAGATAGTTCATAGAAATGTACCGAGTAACGAGTCGGTTCTCGCGCGCCGCACGAAGCGGCCGAAGGTTACCGAGAGCACCCGATGTATGACGTATTGAGCCGGCCGGCAAGGGGCCGGCCGAAAGGATGGGTGCTATGATTGACATTTCGTTAATCGTTATTGGTATTGTTTCAACTTTCACCGTATGCGTGACGCGTTAATTCGTTATTGTTTATAATTATTTCCGTAATTCGTTTTAGTTTTTATTTCGTTTCTATAATAGAACTTTTATTCTGTACTGTGTTTTTTATTAGTTGAAAATGAGTATAAATATTGATTATATTAAAGAAAATAACAAAATTTTTCAAAGTAAAGTGAACATAAAATTGGCCGGGCCGCCACGGCCCTTTTTAAATTTAAAACAAGAGTGTAAATCGAAAAATAAAGCATTTATACGAAGTTTTAAAAGTGAAATGTATAATAGAAAGAAATGGTTGTGTGGATGTGAGCGTCTTAATGCATTCTTTTGTTTTCCTTGCATTATTTTTGGCGGAGAATCGATTTGGACAGAAACTGGAATCAAGGATTTGACGCATTTAAGTGAAAAAATAAAAAAACACGATTCTTCACAAGTACACCTACAAAATGTAATAAGTTTGTCTGTGTTAGGCACAGTCGATATTCGTAATCAGCTAGATTCTGTGTATAGAAGTAATATCCAAAAGTATAATAAACAAGTTGATAAAAACAGATACATTTTATCACGTCTTATCGATTGTGTCAAGTTTTGTGGTGCATTTGAGTTAGCTTTGCGAGGTCACGATGAAACTATTGAGTCCAGTAATGCTGGAGTGTTTCGTGGATTAATAGACTTTGTATCAGAGTTGGATATAGTTATGAATTAATGTACAAAAAATAAACATATTTTATGTCAATTGTTGTTTTTGTCAATATTTTAGTAAAGTGAACCACCAGTTCGATAACCCACCAGCCGCCACTGTGTACAACCGTGTCTACATGGGTTATAGGACGATTTTCTCCAATGAGTATAATTATCAAGTAGTAACGCTATGTAAAACTAAAGAGGTCAATGAACTATCTACGAATCATAAGTGAGTTTCCATTGGTGAATACTCATTACAGTCAATTGTCATATTTCTAACAGACTTATAAGACTGATCACATACATTATACTTTTCAATTCTCTATATTTACAGTGTAACAATTATGTAATAAGTGATTCAAAGAATTCAAAACATGTATGTATATAAACAATATTATGAAGTGTCCAATTGTTTTGATTTCAACATTAAAATGACAGCTCTATGTTTCTCTACTCTATGGTACTAAATACTCAATACATTTTAATCTTTATTTGAATATAAACCATTTTATTTTTAACAACCCTTAAAAATCATTTCAATAACGGTTCAACTTCTCTATTCCTTTTTACTCCTATAGAACCATAAGCTCATTAAAATTACATGCACACTGATTCTATATGAAAATAAATAAATTGATACATTAATTTAGTTTTTCCCCTTCTTCCATTGTTCCGAGATATATTTTAAATTTCATTCTGAAATTTAAATGAATATTAAAATATTACTGCATTAGACATTCGTCTTTAAATGAATATATATTATTTAACTATTTATAACCATATAGATTTTGCAAACTCCTCGAACTCACCTCTAACTATTATAATTTTGCAATAAATCCTAATGAGACTTATAGTTAGATACAAAATTATTGTTTTAGCTTTCGAGAAAATCTAGTATTCATAAAATATGAATTAATTTCGTTATAATACGTTTTATTTAAGAACAAAATGCCGCAATAAAATAGAGATATGTATATATTTAACAGTTTATAAATAAAGAAAAATCAAGTTCCTATCCCTAAGGAAAAGTAAACTTACATTATTAATTTCTTATATGAGTTTTATTTCTATTTCTTACTATCAGATTCCCCAGAGTATAAAAACCCTTAAACTTTTGTAACATCTAGTTCAACTGTCACGTTGACATTTATTTTTTTTAATTTGACTCACGTTAAACACCGATTTGATTAATTTTCATTCTTCTTATATTTTAAATTATTTTTCTATTAAATATCATTTCATCTTCGTAATTTAAGCTTTGGAATATTTGAATCTCATTCGTATTACTTCTAATGTATGTAAGAAAAAATAAAGTTACTTTATTACGTTTGACGTTTCATGTCAAAAAAGTTTACAGAAATTTTACAAGTCTTGATATGTTCTGTATTTTAATAAATGACAGCTTGCAGTGTTAACGTCAAATAGTAAAGTTGAATGGTGTTGCCACTCTAAATTATTGAAAAATAGCAGACATAAAATATTTCAAATAAAATATAAAATATAGAAGACTACAATACTTGCTAATACTTAGACTAAATATTGGCAATATCTGACAATTCTCGGAATTGACGTAATCCATTTTACTAATGATCAGTATTTGTTAAGTAGGAATAAAAATACGTTTACAATATTAAATTTTAAAGAGCAACCAAGGAATAAAATAAATACAATTGATTGTATACACACATAATAATAGAAATAACTAAAGTCTGAAAACTTTTGAAACAACTATAAAGTTTTTCATGAAATTGAAATAGTTATTCTGAAAAACAAACTCTTAAACTTGAATAATATGCTCCAGTAGTTTTAAATCTTTGTGTAGTATATATGAGTCATTTAGATTATTGTAGAAATATGTGTTATATAGATAAACAATATAATTTCATCTTAGTTCGATTAATATTAATTAATGACCTAATAATTACCAGCAACAATAAATAATAATTAATCTGTAAATGAGTACAATTAATTTAATTCGTGTTTTATATATATACATGTATATACATATATAAATATATATCCGCAACATCTATTTAACGGAGGTAAATTATAATTCTCATTTCATTCCCTATTCATGTTCAAATAATTACTACATAAACAAACTCATTATAAATCAGTAAATATTGACAAAAGTAAGTACACAATTAGTAAATCAGTGAAAAATTGCTATTGAGTTTAGATGCAAAATTCAAATTGAATTAGATGGGCTTCGTCGTCAACAGCCTATCAAAGCCCACTGCTGAGCAAAGACCTCTTCTCACATGGAGAAGATTTGAGCATTAATCACCACACTTGCTCAAGACGGGTTGGTGATTCCAAACTTATAATTGAAATTATAAGTCCAGGTTTCCTCACGATGTTTTCCTTCACCGTCTGTCAGTGGTGTATAAATACACTTAGAAAGTACATATGACTCGGATAAATCACATTGGTACTTGCCAGGATCGGACCCGCGCCCTCATACACGAGAGGCGAGCCCTTTAACCACTACGCCACCACTGACTGACTAACTGAATTAGATGGGCTTATGATTTGGTTATTATACAATATTATACAATTATATATTATTTTACAAGCAAGAACATTATATGCTGCGAGAAAGCTGCCAGTTTTTTATTTGTATAAGTTTACATAGATGGAATAAAACTGAAAACTATTTGTGTTTACTTTAACTGT
Organism: Danaus chrysippus; assembly: GCA_916720795.1. Taxonomy (NCBI): domain Eukaryota; kingdom Metazoa; phylum Arthropoda; class Insecta; order Lepidoptera; family Nymphalidae; genus Danaus; species Danaus chrysippus. The sequence goes on along the minus strand of CAKASE010000082.1, from coordinate 10,648,092 downwards.
GTAAACTAGTGGTAAAGATTAATGTAAACTACGTTATAGATTAAGTCTTGTATTTATTTTCAAAGTTTATTATTATAAAATTATATTTTATATGCTTAATAAAATATTAAGAATAAAGTATATTTTATGTATTTTAAATATCATTTCAACAATATTATATTCGTCAAAAAATGTTATATTAGAATTCGTCTGATAGCAATCTTGTTGAAACATTTGCTTTGGATCCCAGCCTCTCTATCAATCACTTAAGCTGAAAAATTGAAGAATATTTTGAAATATATTGTAATATTAATAATATACATGATGTATCTTGAACAATTTGAATAATGTATCGTCAAACAAGGTGAGAAAAGGTTATGAACTTCTACAAAAATTTAAAGACATTGAAAAAACACTAAGTGTAATTCATTTGCGAAAAGCTATAGTTCTTCCATTTTTTGTAACAAAAGACAATCAAACATAATGTTTAATACTTCAATAAATATTTTTTCAGTTATCCAGTAAATGTTTAAAATAGCGATTTCAATGAATCGCTGAAGCGTTTTAAAACAACTATTTACAAACAAGCAAACTTACTAATTATTATATGTGCAGTACTAATTAACATACATAAGAAGAATGACATCGTCGTCGTCGTCGTTAAAGCCGTGATAAAATTGGTACTTATAAATATTATTCATCTTTCAAGAAATCTATGAATGATTGCTTAGTAGAAATACTTTCTCCTCAATACATATTTGCTAAGGTTTATCGTTAGGCTGAATTGCCACCTCTGATTTGAGCATTAAGTCTACCTACGTGATTATTCAAATGACAAAAATAAGGACTTGAGTCTGCATACAATAAGCTATGTTCCTGAATTAACCGTCATTATAACTCTTCAGAAGCTACTTAAAATTGTATCAATCAGTAAAAATATGAATATAAACAGAAAAAATGTCGTAATTATTTCAGAAATAAAATAATTTTCATTCCTTACGAATTTGCTAACATATGAATCCATTTAAAATTATCTTGCATTATTCATTAAACAAAGTAAAACACACAACCTAATTCATAAGTACAGTTAAGAGGTCTGTAACATTCACCACATTGCAAATGAAACATGAAATATAACATTAGCGAGAGATTGTTAATGTAATGTCTTAAACGCAATTCAATTTGCAACATTGCACATTTTACACTAGTGATATTTATTTTTAGTATGCAATGGAGTAGTTTAAGTTGTAATATTGTAAATGAATTGTAATATGAGATTATAAAAACCCAAAACCAATTTATATGCCATGATAGTTCAATAAAATTCGTTAGCAGAAAGTGCTAATAATATTCTACTCCCGATTTTTCGTCTGCAAAATAAGAAGTTAATTGTATATTTTTATTCATATATATAGGTGAATAAAATATTTACCAATATTTATGGTATAAAAAACTAAAAAGTATCAACGCTTACTTTGACGATGCAAAGTTGTAAAGCACAAAATTTCATCATTGAAATAAAACTACAAAGATGAGAAATACAAAAAGTCTTTCGTTCTTCCATCGCCTTTGCTTACATTTAAAATCGATACTCATTGCAAAAAAGGTTAATTGTACACCGGAAAATGTAGTGGTGCAAGGGATATTAATATTTTACTAAGATATCTTCTAAGTTTATTAAATAAATTAGTTAGTACATTTCCAAAACATTGGAAAATCAAAATGTATTCTATATTCCAAAATGCTACTTCAGCTTATATTAAAATGTGATAGAAAATTTTTATAATGTAAATAAGAGAGATCCATCAATGTGCGCCTTGTGAAAGAGGTAGAAAGAGGTATTGTTAATCGGTTGTATGCTGACACTTAAAGATGAAAGTCCCTTTAAATAGATCACAAATTTAGGTTCGATCATAGTTATTCAAATATAAAATTAAACATGCATTTTATGGCAAAAGAACGATTGTCACTCACTTTCACTGACAACCATTTTGATCCAATTTGAGTACATACTATATGTATATCGGCGCTACCAGCTTTAATAACGGATGCGACTTGAAAATAATTTGAGGCTGTCATCAATTCTTATTAAACCTCATTAGTATTTATGATTATTGTTAAAAGTAAAACGAAATCAAAGGTTGCTTAAAAGGAGAATAGAACTATGTTTAAATCTTGTTATAAGTATGACGTGTGGACGCACGACGGCAGACTCCAGAATTGAGAATTCAGAGTTCAGTGAGTGCGTATCATTGAAGTATGTTATTATGAAGAACCTTCGAAAAATACAGGAGCACTTAGAACAATTGAAGTTTCATTTTAAAATATCATGGAACGTACTAAAAGAAGTGACATTTGTAACGTCATCGAGGCTGGCGTCCCTCTCTTTAAAATCAAGGAATGTGTAATAAATCCGATATATATATAACTTTTTAATGATTTAATTTGTGTTCAACCTTTCGGTGTTATCTAAATATATGGATAATTTAGAACCAGCATTAAAGATCCCACTGTTTGTTGGTTTGCGAGTGCAGTGAGTTTTCTAAACGCCCCAAGGTATGCAGATATGCACGTGCTTACCAATCTCATTCACGTGGGCTTTTTAAATCAAAGTTACTATATACTTGTAATCAGAATTTTGGACAAATAATTTTAAGTAATTTTCAGTTATAGTACGTTTTAGTTATCTTCTTCTTCTATATATATAAAAATGGATTGCTGTTCCTTAGTCTCGCTAAAACTCGAGAACAGCTGAACCGATTTGGCTAATTTTAGTCTTGAAATACTCCTGGAAGTCCAGGGAAAGTTTAAAAGGTGAGAAAAAATGGAATAATTGCCGAGAAAACCCAAAAAACAGCCCTTTTCTATTTCCCATACAAACGTGTTTTTTTTTGTCATTAGATTTGACAACTAACTAATATGTCAATCATTCTGTTTGATTGAAACAGGCAAAACCTGATTATTTATGGCCTCTAAGACGGAATAGAGTTCGCCTGGTCAGCTATACCTACATATATTACTCTTGACCAAACTAACGCGGACGAAGTCGCGGGCAAAAACTAGTATATATATAAAATTATAACAGCTATGTAATGGTTTTGTGAATAAATATGTACGTTTTTCATTATTATTTATTTATAGTTTGCTTTTTATTATATCTCAAATAATAATGTTTAATTAGTTACTGGTTTTGTAGAGGATGACTTCGATTGCTAAAGTGGCTCATTATCTCAATTGTATTTCCAAGTTGGTACTCTCATATTATAAGAATGTATATTATAATTATTACTTATATATTTTTTATTTATAAACGTTTTTAAATTATTAGTTTGCTATAATCTTTTTGATGGTTTTAATATATTTTCAGCATATACTAACACAATTCTTCTTTAAACTTTAGATTTTCCACCTATATATAGACATTTCTAAATATACGTTAATGGAAAATGTTTTTAAACTGACAGAAAAAATTAAATAAAGAAATTACTTGAAAAATACTTGACAAAAATAGTAATATTGTCCTATCAAAAATAAGATTTAATTACATCTTAATATCGTTTCTCAAATACTCAATAGTTGTTGAATACTTTAAATAATAGGTATAATACTTATATGTATGACAGATATTCTTTTTATATCTAATCAACATATTATTCTTTCCTAATAATGTCTTATAATTTTAGCCTGTTCACATTTAAATGAAACATTTTTTTATGATATAACGCTTTTTTTAATATTTCATTTTTTCACACTAAGTCAAACTTTCATCTCGTCTGCCCAAGATTACATTTGCATTATATGTAGGAACTGAAACGTTAAGAAAAAAAATCCTATAGTATCCAAAACAAAAAGTTTCATCGTTATTCATATTTCATTTAAACGAATTAATTCATTTATCATCATATAAAAACATTAGACATAGATTATTTGTTCTATTATTTAAGCTTAGAACAATAGACGTGTTGCTTCTTGGTGCATTATTGTTTTGTAAACAGATACACTCATGAGCTGCATACATCTTGTTGCATTCAGAGATAATTAATTAACCATTTTGATGGATACAATGTTGGATTATGTTTGGCCTGAAGCTATTATAAATATATCTAATTCTAATCATAATAAATAAAATATCACTAAAACAGGGTTCTTTTGAATTTTCCGTCACTTTTAGGAGATGATTAAACGCTACAGATTATAAATATAACTGGCTGGTGAGAAAAACTCTGTGTGTAAAAAAATATTACACGTAAAAAAAATAAGGTAATGTTAAAATATAAGATGAATGATGCCTCGGGAACAATTTAGGTAAAAGGTCAAACAAGGCGAGGTTAAGGTTCTTTCATAACTTTGTATTGTTTTGATGTTATAATTTTAATTATTTTTCCATACGAAATTCTTGTGACGTCATATGGTGATTCTTTGAAACTTTCTTTCAGTAAAATTAGGAAATTTGTGGTCAGTTCGTTAATTCAAAACCAAACCTTTCACACGCACATTGAAGTTTGAGGGAACACGGAAAGTTTGACAGTTCCCATTAACTATAAAACTTATAGTAATTAAAAGCGGTGGCTCCACAATACTTCTCATTATGAAAGTACTTTGTTGTTTAAACAGCTCTTGGCTACATAATAATTAAATTATAAATGTCTAATTAAAAAAAAATATCATCTTTACATAGTTTTAAAGTTAAAAATATTAAAGTATTTTCTCAAGGAATTCTACTAAAACATTATCTAACTAAGAACAGTTAGTTTATCGTCTTTCCATGTGTATTATTTACTGTTATTAAACGAATATTTAGATTATATTTGTATTGTTATAACAGTATGAAAATAATAAACAGAATGTTATAAAAACAAGATATGTCACTATGTAAGGAACTGAATGTATTAGCATCATAACTCTGTAGCTTGTTTACACAACATGACAAATGGTCCAAGTTTACAGTCTGAACTTTCAAGGCGTCGAAATTGTCTTCTAATAAATGATAGGAAACATTTAAACTCCGCTCGTTTTTATATTTCTTTAATACACAATATTATTATTGAGATCAAAGATTTTCGAGAGTTTTATTCGTTTAATTAAACTAATATTTCTCTGATATACTACGTGACTTTATTTTTGTAAAAAACTACAGTAGTATGTAGGGGGAGGCTACGGGAGTTTGTAGTTTTTTTTTTAATACTATAATAGTAAATGAATACTAAATATATTTATTTGAAGGAATTTATATTTTCAATAATATTACTACTTCATTAATTTCTTTTACTCCCTTTTACTTATTTTAATGTTAAGCGGATGAAAACTAGTCGAAAACTATTAAATATTATTTTAAAATGTCATAAAATCTGTAATATGATCCAAAGACGTCATTTGTCAACTGGAACAAAACAGAAATAGACTACGTTTGTCATACTTACATTTTATTCATAATTCTGGAAATGACGTTACCAAATATATAGCTTTAAATATAAAAATAAATCGTTGGTTTGATGAAAAACTATTTTCTTACAAATTACCTAATAAATAATTTACAGAAAACAAAAGAGTAGTATACAAATACTGTTTTTGATATATCTAAAGGTATGATTTTCAAAGTAATAAAGGTTTTAGTTCATGGAGGTTAGACGTTGAAGTTAAGTTATGAATTGAAAATATTGATAAAGAAAAATGAGTTTATGTAAAGCTTTAAAATTAGCTCTAAACGAAACCAAAAAGAGCCATTTTAACTAAGATTGCTAATACAAGTAAATTCTACCAAACGAGATTGGATTGTTATCAGGAAAACACATTTAATTTAACAAGTTCTTTTCTATTTAACTATAAATTTTTATTTCTTTTTCTACATAAATCTATATAAATAAATAAAAATGGAGTGTCTGTTTGTAATAATGAAATAACCTTTTTTACTATATGCATATGAATATGTATACGGTACTTACACCAAAATAACATAGGTATAGAGCTTACGGTGCCTTGGGAAACCAACATCCCCAAAGACCATGCCATCAAGGTCAATAAGTATTACGAGCTCACTAACGAACTAACTCGAAATAGGTTCGTCGTTGATTTGTACGCGGTAGAGGTGGGAGCGAGAGGTATAACAGCTAAATCTCTCTATAACCTACTAAAAGACTTGGGCCTGTCCAGAACTAACATTAATTCATTCTTAGAACGTACGTCGAAGGCAGCCCTAGTAGGTTCTTTTCAAATTTGGTTAGGTAGGGAGAGGAACTTGGACAGTGGAGGTGAGCGTATAACGCGCGTTAGTTAAGGGGCCCCTTAAACCTACACCTGGGTCGCAAGTCCCAGGCACTGTTGAAGCTCCTCTCCCTGCAACGCGATGGACCCGGCACCCGCACGGTGAATCCATCGAATGCTAAGAGGTTTCGTCTCATTTTACAATTTTGTCTGTCTGTCTGTTTGTTTCGGCTAATCTCTGAAATGGCTAGACCAATTGTGACTGGACTTTTACTGGCAGGTAGGTGTTGTAATAAGGAGTAACTTAGGCTACTTTTTATCCCGATCCCGAAATTAAGTGTTTTAACGCGCTAGTGGGATTCAGGACGCACCCAGCGCTTAAAAGGTTTTTCATTGTTTATTATTTCTTTTTTTACTCAGACGAAGTCGCGGGTAACTGTTAGTATGGAATAAAACTTAACAATTTTTTGTTGTTACTATCGTTTAAAAACTAGCTTACTTTTTCGAAGTAAAGCTTGTTTGTATGCGCAATATTCGAATGATTAAAGCTACTTTTCTTCCAAAAACACATCAACACTCTTAGTACAAGTTTCCAACGTCACGCTACATACGAAGAGTTTCCCGTTTCCCATTCAACAACCTAAGTTAATAATAAGACGTACGAAGATTTATGAATAAAAACTATTAGCGCTAAGTAGCGTGACGATGCTAACTCAAACTAAGTATACTGAATTGACGGCAAAATTATTAGTAATATACTTACATAATACTAAAACAGTAAAAAAAGTCAGTGGTGACCTAGTGGTTAAAAGGCCTGCCTCTCATGCAAGAGAGCGCGGGTTCGATCCTGACAAGTACCAATGTGATTTTTCCGAGTCATATGTATGTTATAATAGTATTTAGACATCACTGATTAACGCATTCCCAAAAAAGGTTGATATCAGACAGGTGGCCGGTCGTAAAAACAATTATACAAAACTATTCACAACATGTAAGGCAGACCCTGGCTAAAGCTGGGAAATCGCCAGGTAGATGAAGTAGAATGTATGTATATAATACTAAAACAATATTTATGATAATTCAAGATAATGTTACTTACGATATCAGATTCATCATGTAAGTCAGTCATTCATTAATTAACCGATTTTACAGACAGAAGTTGGGTTATGTTTATAATCACAACTTAATAGAACAACTAAGTTGTATCAAATGTTAAGTTTTAATTGATACGTTATATACTATCTTCATTAAAACTATCAAATATATTTTGCTTACTGATTTACTCTTAAAAATAGTATTGAGTTTAATTTACAGAGTTTAAGTATATAAATAATAAATGCTTTTATTATTATTTTTAAATTATAGCCTTAGTAAAGATACTGATCCCGCAACTTCATACCGTGTAAGGAATAAATTACGATCCCTTACCTTATTAATTAAAACAAATCACTTTTTTCTTTATTAAAACCGTTTGTTTCTTTAGAATGATCTCCTGTGACCGTGAAATGATGAAGATGCTGTAGAATCGAGTGCAATATGAACTCTCTGCATCTTGTAAATCTTATTATGACGTTCTCGACCTTACGGTATATTAATTTTAAGTTTATTTTTCTGATTTAATTCATTTTGTCTTTAATTTGTGTTAATAATAACTAAAACCAGTGTAAGTAACAATGGCGACAATTTAAATTGGCTTCTATTTAAATATATATAGAAGGGAGTTTTTCCAATAATTTCATACTGATTTAAAATAATATTATATTTATTATGTTAAATCATTTTTATTACTATATTTAATATACAAACGAATTACAAAATAGAATCATAACAATACTGTATTTAATGTTTAACAACATATATAAAATTAATAGGATTTTTCATTTATAAAAAAATAAAAAATCTTTTTATTATTGAAACAACGTGGTTTTCAGAGAGTAAAATCAAAGCGTCTTGGTTGATAAAGCGATTGGAACTTGGATGTATCAGTATTTATTTAATTACAATAATATTAACTCAATTTGGCTCAACAGTGCTAGTTTATGGGATTACTACAATCCTTAGCAATGTAGAACTATCTTCCAATTCTTATTTCATATAAAACCTTTTTGATGCATTCTACTTTATTATTTGTAATTATAAGCTGTGGCATTTGATTAAAATTATTATTAACCAGTTAAATGGTATATGAAGCTATGTTTAACGGATATTCAACGCTATATATTACATTATTACGTATTAATTACGTTTCCATTAATTCACGCCAACCGTGATCACGCGCGAGCACACTTTCATCACGGTTGCTGTAATGGAACATTGTAATATGTAATAATAAAATATATAAAATAGTGTAGATAATAATCATTGTTACATTGAATGGTTTAATTAAAATAAATAGGTTCCAAAGTCAGTGGTAGCCTAGTGGTTAATGGGCCCGCCTCTCGTTACCAAAGGCGCGGGTTCGATCCTGGCAAGTACCAATGTGACTTTTTCCGAGTCATATGTACTTTCTAAGAGTATTAGACTACACTGACAGACGGTGAAGGAAAACATCGTGACGATACCTGGACTTATAATTTCAAAAATTATAAGTTTCAAATCACCAACCCGTCTTGAGCAAGCGTGGTTATTAATGCTCAAACCTTCTCCATGAGAGAAAGAGGCCTTTGCTCAGCAGTGGGCTCTGATAGGCTACAAAAAAAATAGGTTCCTCGTGGATTTGTAAACTATAGAAGTGGGAGCGAGAGGTATAACAGCTAAATCTCTCTACAACCTACTAAAAAACTTGGGCCTGTCCAGAACTAACATTAATTTATTCATCGAACGTACTTCGAAGGCAGCTCTATGTTGTTTTTAGGTAGGTTAAGTAGAGAGAGAAGCTTGGTCAGTGGAGGTGAGCGTATAACGCGTTAGATAGGCTCCTTGAACCTACACCTGGGTCTCAAGTCACAGTCACTGTTGAAGCTCCTCTCCCTACAACGATGGACCCGACACCCGCATGGTGAATACATTGGATGCTGAGAGGTTTCATCTCATTATTTCATTGCATCAACATCAATGTCGTGAAGATGATAGTATTGTGCACTTATTATTGTGCTATTGTGTGACTTGTGTGTCTGTCGATATTTTCTTAAGACCAACATTAAAAAGGAACCTTCAATATACTACAGACTATAAATATATTTAAAACAAATAAATTTCCTATAATTATTTCACACAGGTAATGATTGAGACTTAGTTTTTAAATTGAATAAAAATACTATTTTTAATTTTTTTTTATACATAATCTATATATATTTATCTGTTGTAAAGTTTAATATAAATTCGATGTCAAATAAATACCACTAAAATATACGAAATACGTTAAAAAATATCATTCATTTATTAAATACATTATTTATATTTACTAAAGGGTATCTCTTAAAAAATATACCAAAAAGTTATAAAGGTGTTCAATTTAAAAAGCATAAATGTAGAGCCGTTTTTATTTCTTATTAATTTATAACAAGGCGATATACGAAAAATAATATATAATACCTTTGGTTGCCTTTTAAAAAAGCACTGTCAATATAAAAATAATAATACTTACGAATATTGAAAATGTAAAATAATTAAATATAAAAATATTAATATTTATAAATAAAGAAAAGAATAATATAGGCAGAATAAATAAAACACAAGCATTCAAAAAGCAACACAAAAAGGTTATATATCAACTTGCGCTGTCATTTCGATTGGTGAAAGATTTTAAAAACTTAAATTAAAATTATAGTTTTATTATTTTATTACAGATTTAACTGGCTGAAAAACTAAACTTTATTTAAATTATTTTAAGCCATTTATACATTTTTATATAATCTATGAAGTTATTGAACAAAAAAGTATTTATCACCATATATAGAATACAGTAAATATTTTAAACAGCATTAAGCCAACACAGATGCGACAATGGCGCCTCCATTTCTGTTGCGATAGAATTTAAATTGTGAAAATGTTTACTTATTCATACTTAAGAGGTACGAAAATGTCCTCATGATGATTTTATTTGCGTATTTATGTTGTGTATGTTGTTCCTTTAATATACAAGATGGAAAATTTTATAAATCTTTATACAGATATAATATTTACAATAAATTAGTTGTACATTTTTTTTTTTGAACGAACATGTAAATGAATTAATTGTTCAGCCAATGTGAATTTTATAAAAACTTATTAAATTTTAATTTTATTATTATAATATATTCCAATATTTATATCAGACATATTTTATTCGTGTCACATCATGATATTCAAATATGAAATATCTGGAACGCGGCCAAGTCACCTGAAAATCTGATTGTAAAAAATACGAACGCTATCACTACGAATAAACTTGATATTTGGTATTAAAATGATATATTACCAATAATACTGCTTTAGTAACTCATAATTGAAAATAATATACGCTATTTACACCGATTATTACACATTAAATAATTTCTATTTTTTTTTTTATTCTTAATTTAAAAAGAGTGTAGTCTTTTTAAATAGCAAGTTATAAAACCTTTTTGGTCATATAAACTTTTTGCTCTACAATAGGTTTATTTAAAAAAATAAGATTTTTGTACTTATTTCTTAATGGGAATTAAGACCTTGACCGTTACCGCGGAATGAATGTAATTTTCTGATTCTGGAGATCATCCAATTTTTGACTGATAGGAATCAAAAATGCCTATGTTCGAATACAAAAAACTTAATATATTCCTTATAAGAACATTTAAATATTTAAATTTATATAAAGTTTAGTATAATATATTTTAATGTTCGTATATTTGTTAAGAAATAACAAATATTTACCGAAGAGTTGAAATTAAACAATCAAGATAAATGGAAGTCCTTACGTCGCGACAGGGAACTAATAAAAATATATTAACCTGCCAGCCGTCCAGAAACATACTTTTTAATTTACGTTCGAAAACAAGTTAGTTTTTTTTTTACTATATTCATCCTTATTGTATAATTATCAAAAACAGTAAAATTGATATTAAAAAAAAAATACACGCTAGTTAAAAAAATATATTTTCTTAATTTGTTTTAATATATGTATATAAATTTCGAAATTATGATTTTTTAAATAAATACAAAATTATGAACGAAAACTTTTACTCCAGACTGATTAAATTAAGCCAGTAGGGGTGAATTCTCATCCAATATGGCTCCAGGGCGGAAACAGCTAATTCATGCGGGTAGGTACCATCAAGAGAAGCTAAATAATTAGTTGAATATAGAAAATATATTTATTTATATAAGAGATATTCTCCTTTTTTATTATTAGAATTTTTATTAATTTTTGCGTCATTAATTATTGTTTACTAAAAATTAAATATATTTAATACTTTTAATTATCACTATTTCTATGAAGAAATATTATGAAAATTATAAATACAATCTAACATTTTCGAACTAATGCCCAGCCGATAATATATAAAACATACATACTTGAGATTATTAACAAGAGTCTAGATTAATGGAAGAAAACAAACCAATTAAGACTACCAATAGCAATAAAATACTCACCTACTAAACTAAAATAAAAACTCAACTCCACAGCACTTTAAAAAAATTATTAAATTAAACCTCCTTGCACAAAACCACAGATAACTTAAATATAAATTCGAATTTCGAATCGTATATGAGCGGGAAAGTCGCGCCGTGCGTGCGTCGGTGATTTTTCAGCCAAACTGAAGTCCGCCTCTGAATGGACGGAGCCGCGCGCTACGGTCATGCGCGTTCATTCAAATAAACTATTCGTATGTTTAAATGTATGTAGCTAAGTTTTTTTTATTATATATTAATTTATTTATTCATAATTTTTCGAATAATATAATACGTAATATGTTACATTAATATATATCGTATTCAAACACAGAAATTAAATATCCTTTAATTTGTTATACTTAAAGAAAATATGGATTATTATGGCAATAAAGGTATTATAGCTAAAAAGTGTCTACCGTTTTTTATAGCATCCAAAAATATACGTAACTTGAACAAAATATGTATTAGAAAACACTTATAACTTTTTCTGACTTTTTTTGTTACACAAATTTGCTTTATCACATATGAAGGGATCGTATCTAATACCTATTAAATACTAAACGCTAACATCTATGAAGGAAAAACTATCTCTCCGCATAATATAACGATGCAATCTTGTGGTAAGCGTATTGAATTTAAAGTATTTTAATATCGGAGCAACCATATTATGTACATTATAAGCACTAATAAATACTTATACTTGTAACTTGACTTTGCGTATTTTAATGATATTGGTAATAATTATATTTTGCTGTCTTTAACCGCGTCCAAAAAACTATGTTGATTAATCTGTAGAAGGTTTTGACTTCAAAAGGTGATTAGATTTTAAGAAATGGTATATACTTAGTTAGGTATTCAATAAATTGGGAAGTAAATAAAAATGGTGTTTATTTACATTAATATTTAGTCGATTTTTGCGTACATATTTAGACCTCATACATGAATATATTTAGTATGTATGATTTTCAAGTGTTCACATTAAAATTAACTGTTTCGTAAACTATTTTTTTTTTTATTATTTTGTAACTACATTTTCTCAACTTTTACGTTTCTTTACAGCAATACGGTTGAGTAATCATACAAAATCTTGTGTCATATAGATGAAAATATAATAAAAATCAAGGTAATGTTTTTATCTAAATATACTTCGCGAAAATGAAACCATTTATAAAATTTAAGTGAACAATGGTAGAAGTCTTGTAGCGGATTTGTTAATATTAAATTTGATACATCATTAAAGATGATATGATCCAATATAATGATTAAGAATTCAGTGCTAAAATTCTAGACCATATTAATTATCCTCACAGATTAAATATGTGAATGAAATTGAAATTATTATTTGTTTAGTTCGACGACAAGTTATTTTAAACAGAATAAGATTATAGAGACTTTAATCTTTATTATACCATAGCAATGTAGACCCGTTCTTAAAAGACATTGCCTTTCTTATACTAATAAAAAAAAACATTTTATTAATAATAGTATTTATATATGGAATCTTTTACCACGAACTAATAGTTATTACACTTTCTGTTTTCAATACAGCGAGACTGCAGACAATTATTGAAAAGTAACTTTTTAATCATTTTAAAGTGGTTAAATTAGAAAAATTACAATAATATAATAATAACTATCTTTTCTTTAAAAGCTACCAAATCTCACAGAATAAACACAAATGAAATTCATTGATTCTTTATAGATCTGAATTTCCCTTTTAATCGTTAATAGCTTAGCGTAACGAGCGGTAGGTATAAAAGATAATGTATCATTTTCTTAAGTACAGAAAATCCAAGCTCTGGAAAACTTATAAAACGACCAATAAACAAATATCTATGAAAATGTTAACTATTGTTTTTTCTTAGAGAAACCGTATCTTCAAATAATCGTAGGAGTAATAAATATAAACAATAAAATATAGGTAGCACAGAAAATCCTGAGAGATGAAAAAATTATATGGAATTTTCCTTAATTATATTAATTTATGGAATAAAAATCATGTACGATTTAGATAGTCGTAATAATGAAACTATTTAAAAAAAATGTAAGGAAAAATAAGTCTACAGCAATATATAATATAATTTCTACTGGTCTAAAATGTTTACGTAATATTAGGTATTCAATTTGAATCATTACAAGAAAACATTCCTATAATATAGGAAATCGCGACGACGTAATGATTACATTACTTACGGATCAACAAAATTATTAATAGGTAGCTATTAATACGGTTACCTAATGCTTTACAAGAAAATATTATGCTTAGTCTAAGTTACCATTGTTACACTTCAGACTATGTGTTTAGCGTTTTTCATTCAATAACCTACGTAATATGTACATTCTATGTTCTATGATTGGAAAACTTTTAACTCGTCGTATAAAGTGTGCTGATGCGGACTCAGAATAAGACACAAAAAATCGGCGTGAAGTCGCCTTTAGTGGCTGCGTTTCGTCCGATGAGTGAGAGAGTCGGTTGTCCTTTCCCTATGCCCACCTATTCCTGTCATTCCCTTATTCCCACCCCTCCCTATTCCTAAGAAAAACCAAGGTTTGCAACGCATCCACAACTGAGATGTTGCGTATTTCTATGGGTGACCGTGACTTCTGCTAATCAAGTAGACCGTCTACTCGTTTGCCACCTTTCATATTAAAAAGCACGTAGTATTTATAATTTTATTGGACACAAAAAATCTATTAAATAAAACTTGTAATTCAAATAATGAAATTTCAGCTAATTAAAACGATAAAATTACGAAACGAGCAAATCACAAATAGTGCATAAAATTGTTATTTCAAGTTTTTGGGTCACAGTAGTAAAATAGGCAATCTCTCTGACGGACTTAAAATTTTTGTATGAAAACGTAATAGCGTGCTTTCAAAGGTGTTGTGTTAAAATACATTTATGTAGCTACATAGTTGTCGTGAAAAGCGAGAGAGCAAATTCTCGTAGTGTCATTCTTTCGTATAAATAATAATGCAATGGATTTCTTCTTGGAACAATTTAAACTTTATTTATAAATATAGTAAAGACAAAGACGCCAGTACCGTTAAGTATTAGAGACTGGGGTGCGTAAAAATGAACTCTGCAATTAATAATTTGATGAGTTGATAAACAATCATATCGATAATTTTTCATAAAGGGACAGTACTTATATTAATCTATAATAAAATCACAGTCTCCTTTACGACAAGCGAGTGGTATAAGGGTGAAAAAAAATATCTTAGATATTAAAATTAAAATCAGCAGTGTGTGAACACACTATAGACAAACCAGTTTGATAAACCACATATCCTTGCTTGAGAAGTTAGGTACATATCGGGACTTATACGCGAGGCTATTTAAGTTATACAACATCCTAATTTCAATAAAGTGCTGGCAATTATCCACCTATCAAAAATATAAAACCCCATGTCAGTGAGCACACTACAAGATCTCAACATAGTTAGTGCATTCTAAGTGCATCCAGGACAGAAGTTACGCGAGAAAATTAAGAATTCGTTAGCAGTAGATGACAAATAACAAGGCTCATTTAAATTAAACCAATATTTTTGGATATACTATGCGTGTTTTATAGTGATAGACCTCTTCATCTCTTCAACCCGTGATCACGGTTGCTGCAAAGTAATCGAACATCAGAATTACTTAGTCATCAAATAATAAAAAACGCGTAGTATATAAGAAAAACATAGTTTCATCAAAACCTAAATTTTCTTTTTAATCGACTTAACAAAATGACTAGGTTCTCAACTTGATTGGTATTTTTTATGTACGCCGATTACTCTGAGATATATTCCTATTAACGAGACTCTTTCTAACAGTCTGACCCAATAGTAAATTAAAGTACATTCATATTTTTAACATCGTTTTATACAGTGAATTTCAAAAATAATATATATTTAATAAAATTAATATACATTTATTTGTTAATAAATATTATGTTGAAAACAATGTCTATCAAAATTTATTATAAGAAATATTAGTATAAAATAATTTATCATAAAATTTTACATGTACTTAGCATATAATATATATTTTTTCATAACGATATTCATACTAAAATTATCCTCAATAAACCAAAATAATATGGAGAATGTAAGAATTATTAAATTTCTATATTTATATCAAACAGTAACGTATTTTTCAAGAAAATTATCTTAGTGGGGTCAGAGCGACGTATGTTTTTCATAGCTACTACTAACACAAGTTTCATTTAACTGCAGTCCAGGGATAGAAACACTGTTTCCAAGCTGAAATCAATATTACTAGTATCTTAATAGAGTTGGACTATATATATATATTAAGGAACTTCGTTCGGATTTTTAAAAATAAAATAACAGTAAGACATTTGACAATTTGACTATGCGATATTAATTAAAATGAACAAATATAAAAGGTAAATAAAGGATTGAAATGATAACCTGCTAACTCCAGTTAAACAACAATTAAAGTACTTACAGAGTAATATCCTTAAAATAGCCTTAGACTAATTGCTAAACCAATATTAATAGTCGAAAACCCATGAGCGATGTTGCCTCGACGACGGACCACCAGAAAGTGCAGATGTTTCTTTTTGCGCACTGCTTCTATTTTGTTTCTTTTCCAAGGAGTTCCTAACTCGGCTTCTATTTTGTTTCTTGACCAAGGAGTTTCCTAACTCGGCCTCTCCTGACTCTTGGTCGTCCTCGGCCACATTCTCTCTGTTTTTCAGTAGTAGCCTCGCCTACTGCGCCACCTTCCCGATCTTCGTCTTCAAGGTTTGGCATAGACGATCCGGCCGAAGCACCTTTAACATTGTCATCCTGAATTTTGAAATAACATCACCATTACTATCGGAAACATTATTGTTTGCATGAATGTAGTGTCCAAGTGGTTTTCAAATGAACAAAGTAATGTAAGCTAAACGGCATCCAAGACAGATAAAGTGAAAATAAAGAAAAAGGTGTGAAATCGACGGTATCCCAACAATTTCACATCCCCACAGTACATTACCATTGTCGGGTGACTCACGCCTTTGAAGGGCTACCGACACCATAGAAGTGCAGCTCATGCCAATGCGACTCACGCAATCGGCAACTTCCATCACTGGCGGCTCCCGTCAGTGGCGACTCCCGTCATTGGCGACCAACGCTGATGGCGGCTGATGCAACTGAGGACAAACGTTAAGGGCGACTAACGCCCGTGCGACTAACGCACATGACGACACACGTCAAAGGCGACTAACGCCAAGGCGACAAACGCCTATGCGACTAACGCAACTGACGACACACGTCAAAGGCGACTAACGCCAAGGCGACAAACGCCTATGCGACTAACGCAACTGACGACACACGTCAAAGGCGACTAACGCCAAGGCGACAAACGCCAATGCGACTAACGCAACTGACGACACACGTCAAAGGCGACTAACGCCAAGGCGACAAACGCCTATGCGACTAACGCAAACTGACGACACACGTCAAAGGCGACTAACGCCAAGGCGACAAACGCCAATGCGACTAACGCAAACTGACGACACACGTCAAAGGCGACTAACGCCAAGGCGACAAACGCCAGTGGTGATGAGTAGACTTGCGTCTTGAACTCCCACCCGGCAGCCGGTCAATGAGACGCCTGCGGTGTCTCGAACCTCCACCAGCTGCAGGCCAGCGGGATGTCCCCGTCTGAGAACAGTCGTTAAAAGAAAATGAGCAAAGTGACAAAACAGTTCAAAAATTTCACCATCGAATACTATAGCACCAGTATCTGGGCACCATTCTAAATTCCATGGCATCACACGTTGAGTGGTTGGTTGAGCTGATTTAAGAGCATTACATTACATTGGATTACAATTTTAAACTGGATGCCAACTAGATTGTGGTGGAAATATTTTAAGGCCCTGACCTTATTTCACTATTGTAATTAATCTCTATTTCATGTACCGCGATCATACACGAATGCGGGATTACGCGCCCCAATACGAAAAATATGTCGTACTCATAACGAATTTTCTCAGGTTGATATTCTACGTCATAACTCTGCCGCGTTTCACAGCAAGTTGCGGGACGTATTATTGAAAAAAGAATAAACCACCTAGCAGTCCTGTTTTTCATTTACATTGACTGGGAATTTAGTTTAGTTTGTTTTAAGTATTGGATATTCTCTGCACATTCGTCATCGCTCCCTTCACATACTAGATTAGGTTTACACATCGCCTTTCAAATTTATTTATTAATATTGATCGAAAAAAATAGAATTCTACCTTTACCTTTTTTTTAGCATTAAAATTCAGAAGAAGTACTTTGTTGATATAAACGAGCAAGTCATCAAAATCAATGAATTCCCGAAGCATATCATTAATTGATAATAGGTTTGTAAACAATAGATGAGTTTGTCAAACCATATGGCATCTTTCAGTATTCGTAGTTCCCTCCTGACGCGGACGTAACGAAGCCTGTGTAGCGAATACAGTCGTCCCTGATTCTCATTTCATGAAGTCACCATATCAGGGCCGGTGACGAAGTTATGTCATCCTAAAAAATCAATTTAATGGTCAATAAATGAAAACGGATATCTTTTCTTCTCTGTATTGCGAATAAGTGCTCGAAAATCTTTTTCGTCACTGAAATTATTGAGCTGGCATATTGGGATCGAGATTCCCTAATGATGCCTTTTTCTAAGAGATCTTTCATTATTTCGCTAACTTGTACTATCTTCCCGTAAAAATAAATTGTATGGGCGATAAGTTATTGGAATTGAACTAGTAAGTTTGATGTTCATCTCACCTATACTGTACTGTAGTGGCAGCGGTACACGAGGAAATCCGAGAAAAGTGACAATACAAACATTGATGATTGCAGATTACTATCTGGCAGAGGGATTTTAATAAAGAGTTTTCGATGGCTGGTACTTGATTAATCTGACTGATCCCCGTGAGTGATATACTGTTGTTGTTACTCTTACATAGATTACTCCAACACGATTCAAAACATCTGTCGTTATTCATGCAGGCTGACGGTACTACTACTAGATCTTAAAATGAAATATTGCTGAACTCAATAGTTACTGTATTGTGAGGAAAGGCAAAGGTTTCGTATTCATTAAAGTCTCGTAATGTACGTCATGTACTTGGATTGGCAATAAAGTAATTTAAAAAGGTCAGAAGAAACCAGTGATATGTTGTGATCACCAATATTGATAAATATGTTAATCGGTATGCACTATCAACTGCAGGAACCACATCGATATTTCTCACCAGCTTCGGTTAACATATACTTACATTTTGGTAGTTAGTTAATCCTTACCTATTCTTGACAAAACATGCGTCTTCACAGTGTCCTGTACTTTTAATAAATGCGCGTATTAAGACGACTTAGCAGCGGGAGTATAATTTTATTCTGAAAGTTGTTAATGTTGGTTTGTTTATTATTACAATTCGAAGTTCTGCAGATAAATCCTTAACCAATCGTAAACGTTATAATGTACGTCTCACATTCCCAGCGTATGTCGTGTTCATACATGCAAACGAAATGTTAACGGAGTCCAACTTCTGAGGACAGAGAGGTCTTAAATGAGTTTTAAAAATATCCATGTACGGCCATTTGTGACCTATGGATTTAGTTATGTTTTGGCGTCGCCTTTTAAATAAGATGCTTCCCGGGAAAAACACTCATGATCTTCCACTGTCCACTATCATTGCGCGATCTACCTCTAGACACAATAAATCAATCAGAAGGATCAAAAATTGACACGTAATAATGAAGCGATTTTATGAGTGCGAGATTCTTAAGGGCTTCTGTCATAATGGTAAAATACGAAACTGACATAGTATCGGGATAGCGAACAGTGGTATCTTGATCGTGAGTCGTAGTCTGAGAGACATCGCTCAAGTTAACTAAACTATTTACGTTTGGTGATTCGTTGCTACTATTAACTATGTGATTGTGACCTATAGACACATTTCTTACGACCGATTCAGCAACATTTCCTGATAATTATGTTGTAACTCTACGACACTATTATTAAACTGATCGACAGCTTTGAGTCTTACTAAAATGTTATTCAAATTATCATTCAATGAATCACTTACAAGTAAGTGTGATGCGGGTGCGTGTTGAGAAAATTTACTGCTGCTCGACTCGTTTCTCGATCTACGACAACGTACTCGTGCTACGGACACCCTAGGGTATCTATGTGGGCTAGATATCAATCTATTTTTCACATGGCGTAATCTTTTTCTAATTTAGATCGATTACGATTCATTTTCTTAGACATAATTGTCAAAAAGAAAACAAAATATGGTCGACCAAAGAATTTATAAAAAAGAGATCTTTATCCCACTTCTGAATTAAGGAACTTCGTTCGGATTTTTAAAAATAAAATAACAGTAAGACATTTGACAATTTGACTATGCGATATTAATTAAAATGAACAAATATAAAAGGTAAATAAAGGATTATATATATATATAGTTAGGAAACTCCTTGGTCAAGAAACAAAATAGAAGCCGAGTTAGGAACTCCTTGGAAAAGAAACAAAATAGAAGCAGTGCGCAAAAAGAAACATCTGCACTTTCTGGTGGTCCGTCGTCGAGGCAACATCGCTCATGGGTTTTCGACTATTAATATTGGTTTAGCAATTAGTCTAAGGCTATTTTAAGGATATTACTCTGTAAGTACTTTAATTGTTGTTTAACTGGAGTTAGCAGGTTATCATTTCATTCCTTTATTTACCTTTTATATTTGTTCATTTTAATTAATATCGCATAGTCAAATTGTCAAATGTCTTACTGTTATTTTATTTTTAAAAATCCGAACGAAGTTCCTTAATTCAGAAGTGGGATAAAGATCTCTTTTTTATAAATTCTTTGGTCCACCGTATTTTGTTTTCTTTTTGACAATTATGTCTAATAAAATGAATCGTAACCGATCTAAATTAGAAAAAGATTACGCCATGTGAAAAATAGATTGATATCTAGCCCACATAGATACCCTAGGGTGTCCATAGCACGAGTACGTTGTCGTAGATCGAGAAACGAGTCGAGCAGCAGTAAATTTTCTCAACACGCACCCGCATCATACTTACTTGTAAGTGATTCATTGAATGATAATTTGAATAACATTTTAGTAAGACTCAAAGCTGTCGATCAGTTTAATAATAGTGTCGTAGAGTGACAACATAATTATCAGGAAATGTTGCTGAATCGGTCGTAAGAAATGTGTCTATAGGTCACAATCACATAGTTAATAGTGGCAACGAATCACCAAACGTAAATAGTTTAGTTAACTTGAGCGATGTCCCTCAGACTACGACTCACGATCAAGATACCACTGTTCGCTATCCCGATACTATGTCAGTTTCGTATTTTACCATTATGACAGAAGCCCTTAAGAATCTCGCACTCATAAAATCGCTTCATTATTACGTGTCAATTTTTGATTCTTCTGATTGATTTATTGTGTCTAGAGGTAGATCGCGCAATGATAGTGGACAGTGGAAGATCATGAGTGTTTTTCCCGGGAAGCATCTCATTTAAAAGCCGACGCCAAGACATAACTAAATTCATAGGTCACAAATGGTCGTACATGGATATTTTTAAAACTCATTTAAGACCTCTCTGTTCTCAGAAGTTGGACTCTGCTAACATTTCCTTTGCATGTATGAACACGACATACAACTAATATACGACATACGCTGGGAATGTGAGACGTACATTATAACGTTTACGATTGGTTAAGGATTTATCTGCAGAACTTGGAATTGTAATAATAAACAAACCACCATTAACAACTTTCAGAATAAAATGATAATCCCGCTGCTAAGTCGTCTTAATACGCGCATTTATTAAAACTACAGGAAACTGTGAAGACGCATGTTTTGTCAAGAATAGGTAAGGATTAACTAACTACCAAAATGTAAACATATGTTAACCGAAGCTGGTGAGAAATATCGATGTGGTTCGTGCAGTTGATAGTGCATACCGATTAACATATTTATCAATATTGGTGATCACATCATATCACTGATTTCTTCTGACCTTATTAAATTACTTTCTTGTCAATCCAAGTATACGATGTACATTACGAGACGTTAATGAATACGAAACCTTTGCCACTCCTCACAACACAGTAACTATTGAATTCAGCAATATTTCATTTTAAGATCTAGTAGTAGTACCGTCAGCCTGCGTGAATAGCAACAGATGTTTTGAATCGTGTTGGAGTAATGTATGTAAGAGTAACAACAACAGTATATCACTCGCTGGGATCAGTCAGGTTAATCAAGTACCAGCCATCGAAAACTCTTTATTAAAATCCCTCTGCCAGGTAGTAATCTGCAATCACCAATGTTTGTATTGTCACTTTTCTCGGATTTCCTCGTGTACCGCTGCCACTACAGTATAGGTGAGATGAACATCAAACTTACTAGTTCAATTCCAATAACTTATCGCCCATACAATTTATTTTACGGGAAGATAGTACAAGTTAGCGAAATAATGAAAGATCTCTTAGATAAAGGCATCATTAGGGAATCTCGATCCCAATATGCCAGCTCAATAATTTCAGTGACGAAAAAGATTTTCGAGCACTTATTCGCAATACAGAGAAGAAAAGATATCCGTTTTCATTTATTGACCATTAAATTGATTTTTTAGGATGACATAACTTCGTCACCGGCCCTGATATGGCGACTTCATGAAATAAGAATCAGGGACGACTGTATTCACTACACAGGCTTCGTTACGTCCGCGTCAGGAGGGAACTACGAATACTGAAAGATGCCATATGGTTTGACAAACTCATCTATTGTTCACAAACCTATTATCAATTAATGATATGCTTCGGGAATTCATTGATTCTGATGACTTGCTCGTTTATATCAACAAAGTACTTCTTCTGAATTTTAATGCTAAAAAAAGGTAAAGGTAGAATTCTATTTTTTTCGATCAATATTAAAATAAAATACTCGTTTCTGAATACCGAAGTTGAGAACTTAGACAGACATATAAGTGGTGGTCAGGTTAGCCCGAGCGCTAGAAAGGAGGAGGCTCTGCAATTACATCATTACATGAAATCATCTTCAATTTTATTTTTATTTTATTTTGGTTATTGGAGAAAAAAACAGATCACAGGAGTATAACAAAAAAATATAAACAACAATACAGCATATTAAAGACAAAATACCTGTGTCCTCAAACATTTCTCACCAAGAAATATAACTAAGTAAAAATGAGAGGACGCTTGGGCATGTATCTCACTAATAAATAAATTTGAAAGGCGATGTGTAAACCTAATCTAGTATGTGAAGGGAGCAATGGCGAATGTGCAGAGAATATCCAATACTTAAAACAAACTAAACTAAATTCCCAGTCAATGTAAATGAAAAACAGGACTGCTAGGTGGTTTATTCTTTTTTCAATAATACGTCCCGCAACTTGCTGTGAAACGCGGCAGAGTTATGACGTAGAATATCAACCTGAGAAAATTCGTTATGAGTACGACATATTTTTCGTATTGGGGCGCATAATCCCGCATTTGTGTATGATCGCGGTACATGAAATAGAGATTAATTACAATAGTGAAATAAGGTCAGGGCCTTAAAATATTTCCACCACAATCTAGTTGGCATCCAGTTTAAAATTGTAATCCAATGTAATGTAATGCTCTTAAATCAGCTCAACCAACCACTCAACGTGTGATGCCATGGAATTTAGAATGGTGCCCAGATACTGGTGCTATAGTATTCGATGGTGAAATTTTTGAACTGTTTTGTCACTTTGCTCATTTTCTTTTAACGACTGTTCTCAGAAGCAGTGGTGACAAGTTTCGCGAGTCGTCACTTGTCGAGACGGGGACATCCCGCTGGCCTGCAGCTGGTGGAGGTTCGAGACACCGCAGGCGTCTCATTGACCTGCTGCCGGGTGGGAGTTCAAGACGCAAGTCTACTCATCACCACTGGCGTTTGTCGCCTTGGCGTTAGTCGCCTTTGACGTGTGTCGTCAGTTTGCGTTAGTCGCATTGGCGTTTGTCGCCTTGGCGTTAGTCGCCTTTGACGTGTGTCGTCAGTTTGCGTTAGTCGCATAGGCGTTTGTCGCCTTGGCGTTAGTCGCCTTTGACGTGTGTCGTCAGTTGCGTTAGTCGCATAGGCGTTTGTCGCCTTGGCGTTAGTCGCCTTTGACGTGTGTCGTCAGTTGCGTTAGTCGCATAGGCGTTTGTCGCCTTGGCGTTAGTCGCCTTTGACGTGTGTCGTCAGGTGCGTTAGTCGCACGGGCGTTAGTCGCCCTTAAACGTTTGTCCTCAGTTGCATCAGCCGCCATCAGCGTTGGTCGCCACTGACGGGAGTCGCCACAGACGGGAGCCGCCAGTGATGGAAGTTGCCGATTGCGTGAGTCGCATTGGCATGAGCTGCACTTCTATGGTGTTGGTAGCCCTTCAAAGGCGTGAGTCACCCGACAATGGTAATGTACTGTGGGGATGTGAAATTGTTGGGATACCGTCGATTTCACACCTTTTTCTTTATTTTCACTTTATCTGTCTTGGATGCCGTTTAGCTTACATTACTTTGTTTATTTGAAAAACATTTGGACACTACACTCATGCAAACAATAATGTTTCCGATAGTAATGGTGATGTTATTTCAAAATTCAGGATGACAAGGTGCTTCGGCCGGATCGTCTATGCCAAACCTTGAAGACGAAGATCGGGAAGGTGGCGCAGTAGGCGAGGCTACTACTAAACAACAGAGAAAATGTGGCCGAGGACGACCAGGAGTCAGGAGAGGCCGAGTTAGGAAACTCCTTGGTCAAGAAACAAAATAGAAGCCGAGTTAGGAACTCCTTGGAAAAGAAACAAAATAGAAGCAGTGCGCAAAAAGAAACATCGGCACTTTCTGGTGGTCCGTCGTCGAGGCAACATCGCTCATGGGTTTTCGACTATTAATATTGGTTTAGCAATTAGTCTAAGGCTATTTTAAGGATATTACTCTGTAAGTACTTTAATTGTTGTTTAACTGGAGTTAGCAGGTTATCATTTCATTCCTTTATTTACCTTTTATATTTGTTCATTTTAATTAATATCGCATAGTCAAATTGTCAAATGTCTTACTGTTATTTTATTTTTAAAAATCCGAACGAAGTTCCTTAATATATATATATAACAGTGTGTGTGTGTGTGTGTGTGTGTTTGTGTCTTTGTGTGTGTATCATATACATATATTAAATATGAATTAACAAATTATGTCTCTCTTTTCATTTTGTTAATGAGTATTTAATTGTCGTTTTATCAAAATTAAATGTAATTATAGATTTAAAATATAAAACTTAAATAGGTCTGGAATATAAAATTTTATTCCTCACAAGATTATAATCTCATATCCATTGAATATAACGAACAAGCAACTTGCTTCAACTTGAGATGATTAAGAAAATAAATAAAACCTCCTTCACTTGGAAACATGAAATGTCTCTACAGAGACTGTCAAACATAATTAAGGGTAGAAAATTCTCATTAAGTAAATTTCACTTCAAGTGCTATTTCAGGAGTATAATTTGAATATTAACATAATTTGATTTGAATTCCTTATCGTATATTAAGACAATAAAACCAATATTTGCAAGACGAAACCTCGTAGATTTTTAAACTTACTTACAAAATTCAGACTTACAAAAAATCGGAAGTTCATGCTTACAAAAATCGAAAAATCGGATTAAATTGAAAATATACGAAAAATCAAATACGGTTTAATAAAAACGTTAAAATTTTAAAAAATGAGTTTATATTTTAAATCTCCCCACGACTTAAAATCCTATAACTATCATATATTTAATCAACATACAATGAGTTTTGTAAAAATGTTACGTTCAGAAATTTTCAAACAGGTACATAAAACACAAAAAAACCTACGAATGACAAACCAAAAGAAAATAAATTGAAACGAAAACAAAGTACCTAAATTATTATCATCGAAAAGCTTGTTTAATTACAAAATATTCAAAACCATATTTAATTCGAATTGTCTATGGAAACAATTGAACACCAAGGCGTTTTACCAAATAGATCCCAAGACGTCATACATTTACAATACTATCGAATGTAGATATACATTAAGTCGTAAGGTTTGGGATCGTCAAATGCTTTGCGGCAAATGAGGGCTCCTGCTGGCGTTACAATAACGGTTCATTCACCCCCAATGTTACAAGCCCGATGCACTCGAGACTACGACTGTGGCGACATCTAGCCACTTATATGGTACTTAGTGTTCATAGAAAACGATGAATCATGAAACACATCATTTTATATAAAATATGATCGATTTAAAACTGAATGTATCGATGTTTAAATGATTTTTTATTTGTTATAATTAATAGGGTATTTATTTCAAATATATATTCTTTGTATTGAAAGAAAAATAATATTTAAAGGGGTAGTGTTTAGTACTCTTTCAATCATAGGTATATAAGATATCAATGTTAAAGACAGTGTTAAACATTCACTACGTGAAAATTATTAACAACCTGAGGTCGGCAAAAAATAAAGCATTTCCTCAAACCACCATAATACTACAAGCAAATAAAGTATAGTCGTGATATATTACGAGAACTTAATAGAAATTTAAATAAAAAATAATCAACACTAGACTAAAACTAAACTCGACAAGACAACATTATATAAATATGTATGAATATGTTAAAATTGCTTTACAACCTGACAGCACTTCGCACCGGCTTCAGTGACTATCCTTAGTACGAGCTTGACGTAAAACTAAAAACAGGCAGTTGCTCGTTACTGACGCACATGACACCCAACGCAGTTAATACTTATACATTAAAAACTGTAGTTTCATGTACACTCGTATTAAGGACTCAGGATGTGGACTTTTTACGTACTTTCTGATGAAGCTAATTGTCTCTTCTTTTTACTTTGCCGTTAAAGCTATACTGCTTTTAGTCGTAACGAAACTAAAAACCTGGGTAGACTATTCAACTACTTCTTTTATTATGGTTTATATAAATATAGAAATATAATTATTAATTTTGGAACACAATTTATAACGGTATTTATCTAATAGTAAATTTTAATATGGGTATATGAGCAGGTAACTTAAATGAGGAATAATTGAATTCACAGAGTTCGTGCTGTTTATGAAATTTGCCGCGTTTTAAGACATATGTAATGTCTCCAGGACATATGTAATGTCTCCAGGAAGGCAAAAAAAATCATAATGCTCGTTAAACAGTCCTCTTTTCTCCTTCGAAGAAAATCCCTCAAAATTGAAATATATTATCCCTCGAAATCAGAGTAACGAAGGATTTTAACTCCCTGTGCGTTAAAACGATAAACGGAATCTTGTTCGCAATCCAAATTCAAATCAGTTTTATGGTGTTGTCATAATAATTAAAAGATTATTGAAAAAGTTCAATTAAATTGGTTAATTAGTAAATAAATTTAAGAAATGTATCCATAAGCTCTTATAACTTTTTATAATATATATTAAAAGTATAAAAATGTTTAAAATTCTAGGAATAAAAATCAACTAATATGTACTACTATACATTCGTCATTTAAAGGATTTAATTAACACTGTTTTGTTATTGTTATATGTTTTGAACTTAGCTATTCCTTTTGCAGGAAAATATACCAACAAATGGTGAAAAAAAACCTTTCATCGTATTAACCATTAAAATTACATGGTTCTTTTTATTATTTAGCATCAAAATCGTAAGTACAGAAAAATAGGAAATCGTAACCTGTGTTCCCTTATAATATTTCTCCAATGGCAAATATACGTTGCTCAATGCATTTCATCTTTATCTACGGATTCTTCTTTGTACATACATAATAACTAGATTCTGTCAGCATCTAGCACGTTGTGTATGATCTTGAGATCAGAGGGACATGAATAATGTATATTTAATGTAATAGTTATGTTAACCAACTGTCAAAGACATTTGACATCTGTGTCATGACTATACTAGATGCAAGTGTATGCTTAATCTATGTTTATAGCGTCACACTACATACAAACCGGTTCCAATTTCTTATTCATACTATTATATTATAAAATGTGAAAAATTATAAACGAAAAACTCTAAACACCCTGTATGTAGACTGTTGATGCAAATTTAGTATAAGCGGAGTACTATGTTCCCGTGCATACAAGGTGTCATAGAATAAATTATAATCTGTTATGCTGATGTCAAAGCAACATTATTGAAGTTATAAAAAAAATCCGTTCTGTATATCTTAGGTGAATAGCAAACAATATCCATAATTTTCTCGCATTTATAACAGTAATATAAGTTATTAAAATCTCTATACTTAAACGACATGTAATTTTTTTACACCGGAGCGTTACACATGCATTAAACGTTTTGTTGTCGTATTTACTATATTGTAATCTAACGGTTATTTTATATTACAAATATTCACTTTTACTAATTTTAAGATTAATAATATGAACTTAATCCTTCATCAGCCTATCAGAGCCGACTGCTGATAAACTTTCTCTTCTCACACGGAAAAGGTTAGAGCATTAATCACAACGCTTGTTCAAAACGGATTGGCGATTTCAATTTGAAATTATAAGTCCAGGTTTCTTCAAGATGTTTTCTTTCACCGACTGTCAATAGTGGCTAAATACTCTTAGAAAATACATATGACTCGGAAATACCCATCGTTACTTGCCAATTCGCTTATACGAAATTCACTTTAGCATTATGTAACTTTCAATAAAAAATCAATCACATAATGTCTTTTGTAAAGCTTCTAGAGAGTGAAATGTTATGAACGTTTAGGCAATATTGAAATTAGTTTAAATTTATACTTATAATGATTACGTAACACCAAAAGTTTTCGACCCTACTACTTATGGGTTCTCAATAACTTCTCCAATTAAACTATCACGTCAACTCGAGTGGGTCAAAATATTATTGTGGTGCCAAAACTATTGCTTCATTAATAGTATATACATATACAATATGTATGAAAAATTGTGTCAACCCCCTTTAACTGCGTTATCAGTATCGAAAATGGAACATAATCAAACAACTTACATTTACAAACTCTTCAATAAAAATAATAAAATTAAATATTAAATGATTATTATATGTAGAGTAACCAAATGTTTGTACCTACTGGTATAACACGATGACTTCATGGCGCCATCACACCTGCTGCGCTACTAGTGACGAACTCGAACGTACATTCACATTATTTTGATTGTTTAATCACTTTAACGATTCACTGATACCACTTTTTTTCAAATATAGATACGTTTCACTATGTTACAAATCAATTTAAAATAACACTTAGTTAACTTAAAAGTATACGGCTCTAGAAATCCTTTAAAACTTTCCATACACGCGTATGGTTGGCACCGAGTTGATGTCCCACCGAGCGCGTGCTTTGCGTAGGCTACTGTCGAAAAATATCTAATATGTGTTCCTCTAGATCGTCATTATTAACCCTCGGCCTTCCCGCTAATGCAGGCTAATGCACATTGTTGTTCACGGCCATCGACATTTCCGAAATTGTACATGCGTATATGAAGACGCTGAAATGCATTAAGTGACTGTAATGGTATCTTTCTTGGAGAAGCAAACAGTTCTTCATAAAGTCTACGCGATTCAGCAAAATTACAATCACATTTCCCTAGACACATTAACATATTGAAATATTCCTGGTTGGAGTACATTTTACAAAACAACACAATTTTATAAAACCGTAACCAAAAGTAATCCACTCGGAAGAAATTTAAACGAGGAACTAACTAATAAAAAGTTTTTTTAAAAGGGCGGCGTAAGCTCGACTACAAAATATCGATATTTAAAAAATCATAACAATAAATAAATATTTAATATTCATATTTCGATACTGATTTTGATATATCAAACATTAACATTATTTTTGATTGTAAAACACCATTTTTAACAGAAGTAGATTAACGATTTATCCTAATAATACAACATAATTACTTTACCTGAAGAAATTCCAAATTATAATATTAATTAATAATATTTATTATTCATAAAAGTTATTTTAAATAAAATTATTTTTATGTAAAAAGCATAACTATTTATAGCAATATTGAAAATATCGATAGAATATTTATCGATATACCTAATTTTTAAACGTGCAAATCTCTATTCGAAAAACTAACGCCGTCAGCCCGGCGCCTGCGATGAAAGGCCGCGCATGCGCGCGCCGGCGTGACACATTTTTTCAAATACATAATGTCGATTCAAAACTTATTTAGCCTATGCACTATAACTGACCTCTGCTTGATATTTTTTAAGTTATACTATTTTTAATAATAAGCTTATAGGTACTATGTATACATGCCTTCAAGGGTTGACACAGTTTTTAGAACAAGCTGAAAATGTGATGTCAAAGTGTATAGTTTTTAACAAACCATCATAATATTTATCGATTAAATAATCCTTATTATTATTCAGTACAATTGCAACCAAAAAATAATTCAAAAACAAAAAAAGGTTAGTAAAAGTCCATTTTTAATTTAAAACACATCAATTTAATATGATCTCTATAAACATTACCTATTGTATTCATTAACCGAAATCTTACACTGCACATATCGGAATGATATTCTATACTTTTGTGACTGTATATGGGGTTATATAAAAGAAATTTAGTGCTGTCTGTGTGTGTGTAATTCTTTATTGGTTCCGTACGTCGGAGGTCAGTTTTCGCTGACCCCCGAAAATTAATTCACGTATGGCGACTACTCGACGACTGTCTGTTCCTCTTTAATAAAGAATTCAACAACTTCCTCGACTGAATTAACACCGTCTGTGTCGAGACCATCTGTGTCGACATCTGGAAAGAAAAAACATTGAATATAATAATTAAAATATACTAAATCTGTTATAGAGATTAACCGGAACACACAGATAGACAAAGATAGTCTTCTTTTTATTTAAACGAAACTAATATTTTACTGTCGGCATCCAGAGAATTAATAAATCGATGGCGGTAGACAAATAACAAGATAAACTGACAGACATTCACATCTCGTCTTAATTATCACATGCTCAAAAATGTCGGTAGTATGTAGTTTTTTAAATAATAAAGTCGCGCAGTATATGCGAAAAATATTAGTTTCATTTAAATGAATAAAACTCTCGAAAATATTAAATATCAATAATAGTTTTAATATTAAACTTGTATTATTCTCACAGTTTCTCAGTTCGAGTCGACGCGGTTTCTGTTCAGCCCACTCCAACGTCTTCTGTTCTCGATATTCAACATGTTTTTTCATTTGTTCCGTCCGTTTAGCAACTAGCTCCTAAACAATGAACAAACACATTATATATTAAATTGTGTATAACCACAGAAATCTAATATTATATGATAGGTAGTTATAAGTGACAAAAACAACACTATTGATGTAAATTTGTACAAAAATATCAAGATTTTGTTAAACAACTAAACAAAACTATAATTAGAGTGAAATATTCAATGTTACAAAACTGGTGAATCTATAAATATGTGATAGATGCGTCAATCCTTTAATTTGAAGTTAAAAATATCACTAGAAACTTATACATGAGTGTATATAATGTAATTCACAATGTTTACAAGAAAATATTGGACAAAGCATCTATATGAATCATTTTTTTTAATATTCTAAAACTAACTTCAAAAGACAATATCTCTAAGTTATTTCCTCAATTAGATACATATGAATAATATCCTATATTATTTTAATACAATTTCTATGTATAATTCAAATATTGCACTTAATTACTGCCTAAAGCTCGACTATGTTACCTTGCTAGCTTTGCTGCTCCTCATACGGTCCTTTGATTCAAACTGAGAGTAATATTTCTTGAGGTTCTTTTTGATATCTTTCTGTTGTTTCTCAGACAGAAGTGTAGGAGGACGAG
Organism: Danaus chrysippus; assembly: GCA_916720795.1. NCBI lineage: Eukaryota > Metazoa > Arthropoda > Insecta > Lepidoptera > Nymphalidae > Danaus > Danaus chrysippus. The sequence continues at coordinate 10,616,458 of CAKASE010000082.1, read as the reverse complement.
GTCTCCATAGGAATTGGGCAAAACCTTCCTTCATCACTCTGGAAATTTAGAAGTGTTTATTATAATATAGAACTAAATGGTAACTTTTCAAGTAATTAAACAAAGAAATGGTACAATAAACATAGATAAATAATGGTCATACATATATCGATGGCTTCTTTCTTTGATGGTCAATGTGCAAAATCAAAATTGAAAATGGTTAAATCGCTACATTGGCCCTTATACAGGGTGACTGGTGAATTACTATCAATATTTAAGGAGCATACTCGGTACATGATTCTCATTCGAATTATGTAAAAAAAATAGGTACTTAATTTTTGACCAAATTTCCGTATAAATAAATAAAGTTTGAATACGTACTCAGCCTTGCCGGCGCCAGTGTGTCGCTACTCCCCAACCCCCGCCCCGTGGCTAGCGGGCCATTAGTCGGCTATTAGTCGCGCGAGCGCCGCCGTAAGGTCCGTACGTTCGTCTTCCCGCGCGTGCGCCTAGCGATCGATCTTACGCGTATACCTAATAATAATCTGTCGTGTGTGCGTGTGACCCGTTATTACTTATTAGTAATTAAATATGGTTTTTCAATACACAAATGCAGAATACTTGGACATGGTTCATGCGTATGCGCGTGCAAATGAAAGCTTGCCGGGCGCAATCAATTTGTACCGGGAGATGTTCCCCAATCGTCGAGTACCTACGGCCAGCGTCATCTTAAACGATAATCAAAGATTACGAGACTTCGGACAGTTCCGTGTTCCAACACATGCCCAAGGAAACGTCTTGTGTATGCTACAGAGTATGTAAACAGAGAGGAGTTGAAATTAAAAATCAATAGTGATTTCAAAACTATTAAAAGTGACCCATTCGTATTAAATCGTGTGAAAGACAATATGTGTAAACGTGCCGAACTGTGTATCACACGAGAAGGAGCTCGCTTTGAACATTTGTTAAGGTTAGTGTAGTTATGTAGGTAAATAGGTAGTTTAATGATTGACAATTGTTGTAAATAAGTATGATTCCATTTTTAAATACGCCGGAAATACCAAGATAGGTAAACAGTTCATATTATTTTTTGTGTCAAGGTCACACCATTTACCTAGTCAATAAATTGGTTGCTTAAACGAAAGAAATATCTTGGTATTTTTGCCTGTCCTAAGCCAGGATTAAAGTATGAAGGGAAATGGATCATTTTTGTTTATCTAAGGTCTAACACGCGGCGGCGCGCGGCGTTTGGATGTAGGTAAACTACCGCGCGATAACTACATATACCTACGTACATAACTGTTTTGTGTCGATAACGCAGCTAGGGTATCCACGCGATCCGTAATTAATTACACAACTTTAGGTTAACTTTACTCAGAAGTTTATTAATATTTATGTTATATTAATTTTTATTTTGTCATATATGATCGTCAACTACCACGTCCTTAAATATTGATAGTAATTCACCAGTCACCCTGTATATAGGAAACATTGATATGTGTCTGATATGAAATCAATGTTGATGTAATATTTGTATGAAAAGTCCAACAATATATGCAGTAACTATTATGCTCACCGTCTAAGAATCTTCCCTTGGAATGACCACAGATAGTATCCACAGTCCATCTTACATTTGAGTGAAGAAACTCCTGTGACCACATAACGACCAGTCGGATCCCATTCAATGCCAGACATCTAAAATATTATTCAGTTTTATAGCAATATCTAAGAAATTATAAAGAAAAAATTCAAAATCTTACTTATGTTATATATATGGAAATCTTTATGTGTTTGTTGCTTAAATGATTTTGTGAAAACTTTAACGGCTATAAATGGTCATTGGTTAACTCGACATAATTATTTAGTTTAAACTTACTAATGGTTGTTTAATATAACTGCATTATTAATTTCTCTCTGATCATAAAATCACCCAAAAAGCAACCAAGTTTGAGGACAAATCTAGTTCATATTACAATGATTATGTAAAAAATGTAGTTATATTCACTTGTTTACAATAAATATTATTTATACCTGATAATGATCGGAGACATTCATGATTGTGAAGTCGTTTGTGTCCAAAAATTCCAAGGCACCTCCAGTTAAGCCGAGGTTAGCGAGTACAATGAACTGACCCATCGGCGACCAGAATAGATGATTGAAGGGAGTCCGTTCAAACTTCTTCAACAAAGTAGGAGCTTGACCAGTATTAACTTGGTAGAAGCTTATACAAGTATTTGCTGTATCACCATGAATTATGGAGAATTTCACACCGATGGGCTCCCATGCAAATGCCTGTATCGGTTCCTTGATTTCAACCGAATCGACTGGTATTTCTTTTTCCCTCATGTGGAATATCTCGAAATTGTAATACATGCCGGAATATTTTATCTCGTTTTTGTCTTTCTTGACTTTGGAGTAACGATCTACTTTCACACAGAGGTAGTCACCACTCTTCTGCCAATGTATTTTACAGTCGGCAACTGAGAACAAATTCTTTGAGCGTATCTCCGTACGATTGGGCAGTTCTAGTAAAGTGACTCTTGCTGGTACATCTTTGTCCTCAGCGACCCAGTAAGCCAAAGTGTTATCCGAGGGTGACCAACAGAAATCACTGTGAAATTATATATGATTATTATATCATTGATACTTTATCAATTACTAGCTTTCCTCCCGCAGCTTCGCCCGCGTGGAATTCGGTTATATCGCATTTCCAAGAGAATCTTTCAAAAGTCTGGGATAAAAACTATCCTATATTCTTTCTCAAGGTCAACTCTATCTCTGTACCAAATTTCATTAAAATCAGTTCAGTGGTTTAAGAGTGAAATCGTTACAAACAGATAGACAGAGTTACTTTCGCATTTATAATATTAGTAGGGATTTACTAGTTTTATATACATTTAAAGGCAAATATCAATATAAACAAATCTTAAGGATGTTGAATAAACCTTTTATTGCTTTTTTAAGGGAAAAATTCAGCAAGTTCTTAATATCTGAGCTAGTTGATAAAACATACATTTGACTTCAAAAACTTGTTCTCCCTTATAAAATGATTAATTCTTTGGTTGTACATTATTTAACATATTTTATCAGAAACAGTAATAAAACATGATTTTCATATCAAAATATTAAATTTCAGGCACTTACAAACTTTACAGCCAACTAGTCAAAACTAATTATTAATATTTTTTACTTAGCAATTATAAAGAAAATTTAAGACTACTTGAAGCCGTCAACACATGTGCAAAGAATGAATTGATGTTAGTTCTTGAGGCCCAAATCTTTTAGTAGGTTGTAGTGCGATTTAACCATTAAATTTCTTGCTCCTAATTAAAATATTTCTAATGACTCACCGAATACCAGGTATCTTAATGGACTTCTTATCAAGAAGACCAAAGCTCGGAGTCTCATAAACAGAGAGCATGTCGGGTCCCAATCTTGCAAAGAACTTATCGTCTTTACTCCAACGGAATATCGGCCAAGTTACATACTCATCGGGAGGTGGGAAACTACGTTTTTCTTGACCTGTTCTGTGGAATATAACAATTTTGTTAATCAAAATTACTTTATCTGGAATTATATTATATTCTTTGATAATTAAATGGCTAAATGCATATTAACTCAGTTTTTTTATATATTAATTATTATCATTTGTTTTGTACATATGAAAACATGATGCAGAATTACACTCTTATTGTGTTTATTATTACATAAAAATAATTAATTCTCTTGAATTTATAAGAAATTTCACAATAATTATAGCTAGTCATATTTACCTTATATCCCATATAATTAGTTTTTTATCATCACCCCTATCACCGCTGGGTGAGAAAGTAACGATATAGTTCTCACAGGGTGAGAATGAAATGAATCTCGCTTCGGGATGATAGAACTTTTGGAACTGACTGAATTTAGGACCAGCCCACAACGCTACACCGCGCCAGTGGAAAGTCGCCAGATATGTACCAAGAGGCGACCATACTGCATATGTTTCAGTCCAATTCTGGAAGAAATATCATATATACATATATCTTCTTCTTCTACCTGCCAATTTCGCAGCTTTAGCCAGGGTCATGCATGAGAGGCGGGCCTTTTAGCCACTAGGCCACCACTGACTTACATATATATAAAACTATAACATCCCATACTTAAATGTTTTTCATATATTATTATTACACTAAGTTGTAAAGTTAATAATTCAGCTGTTAATTAATTAAAGTGAAAAACTAATGATGGTTCTTCTACATGAGCTTGTCATTACAATTTAGTTTAAAGTATGTATAGTACATATAGTAGAAAGCTTATTACTAGTATAAATAATTATAATATGGGATATAATCCATAGTAATAATAAAATTGTATCAGTTATGTTTTAGAAATGTTTTCTTAATAATAAATTATATTAGTCAGGTTTTAATAGTTACTTACCGGTCTCTCCTGTAATATGACGGGTTCAGGCAATGCGTTCTGCCATACTTGTAATGCTACACCAGTTCCGATGCCGACGAGGAATTGGTCATAAGCATCAGGGTCCATCAAATACCATTGTAGGTCTGATTGAACCTTGAAAGGCTGAGGAGAGGGAGGTTCCCATTCTTTGGGAATCTCGGCATACCTATATATTAAAAATAGTGTTATCTTCTAAAAATATTTACAGTACTTCAATGACAAAACTTATGTAGTATTTTTCTAATTATATGTAAACATTATAATTTTTTCATATATACTCTAATTTTTACTGTTTATGGTACTTTCCAGTTTTGAAATGTTTCACATAATTTATACATATTTAATGTAGGATATCCAACTTAATATATTCAAACTAGTTTAAGTATTCAGAACACATGTTATTTAAATGAAGAATTTTAAATATAAAGCACTGTTACTTACTTTTTGAAGTCCGTAAATAGATTCACTAAAAATGTATGCTGCTTATCTAATTTACAATTATTTGTGGCCTGCACAGCCTCAGCGGCGTTCTGTGGGTTGCTGTACTCCAGGAAAATGTAACCTGTAGTTACACCAGTTTCGGTAGTCGGGTAATACTCGTTGACAATTTTGCCAAATTTGCTGAAGATCTTGTTTATAACGCTCTGGAGTTTCTCCAAACGCTCTGGCCCGACCTGCGGGCATCCGTCCACGATGATCACATTCTCGTAACCATCAGATTCCTTGGGTTTCTTCTCTAACAGATCCGCTAACAACTCTGCAACGTCAAAGTGAGGTTATGAATCTTAAATAGTGCTTACGTCTTCATTACGAACACATATAAAAAATAAGTTTTACACTATATACGATACCAAATTTTAGTAATGTAGTAATATTAAGTAATTAAAAACACTAACAAAAAGCACTAAATGCATAGGTGACGCATATGGCCGGGCCAACCTCTAGACACTAAAACACCTACCCTCATCTGTAATGTCATCAACGAAACCCTCTGGATCGTCAAAATTAGGCTCCTCGTCAAAGTTTTGCTCTTCATTATCACTTTGTGGGTTTTGATTCACTTTCTCATCGCCTTTTTTCTTTGCCATTTTGACGTTATAACGTGTGGTACCGGAAGACACGCCATTAGTGGACTAAGTTCATGGCATAGAGTAGGCAATACGCTTGACTTTCACTGTATTCATCGGATACTTGTACTGATAAAAACTTGTGATGAATGTCAGTTTCATTGTAACAATTATGACTATTCCAAAAATTTATAAAACGCAATAAATTACCCAAAAACAAATGTAGTTTATCATTATATTTCATTTTTGAAATAGTGTTGTCCATAGACAATTGTTCTATTTGTGGTTGATTAACGATTATTCAAAAAATATATGTTGCTGTGGAAAAGACAAAAGAAAATGAATATATCACTTTTATTAAGATCAAATCTGACTACATAATAGTTATTGATATTTATCTTTAATAAGAGAAAAAAAATACAGAATCATAAAAAGAACATCACTTATAGGAATAAATTAAAGAATAATAATATAAAGAAGAAAGCATGGGAGTAAAATAGATTGATTAAGGTTTAAAACTAAAATATACCTGAAGAATTAAATATTCCTAAAAATAATTTTACAGGACAAGGAATTAAAGACAAATGTCTGTCACTGCAGTTTTTAATAAAGCACCTCCAAAATAATTATGAAGTTTATTGACTCAAATGCATATGTAATTTTAATGTGCGATGTCATATTTATCTCAATACTAGTTGTGTCCGCGACTTCGTTCGCGTGGATAAGATATTTTGGGCATCATATTCATTTTTGCAAACAACCTCCTCAGATATATAAATTATAGTTGTTATCCATGACTATGTTCGCCTCAATTACTGTTATTATTTTAGACATTTTATTTTTTTAAAGAACTTAATTATTTTAAAGTACTTCTGCGTAAATTATATTTTTAGTTTTATTTACTTGTGGCAGAAGAACATATTTATTTGGATAAAGATACATATTATTATTTTGATACAACTCTAACAAATAATAATTAATTCGTATAATGCATTATTTTATACCAAATTTGATTACCATAAAAACGATTCTAGTGAGTTAATCTTAAAAATAGACATATACTGTTGCAGATATTTTTTTTAGATTATTTGAAGAGGAATAATTCTTTCATACATATTTTTTTGTCGTCTTAAACCGTTTTTGCAGCGCACTCAATGGAAGCTCTCAAAGTTGAATAATTTTCCCCGTTTTTTCCACATTTTCCATTGCTTCTTCGCGTCTATTACCTACATATATGTAACTAATAAACGCGAAGTTATATAGTCTAAAGCCTTCCTCAATAAATATTAATTTATTCAACACATGAAATTTTTTGACTTTTTCAATTCGAACCAGTAGTTGCTAAGATTTTCGCGTTCAAATAAACAAACTCTTCAGCTTTATAATATTTGTATAGATTAAGTATAATTGAATTTGAGTTAATAAAAAGACTAGCGGAATAATCTTCATATTGATAATAATATTAGACTCAATAAGATTAAGAAATATTTAAGACACAAACAATATGAAAGGTAAACGTAACATAGCATTGAGGAATTTAAATATAATGTTCCCATTCAATAAAAAATTAAAATAGATTGTCATAATAATATGCGATTAATAAAAAGCAAGAAAATCCAGTACAAACCACCCGCCAAAAGTTTTTAAGTATTTTTTTTATAACGTGGCAACCCAGAGTAAATCATCAAATTGATTAAAAAGAAAGACGAAAAATACTAATAATTTACAGAAATATTTTAATTCTGACCTTTTATTTGTATTTATATGTGATTTGCAAACGTAAAAGCCATTCAAACTTTAATTTAGTATTAGTATTAAAAAATGCTTGTAAATTGATGCGTTGAGATATATTTTAAATAGAATTATAACTCTTTAAATAACACACTTGTAATGATCAATTAATTTTACGAACTAAAAATGTTGACTGGGTCTTCAGGTGTATTTTTGTAATACTTGTATTATTAATTCAGTTTAAATTCTTGAAGGAAAAACAGGTTCAAGACAGCAAGATATTGAAATAAAACTAATATTAACGGATTCAATACGCGATATTAATTATGATCTACATAAGTACATCCTTCCGACGTTTCAGTTACTTTGCACCAACCATGACCACGTCTGAATATAAATATGTATGTAGTTGGTAGTTAAAATAATTAAAAAAACATAATAAATATGAAAATATTAGTTTTGTTTCAATTAATAGGTACTGGCGAAAGTATTAGATCTCATTAAGCTAAATTCTTTTCTCAAACGAAAATTTTAACTATGTAGCACTTTCTATCATGCCGCTTTCTATATTATAATAATCAAAACCTATGTACACTATATTTATTTTACTTTTCATTTAATTTCATAGGCATTTGGACTATAGATATATTCGGACAAAAGATATCATAGGCTTATGAATATAGGCTCATGATGAATAAAAAATACGTTTAATATAAATTTTCATAAAGATTACAGTTGATATTAAAAGTCATGTTTGTTATACACCTAATATATATGAACGAAAAAAAATTTGTGAAATACCGATATACTTAGTAGTAATCACTTACAAACTCGTGTAAAATTAAAAAAGTTGTTCAATTTTTAACAATTTTGTGTGATCATGTGGACAATACTTGTCCGTATGTATAATGTATATATACATATACTACATTTAATATGTAAATATATTTTAACTGTGTTCATAGTTCTCATTCAGTATTAGCTTCAAAATAAATACAATTCAGTTTCAAATTATTTGTTTTGTAAATTAAAATGAAAAAAATAAACAGCCCTTGAATGTCTTGGAGAGTATTTTTAAATATTAACACTAAATTGCACATTAAAATAAAAATATACATTTAGATTAAAACCTGTTATTTTTACTTTTTTCACGATTAATCTGAAGTTTTATTTAGTATGATAAAAAGCAAAAAATCCTACAATTACCGTATTAAATGCATTAAATTCCATTCCTTCAACTTCTGTAACGCGTAAATACTCGTTACAGAAGTTGGCAGTTAAAATAAAACAGCATTAAAATTAAATTCATAAATTACAATTAAATCAATGTTATAGCCATAGCTTAAATTAATAAAAAAATACAACACTTCTCTTAAAATAAGAGGACTGTACTTATAGGTAAGTTAAATAATAAGGTATATACCAACTAACAATATAAAAAAAAAAAACATTATTAGCTTTAGTTTTATTAAAAACCTTTTTTATAATTAATTCGATAGGTGGTACAGCCTAGCTATAGTCAAGATTGTGCTGGCTCGACCGATGAAGTACCACCCTCTCACAGAAGATCAGCGTGAAGTAGCCTTTACAGGCTGCGTTTCGTTCGATGAGTGAGAGCTTCGATTGCCTTTCCCCTATTTCCTGCTATTTCCCTACTCCCACTCCTCCCTTTTCCTCAACAATTAAGGTTGGCAACGCATCCGTAACATCTATGTTACGAATGTCCATGGGCCACAGTCACTACTGCCCATCATGTAGGCCTTCTGCTCGTTTGCCACCTTTGACATAAAAATAATAATAATCATTTCTACTCTTCTGAGGTACTTATTAAATAAGATTATCACACCTCTATCAACTACCTCCTTCATACTTCACCAAGGTAAATGATGTCGACCTCTATTAATTATATTTTTACTGCTAATTATCTATCTATATCTATATCTATCTATCTACTATTTATCTTGTTGTTTTGTTTTCAACTTCTGATGATTCTCCTCTCATTTCTCTGAATAGTTCAGGTTATTGTCACCCTAATTTAATACAGATTTAAACTTGTCAAGTTTTTGTATACATCGGAGATAAATCTAAAATCATGTAATGCCAGATGTAAATCGGTCATCGCAATCTATGGACGCCTGGAATTATAGGCTTTCACATACGTATGCCGACCGAATTTAATTAGACTTGTACTTCGACCAATCAACGTTTCCATTTGATTGTTTTGCCTTTGCGAGTGCTTCCTTCTTTACGGAACTATACGTAAAACATATTTAGTTAATACCTTTATTGTTGACTTCTCCTTTTTTCTAGAAATAGAAGAATTAAGACATATATAAATGTACATTTCTTTTGATACAATATATTTTTAATTTAACATCAGCGAGTATATTTAAACCTTTAAACAATTTTAATGCTAATGAGATCTAATACTTTCGCGAGTATTTACTTAAATGATAAATTAATAAGATTCTCATCTCGTCTGCCCGTGATCACGGTTGCAGCAAAGTAACCGAAACCTCGGGAGTATGTAATAAAATAACGCATAGTAATCCCAAAATATACTAAGTTTCATTTAAATTTAAACTTAAAACACTACTAGGTTGAGTATAAGTAAAAACTTCGAATTGTGTTCATTTCATTATATGTTTACCAAAATTCATCTTTCCTCTTATTTCAGTAGCTAGCCGAATAATTTACACAAAAACTAGGTCTTTAAAATTGACCTTGAATATTAATCATACTTAAGATTGCTTTATACAACTTACTTCTAACTAATTATAAGTAAAAAACTCGCAAAAACAAAACATTACTATAAAAATAATTTAGCAAATCAAAATCTTTTACAATTATACACGCATACTTGTATTTTAAGAGGCTTTTTTTGTTATTTATTATATAAAAAATGTTATTTTGCGTTCATCCACATACATAACAATACAAGCATTGAGTGTTGCCAGGTCAATGCACATGGAAATTGAGGCCGAATGCAGGTTTAAGCTTTGGTTATAACGAATAGACAAAAAAACATTGTCATATTGCATATTGTAACACTATTATTAAAAATTGTTTTTTCTTTGTCAGAATTAATTGGATATTTGATTGTTACTAAAGTATAAAAAACGACAATTAAAATACAAAATTTAAAAGTAGTTACTGAAAATAGATCTAAAATTATTTAATGATAGAATTATAATTAGTTAACAAATTTTGTAGATTAAATAACTAGGTATACTTGAGGCTTCTAAACAAAAAATCAAATAAAACAAAATAAAAATCAGCAAAAATTTCAAGTTAAGGAAACATAAAAAAAATGAATATAAATTAGATTAAAAGCTACTTAATTCAATAAACTACTTATTCTAATACCAACGTTATCGTTCGGAAATGCAAACAGCATTATCTAAAGAAACAATGAGCTTATAACGTCCCACTTTCTAAGAAAATGTGAATGAGGTCGCTGTGTTAGATGTACTTCGTTTGAAATGGTTGCAAGCTTCTAATATCACTACCTCTTTTTCATAATTACTTACTAGAAATAGTATAATATGGTGTAAATTTTCAAACGGTGAAAGAAAACATCGTGAGGAAACCTGGACTTATAATCTCAATTATAAGTTTGAAATCACCACCCGTCTTGAGCAAGCGTGGTGATTAATGCTCAAACCTTCTCCATGTGAGAAGAGGCCTCTCAGCAGTGGGCTCTGATAGGCTGATGACGTAAATTTTCAAATATAAATACCGTTAGAATTCAATAAATCTTTGTGTTCACACTTTGTGTACGAATTCGTAATATTATCAATATTTTATGTAAATAGTTTATTTATATAATCTTTTTCATGCATATATAAAATAATATGAAATGTCCGATCTTTATAACGACGGAAATTTTCCCACACAATTTCATTTTAATGGCGACTCAAAGAACAATCGCGCGGAAAATAGATCGAGCGGTGGACGTCATATGATTACGAAAACAATAGACTTTAGTACATTTTAACTGCATCTTACTTAGTAATGATAATAATAATTTATTTCGGACCATATTGTAGATTCATATAGTGTTAGTACAAATTAAACTTAATAAATAAAATAGTTAGTAAATTTACAAAAGAAAAGCAATTTTATTTATGATACTTAACTAATTTTAAAACAAGACATATATTTTACCTGACCACGTGGAATCGTATCCAGTGTGCTAATTAAACTAAAATAAAAACAAACTTCAAAATTAAAAACTATTACAATCTTTTTATTATACACAAAAATTTTGTATCATTATAAGCTTCTGGAACAAAAAAATATATGAATCCTCATTACAATAACATAATTATAAATATAAGTCATGTTTTAACGAGCAACGTCTTATGTTACGATAAACTTATACACCGGATATTTGTCTCAAGTTCTTAGTTATTAGGTCAGCTATGGTGTTAGTACCTTCGTTTAAAGATTACCTCATGGCTCATGAGATACCTCATGGTAATGATGTCATCGGCTAAGATTAAAAAAGAAAACAATAACACATATAATTTTAATATTCAATCATATATAGTGTTGGTTGTCAAATAATATTGATATATGTATAATAAAACTTCAACAATAAATTGTTAATAACGCGTATTAGAATACGTATAGAAAATTATTGCAAATTTTTCTATATATTTCCGGATATTTAATAAGTTATAACTTGTTTATCTTTTAAATATACTATATTAATAATATTTTTTATCTATAGAGGAAAATTATGTCAACAATGATTATAAGTCCATTCATTGGGAACGTCGATTGGTTGTTTTTTTTTTTGTGAACGTTTTGTAGTACAACCACATGCGTACAGCCACAAGCCGAAGCCTGTTTCAACCGGCCAGTTTGTTCTAGCGGATGACAGAGGTCGCATGTCTTACGGGAAATATTAAAAAAGTTTACACGAAAAAGGTATTATATAGTGTACGAATTGCTTTTTCGTTTTCTTTTAAGTGCAGTGTTTTGTGTATTTTTTTCGTGTTTTTATTGCCGCATATGTCTGATGGTAGTGTGACGCGTTGTTTATAAATAATGGCCGAGAAAAATCACGTTCGTGCTCATTTATTTACTGTAAATGCGTATAGTCAGCAGCCTACTTTTGAGATTCATTACGATTTTTGTTTTATCTTTTATACCATTGTATTAATTAGAAAAAACTTGTATCAACTACTGAGCTTTAGACGAACTAAGTTATTATTAACATTTTAATTAATTCAATCCACAAGTTACATAGCGTGCCTCGAGTTTGGAAAAACTTTTAATTTTTGCTCTTAGTTTATCCGGTGTAATAACAATATTAGTATTTTTAAAGTAGTTAAAATACTTGTTAGTAATATCTTAACTACATTTACAGTGTAAAACTTATTTATATATCTACTACATATAAATACACGAATCTTTTAGGTTTCAAATTTGTTCGATTCAAAACCTGTCAAAAAAAAACAGCAAAATATTTTCGTCGTATATAACTGGTAACAATTCCAGCTCATAATGCGCCTCATCTTCGGCGTGTTGATGCTCACAAGCCTGGCTTATAGCCAGGAAACTTGCCAGACCGCTGATGAAGACCCCTACCTACTCTTCGGCACCAAAACAGCTTACACCTTCGCTAACAAAGGCATTCCGGTCAGAGCTCATGATATACCGGGTAAGTATACGTCACCAGAAATCTACTTAGAGATGACATTTAAGCAGAAACTGCGTTGAAAGAAATGGGAAACGAAATTAATGCCTACTCTAGGGCTCAATATTTATAGTACTTTATTATTATTATTTAAATTTAATGATTTTTTAATATATAAAATTAAAAATGGTCACACAAATTTATGATTTAATATGTAATATAAAATTTTTAGCGTAGTTACAGTAAACGTGATTCGTCAAAAGAGAGTTGTGTTTACTACTCTTCAAACAGCCTTTGAGCTGAATTTTAAAAGTTTAATAAGGAAAATGTTTGTTAATTTTTATTTAGTTAATTGCATAGTGCTATTTGGTAAGTTGCTTAGTTAGTGACAATTGTTTTGACCTTTCATCATTAAAAAGTTACCAAAATACGAAACTGGAACGATAATACTGCTAAGGCTATTTCATTATTTCAGTTCGACCTAAATTTTTCGTGTATTCAAATAATTTATGTAAAGTTCAAAAATAATATTTACCGTTAGGCGCTATTGAGCTTAAAATATTTATACTTATCTTAAAGTATATTATACCTTTAAACGCTTTCAACTTTAATAAACAAAATTAGTATACATTTGTAATATTTAAAAAACCGCTTTTTACTTAAAACATGTGTATTAAACTATTAAAATTTGTCTGTGTGTTACGACTAATATTTGAAACGGCGTTAATAGTTTTGACGAGAATTACTGACAGATAGCTGCTATAATACGGAGTAATTTAAGGTAGTTTAATTGTAGTATATAAATAATAAAAAATAACTTTTCTTTACGAGCAAAGACGGTATCTCAGCTAGTATTACAGAAAAGCGAGGCTCGTCGCCGTATGTACTGGCATAATCTTTTATCATTTCCTCAGTAGCGGTGCAAAGCGGTTTTAATTACGTCGTTATAATAATTCCCAAGAAAACTGGAAGCCGTCCAACATGGACACGTCGTAAATGGTTTCATGACACCAGGACACCATCAAAATGTCTTACCTCATGTACACTGCACCACGTAATCAGAGTTATATAAATACATTTATAGACTTCATGTATGTTGCTCTATATATACAATGTTTAGCTTAAATAATTTACATTCAAGTCTAACAATTTCCAAATTTAAAAAATAACATGTAATAGAAGACCTTTTTTCTTTTTTTTTTTTTGACATCGGCTGTATACCTTTTGATGTGCGGCTCGAAATAACAGTTGAATTTAAAAAAAATACTGTCAGTGTAACGTCAAGATATTTTTTAATGCTACAGCTTCATTCGCACTGATTTCGTGGAATATTTTGCAAGTTTCAACGTTTTTGTTCGTTGAACTACAAGATAAATTTAATGGTACTATGAAAATTACAGCTTCGAAGTTTCCTAAGGCGGTTATGGGTTGCCATATCAATGTTTATTGCTAGTAGAAATCTTTTATTGAAATTCCTATCTCTGTTAGCAAAGTTGTAATTTTTATATGGACATTAGACTTCAATCCATCCGGTTCTCACAAATTTCTATACATCTATATTTACTTAAATATATTAGTTAGTAAGTAATAATGAAATCGCAAAAGACAAATATCAATAAAACTATTTTTGATGAAATCTTTAAAGATTAAAGTTTTAAAAAGGTAAATATTTTTACCACTTAAGAAACTGAAACAAAATACACTAAATTTAAAATGCTTACTCGTTTAAAGAAGGCTTTTTCGAGAGGCTTTCAAATTATTCTAACACGCAATTTGATTTGTTGGAAATCATTTGTATTTGAATGTTGTAAAAAACAAATGATTTTGTGAATAATTACACGTTTTAAAATCAGATGCGAATTAAGATAATAACGGATTTTTTTTGTTATTCTCATTAACAAAATAAGCATTATACATTATTTTTTGGAACGCAACTTTAAATAAGTCACAATAAAAACAAAATGGAAGTTTTTTTTAAAAATTAATTTTAGATGTTACCTAACGTCTCGACTTGTACAGCCAATGTGACACTCAATTATGTAAATCTAAATTTTATACATTTAACTGAATACAATTAATGTAGGCATTAACCAACATTATAAAATAATTAAACGCTTGTTCGTATTTTTAATCTAAAACTTGTCATCACTTAAATTTTTTTCGCCACGAGACAGATTAATTAAAATGTGACATAAGCTTTATTCTTTCATAAACAAAACATTTTCAAACTGACACATCCTGTTTCTGGCATATTTTAAATGTTATTTATGTAATAGAAATTCTATCAAAATTTCTTTTGTATAACAACAATGGCTGACATGTTATGTAACGCGGTATGTGCATTGTTTTACAACCTTGAACGCCCTGTGCATATGAATGCTTGACAGTTATTTTATGGAAGTAAAAAATTTAAATAAAATGAACATATACGACATATAAAATTCCATTAAATTAATTTGAGATTCTCTAGAAGCTATTATATATAGAATAATGTTGATTATTTTATAAAATTAATATTTTATAATTGCATATACATACTTTTTTCATCGCTATGGATGTAAAAATATAAACCCAAACCGATTCGGTATTTTATAAAAAAAAAAAAATGTCAGTGTCTCAATACTTCCTGCACTAAATAGAAATTTGTTAATAATGACATTGCGTGTTCTATAATTACGTCTTGCTGCGGGTCAACTCATGAATCATTGAATTTAACCGTGAACTTTTCTGATTCACTTAAAAGGAATCCTTGTTTCATTTTTCCTAGTACTTAACCTTGAAAACTACATAATACCTGCATTCATTGTAGAGTATGACCCCCAAAATACACATCGATTCTTTGCTAATCAATAATTAACACACGATAGCTAATTAAAACAATGATAAAGTATATAGATTTTTTGGCTGTATAAGTTTGAACATATTGCAGTTTGAAATAAAAAAAATAATATCATTAAAAGTTGTAATATTATAATTTTATCTTTAAAAAAAAACACCAAAATTTACCTATAATTATAAGTTTAGTCCTACAATTTCTTTAATAAAAATTCTGAAACCTCGTTAAAGTACAATTTTTTTATGCTATGCTTCGCGCTGACACTGTGGAATATTTTGCCAATTTCATCGTTTTTATTTATTGACATACTTGTACTAGAAGCTATTGCAAATAACATAGCGTCCAAACCTTTAGTATTATCACATCAATAGTCACGATTTGCATTTAACCGTCAACAATTGACGTTCCGTTATATGACCTCATGTACGCATGGCTTGACCCTAAACTTTTGGTACAAATTATGCTATTACAGAGATATTTTGCTATAGCCCGCCATTTCGTGTATAATCCCTTTTATCTGGCTCAAGCCATTGTTACTTCAGTGTCATGGCAAAGCTAGTAGTTATTGCTGAGTGACCTAGTTTCGTTTAGATGCACTCGACTGGCTATAGGGACTTACGTGTTGCAATAAATAACCACCATATTGTTTTATATAAAACCTCTTTAGGTTTATCCTTTCAGTTTCTTATTTATATATTATATAAAATAATTTATAGCTTAAGCAACGGCATATCAATTTTTATCAAACTACAGTTTGTAACGAATCTGAAAACCTTAGTAAATACAATAATATATTGCACTTGCCTTCTTTTGAAGGTTAAGTTTAATAATATTTCAAAAATATACAGGGTGACTGGTGAATTACTATCGATATTTGAGGACGTGATATTTGACGATCATATATGACAAAATAAAAATTAATATAACATAAATATTAATAAACTTCTAAGTAAAGTTAACCAAAAGTTGTGTAATTAATTACGCATCGTATGAACACCCTACAGATTAGGTATACACACACACTCACACATACGCGCGCGGAGGCGTGTGTTGTATCAGCACGCCGCCGCACGCGTCCACACTTGGAACACTTGGAACGTGTACACACTTTATTTATTTATACGGAAATTTGGTCAAAAATTAAGTACCTATTTTTTTACATAATTCGAATGAGAATCATGTACCAAGTATGCTCCTTAAATATTGATAGTAATTCACCAGTCACCCTGTATATATTTATTTCAATTTTAATAGCAGTGTTTGTTAAAATGGACGTTGATTTCATTAAAGCCATTTAATGAGTGACATTGGCTCACATTTTAAATAGAAGAATGATGTCAATATAACGAGCCGGTACACCTTACCTGATTGATGGTATCGCTTCACGAAACATGGGAGTGATTTCATTAATTTATGACTTATAACGGCCGGCTTTTTATGATTATGGATGACTTCTATACTGTATTAAAACCTCCTTTGTCATTTTTATTAATAAAAAATCATTTTCCATTAAGATTTTATTGTTAATATCAATGTTACTAAATCATTTAGTTTACTTATTTATGTTATTCTACATGTGGTACATAATTATTAGGCAGTGCGTAGGGCATAAAACTTTTTTTGGTATATATATTTAGACACAATTCATTTGATAAACTTATTAAATCTTACGAAGAGTCAAGGAAGGTCAATTATCA
This sequence comes from Danaus chrysippus, assembly GCA_916720795.1. Lineage (NCBI taxonomy): Eukaryota > Metazoa > Arthropoda > Insecta > Lepidoptera > Nymphalidae > Danaus > Danaus chrysippus. The sequence goes on along the minus strand of CAKASE010000082.1, from coordinate 10,599,055 downwards.
TTCTTGTTAAGTAGTATATCTTCCTTATAAAGATCTTCTCTGTTCTTTAAGAGACGAATTAAAGTACACTACACTATTGCATTTAAAACACTATTGTTTTAGGTTGTCAACCAATCGCAATTTGGTTGCTGAACCGCCACGGCTCCCACAATCCAGAGGCTGATGAAATACCGGATCTTCAGAAGCTAACAGATCTTAAAAACAATATCATAGCAAACTACAAGAATGGAAAGTATAGGAATACTAATGTAAGTATACATTTGTCCTTCAAAGATATTAGCATCTACTACAAGGGCAATGTATTTCTGAACCAAATGTCTTAAAAGTATTTTTTATGTCTTTAACTCTAGCCAGATCTTAGGAAAGTTTTAAGATAAACAAAATTTGCTTAAAATCGAATAACTTATTCAATCTTTTGGGTAGTTTAGCGTCGTTATCAAATACCTAGACTAAATATCAAATTAAAGTCTTTAATATTCTCCCTCCGACTTAATGCAATGTCATTTGAATTCATTTATTCAATTGATTAATATTTAAATTAATTCGATTCTTATCTTTGAAGGAAAATAAACAAAGCTAGAACGAAAATCTAAGATACGTATAAAACAAGTACGTGTATTGCAAAAGAGTATCTGGGCTTATTTCTATTGGAATCTAATGCATCCGAATATCTAAGTAATTCTAATTTATTTATACTTGCTTATGTAAGCATTTCGTTTAAGATTGATATCGAAATCGAATACCACAGCGAGTTTTTCCATATCTGAACTCTTAATGTAGTAATCTTTCAAACATTCGAAGTCATATAAATTCTTTGCAAAACCGGTTCTTTATTGCATATTTAATAAAATGTTATGTATTGAATAGTACATGGTATTTATCATAATATGTAACATTTTATTTACCTTTAAAGAATCACTCGGGATCTTTTTTTTCTTTTAAGCGACTATGAACATTTTTTAGGTAATTTTATATGTTACTAGCTTTCCGCCCGCAGCTTCGCCCGCGTGGAGTTCGTTTATATCGTGTTTCCAAGAGAACCTTTCAAAGGTTAAAGCCTGGGATAAAAACTATCCTATGTTCTTTCTCAAGGTCAACTCTATTTCTGTTCCAAATTTCATTAAAATCAGTTCCGTGGTTTAGGCGTGAAAGCGTAACAGACAGACAGACAGACGTAGTTACTTTCGCATTTATGTATAATATTAGTAGGGATAACAAAGTTTTTCATTTAATTTGTAACTTATTTATGATTAAATTATGTGTCGTAATATTGTGGCAGTATGAGGTTTTAGCTGATAATGTGAAAAACCTCATTAAAATCACATTTCGCACCATCAACGACATGGGATTTTTTATACCATATTATCAAGGCATGGGACGATTTATGTGATCTCAGGAAAGTCATCAATCATATGTAGCCTTCGTTTAAAATATATACATTAGAACTGACATAATATTTGTTATTTATGAACAGATTGTTTGTTTCTTTCATTTTAGCAAAACTATGCAAACCTTTCACTTAGTAGTAGGAAAATGCCTACAATCTTTTTACTGAAGTCTTTTTTAATGTTTTGTTTGTTGTAATTAAGATTTAACCTACTGTTATTGTTCAGGAAGACAACTTAAAACAATACACGAACATGAACTTTAATGAAAGAAATGATTACACTTACCTGAAACCTGAGTATATTTATTATAAAATTTTATTTAATTTATGTTTCATGGAATTAATTTAAAACAAATATAAGATATAAGGGTGACTTATATAAACTTTAATCAAAGACATACAATTGTCGACTCTTATTAATTTAATTATGGATTGGCGAATTTTCGTCGCTGTACCTTTTGGCAAAGAATGTTTATTTTCCATAGCACTGCACATATTGAGTTAAAATCAAATTTAGTATATTATTTTTCCTAGATCCGTATGTGCACATCGGATGTAAATCTCCTGGAGCGATGGGAATGGAATCCTCGTCAGAACGTGACATTCGCTGGGGAGCTCACCAGCGATGGATATATTTCTACACAGGAGCTAGCACAAGCTTGGAAACAACGATTCCCTGGTCTACTGACTGATAATAGACATGATTATTTGGTGAGTGGTTTGTAGCTCTAATTCTATACACAAAAGCCATGTAATGATGAGGTTTTGCATTTAAGATACACTCGATAGGAGTAGGTATATTAATATTAGAAGATAATTTTAAACAAAAACAATGAAATAAAACTCTGTTTCAGTAAAAATATTTTTATAATTACCTCCATTTGTAGCTAGATAAATAAGATGATGTGTGTACTAATTTGTTATTTGGTACACACATAATTTCTTTGACATTGCTGGTGAGATAAGTTGCTTGTACTTGGTGTAAAAACGGTAATGATGTAAAATGACATCTGTCGACTAAACTATAGATACGTAGCATTAGATGCGGTTTTTTGTCCTATAGTCATCTCTAGACAACAAACCAGATATTCTAGATCTTCGTACATTTTCATATGTTTCCAAAGGAGTAGTTGCATTTATTTCAAAGATACCTTAAATAGATGTTATAGCAGTTTATATAATGAGGACGTTATTTTAACCTAGAAATATTCAATCACAGTAGGTACCTAATATGAAATACATGCGAAGCCTTAACTATCTTACTTTAAAATTGTAAATACATAGTTTAAATATAGTGTAATAACACTTTGATCATAAAATAAGTATTTATTCTTGGCTCTATAGCCATTACGACGTTAGACCAACAGACACAAATATTTTTACGTCGTTATTTTTGTACTTTCAGTTCAAATTTGTGAACGACCAACGATCGGAAACAACATTCCGCGCTTTCACCGAAGGTCTGTTCAGGTCTCAGGCAGACAATTACGATATACCGAAGGAAAGCGATGAAAAGTTACTTAGGGTAAGAAAATACATACAATTTTTCTATGAATTGTGTAAAAACAATACCTAATTCGAGTTTTGGAAGTCCTTTGAAACGTACGCATCATATTTTTTTTAAATTTTGATTGTGCGTGTGTTTTTTTTAATTTCACTAATCGAATGCATAACATTTTACAGCCTTATAAATTCTGCCCGTCATGGACCAAACAAGTCGAAGAAAATAACGATACTTTGTCACAGTTACGGACGTTCGAGTCGAAACAAGAATTCAAAGAGGTGAGTATTATTTAGAATTAAGATAAACACTTATTAATGTCATATTAATATCACTAAGAAAAACATATAAAACACATGTTCTAATTTAAAAAAAACTAAAAAAGGTTGAATAACTTCAGCCAATAGTGTTCTAGTTTAAACTAATAAACCTTTTTTTATTTAAAGTACATATTTTATATAGGTAATCTTTCGTAATAAATTTCCTATATTAACAGATGATAACAAACATATCTCTTCGAATGGGCTTCAACTATGACGTACAACGGGAGGTGGTTCAACGAGCATACGACATGTGCCGATACAACAAGGCCTGGAACGTAGCGCAAATATCACCCTGGTGTGCTGTTAGTATAAAATCTTAATTATATAAAATACAGAACTATAAAAGGCTAATTTCATGGATATTCTTATATCCAAAATCGTTTGATAACCAATCGTTTGACAAAGAAACTAAGAGTAAAAAAATTATGAAAAAAACTTGGTTGTCGGCATTAAATGATTATAGGTTATATAAGTCGATTTAATATTTTAAATTATTTATATAAAAAGTAGGAATGAATTTAAAAACACCAACAGTATCCAAAACTGAAGATTACATCGTCATATTAAATCTTACAGTTATTAGTTTTTAATATATACCAACTGTGAGAGTATTTATACTTGAAAACTCTCTACTGTCAGCTTACTCTATGTTTACATCGTCACACTATGTACTGAGCGTTAATAGTTTTCCATTCATAAATCTTTGCAAATTATAGTATGTCGTAGGTAATTAAATGAAAAACGAGCAATGCTTCGTATTATGACAATGGTAACTTAGAATAAGTATAAAATATGTTGCAATCTCAGGTATAAATTCAATTCAGATTTAAAATATGGTCTTGCATCTTTTATTTCACTGAAACTACCGCTAGGTACTAATAAATATAATATTATATCTAATGTCAAATCCTCTTAAAAAAGCTGTTTGTTTAACAAATATCATAAGTAGAATATTTTATTCATATCAAAGGAAAATTTATTGGTCAAATGTCAATATTAATTTAAACATTGCAGGTTTTTTCTAAAGACGACCTGAAGCGTCTAGAATATGCTGAAGACCTGGAGACTTATTACAAATACGGCTACGGCTCATATCTGAATCAACAGATAGGATGTACCGGCGTCAAAGATATGATGGACTTCTTTAAAATACACGTAGAACATGGTAAGGATAAGAATTATAAACTTTTAAAAACCAGTGATAAAGAAATGTACACTGAATTAAGTAAACAATGGGTATTGTCTACGGCTTTTTCATATTTTTAAACATGTTTTGATAGATAATTGAAAAACCAAAATAAGCAATTAAAAGCATGCTCCAAATAACCGCTGCATATTAAAATATTTACTTCGTTCGATAGATGCAGTCAATACCATTATCTTTTAAATACCGTTTCATTACTATAGTATTGCCATGCCTACAAATTTTCGATCCATTACTCATAATTATTTGATTAATTGTTCACAAATTCAAATCAATTTCTCATATTTGTTACAAATTAAAAGATCGCCATTTCGCGCCAACGATTAAATGAATTTAAATTATATGTTTATTACATTACGTCTCTATATTACACTGCAATATAATTATAATATCTTTTATACAAAAAACAATTCTTTTCCTTATTTAAAACAACATATTATAACACAATATATCTCCGAGGGAGTAAGTCCGGTCTTTGCCAGGACCGGCCAGTCGCTGGTGTGCCCTGTCGCTGACAGATCCGGGGTACACCAACATAGCGGCCGATGGCTTTCGCAGTGGTTTTAGTAGGGGCCTGCCCAGGCCGAGCCTCACACATCCCTTCCGGCCCCACCAAGGCCGGTTGGACGGCTCGTAAAAAGAGTTTCCCTGCGACATCAAAAATAAATATATATATATATATTTCAGAAACTCCCCAACAGCCGCGCGCGACGGTTCACTTCACTGAGGCCGCCATGTTGTTTTTATCGTTGACATCTTTTGGCGCGAGACGTGACGCCGCGCCGCTCACAGGCGACAACTATCACACGCCGACAGCCACCGCTCGTCACTGGACATCGTCAAGTATTTCACCGTTTAATGCCAATCTCGCCGCTATACTTTACAAGTATGTTAATATATTACTTACATTTGCCGATATTAAAATTATTATTCTTATTTTTTTTATACACATTATGTCAGTCTTCGTTTTTTACTTAATAATGGTATTTCACTTAACGAGAAAATACTTTCATTTTGCTTAACAAGCTTGTAAAATAATATATTCTATATAAAATAAAGTTCAGTCATCATTTTTTTAATTATATTTTAGTATTTTGTACATTATAATTATTATAAATAAACAAAAATTTCAGATGCACACCAAATAGCAATTTCCAAATAAACGACAAATATCAGGTGCTATTCTTGGAGAACGAGAGACCTTTATATCTGGAGGGTTGTCGAGTCGGTCTGTGCGAATGGAACCTCGTCAAGAATCGCTTCGGTTTGATCGCTGACAATTGCAATTTAAATTTCTGCAACTCAGCAACTAAAACCAACATCGGCTTCAGTTTAGCTGTATTTATGTTTATAACCAAATATATATTCTAGGATTTCATCGAACAATTGCTATTCTTCAATAATGACAATTTTACAAATTAAAAGACAAGTTTGATGTTAGTCAGTTACTAGCAACACTGAAATATGCATGTTAATGAGTCTGGTAAATATAGGACTCTGAATGTGGTTCAAGCCCTTATAAAATATTTTAATTCTCTTCGTAGTAATAGCTTAGGTATCTCATTCGGTTATTTTATGACTAGTAAGTTACAAACTTTAACTGTTTTTGTATATTTTTGTTTATCCCTTTTTTTAAATACTGACTTAAAATTAATTATGACAATGTATAAAGAATTATTGTAATTCTTTCTAACTTTGATTCAGTGCGGGTTTTATAATGAAATAGTAATAACAAACCGCTTTTTTTTGTAATTTGTTCTATTTTTCTGTAGAGATTTTATTAATTCGAAATTTATGTATCTGTGGAACAATATACTATTTAGGATAACCACGTAATAAAACAAAATCGCCTCTATGTTTAGTTTAAGAACTTAGCAATTTTTAATGCAATATAATATAATTGTGTTGTTTTAAAATAATTTATTATATCACAATAACTTAATCAATATAAAAATATATTTGATTTTAAATGTGTTATGTCATCTGTCCGACGAGGAAGAATACCAAAATATTTTATTATCGCTTTTTATTACTACTTAGTAAACGTCTAATTGAGACAAATTAAAAATATTGTTTTCTGATGTACAATAAGATACTATAATTCTCTCTTTTACGCTTCGCATTTTACGTTTTGCAATATTTAATCAAATGTCTTAAAAAATATAAATGTTCACTTTACTGTTAAGTAATATTGCGTAGCTATAAAACACTTTATTATAGAAGTGAGATTTACTCGTACATACATATATTTTTTGAGATCTGATATTTTTTTATTTCAATGGTATGTTACATATTATTAAGTTTTATTTTTTTTTATTTATATTGTTACGTTTCTTAACTATTCTTGATTTTTCTTTTGTATATCTTTATTTTATAATGACAACACAGTCATACACTTCAATGCTATAATAATTGTAAGCTCTTATTATTAATAAATAATAAGTAAATCGGCTTTGAAACAAGCACATAATTAATTCCATTGTTGTTGTTGTTTTGCACCATTTCGTGTAATAATTTTAATAAATGTGTTACAACTTACCTTCGTCTCTTTTTTGAACCTATATGTCCAAAAACCATAAGGCTTCGTCTAACGAACAGAATATTTTTATATTAAATTGGTTAAAAATGTTGTCTGCCCATATGAGCTTTTAATTGGTCATAGTTATTTTATTATTAGGAATGTTTTATAATATCCAACAGTAAAGAAATTTTGAACGGATTAACATTACAGGCACATTTTGAATACCAATTGAAGAAGAGTTCATTTTCTTAATAATTTATGATATCTTTTTCGGGATAAAAATTAAATAATGCACATAATGTGTAAGAGCAGATGCAGTTTATTTGATTACAAAAATAACAACGATATACAGATTCAAATCCAAAAACAATTTAACACAGACTTCAATATTTACACTTATTATAATAACATTGTATTGGGTTTGACGGCATTCACATATTAAAAGAAGATGGCTATTAAAATAGCTTATCGGTTAAATATTTTAATCAAATTATGTTATATATTTGTCTGTTATGATAAAACATACAATTAAAATATACAAACAACTATAGATAGTAATCTTAACTTGTTAGACAATTAAGTTATGATGTATGCAATGATTGATTTAACTTTCAAATTGTTTGTTAACATATCAAAAAAGTTTTCATATGATGAAGCATACAATATATATATTTTATCTATGGCAGTGTTGAAGACAGGAAAATAATATGTCAAACTGAATATTTTATGTTTTTAACCAATTAAGACCAAAAAATTTCTGAAGTTCTAGAACATGGCTCATAAGCAATAAACTGTGATGCCTTTACTATATGTAAAATTTGATAACCTAATATTAACAACAGTCACGTCGCGTCCTGGGCACTACTTGAACTCATATTTCTAGTCCTTTTAGGAGCTGATGTCATTTTGATCTTCCTTTTCCTATCGTCTTCCTCACTAACACTGTAATTCCTCGGTCTAGGGCTCAACATAGAATCCGAACTTATTGAATCCCTTTGGGATTTTTTTCTTTGTCGCTTCGGAAGGTTTTCGCCTATCAGCATCTCGTTAAACTGCCGCTGGCATGCCTCCCAATACAAGTTCTGTCTCTGAATAACCTCGGGATATTTTGCTTCGAATGCTGAATCCGGCGGTAGAAGAAGTTCCCATCCAGTCTGTGGATTCAACTTTGCTACTGAACGGAGTATTTCCAATACTTCCTGAGCCGGTAAACGTACAGCCGCTTGTATTTTCCGACGGTCAACGTACGAGTGTTGAGTGAATAAGTAGAGCTGAAACAAAAATATAGGAATATGTTATCATATTGAGATTCTTATCTATATCGAGAGTTTAATATGTAATCTTTTACATATTATAGGTCGTCGTCATCAGCCTATCAGCGCCCACTGCTGAGCAAGGCCTGTTCTCACATGGAGAAGGTTTGAGCATTAATCACCACGCTTGCTCAAGACGGGTTGGGGATTTCAAACTTATAATTGTGAAACTATAAGCCCAGGTTTCCTCACGATGTTTTCCTTCACCGTATGTCAGTGGTGTTTAAATACTCTCAGAAAGTACATATGACTCCGAAAAGTCACATTGGTACTTGCCAGGCTTGAACCCGCGCCCTCGGTAACGAGAGGCGGACCCTTTAACCACTAGGCCACTACTGACTACATATTATAGGTAATTCTAATATATTTTACTCTTAAAATACGCCACCATACAAATTATCAGTTGTCTTAATATCAATACAATTCAAGCTGCAGTCATTGTATGAGGCAATGCTCCTGTATGAACAACTGGAGAGAGAATCTCTCCACTTAAGTATTAAATAAATTTATCCATCTCAATTCATTTGTTACCTTCCAATAACATTTTTATTCATATATATTCACGATTTCCTACTCTTTTCTTTCATTGAAAAGGAATTGGAAGAAACTATTATAAAGAATAGATAAGAATATCTGCGTCTAGTTAACATTGAAAACACGATAAATGAGAAAAAACTGTATAACGTTAATTTACACACAAAATGTAAATATTAACCATAACAGACGCACGCACACAACGTGATGCCACAAGTTCTAATAATTAAACTCTAATCACATTGGCAATAGTTTATTAGTACAAAATCATTTCCAAATGACGTTATGTTATCAGATATCACAGGAGAACTAAAATATACCCTACAAAAAATGGCTATAATTTAGGACCTCAATAACATTAAGGTCACAGTATTAGACACTACTCGGATGAGATCCTATTTATTTTAAGATACGGTTACACGCGCGATATGTATGCGGTAGGGCTGACTAAAATTCCATACAGAACTCATTTTCAAAGTCAAAACAATCTAGAATATAGCACTAATCTGTCATATTTCTAAGTGCATATCGCCATTAAACATAGAAATCTCATACAGGAGCATAAAATATAGTACTAGGAGGTCATATTTCTATATATACAGCAATTTAAACATAGTAAACTCTCATATATATGTAAGTATCATTTCCAAAGCAACATACCACGTGATCTCTAGCCGCGCACATAAGCCTAGGCGGCGCGGGAGCCGGTCGTGTGTACATCTGTTGCGAGCGAGCGGTCCATAATCCTCGTACACAACACGCAGCGCCACCTAGCGCTGTGAGGAGGGCGCTCTCACTCACTAAACTACCCTCATCTGTATGAACTAATGAACGGAGCTCGGTGAACGTCATTAACTTAGCTGGAAACACAAACATGACATTAGTATGAGAAAAATAGATATAGTAACTACAGAACAGCTCCAAGTATGATATTAATATATTTATACTCAATTATGTGAAGTGTCTTGAGAGAAATAGTTATAGTAACAAACATTACAAGTATAATATTAGTATATGTGTACTCAATTATGTGAAGTGTGTTAAGATAAATAGATATGGTAACTGTGTACAGCGCCATCTGTTATCTGCATACAAAATACAACTATATAAATGTTATCGTGTTCATGTATAAAATTCTGACTAAATACAATAATTTAACCTGTATGTCTTTTCTAAAGGAAGTTATTTTACTGGACAATTTCATCAAAATTCCTTCAATAACTGCTATATTGAAACAATTTGTTTTTGTATTACAATTTGATATTTTTATTTAAAACTTATCAAAGATTTCTTACTAATAACCTTTTAATGAAATTTGAATAATCTTAAGTCACTTATATATTATTTTTTTTTGACCATTTTTTATCTTATGCATATCTCTAGTTACTTGCATATTTAAGTACATATTTGATACTACAATAATTATATTTATAGAATTTGCTAACTGCATTAATGACAAAATTATATAAATAGAAATCATTACCATTTAACAAGATTTCCTTAATCTGATCCTGTAAAGAGATCTTCTTAACTGGTGTCATTTCAGCTTCGTCAGTGAGTGAAGGTACCAATGTGCTTATATACTCAGTTGCACCCAATGTTAAAGCTGACCCATCTGATGTTGTCGAGCTGAATAATTTTAGACGCTCCAACTATAAATAGATAATATGGATATATAAATATACATTATGTCTGCCTTACATGTTGGAAATAATTTTGGCTAATTGTTTTTACGACCAGCCGCCTGCCTGACATCCACCCTCTTTTGGGAATGCATTAATCACCACACTTGCTCAAGACGAGTTGGTGATTTCAAACTTATAATTGTAAGTCCAGGTTTCCTCACGATGTTTTACATCACCGTCTGTCAGTGGTGTCTAAATACTATCAGAAAATACATATGACTCGGAAAAATCACATTGGTACTTGCCAGGACCGAACCCGCGCCCTAGTGCATGAGAGGCGGGCTTTTAACCAGTAACCACTAAACCACCACTGACTAAAGTATATATAGAATATAAAAGTAATAAAAATTTAACTTTACAAATATAGTACATATATAGGTATATTTAAAACGTTAATTTCTCTATAGTTCATTTACTCACATCAGCATGATCATCATCCAATTTTCTCCAGAATGCATCATACCAGGGTTCATTAGCTATCTTCTGTGAAATAGATTCGTATGATTTTTCCCTCGCTTTCTTCGCAACATCCGTTTCCGTTCTTGAGAACTTTACAGTCACCTATTACAATAAAACGAAAAGATTAAGAAAATTTACAACTTTTGTTGCGATAAGACATTTTGAATATAAATAATATCATTGTTAAGTACTAAACATGTTAAATTTAAATAAGACAATATAGTATGAAAAAATTAATTGTCAGAACTGGGATTAGATCCTGCAAACTCCAGAAAATAGTGTTATATCTGCTTTCAATCCCGCTGGGATCAATGATCAATCAATCAACCTTTACAATCTATAGTTTCTAATAGAAACTCATAATTGTGTTAATAACATTATTATATGAAAACACATATTAAATTTATATTATCTACGAGTCCTCTACCTGTTGTGGTTCGGATTCTTTTTCCTCGTCATCTGAATTCTCAGCTTTGCTCTTGTCAACCTTCCTTTTATCTTGCTTATCAAAATATGAATATGACGGCCTTAGCTGACAAATACCTGGCAATCATATTATTTTGCATACATTTTAAAATGTTTAAAGTAATTTTAAAATGTAAGCATGTGCCCGATTCTTAACAAGTAATAACTATATTGAAATAAAAATGTTCTGATTCACTATGAATTTATAATTAGTTTTACTATATACTCCCGATGTTTCAGTTACTTTGTAGCAACCGTGATCACGGGCAGACAAGATGAGAATGATTAAAAACACATAGTAAATACTTAAATATTAATTTTTTTTCAATGAACACTTATGAAAGTCTTAGATATCAATAACTATATTCTTCTTCTACCTGGCAATTTCCTAGCTTTAGCCAGGGTCTGCCTTACATGTTGTGAATAGTTTTGGTTAATTGTTTTTACGACCGGCCGCCTGCCTTACATCAACCCTCTTTGGGAATGCATTAATCAGTGACGTCTACTCTTAGAAAGTACATATGACTCAGAAAAATCACATTGGTACTTGCCTGGGCCAGGGATCGAACCCGCGCTCTCGAGCGTGAGAGGCCGGCCTGTTAACCACTAGGACACCAATGACTTTTTAATAACTATATTATTGCCTCTAATTGTGTAATTATAATATTCTACCTACAATTAGGTTATAGTCACAAAAACCGTAGTTTTAAATTTTGTACATAAACAGTATGACAAGTAAAGTGTAGAAATATAAATAACTTTAGCAGAATATAATTTAATGTTACAGACATATTGGTGTCAATTTTACTTATGTTTTTTTTTCTTTGGTTGTACTTCAGTACCAACTGATGATATTAAACTTATTTTACGATAAAAAAATTTTTTGTCAATCTTACCTTTTATAGGTGTACAATGTAATTCTTTATCCTGTAGTATAGCTACAGCATAATGCTTCGTTTCTAAACACGGTGAGCTGCTCTCATACACAATCTTGTCCATTATACCATTTCTAAAATACTGAGATCTCTCTTTTTCTTTATCTTTAATATATTTTGATTCCTGCAGAATCATTAAGAAATTATTATATGTAAAAAAAAAGGTAAAAAAACATATTTTTTCAGACATACCTGTGGTCCATCAGTATTCAATGCTATCTGTTCGCCTTTGGAAGGACAATACTTTTCACTATACGTGTCCAGACCGATTTCCATTCGCACAAGTTGATTTTTTGGTTTTATAGAGGCATTTATAACTTTGATATCTTTCCAATCCCTATTCGCCGGTCTGACCGGGTATTGATATATATACAAATGCTCTGCAAGCGCTTGTGATAGATAGACCGGGATCTGGTAAAAATATTATTTTGTACAAATAAACATAACCTGAATACTAAAAACATGTTACGTCAAACAATAATATTACCTCTTGGACAACCGGATCCTCCTCGTCCATATTGTACTAGTTAAATATATTATGTTTAATAAATAACTAATCCATTACTTTAATATGCTTAGATATATAATTTAATATAAATTAACACTTCACGCTAAGTTTTGACTATTGACAATGAGTTTGACTGTTGACATAGGTTAAGATTGACATTTTAATCATGGTGATAATACAAGTACAACAGAAGTACATACAATTAAAGAATATTCATAAAACATGGATCATTTATTTAAAACACAATATTTTAATAAGAAATATCAACAAAAGAACAAATATTGAATATATTTATCAAATAATATAATTGAGAAATTTTATTAACCAATACATAATTATAAAAGATATTATTTTTGAAACGATACAGATGAATATGAAGCATAGAAACTTTTCAAAAAAACAATAATGTGACTTTTGAAGTATTTCGCATCTTCTGTATATTTTATTACGATTTATAAAGGATATTTTAATTTTATGAGTTGAATAAAACATTTTATTTGCCAGCTTATGATCCTTAAAATGAATCTCTAAATTGTTTTAAAACAAGTTCGACAAATCACTATCAACATGTCTGATATGATAATTAATGGTATGATTTTCAAAAACAATTATTTCGTTAAAAAAAAAGTAAATGCAAACTTAGTTTGTAAATTGTATATATCTCTTTTTTTTAAGATTCTGTTCCTGTGGATAAAAAGTGGAGTGAACTTATCAGATATAATATTTTTATCATGAAATTGGTTGAGTTTGTAAGTATCAATTCTAAGAATTACAGAAGTTAATTTTATTTTATAGTATTTAGATCTTTAGACTGCAAATAATTCTTTATAGGTGATATCACTTTTGATAACATTATTACCAATGGCGATCCCAAAGCCACAAGGGCATATGTACTGCATATCAACAGGCCCTACACTCGTTATATCTTTTTTATTTATAATGTTATACATGCGGAGGAAGGTACCGCTTTTTATGGAAAAGATGTACTTATTTTTTCAAATTCTATTTACATTTGGAGCTTTTGTTCAGTGTTTTCTTTTAAATCTTGTAAGGGTTTGGTTATGGTTAATATACGGTGTTTTTTATTTTGCGTTATTAACAGCTCTCTCTTTAGATTTATTCTTGATTGCAAACGAAAGAGGTTGTACATTCAGCTGCGCATAGCTTTATAGTTTACTTTTACTGGATATGAATTAATAATAATAATATAATGACGTTTTACGAAAAAATTGTTTTATTTTTTATAGAAATATCAACTTATAAATACTCTTGAGCTTATAGGAAGATAAAAACAAATAAACGGCATATTTCTCCGTACCCGTTTGACAATTGACATTGACATTCTACAATTTATGTTTCTGTCACATGTTGCAAGTTTAGGAGTTAGGACCTATAATAAAAAAGGACAAACAAAAAATCACTTGATCTTCGGAATACATTAATAATTGAAATGTCTACTATTAGTCTTACATGTATTTAAAAGTAGCCTTAAAATAGTGACTAGGCGATCTTACAAGGCTTTTCTAAACATAAAACCAAAACCAGGCTATAAAGTTAAAAGAAATAAATTAGTAATGACACTGTACCAAAGTCCCGACACGAAATGATAGAATCGTGTTTACTTTTAGGTAATGTCAATGCTCCTCATGATAATTCCATTTGTTTTGAGCGATGCCGGCGTCATGCATTGCCTGGCGGTAGCGCCAGCGCTCGTCATGTCTGTTATGTTCGTCGTGCTCTACTTAGTGGACCAAGTCCATAACTTGGCTGAACAACTTTACTTGTTCTTCCTTATCATTCTTAATATAAGTGCGATCGCCGTTGTGTTCCTTGAGAGTGAACCATCTAGTGCACTTTATGGACTTTTTTACTGTCATTTACTTATAGCACTGTGTATAGATCAGTATTATGTTATTAAAGAAAGAGGATGTATAATTTTTTATGATCCTTAGTGGCATTAATAAATCTATATTGTACTTGATATGTTGTTATTGTTAAAAAAGTTTTTATTTACATAGATTTTGTATGATATATGTTGAAGGAAGTAAATCTTACTTTTAGGTAGTGGCTCTTCTGCTCAATATAATACCTCATATTGTGGAGCCAGTGGACTTATGGCAATGCTTGGTTGCCGGACCCACCCTTATGACTTCCATGTATATAATGGTGCTATATGTCGTCGATCAGGTTCAATATGAGGCTGAATTGTACTATATAGTTATTGAACTCATACTAACCGTAATAGCCTTAGTGAATCTGTTCCTCGTTGGGAAAATTACTGGTGCTATATATGGACTTTTTTATATAGATTTAATTATTGCATTCTGTTTGGATGGATATTATATGCACAAAGAGAGAGGAATAACTCTTTGATTAAATTTATTTGTTTGTAAATATTTATCTTTCATTTAAAAGTAAATTATCTATTCAGGATATCCTATTGTTAATATCCTGTGGTGAATACAGTTACATTTAATATATATTTAAAAATGTATAGACTGAAGGGTGTTATGTGTTTTGTTTTCAAAATTTCTGGTAGAATTTTAAAGAGGATACTGAAATTGACACTGTATGAAGTGTTGTGGATGTGTTTGGGGTTATTAACATTATTTATTTATTATGCATGGACATCTCAAACAGTAAATAAAGATGATACAAGTTTAAAAAATCCTATTCTTCTATGGTGGACTTTAGGGTTCCCCGGGACAACTGGTACATTGTCCTGTCAGGATGTAAAGTGTGATATTTATTCTAGAAATGAAGTGAAAATACCAAATGTTGATGCTTTCCTTTTCTATGCAAGCAACATTGAGTTCGAAGACTTGCCGTTGCCAAGGAAAGTGAATGATATTTGGGGACTTTATCATGAGGAATCACCAAGGAATGTTGAGGAATTAATGCATGAGAATGGTCTCTATTTATTCAATTATTCAGCTACTTTCAGCAGATACAGCGATGTACAGTTTCCTTTGCAATATCTAGAATCTTTGGACGATATCACAACTACTAAGTATTTCGTTAAGACGAAAGATAAAAATGAATTACTCAAAGACATATCCCCTATACTTTACTTACAAACGGATTGCGAAACTGCTACAGAAAGAGATGAATATGTAAAGGAATTGATGAAATATATTAAGATTGATTCATATGGAGCCTGTTTGAAAAATAAGGAGATGCCAAAAAGATTTACAGATGACTATTTGAACAATTTGAACGATGATGATTTTCTTCACTTTATTTCTAGGTATAAATTCGTGATAGCCATAGAAAATGGCGTTTGTGATGATTATATAACGGAGAAGCTCTGGCGAGCTATCAAGGTAGGTAGTGTACCTATTTACTTCGGTTCACCAACTATACGAGATTGGTTGCCGAATGAAAAATCCGCAATACTAATCGAAGATCATCCGACGCCGCAACGAATGAGTGAATATTTAAACCGATTAATTAACGACGATAATTTATATAATAGTCATTTGATACATAAAATCGACAAACAAATAAACAATCAGAGATTGCTAGAAGATTATAATACGAAGCCGTGGCAAAGAGATCATATTTTAGCCGCGAATAAATTTGAATGTTTTGTTTGTAAACGTATTCATGAGATGCGTCAAAAGGTCTTTTCACCACAGATAATAAATAAAAGTCATTACAATTGCCCCAAACCAATATCGGCTTTAACTTTACAAGTGAATCCGTCAAACGATTGGGTGTATTCGTGGTACCGAGCTAAAGAAAGGGCAGAGGATATATATAAAAGAGTTGAGAATAATAGAAACTGAAATATTATTGTTATATGTATATATTTTATTACATTATTTATAACAAAATTGTTGTATTTTATTGACAAACTCCATCCAATGGCGATACAGGGTGTATCTCGTAGTGAAGCCCTCGTTTTATGACGTGTGGTATTTTCTTTGGAACCATTCTGAACAGAAAAAAAAATCTTATAGTTCACATTGTACTTATATATAAAAATTAAAAATGTGAGTATGTGTGTGTTTGTGTAAAAAACTTTACTCACGATATACAGTCGATGATAGGACAAACGGATAAACACAAAGTACAGCCAGTACAGTCTTCAGTAACATGAGGAATGTGAGTTTGTTCATCGAATCTGAAATTAATTCAATTATTAGTAATTTATAAGAAACATATAACTTTAATTAATCAATTTAATTGTTCCGTAAATAATACATAAAATATAATAAAAGTATTTAAATATTTAAAAATACATTTTTATATAAATGAACCTTACTCAATAGCCTGGTATCCAGAGTCCGCGCACGCCATATAACATTTACCACAGTTAATACACATATCCTGAAAGATAATAAATGATATATAAAAACTATTAATCATAAAATAAAAAAATAACAAAATACTATTAATAGAAGTTTAAATAGTAATGATGTTATTAAATTACTATATGATTAATATGTAACAAAATAGTAAACTACCCACATCATCAATCAAGGCGACAACTTGTTTTGTATTGTCTAGTTTTTTATATGTACTGATTCTGCTTAAAGCTTCACCAACAATATCTTTGATCCTTGGCACCAAACTATTTCCGTTGATATTCCCACGTGAATATTCTATAGAGTTGTCAGCTAAAATATCAGTATTTAAACGCTGCTTGTGAAGTATTTCTTCGCGTTTCTTAATATAAGGACCGAAGTGTGCTAACACCTGGAATTTAATATAATTTTTAATTAGTTTCCATGAGATTAGATAACTAATAATTGTTTATGTTTTAAAGCTTGGATTTCAATATGTAAAACAGTTTATAAATATGATTTTAGGTAACCATTATCTTAATTGAGTTTTAAATTCACCTTTCCGTTTTCATCACATATAGTTTGCACCGGTTTTCCCTTCTGATGTTTGTTGGTAGGCGGGGACTGCCCCGTCCATCCTTGGAGGCCCATAGATCGTAAATACAGAAGCGCCTTAAGACCTGTTATATAATCCTCAACTACGGTGAAGTCCTGGTTTTGAACCGCACTACAGATCTGTAAACAATCCCTACTAATATTATAAATGCGAAAGTAACTCTGTCTGTCTGCCTGTTACGCTTTCACGTCTAAACCACTGAACTGATTTTAATGAAATTTGGTACAGAGATAGAGTTGACCTTGAGAAAGAACATAGGATAGTTTTTACGCTAGATTTTTGAAAGGTTCTCTTGGAAACGCGATATAACCGAACTCAAGGCGGGCGAAGCTGCGGAAAGCTGGTTTACTTATATATATAAACATAGTACCCATCGATAAATCGATGGGTACTATGGATAAGGGCCAATGTAGCAATTTCGCCATTTTAATTTCTTAGCTTAAAACACTTCATAATACTGTATTCCACAACATCCATTTAATAAAATGCGTATTTGTTGGTGGAAAGACTTAGTTTTTATTTCTTCAGTAAAAGGGCATATGTAACACTTTTTAACGTATAAGGGCTTATATACATTATGTAAAAAATTAACAGGTTTAACAAAAAAGTTTATCAAACTTAAATGACGTACATGTATGTCATAGTTGGTATGCAAAGTTTCAAAAGCATCAGTTGTCCCATGTACAAGATACATTGAAATCAAACTTTAAATACCTCTACTGAATTTTTTTTATTTTGCACATTGACCCTTATACACGGGGCCATTAAAATAAAGAGTTTATAAATTATTATTGAGACGAAACTTCTCATCATTCCATGTATTCACCGTGCGGGTGTCGGGTCCATCGTTGTAGGGAGAGGAGCTTCAACAGTGCCTGGGACTTGCGACTCAGGTATAGGTTTAAGGGACCCCTATATAACGCGCGTTAAACGCTCACCTCCACTGTCCAAGATCCTCTCTCTTAATTAAATTAAATTTGAAACTAATCTACTAGTGTTGCTTCGGAGTACGATCCAAAAAAATTGATATTAGTTCTGAATTGCCCCAAGTCTTTATAAGCATATAAGATTTCGGAACGTATATTAATTTAGACATCACTGATTAATGCATTCCCAAAAGAGGGTTGATATCAGGCAGGCGGCCGGTCGTTAAAACAATTAGCCAAAACTATTCACAACATGTAGGGCAGACCCTGGCTATAGCTGGGAAATTGCCAGGTAGAAGGTGAACGTACCTGAACGACAGGTGCTCCACACATAATGAACTGCAAGGCTGAATCCGCTGAGTCGATGCCTCCTATACCGAGTATGGGGAATCCCCGTAACTTGTTAGCGATGGCGGACACCGCTCGTAGACCCATAGGCCGGGTCGCGTTACCAGATACACCGCCGTATGTTGTGCTTTTCTCGCGACCTACAACATATATATATATATATATATATATATATATATATATATATATATATATATATATATACACTAGAAGATCGGCGAACTTCGTATCGCTCTATAATCAAGAAATATCCGTTACGTTTTTCTATTTCTATTTTTGGAGTTTACCTATTAAAGCCATAAATCTCCGTGTTTTGAAGTGCCATAGAAATATTGACATATTAGTTAGTTGTCAAATCTAATGTAAAAAAACGTTTGTATCAACAACTACTAATAAATTAAAAATTAATTAAAAAAACATTGTCCAGCGGACAAAATTGTGAATCTAAACCATTCCCAGATTCCCTTGAACACACACAAAAAATATCATCAAAATCGGTCCAGTCGCTTGAGAGAAGTTCAGTGACATACACACTCACAGAAGAATTATACATATATATAAAGATATGAATTATGTAGCTACATTGAGATATATTTAAATGAAACTAATATTTTTGTAAAAAACTAGGTACATACTCCCGTCGTTTCGGCTACTTTTCATCAACCGTGATAAGTGTTAATAAAACTCACGTAAATCTTAGATCTCATTACATTGAGATATTTATAATATGTAATTAATGTTTATACTACTATTGTGACGGCTTTTAAATTACAAATAAGATTTTTTTCTTATATAGGGTTGGAAGTTAAATGTCAGTAATTTGTGTAAAAAAAAAATTCTTAAAAAGAGATTAAGTTCTCTATTAAATTGTATGGTTTATTAAAATTTATGTTTAAGTATGAAGATATGAAATTGATACAAATTATAGTATATAATTACATTACCAGAGGGCATATATGTATATTGTATATTATATATTGATGTAGTATATCTTATTATTATTACCGACTTGAGGCCAGGGAGTAGCATCCGCTCTAACTGTCATTAGACCGGAAACGGTGTTGATGGCTGACACACCACTAGCGCCACCTGGAATGAAATGAAAGATTTTGGTAAAAGTAAAGACGTTTTAAAAATTATTCATTAATAGCTACTTAAGAATCTAGTTAGGGTTTTTAAAAGAAATAATATTTGTAATTCTGAGTAAGATTTTGATTAAGTAAATTTATAAGTATGTAAATGAAACGATCAGTTAAAGTTCTTACAATTTTATCAAATGATGCATCAATTTGTAATCTGTATTATTCTGATAAGTTAAATAAATGCATGCATGCATATATTTTCAACAATTACATGTTTTATCCTCACAGACCACAATACTAAAGATTAAAATTCGTCCAACATATGAAAAACACATTGGCATAATATTTCACAACTCTTGTACGAATTAAGCCATAGCTTAAAAAAGACAAGTACTTATGTAGTATGTACATAGAAGTAGATTAAATGTAAAATGTCCAAGTACCTTCATAAGCAGCGGTCGCTATTGCTACTATATCAGTTATATTGGGAGTCAGCTTCACGAAGAACGGTATGTTTACAGCCTTACGCACCCACTGGGAGATACCTTTCACGAGCACTGGGTCCTAAACACGATAAAAGAAATTTAAAAATCATTTATAATATATAAGAAACGTTATAATATATTCAGTTACTCAATACTTATGTTTGTTTAAAGAGTTTTTTAATTGCCGAACCAAATAAATAGGTGTTATAAGTATGATGTACATACAGGCTGTATGAAAAACTGTGTCAACCCTCTTAACTTCGTTATCAGTATCGAAAATGTAACACAATAAAACAACTTACATTTACAAACTCTTCAATAAAAATAATAAAATTAAATATTAAATGATTATTATATGTAGAGTAACAAAATGTTTGTAAGCCCTGGTATAACACGATGACACACAATGACGTCATCACAGCTGCTGCGCTACTAGTGACGAACTCGAAGTTACTTTCACATTATTGAAAATATCGATATTTAAAAAATCATAACAATAAATGAATATTTAATATTCACATTGTTTCGATGCTTATTTTGATATATCAAACATTAATATTATTTTTGATTGTAAAACACCATTATTAACAGAAGTAGATTAACGATTTATCTTATAATACAACATAGTTAATTTACCTGAAGAAGTTCCAAATTATAATATTGATTAATAATATTTATTATTAATAAAAGTAATTTTAAATGAAATTATTTTAATGTGAAAAGTACAACTACTTATAGCAATACTGAAAATGTCGATAGAATATTTATCGATAAACGTAATTTTTAAACTTGCAAATTTCTATTTGAAACACTAACAAAAGACGAGTGCGCCACGCCAGCGGCCGGCGCCTGCGATCAAAGGCCGCGCATGCGCCGGCGCGACTATACGGGGCCTTGACCTTGTATGGGTCAGATGTTTGAAACATTTTTTCAAATAATGTCGATTTAAAACTTATTTAGCCTATGCACTGTAACTGACCTCTGCTTGATATTTTTTAAGTTATACTATTTTTTATAATAAGTTTATACTTATATGTATACATGCCTTCAAGGGTTGACACAGTTTTTCATACACGCTGTATATGCGTGTGAATTACAGTTAGCAAGTGGTACCGCTGATTTTAATACAATTATTTTCATTAGGTGTCAGTTCTTAGCTACATATTATGTCTGATTAAAATCAGAATCAATCCGTGTCAGTATAATCTTTAAACCTTAATTAGTATTTTAAAATATAATCAAATATACAACGTAATAATTATATTAAATTTATTCTTATTATGTATCTGCTATATTTAATGACGTCAGAGGTAAACTGTCTTGATGTACTCTCATATCATACTACATACTTCTGTTTCATTTTCTTAGTACGTACCTGTCCACACGCTAGCCCCATCCCGCTCTCTCCCATACCGTGCGGGCAGGACAGGTTGAGTTCTAAAGCGTCCGCGCCGCTCGCCTCGGCTCTCTTCGCCAGCTCCGTCCAGTCGTCTTCATTGTATGAACACATTATAGACGCTATTATCACCTACATACATAATATGTGATATCAAAAGACAATTTGAATTTCGAACATGAGAAATTTTAATTTTGGAATTCGAACTTTATTTGATTAAAATTATAGACGCTATTATCACCTGGACACAGAATGTATATGAAAACACAATTTGAATTTCGAACATAGGAAATTTTAATTTTGGAATTCAAACTTTATTTGATTTAAATTAATTGCGATATTTAGTAGATATCGTATTAAAATTTGAAGAGTTTTCAAGTACTCATAATTAGTTTCAGTTACGGGATCTATTCTAGAAAAATAAGATTTCTTTTAGTCAGTAAGAAATGAAAATTCAAATTAGTCTAATATAATATAAACAAAATTAAACTCGTCATGCCTACTAATATTATAAATGCGAAAGTAACTCTGTTTATCTGTTTGTCTGTTACGCTTTCACGTCTAAAACACTGAACTGATTTTATTGAAATTTGGTACAGACATAGAGTTGACCTTGAGAAAGAACATAGGATAGTTTTTATGCCAAACTTTTGGAAGGTTCTCTTGGAAACGCGAAATAACCGAACTCCACGCGGGCGAAGCTGGGGGCGGAAAGTTAGGAATGTATAATGGTAACCTTAGTAGGGAAGTCCCGTTTTAGTTCCGTAATACTCTGACACCAGTAAGCTTGACATTTTTCTGAGATGAGCTCAATATTTAAGAAGGATCCTTGTCCGGGTCCGTAGTTCTCTCCCGAGGTCACGCCGCGTACTATACGAGGTGACACGTTAGTGACGAGATCCTGAAAAAAACATTATGGCCAGGTATATTTAAGGACAAAGAAGGTTTTATGTTTTTTTTGGCTGAATAAAATTAACCTTTGTCTTGATACTAAATATCAATGTAAATAGTTATCGTGATTCAGGATTATATGTATTTAAAACGTCGAGACGTAAAAGCCCAATCTTAATTTTACGTTATGTATGTTTTACTAGAATTGTTAAATTATAAAAAAATACGTTATTTTTATGAATAAGTACTGTAAAGATTATTTTATGCTGATATATTTATTTTAATCTATCAGTGATATATATTAACGAGTTCAAGGGAACGCCCTCTGTTACTTAACATACTGTATAACTGACTTAGAGTTTTGGTACTTGAATCTAGATTCACAGATAGTATACGATAATACCCAAAAGAGGGTTGATGTCAGGCAGGCGGCCGTAAAAACAAATAGCCAAAACTATTCACAACATGTGAGGCAGACCCTGGCTATAACTGGGAAATTGCCAGGTAAGCAGATAGTATACGATAATATTAACCTTATCAAGCCCGAAGGTCTTAGTGACAACGAAGCCCCAGCCTTGTGTGAAGGCTCTTCTTATCATTGCTGAGCTGGTGGTTGGCGGAGCACTCGCTAGGCCGAAGGGATTCTCAAACCGGATACCACAGACCTCAACTGATAAATCCACTTCATCTATCTGCGTATGGAATTTTGGCAGTTCAATGGCCGCTGAGAATGGTATACCCTGTAATACGAGGATTGATTTCATTTTTAGTACATGATTTTCGTATGGATGGAAGTTTTGTAAGTTTTTTTTTATATAAATGAAAATAATTGAACTTGTTTAGAACATTTTTCTATATGAATTACGATATATATTCTGATTTTATAAAGTTGTATTTTTGTAAGTTTTTTTAATATAAAAATTATTTAACTGGCTTTAAATATTTTTCTGTATATTATGATTTTATAAAGTTAACGGCTTCGATCCTGGCAAGTACCAATGTGATTTTTCAAGTCATATGTACTCTAAGAGTATTTAGACATCACTGATATATGAAGGAAAACATCGTGAGGAAACCTGGACTTATAGTTTCACAATTATAAGTTTGAAATCACCAATCCGTCTTGAGCAAGCGTGGTAATTAATGCTCAAACCTTCTCCATGTGAGAATTGGCCTTTGCTCAGCAGTGCGCTCTGATAAGCTGACGACGATGTTTCTTAACTATATATCCTTATATATGTATATTCTTTATATATGTACCTGTAAGTAACAATGCATGTACCAAGCGGCTGTTTTTCCATCATTAACGGATTCGACGGTAGTTTCAGCGACGCCGGCCAAGTCACCACCAATGAACACTTTTGGGTTGCTCAAACTCTGCATACAAGTATTATCTATTTCGGGAAGACCCCAGCTATTTAATTTAACACCTTCCATCGCTTGTTTCACTGAAATACAAAATTATTATAAATTTTACATACATATTATATATTTTTTTAGGCAATTTTGAAGATTATTTGAATTTTTTTTGGACATAAATAGCACTCAAATCCGATAGCTACGGAGTATCAAAAACTAAAGATATATCCCTACTAATATTATAAATGCGGAAGTGACTGTCTGTCTGTCTGTTACGCTTTCACGCCTAAACCAGTGAAATTTTTTTAATGAAATTTGGTTTAGACATAGAGTTGACCTTGAGAAAGATGATAGGATAGTTTTTAGGCCAGACTTTTGAAAGGTTCTCTTGGAAACACGATATAACCGAACTCAACGCGGGGGAATCTGTGGGCGGAAAGCTAGTATTATAAATTTCAATGGTATATAAAATTGTATATAATAAAGACAGTGCATTAAATTTTCAACCTTACCGTCTTCATCATAAAGTCCAGATCCGAACGCGGATATGATGAAGTCTGCCTTCAGCTGTAACACTTGATCTGGGTCTTCGATCCATTCTCCATTATCTAATTGTTCAGTTCGGAACATTTTTAAGGCAGTTATCTGAAAAAAATCATTTAAAAATCATTTATTTATTTATCATATAGAAACCATAATAACGTGAATATCCAATAAGTACCTTTCCGTTTCTAACGATTACTTCTTGCGGCGACATAAATGGTATGAACTCACATTTTTCTTCCTTAGCCAGATCAACCTATAAAAACATTCACATATATAATATATCCTTAATTAAATTCCATATAAATCACATTTAGATGGAATAATTTTAAGCAAAAGATTGAATATTCTATGAAATTATAATCCAATTCTGACAGTCATAAAATTCTATGAAGGCTTGAGCATTATATTCTTAACTAAAGCAAAAGGCTCATTCTGACAAAGTATTCTCTGAAGTTATGATCGAATGCCGATAAAATCATAAAATTCAATGAAACTGTAAGGATTTTATCCCTACTAATATTATAAATGCGAAAGTAACTCTGACTGTCTGTTACGCTTTCACACCTAAACCACTGAACTGATTTTAATGAAATTTGGTACATAGAGTTGACCTTGAGAAAGAACATAGGATAGTTTTTATCCCAGACTTTCGAAAGGTTCTCTTGGAGACGCGATATAACTAAATCCAGGCGGGCGAAGCTGCGGGCGGAAAGCTAGTTCTTAATAGTGATCTAACCTCTTCGGGAACAGCTCTTATATGAGTGATGCCCTTTCTGAATACCACGAACACTTTCTTTGCGCCGCAGCGGAGGGCTGACGTGGCGCAGTCGAAGGCAGTGTCTCCCGCGCCAAGAACCAATACATTACCAGACAGAACCGGCAATGACGAACAGCTACATAGACCTGGTGATTGGCCATTTGGAAGGATTAAGACGCGTCTGATTGGCTCAATTAATCGAATAAGTTTATTATATGAACATTTTGAGAGTTTTGATTGGTTAATATTTCAAATTTAGTCGAATAAGTTCATTGTATGACCATTTTGAGGACTTGGATTGGCTAATGTCACAAAATTTGCGAATAAGTCCATTGTATAAACATTTTGAGGACCTGGATTCGCAAAAATGACAAAATTCTTAGAATAAGTCCATTGTAGCGTGGAATAATACAAGAATATATTGTAATTGTTGTGAGAATTACTTCCGTGTTAATAAACGTTTAGTGTAGCTGGAAAATGTGTTGGGACAATGGGAAATATGATAGCAGCGGAGTATACAAAGGTAGTATTGTAGTGTACGGGGTGTTTATTGACGCGGTGTGAGTTTAACTAAAGCTGGTAAAATATAGAGAAATGTTTTTAATGCTTACAGATGATGAGTATTTATTTGAGAACAGAAAATTTAACAATTTAATACCAAAAATGTATGCTTGTATATTTAAAATTAATAAAAACTGTCACTTTTGCAATTATTTTCACTATAAATTCTCCTTAAATGTGAAATCATACAAAACTAAAAAACTCTATGGATTTTTGTATTCGTATTTATATCACATAAGTATCTTTTTTTAAGTAACAGAAATGTATAGGATTTGTTAATCTATACATATCTTCGTACCTCTTTTGCTGCCCTTGGACACTAAAGGTAGAAACTGTTTGCTAGTATAGAATCCCATTTCTGGAGTTAGACCTTCGAAGATAGGAATGCTTTTTGGCTCGGGTAGACCGATGCCAAGAAACACAGCATCAAAACCATCTTTAAAAAGTCCCTGGAATGGAAACATTAAGTTCAATAATAGGGTCAGCAATAAATGGTTATGTTCATGAATCATTAAGACAGTATCTTGACCATCTTTAAAAGGTCCCTGGAATGGAAATGATAAGTTTAATGATAGGATCATCAATAAATGGTTATGTCCATAACTCAGTAAGACAGTATCTTGACCATCTTTAAAAGGTCTCTGGTATGGAAATGTTAAGTTCAATAAAAGGGTCATCTATAAATGGTTATATAAAACTTACATTAACAGTTATATCACTGGTTGAAAGTTTCCTTCCTGTGACGAACTTCACTCCGAGGTCCCTGATGAGATCGATCTCGAATTGAACCACGTCATATGGAAGTCGATACTGGGGGATCTCTGATGAACTACAAATATAATAACGGTTTTAAATTAAAAAGAAAAAATAGTCTGTATTGAATCATGGCAACACTGAAGCGAATTAAAAATGTATGGCAATTTCAAAGATTTGAAAAATAGTAAAGTTGATTCAATTGTACAGCTGAGATTACGAGTTAGTTATACAACTTCAATAAAAGGCTTTGTATAAGTGTATAATAGATAATATAATAATTACTGGATTTGGTTAGTCTATGGGTTACTATACACTCTATATACATTACATTTATATGGATTATTCGTTACAAAGATATTTGAAGATTGACAGATAGACTGTGAGATTAATTTGTTTTTTGTGTTACTCATTTTAAAGTCAGTTTTATGTATATTTTAGTATAGATATATTGATTTCACTTAATAAGAAGTTTTACCTAAGTCCTCCAAGATACTGTTCTTTCTCGAACACCGTAATATTTTTATAACCCATCCTTGCCAAGAAACAAGCACAACTCAAACTAGCCGGTCCGCCGCCTATCAGAGCAATTTTTTTATCACCTCGAGGCAAAGGTTTGGTTTTTGGATCCAATGTTTGAGAGATGCCCATTTTCATGAAAGTCTAAAAACAATTATATATAAAACATAATATTGCGAAAATAGGTCGATATTCGATAAATCGTGATAGTGATATTTTATTGACAATTAATGCGTTTTGATATATTATGTATTTAGTTTTTGATATTTTTTTATGCTTACTTCAACAGCAAAATGTTGTAACCCCCCAATATTAATGGCGCCCTCTTCACTCGCGTGTAAGTTACATCCACCGACGCACAAGTCACTGGTTGGGCAAACCATTCCACAAGTGAGACCTAAGGGATTATCTGAAAGAATTGCTTTGGCGGCGCCATAGTAGTTCTGAAAATATAAATGAAATTGATAAAATAAGATCACACTGCTATATATTTTGCAGTGTGCTGATAGTTTTATTCCTTAGTCATTGGGTGATTTTTATTGTATTTTAAATTTAAAGAGTTACAACAAATTTTATGTTATCCATTGGACTAAAAAAATATGAGTATATTTTGATTAATTAATAAACATTTCTATCTTACAAGTTGTGCCATCCGTGCTATACTAATTACATATAATATATTTTTATGATTGATTGTAATTAATTTTAATACTGAACCATTGTAATTTTGTAATGGCAACATTTAAATGTCAACTTGTATTTGAAAACTATAAATACTGGCTTCAGCAATTTTTTAGGACATTAGAAGTGACGATGAACATTTAAAAACAAATCTGAAAGTGTTCATGTATTTTCTATGTGTCAAAATAAACTTGCCTTATTAGCTATGCTTGTTATAAAGCTCTTGACATCGATTTGTGTTGGACAGGATTTCTGACAGGGCGCGTCAGCACATTTTAAACAACGCGCCGCTTCTTTCAACGCACCGCGCTCGGACAATGTCGTGTGTTTGATGTCATCGAAATTCCTCTCGAGTGTTGGACAAGTCTTTTAAAAACAACAAATAAAATTCCCGTTAATCAATGTTAGTAACAAATTATCGCGCTTATCTATCATATATAAACATATATTTTTAATGATAATATAAATCTTAAACATAATGTTGTGATACAATATTTGATTTGGATTTCGTAATAACTCGTATCCCTAAGAGGTATAATATTAAACGATAAAATGATGTAGTAAGTAAGAACGGTATACAAGTAAGCAAGTACGTAATTAAGTAATGACAGTTTTATGTTTTTTTTTTTTAATACTTTTTAATCAATAATTGTAATTAAACATAAATAAGTTAATAAAAACGTTTTATTGTTTTCATTTATATAATTTCAGTCGTCATACCTTTTTTATAAGATGACGCGTAATTAACTGATCTCGATAATTTAGTAAACAATATATAAAAAAATTGTGTAGGCATACTTCGGATTGGTCAAATATTAATTAAAGTTTATCTGTATTTTTATCAAAAGTGTGAATGGTTTTTATCAACGTAGGATTATAAGTAAAAGACTGACAACGATTCATATTTAGTTTTATGATATCAACTCGTAGTAAGGGATTAAGCAACTAGGTGTATTTGAAAAAGATACGTTATAGTTTTAAGTACCTACAATGATAATATCTGAGAATTATCGTTTAGTTTTAAAATCCATATCTTATTAAAAGGTTTCGACTAAAATATTGTTCAACAAGAAACATGATATACATAATATAATATAAATCTTCTGTGATTAGAAATTTAAAATATGTATATATTTTTTCGTTAAATATGAATTAAATTGTTCTTATTTTATAAATTTTTATGTTATTTTAAGAAAAATGTGATTACTTACAGTGCATTTTCTATCCGCATTTCTTTTCCAGTGTTGTTTATTCTTCTTCGTCTGAACTGACGGCACCAGGTTGGTATATGGCTTAACAGTCGGGTTAAGCTTAAGAAGGTTCTAGAATAATAAGCGGGATATTAATTACTATATAAAAACTATTATATAATTAATGAAACTAAGTTTTATAATATGAATGAGGTCATAATAAAAAGGTTAAAGACTTTCAATTTTCGCAATGTATGTAAACAATCCAAGGACGTTTCTTTTTTCTAACAAGACATGAATAGTAAACATTAATAAAATATACAATATGTTGCTGTTAAACCAAATATACCATACTCAATGATTTGTGTGACTTTACGAATGTAGTTAACATCAATACGTTACTTATTTACCAACTGACCTCAATATCCGGCAGTTCTCGACTCAGTAATACCTTCGACATTTTTGAATTTTACTACGAACGAAGTATAAAATAAGATTTCTAACAATATAGTTACAGCGCATGCGCAGTGGACTGCTCACTGGCAGCGCCTCACTACGACTGTCACTTAGCGAGTTAGCGACCAATCACTGTGATTTCTTTGTTTCGAAGTCCAAATATTTATCTTTATTTGTTACATATTAAGCTCTTTCTAAAACGTGACGTATCTATTTTAGTATCTACATTATATCAAAAGGTACATTATATGATATATAGGTATATTTATTTGCATAAATTAAAACGTCGTATTGTTGACGTAAGTTTTAATAATTAATTTGGCGGCAAAGTACATAATTTTGTTCTGATATAACAATTTTCTGAAATTGACTCAAAGTGCAAATATTATTATGGCACAGATAGGAAAAATAATATCGAAAGTGTATCATTATATCGAAGTAAGTAAACGATCACATGAAAATAATGGAATTGCCGATACTGATAACTTGACGTTATAATTTATAAGACGATAACAAGCAATGAATGATAATTATTATTCCATACTATTAATGACGTTTTAAAGTACAAGATAAAGTAAATTGCAAAACTTTAGACTGTTTATTGAATGTATGGAATTGTTTCGACTTTTGTTACTTCTATATCTCTTAAATTCGTGGATACAATGAAAATATTCGTCAAAAATTTTAAATAATAGATATAAATAAAATTTGATCAGTATAACAAAAGCTAATTGTATTGGTACACTATATAACTAATCTGTCGTTATATATGTTATAATTGATACTCAAAACAGCTATGTAAATAATCTCTTTCTAGGTAATAGA
This sequence comes from Danaus chrysippus, assembly GCA_916720795.1. Classification (NCBI taxonomy): domain Eukaryota; kingdom Metazoa; phylum Arthropoda; class Insecta; order Lepidoptera; family Nymphalidae; genus Danaus; species Danaus chrysippus. Next base: position 10,568,540 of record CAKASE010000082.1, on the reverse strand, counting down.
TATTTACGCTTAACATAAAATTAATTTCATAGAATCCCTCCTACAAGTTATAGACAAATACATATTTCATTAAACAATTATTTTATGCTTGAAATTATTCTAAAACTAAATATTAAACATAATTTTTATGTTAATATTCTTATACTATATCAAAATTAAGCCAGTTGTAATTCAAAAGGGTTTTAGGATGTCGCAAATAAAACCATCGTGTGAACAGTTAATATAAATATATTTCGAATTACTCGGAGGCTTCACAATATTTGAAAGAATTTGACACGTCGGTAGTTCAGCGTTTCCCGTGTTACATAAAATTAATACAAGCTGTTTAAGCGGACACAATACATTAGTAACGATAAAAATAAGCTAACACCAATAAACGTGGAACCCTAGACAACGACCTCGCGACACTCGCGTGACGCGTCACACGGCCGAGCGCTAACATAGATTATACAAAAATAATATATACTTTGTTGGTCGAGCGTCAAATAAAGTATGACGTGTTCTATTTTCAAAATATTTGTTTTTTTTTATTAGTTCTTAATGTGAAAGGGAAAGAAGGTTTTATATTTAATTCTTCTCATAATATGACATATGTTTACATATCCGTAAATATATATTTTCAGTCATACAAAAATATGTTCGATATTAAATTTAATGACTCACTAAACCGAATGTAGGTACTAGTTAGCGCGGGTAGTAAGGGAAAAGGTATTGATTAATTTAAAGTAATAATTCCTTTATTTACGATAGCAAATACACTTTTTAACTTATATAAAAATGCGTTCGAAGCGCCTATAAATGTTGTCTAGTTATAAAAAATGCATCACCAAGATGGCAACACTTATATTATTTAATACTAACATTACAGTTATTTACAGGATGTCCTTTCTAAATATTTTCATCTGAACAATACAATAAAACCTTACCGCTATGTTACTGTGCAATTGTTTATGCCCTAAGCTGTTGGCTGTAAAAAAAAAGAAAAAACTCTATGGCATTAATGATGAAGCAGTAACAATTGCACGTAACTTAAGACGCAATACACGTGTACTAACTTACATCTTAAATATTCAGGAGTGGATTTAGACAATAATTAACATATTAAAAGCAATTACATCAGTACATCGAGTGTATGTATAATAAAATTTAGGCATAAAGAAATATAATGGTAAAATTACAGAGGCCGTTCAGTCAATTAAAGCCTAAACCCATTATCACATTCTCAGCGAATAATGTCTCCCAAGGACTAAGTTAACCCGATCGAATTAAAATACACGTAACATATTATTTAGTTGATAGTGTGATGGCACATTTTAATTCGAACGGCTAATGCTTAATGTAATAATTGTGCGGCTTTACACAGTAACGGATGTTAGCGAGACTATAGAATATAGATTGTTCTGACGGTAATTTAAGAGTTAAAAAAATTACAGACATTTCAAACTTAAAAATACATTTAAAAAAATACATCGCATTTATCATTTGACAGATGCAATATCATTGCCATATGATAAAACGTTTAATTCTCTATTCACCCTTGACATGAAAAATTCATTAATAAATTACCATAAAGACAAAACAATTTCATACAGTCTCTGGCTTGCTTCGATATGTATTTAGCGAATATGGGTGTCGGCTATTGCGCGAGTCTAAAATTCAGTATTAATAGACAGTTTGTGCTTGTTTAAACATTAAAAAGAGTTACAACGAAATGCAATAAAAAGTTTAATAAATAAAAAATGCCTATCATATGATTTAAACGTGAAAGAAATTTCGCATTTGATTATTTATTAAAAATTTTCCCATCCATTACACAGTAAGTAATATACGATAATTTTATAACATTTTAGCGAATACTGTATGTACTTATAGACACCTACATATTACATTGAAATACAACAATTGGGAACGAAAATAAAGCAATAAATCGAAAAATATAATCTCTGTCTAACACAAAAAAAAAATTTTCAACAATTCCACATTTTAATCACCAACGCACCAAAACAAATTTAAACAATACATATTTCCTTCTGCATAGTCGACGTAAAATAATCTATGGCTGGCTAACAGGTGAAACAACGGAATGTGTTTAAGAACGCGTCATCGGAAGCACCCAAATGTGACATTTGAAGGACCATAGACAACACAGCTGTCAGTGTCATAACCATAGACAACACAGCTGTCAGTGTCATAACCATAGACAACACAGCTGTCAGTGTCATAACCATAGACAATACAGCTAGGTAGATAATAAAGAATAAATCGTATGTATAATGCAGTCCATAAACAGCACAGATGTAGACGGATAGTTTGGTGCGCTCTATTTAATATAGCTTTGATGTTTACACTGGCGTCGACTTGTGTATACTATCTGGAATAAAAGAAATTTAATATATGAACATTTGTTAAATGTGAAGGTTAAAATTACTTAATAACTAGTTAAATAATAATTAATATAATATGTGAAAATAATTTAAAGTATTAAAAGAAATAAACATGTGACTAATTAAATAGAATTTAATTAGAAGTAAAATTAGTATGTGTATTTATTTAGACATATATTTATATATTTAGTAATGATATAACAAGTGACATTATCTGAGTCTAGACGTTAGACATACAGATAACACGATAAGTTGTAGTAAGGGGCAGGGCCTTATATAGTAATAGAGTTGTTTAATATAAAATCATTTCTATTTTAAGATATGACGAATTACATATATTTAAAAAAATCCTTCAATTTTTTTTAATGCTTTATACAAACAATAAATGAGGATTAGTGAAGTGTGAAAGATATGAGTTACATTGGCATGTATTAGATATATGTAGAGATTCGCAATATAATTTTGCAGATGCGTTGCCCTTAAATGTGGAAGAAGGAGAGGTAAGGGTAGGAACAGGGAACAGACAATCGTCTCTCTCACTCATCTTACAAAATGCAGTCATGAAAGGCTACTTCATCTTTTATGAGAGGGTGTTACTTCCCTGTCCGAGCCAGCCCATGTTCGATCTGCAGTGATTTAACTTCCACGTAAATATAGCAGGCACAACTAATCTAGACTCTTCTATATTATACAGGGTGTATGAAAAACTGTGTCAACCCTTGAAGGCATGTTTACATATAAGTATAAGCTTATTATAAAAAATAGTATAACTTAAAAAATATCAAGCAGAGGTCAGTTACAGTGCATAGGCTAAATAAGTTTTAAATCGACATTATTCGAAAAAATGTTCCAAACATCTGACTCATAGTTCAAGACACCATATAGTCGCAACGGCGCATGCGTGACCATTGACCGCAGGCGCCGGGCCGCCGGCGTTATTATTACTATTCTGTTAGTTGTTCGAATAGAGATTTGAAAGTGTAAAAATTTGTTATATCGATAAATATTTTATCGACATTTTCAATATTGCTATAAATAGTTATGCTTTTCACATTAAAATAATTTCATTTAAAATAACTTTTATTAATAATAAATATTATAATCTGAAACTTGTTCAGGTAAATTAATTACATATGTTGTATTATTAGGATAAATCGTTAATCTATTTCTGGTAAAAATGGTGTTTTACAATCAAACATAATATTAATGTTTGATATATCAAAATAAGTATCGAAATAATATGAATATTAAATATTTATCTATTGTTATGATTTTTTAAATATCGATATTTTCAATAATGTGAAAGTAACTTCAAGGTCGTCACTAGTAGCGCAGCAGCTGTGATGACGTCATTGCGTGTCATCGTGTTATACCAGGGTATACAAACATTTTGTTACTCTACATATATAAATCATTTAATAATTAATTTTATTATTTTTATTGAAGAGTTTGTAAATGTAAGTTGTTTTATTGTGTTACATTATCGATACTGATAACGTAGTTAAGAGGGTTGACACAGTTTTTCATACACCCTGTATAATAACTAGCGTTCCGCCTTTCAAAAGTCTGGAATAAAAACTATCCCATGTTCTTCCTCAAGGTCAACTCCATCTCTGTACCAAATTTCAAATCAGTTCAGTGGTTTAGGCGTGAAGGCATATTTTTCATTGTTAACGCCCCCGCAACCCCCCTTGTGGGTGGAATTTCATAAAATCCGTTCTTAGCTGACCTCTACTCGGCGAAAGGAATAATCCTACCAAATTTCAAGTCGCTATGCCTTATGGTTGCAGAGATATCGTGATGAGTCAATATATAGGTGGAAATCTCTTTTATATATAAAATATTAATATATATGTGACGTCATACCCGGGGTGGTTCCTTAGAGCATGACGCACTTCCGCTTGACCTTGACGGGCTGCACCGGACATAGCACAGCCCGGATGGCTTCGTCGAATACAGTCTTCAAACCCTTCTGCGTTAGGGCGGAGCACTCTAGGTACTTCACAGCGCCTATCTCCTTAGCCATGCTGAGACCCTGATACATAACAAAAGAAATTCCCATATTAAGTAACTAACATAAAAACTTAAGGTAAATATGATAGTGTTATAACAAATAATAAATATTTATAAGTGTAGTCTTATATAGGGTCTGTATTTAAAATAGCACAGCAATTCAAAAACTTTGCATTAACTCAATAACTTTGTACATAACAATAAAATTCCTTACAAAATTAAGGTAATAAATATGATAGTGGTATAACAAATAATAAATATTTATAAGTGCAGTCTAATATAGGGTTTGTATTTAAATTAGCACAGCAATTCACAACTTTTGCTATAACTCTTAAGTTATGCTGATATCCTGGTACAAAATAATACATACACTCCTATACAGGGTGACTGGTGAATTACTATCGATATTTGAGGACGTGATATTTGACGATCATATATGACAAAATAAAAATTAATATAACATAAATATTAATAAACTTCTAAGTAAAGTTAACCAAAAGTTATGTAATTAATTACGCATCGTGTGAACACCCTACAGATTAGGTATACACACACACACACTCGCGCGCGGCGGCGTCTTGTTGTATCAGCACGCCGCCGCACGCGTCCACACTTGGAACACTTTGAACGTGTCAACACTTTATTTATTTATACGGAAATTTGGTCAAAAATTAAGTACCTATTTTTTTTTAATAATTCGAATGAGAATCATGTACCGAGTATGCTCCTTAAATATTGATAGTAATTCACCAGTCACCTGTATAATCAATTAGTTAAAAAGGTGAATATAAAATTAACTATATAGATTGACAAGTTCCACAAATACTATAGATTTCTGCACTTTAAATTATTTTTCCACTTAAATATGTATATAAAAACTAGACTTCCCTAAAATAAATGGGGCAATGAACTTTAGTTTTAGAAGAAATGTTAAATAAGACAGATAAACATATTAGGACCCATCAGTAGAAGATAACAAAATATGATTGCAATGCATAGTGTTGAAGACATTTTAACTAAATTTATTATTATAGAATTACAAGAAAACCAATGTAATTGATATTATAATACAAAAATTGTTACATTATAAAATTTTTGTTTGTCATAACTTTTCTTGAAACAAGTTAAAATTCAACAAATCTAAGAACAGTAGCTTCCACTTCAATAAAAAAAAACAATTCCAATACTTTGGACTTAAGAACTATAATTTTGTTATCACAAGGTCATATTTAAATATATTTAATTTTTATTACTCACCTGAGGGTAGGTGATTGCAGCCAGTTTCTTGTCCTTGAGTTTTTCTATAGTGTCCTTGTCTTCACGGAGATCAAGCTTAGTACCGACCAGGATGATGGGGGTTGAAGGACAATGATGCCTCACTTCCGGATACCACTGGAAATATCATTATTATAAATATAACTTATCCTTTAAAATATTCTTAATAATAAATTCTTAAAAGATATGTTGAGGAAAATCAAGAAAAATCTTTGTTTTTTTATATGGAAAACTAATTAATGACACCTATTAAGTTTTTGTTTTGAGTTTAATTTTAACATCGATGTTGGTTTTAATTAAAAGAATAAAAAAACTAATTAAACTTCGAATTTCGGATAAAAAATGGGTCTAAATAAAATACACGCCTAATTAATGATTAACAGCTCAACAATGTAACACAATTCTGTTCAATAGACAAGATAAATTTAATAAACAAACTGTCTCGATGATGACTATAGTACCTTAGCGCGAACGTTCTCGAAGGATGCTGGGTTGACGAGTGAGAAGCATATGAGGAACACGTCCGTCTGTGGGTAAGACAAAGGTCGCAACCTATCGTAATCTTCCTGACCGGCGGTATCCCAAAGCCCGAGGTTGATCGGCTTACCATCGACCATCACGTTTGCTGAGTAATTGTCGAATCTGTAATAAAATACTCTCATTTAATTCCTAAAACTGACAACAGATGGCGCTGTTTATAAATTTGATGCTATTTTCGTATCTGTGGCATTGTCCTCTTTGATTATTCCATTATCTCTACTTATATTATAAATGCGATAGGAACTCTGTCTGTCTCATGTCTGTTACATTACCAAGCCTAAGCCCACTAAACTAATTTTGATATATTTTGGTAAAGATTCGCATTTAGTGGCCTTAAGGCTTTTTACTTTTATCCTGATCCTAATCCAAAAATTACACGGGTGGAACCATGAAATGCAAGTTAGTGTTCAGTGGCCGTAGTGGCAGAGAACAAATCTGATGTCCACGTGGGCGTAATCGCGGGCAAAACCTAGTCTTATATAATAAAATTATAACAAACAATGAACACGAAGTATTCAAAGAAGATTCTCCGCATATTTTAAGTAGGAAAATAAAAACAAAAAACTTATAAATCGGTTCCATTGAAGCAGCCAATGATAACAAAAACATTAACCAATATAAATAAATACAGCGGGAATATATTTCATGTGATTCTTAAAACTATTCGGACATGTTAATCGCATCCCTGACCCGATTCTATTTGAGACACAAACATCATATGTTTATTTTAACGACAATATTTATATTATTTTAATGATTTCAAGATTTTCTAAAATTATCGAAAGCAGTTAGTTCATATTTTTTTCCTTATATTATTACTAGTTTTCCGCCCGCAGCTTCGCCTGCGTGGAGTTCGGTTATATCGTATTTCCAAGAGAACCTTTCAAAAGTCTGGAATAAAAACTGACCTATGTTCTCTCTCAAGGTCAACTCTATCTCTGTACCAAATTTCATTAAAATCAGTTCAGTGGTTTATGCGTGAAAGCGTAACAGACAGACAGAGTTACTTTCGCATTTACAATATTAGTATGGTTTACCTAATATTATCGACCTATATAAAAGTATAGAACGATATATTATAATCAGTTACCAAGTTACTGCCCGTAATAATAATAACATAATCCCATGTAATATTTATATTAATTTTTTAACAATGGTGTGATATTGAAATAAGAGCGTATAGATCAAACAGATACAATTAGCGTGCGAACATAATCGTGCGAGCGTTTCGGGCATTTAATAACCGTGACCACAGTTTATTTATATTACGTGTTCAAACATTTGTGTACTGATTAAAAATATATATATGTACTAATATGAGAATTTTTTTAATCTATGTACAACTTCGCATTTGTCAAAGTTAATATGGTATTTAAGATTGTTATATAATGTAGTAAAACACTATTTAACTAACAGTTTTACTTTTAAAACTCGTGTTAAGGTTTTGCCTGTAATTATCATGATGTATTATTTAAGTATTTCCTTTGACTAAATATTTTTTGTTTGTGACGGGAATCACAAAGTTATGCTTATTCATTTATTTATAAATTTTATATACAAGTTATTTTATTAAGTCCTATATTTTTTTAAACATAGTTCGTTACAGTATCTACAAATATTTAAATCATTGATAGATAGTACATATGCCATTTACATTATTAGTCTAAATGAAGAATTTTTATAAGTTTAGTTATTTTCGTTATTTTACCAGCGTTATTGGTCTCTATCTATTTTTAAAATAAACACATATCACTGTTTTTTTTTTCGGATCCGTTTCCTACTTTCGAATTACGTCACATTGGCTGTATATATTATGCACATTTTGACAGATGAAGGTCATTTTTTAATGAATAATTTATTAAAAGTTTAAATATATACAAATACTACTTACACTGTCGGTATGTACTCGCCGGGGAAGGCATTTGTTGTATAACTGATGAGCAGACATGTCTTACCGACGGCACTGTGAAACAAAACAAAATATTTTTAACCTTATTGTGTATACATGAAAATTCAAATTAGGATGACGTTAAAATGATGCATTCCTTATCATAGAACGACAAAAGCTTAGTGTAAGTGTGATTGTGATGTACTTTACCGAAACACATCCGCATTGATAAGAATATTACTATGATATTATATTAGAAAAATATATTATCAATATATTTTCACTTTAGTGATTATTTTTACATATCGTCGGGGATAGTGCAAATCCTCGTAACTACCATCGGATAATACAGCGTATGTACATATGACGAAAAAAGTCTGAGAAAAGTTTGAGCTGAAACATTTTCTATATTAACGACTTTTAAGGATTTTTTTTCACAATTAGTAATTATTTAGCGTTTAATTTATTACTTATTGTGAAAAAATTTGGTTTAAATACCTTTAATTTATTAGAATGGCAGTTACGCGGATTTGCACTATTCCCGACGATATAAATATACATATATACATAACCTATTAGCTTTTCTTACTAAATATATATTACTAGTAGACTATTCCTTTTTATATATATAATAAGTGTATTGGTACACTCCAAAGCAATATACGTGCCAATACAATGTTTGAGAATCGCATCGAGTGGTTGTTCAAGAGCAGGCAATAAAGAGAGCATTCCTAAATTACATCTCGGAATATAAGACGCAGAGTACGTACGACGTACTTCACGGTTCACGGAGAATAATACGGAATATACTTTTAATCCATATTAAAGGATAAAATTGTTTGTAGTAAAAAAACTGTGGAAATTTTTTACTTTTATCATAGAAAATAGAAAAATAAATTTGTCAAAAACCTGTACCAGTAAAACAGATACGAATTGGAGGCCTTATGCTTGGTCGTTATAGCAGAATTTATTATTCAGAAATTTTAAGTGAAGAAGTTTGAATATTTAATTTGTATAGAACATCGATCATTGCTAAATTCTCGTGGATTTAAAACACATACATCACATCAAATCTGTTCTGGATCTATATATGCATTAATTGGTTAATTGATTTTTAAATATTTATATTAATAAAAGCTTCTTCTTTACATAAATAGTGATGTTTTAAAATAGCTTCATATAAATATTTTATATAACAATACATATTTATTACAGGTTCAATATAATTCATCCTAAACCAAAATATATCAGACGAAAACATACGAAGCTTCCAAAAATTCATACCAAGAATTCTTTTACTTCTTACTATACTTAATATACATACATAAAAAAATATTTAACTTAATATTTTACTAATACATAAATCATAAATCATCAGACAAAGCCGGCGGTCACAAGAAGGTCTGTAATGTGTAGATCAACTTTCCACTAGCATCGTATAATAAGTCTCGTTAGTACGGAACCCAACACCAATTATATAAATTAGATAGCTCCTCATAATACTCGCATCCTAGTACTAGGGGTCGAAAAACTTTAACACCTACAGTATTAACGTCTTTAACAGTGGTGGCTTTGTGGTTAAAAGGCCCGCCTCTTATGCACGAGGGCGAGGATTCGATCCTGGAGGTTACAAATGTGATTTTTCCGAGTCATATGTACTTTCTAAGAGTATTTAGACATCACTGATTAATGCATTACCAAAGAGGGTTGATGTCAGGCAGGCGGCCGGTCGTAAAAACAATAAGCCAAAACTATTCACAACATGTAGGGCAGACCCTGGCTAAAGCTGGGAAAATTGCCAGGTAGAAGAAGAGTATAAACGTCTTTAATATACGTAAAGAAACACGTGGATATTGTTTTATCAGATACTTTAAATTGGTAGTAAAAATAGTAACAATAGTAGACATTTTTATTAATATAATTTAACGATAACATTTAGTATTTGTCGTTGATAAAGAAAATGATAAGTTACGTAACTAAAACTTGTTTTAAAATATTGCTACTTATTTATATAATATTAATTTAATTTAACTTATTTTTTACTTATAATAATTCCTTGAATTAAAACATCCACATATTGTTATAGAATTAACTATAGTACTTAGCGACTGACCTATTACTAGTTACTTGAATAAAAACAATTGGTATTTCATATTAATTTAAATTTCCATATACTTTATTATAATCATTGTATGTTAGTCTATAAATAATTAAGTTATAAGATACATTCATGTATCAACTATACACATCAACAGAAGCGATTCAAATGCGTTGCACTCCTCTCATCTTTTCATCAAGCAGAATTAGTTTAATAATTTTCTGTGAGTATTAAACACATACATATCTTAAACTAGATCTACATTTTTAATATACGCTATATCATTTTTATAAGGATTCAATCTATTTCTTGAGAAACCCTGAATTAGGTACATGAAAACTTTGTGGGAATGGAACTACTTCAGAAATACCCGTACCGGTTAAAAAAATTTAGATGATAGCCTATTTAGAGGAATAATAAAGTAAAAAACATTTAGCCGAATCGAGGATTACTTCCATTTGAAGTCAGTTAAAAACTAGTCTAAATTAAATTACCTACATTCTACGGAAAAACCCATCAAAATCGTTCTAGCTGTACAAGAGATAAGCCGGAACAAACAAAAAATATTAAATTAAAATTATAAGACGATTCAATTTAATTCATTACTATACATATATCAGGGTTATCAAACATCAACAAAATTATATACATTTATAACAATTCCTATATGTAAAGTGAGTAAAAATAATATATACTTAAGAATATATAAATTCCTTTGCGTTAACCCTGTCTAAAGCTGAATGCCCTTACAGCAGACGCGTCTGGAGGTCATAGTGCAGTTTCAATCATCATTATACGAAGATACCCAGATTTGCCAGCGTAATATACACCTTATTGTATTAGTAATAAGGTATAACATATCAAATCAAATATTACATTCAACCCTCGTATCGAGTACATCCTGTCATATTACAATTAGGGTTGCCGGCTCACACGTAATTTTTGATGAAATTTTTGCAAATAAATACCGTATAGGTATATAATACTTGAAAAATACTGAGTAAATATATGAATATTTAGATTAAATTTATTCAATTCCAATATAGACCTTAACAATATTGGAATAAGATTGAATTCATTAATATTATTATTATATTTATCCATATATATAAAATAATTGAGATCATCAGTTACTCATATATCACGGCATAAATACTGAAGTTTTATTTCTTGGTCGATAAATCGATGTATTCATAGTATTCAAGAACTTAGTTAATGTATCAAAGAACGCGGACAGAGTCGCCGGTGTCAGCTAGTCATTAATATTTTTATTAAATGAGACATCCCTATAAATTGTAATCGTCTTCATCAGGGCCGTTAGCCACATAAACCCTAAGAAAACATTATAACACCGCTATTTGTGACCACTAAACAAAACACACTCATATATACATAATTAAATAATTATAATATTTCTATGTGTGTGTGTGTGTGTGTACTAATTACTCATACAAACACACGTGCATAGTTATTATAAAAACATTATTGCACCGGTCATTAAAACTTCTGTTTTAAATCTCTACGTACAGTTCAAGGTTCGATTACTGCCCGTAGACGATAAACAAATAAAATTTTAACGACGTAGCGAAAAGTACAGCAGACTTTTTAAATAAATGCCATCTTTTATTCAAACCACCATAGAATATAAACATGGGATTTATATCCAAATTCCCATATCATTAAACACCATGTGTGTTAAAAAAAAATGGTAACAGAATATTCCATAAGTATGGGACGGTAATATTTTTATCGTGACAGTCGTAAGTAATGTTTCTTTATCTGTGACTCATACGCTAACATTATTATTACTGAGTACTACAGAATGAATCACGGTTCAATCAAAACTATACAAACTTTTTGGACGACTACTGAATGCTTGATATTAAAAAAAAAAACAATATTTTTGAAAAAAGAACATAAGTACCAAGTCAAAACAAATCGTAAAATAATAGTAACAAAGGCACGTTCTATGCTATTTCAAAATTAGAATATAACACTTCTTAATAATAGGCAATTGATTATAAATAACATCCCATTGTAAATTAATATCCGATCACTTAACACCGTGCGAAAGAGATAGCAAATACACAAAGATGGCGGACTATGGGCATTGTTGATGTTGGAAAGAGAGGGAAGATAATGTTACAGCGAAACCGCCGCGGGAGAGTTACGAGCGCTTTATAAATAAACCAACACATTATTGTGTTGTTTGTTGTACGTGAGAATAACAATATTATAAAAAGTCAGTTATACATAGATTACAGACTTAATGGGAACTGGCCATTGTTTGGAATTACTACAGGAAGCTCAAGACTTTGTTCTCTTATCTCAAACGTAATTTTGTAATCTTATGGTAATATAATATAACTTATAAAATATAAAAAAAATCTCACAATTAGAACATCCCCAAAAGAGAATTAATTTCAATATGAATTACATAATAAGAAATTCAGATATGTAGATACAATAACATTTAACTGTTTTAAAATCTTTGCATCATCTGATTTCATGTTAGTATTTTTTAATAAATACTTCTGTTAGTTTCAAATTTAAAAATTCCAAATTCAAATTCAAATTTAGAATTCGAATAATACTGCACACAAAACAAATTGAATCTTAGCTTTGTCAATACTTTCTGTAAAAAAATTGCACTATCCTGAAATATTTCTAACCACCAAGTCTGATAAAAGCAAGGTTTTCAAGTAATCTAATGAATATAAGCAGTTTTATTTTTAACTAGTACAAATTGTAACAATAAATGGAGCATCCTATATCTAGCGGTTTCTCACACTGTGACGTCAGAGTCGACTTATTTGTGATGACGTCACGCGTTTCGTGTGACGTCATCGACCGCAAGTTATTGGTGTCGAATGTAATAATTACGTACGCTTTGAAAGGATAAGATTGGAAGCTGCGTCAGAGTTACAGTGGATTTTAGTTTATTTTAGATTAACAGTGAATGGACTTTTAGTAGATTTTAAATGAAATACATTCTATAGAATATAGATATTATTATTTAATTTAAGTATATGTTGAAAATATTTATTAGTTGTAGTTATTTTTATAGAATAATCTGTTACACCACACCGCGTGAAAATAGTTAGCTAACATGGACTATAAATCTTCTTCGAAAACTGAACCAGCTATACATATAACAATGAACGATTTTTTTCTCATCAAACCACGTAATTTAAAATATTCAATACAAAAAAACAATTCGTATAATCTAAGTATATATTTATATGAGAACTTTTTGAACCGGAAGAAACTTATTATACTGATATCTTGAGATCAAATCTAGAGATCCTTGTCTCGTGTAGATATCGTTGTCACTAAGACGGATCGATGTATGTATGTGATAGAAATTTGAACTTATATTTGTTCTCATGTACATCGTCTCTTGCATGAAACTAAAGAATTTTTTTCTTTATATGGATACCTAAAATTCATCCCTACTAATATTATAAATGCGAAAGTAACTCTGTCTGTCTGTTGCGCTTTCGCGCCTAAACCGTTGAACTGATTTTAATGAAATTTGGTACAGATATGGAGTTGACCTTGAGAAAGAACATAGGATAGTTTTTATCCCAGACTTTTGAAAGGTTCTCTTGGAAACGCGATATAACTGAACTACACGCGGGCGAAGCTGCGGGCGGAAAGCTAGTAATTATTATATATTGTATAATGTACGTATGAAATAAATTCGCATTCTCAAATATGTGACCTTTTGTCGGCTGTGGTATAAAGCTGTCCATACGTAATTTAAAATTTTTCATAATATCAAAGTCCCTTTTAAAGATCATATGAGTACAAGGTGTAATTGTGGCCAGTCAACTCATGAGTAACGAATGCGTCATACATTTCTTCCAACTACAGATCAAGATTTGATTGTTATTGATAGACGTCGTTTCGCATTATTCATAACATATGGAATTAGTGGAATCGTAAAAAATATATGAGAAAAGATTGCATTACTATTGATAATGCCCTTAATAACTTCAACAATAGTTTACGTAGTCTAAGTAACAGACAGTCAAGTTTTTCACTGATACAGTGATAATATCTCTGCCTATGTATATAAGTAAAAAACTCATATTTGTGCGTATTTTTTACTACGCAAACTGATGGTAAGATTATAGAATTAATCTAACATTATATTACACAATTGTTATATGATCGCAATGTTAATTACTTTAAGTTTAACAAAATAATAATTACCGTAGGTACGATAACGAAAAAAAAAACCTCTAAAAAGATTAAGAATAAGGAAGCAATAAATTTAAATACAACGCGGAACAAAGATATATAGTGTTTTAATAAATTGATTGCTTTATTCATTGCGTTGGTACACTGATAGCAACGAAAATAATTAAGATTCTTACTACTAAGTATAGTTGAAATTACTCTTTAATAGATTTCAAAAAAGGTTAATATATGTATAAACACAATTATGTAGGTATGTATTTCAAATTAAATAGAAAAATAGGAATGTGATTTATTCAGTATATTTGACATTTAGTTACAATAAATACTTAGAGGAATCTTTATGGACGACGTATTGTGTGTGTGTGCGCGAGCATGTGTGCGTGTGTGTATGTATGTCGAAGTTACAGTAGTGTGTGCATTGATAAATTTATATGAAAAAATATCTATTGAACATCTTCTCCATAAGTTTTCGCTTTTAATGTCAATATTATGATGGTCATATATTTTTATATATACAAATCTTGGTCACGTCCAGTCCGTTCGTTGCAGTCATTTCACGGCTTTTGTCTCTTATCGATTAAACGGGTAACAATGGTGTCGGCACACAATAAATGATTGTACTGAACTTAGTCACGTGGAACGACGAATCTTCCGAGGTTAAACGTTCGGTACTCTAGGTTCAAATAGGTTAAAGAAGGATATAAAAAATGTGCATTATATTAAAACTATGAATATTTAAAAAAATATAGTGTAAAATATTATCTTAGAACGGTCATCCAAGACAATAAATTCAGATTTTTTTATCACGTAATCCTATAGGGGGTAAACTTTTCTTTAATCCTTCGTACGCAATCCCTTAAACAGGAACCGGTTCTTGTAAATTTTAACACATGACAGATGTGGTCTTGAAGATTATTTATTTATATAATACGGACTTTTAAGATCAGTAGCATGTTATTAATGTGAATGTTTGTTTGAGTTACCCTCGAGAGACGAAACTTCTCAGCATTCCATGATTTCACAGCGCGGGTGTCGGGTCCATCGTTGTAGTGAGAGGAGCTTCAACAGTGCCTGGGACTTGCGACCCAGGTGTAGGTTAAAGTGCCCCTTATCTAACGCGCTTTAAACGCTCACCTCCACTGTCCAAGCTCCACTCTCTCTACTAAACTATATTTAATGAAACCAACACACTTTACCATGTATTTGTATTAACCATACATTGAGACTATCAATAATAAAAATTAATGAAAAATTCAATGAAAGACTTCAAACTGTATGTATTTTATTTCACGAAAAAAACGGATGGTAAGTGTAGAAAATACTATAACAATACTATAGACAGTCAAAAAATATCTATACTTTTCTTTCGACATTTCAGTTAAAGCTGCGAATTTTTTATACTAACTGCGGTTCAAATTTAAGTGTACATATTACATATATATTGTAGGTGCTTCTGTACATGATAGCATATGCTCAACAAACAACAGCCGGCTGGCATGAGGTAGGCGGCTTCAGTGTACCGTGAAATTAATATATCAAGGTTTCACACACAACCTCAAATTTTGTTAGGTTTTTTTAGGTACCTAACTTTAATACTGTTTATACCTTGATTAATTTGAGATCAGCTTATGTAAACTTTAACCTAGTTCTTATAAATGATGATGAAAAAATTTATGAACAATTATAAAATGAAAATTTATATCGACGTAGAAATTCTGTAAGGTGAATGTTAATTTCTTCAATGATAACGCAGTAACAGTATAGAGTTAAATAATAAATTTGTAAATAACTCATCCCGGTTATGACGTGAGAGAAGAACAGATCAAACATAATTAAAATGGAAATTTGCAATATTTATTACAAAATTTTTTGATTATTTAAGTATTGATTTAGGATATAACACACACACACATCTATACTAATATTATAAAGCTGAAGAGTTTGTTTGTTTGTTTGAAAGCGCTAATCTCCGAAACTACTGGTTCGAATTGAATAATTCTTTTTGTGTTGGATAGTCCAGTTATCGAGGAAGGCTGTAGGCTATATAACATCACGCTACGACCAATAGGAGCAAAGATATAGTGGTAAACGTGTAAAAAACGGGAGAAATTATTTCATCTTTGAAGCCTTCCGTCGCGTGCGCCGTGAAAACGGTTCAAGATATACAAAAAATATGTATCAAAGAATAATAGCTCTTTTAATTATCTAAAAAACAGTCCGCCACAGTATATGTCTATGTTTTAAGATTAACTCACAAAAACCGTTTTTAAGGTACCTAATTTAGTCGAAATAATTTGTTTAAGTTGTATCAAAATAATAATATTAATCTTTATTCATATAAACAAATAAATATGTTGTTGGTTAAGAGTACTTCATTATTAATAAAAAAAACATAGGTTTCATCCTGAAAAATCTACGGGAACTCGACCATTCCGAAAACCCCGCAAGAACGGGAACTATGTGGGAAGAACCAAAAATCTGTCGGAAGTAACTATTCCACGCGGACGAAGCCGCGGCAAAAGCTAGTACATATATAAAATTTTATATAATGCTAAAAAGTAACAATGAACAATTAAACTTAGTTTTATGTACATCGGTATAAACATGATATTTTTAGTCATTAAGCCAAATCTTAATTATATACAAGTATCATCCAATTAAAATTTAAATTATAAATTTAAACTGACACTTCAACAACTAGGACGACCTGAGCTTTAACAAAATAAAGTATGATACTGAAATTCAAAGGTACATACAAAATTGGTACATTTACCCCATATATATACCAAAATATACCTTATATACCTTAGTCCAAGTTTGCATAATCACACATCAAACTATGCGTTTCCCGTTTCTCGTACAATAATCTAGGTCAATACTACAATGTGACGAGATTCATGAATGTAAGACTGTTAACGCTCCGTATGTAGTGAGACATTGCTAATTAGTACTAAGAATATTTGCTAAAATAATTTCGATGCATTTGAAAATATCGTAGACAATAATTACTAAATTATAGAATATAAATTTATTGTAATTTTACTAAGCGCTTATTCATAATTTTCTAATTGAAAAGGCAGTCATTTTACAACAGCTGATGCAACCAATCGAACGCGAATGATGACATAACATTTTAACAATGGCCGTAATAAATTTTAAATAACCCGACCCACAATAGTATTGTTATGCAATTATAAACAAGAAATTATTTAACGAGAAATAAAAAAACCCGTTTCATTAATTTATATTCAACTAGAAGACCCGGCGAACTTCGTATCGCTCTATAATCAAGAAATATCTGTTACGTTTTTTTATTTATATTTTTGGAGTTTACCTTTAAGCCATAAATCTCCGTGTTTTGAAGTGCGACAGAATGATTGACATATTAGTTAGTTGTCAAATATAATATCAAAAAAAAAACGTTTGTATCAACAACTACATACATACTAATAAATTAAAAATTAATTAAAAAAAACATTGACAAAAATTGTGAATCTAAACCATTCTCAGATCCCCTTGAACACACACAAAAAATTTCATCAAAATCGGTCCAGTCGTTTGAGAGAAGTTCAGTGACATACACACTGACAGAAGAATAAAAATATGAAATGTTAAACATGAACATGGAACGCTTGTTAGACAAAGGCTTTGTTAGACAGTGTCGCTATACAGAACATAAGTGGGTCGGCGTTGTACTAAATGGGCTAGGAGGTTGCTCAGGTAGGAATTAGGGTTCACGGGGTGCGGGAATTAGGCTAGTGGGTTGAGGAGGATTTAGGTTTCGCTCACACAAGTCCTATAAAACCCTCGTGTATTTCCGCCTTACGGGGGGAGATTTAGTGGGGAGGTTGCGGTTATTTAGAGTGTACTGTTTACGATTTGTGTCTAATGAAGCATTTAAACAAGCTACACGTGTTAAAAAGATTAACGAGTTAATGTGTGGCTTCAAATTTCATTAACCTGGGGTTTGATTTTATTACGTTTAGTTGATATGCGAGTCTAGCTTGCTTAAATTTCTTTTCTATATTAAAATTATCGTTTCATCGTTATTAATCAGGATGAAAAGACAGATACTTTAAGTTCTATATCTATAATGTACGACAGATGTAATCAAAGAGAATCGGATGTAATACTTGTCTATTCACATTGTACCCGGTACACGGAATAAACGCATCCCGGGGAACAATAGAATTTTATACATCCTTTCAACATTATCATACCCAAGTCCTCATAAACTCTGTATATAAAGTTACGTATTTAATCATTATTCCGTCTGGTAACGTAAACTGCAATAATTATATGAAACAAAAAGGTTCGGTGGCATTTTATCCAAAAACTGCTAAACCGATTTTGATAAAATTTTACAGTTATGTAAATTAGACATAGGCTACATATAAATTACTCCGAAAATCCATATACTATGTAATAAGGAAAGGATCAAGATATAACAGTTGTATTATGTATAAATCCACGTTATATAATGCCTGTTGGTTAACATACATTGCCTTAACACTATAAAGTTTAAGCGGACAAAGTCGCAGCCAAAAACTAGTAATAACTAATTTAAAGCTTATACGAATTATTTTCATACTCTATGGTACTTTTCCTACATATAAAGCATAGAATAATCAAGTACTTATAGAATTATTTTGTAAGTAAAACTAAATGTTTGAATAAAAACTTGAGTGTCAATAATTGCATTTGATTTCCTTCGCGAGGGGACACCGAGGCTGTGAATTTGGGGCATGTGACAGGAATGTATGACCCGTAGACCTTATTACGTCTCATACATTGAGTGGATCATTTTAATTTGGTAACCTTCATGTGTATTGGTAGTAGAATTAAATTATTTATATTTTAATAAACGAGTATGTATCAAATTAATTGAACTGTTAAAAAATATTTTTTTAATAACTGTGTCTTTTGTTGCCGACAGTACCATAGTCTTATTCTAAAAAAGAAGGAAGGTTTAAGTGTTTTATATATTGTAGGATGGTATCATAAATAGATAGATAGCTAGATAGATAGATAGATAGATAGATGATAGATACATCACTTAGGTAACCCAGTTTTAAACAAATGTATGAGTTATTTGAATTAACAAATTTATCGTGGAAACTGTATATTTTAATTTATAAGATTTTAATTCGTCTGATAATAAGTTTTGACAATATTAATAATGGAAATTTAAAGCTCTGAAGCAGCTGACTTATTCAATGACCAACTGTAAAACAACAGTTCTAGAAATTTATAGAAATTTCCATAGCATATTGCTTGTTAAACCTGGGATAGATTATTATGAAACATACTGTATTTAACCCAAGTAAAGGTCAAAGTAATTAAAGAAGACAAAAGGTAATTCTTTTGTCCGGCGACAAGTTACAAAAGAATGTATCAAATAAAGCAAGAATAAGGTTTTATATTATATTTTTTTTATACTTGTATTATTGTAATTTTTTTCAACATGCCATATAACACTTTTATTTCAGGTTTAGAGAACACAAGACGGCCGTGTCACGGTTATAACGGATATTAATAAACGGTTAATTATTATTTAAATAAATCTGAATGCCAAGTCCATTGCCTGAATATGGAATATAGAAAAAAAATATGACAATTAAGACGATAGATAATGTAATTTAAAAATGGAAAACGATTTTATTTAAATATCGATATAAAAAAATAACTGTCACTTTTTTCGGTTTCGTTTTTGGAAAAAAAATTAAAGTTTAAAATGACTTAACGAATTTACCCTGGATAACTTTTTATAGCAACATATAGGCATTTTATATTTAGCGTCCCATTGAAAAAAAAAATCTTTTATAATCAACCAAACGACTTTCATATCAAAACTAATTAATACAGCTATCGACCTCATTAGTACAAAAAAATATTAGAACAAAAATTCATATACATATAAAATCACTAACAAATCACGTGCAAAGTATAAGCAAAGCATGAATAAATATCAAGTCATTGTGGGCAAGCTGGGGCTCACTAAGGACCCTGTGCACACGAGTCACACTAATTACGAGGACAAATTATAAAGCAGAGGACACACTTGAAAGCGGAGCTTCGTTCAAGAAGCGGTGCTTCGTTCAAGTAGAGTATTTTAATTAAAACACCTAGTTCTGAACTCGGCATGCGGATCTGTTTCACGCAGGTGTGACACCACACTAATTGTGAACTAGGTCATACAACATCCTAAATAGGATTAAAATTTTATATAGATTTCATAATTTTTTCCTATATGATAACCAATTTCATACGAAACCAATATCAATAGTATTTTTTTATTTTTTTTTAAGTCAGTGGTGGCCTAGTGGTTAAAAGGCCCGCCTCTCATGCACGAGGGCGCGGGTTTGATCCTGGCCCAACCAAGTACTAATGTGAATTTTCCGAGTAATAAGTACTTTCCAAGAGTATTTAGGCATCACTGATTAATGCATTCCCAAAGAGGGTTGATGTCGGGCAGGCGGCCGGTCGTAAAAACAATTAGCCAAAACTATTCACAACATGTAAGGCAGACCTTGGCTAAAGCTGGGAAATTGCCGGGTAGAAGAATATCAATAGTATTTTTTAATATGACACATTCTCTTCAAAGGAACGTAATTAGTGTCGAACTAATTAAGATTAGTCAGAATATGACGTCATCTATGTATATGTATTATATACATATACAGGGTGACTGGTGAATTACTATCAATATTTAAGGAGCATACTCGGTACATGATTCTCATTCGAATTATGTAAAAAAAATAGGTACTTAATTTTTGACCAAATTTCCGTATAAATAAATAAAGTGTGTGCACGTTCCAAGTGTTCCAAGTGTGAACGCGTGCGGCGGCGTGCTGATACAACAATACGCCGCCGCGCCCGAGTGTGTGTGTATACCTAATCTGTAGGGTGTTCATATGATGCGTAATTAATTACATAACTTTTGGTTAACTTTACTTAGAAGTTAATTAATATTTATGTTATATTAATTTTTATTTTGTCATATATGATCGTCAAATATCACGTCCTCAAATATCGATAGTAATTCACCAGTCACCCTGTATATTGGTTTGATTTCTCTCCATCCTGTAATAAAGTGAGTCAAGATCCACGTGGCCCAATTAAACCGCAGCCGAGCTTTGGTTATTAAAGGGGAAATAAGTGCCTTTACAAAACAAATAGTAAAATTGTTTTTGAAGGGAAAAAGCAATTAATTGATCACCTACAGAGTATATGTAATGAATTGCATCATGAGAGGAGCCGCTTTCATGTATCTGAACCTTCTAGGGCGAGACTTGAAATAATAAATGAACTAAAATAATAAAATTTAAATGGATACTATCATGTACATATAAATGCGAAAGTAATTCATCTGTCTGTTACTCTTTCACGCCTAAACCACTGAACTGATTTTAATGAAATTTGGTACAGAGATAGAGTTGACCTTGAGAAAGAACATAGGATAGTTTTTATCCCAGACTTTTCAAAGGTTTTCTTGGAAACGCGATATAACAGAACTCCACGCGGGCGAAGCTACGGGCGGAAAGCTAGTTGTATCAAATTAACAATTAAAACCTATAGGTTTAACGTATTATTTGAATATGCAAACACGTAGTAAATTATTCACCAATAAAAATCCATATAAAAAAATTTAAACTCAATTTAGATCGTTCAAATAATTAAAGCGTATAAAAGTCTCATTGAAATATATTACTTAATTATTACTGAATGAAAAATTCATTCGTATATACATTTTTTAACTCCGACGTCCACTGTGGGGCATTAAATGGAATTAAATTGATTACCAGCCGGCATACATTGTGAGGGTACTTCACGTTCATTGGCAGGCTGACTGACGTATAGAGATGTGGTTTTTAAATGATGCCTGAGTATGTTGGTTTTCGCTACACAATCTACTTACTGCTCTACCGATTTTGATCAAATCTTGTTATCAATCTTCTAATCATAATCTATAGAATTATTGGAATAATCTGCAGGAATTGATAGAATTATTATATAAAGGATTTTTTTATATGCAATAGTTTCGTGATCTTTCATACGATAACAAGCAATAATATAAAGGCATTTCAAATATGTATTGTTTCTAGTATTAATGCTACTGTACATTAATTATTATCTAGAAAGTTTTTTAACAACCTATTTCATTTATTAATAACTTTACATACTGGCAATACACAAACTAATTGAACTAAATTTTTTTTCATCATTATTTTAGCTGTCTCTCCATGACTCAAGTTACCGAAAAACAAAAAATCAAATGCATGGAACGTTTATTATTCAAACAGAACATACGTAGAAATAGCAAACTATTTACTAAAAATGTTTCATACACAAAGAATGTACGGTGGGCGAAATTGATTTTTTATTAATAAAAATCTTGCATCAAATCCAACTCATATTACAATGTTAACATAATCGATGCACTGTATAATATATTCTGGAACACTTGTTGCGAATGATCCATCAATCAATTGTTTGTTTGTACGTGGGAGAACAGAAAACGGATACGTTACGTGCACGATACGATGCGGGCACGTGATTACATCAACGAGAAATGTGGCAGCCAGATTCCATGCTAGCGGCTATTTTTATTAATGGAATGGAAAGATTCCTTTGTTTGATGTATAGACATCCTGAACTTAATATTTGTTACATATTCATAGGTGGTTTTCTTTAAGTCAGTGGTGGCCTAGTGGTTAAAAGGCCCGCCTCTCATGCACGAGGGCGCGGGTTCGATCCTCATATGTACAATCATATGTACTTTCTAAGAGTACTTAGACATCACTGATTAATGCTGATTCCCAAAGAGGGTTGAAGTTCGACAGGCGGCCGGTCGTAAAAACAATTAGCCAAAACTATTCACAACATGTAAGGCAGACCCTGGCTTTACCTGGGAAATTGACAGGTAGAAGAAGAAGATTCATAGATGGTTTTAATTTTTGCAATCATCCTAGAACTACTTTTATTTGATTATAGTGTTGGCCTTTGCGGAGTCAGTCACGATTTAAGTCTGTTCAATTGATGATATGATTCCTTGGATAAATATAAACGATGACGGATTGTACGTTCAACTTGTATATCATAAACATAACAAAACCTTCATAATGTTGTGTTATAATATCAATATTATACTTCAAAATCATTTTAAATAAATAATAATGAATTAGGTTATTCGTATTTTTTTATATTTATAGACGTGTAAGTGAAATAACAGTTTCCTTATAACGAATTGCATTTTCAAACTAAATAAAGTTTTCAATATTTCCTTCATAGTTAAAAGTATTAAAATATAGTGTTTATAATTGAAAAACTAAAAACAGTTTAGTTCGACTATGAAAACTAATGGTTAGTTTAGTGAATATCACACGACTATTTTAACTACTATCGTATTTAATAAAATTTTAATATATACTAAATTAACGCTTAATTGGCGTCACTAATTATAAGCGATAATATTCTAGTCGGTTTTAATAAATTCTGTCTATGAATTATAAAATGTTTGACTGAAGTAACACTAGCAAGTTCCTGATGAAACCACAAAAGGCTAGTGATAACGGCAATATGCCAAAAAAATACCTAGAAAATTTTTCAAACAAAAGGTATTCTAATATAATTTTATTCATCTTCTCAAAAATCACCAATCACGCAATGTATATTTTCTATTTAATATAAATTAATATACCACCGTGTTATTTACTTTCGGCATTCTCATTCTAAGCTATAAAAAAAAACAAAGTGTTTAACGTTTTGTCAACGTGTTGTCAACGTACAAATAAAACTATAAAAACCTAAATAGCAACGTGATTAAAAACGTCGAATTAATAATAAAAATATTTAGTTGTATATACAAGCTATAGATAATTAAATAAATCAATTAACAGGCGATAGTAATAAATTCAGCCATAACCGTACGCCATAGACCACCCATACACCATACACTTTCATCAGTCACGGGCGTCACTTTCAAACATAGCTATATTTGGTCAACATTAACTTGTACGTTAGAAACTATGTTTTCTAAACACACACTTTTTTATTTAGGTACATATGTACGTGTTTCGAGTTATTATTACGCGCCAAGACTAGACTAGACTGTAAGGATATATTTTTTGCTTATTCATTTTTCATAATTTTAATTACTTTATACAGGGTGACTGGTGAATTACTATCGATATTTGAGGACGTGATATTTGACGATCATATATGACAAAATAAAAATTAATATAACATAAATATTAGTAAACTTCTAAGTAAAGTTAACCAAAAGTTATGTAATTAATTACGCATCGTGTGAACACCCTAATTTATCAAAGTGTGTCTCATGCCCAAATCGTTGATTAAAATCGAATGGCACGAGCCAATCGATATGTTTAGGTCCTCAG
Organism: Danaus chrysippus; assembly: GCA_916720795.1. NCBI lineage: Eukaryota > Metazoa > Arthropoda > Insecta > Lepidoptera > Nymphalidae > Danaus > Danaus chrysippus. The sequence goes on along the minus strand of CAKASE010000082.1, from coordinate 10,543,736 downwards.
CAACTTCTCTAACGGTGATTCGACGATTGGCCAATACCATTTTCTCCACTTCATTAATTTTTTCGTCTGTTGTTGAAGTGTTCGGGCGTCCGGCACGCTCTTCGTCGTCCACATCTTCTCGGCCTTCTGAGAACATTTTGTACCACCGATAAACGTTGCTTCGGTCCAATGTAGCTTCGTATGCCACAGTCAACATTCGGAATGCATCCGCGCACTTAATTTCGTTTTTCACACAAAATTTGATACAGGTTCTTTGATCCATGGTAAAAATCGAAGACGATCCAAAACACGTGCAAGCAAAACAGGTGTCAACAATTAAGTGAACATTCAAAATGGCCGAGCTTGTCGGCATAAGTGACAGACATGAGTACCAACATAACGCCACAAAAAAATCGAAATTCGATTATACATAACCCGAAAAAATTCAAAAGTCGCGATACTTTTTGAACACACCTCGTATAATAATAAATAAAATTAAATAAATATTTTCCATTAATAATACTAAAAACTATTAGTCCATGTATTGTCAATAAGTTATTTTGTATCTCAACCAATAATGGTTATAAAACTCTGATTATTTTTGATGATTTTCCCACATTGGATTGATTTTGATGAAAATGTACATTAAATAGTAGTAATAGCATTGTTCTTTGGACATCAAAGTAAGACATAGCTTATAAATCTTATATAAAAAATTCTCGTGTCACAATGTTAGTTCCCATGCTACTCCGAAACGGCTTGAATGAAATTTTGTGAGCATATTGAGTAGGTCAACATCATATGAGAATCGGTCAACATCAACATATTTTTTTGTTTTTATTCTTTTATAATGTGGCATTAAATACAGACAACTCTTAATTTTTACTTTATTATCACCAAGCCATATTATTTTATATGGCGTAACAACGGTTGCCGGATCAGCTGGTAAATTATACAAAAATGCTGAGTAGTTCCTGTAGATTGAAAATAACATCTGTATGATATATGAAGACATGTGACAAGTATGACTTCTACTATCTAGATGAACTCTACAGGAACCATAAATAATGTTCTAACACATTATACATTTTCCCCTATGCCTACTTAAAACACCAACAGAAATAGTAGCAGGCAAAAACTAGTATATTCATACATTTGATTGTTCCCAATGATGGTGTTTTATGTGATTACAATTAAATTAACTTACCTTCAAAATCAAAAATAATAATATCAGTTCATTTGGTAATTATAGTATAAAGAAAGATATAACTAAGAATTTAATTAATTTTACTATACACTTTAAAATTAATATTATTCTTTGTGTCAACACAATGTATGTCTACAATGAACACTATGAACAAATACATATTTCTTTGTAACAAAATTATACTTTATTACTAGAATCCAGACGGGCCATTAGATGTTATAAAAAGATAATAATATGACTACTATGTAAATTTACTAGAAATATCATTGTGCATTATAAATATATTATGCAACATTTTTTATTGCCATACAGGCAAATTTTGAAGCACTTTAAACTTCAAGTATGTATTTTATGTACATAATTCAACAATTATATTTCAAAAACATAAATAAAAATATGTGCCATATTTTTGGGTATTGCAAGTTATAAAAGCTGACATCAACCATTATTAAAAAAAGTTTGAACATAATTTCATTCCAAGCTAATGTTACACTTATACAAATACAAGAAAAACTTAAATTTTAAATATAGAATAAATTTGCATAATTTAAAGTATCAAATAGTCCTTAAAAAACAATTAACTACATGTAATTTAATACACTTGATTATCGACTTAATTCTAAATCTTTTCTTACTATTATATAAAAGAGAGATTTATAAAATCCCACACAAGGAATTACAGTTATATAGCTAATAGCAAAGGAAATAGACCAATTTGCATTCATTCAACAGATCGACTGTCACCGAGCACTTGAGTCATATTTAGAAAACATGTGATTTAACTGTAATGTGTTAATTAATTAAATAAATTAAACACCGCTATGGAAGCTAAAACTCTTAAAAATACTTTTATTCTATATTTAAACTATATATATTAACTATATAGCTCATTTGTTATTATATAAAAAAAAATCATTTACAGCTTATATAAAAAAAAAAACAATAATTTTTCAATCTGGCAACACTTGAAATACAAACAAATCATTCCTATACAAACTTTAAAATTAGTGACTTCCTGTATCACTTTCCACGATTCAATTTGAATATCAAGTACATTCATACATGTATGTTGCCAAAATCACTAAACAAAAGAACTGTACAATACTAACGGACTGAAATGTTAACAAAACACATATCTACTTTATAGTAAGTTGGTGAAAAGAAGATAGTGAAAGAATTTTTATTTTTGTGGCAATGTATACTAATAAATAAAATTAAAGTGTGTTTATAATAACAAATGAACAGTTACTAAATGCATATGAATATACATCTTTAAATTATATATAAAAAAAAAAGTCTCTATATTATTTGTTTGTTCCAGCATAACTCTAAAATGCCTAGAATTACATTGATGGGATGTTCACTAACATTTAAGCATTATCAGGAAAATTAACATAGATTACTTTTTAACCAACTTCAAATAGGAGTAATGTTATTACTCTTTCAGTTAAAGGCCAACTATAAGTAATTCTATAGTAACCATGCCATACAATGAAGGGTCCTCGAGATATTGAATGTAACTTGATGTAGCATGATAAGGGGTACTTAAAATGGGGTTTGAGATACAAAGTCACAGGCAATAATAATAGTCAATAAAACAAACAATATAAATTAGAGAAGTATTCAAATGTATGATCACCATAATATCTAGCTCTTGTTCTTGAAGATTTAATATTGAAAAACATAATTATATGAAAACAAAGGAAAGTTTGAAAGATTTAGATATTTTTTATATAATGGCATAAGGCATTTGGATAAATAAAAAAATAGACTATTTATACAAAAAAAGTGGTAATTATAACACATTAAAGAAATCTATGCCATTTTTTTTATACAACTGTTACCAGATATCATACAATGATGAATAAAATTATATTGAATGTGTACTTGTAAATCTTATACATAGTACCTACATGTTGCTTTAAAATTTTTATACCCAAACAATAACATAATATTATTTCTTAAATTTTTCGAAATTATAGGATTTTATATGCCATTGAAGAATTGTTTATGACTTTCAGTTCTAACCTCTTATTTTGTATTTAAAATAAATGTATTATTGTTACAAAAGTAAGTTATAAAATAACCATTAAATTAATTATTTTTAGTAATAAAGACTAATATAATATATAGATTTAGATAAAAATTTGTTTGACTTGAGAGCCAACTTAATGGTTCAAAAATCGGAACATATTTTTTAGATACAACTGGTATATTTACAAAATACATATAAGGTGAAATTTTTTGTTGGACTAATTTCTAAAGCACAGCCATAATATGACCCTAGCACTACATTTTATATACATAAGTATTGACAATCACATATCACAAGCTGATAAGATCGTTGCAGTTAAAAAAAACGTTTTATGTAAGATAATGTAATACAATTATCGCTTTGTCATTTTTAAAAAAGATTATCGCTTCAATAGTATAATTACGAGCATCTATATTATACTCATTACGAGCAACGTGAGTTACCTCACAACGGGACCGTCTAACAAATCGTATGCCGCTCAGAACTATGTGAAATGACTGTTCCTCAATGACGTCAGAGGATTGTTACGATAACAAATTTAGGAGTAATAATAGTGATAGAATATCAAAACTCACCCGTCACCAACGACGACACACTTTATGGCCTGCATTTCTCTGGTTAACAATAGTTTCTAAAACAACGAGCTATCACAAGACCTCCGTAATAATGTCGAAACGATACCACTACACTTAAATCACTTCTAATTGAAATCAATATACTTCGGCATTACAATCAACACTTACGTAAATAACAAGCACAGTTTTTTGATAACGAATGTAATTTCATATCTCTTTGAATGTGATTAAGAAACGATCCGCAAATCAGTGACCACCATACAGCCGTTTTGCCGATAGCAATTACGCTACGTCGAACGTTCGCTTACGCTCGGTTAGTAGACAGCAACTCACGTCTCGATAGCCGTTTGACTTGGTAGGAATTGGTAGAAAACACGATGTTACCATATATTTTTTTACATTAACTACCACACTTTGGAAAATATATTTTTATATATCTAATTTAATCAGCTATGTTGAAAGTGTTTTTTTAATGTCTTTAAAATACCTAATTAGGTACATAAAAAAATTGTTTTTGAAATAAACCATTGTGAAAATTATACCTCTATAAAATAACCATTTGAATAATTGACTCAAAATTCTTGCTTTAATGACATTTTGTGGTCACAACATTAAATAAGATTTAATACAATATTTTGTAGTATTTAAATCACATAATGGAAATTGTTTATATTCTTTATAAATTGTGCTTAAAGATACCATAGGGCAAGTTTTATTTGCGCATTTATTACTCTATAATCTATGTTAAGAATAGCATGGCTACTCCCGCTTCAATAGATTGTGTTGCGCGGTATTGCGTGATCCATTTAATGGTTTAGTGTTTAATATGGCAAAAGGTGATAAAGAGTTAGAAAAACCTATTGTGAACAATGAATTACCAAATCCGGAGTGTCGTAGTACCGATAATGAAGACTCAGAATCCACACAAGAGCAACCTTTGGATATCGGAGAGCATTATTTAGTGCGGCGTTCCGATGAGTCATGGCACCCGGCTGAGATTATACAGACGCGGTACAACGCCGCGGAATCGTGTTATGAATATTATGTACATTATGTCGGCTACGATAGAAGGCTCGACGAATGGGTTTCCCGCCACCGGGTTATGTCTGATAGATTTGACGTCTGCGAAAATTCTAATAACAACATAAACTCGGATCATTTGCTCACCGACAAGTCGGGCCGCAAAATAACACGCAATCAGAAACGTAAACATGATGAAATCAATCATGTTCAGAAGTCCTACGCCGAGATGGATCCGACGACGGCGGCTCTGGAGAAGGAACACGAAGCTATTACCAAAGTTAAATACATCGATAGGATACAGATAGGGAAATACGAGATCGACACTTGGTACTTCAGCCCTTATCCCGATGAATACGGTAAACAGTCGAAGCTATGGATTTGTGAATACTGTTTGAAATACATGCGTATGGAGAAAACCTATAGATACCATCTGAGCGAATGCACGGCGAGGCAGCCCCAGGGAAGCGAAATATACAGGAAAGGCACCATAGCCATCTTTGAAGCGGACGGGAAAGAGCATAAAATATATTGTCAGAACTTATGTTTACTGGCAAAACTGTTTTTAGACCACAAAACTCTTTATTTTGATATCGAGCAGTTTCTATTTTACATCCTATGCGAGGTTGATAAGCATGGGGCGCATCTTGTTGGATACTTTTCAAAAGAAAAGGACTCTCCTGAAGGCAATAATGTTGCTTGTATACTAACATTACCACCTTACCAAAGACAGGGTTATGGTAAGTTGCTCATTGCTTTCAGCTACGAACTATCGAGATTAGAGCAAGTAGTTGGCAGCCCTGAAAAGCCTTTATCAGACTTGGGGAAGCTCAGTTACAGATCTTATTGGTCATATGTATTATTGGAGGTTTTGAGTGCGAGTCGTGGTACACTTAGTATCAAGGATTTGAGTCAAATGACTGGGATATCACAAACTGATATAATATCTACATTACAATCAATGAACATGGTCAAATATTGGAAGGGGCAGCATGTGATCTGTGTCACACCAAAGATAGTTGCCGAACAGCTAGCGAGTTCTCATTTCAAGAAGCCTCGGTTATGTGTCGACCCCTCGGCATTGAGATGGACGCCTCCTAATAAGCAAGGGAATGCGGCCAAAGCTAAAAAGTAGTATAGGCTTGCAGGCAGGGCTTAGATTTACAAATTCTTATCTAGTCCGAGCCTGTTTTAATGTATTTGTTTAATTTGACTATATGTGATCTTACCTAAGTATTTTGATTCTACAATTTTTAGATAAGTTCAATACTAGTTAAATGTGTAGCTGACGGCATTTGTTTTAAAGTTTAATATTCATTCTAATTAGTACATAAATTAATGCTTCGATGTAATATTATACTATGCAACAGTTCCCAGTAAAATCAACAAATTACATAGCTTTTTAAAATATTTTTGGAACAAAAGTCTATTTAGGATTTTCTTAGTTAATTTAGTGATTTAAGATATATGTATTAGTAAGTGCATTTTACCTTTATTTTCTGTTAATTTCAAAAATTATCTAATCATATAAATTCGATCTGGTTTTTTGTTTGACAACCTCAGTTCCTTTATGTACTGGTAAAAGTGATATTAATGATAAGTTTGAAATTAGGTTTTTCTTATTTTAGGTATTTTTTTCTGTGTAAAAAGTGTAGTATATATTTAATTTCTGTACATAATAAGTTAAAATAAAAACAATACAAGGGTTATTAAGTTTTATTTGAAATAGAACTTTAAAGTATTAACAAAAAAAAATAGTTAAATCAAGTGTTAAGATGTGTAACATGTTTCATGAACAATAAATGGTGTAGATTAGGTGAAGTTAATGATTGTATCCTTATTAATTATGTTAATATTTGTTTGTGTAGTATTTGCTGTGAGGCAAAGTTCTTCCCAATGTCATTTAGATTCTGTGAATCCATCAGTTTTCACTGTTTATTTGTGATAATTATTTAGATGTAAGGAAAGGTGTCATTAAAGAGAAATAAACAATTAATACGTCTTTTATTTATCTTAAAATTTTCGTTAGTCTAGAAAAAGGTTTTATCTTATTAAGTTGCAGTTTTTAAGTCTATCTGGGAGTCATGGCTACAGAACCTACATACAAGGGTTCATTCAATAAAAAAAACTAGCAAAAGAAAAAGTCGTAGAAAATCTCACACACAATACCTGATTTTTTTTAACTATTAATTTTCAGGAACCTAATAAATCTGGAATATATTTACACTTACTAGAAGAGTAAAATCAATTTAACAAATTTAGGTTACACTGAAACTTAGGTATAAATGACATGATTTTCCATAAAACGGTGGTCCTAATAGTAAAATTTTTAAACTTAAGTGAGACTGGATACACCCTAGTTTGAGATAGCGTAATTAATACATTTCCATGATTTTATGTGTAAATAAATATACTTTCTATATATACGTAAACCCCATGGCATTAGCAAGGCTTTTTTCCTAGTGGTTATATTAATTTGGCTAATCTACACCGAATGCTATTAAAAATTATCACTTTTGATGCTTATTTGATGTTATGAATATAACAAAAACAATGGGTTCAATTTACATGCTCGCAAGTGTACTCAACAGTGAACATTCAAACTGTCTGGAATTGTCTCCTCTCGTCTTGCATCATACTATGTTGATGACAGTTGATAACTAAAAATCGTATTCTGCTCATCTATCATAGATAACTATATTAGAAATATTTATTGATCTATCATCTCTTGCTTAAAGTCACATGCCGGCTACTATACCTTTAGTAGTGTGTCATTTGTTTTAATTTCCCTTGTATTACACGGAAGTTCGATACTGTTAATAATGTGATTAAAGTGAAGTCATATTATAAACATATTGGATATTTGTATACTTGGAAGTACAAAATTAAATTGGTGTTAAATTTTAGTTAGATGAGAGGGAAGGAACATCAAAATTAAAAAAGTAGGTTTGTTACTTAAATGTTACGTGCCCTTAGGCAGCTACTATCCCTAATTAATTATAAAGGACTTGATCACTAGAATAGAGGGCATAATTTGGCAAGTGGGTACGTTAAATAAACTTCGAAGCAGTGTTTATGAGAGTCTTCACCATCCCAAGAACAAAAACTAGGCGCAGAAACATAGCCTGCAACTTTTCATTTAATTTACGTAGCTTTGTTGTGGGTACGCCTAACTTCCGAAGGCAGACGGCTTATAGTTTTCAATGTCCAATTTAGGGATGATGTGGAGTTAGTGATGAAAAATCAGAGGAAAAGAATTGAAAATTGGGGAATATCTCAATAAATCTCTTTAACACTGCTGAGGCCTTTCTGTCTACTCGCGATTCATGTCATTGTACTTTAGATAGTAAGGCTTTCTCTACCTATATAACTATGAATCTTTTTTGTCTTAGCTTAAAGAGGTAGAATTAGTCTAGGTCCAATGATATAACTTAGTCCTTAGAATTTCCCTTGAATAACGAGGAAGTTCACTATTTCTTCTGGTTATGTTGGCGATTTATAATTTTATTATTCATTTTCTTATTTTTATTAAATAGTAATTCAAACTTTTATAGAAATTGCGATAGCGAAATGATTACAACTATCAACATTGGGAGCATTAATTGAATTAATTTATTAACTTGTGTACGTTGCCTAATTCCAACAAATATATTGATTTACTTGTAATTATATCAGTATGACCTACATTACTTGAGTATTTCGAGTTTATAGTTCCAATATTGTTCCAAAAGGATATTTAGGCTTGTATAACAATACACAGGTCTTCATTAAGGCGTTTCTTTTTATAAATAAGTGACAGTTTTTATGGATTTAGTTATATAAAAATGAGAAAATAAACCGTAACCATATAATTTATGAATATCATTAAAAAATATATATATTTTTATGCTTATGCTAAAAAAATATTATATATTTATATTTGGTAATGATTTTTTCTGCTGTTAGATGATAACGATGCTTTACTTTTGTAATTACTACACTCGAAGTATCGCCTTCCATAAAAACTAATGGAATAATTCAAAACATGGTAAATCACCGATATTATCAAATATCATTTGTTTTGAATACAATTTTTATCATTTCACCACACAATTCGTCATTACTTATATGGCGTCACCGGTATTTACTAGTCGGTCCCATAGTGAACTGGCTTTATCAAGCTTTATCAAGCCAATTCACTATTAATCAGGTTCTAGGCAACATATATCTATATACGTATATAAAGTCTCCTCTACTACACTACTCGCAATGTTCCTCGGCGAAGTACTCGAAAAATTTTATAAGCTACAGTCCGAAGTGCATCACTTCACATTCCATCAACTACACGATGAGCTGTGCACTTTAATAATGATCTTTACTTTCTTTAATACATATATTGTATTTTTAACTGATATGCTATGCAGGAACAATTTCTGGGCTCACAAGGGGGCTTGGGGACTTTTAAAATTTTCATCGAATCATTAGACGATTTTAATTATCTGCTTTCGAAGTCGAACTGAAGTACTAAAGTCGAGCGAATATTAGAGAGAGGCACTTCTTGCAATTTTTGGGCCTATGACTCTGGCGCAACAAATCTACAACATATGGAAGTCTCGCCTTAACTCGTCTCCCCAGACGAGACAAAAGTGACAAGAACTCAGCATTCGATGGTTTCACTTTGCGGATGCTGAGTCCATCGGGTTGCAGAAAGAGGAACTTTCTTGTAGGTTTAAGGGGCCCTTATCTAACGCGCGTGAAACACTCACCTCCACCATCAAAACACCTTTCTTTAAAGTTTAAAAAATTGATGTTCACAAGCTTTTGCAGTTGAACGGCGAATGTTATGTTTCATGAATATTTAAATTACTAGACAAGAAAAAGGAGAACCGAAGAGGCAAGTTGTCTAAAGGTGTGCTGAAGGATCCTAAAGGTATATAAAGTGGTTAAGGGTTTCACAGAAGTGGAAAATTCACCTTACAGTCCAGACATATCCTCACCGACTATTATTTATTTCATAACTTAAAACAGGACTTAAGAGGAAGAAAATGTTCAAGGGAGAAAGAGTTGCAGGCGGCCGTCTTCTGTCATTTTGAGAATAAGAATTGTAATTATTTTTATAAGGCTTAGAGATGTTGATTAACAGATGTCAAAAGTGAGTTAGTATTCATGGCGATTATATTGAAAAATAATAATGTTTTCTTTTTTCATTTCCTTCATAAGTTCTTTATGAGACTCCTATGTATATGTACATTTTATAAAAGTAATTTATACTTATCAGAGACCTTTGAAAAATAGTTGTAATTTTTTTAATAGCAGGTTTAAAAAACTACTAAATAATGTACAACTTCTCTATTAGATTAATAATTTTCATCATATCAAACCCCTTGAATTCTGCTCAGTAAATATAGCAGGAATATTTGAATGTTTAACTCAATATCATATACAAAATAAAAATAAAACAACGTTTACACATCTATAATTCAATTTATTTCAATTCTCATTTACATGATTTTACAATAACATGGCGCTTCACGAGACAGGCCTCGGCTATCATTGAACATAATTATTATATTTTAATTTCTTGTGCGTGTAACATTTATATTTGATACAATAAGCATATTCTTATAACAGCATTCACAATATTATATTCAAATTCAAGACATTTTAGGCCTTATACATTTCACATTCAATTTCAACGACAGACAAATTAGTTTTAAGACAATCAGATATATTTTAATGATAGATAATTATAATAATTATATTCAATTGATGAACCAAAGTTTATTGATAAGTTAACAATTGCAAAGTCAAGCCGATAACATCTAACCTTCTTAAAATGGATTAAATATTCTAACACTTTTTATATTAATAAAAATATACTTTCACATAATGTAAGTACAGGTGAGTTTGTTATTATGAAATATAATATTATTTATATATATTGATTAATATTAAGTCACATATATGACATATAGTATATTCAACACTTAAACAATCTGGTATTCAAAGTTCAATAAGTATCAGAACAGTACTATGTGTTACAACTACATAAATATCTCTACAATATAAAGAATTTTTATTTTACAAAGCATTACAACATCATCTATTCAAATGGTACATACTAATGGAATCTTACTATTAGTCAGCGATTTGGTTTGTCTTTGGTATATGAGCCTACTGCAACTAGTTACATATTTAGTGTTAAAAATATATAATTTAGCATAAAACTGATATGATCACACTACTGTTAGAAATTATAACATTGATAATAACATTTTACATATATTATTGCTACTCTACTACAAAGTGCAAGCTAAGCTAACATCTAGTGTCGATGGTAATCAAAATCAAAACATACATGTTTCCAATACAATAATATATATTTTTACGAACAAATTACCACAGACAACTAATTAGCTTTGTACTTTACACTTTATTAATAAAAATATACAGTTTAAATCATATTATTTATAGACATAGAATAATACTGAAACACTATTAAATATTTGACTATAAATATGTTGATAATATCTAATTACACTTATACATATATTTTAACACAGCAAAGCTTGTCAACAGCAAATATTTAATTATATATTTCGAGAATTATTTGTAATCAACCAGAGTCTTTCTTTTTAATCTGTGACTTTATATAATCTGTCAGATTTAAATGTCACTGAAAGAAATGACTCTTGTTTGAATTTACATTTAAACTATTTTCAGGATAAATTTATCTATAGTATGTGAAAATATCGATATGCATAATGCCTACATTAAATGAATTATATATATTGATTCCAAAACAATATTTCAATACATAAGCTATTCTTAAAAGCTATTATTTGGTTTATAAATGGTTTATTTTCGTTTAACATTCAGTGCAAGTCTGCAACCGGTGACACAATAACAGTATTGTCAGCATAATCAAAAACAATCCTTTAAGTTTCTATGGAACAAATTAAAACTTAACACATATTATAAATGAAATAATTTAAATAAATAACTATATAATACAAAAACAAAATATCACAATGACAAAATAATATAAAAATATAACTTTTTCATGTTATTTACAAATTTCATATATTGTCAATAACCCTTGTATGGGGTAGGTACAGTGACGGTTCAATAAATACATTATGTTAAATACTATTTGGGTAATAAAAAACACTTCCTTCTTAACAGAATTAATTAATGATGAAATTTTATGGAATATCAATATTGTTATATATTTCCAGAGATTCAATTTCTGTTATATATTTTTCTCTTTAACTTCAAAAATTCACTTGCTCGAAGAAAAAAGTATTTTTTGCCAATTAAGTTACAATTAATACTTTAAAAATAACAATAATGGCCGGTATTTTTGACTAGGTCTTGTTTTATTTTAAATAATTCCAAACATAGAATAGTATGCTATGTATTTATGAGATGTGTGAGTAATATAATTCATATAGTATTAATTATAACTCACTTGTCCAGAGTTTTTGTTGAAGTTGTTCAGTATGTAGGTGCGGTGTAGTCCATGTTGCCTGAAATGACAAAACAATATACACATTAGACATTACTATCATCATTTATCTTTTTTTACCTGGCAATTTTCCCAGCTTTAGCCAGGGTCTGCCTTGCATGTTGTGAATAGTTTTGGCTAATTGTTGTTACGACCGGCCGCCTGCCTGACATCAACCCTCTTTGGGAATGCATTAATCAGTGATGTCTAAATACTCTTAGAAAGTACATATGACTCGGAAAAATCACATTGGTACTTGCCAGGATCGAACCCGCGCCCTCATGCATGAGGCGAGCCTTTTAACCACTCGGCTACAACTGACTTACTATTATCATTTATGTCTCAATTGATATCAAAATGCGTGCTATGGAGTTTTGGAACATCACATAATATATTTTTGCATGGTTGTTATATACTGTAGAAAATTTATTGATGGTTTCGGAATTTTAATAATTATGACTGTTGTGTGTGTGTGTGTGTGTGTGTGTGTGTGTGTGTGTGTGTGTGTGTATACTTACCGGTGTGTTGTTGTTGGAAGGGTGGGTCGCTGTACGCGGGCTGTGGGTCCGGAGCCCCGGGGTAGGCGGGGAAGGTTCCCGGACTACCGGCGCCTTCCACTTCATATGCTGGGGCGAAGGCCGCGTCAGCACCCATACGGAAACGTTGGAATGCGAAGAACGCACACGCTACCTGTATATAATTTATAAATATACAGGGTGACTGGTGAATTACTATCAATATTTAAGAATACTCGGTACATGATTCTCATTCGAATTATGTAAAAAAAATAGGTACTTAATTTTTGACAAAATTTCCGTATAAATAAATAAAGTGTTGACACGTTCCAAGTGTGGCGGCGTGCTGATACAAAACCACGCCCCCGCCGCGTATGTGTGAGTGTGTGTGTATACCTAATCTGTAGGGTGTTCACACGATGCGTAATTAATTACATAACTTTTGGTTAACTTTACTTAGAAGTTTATTAATATTTATGTTATATTAATTTTTATTTTGTCATATATGATCGTCAAATACCACGTCCTCAAATATCGATAGTAATTCACCAGTCACCCTGTATAATATACGTTAAACAAATATCTTCTTCTACCTGGCAATTTCCCAGCTATAGCCAGGGTCTGCCTACATGTTGTGAATAGTTTATGTATTTGTTTTTACGACCGGCCGCCTGCCTGACATCAACCCTCTTTTGGGAATCAGCATTAATCAGTGATGTCTAAATACTCTTAGAAAGTACATATGACTCGGAAAAATCACATTGGTACTTGCTCGGGCCAGGATCGAACCCGCGTCCTTGGCTACGAGAGGCGGGCCCTTTAACCACTAGGCCACCACTGACTTACGTATACGTATATACGTTATACAAATGTGTAGTTCTATTATATGGACTTTTTGGTTCGCAACTAAACTCACCCAAGCAAATATCGAGAAGAAACAGAAGGCGATGGCTCCCTGCATGTTGTTGGCTGTACCCATCGGTGGATTCTCAGTCTTGCCCCAGGCGTTGGATAAATAACAGAAGCCCACGAAGTATAGAAACGCCCAGAACGCTGAAAACCGAGTTAAAACATTCAATTACATCACATTAAAAAAATATATTCTTTAAGTACTATGTTATTTGAAAAGTAAATCATACTGCTCTTTAATTATACTAGCTTCATTATAGGGACAAAGAAGCCATCAATAGAATGTTTCAATAATTTATAAAAGCAATTAAAATTTCCATTTCCACTTCCAATATCTGGCAACTTCGGCGATTAAGATATAAACATTTGTAAGATCCAATAAAAGCCAAGTTACAATATTGAGAATGGCAACACCGGGACGTTTCAGACGGTCGTTACTTTTAACGCGTCTCAGTTTAACGATCGACTATAAATATTTTACTTCATGTATCATTTGTATAATAAGTATTATTTAAATTTTACTTTTCGTTTTCTTAAACAATATTACAGTAGAACTCCAATTATCCGAATTAATGGGGACCGGGACCCATTCGGATAATCAAATATTCGGATAATCGGAGTTTTTTTTAATTGCCATTGGAGAGAAAAAAAGTTACGTTTTGATATTGCGCTATTTTTTTTATTGAATTAAATGAAAGAAACATGATTTTTTCCACATGTTTTAAATATAAATAAATTGTACTTATGTACAAGTTTATAAATAAAAATCGTTGTTTTTTAAACATCTTCGTCAATGCAAGCTGTTTTGCGGTCTTAACTTGCCATTGTGCCTACATTGACTTCGCGGAGGGAAGAATAATAGCGCACTTAGACTTTTTTTGGACAATTTTTTTTCTGAAAGTGATTCGGATAATCGGCGATTCGGATAGTCGGAGTTCGGATAATTGGAGTTCTACTGTATTGTTATAATATTAAATTGTATTAAACTCAGACTTTTTTCTGTAGCAGTAACAATGACAAAGTATGTTTCAAAATGGAACAAAGTCTACTTAAATTTTACACTTTTTCAGTACATAGTTTTCTTTGAAGTGCATCAGATAACTAACAGCAAAATGTTCTTTTTTTAATAACACATTCTGTGTTCGTACAGTTTCACTTTAACTTTTAAACAATGAAAGCTTTTATAGTTTGATGGGAATGTTATATTTTCAACAAACGAATGCACATCTACAACTTCAAGAGGATGTTTGAAATCGGTCAGGGCCGGCGTAAGATCATTGAGAGATTGAATTTTCAAATGATATTTCTACTAATATATTCGTTAACATTGATTTTTTTCAATATTAATCATTTTGGTCAAAACGATTCCGTGACCAAAAAATATATTCAAAATGTCGTTCAGATCTAAATTTCTTCATAAAATGAGTACAAATACAACAAAAAAATCCACTTAAGGTTTATTATCAAGTTTATTATTACGACAAAGGTCAACTGAATGCCGCCTCTCCCTAAAATGGAGGACGTGAATAAAATGCTAGTTTAATAAATTTACTTTTTCTAATATAAAATATTAAAGCAAATAAATGGAAAGAATTTTTTTTATTATTATATATCGATACCAATCAGTATTGCCATAATAGAAAAACGACGATAAAATTTTATCAATATCGCAAGAAATGTGTGTAATATTTTTAAGTTAAATTCTTACAAAGTATTCTAAGCTGTACAATTGCACCTTTGATCGATAAAGTAGATTTTATAGGAAGAAAGATGTTGGTTACATTTAATGCAAAATATATATGAACTAGGTCAATCGAAGGTTAGTATCAAACGAGCCAGTGTCCATAGAAGATATATGATTTCAAAGAGAAATAGGTTAACAAGTCTAAAATTTTTAAAAACTTCACCGAAAGTCTCAATAAAATCGATCGATCTTCTGCTATACAAATATATTTGCTAAATACGTAAATTGTCATCGAAAAATGAGTGAAAACATTATTTAACATAAACACAAATGTATGTAATTCTGTTTTGCAGTCATACTGCTTCACTGCGTCAATTGGTATTAAACTCAGCGAATATTTATTTAAACATTCATTCATTAGTGGCTTGAAAATTTCTTGCTTCTAATGTTTCAAAGAAAATTGTAACCGGCATAGTATGTACCATAAACGAAATAATAAAATCTCTAATAAAAAAACTGTTACAATACACTGGTTTTTAACAATTCGTAATAAAAAATGGCTATTCAAATTCCATAGAATATTTTAAAAGGAATAAATATAATTTCCTTTATACAGAACTAAAATTTAATTCAGAAAATATTCGATTCTCATAATAAGGAATGGATTCCATTACCTAAATTAATTCTGAGTGTCAAGTAGTATGACCTGACCTAATTGGAATTTTATTAAATTCCTCACACTTAATACCTACTGAGATTTTATTACAGCATTGTTTGATCATGATAAACTCATATTAAAACATAATGGTACATTTTTAATGCTCAAGTTTAATACACATATAAGAAATGCTTAAAATACACAATACTTACCAGAAAATCCCATATCGGCAAGAACATAATGCTTCCTCGTCTTCACAGATGACATTTGTTCAAACAAGTATTCCCCGACAATGAAAGCTATAGATGCAACAAATGCTATAACTGAGATTCCGACTCCATAATTGCAAGCATTTGTATCATCGTTGTACACACAGTATTCTTTGCCGTCTGTTTTGCTGATGTACCAGCCCTTGGCAGATATACAGCCCATTACAATCACACTGAACAACTGGGAAGAAAAAATAATATTAGTTTTAGTGTTAAGACGGCTATAGAGTAAGGAATTGCATCAAATTTGGTCCGTACATAGAGAATTGCATATCATTTTAAAAAATTTGTATTAAATGAGAATCCTGCCAATATTTGTGACTAATATTGGAAATGCAATGATGGCGCATGTTTTTTTGTGGAAAACCTTGAAATTCTGAAAATGTAGTGTTCCTTTTGAATGTTTATTAAATTAAGGATTATCAGAGTATGTAATGTAAGAAAATTTGAGGTTTTATGAATGACCTACATAGATAACAAAGGACATACTATATTTTCGGAGTCTCAGTGCTAATAAAATATATCTTAGTAAAAAAATAATTTGTAGCAATTATTTTTTATTACTTTAGAGTTTTACTGTAATATATTTCTGGAAAACTATTTCCTTCATATTGTGATTATTAAAAATCCTTGTTATCGTAATCTATAAAATAAATCACGATTATTTTACTTTAAGATAGTTAATCCTTTGGCAAACAGCTCTGAGTTCTATTGATTTTGTAAACATAATTTACTCAACAAATTAGAGATGGCAAGGTCACTCACTATATGTACTTATGTTTTGTGTAGTAGATCTATAATTGACGTTATTAAATTATGAAGACATGCCTCGGTATATGAAAAATCTGAATGATCAATAAAAACGTATTTTTTTCTATATGACATAACATTGTTGGAATATTTGAATATGTAACATACCCAACAAACGGAGCGAACAATTACGGGAGGTCTTTGAACAAAAGCCTGGGGATCGAAGGCTCCACCAGCTTTGCCACCACCATAAGCACCACCGGCCTCCATTTTACTACTTTTTGAAACACCTTCTGTATTCACGGTTCAGCCTAAGAGCCCATCTATGACTCTGACCTCGCAAACTCCGAATATCTCAATATAAGTTATTGATCGCGAACCGCGCAGCCCGCTCAAGTCAAATTTGTAAGTGACAAACAGTACAGGCTAAAAATTAGTTTGATAAGAATAAAAACAGACTTGCAATACCAGTGTGTTATTTTTTAAAACTTTAAAGATAAGTAAATTAAACAATTCCGGCAATTAAAATCTGGTTTATATTATGATTGCATACGAAAAGTTGGAGCATAAACAAAAATATTTTTGCGTTCCTGTTGTAACTCATTTTATTACACTAGGTCAATTCTGAATCAAAGCTGTAGTTAACTAAAGACATTTTATGTTGTTAAAAAAACCTGGATTATTTATTTAAGATAAATCTTTGAAAAATTAGAGTTTATTTATATTTACTCTGTGGTATGAGAGAGAGAGAGAACTAGAAGTTCTAGGCCAGCTCTTTCATGAAGAAGATAGATCTCACACCAAACATGCCTGTTAAAAAGGGGGCCAAGTTCCAATCGGCTAATTGTTTGCTTAAAAAAGGTTTGAGATTCAATCTAATGATGCAAGTTGAGATGCACTTTGAAATCGATCATAATCATCTTCATCAACAGCATGATCCACTGGTAAACATTTGCCATTCCCAAGACTCGCCACCACACCCAGTCCTCTGCCTTCCACATCCAGCCAGTACCCGCCACCTTATTCACGTCAACGGTCCATCTGGCCGAAATTCACTTTACCATACAACCAACTTAAAATATGGTATAGTTGTGAAAATACGTAGGTGCTTGGTTAAAAATATCTATAATTACATATAATACTTCTAAATTTGAACTTGGCAGGTTTTCGTGCTGTACTTAACAATTAATTAATTGTATCATTATTTATATTTATATCAATTTATTATTTATATAATTAAATTATACGTGTATCGTGTAAACTGCAAACTGTATCGTGTAAACTGCAAACTGTATCGTGTAAACGGCAAACTGTATCGTGTATCGTGTAAACTGCAAACTGTATCGTGTAAACGGCGAACTGTATCGTGTAAACTGCAAACTGTATCGTGTAAACTGCAAACTGTATCGTGTAAACTGCAAACTGTATCGTGTAAACTGCAAACTGTATCGTGTAAACTGCAAACTGTATCGTGTAAACTGCAAACTGTATCGTGTAAACTGCAAACTGTATCGTGTAAACGGCAAACTGTATCTCGTGTAAACTGCAAACTGTATCGTGTATCGTGTAAACTGCAAACTGTATCGTGTAAACTGCAAACTGTATCGTGTAAACTGCAAACTGTATCGTGTAAACGGCAAACTGTATCTCGTGTAAACTGCAAACTGTATCGTGTATCGTGTAAACTGCAAACTGTATCGTGTAAACTGCAAACTGTATCGTGTAAACTGCAAACTGTATCGTGTAAACGGCAAACTGTATCTCGTGTAAACTGCAAACTGTATCGTGTATCGTGTAAACGGCAAACTGTATCGTGTATAGTGTAAACGGCAAACTGTATCGTGTATCGTGTAAACGGCAAACTGTATCTTGTAAACGGCTGGTCTGGATATTTTACCGTCCCAATATTTTATCGTCCCGATATTCTTGCATTATTTTTATCTTCATATTCTTCTCCTCAAACTCTTTCATTTGATACCCATATCACAGCAGTGCATAAGAAGTGTGTTAAAAAAAGGAGAGTTACATACATACAAACAAATAAACATACAAGTGATGCTATTATACAGCGTGTAATAAAAGTTCGATATTCGATTAAGCCAACTCACGCTTGACCGATTTCTTAAATTTTTTATTACATATTCGATATTAGAATTGAGGCAACTCACGCTTGACCGATTTCTTAAATTTCTTAATTTTTTATTAATCTACATATAACACACAACCTGTGTACCAAATTTCATAATGCTAAAACAATGGGAAGTGGCCTAAAGGTTTTGATTACCTGTCAGTGAGTCAGTGCCAAAATTAGCTATTTTCACAGGGTCATATTTCAGGATCTACTGAAGCTTTATCTATGAAATTTGGCATACTGCTTTAGTACTAGTATATGATTACGTAGGTACATTTTTATCTCTGTACTTGCAATAGGCACTGAGATATAGGGGGGGGGGGGGGGCAAAAGTGGGTCGAAACGGTTCGTGTAAATAGTGCACAGCATGCGCGCGGCCTGTTGCTGGAACTTGGCCGGCGCACTACCGTGCGCTTAGATATCCAGGAGTAATAAATTAAACTGTTATTGGTTATAATCAGAATATTAGACACACAAAATATATTTTCTGAACTTAAGTATTTAATTAATAACTTTTAACAGAACAGGTACGGTTTGATAAAGATCAGTTTGTTTTAATGTTATAAGAATAGTTGTACTTCGAGACACTAGTTAGAACCTAGAGATGCTACAATTACGAAATAACATGGATATATAATAAAAGAACTCTGTAGTAGTTTTTTTCAAATTTTTTCTATTGGTTTATAATTTTTGTTAAGTAACCATTACAATTAGACTGTACATGTTATTTAAATAATAAATGTCTAATCATATTTAAAATATTCTAAAAATTCTTAAACAAACAGATTAGAACGACTTGATTTCCAATTACAAGGAAAAGGTAGGAAATTGAAACACAATATAAATATTACAATTATTTATTCAAATTAGAACAGAAATATAAAATAAGAGAAATATAAGCTGTCTCCGGTTATAATTGATTACCATATAACATTATAAGTAACCGTCACTCAGAAAATAAATTTTGACTAGTTCATAGAACAAATGACAAAAATATAAAATAAAACACATTATAATGATGCAAAAATATGGCTTGCTTCAATTGTATCTCTAGCACCGTCCTATCCTAGCGTCTTAACAAAAATAAAAGTGACGGCATTATTAACAAGTAGTTATACAAAATGTCTAAATACATGTTATGTTAGGTATCAAAGGGCCTGTATAGAAACACTGATATCTAGTTATTTACAGTACAAAGCTAAAAATATCTTATGAAGTGCTACTTTATACTAAGTTATTGTAGGTTTTGTGTAAGGAGCAAAAACTATAGGGCATAACATATTATTGTACTCCTTTAATTGAATGATACTTATGTCACAACCTAATTTGGATTGTTGTTATCATATTATGGCCACTGTGTATCACATGTTAGCGGACTGTTAAATATAAATGAGGTCATTCCATTTGAGAAGTTTATATACATAAGTAACACAAAAGCAAACTAAAAGCTATAAAAATCATAACTATACTATTTGATTGTTTTAAATTAACAACATTTGAGAGACTTGCTGTTCAGATTTTGCGAAAAAAAGGATTTTGTTGTAAATAATTATGTTTTAAAAACTTTTTTAAATATGAAAAAGGAAAACTAAAAGAGTACAATATACAACTATGAGGATCTATAGCTACTACATATATATGAAGGGCTATTATACATTTAATTGTAATTTCTAAACTCAACACTATCACTAATTACATAATTCTGTATAAATTCTAACTATTCTATTCTACATTTATTAATTCAAGTACTCTACAATTTTATTGTACATGGAAAACTAGCTACGGATATATACTATTACATAATTTAAGTAAAATGTTATTTACAAAAATAGCCATATCATCTGTTTTTGGATCTGTCTACATCTAATTATGAACTATTACGAGAAATGAAAATTATGATTTTTTTAATTTAAATGAGGAACTATTTTATAGAAAGATCAACTAAACGGTGTATAAATTATAATAAACATTGCTAATATATAAATAACGATTTTAATAATTTGTCATAAAGTAGAGAACATTCTGGCTTGTTATCTGTTAAGAAATTCAAATAGTTTATGTATACTAATATAGCGGATTTAAGGCTGAGCGTTCAGCTTAGTAGCAGATATAAAGCGAGCGACAAAAATTGGGTGTGGTATTTGACATTTGACATTTTTCATTTGACATTTGACATTCATATATTGAATCAATTTTTCAAAACCACTATAAGAACGCCATCAAGCACGCTTTGGCATCAAACTATTATCAAACCAGAATCACAAACTATGTTTATAAGGGATACTTAAAAATAATATAACATGTACTTATATAAAAGTTAATTATAAATGTTGCCTATTTTTCACCTGCAAACGAAAGTTTTAAAAAAGTCAAAATATCGATCGCATCGATCATGTATCTTTGGAATTTGTTGAAACTAATATAATAAAAGTATTCGAGTAGAAAATAATACAATAATCATAAGTTTTAGGAATCAGTCAGACCCTGGCGTTTTTCTTCTTCCAACATGGCGTCTAATTCGTCTGTTAGGTTGGCTAGCATGTTGCCTATGTCGTTGAGTACGTCAACTGGTTCCGTACTTTTGTTTTCATCTTTATGTTCGGGGAGGGGGTGGTTGGGTTTCATATCAGGGTTCCGTGGCGGTAGACCGGTCAAGTTAATGCCCGTCCGTCCGTAGTCGACGGTGTGCGGTCTACCAGTTATTTGGCCTCTGTTCTGTTTTATCGTTCCCGCGTTCTCGTTGGCGAATGGAATGCTATCTGATTCGGTACTGGAACTTGACTGGAAAAAAATAATTAATTTATTAATATTTCATTCACATGTTAAATACTAAAATTAAACTATCGCGATTCGTTTAACTTAAAGTGCTATATTTAATTGGGTATTAGCACTATGGAACAAAAATTTTTGTTATTCTGTAATAAACACTAAATTCTCCCAAGGAATACGGAAATATCTGAAGAAAACTCAGTTTTTATACCTATTTTTTGGTGAATACTATGGAATTTAATTTTTTACCTTAAAGCTAGCATCGGAACCGGTCCTCATTTTATCTTCTTCGTATCTCCTAGGTGGAGATGAAGGTGCGGGCGGCGGCGGTAATAATCCCGTGCTGTCCAAAGAAACGCTCAAAGAATCCGAACTTGGATACGCGGGAAGACTTAGTGGGAGACTCTTCTCAGGATGAATTTCGACCGTCGTTTGACCGAATCTCGTGAACGGTGCGTATTGAGAACTCTGTCGTTTTGGCGGTTCTGGTGGGGGTTTCCTTGCTACGTGAGGACTAGCGCCGTATGCGACGCGTTGTAATCTAGCTGAGTAGGCTATCTCGTCGTAGGTGTAATCTGGTGATTTGTCTCTGTATGCTGGCGTCGCTTGTATTTTCGCGACGGGCCGCGGTCGCACTAAGCCTCTCGGACGCGGCAGAGTTCCACCGCCTTCGTACGAGCTGTCGTTTGTAGGCGTTATATCCCCATCATCATAAGAACGCCTCCATTGCCCTCCATAATAGAATCCCGCTTCAGGTGAAAACGTTGTATGCGAAGTCCTTTCCGTCGGATCTTCTAAACTTTCGAGCGATTTCCCGCGCGGATGACGTATCTGTAATGTCAAATGTCACATTCACTTCTTGAACTAGCGATCCAAATTCTCATCAAAATACAAAAAACTCAAAAAAAAAATCCCAATATTTATCTTTGGTTTTAATCATGCTGAAATAATAATTTAATATTGTAAAAATATACGCATCGTATTAGTGATTAATTATTAAATGCCATGCCGTTTGTATATAAATATATTAACAAGTAACTAGCTACCGTGCATATCCTAAACGAGGTATATAAGGTCACGAACACACTATAATAAAGACTGGTGCACATAAAGCCGGGTGCTGTGGTCATTCATTCAATTCATACCTGGATAGGAACCAAATCAGTGGCTAAGGTCGGTAGAGCGTCAAACTTTAGATCGGGGGGTTTATGGTAACTCCTCCTCTCCCAGGGCTGGTAATGCTCTCGGGTATATAAATCCTTTACGTCCAAGTGCGGTTTGGTGTTTGGAAAAAAGAAAATAAAAAAAAACATTCACATGCTGCTCTGGGCTATGAGGATGCAGCCGTTGATGTGATGTTGATGAAATACAACTCTGCGACTGTTCTATTAACATTGATCTAGGAAAGTGAGTCGCAGAGTTGTCATGATGGAAATGGAAGGAGACTTGGATGTCAAAGCGGAAGAAAAACCGAATGAACTAACGTGTCGGGAAAATTATATTTTATATCCCTCAAAACCAATTGGTCTATACAGATATTTTCCCAATATAATCACGTTTTATTTCCAAAGAAAATTCTGTGCTGGCCGTTCATACTAACATTTAAAGCCTATCAAATCTGTTTATATAATTCAATAAAACGCTGTATTATTTTAAGCGTTAGTTTATTATTAATTTGAATGTTATTTTTTATAGATATAAATCATTAGAAATATAATTTTATAAGAAAGAGAATATATTAAAGATGATTATAATGGATTAATGATTAAATGATGTTAACAAGTAAAATATAAAATAAAAAACATAAATTTGAAGTGATGCTTTAAATAAATATTTAATTCGTGAAAACTATTGACTATTATAAAGTTCCATTATAATAGCGGATCATTTTGCGGGTAGACGAAAAAGGATTCGCTCTCATAAGGTCATTCTAGAAGGTTCTAGGTCTAAAACATCACTACAAATACTAGTATCTAGTGTTAATATTCCGTACCTGTCCCGATAGCCTCGTGAAATCAAGTGATCCTTGGCTGCTGATACTTCTCTTCCCCGCCCTAATATCTTTCACTCTTTTAATGGCGAGCAAAATTTTCTTCTGATGTCCCAAACGTACGATGCCCATATCTTCTAGGTCCTGTAACATTTATTTTTTTCATTTAAAATACATCAACAATTGTAAGTATACCAGTTGTAAGTTTAAGGACATCAAAGTAAGATTTTTTTTTTAATAATTCTATTTCATGCCAATAATTCGTAAGTAAGAATATTCAAACAATTTAACAAAGGAATCTCATACAATATGAAAATTTTATTGAATGCTTTTGACTGTCATAAAATTTTCACTAATAAATAGATTAAATTCTTACAGGAATTAAAAAAAAATTAATTCTCATGTGACATTAGTGTCAAGGTACTTGACTAAAAAAAAAATAAGATGTCGACTGAAATTAGGTCAATTTATAATTAATCCGTTCCACAATGGTCTTAATTACCCAAATATATTAAAAAAATATTAATATGTATGTACCTCCCAGGCCAGTTGTGTGACGTCATGCACAGTCCTATATCCTTGTGCCACTAAGGCCGGTCCATATTCCTCCAACCGCAGCAGACGAAGCCACTCCTCGAGAGAACCCTGATAAAATATCCTCTTAATGATGACAAGTTCATAACAAATACTCATTTAGACAAATATTCAGATAATTTCATGAATTAATCTGATAATTACAAACTTAGAGATAAGAAAAAATTACTTATTACAAAAATTTTGATCGTGGTTACAAGATAATTAAGCAATCGGGATGAAAGGTCAAACAAACTAATACAATATGATAATGCTAATAATGTTGTTTTAATTTTTGTATATATTCCGTCATATTAGGATCAAACGGTTGATAATTTTTGAGAAATAGTTTTTCTACGCTTAAAATACTTTACGTGTACATATTACACTAAAGTTCTTGCAACATGATTATTAAATTATCAAATAT
This sequence comes from Danaus chrysippus, assembly GCA_916720795.1. Taxonomy (NCBI): domain Eukaryota; kingdom Metazoa; phylum Arthropoda; class Insecta; order Lepidoptera; family Nymphalidae; genus Danaus; species Danaus chrysippus. The sequence continues at coordinate 10,518,759 of CAKASE010000082.1, read as the reverse complement.
TTATTTCAGGAGAATTTTAAAAACTAATTACCAGTGGAAACTGAGCTGATATATGTAATTTTGTATATTCATGTCCAATAAGTTTATCTTATTGTTTGTTTCCCTAAAATAAAAAATAAAACAAATATAATTCCTCTTAATATCTTTTCTTACCGGGATGTAATCAGGCAGGTTGTCGGGCACGTTAAGGTTGGTAAGTTCAGCCTTTAACCTCTTCCTATGGTTTGGTTTCTTGATGCCCACCGCTGTAAGATCCTCGGGAGTCATTCTAGTGACGGTTGCTAGATCGTAACCAGCTTCAACGAACAGCCTCGCGTATTCTTCCATTTGTAAATCCGCCAGCCATGCGTGAATTATATCATGATCCTGGAATGAAAATAACATTTTCGTGATACGAAGTTGATTTTTGTGTTGAAGACGCTATAGAGTTTGGGATTTTAATAGAGGCTTTTTATCAGAAATATATTTAAATGATAAAAATAACAAATATTCCACGGATTTAGATGAAACTCTGCAGTATTTTATTTCAGATATCTGAACAGGATTTGTTCCCAAGTTCTATATGTTCCCGATGGATTACGTCATAACAGTTTTATCTATTGAAATCATGTGACAAGATATATAGATGTCGCTGACACATAGTCATATACACCAACTTAACACCCCCCCAAATTTTTTTTATATCTGAACGAAATACCAAAGATGCAACAGTCCATGTAAAATCACAGGTTAAATCAAGTATATTTTATTTTCATTATAACTCACCGGTAGTCCTTGAGCGATCATAGCTCGTACTCTATCGACGGTATCTCCACAGTGGCAAGTCGCATGATGATGGTGTGGCATTCGACCGGACGCTCTGCCGCTGTCCAAAGACGCGGATGAGTGTCGAGACCCTGACCCAGCGGAGCCCGACGATGACCCGGGACTATCACGACCGGGGCTCTGGAATATAGGGTAGATATTTGATAAGTGTTTAGTCCATGGTGGCCTAGTGGTTAAAAGTCCCGCCTCTCATGCATGAGGGCGCGGGTTCGATCCTGGCCCGGGCAAGTACCAATGTGGTTTTTCTGAGTCATATGTACTTTCTAAGAGTATTTAGACATCACTGATTAATGCTGATTTTACTGATGCTGATAATCAAAGAGGGTTGATGTCAGGCAGGCGGCCTGTCGTAAAAACAATTAGCCAAAACTATTTACAACATTTAAGGCCGACCCTGGCTAGAGCTGGGAAACTGTCAGGTAGAAGAAGAACATTTGATAGAGAGAGTTTCGATGGTAAATTTGTAAAACAGTGAAAACGCTTCGTCAAACTTGAGGAAATGTGAGTACTGATTGATAAACATTTCGTTTAAGTATATGAGAAGATCTTCAAATATTTTGTGTTATAATAGATTTGATAAAAAAATATATAATAGACGTTATTCTCTTGACCATACATGTATAAATAAATATCTAGCCGTTAGAGCTGTTCTTATTTTCACTAAGTATTTCGATTTGTTTGCAGCGACGATGGCTCTAGTAATTAATTACAATGACGTGACTGAATAGTGATTAATGTAGATATTTGCACAATATACTGCTGATTTTTATACGAATATCGTAATATGGAAAAGTATAATCTCGTTTAAACAAAACAAATATTTTTCGGATATACTTCGCGTGCTTTATTTATTTAAATAAGGTATATCCGTACAATATTCGTTTCATTTAAATGAATACTCTCGATCTCATTGGTATAACGTGTTACCTGCGTCATATCTATGCCCTGGTCGTCACTCAGCGCCAGTTGGTGATGATAGTACACAGCTGCCTTGTGTGTGAGTGGTTGTGTGGGAGGAGGGAAGGTGAAGGTTCCCCCACCGGCCGGACTCTTGCCCAGACTGCCGCTAGCACCGGACACACCGGACACTGTGCTGCCATAGTCAGAGTGATCATCTGGAATGATAGCATGGGATTTAATGGCCAATATCATATGTACGTTAGATACTAAGAATCATGCTTAATAGGAAGCAAGATCCTCGGAACGTTTTTTTTTATGTAGGCACAAATAATTAATTAGGGTTTTCACGACTAATCCTTTAAATGAAACTAAGTTTATTGAAAACTGCTTTTTTTATTTTTTCCAAGTAGAAAGTGGCCTATTATATCGTCTGCTAGTGATCACATTTAGGCATAAAATAATAAAAAATTAGTTTCATTTAATTTTGTTACGTTACTAAATTCTATAGCAAGTTAGTAACAAGAAGCTGTAATAAATTTATCTTTGATATTTGTATTTCACATAGGGCATATATAAAAGTCATAAGTACGAGAACAAATTACAACGAATCTTTCAAGAAATATTTTTTGACATACTATATTGGACCTTGATTGTTAACAATAAATGCTAGATCTTTTACCTCTCGTATGTGAAGGCGTGTCAGGCGGCTGCGGGTATGCCTGTTCCTCACACGAGGCATAACCTTGGGATCCGAAGCTGGAGCCCGAGTGTCTGTGTTGAGGAGTCCCAAACGCATCCCCTGGGACCGCCGGCGGAGGCACGCGCTTCGCAGTCGCTGTCTTACCAGCCCCGCTACCTCCGCGGGACATACCGCCCACTGAAAAATTAATATAATACATCAGAAATATATAATACATACATAGAAAGGTGTGTAAAATGGTCCAAATATATTAGGCATATCAATCAATACACGACTGAAATAGCATCGATAAACAAAACTGAATTGAATTTCTGTTCATTCAAACTTATGTTGTTGAAAAAATTATATTAAAAATAATATGGAGTTACTAAAAATTTCAGTCAAAAGACTGCCTATATAACTATGATGGATTAAGTTATTTAAAATAATACTACAACATAGTCAATAAAATGAATCTCTATTCAGACAAAAAAAAAAAATGTATATTAGTACTTAAAAAAAGAATTTAATAATGTAGAACAGTATAGAAATACATTTAGAACATTATTTTCATATTAGGCGTTGTACGAGCTGAAGTATCTCCATACTTCCTCATGTTACCCGCAGTATAAGCGGATGTTAATATATTTAAAACCTCCAGAGCTGCTCGTTAATCGCGTTCCCTTCATAGCTGAACTCTGTTATCTGGTTTGTGCGTCGTCAACCGCATTAACGAAATGAGCGTTCATCCCTCACGATAAGAACAGGGAGGCAGGTCTAGTAATAAGCTAACACCACCATCAATCATGATCCGACAGTTAATTGCTTCTGCCGAATCGATGAGGCTAATGGCCGACAATGAAATATAACAAAAATATTCATTCAAATAACTTCACGGGAATATGGACGTGTCAAACTTTTCTTCTAGCGATTGGCAGGATTGTGATGTTTTAAACGACAGAATTTTTCAAATATTCAAAGTTTTTGAGATTGTTTTGACTAATGAGACTGAGTTTTATGTACAATTTTTCGCATTTACAGTTCTCATAATTTACAGCGTGATTTTTTTTGTGTACAGATGTAAAATTTTTGTTTGGTTTTAGTGTTAACAGATGAATAATTTTTATAAAAAACTCCTTGTTTGTTTATAAATTTGCTACATTTAGAATGCCAACATTTCTCTACATTCGACGTTTTAACTCGGAGACGGCTCTTTTGAAAAAGTGAAATTATGTTTTCAATTAACATCACGCAACGATCTTAAATTAATACGCCTCTTGAGTTTTAATATTTTGTAATTATTTAGCAGCCGTACCGTTTACGCGAATTTATCTTTATTTCAAAACGATCGTCGACTTTCTTGCGTTGTTTCTTGGAAGTTACACAAATGAGTCAAAGAGTTAATTAATTTTTTAATTATAAAAACATCTCTGATCACAAACTATATGAGTTCATATGAAGTGTTCTTGAACTTGGTTAACTCCTTAGGCAGGATGTTCACTAAGGCCGTACTAATCTGGCAAACAAGCACATACTTTCTTTTATCACCTCAACTCGACTCCACACGAAGTGAATTGCGTCATTATTGCACTGCGTATCTTTATTTATGAGACGATTTGACATAATCTCTGGAACACAGTAAACTGAATATCTAAGCTTTAGATAAATTAAATAAAAACGACAAAAACTGTCATTTATTAGAACGTAAATGTTATTAATGATCGTTGAAGTTTTTAAAGCGATTAAAATCTTTGGAGTAGCGTGGAAACGTCAGATTTTAGTATTAGCTTTTCATTTAGAAATAAAAGATTATTTTAAGTATGTGAAATATCATGACGTAAATGTAGACTATGACTAACTGTTTTTTTTTATATAAAATGTATTCACCTACTGGCCTAATATCTTTGTTTTCTTCTGACAGTTAGTCTAGGGTGAAAGGCATATTATGCGGAATAACCACTTAAATCGCATCATTAATTTTTACGTTACTAAATGGCATTCTAACATTACGCACTTTTTATATGTCATTTAGCTTTATATTAACAAAAAAAAATCAAACTATATTTTTACCTAATCTGTGACATTGTCAAAAGTCGATTTAAATATCGATTTTCATAATTATTTGACGAGAAACCTTCAATAGTTTCACATGTAATTGATTAAGAAATTATTTGCTAATCGATTTTATACGATTATATGTAAAAGTACTAACAGAACAAAGGATATTTCGTCGTAAAGTTCCACCCTAATAGACACGATCGTGACGTCGAACGTCGAGTTGCTAATTTGTTTGTAATTTAATTTTTTCTTCCTCATTAATGGCCTTTATCGTGTAATTTACGGAAATATATGTACAAAAAGTTATGTTGCTTTGTTCAATATTGGATGTATGATTTTAGATGTTTATGTATGTACATTTATGTAGTTCATATATGATTTAAGCACCTTCCACACTCAACATATTGAATCTATTATATCTAAGTACTGAGGTTCGATCCTAGCGACATTCTCAGACTTTATTAAAACACAATTATGCGGCGCCAGCTTTATAAAGTTTATTTTTAGACGCGTTCAGTCATTTTCTGTATCAATGTAACTAATTGGTTATACCTGAGACTTATATTATAAATATTAATACTTTCTAGAATATGAGGTTGTATTTTTTATAACCGTTTGATAATTAAAAGTGAATTTATTTTATGATAGACTAGCTTTCCGCCCGCAGCTTCACCCGCGTGGAATTGGGTTATATCGCGTTTCCAAGAAAACCTTGCAAAAATCTGGGATAAAAACTATCTATGTTCTTTCTCAAGGTCAACTCTATATCTGTACCAAATTTCAGTAAATTCAGTTCAGTGGCTTAGGCGTGAAAGCCTAACAGACAGACAGACAGAGTTACTTTCCCATTTATAATATTAATAGGGATTTGAAAATTTAAGATATGTTTTCTCGAGAAAAATAGAATAACTAAGAAACCAAATGGTTAATATAAACTTGGTTACATCAAAAGTCATAGAAAAATAACAGTCATATAACAGTATAAGAAGTTTTTTATCTTAACAATAAGCATAAGTCTTGGTATATCGTCAAATTATTTAATACAAAAAGTATGCAGATCACGATGTATGTGAAAGTTGGCTAACGAGATTGATCAGTACGTTTAGTCTGAGTTAGCAACGTCACACTATACACGGAGAGTTAACAGTTTATCATTCATAAATCTACGCACATTATATTATTAATGTAAATTATTGAATGAGAAACGCGAAACGCATCGTCTTCAGTGTAATTCGAATTAGGACTTAGCACAAAGAATCGTCAAATTAAATATACGTTTATGTGATGGACGTATTATTACTGACTCTCGTTTAAACATATTCACATATGTATAAAAAAAACTGAATATAATAGGTTTGTTCATTATAAAAACTGACATTTTTCATTTAGTTATTTTGATAATTTAATGGATTTAATTACTCCATTTGACTTTCAAACCCTCAATGTTTATTTCAAGAAAACTGTTAGAAATACAATATGGGTTTCAAGTAATCTATGGCATTGGGGTCAATGACCTATAGATATGTAACGTCGAACGTATTAGTACAAATCCTAAATTTATTATTATTGAGAAACCTCAGAACACCTTCCATTGATTGATGGATCCCAACGCTAATTGGTTGCCTTCTGTACTTCCATTTATTATTATTCTTGGCGAAATTCGCACGAATTAGAGATTTATAAGTAATATTATCTTCAAAGAAATGTTCCTAAAGATATATTGAATGACCTTTCAGTTCATTTGATAACTCGAATATAACAATCACGATATTTTTTTAACAAATATTTTGAATAATGAATTGTTATCTTTATTAGTATTTAGTTATACATATGTATAACTGAATACTATTTTTTTATTTAATGTTATTTCTTATATGTATATTGTCTTAATTTTCTTGGATTCTCGCCTTAAATAATTGTAAATTGTAACTCTTGGTGCACTGCTTGACATAGGGTACTAGTAATAATTATACATATACATAATTAAAAAAATACAATTCGTTTTTATCTTTCTATTCTATCTTATATTTTCAATTAATATTACTGATACTTTAATGTCATAATCATCTTTTTCTAAGTTATTTAGAAAAAAAACAGTACTAGGGAAGTCTCTCAAACTGTAGCGTTGACTTGAAAGTGTATTATTTCTACCAAAATCAACAGAAACACGGAAACACGGAACGCACCGCGAATAATAAAATTATAGAAAGCTGTTGTGTCCTTATTATTTAAACATTAAAGACCATCTCTTTGTATTAAATAGAATTTGTATAAGAATTTATCATCAACAATGAACAAGTAATCTTATGTAGATTCACAAATACCTATTTATAAAAGTATAAACATAGTGGTATACACAAGTCAGTGGTGGCCTAGTGGTTAAAAGGCCCACCTCTAACGCACGAGGGCGCGGGTTCGATCCTGGCAAGTACTAATGTGATTTTTTCAAGTCATATGTACCCTCTAAGAGTATTTAGACATCACTGACAGACGGTAAAGTAAAACATCGTGAGGAAACCTGGAATTATAATTTCACAATTATAAGTTTGAAATCACCAACCCGTCTTGAGTAAGAATGGTGATTAATGCTCAAACCTTCTCCATGTGAGAAAGAGGCCTTTGCTCAGCAGTGGGCTCTGATAGGCTAAAAAAACATATGCATGTATAATACTTAATCATATACATAAAATAAACTTCTGAAAGTATTTGAATAAAATTTTGCTCGTCAATATTACGTAGATAAGATATGGGGAACTTTTTATTTCAAGATATCCCGTGGGATGAGAAGTTGTATCCCAGAGAAATACAAGTTACAAGTTTAAGAATTTGTTTTAAGTTTTAAATATATGTTATATTTAATGATAAACAAAAATAGGTATCGAATAATATATGTAGAATGGAAAATAAATAATTGTCTCTAGGAAACCTGATAGATAAATATATGTCAATCTACTGTTAAACTATTTTAAGAATTAAAATTGCCAAGCAAGTATAAGAAATAATATTTATTTTATATGTACATCAAAAGACAGGACACATTATCGAAAAAGTTCTCAGGAAATTTTTAATCGTAAATATAAATTAGGAACTCATTACGGGCTATACTTTCGTAATTAAAGAGCTGTTATGTGAATAAAAACGAAAGTTTTTACACAAAACAATCAATCGTTTATAAAAGGTATTTAATAATTATTACAGGGAATTATCAACCGCTTTCTTAAGAAGGAAATCGGTACTCAACTACTCAATGGTATTCATTATGTAATTATTTTAATCCGCAAGGTCATTTTATGTAATCTTAACATTTGTATGGATGAGGCATTTTAGTATCAAACTAATCACGTTTCTTCTTAGAAGTATGAGAATAATATATATTAAATAATTCCAGTAGTAATAAAATCTTAATAAATTTGGTTGTGTTTTATAAAAAGTATGTACGAGGCTTAACAGAAGTGAGCCTCACATAGGAACCATGACCACTTGTTGCTGCACCGATTTCTTCTATCCCATTATGCAAGGCTTCGGAACAAAGGTTTCCGACGCCAGAATATTATGGGAACCGTCGGTGCGGATTGAACGCGCGTGCGCAAGTTACTAACAAGAAGTTGTAACCAATACACCAACACGACTTGATAATGGTCAGACGAAAATAGATACATATATTGAACATACTACTAGCGCCATCTGTTGATAGCTTTGTTAATAAATCGATAGCGATGACGTCATGATGTTTTCGTTCAAGCGACATTATTAATTAAATCTTATTTTTTTATTATGCATTGATTAAATAAACATTGTTTCCATTAAAATGTATTTTATTACATTCGAACGGTACGGTGAGTGTGGGAGAATGTTATGAATTTATTTTAATATGATATTTAACGTTCCACATTATAGGCTATTAGCTCTATAAACTGTACCACATTCACTTTGATTTTGTGATAAGCGTGAGAGCGAGGAAGTTCAGGAAATCGAATTGGCGACCGGAATGAGACGTCCGCTAACACTTTCGCCGGCAGAATTGACATTTCGAAACGACCAGCCTTAACAATACATGACTTGGTACATACATTTATTATATAGTATAGAAAGCCTTGAATAGTTAGTTCTGCATTATTAAAAATACATTTTAATGACGGATCTATCATCTTTCATATTTTTTTATTTATCATTTCTCTTTAATAGAACATCTCTAGTGAGTTACAAAGTAAATATACGTGTGATTTTAAAATTAAACTAGGCTAAATTTATTTTTAACGAAACAACGAATTCATAATGGATATAAAACATTATACATTTTATTTATTTTTTTCTTTAATAGAGTACAGTTTTATTTAATTTATGGGTATCTTATTTATGTAGGACTTTTATAAAAAAATTGTAGAAAACCGTCTGTAATATAAAAATATATGTATTTTAAAGATAAAAGCTTCCGTCACAAGCGAATACATAACTAGTGGAGAGACGTTTAAAATATAATTACAATATTATCTTTGAATATCATCCACTTGTAACAATTTTTAAAAAGCTACGTTTTTTATAATTATATACATTTACGTTGGTACAAGGGCACTTTACATATCAATGTACAATCTTATGTCACTTAAATGTTTTTTTTATTTTATTTTTTCATACATTTCTATGTAGAAATTAAATCTGGGACAGTTGTAAGTTTAGTTTGTAGGTGTCCTTAGAAAAAAGCTATTACGTACTTTTAAATTTTGTAAAGAAAATAAGCCAAATATTGAGTAATATCTCCGAAATCCTTTGCCCTTTGATTCTTTTCGTGTTTCGTTAAAATTCCTCGAAATATCCTTTTAAGCATCAAGTAATAAGAATGCAAATTTTATATACCTTAAACATTTCACACGATTGTCGCTAATATTAATATTTTTTATATAAAAACTTTTTTGTTCATTATTCTCATATTGAACCTCTTTATTGCTTAAGCTCGTTGTAAATTAGCGTGGCCATATGTTTTTTCATTGGTCGGTAACGAGTTAATTTTCAAGCACCAATTGATTGCTTACGCGGATTGCTTCAGAGGAGTACATAAAATTTTTACATTAAAAGTTTGACATTAATTTAAGTTTATGAAACATTATTTGATATAATATAAATGTTAAGAATAAGATGTGAAGTTTAAATTTACTTTATTAAGATGTGAAGTTTAAATATTTAGCGCCTGTTTTATTTCAGATTCTTTTATTCATGATTAAAGGGTAGTTAATCCACTTCTAGTATTGATGTATGCGTGTGATTTCATAACGAAAGATCGAGTTTTACTTAAAAATACCAAAGTCATCGAAGTATGCAAGTTTTCTTAATAGAATATTCAAAAACCTTAATAAGCTTTGCATCTGAAACTGGTGATATTATTATAAGATGAATATCTCTCAGTTTCAGATAGTTTAAGTACTGAGGGAATTAAATACAGAACTTATCATAAAACAAACAAATAAGAAGCATCGGAAAGTTACTTCTGCTAACTTTCTCGCCTCGGGCGTTCCAACTACAAAAGAAACAATGAAATGGACTATAATCGTTTGATATTAAAGTATTCATAAGTTCATCTGCATATAAAAAATATTTTTTTATATATATATATATATATATATATATATATATATATATATATATATATATATACAGGGTGACTGGTGAATTACTATCGATACTTGAGGACGTGATATTTGACGATCATATATGACAGAATAAAAATTAATATAACATAAATATTAATAAACTTCTAAGTAAAGTTAACCAAAAGTTATGTAATTAATTACGCATCGTGTGAACACCCTACAGATTAGGTACACACTCACACACACACACACACACGCGTGCGGCGGCGTGGTTTTGTATCAGCACGCCGCCGCACGCGTCCACACTTTGAACACTTGGAACGTATCCACACTTTATTTATTTATACGGAAATTTTGTCAAAAATACCTATTTTTTTTACATAATTCGAATGAGAATCATGTACCGAGTATTCTCCTTAAATATTGATAGTAATTCACCAGTCACCCTGTATATCTTCTTCTTCTACCTGGCAATTTCCCAGCTTTAGCCAGGGTCTGCCTTATATGTTGTGAATAGTTTTGGCTAATTGTTTTTACGACCGGCCGCCTGCCTGACGTCAACACTGTGCATATACAGGGTAACTGGTGAATTACTATCGATACTTGAGGACGTGATATTTGACGATCATATATGACAAAATAAAAATTAATATAACATAAATATTAATAAACTTCTAAGTAAAGTTAACCAAAAGTTATGTAATTAATTACGCATCGTGTGAACACCCTACAGATTAGGTATACACACACACTCACACATACGCGTGCGACGGCGTGCTGATACAATACCACGCCGCCGCTCGCGTCCACACATGGAACACTTGGAACGTGTCAACACTTTGTTTATTTATACGGAAATTTGGTCAAAAATTAAGTACCTATTTTTTTTACATAATTCGAATGAGAATCATGTACCGAGTATTCTCCTTAAATATTGATAGTAATTCACCAGTCACCCTGTATATTAAACGGGATTTCTTTTAATGCGTGTTGTTATTGAAACTAGCATGAAAATATAGAGACGTTACTTTATGCTTCTAGTTAATCTTAGTAAATAACATGTTCATGCATTTGCTCATGATGTAGAAGTATATAAAAAATATTTTATATTCCGCAGTGACGACACAGTAACCATGAATTATCAATCAAATTGAACCTACTTACAGAAATGACAGAATTTCAGGTCCATCGAAAAAAATCAGTTGCAAAATTTCACCCGAACATAACATACATACATGGCAAGTTATGTAAAAGCTTCTGATGTGTAATTTTCGAAATAAACCCCCATTTTAATGGAACGCATTAAAATTTTTTTTGTATCGAAAATTCCAGCAACGAGACATTTGAATGGTCATACACTACACTACGGTATCTTCTTCTTCCTGGCAATTTCCCAGCTTTAGCCAGGATCTGCCTAACTACACTCTTCAGTATAACTTCAGTAAAATGTCACGTACTTAGTTTAAATCAACAATTATACAATTTAAACACTAAGCGGAACGCTTGTTCGAATTTTCTAAACACTTACACTTTTAACTTTCACATGACATAAAAATTATAGTCGTAAAAGTAATTAATAATTAAAGTAATTTGTTGGAGAGTTGATATAAAACATATTTTGGAGGTTGAAGACAAAATGGCGTCTTTATGTTTGACACGATTTCTTAGACACATACATTTTGATGTTAATAAGAACGTTAACTTTTTTTTTTTTTTTTTTTTTTTTTTCTACGAGGGGAATCTTTTAAAGACTTCCTGCCGCGGGGGAAACGCGACAGGGGCATGTGGGATTTCCACCCACTAAACCACCTCGACGTTCTCTGCGCTGTGCGTAGACTAGTGAGCGGGAACGGCAAGCCATACTTCCGCTCACTACGCACGAGTCCCGAAAGGGACTCCGCCATCGGCAGGGGTATCAGTGGCTGACCACACCACCCCTCCGACTCAAGAACAGCGTGCCGGGAACGCCAAACACGCCGCTCTTCCTCTAGCCTATGTTACCCGGACGCCGGTTCCCCACCGACGCCCGGAGGCTTCCTCACTGGGGAGGCAGGTCGCGAGCATAAGCCCGCTGCCTTCGACCCAGCCTTCGTCGGCGCAGCGGCGCCGAGGAGGGGTCGTCTTCCCTCACTCGTTCAGCAGCCTCCTTCTGCAAGATGACTCTCTCGCTGAAGTCGGCCACCGCCTGCCATGCCCTCTCGCTGCCGACCATGGCCTGGACCACTGCCGGCAACGAAAGGTCTGCGCCAACCACGTGGATGAGTTGGCTACGCTCGGATATCCACGCTGGACATTCCATCAAGGTGTGGTCAGCGGTGTCTTCCACGCGACTGCAGTGGTGACACGTCGCTGTCGGCTCTCTCCCGACTATGTGGCACAAATACCTCCCGAAGCAACCGTGCCCCGAGAGGATCTGCACCAGCCGGAAGGTCAAGGATCCGTGTCGGCGGTCCACCCACTCCATGAGGAGCGGGCGAATAGCCTCCACGGTTCGCAACCCGGCCACTGGCTCAGAGAGCCTTTGCCTCCACCGATGGAACAAGGACGACCGCGCAGATCGTCGCCAACTATCCACCCGATCCCGGTCCGGACTCGTTCCCCGGGATCGATCTCGCGCGCGCTGGTGGTAAACCTCCGCCAGAACCTGGGCATCCAGTTCCCAGGGAGGCGTCCCAGCCAGCACGCAAGCCGCCTCATGAGAGACAGTGCGGTATGCTCGTACCACCCTCACCGCCATGACGCGCTGCACTCTGTGCAGCGCAGCCACGTTCGGCCTTGTGAGGGCACCGACCCACACTGGAGCTCCGTACAGCGCCATTGAGCGTAACACACCGGTGTATAAACGCCGGCATGTCACACTCGGACCGCCGAGATTGGGGAGAAGCCTCCCGAGAGCATTCGCCGTCCCGAGGAGTTTCGGGACTAACCCGCGAAAGTGCTCCCGGAAGTTCCACCTTCCGTCCAGAGTCAGCCCCAGATATTTCATCCGGGGACTGAGCTCGACGCGGACGCCGCGGATGGTGATGCAGGCGCCCGTCGGAGGTCCTGCTCGAGGGCGGTGGAACAGGAGGGCCTCGGTTTTGTCGAGACCCACCCTCAGCCCGAGCATCTCGATGCGCCGTACTACTAAGGCGGCTCCCGCCTCGGCACGCGCCTTCGCCTCTGCTAGGTCATCGCCTCGAGCTACAACGAGCGTGTCGTTCGCATAGCAGACGACGCTCAGCCCGGTTGGGAGGGCACCGCGGAGCACGAAATCGTACCCAAGGTTCCACAGGAGAGGCCCAAGGACCGACCCCTGCGGAACACCGCAGCGCACCTCGTGACGATGCAACCTACCGTCGCTCCCCACGAACGAGATCTCCCGTCCGCGGAGGTAGCACCCGATTACCCGCCGGATGTAGTGCGGCAGTCTATGGTGTCGGAGGGCCTCTTCGATGACGCCAAAGGGTAGCGAGTTGAACGCATTGGCGATGTCGAGGGACACCGCCAACGCAACTCCGCCCCTAGACACGGCGTCATCTGCGAGACTCCTCAATTTCAGGATGGCGTCTATAGTAGACCGCCCACCCCGAAAACCATACTGGCACTCGGCCAAATCGGGTCCATCCCTGCTGATGTGTCGGACGACACGGGACGCGAGGATCCGCTCGAAGAGCTTCCCCGCATCGTCTAGCAGGACGATGGGACGATATGCAGACGGCGAGTCTGCAGGTCTTCCTCCCTTCTGGAGCAGAACGAGCCTCCCCTCTTTCCAAGAAGATGGAAAGCGGCCCGTCCTCAAACACTCATTGAGGATACCCAAGTACCACTCGGCCAACTCGCCCAGGGCGAGAGCCAGGACGCGTCCTGGAACGCCGTCCGGCCCAGGGGCGGTTTTCTTGGCTCTGAGTGGTGACAGGAATCCCTCAAGCTCCTCCAGAGTGACGGTCGGTATGGCCTCCGACCGGTCCAGCTCACGTGAGTTGTTTGCTGGCATCGTGTGTGCAACCTCCCTGGGGAACAAGGCGCACACGACGCTTCGCAGAAACTCCGGCTCTAGACTCTCCGTGACCGGGGCGGTCTGGGCCCGGATTTTGTTCCGAGCACCGAGATACGGACGCCCCCACGGGTCATTGTCCAGACGCGCGATTAACTCCTCGCGAGCCGACTTCTTTGACCTGCAAATAGCGTGCCGAAGCTCGCTCTTTGCCTCATTGTAGGCGTCGCGAAGCCGAAGTTCAACGGCCTCGTTGCGAGGATGCCGCCTCCGTTGTCGGGTGTATTGGCGTCTCGCCCCCGCGCAAGCTGAACGCAGCTGCGCGATCTCCGACGTCCACCAATACACCTGGTGTCTGGGAGGGCGTTGCGTGACGCGGGGCATCGACGCATCGCAAACCCGCCATAGAGACCGGCGGAACTTGCGCGCCTCCTCATCCACCTCAACGGGCTGCTCGACCCGCATGGTCCAGGACTGGACAACCGACGCCTCCACCGCCAACTGTCTCTCCAACTTGGTCAAAGACCAGCGTGGGAACACCGATGTGTTCCCTCCGGAGCGACGGCGAGGCAGAGAGCCCCCTTGTGGGGAAACCTCGAACCTTATGAAGGAGTGGTCCGAAAGCGTTTCCTCCCCAACTAAGACACGCCAATCACGCACTCGCGTTGCGACCACAGGAGTAGCGAACGTTAAGTCCACTATGGACTCGCCCTGCGGTCGTACGCACGTGGGGGCGTTTCCTCGGTTGAGGAGAGTAAGGCCAAGCGCCGTGGCCCACTCCTCCACCACCTCTCCGCGAGCGTTCGTGGCTCGGGAATGCCACAAGGTGCTGTGGGCATTGAAGTCACCGAGAACAATTACTTGCCTCGGCGACGCACGCCTCACCTCAGCCCCGACCTCGTCGAGAAGTCTTTCGACCTCTGCGACGGGCTTACTCGGGGCGAGATAGACGCCCACAAGCACCAAGTCACCCCATCGAGCAGCAACGTATCCGTCCCCCCTACCGAGAACAGTAGGGGGAGGACATCGCACACTCGACGAGACCACCACCGCCACAGAACAAACCGTATCCGACACCCAATTAGGACGATCGGGAACGAAGTACGGCTCGCAGAGAACTGCCACGTCGATGGACCACTCCGCCAAAGCCTGCAGGCAGAGATCCTGCGGACCTGGGGAATGGTTAAGGTTCGCCTGGAGGAATTTGATGGGCGAGCAGGCCATTACTCGTCCATTGTAATTACCTCCGGGACGGCAGCATTAAGGGTCGGAGCCGAGGATTTCGGGCGCTCCGTACCTTTGCGGCTTTTGGGTGGGTGGCAGTTCCTGCCCCCCACCATATGATTGGCGGCGACGCCAGCATCCGCGCAGATCGGACACCGCGGGTCCGATGTACAAGCCTGGGCCATGTGCCCCTCACGACCGCAACGGAAGCACAAACGGCTGCGGTCGATTGATGAGGGGCATTTGAGGCCGGCATGGCCCACTTGTAAGCACCTGAAGCAGCGCATGGGGCGCGGCTCCAGCGGCAGCACTCGTGCCGAGCTCCAGCCGACTAAAAGCCGACCGGCCTCCACGAGACACTTGGCCACCGCGATCGGGCATCGCACCCATGCGGCCCCCGTTCCAAATGCTCCACGGGAGCGGATCGGGCCCACCCTGACTTGCTCGGCAGAGCAATTGGCCTGGCGGATGATCGCCGCGAGGACGTCCTCCTGGGACACCGAGTCGTCCAGCCCGGAGACTCGCACCTCCGCGCACTTCACGGGCCGGGCGACTTTGACGTCAGGGACTAGCTCCCGGAGTTTCTGCGCTAGGAGGTCTGCCTTGTCCTCACCTGCGCACTCCGGAAGCTCGAACAACCGGGCCCCGGTTACCGTTTTCTTGCAGACGAGACCCATCGGCAAACCAAGTTCTGCCAGGTTGAGTCCCGCCCGCGCCGTCTTCAGGACGTCCTCATAAGACCTGGAGGAGTCTTGTGGCAACGTCAACACCACCGCCGGTGTCTTCGCCTCTTTAAGGGTCCGTTTCCGTCGACGGTCCTTCTCCTTCTTCTTTTTCTTCTTTGGCTCTGTTTGGGCCTTCGAAGAGCTAGGCCTGGGTGCGGTCCGACCGTTGCTCTGCCCACCCTTGGGGGCGGCAACCGGCCCAGCACCAGAGCTCGGAGCCTTCTTCTTTTTAACTACCTCCGTCCATTTCTCCGACATGGACGGAGGTGGCGGAGGCAAGAAGCGTGGGGCATTGCCCACCACCGAAGACTTCTTTTTCTTCTCCGTGCCTTTCTTTTTACTGGCCACCTGCTGAACGTGGCGCTCGGGCTCTGCCACAGCTACCAACGCTGACTCTTGGGCCCTGTCGGAAGCTAGGGGCGGCCGCAGACGTGGCTCCGGGAGGAGCCTGTCCTGGATGCCTTGGAGCTTCGCGTCCATCATGTTCCCAAGATCAAGCATGATCTTGGCGCGAAGCTCCTCCAACCCTTTTTCCCTATCTTGTTGACGGGGGGCGACGGCCAACTGGTCCACGTCGGCCCGTAAGCGGGCTTGCCCCTCCCTCAACATTTCTAATTCCTTTTGGAGCAAGGCGTTCTTCTCCTGCTCCTCCTTCAGACGGGCCTGCAGGATGCGTACCTCGTCGTTGGCCCCTCTCTCTAGGAGCGCCTCCTTCGCGTCCTTCAGCAGCTGCGCCGAAGACTTCAGCGCTCGAACGTAGCCACCCTTGAGATTTCCGGATTTCCGGGCAACCTCAAGAATGGCTTCGAGCGCCTTGTCCATCTCGACCTCGAGGGATGAGGCCGGCAGAGACCTGAGGGAAGGTAACGCTACCTCGACCCTCTTCGCCCGCCTCACCACCTCCTCTTCTGCCTCCAAACGGAGCGCCTCGCGCTTCTGGCGATTCAGCGCCGCTTTAGCTTCGGCCAGGCCCACATACATTCCCGTTGTGGGAGGCCGTCCTCTACCTCGCTTGGCCGAGGTAGTGGCCGCTACCTTCGGGCTACGTCCCGATGAGCTGCCGCCCGAAGACAGCCTGAGGGGGCGCTTACGGACGGGAGCGATGGTCTCGTGCTCGGAGCACATCTCCATCGACTCCACGTCTGAATCAGAGCCACCCTGACGCTGGCTTGCCTCGCTCCTGGATACGGAGGACTGTCGCTTGCTAGACCGCGAAGTTGTCCTCGACGTATCCGCCAAACTCCTCTCTAACCTATCGACACCGCCGACAGGAACCTTGTCGCAAAGATTTTCGAGTCCGTTATTCATGCCTAGGTCGTCCGTGCCCACTGCACCTCGTCTGCGAGGGTCCCTTGAAGAGGGACCCTCTCGGCGTTGGTTGCCCCCCCCAGAATACGTGGGGCAGACCGACGAGTCGGTGAGGGATTCCCCAGCCTCTTTGGGGCTGGGACCCTCCTGGGGTAGTTCATTTCCATGATTTACCGACGCCATAAAGTTTGTGGCCCTATAGAGGCAGGGCCGCCCTAGTGCCCTCGGGACGAGCCACCCGCTCGCCATTCATCCCAAGGCCGGGCACCACAAACCGGGGATTAGGGGCCGTATAAGCCTTTCCATCCGCACACATACATCACGCACAAGAAATATCTATTAGAAAGACAGAGAAGAAAGACGTTGAAAGACAGAATGTATACCATATAAAAACAACGAGAAGAGTAAACTATATAAAGAAAGAAAAGACAGAGAAAGACTGGTGTTCAGCCGTCTGAGCACCTCACCCCGTGTAAAGGGCGGGGTGGCGCACCCAGACGTTGCCCAGGGGCACCAACGAGGAGGTACCGGTACCGCCCCCACGTTAACTTATTCAAGTAATATTAAAGTAAAGTAAAGTAATATTATAATAATAAAACAAATTAAATAATTAAGTATCATTCAGAAATTAAATTGTTTATTATTTCTTTGAGAGTTTTTATTTAATATCAATAAAATTAATATTGAAAGATTAGATAAAAACTTTTTAATTGTTAAATTGGTAGAGATACTTTACTAAATAAATTTACCAATAATAATTTATGAAATATCCTCGGGTTTTAGCCGATGATATAAAATAAACTTAAATTATTAAAAAAACTCGACAGCCAATTAACTTATGATATCCTAGTGTACGGTATGTTTAATTTGGCAGCCAAATTAATGAAAGGGTCTTAACAAAATTGCTAATTATCTGTCCGTTAAATGGGGTCACGACCCCCGAAACGCACAGACACTTTTAATTACAATTTTTAATATAGCGTTATTACAGTTTATTAATTCGTTAAGATGAAAATGTCTTTGAACATTTCATTTAGATAAGTAATTTTATTTTAAAATTACTTTGTGTGATACTTGGGAAGCTTGGTTTGGTAAGTCACATCTCGTCTGCCTGTGATCACGGTTGCTGTAAAGTAACCGAAACTTCGGGAGTATATAGTTTTTAAAAATAATCAAATATTCGTAGTAATCACAAAAAATTGTTTCATTTAAATGAACACTCTAGAAAGTTTTAGATCTCATTGATTTGGTTAGGTATTTAAGCTAGAGTGTAGAGTGGTTAGTAATTGGAACTATTCTTGGAGTACTTGCATGATGGTCTCGAAGTTTCTAAGACATTGGATCTCGTCTTAGAATGTTGTTTAGAGAAGGCGTCAATTATCAAAACCTTCGATAGCAGAATGTTAGAACTACGTACCGAAATAGAATACTTTTCAACAAACATTTCGAACACTATATTAGATGTGATAAAGAAAATTACGACTAATATCGAATAGTTTAAAGAATTGACCCCTATAATAAGCTAATTATGTTTTTTATGAAGTAAGTAATATCTTTTCCTCCCCAAGTCTATATAAAAGCGGGTAATTTTTTGATACTTTATATCTTTGTAATAGCTGCCTCAAGCCTAGTAGCAGCTATTAATTAGTTAGTAATTGCTCGCTCTAAACTGAGGCAAAATTACAGAGCTACTAATGAAATGTATCAAATCTGTAATTACAACAAATTTAACACGATTTAAAGTTCATTGTAACTTTATGATATTTTTGCTTAATTTGAAATAACGATTAATGTCTCCTCATTTAACTTATTTGTTTAAAAAATCATAACAACGTTTTTGTTATTTTAAGCAAATTGTACATTTTTTTTTCTTTAAGTGCTTACACAATTAGACTACAACAGACGAATCGTAACTAGAATAAGTACAATTATTAAATATTATGACTCGGGAAGAGTCAGTAGTGGCCTAGTGGTTAAAAGGCCCGCCTCTCATGCACGAGGGCGCGGGTTCGATCCTGGCCCTGACAAGTACCAATGTCAGTTTTCCGAGTCATATGTAATTTCTAAGAATATTTAGACATTACTGATTAATGCATTCCCGAAGAGGGTTGATGTCAGGCAGGCGGCCGGTCGTAAAAACAAATAGCCAAAACTATTCACAACATGTAAGGCAGACCCTGGCTAGAGCTGGGAAATTGACAGGTAGAAGAAGAAGATTTTAGTTTTTATTGTATAATTTGACTACCATAAACGAATCTTAACTAGAATAAGTACGATAATTTAAAATTATGACTATTGTATGATTTAAAACAGAATGGCATATGAAATACGCTTGTATCTACACATACATACATACATACGTGTAAGTCAGTCGTGACTCGCCAGTGGGTCAAGATTTTAATAACCGATAAGAATTTAAATGTAAGCATAAAATCTAATAATCAGATGATCAAAAGATTAAAGCTCCTTTGTTAAAAACATAAGAGTCATTTTGCTCTACGCATTCATAGATTAGCCTCAAAAGTTAAGTTATTATGTGTTGTCAAATCATAGATTAGGAATTTTGGCGCCAAACAGTGGCTTGATGGAGAAAGTGAGCCTGAGGCATCATATATTGGTGTCAATGTTTGTCAAAATGGATATGAAAAATGGCGCAATAGCCGTTGGCTTCACTCAGCATTTATGATGAAGCATTTGTTTAATTCACTATTTATATCTAATGGCCATTTTAAATATATTATAAAAAGTATTATCATAAAATCCGCTTTCGAAACGTGCGTTGAGGATATGCGCTAGGATTTACGGATTAAGTATTTAAAATTTTTGTTCGTATAATAATATATTTTGCATCTGATTTAAATGAATCATCCACATTCAAATCGTGTGTTCATCGAGGTTATGCATTGTTCACAGATTATAAATATACAGCTAACAAATGGTTCGTGACTGCAGTAGGCTAGATTTATTTCACTAATATCTATTATTCTATGGTATAACTAGTCATGGAACTTATCAAACATTGTTTGTTTGAATGCTAGTTGTTTTGAACAAAACTAGCTGTCGAGAGATGACTTTAGACTTTAGAATACTGCAACTATATAATAATTAATCATAATTTCAATAGTTTTGTCACATTTGATAAGTTTATTTATGTTTCATATAATATATAATAGTTTCTAAGTAGATGATGGGTCGTGTCTATTTGTATGATTTTCATTTTCGACGCGTTATGTGCACGACTTAAGTTTGTTATCGCAAGGAGTTGAAATGGTAATGTTTACTATGAAATAAATATTTGAACAAATTATGTATTTACTGTACGAAAATAAACAGAAAACTTGATATTTGCATATAGTACGTTCAATATTTATTTTTTATATTAAATATATTAAATGATTATCATAGTTAATAAGTGTTTGTGATAATAAAGTAAGCTCAGGTTCGCTAATCGGTTATTTCAGTGATGTTTGTTAGTAAGAAGTATTCCAAGTCTTGTGTGGGCTACAACGTTTTCTAAAGTGCATTCCAATGTTCGTCTTAATCTGTTACGCTTTCCTCATTTATCCGTTAAATAGTCTAACCGAGTAGAAGCTCTGATACACCTATACATAAGTATATTTGAAATTAAGTCAGTGGTGGCCTAGTGGTTAAAAGGTCCGCCTCTCATGCACGAGGGCGCGGGTTCGATCCTGGCAAGTACCAATGTGATTTTACCGAGTCATATGTACTTTCAAAGACTATTTAGACATCACTGATTGATGCATTCCCAATGAGTTTTGATGTCAGACAGGCGGTCAGTCGTTAAAACAATTAGCCATAACTTTTCACAACATGTAAGGCAGACCCTGGCTAAAGCTGGGAAAATTGCCAGGTAGAAGAACATAACAATATATTAAAATTAAAAAACTATGTATTTAATTAAAATTTTACACGATAAGTTCATGGGATATTCATCATTCATTCGTTTAATTGAAAACATTATCTTTGATCGTTTCATAAAATAAAAGTTGTCGTCTTGTATATATAATACATCCAGGTATGTGGCTATCAATCTTGGATGCTGATTTACAGGCTATAGAATAATAAATTATTTATGTCCACCGATAAATAGCGCATGACTACACGTCAACCATTACTGGAGTGATATAGATGAAGAATAGTTAGAGCTAGGAATTTGTGGGAGCGATTTGTTACACGTTCGGAAAGTACAGGGTGTTCAGCGGAATTAGGGATTAGTATGGAATATTGTGAATTCATTTTGTTAGTTTTTAATTAAGAAATATTAAGAATTCATACGTGGTTATATGAATTATAAATCCATTAGTTATGATAGTAAAATATATTTTGTTTTTCTATGGAAGCAACCTTACGTAACAATTCAGAAGGATATTTTGTTCATTTGATCACTACATAAATTTCTCCTTCACATGATATTGGTATTTAAAAATTATTTTCCTGATTGTTTTGCAAAATGTTAAAATAAAAATTATGCTCGTTTTAAAGAAAATTAAAGAATGATGATCTACCCAAAACACTTTCCTGATAAAAGTATCTAAAAAGACAGAATAACATTTTCTATAGGACATTTATTTTAATGACATCTAAGGTTTTCGTGTGTACACATTTAAATGAAACTAAGTTTTTCGAAAACTACTAATTAAGTGCATATAAGTATTTTCGTAGTTTAAATTATTAGCTGCTATAAAATGTATCCACTATCCAACCTTCGCTTTAAATTTCCGTATTTGATAAACAATATCTGGCAATAATTTGCATTCATATACATTATAGTGTCAATTCATTTAGCATCATTATCATGTTGAAAATGTAACTGGTTAGTACTTACAAGGATATAAACTAATAGCTCCGTGACAACAGCACGAATACATTGTTTTGTTGTATTTAAACAGACTCAACATTTCAATATGGCCGCCTTGTGAGTTGCTTGTTAGCAAAATGGTACGAGCGGGTATTTTTCAAACATGGCGGCCGTATGTTACCTCTCGGCGCCAGCCCACTCAGTAACCGATATAGACTCGCCACCAATTATGTTCAATGCCCGGCTTAATCGAAACTTCGCTGGGATATTTGAAGACGTTTTTATTGTATCGTACATTTTGTATGTAGAAATTATTATATAAGTTGACCTGACAATCGCTTCATTTATATGACGACCTTTGCAATATGAACGGAATTCCCACGTGGTTGATCACAAGTACCTATTCGGACCGATGACATTTCAGAGCGATTAATTCGCCCCTTTTAATGTACAAATTGAATAGCGCCGGGTCCCACTCCGCCTTCACGATATTGTGCTCTTCTAATTAGCGTTCATTATGGCTTGCGGCCGTACGTTAAGATCTTTGACTCCCTAACTAATTTGTTCTCTTGCTCCATTTACTGTGTATAAATGTTTCTAACTGCATCTGGCCTTTGCCAAGTTTCGGTTGCCCAATTCGCAGTTGTTTCCCTTACGCCAATATTCTAATAAGCCTTTCGATTCCATTGAATCTGGTCTGCGAATAGTTTTTACATGTCCAACCTTAATTAACAGCTCCGAGGCGGTCAAACGATGTTGATTATCGCATTTTTGTCAAATGCATTTAAATACATACATAAACAATTTCGGTCCACTTTATTTAAGGTGTGTCGGAGCCTCAGATTGCGTCATTAAGGCGCAGTTAATTAGAATCTATATATAATGTACAGTATTTAGTATTCAGTTACAGTTCAATAAACACCATCCATTACTGTTGTGTCACGTATCATAATTTTATACGATTGAAATGTTTGAAACTGCCAGCCAATAAATTGATAACAAAACAGACATTGACAGAAACGTATCGATAACATTTAATACATATTAAATACATATAATTGGAATTTATAATTGGAAAGTTATTTTATTTTATACTAAATTCAATGCAATTTTCGTTTCTAATTATAAACATATCTATTATCCAAACTAATTCGATCTTATCGTGTAATAATTGACAAGAAAAATCATAATCCACTAACAAGATGAGAATATCCTTGCATATACAATACAATAGACACTAGCGGATAAACAAAGCGAGCTGTGTAAGTCGTTCAGATGACACAACGGAGCATTAGCGATCAAACGGAACGATAACTCAACAACATCGGTCGACCAGTGACCAGTCCGCTGGCGAAGTGATCCGATCAGACGAATTACAGATGAGATGTGTCCATTGCTTTTTTCGTAACGTGTATCAATGGACATGTCCTCGTAATATCTTAATGTTAACTACGTATACAATATATTTTGTTTTTATTTCTTTATAGGATAAAAATCTCTACTAATATTATATATGCGAAAGTAACTCTGTCTGTCTGTTACGCTTTCACGCTTAAACCACTGAACTGTTTTAATGAATTTTGGCACAGATATAGAGTTGACCTTGAGAAAGAACATAGGATAGTTTTTATCCAAGACTTTTGAAAGGTTCTCTTGGAAACGCGATATAACCGAACTTCGCGCGGGCGAAGCTGCGGGCGGAAAGCTAGTAATATATGTATATATATTAGAAATACTCTCTGAATGCTCATTTTATGTTTTGAGATTTAAAGATTTCGAATAAAATATCACGAATTCTGGTAACGTAAGTAAGGGACTATTATTATTTTGTTATTTCTACATATAATTATATTTTTGTCATAAAAAAAATAGTTGAGTTAAATGTTTCAATTAAAATTCATACGAAAAATTTAATGACATGAGGAGTCAAGAGATAATTTAATATAAAGGTTTTTTCATTAAAATGTTCTGTTGTAATAAATTTATATTTTAAATAATAAAAAATAAACCTATTAAAAGTTTATCTATCATTGAAATAACTGATTAACACTTAAATTTTCCACACAAATATGGCTTCAATATCTTTATATTTCCTGTAATTGTATGTAGATATATAAGGCAATACATAAACTACTAGGTACCTAAGACCTAATATATACAGCACAGAAATGTAGTCATTAAAACCTACCTTTATTGGTATTCATTAAAATTACATCCGAAAGGTCGCACGTACATTCAGACGCCAATTATTTTGTATTTTTTTTTAACACATTTTTTACAAATGTATTCACAATTTGTAACATTTCTAACAAATTAATAAAGTAAGGATGTTCAAAACAACTTTTTCTTATTATATAATTCCAGTACATGTAGCTACGATGAAAAAATGTATACATGTGTTAAAAACTTGACATCATATATTTTTTTAAATTATTGGCAATTCAGACATGAAGAATGACTTCAAATAACCCTTGCTTGGCTGTTAAGTGTTAACTTGGAATCCCTCGCCCGAGGACAGAGCCGTCAGCCTGATGTTTACCGTGATTTGTTGTTATTGGCTGCCGGTTTAAAACTGGCGGCTTCATATTAAAAAAAGGAGGGACATTAACTCGAGAAGATAAAGGAAGAACTTATACAGGAAACACAGTCGTTGAATAAAAATAAGGAAAAGTAATCAGATATATATGTACATATTCCTGGCTTTTAATTTCGGGAACGTGTCTTGGCATAAAATTAAAATCTATCCGACCCCACGCCGGCCATGTATAGCCCTTATTGCTAACAATTAATTTTTACGAGCGTTCGTCACTTACATGGTGGCCACTTCCCATTACTGAGTCAATGACATGTTATATTAAAAAACCCTAAATAATACCAGTGTTTCATTAAAAATCTGTAAATCATTCCAGGTAAAGTTTAGCATCAAACGCACCGTGGTGTTCTTTCGGTTTTTTAATAATAAAACGTTTATTTGTAGGTACGTGTAAGTTAAATCGGCGAATCTCAAAAGTGTCACGTATCAAATGCATTGTGCAACAGAACAGGGACGCACGCTCTCATCCCACGCGGAATATATAATGAGACGACATGACACACGGAATTATTATCATCATAACAGATTTGCAAAAAAACATTAATTCAAATTTGATATAAAAGCTTTTGTTTGAAACCGAATTTTGCGATAGCACTTGACGATCATTTGAAAGGGATTTATTATTCTATAAACAGTGGAAAGTATATTTTAATCGTGTTTTAATAGTAATTGATATTTGATAAGTTTACACTGCCAGCCCTGGAGTAATTGTTGTGGGGTATTGAAGTCCCGCATGGAAATTTCGTTCGAACCGAGACAAACCCTCCCGCATTTTGCATTCGTTAAGCCTTTTTATTTATAAATTTAATACGTCCTGACAGATATAAAAATAATTTTAATATAACACAAGGAAAACAAAAACATAGTAATCAAATCTAATAAATATGACTTTCTACTAGTATTTAAGTCTAAAGATACTGGTTTTGAATTAACAAGTAATTTATTCAATTTTATAAAACAAAATTTCAAAGTTTTATATAAACATGAGATCGTTCGTCACGATGTATGTTGTCGGCCAAATGTAAATTGATATTAAGATCTGAAATTTGATGTCTTAATAAAAATTATTTTGGACGTTTACGATCCACCATCCCATCTAAAACAGGATTTGTGGGTGATACGAAGATTGTCGAATATCAATGGAAATCGTGATTTTATGTGACATAATGCAAATATTTGAAAATTTATGTAAAAATTATCTTTATCGAGGAAAGTGTTATTGAGAAAGGTTCATAAATTACGGACGAAAATGACTTCGTTTTGTTTATTTCTTGCATCAATACATTTTTTACACATATATTTTATTATTATTATATGTATTGTTAAATAAAAAATAAAGTTTTAGTATATGATGCTACATAATATATTATTGGTAACGTAAAAAGCTAATAAAACTTCGTCTCATTACCAAACAAAGGCTTACATTACTAAAGTCGTGTTTTCTATATTTAGCCGCGAGACACGAGTCCCAAACCCGTTGGGAATATTAAAAAATAAATTATAATTTTATGTCATATTATATTCTGGTGTTGCTACAAAAAATTATATTATATATACATTAGTGCCCAACTTCTTTTTTTTATACGTACAACACTGACTATATAGGACTTGTTTTTACATGAAGACAAATCTGAGAGTTATAAGAACGAAAGAAACGGAAAGATAAAAGTAAATATAGGAACAACGGCATTTTAAATGTCAGGACAAAGGTCTCCCAAAAAAAGGCAACAACTCGGAATATTGATGAGGAAATACAATAGGACCAAAACATCGAGACACTTCCCCACTGTTATGGATATTCAAATACTTTAACCCTTTTATAGTTGCGCCGGTGTAAAGCATGTTCTTTGGCAGTGCTGAGACGATTCAGGCAGTCTTTTGTTAATACTGTTTACGAGTTTGGAAAAATATGACACTGATTTGTAAGGAACTTACAGCAGTTCATCTTAAATATATTTATAATTGTTAAAATATTTAACAGAGATTAAACTATTAGCTATACTATTTATATATTCTTTCTTGCTTCGTGATTATCAAACTAACATTGAAAAAGTATTTATTAGGATATATTATTTAGATTTTAATGCAATCTACTAAATGACATTAAAATTGCTTCAAAATAACATATATCAACTTTAAATATATTCACGACAGGTTCAAAAATATGAATAGACTGAAAATAATAAATATTTTAAACCTTTTTGAATGTGTCTTTTTTTTATTTTCACTCATTCCCATGACACTAAATAACATCAATTAAAAATAGTTATATTATAAGATGTGTTAAACGACTTCCCTATAAGTTAAAATCTTCCCGTCTATTAAATCTGTTAATAGTTCAACATTTCTTATGAGAGCATTAATTTTTTTCAGTAATTATACGAAAATAGAGTCGCCATGTTATTTATAAAAGTGTAGACACTCGTGACTGAACACTTCTTTATAGTTTCGTCTCATCCGATATGAATCTCAATTTACAATAACAAATATTTTTTTAATGTAAGCTTCCTGTAACGCCCACGTATGTGTTAGCACCACTCGTTTGACAGACAATGGCTTATAACTTTACCGTAACCTGAGTACTAAAACATAAAGTTTATCTGTTTTTATTTTATAACCTTAACTAATATCTGAATATGCTTGTTAGTTATGCCATAAATTTTAACTTTCGCTGGTACTAAGGATGCTATGAATACGTACTATATGGTAAGAAGTAAGAAATTCAATAATAGTTAAGTAAATCCCTATCAATATTATAAATGCGAAAGTAACTCTGTCTGTCTGTCTGTCTGTTACGCTTTCACGCCTTAACCACTGAACTGATTTTAATGAAATTTGGTACAGAGATGGAGTTGACCTTGAGAAAGAACATAGGATAGTTTTTATCCCAGACTTTTGAAAGGTTCTCTTGGAAACGCGATATAACCAAACTCCACGCGGGAGAAGCTGAGGGCGGAAAGCTAGTGATAAATATATATATGTATGTGTATCATATGAATATAATTGTGAACAGATGTCTAAAAGAAAAAACCTATTAGAATGCTAGTCGGACAAATTTACATATTTGTTTTTCCTTTTTTGGTTTTATAGAAGCTGTTAGCTATAAGAATACTTGGAAGGCTAGCGAATGACTTGAGATTTCTGTTTTTTCCAACGAAATAACTGTTTTCTAAATATTTAATTAAAATTATGTTTACGGTGACCAATGTCTATAATTTAGAAGCGTGGGTAAACTAGGTGACCATAATTTATGTCCGGTTAAGGACTGTTCTAATTAGGTCTGAATATCAAGACAGAATATGATTTCCCCCGGGATTGTATATGACATATGCTGCTAGCGAAGGCACTAACAACATTTTTTCTATGTATCTATTAGACCAAATATGTCTACTATATAATAAAGTTGTGCTATTTGCACTATTTATAACTCAAGAACGCCTGTAGGAATATGGTGGAAAATTGGCGGGGAGATAGTTTAGTACCAGGAGATGGACATAAGATATTTAATTCTGTTCGAACGAAAAAGAAAAAATCTTTGGAACAGAAAAGAATTGCTCCATTAAAAAAGTCATCATATTGGAATAATTAAAAATCAGTTATACTGTTCTTACATAAAAGTAACAGATACACAAAGTTTCATATACCCGAGTCAATAAGCATCATAGATTTCAAATACGTTGACGTCTCAACAAACTGTCGTGTAAAATGACAATAGAAAAATGAATTGTTAAAATTTGATACGACCGAAGAGTCACAATCGAGGTCATTCACCGATAACTCAGACATATTTGTTTAACCTATCAATGATTGGCAGTATGTTTATTTGATACCTATATTGAAATGTTACATTCAAGTTGGCGTGTTCAATTGAATAATCTTTTGATACAACTATCAACTCTATTCATATCGAATTAAGCTCTTATTTTTTATGACACAAATACGTCATTTATAATCTATTTTACAGATTGTAATCTAGTTAGTTGAAACGACAAAACACTCTGTTTATTAAGTTGACCTTAATTTGTATATAATATTTTTATTCATAACTACAATGTGTAACAAGATTTAATCATGAGAAAATTGTGGGTTGATGGTAAAACGATCAACAAATTATTACTATAAAAATGGTTGAAGTTAAAAAATATATTAATATTGACGATGACAGATGTGAATTGTGACTGCATTATAACGGTGGATTATGCAAATAGATTGAAATTAAAACGAGTTTATTATTGGTCGTTAACATCTTAATTATTCAGAGTTCGTTGTGACCGATAACATCTGATTGAAGAGAGCGTGACCAAAAATTTGACGACATTAAAGATTTGATTCATTATTTATTTTATCTTGTTAGTCCACTTTTTTATGTATACTTAATGTTTTTTTTTTATAAATGTAAAGTTTAAAAATATTCTGCCAAAAAAAGTCAACGTAATTTTTAAAAGGCCTCCGTGAAAAGGTTCATTACAATGCGAATGTAAGTGAGTCTGACAAATGGACCGGAGGAATCCAAGATGAAAAATCACTTCACAGAATTTTTGCATGAAGTTTGAAGCAACACTTTAGTTAAATTAACTTTTAGCGTATTACAGATTCAAATGAAGACAGGACGTTGTGAGACATCGTGACTTCTTATAGCCAACCCTTCACGTAAAGTTAAGACAGAAATTTAATTAAACGGACGCACCTGTTCGGAATAGCAGCTATAGAATCTTTGTTCTACAGCCAATTAAATGTTAATGTATTAACACTTAACACTGATACAATTGTACTTCGCCTTAAATTTACATTTTATAACATTGTTTGATAACAAAATTACAGCTTAGCTTATTACGATGTATTTAAATAAACATAAAGTTAATTGTGAGATGTCATAAAATTTCATATTATTAGTATATTTAGAATATTTTCAGCGGCATACAAAGAAAAATATAATTACGATCAAATTGTGGAAACGAATTGTATAAAACAATTTACCCCTGTATACCCTACGCGACTTCATTCCCCTTGAGTAATTTAAACGATATTGCTTAGGAATGGGCTGGTGAACTAAGCTCTAATAAGATTTTAAATGTGACGCTCACTGTATCTTTGGGAGGCTGTGGAACGTGGGAAATATTACGTTATATAAGACACGCGGGTCTAATCAAAGGAATATTTGATTCAGCCACAAGGCGTGAAAAAAGTTTTTATATATAATATTTTATTTGCAATATAATATTGCTAAAGGATTTAGTTGATCAAAATATATAATCCATTGAAGTTATATTGAAATAATACAGTAAATTAATATTTTGAAAACTTTTAATATTACAGGTGATCTCGTAAGTCTCACGAAACTGAACTGGATCCGTGACTTAATTTATTTTGACGTGAATAAAAGAGTGGACTTAAACGAAATCTGCCTCGGAACAAGTGGCTACAGCTCTGCATAATTTATACTTTAAAGAATTGCCTCTCTGTACAGTGCTTTGTTGATTTTCCCCAGGAACGCTTTAATTGCGCTTGAAACGCTTTCCGTCTCTCTTCAGCTTGAAGAGAGGAAAAAAATTATGAATACATTGTCAAGGAAATACACCTTCAATATTCAATGAACAATAAATACATAAATATAACGAAGTCACAAGTTATCTTATACTTTACTATCGTTATAATATTTAAATATACATTACCCGTAAAGCATACTGAATATTAAATATTATTAACATAAAAGTGGCGATGGATTTAAATTTCCGTCAAGGGATTGAAGCGAAGTGATGTGGATAAAATCTGCAAATCGAATGAGCTTCAAGGATAGCTTTTAGTGACGAATGTGTATGGTCTCGTAAAAGGTAAGTCATAATAGTGTATTGATGGAAATATCGAGACTATTAGTGGATCCCACGCTAGAGAAATATGTTTCAAAAGCAAAGGATTCATTACGAGTTGATTTAATTATTATTAGAATTACTCCTAAATTATTAAAACGGTATCCAGACGTTATACAAATAAGAATTTTAAGTCCGCGAGGGTCAATACAAAGTTCGTACATTTCCCTGTACCATTGTAGAGAGGGTCCCCATTTCCGTTCAGAAATCCTTCCATCGTATTGCTTGTAAACACTTTTTCCTCGTTCCCGAACGATTTCACGAGTCAACAGCGCTTTTAAGAATCGCGTTTATGGGTTCCTAGCGACGTATATATTTGAATTATTAACGCGGATTCGTTGCGACCGTGCGGAGATCTTACTTGTATTGGAAGTCCGTGGGTACTTACCTGAAAGACAAATTAAATATTTTATTACATTTGACAAAAAAAAAATGTATAAAAAAAATAAATTTGTAATTTTTTTTGTTTGTTATTTGATGCAATACGTAACATATAATACAAAACCTTAATGTATTTGCATTTTTTATGCAAATAAAAAAATACATTTATATGACTTTAATCTTCAAGTGATAATCATTAAAATTATTTATATATTATAATGAAATAAAGCTATAAGCAATTATTTAAGCAAAAATAATTTGTACAAAGAAGGTTCTATTAACGTTACAATATCAGCCGTCGGATTAATGCTGTATAATCATCGACCCACGCTTTAAAAACCTATTTTCACAATCAAAGCTACGCCCACTTCATGAAGTATTTGCTCGAAAACAGACTTTTATTATATTAAAATGGCGGTGAATTTGCATCGACCAGATAAGCCAGGCAAATGAGAGGTGAACGCAGGCGCCGATAGATCACTATAGATGGCGCCAGTTAGACGTTCTTGTGCAACCTCCGCACGAATATTTACAATACATCAATACATTTTTGAATATAAATTATAATAGAATTATTAGTCAGTGGCATCGCGGTAAAAGTTATTCCTACATTATAAGTTAATCGGATTTGGTTCTAAGGTAGGTAAATAGTTGAATGATGCATAATTATCAGTATTTTGCAAGAAAATACAGTTGAGGATATAGTTGGCTTTTAAAATATTCTGAGATATGTCATCTACAATATATAATTTATATTTGGAGCCAAATTAGAACTGTATAATCCACAAGTTTACTCTCATTTATGTTAATATAATAAATAATATTAATTCCTTAAAGTATCCTCAGCCAACCCAAGCAGGAGACGATAATCGTGTGCAACAATCGATTTTCTCAGAAACCACTTCCTGGCGCTGTGATTAATCGATGTCAGGAACAGTTTAACGCTAGAGACCGGCGAACTCAACAATACGGCTCATAAATTACAGCGAAACTCATATTTATAACACTCTTAAAACGTCCGAAACATTCAACATATAAGTTTTGTATTTTATTTTAACGAGCCAGCACGGAGCAGGTGTTGAAATATAAATGGACGTGGTTTTGGATGTAATCTTTTATGTAACCGAGATTCATAAAAAAAAATGCTCTGATACAATTACGTATGTCCAAATATGTTGTAATGACGTTCGTATGTATGTAAAGTTCTCTATATAATAACTTTTGATTGATTGAACTATCATACAGAGAAGAGAGGCAGTCGGAGATTTTTCCAACCAGAGAAGCTGTGAAACCAAGTCACAATGAACTGAAATAAATTTAATTGCTCGTAAACCGCTGGATGTCCAGCCATGTTTAAAACTCAAGCCTGTATGATTCTTGAGCGTGCACTCTCATTTTATTATTCCACTTTTATGGTTATTATCATTGGTCAGCTGATGTGAAGTTTAACAAAAAATTGTTACCTACATACATACGAACCATAGATGGCATAAAAACAAACAATATGTTAAGTATATATAAATATCTTTTCAGTTATTTGCGCATAATTGCAGGGATAATTGCATCAAAATTTAATCCAGAAGCAAAAAATAAAAAGAATAATATGTACGAAGATAAGATTAATTGAAGCTCTTGTTTAAATAATTCCATTAAAGCTAATTAATATATAATAAAAATGATAAATTCAATATACATTCCTGATCTCATTGTCATAAATATGCATTAAACTTTTAGCTGTTTCTTGAATATACCTCATATAAAGTGGTCCAATTTAATCACTTAAATATGCGTGCGTGTCAAGAATTCATCGATGAATAAATGTTGTATCAATAATCATTTATTGAGTGACCGACCAGAAAGGATTTGCATACGTTTAGGAAATTACATCATTACTCCCAACATTCTTTGAATTAAATTAAAAATAATTAGATACAATTATACAGCTTTACATGCATTTTTGTATAAAATAAATACTGATTAATCTCTTCGTGATCATAATAGGCATTTTTTTCTTATATAGAAAAATAATTATAACAAAATCTTGGTTCAATATTTGGAGGTGAGTGTTATGATAATAAAGCTACCTCAACTATTGTGGGTAGCCAGAGACCAGATGTTTGAAATTCATTCCGAAATGAGCATATCTAATTTATAAGTACGATTGGTGCAATTCGGTTAGGGTGATCAATTTGAAATCATTTCTAGGGGACAGGTTGTCTTGTCAGTTAGGTGGGCAAGGAATGCGTCGCCCACGATAAGGCGCCGGTGCTATTCCGTGGGTTGAAGTGAACGGAAAAAGCGTTCACCTGTTATGGATATATCACTGTTTGGTTTGATATTGGTATTTAAAAGGTTATTACAAATAATATACAATAATGACCTCCCTGAATAAAATAAGCAATAGATTGAATGAATGATTTGTTGGTCTGCCCTCTAACCTCTGACATTATAGTTATAATAAATAGTAACGAAGATAAGGATGATAAATATAATAATAAAAATATATAATTCCAACCCCGGCGGTCCAAACAACGTCTCAAGCAACAATGCATCGACTTTTACATAATTGTTATGTGCGCTCATAAAAGACTATAACAATATGACGCATTTATTGACATCGTATATTTGTATGGAATCATAAAATATGTAATAAGTATACAGTTACGTGGCTATATATAAAAATATTATCAGTCGGTGGTGGCCTAGTGGTTAAAATGCCCGCCTCTCATACATGAGGGCGCGGGTTCGATCCTGGCAAGTACCAATGTGATTTTTCCGAGTCATATGTACTTTATAAGAGTATTTAGACATCTCTGATACATTCCCAAAGAGGGTTGATGTAAGGCAGACGGCCGGTCGTAAAAACAATTAGCCAAAACTATTCACAACATGTATGGCAGACCCTGGCTAAAACTGGAAAATTGTCAGGTAGAAGAAAAAATATAAGAATACTATTATTTACTCGTGATATTTGAGTTTCACTATCAAAACTGATTCATGTCCTTACAGTTTCCATTTAAAGTGGGATGTGTTCGTGTAACAGAACTATGCACCGCTTGCATAAATTACAGAAGAAATGATCCTGGCTATAGGGAATAAATAACTTGAAGCGGTAGTCGGTCGGAGCACTTTTATAGCGAACCTCGTAAACATTAACTTAGAAACATTTAGATGTGAATAACGCAAAGATGTTTTTCGTAATACACACACTTGTTACGCGATATTAGCTCTTAGTGCTTCTTAATTAGGATCCAAATAGGGCTCAAGGATCTGGGCTGGCGCCTTCAATCCGCATCGCTCTCACGATGCTCTGCCTACGCGTGGTCAGAAATTATGATTACTGTTTATTAATCCGCCATTTTGATTTATAATACTGACATTTATTGTAATCGGAATCGTAAAACAACAATTATATCTTCATTGATAATTTTATATATGTTTTTAAGCGGATTATAACATATTTTTGCTGAGTCAAGTCTTCAATATTTAAAAACATCCTTCTTTGTGCTTTAAACAAATTGTAAACCATATTTCGCTTTCCTTGACGCTTGCAAATTATTGCAAAGCGAGTTAATAATAATATGGCCTTTAAAAAGAAACATCATAAGCTATATTCTGGTTCGCAACTCTTAACTTTATCTCTGTTAAGACAGTCCTTTAAAATATCAGAACATGTTTGTAATTATTAACCGTCCCGCATCTTAAGTTTTGTAAATGCCACAGTTATTACAGAAACAAGTTCCTTTATCTCATTAACGAGAATTTACTTTTGCTGTAATCTATATCTAGCGAATAGCGGCCACACCGGAATATGGAAAAAATAGAGCTGTGTAACTATGAGAAATATTAATTATGAGTATTTTAGAGATGCTTGACCAACTACAATAATTATTGCAATATGTTCTTTTTAGAGATGGTGCCTACGGAACACTTTGTTATCACTGAAAAAATCTATACTATATATGTAGATTTAGGTATTGTCGTGATAATTTATATAATAATAAGACAAGTATAAAATATAAGGTTAACATAAATCAGAGTATTTTCATGGTGATATTCGTTTAAATTGGTCCTCGGAGCCGAATGGAGCATCTCTTGTGTAACATTTTAATACTTTCGCTGTAACAGGCGTACACTAAAACATTTCCATCCCAGTTTGATGTCAAGTATCCTATTTGTCCTACAATTATGTTCTCCTCTATATTTATGACGCGTAATTTATAAGAGAGATATTCTAAGTGCCGTAATGTATTCACTATGTGATTATGCTGTTAGCTCTGGATGTATCCTTTGAATAATGCATGCACTCGTTTCTACTTATATGTATTTTTTGTCACAGATAACTATAGTAAAGATATGTGAGTTTAACTTTTATTATCTT
Organism: Danaus chrysippus; assembly: GCA_916720795.1. NCBI lineage: Eukaryota > Metazoa > Arthropoda > Insecta > Lepidoptera > Nymphalidae > Danaus > Danaus chrysippus. Next base: position 10,483,438 of record CAKASE010000082.1, on the reverse strand, counting down.
TAATCAAAAAACTAAGATAATTGTATAAATAGATATCAGACTTTCGCTAGTATTATTCGTATTACTACGCGTATTTTATTATTTAAAAAAAACTACATACTCCCGATAGTCATTCTTATTTTGTTTTTTCAATCATTATTAGTAATTCAAATAATATTTATTTCATTTACTTGTAAAACCACATCAAAGTTCAATATATTTGAGATCATTATAAATTCAAATGAATTATTGAACGACGTTCAATTTCTATGATATATTATGTTGTATAGATAGCTGTTACAATTTTCTTTATGAAAGTAAATGGAAAACCAAACACAATATTCAGCTGAGCGGTCTTGCCATATTCAAAACCCGTACCTTAATTAAAGCGGGAAAGTTTCCTTTAACTTATTGATAGTTATTCATAAGAGAAAATAGTATTTCGAGGCTCAACTTGATTGTTTGTTAATAATGTTTTGACGTATCTCAATATAGGGTAATATTAGTTGACTTTCCTGATCAAATGTTGTTATAAAACAGATTAGCGCGTTCTATTTGAACATATAATTCGCCACACTATAAAAATTCCCGTCCGGCCGTCGTAATTACCTTTGCATTGCGTAAGGAGTTATTTTTATCGATGCCTCAAAACTTGTAATGAATAACTCATATATTTCAATTACGTGTTAATATTATCAATGTCTTCAATCACTTTAAATATTTGGCTAAGTATTATGGTGATAAAAAATTTTATGGACTTGCTAATTTCCGTTTCGTACGCTGATACGATTAAATTGACGAATCTCTTTCTTATTTAGTGTATATTTTATAATCAATTTGTGGTTTGTATGATAGAAGATATATTAATAAGAACTGGAAACGTAAAACTGTCAGTATTATCGTATATCATTATCACTCGTACTACGAACGATAATCGTTTTGTTTGAAAGGTAACTAAGATTAGTATATACATCGCCAATAGTTACGAAGTATAAGATCAAAGTAATCTTATTAAACTCACAATTAACTCAACATACGCTAACCAGATAATAAGCTTAGACAATGATTAACATCTGTATTATATTCATAACAAAATAAGCATGTTAATACGGAACAGTCAATCTTATATGACAATGACGTCATGTGTGTATAATCCTTAAGATTATTGTACAAGAGTAACATAACAGTGTGGGAAATACTTGGCCTTTAATCCTTTGTTTTTAACATTTCTAAACTAGGGATTTAATATAACTATATTGAATGGGTAGTTTCCAATTTTTTTTTGTGTTATGAATATTAAAATATATATAAGACACTAGAAGCAAATTGAGGTTACAACGTAAAAGAATATAAAAATTATATAAAAATATAAAGTTTCATTTTATTTTCCACGACACATTGTGTAGAATGTAGAGGGAAGTCAAGAGTTATAACACGGCCTTTGTTCTCGGATGCTTCTTAAATGAATAAACCTGCATGTGGACGTCAGGTCATCTAGAAAGGGTTACCTTAGGTTAGACAAACATAATTGCCCTGTCAACTTGTTGAATAGTCTCATTACCATATAAGTGGCATGCTAAACAGAAAGCTAAATCCCAGATATTGTATAAGGATAGTCTCTTATCATAAAACATTTATTCAAGCTAACTTCGGCTTCGCAGTTCTTCATTTTGGTATGATTTCATATAGAAAGTTATAAACAAAATCCCATTTATATTCTAATGCATGTCTATAAGACTTTGAATACACGTTTAATGGTGGATTTAATCCAAATAAGGAAACTGTAACTTTGATCAAAGAAATGTCGGGTCATATAGAGAACTTAGGAGGTAAACAGCGTACATCACACAGACATAAGTCGACCGCTTGTAGAAGCCCTAAAACCTAGGTTTAGAATCAGACCACCCACGTAACAAATGATCTTATTTGTAACACAGAAATGGAAATAACAAAGGCCTATACAGATAACGAGTATTTGAAATCATGTCAATTATATTTCATGATACGATCACAACAGTTTATCAAATAGTAGTTCCATTAATTAATGAAAATAATTAGATTCTGTAAACGGTTTGATTAAATTTGTTCAATGATGTAGAAACTGTAAAGTACATCTTAAATTGGACACAGCGAAAGGTGTTCAAGTCCCGAACAAACTTAAGTCGATCCAGGTTAAACTTTGCACGCCAGCCCTTTGCTTGTCGGGAACACTATTATCATGTATATAGAAATAGTTTCCTCTAAAACTCTGTGTGTCAGTGAGTATCGATATTCCCTATCCTTTAGTTTACATAATCTGACCGTGTGTATGCGTCTGTTAGCGCGTTACGCCCGGGCGATGATTGTGTAATCACTCTAAGCTAAGGAACCGAATATTGCTAACTGATGACGAATGTAGCTTTGTTATTAAGACTGATTTTGTTCGATAATAGATTTGCATTAACTATTCAACTGTTTATAGTTTGTAAAATCAATTAAGATTTAATTGATTTCCATCTAACCAGAATGCTACAGAATCAAATACTAAAAGTAAATACGGTCAATGTTGGAACCAACACAGATGGGGAATGGTCACTAGTAATTTAGCTGTACATATTGAGAATCGATAAAACCAATTACTTTGCCATCTTCGTCACATGTGTCTGAAATAGCGACGTAAAGCAGGGTTTAGTAGTGGCTATAAATAACGGGCCGCATCATGGGTTATCTTGTTGTTAAACATTCAGTTATATCTCTCTCTGTACATTGTATTAAACGACTTCACAAATAAATAGTATACATTTCAAAAACAATTTCTAATTTTGCTTTTATATTTTAGCCAAAAAAATCAAATTCTCCTTTTGGCACATCGTTTTTAATCCACAGTATGAAGTTTATTGCTCGTATATTTGATGGAACATACCAATATTTCCGACGTTTCCATTCAACTCAAAACTACATTCGTGAATAAAGACGTATGACGTGATTCTACCGATTGTCCCGTATCTTCGCCGTGCCCAGCATTCGGTAAGTCCAGCCGACTGTACATCTCATTTACATAATCGCAGTGGTTCAGACAGGCAAATTATGCCATGAATTACTTGTTTTATGCAACCACTCGAGTTAAAACTAGCCCTTATCTCTTTAGCGTTAGGTATTATAATCCGGTTATATAATTTGATTTCCTGCTTGATACATCTGTTTCTACTTAAGTTTGATAGATTATAATGTGTTTTATTATGTACCTAATAAATTTCGACTATTCCTTCATTTCATAGTATTGCTTCAGGTGAGTATTCTACTATATTCGTAAGTAGTTATGTACTGTTTTGAATAAAATCATTTTAGCCGCAAGCTTTAAATTCACTCTACAATTAAAAGATGCTTCTGGTACAGCTTGGAATGATTAATATGGAGAACCTTTTATGGTTATCTGGCTGACTTATAAAACAATTAATTATACTCTCTAGATTCTAGAGGTATAATGTTATGAATACATAGTATATTATACAGCGCACATATCATGTTAAAATGCCTTAAATAAATTTAGCACAAACTTTTTTCGTAAGAGTGTCAAAGATTGATACCTAAAGAACTTTCACATTTATAAATCCTGTATGAATTTATTGTGAAAACATAATCATATATTTGTTAAAGCCAATACAAATATGAGAGAATGGATATTAAAGTGTGCAAGACCTTTCGTAGTTCTATTTAAAGTAATTTGCATGCGTACCTCTCGAAAAGCACTGCGAAATATTATCGACCGACTTCACTCGGCATTAAGAAACTTTAATTTTATGATTTTGTTTCACAACTCTGTATAACTATATGATAAGCATTTTATATCCAATGATCTTAAAAAAACGAAAATAGCGATTGTATCGAAATACTTCGATGCCGTTTTAGATAAATGTTTTATAAAACTGAACAAAATATAGACATTAGCCGTCTTATATCTAAAAAATACGATCTTTAGCGAAAAAAAGGATCCATCAATAAATTTGAATAAAATAAAATCAATTTGGACGATTTAAAATATATTATAATAATCATCGAGTGAGTTTGATGCGTTGTTAATTAAAATAAAAAGTATTGTAATGTCGGTGGGCGTGGGACGCGGCTCATAACTTTATTTCTTAGTTTCGCTAATAATACGCTGCGCCCGCGCATCCGCCGACCTCTGTATAGAAGAAGTATTGTGAAGGGTCTTTTACTATTTTTATTATATACCCATTAATATATGTTTTGTTTCACTTGATAACAGTCTTGTGAAAACTTTAGTTCCCTACTCGTTATAAAAGAGTTTTGAATTCTTCATATCAATTATTTCAAAGTCGATATTCGGTCCTCGTGTAATTTGTTACAATATAATATTCACCTCTTGTCTTACGTGCTTAGCAAAATTTGATCCAAAGCGATTTTATTTTATATACATAGTTATATAACAGCCAATTGAAATATTTTTTATATGAAGAAGATAATACCATTTGCTGTAAAGACACTGTCACTAATTTAGTAAAATAATAAGGTTTTAAATCTCAATCCATACAATTTTCGCATGGTCCGGTCTACATGGGTATATTATCAAGATATGTATTGACAATTCGTACTATGTTATTACAATATATATTTCGACTAACGAATGTATTTTTATACGTCATATAAATATGAAGTGCTCATTAAGGCTCATTGATGTCAATGGTAGGTCAATAAATAAGCGTATCATGTCACTGCCATACAAGGAAGCTGATATAAGCGTACTTGATTCCATCTCAATCAAAGCAATTTAGACCATATAACAAAAGCCTACGTCATAATTTGGTGTGAACCATTCTTCTTGATACATATCTCGAGCAAATTGACCTATTTTAAGTAGAAACGATTTATGCTGTTCAAGATAATCGCTTTTTATATCGTAAATAAGGATTTTCGTATTATACAATGTACCGGCCGGTCTTTGATGTAGCCAAATATAATTAACTGGATGGAAAACAGTAAAAATACGAAACGTCTTCAGCTGAATAATTATATATTGATTGAGATATAAACTTTAATACTATCAATATACGATAAAATACTTTATAAGAAATGTGTTAATTGATGTTCTTAAAAGTGTGTTAATTTTATTTAAATTAACACATGAAACAAAAGGTTCCATATCTAATGAGGAATGACAGAAGAGCACTTCATATGTAATTGATGATGACGAAGCAACCTTTCACCAGATAATGGACACAGATTACTAATATCAGAGGCACCACGCAGCTTACTTGTGAAATTAACACACAGCTACGTTATCTTTATGGCTATAAACGTTTTTATCTATGAGAATATTTAATGTTTGCTCTTTCTTCATCGCGCCGAAAGCAGGATATATCGTGTAGGATATTTCTTTGAGAAAGCTGATAGGGAAATTTAACATTTCCGAACGGCTGTATATATAGATGTTATTGTATGAGTTTATATAGAATTTCCTAATAACGTTAGGTTCATAACTCCACACGAACGGCGGGAGATGACCGCAGGACGTCCCATTATTGTAGGTGTTATAATATTATCAGCTTCACCGATGCTTTCTCAATTAAAGCGGCGAGTGTTATTGCTTCGCCGGCACAATTTATTAACTTTTTACCTCTTAGCATTCAATTTATACAATATAGTCACGTTTTCGACGAACTTTCCAATTATAAAAATGTTACGTTTACAACACTAGTATCTTCTTAGAAAAATAAAATTCTTTGTCCACAAGAATTGATATTAGAAAATAAAATTGGTTACAATTCCATCGGGTCAATGGTATTTATCAATAAAATTTCGTCTCATTCGTATTTTATTTCAAATAAGTATATTTTTTAGGCCTTTTCCTTCACGTTGCATCATGTAGTTGAACTGAACTCAGAGGGAATGTGGCCAACATGTACAGATACCTAAATAAAACCGGTATTTACTTTGTATGAAACGCAACAATAGCTAATAAACGTCTTAATTGTTGTAATGAAAAGTCCTGACGAGTCACAGAAATATTGCCGAGATATGAAAACGATACTAATTTATTCATCACACTTATTTTTAGATATTAATGTCTGAAAAAAAAACACTGTACTTCCTAAATTCATTAATTAAAATCTAACCATCAATTAAAGATGCAGTTTCATCAATAAAATATAAAAATCTTCGACTTGTTTTTCGGTCAGGTGATGTCATTTATTTAAGAAACCCAGCCATATATCGTATATTTCTTTTTACCTTTAAAATCGACCGGACATATCAGTTAGATGAGTCAGGTAGTCTACCTGCTTTAAGTTTAACATAAAAAATAATAAAATAAACCTTTGTTATATTACATACATTAAATAGGTACAATTTATTAGCCAACACAAAACAGACATTAAATATTTAGACGCTACCAGTTCTTATTAATTAAATGGGTTCAGAGGTTCACAGTCATTAGCAATGAAGATGCGTTACGGTAAATAAAGATATTATTAATATTATGTTTAACATCCAACAGATGGGATCAGAGGCAAACATATAAAACAGGTTTCATATCTAAATAAACTTTACATACACTCTATTTAATCATCGCGTTTATTAATATTATCAAAATCGTGAATCTTTTGACACGTTCAACTATTGTTTCTCAATACTCATTATATGATTCTTGTTATAATATTTTAACAAAGATTTTCCTTGTTAAAATGCATGACTTAATTTGATAACGCAAAACACTTTTTGTATATGAAATTGGAAAGTAAAATAGTTCTTTTGCAGGTGAGATTGTATCAAGTGAATTGAATTTCGTTCGAACATCGTACAATACAGACGTAATGTAATTTTTAAAACAAATTATATTTGATTAATTTATGAGTATTTTTGATGGAATCAATATTAAAAATATCTGGCGTTATATATGAAATATGGTTAAAAATTTAAATCTGTTACAGATATAAATGTAATTATTGGACGTCTATACGTCAAAACAAAAATATCATCATATTTATTACTATAACGGATGCATGTCAATATAAATCAACAAAAATTTTTAATGGCCCTCGTTGAATATATAAATACGAGATGAAAAACAATTAATCAATGTTTGTGATGTGATAAGTTCTGGTTCGATAAGACCAATAAACTTGTTGAGATCGTAGATTGTGTGTTAAGTAGTAAAAGTTATAACCGCCTTAATAGAAATAAGCCATAGGCATAAAATAAATTAAAAAACTGACTATATACTTAAACAATTTTATAATCAAGGCTCAATTAAAATCATGCGACGTGTAATTATGAATCAACGAGAAGCTTTGATTTACCTTTATTAATAAAATTATTTAATTATAATTAATTAAAAAGGAAAAATACTTTTTCTTTATATTAATCCAAAAAATATCATTATATGTATTTAGAAAATATGTTTATCCAATTAATTAATTTTGTTTTACTATATACAAATAAAGCGAATAATTCAATTCCATATCAATTAAAAGAAGCGAGCTAAGAAAAAACAAGAGTTCAGTTGAAGACAGTTCCAAGAAATACTAAGAGCAGGTTCTTCCTCCGCAAGAAACCAAGACGTGATCGCAATCCTGTTTAGGACTTCTCATTCCACACGTTTTGCCCAAATGTATTTACTCGGCAAATGTTTTAAACTCGTCTGAAAGGCACTTCGGTTTCCTTTTGAATGAAATTAGTTACAGACCTACTTGGGGATTCCTATTTCAAGTACTAAGTAAGTGCTTTTCTCATTTTTATGTCGCACTAAAATTTTCAATCCTGCTGTTTAATAGCATCTAGATAGAGTCGAGTTTACGGTGAGAAAAATATGTTAAAACAATTTAGTTTTTATTCATGTAAATACTCACATCTCATAAAGGATTTAAATACAACAATAAAAGGGTATCATGATAAAGTGCAACAAATCGCACGTCATGTGCGCTCCATACTTGGTTCAGACGTTTATAAGCACCGTTATGCATCTGCATAATCTGTGACGCAGCCGCAGAATAATGTCTCTCGCAAAATTCAACCCTGCATCCATTAAAATAGGGGCGTAAATAACGATTCAACTGATAAAGAAAATGTACGCGACGACAAATTAGTAATGCAGCCATGTTTGTAGAGTAACGTAGACTGGGATACGCTTTTGGGCAAGTATTTCCTATAACACAATATACCATAACAGTAATTAATCTTAAAAACTCTTTATACATACTGATTAGTCTGTTTTAAATCATAAGTTTATTTTATATACGCCTCATTGACCGTATTGATCTGCTTTAATGTATTCAACTTATTTATCCTCCAAGGGCAGATCTAGTTAAGCTGGTCGTTGTTACTAGTCTAGACAGAGTGTATTGACGTTATGGTTGTCAAATATTAGAATGACATTCAATTGATCTAGGATATATTGAGAAATAAAAATGTTAGAATATTTGAAAAGTATTAGCAAGTATATTGACGATAATTTCAATTCACGTTGCAAGCAAGCTATACCTAAGCATATTCATCGTGTTTCCCACTCAGTAAGAGCTGCCAGTTTGATTCTTCTGGTTGATTAATCGGAAATCAGGGCGCACGGTGGGTCATGTTTAATTGGCGATAGTAATAGATGGCATGCCGTCACGGGCTCGGTCCGGTCAGCGATAATATGTTAGAACAATCTACAGCAATTACATATGACGTGAGCCGGTGCGAAATTAACAGTTCATAGTTACCACGACAGTAAAGCTTCTATTATCGATCACTCATCGAAATATTCTAGCGCACATTTTGAAACATATACCAAAATTGAGAACACCAATCAAGAACGAACATATTAATTACCAAAAAATATAAATATAGATCGATTAAAAGAATTCCTATAAATAGCTTAGAATTAACCGTCTAAATGGATTATCGTGACCGTACTTGGAGTTTTTATTACGATTGCGTGGCAAACGGTAACTAGAGATAATCTCACAATTTGATTTGCTGACAATAATCTGGTAGTGAAGGTCGTATTACATATTACGGACCTTTGTTTTTGGAAGATATATTTGGTTACGTATAAGCTTGATTTGTTAATGGACGATCGTCATAGAAATATAAAGAATTAATACGCTTTGAACAGACACAAGGTAAAATTTTTCTTAAACAAAAAGTAATTCTAATTCCTACGTAGTAAGTTTCTGTATATCGTTTCTTTGTCTATATTTTTTTTCTGTGAACAGTTTTCCACACTTTGTGTTAGCTAATTTTAGTTTAAAATCCTATCTATTCTTTAAATCCGTTCAAAGCTTAACGCGGGTAATTAGAGAGAAATATTTGCGTGCCCCGGCTTCGAACCCACTATCGGCCGCCATCACGGCGTCGTTCCTGACCAGAATCATTGTCTATCAAACAATGCCTCCATGCATTCTCTCCTTATAACTTCATTGTTTGGATTAAACAAAATCAAACATAAGCATTACAAAAAACCGAGACTTTAAATAACCCACAGTGCAAGTTATATTACTTAATAATATTAAAACGGTTTCAAAATCGATTTAAGGAAGTGTCGTTCTATAAATATCTTTCGACACCGTACAAAGGAATTTACGCAGATGTTATTTGGGCCCACACAGATAGGAATTCCTACCTACGCTGTAGTATAGGGCATCAATCTTTGAGCTATTGTCACTGTAGACAAGTAAGACACAACTTGTAGAACTGGTCGTATTTATTGATTGGATATACAATATATTATCTGACGTTTGTAAATCGACGCCGTCAAATAGTTCACTCGATACTATTATCCTTTAGTCCTTGGAATTCGTTGAAATAATAAATAATTATTATATATACATGTTGTAGTTAAAACAGAGTAGAATCTATTTTTTTAATTTTGGTTTATGAGTATGTTATAATATTAAAATTTAAAGTACATATAACAATGACAAATTATTTTAAGAGCTTCATAATTGCTATTTTAAATGTAGTTTACTAAAATAGTTTAATAGATATAAGTCCGTAAGTAAGCTGAGACGTCTTATAACATTTCAACAAGGTCGGGTGTCAAATGGCAATGAACATGAAAGTTATTTGTATAATCTTTTTGTTTGCCTCGTGACATCCTTTGAAGATCTTGATTATCTTTATAAAATGCGACTCGCAATATAATAAAATATATTAATACTGTATTAAAACATTCAAATAAAGCGTAACTTAAAAATGAATAACTAGTGGATAGTTCCGAATGTAGTGTATGGTTACAGAACATTCATTGGAAAACTAAAGGCAATATGAAACATATAAAATTCGTGGTTTTAAGTTGCGAATGTCGTACACATATAATTTGGGTTCAAAAAGGCCATCTTTGAATCACCCAGTGGAAGTAACTCGCAAAAATTTATTTAAAAAACATGCGTTTTACGTCCAGGTGTCGTAAAAAATACCAGACTATTTTATTGTTGGGACGAAAATGTTTTAGTGTCGATCGTAAAATGAGAAAGATGTGAATTTCACCGACTGTACCGCTCTAGAATACAGCGGGTCTGTTAGTGATGAACTTAAAAAAATATATGTTCACGTAAAAGAATTTAAGTTTTTATATACATTCTGAGTTAAATAACAAATACCAATACATATATTTGATAAGATAATCTTGATTCTTGATATTTAATTTTAATTACAAACAGGATAATGTTTTTCTTACGGAATCGATATTTTTCTTCGCAGTACAGATGTATTGTCCTTATAGAAACATAAAAACAGCGATGTCAAGAGAACTATTATACAGTTAATTGGTTTATCAATTATCTGTATTTATATAACAAGGATGTCTAAGTAATATGCAACAAAAACATTTATTAAAGCGTTCCAACGCTCCATTATTGGCGCCGTATATTGCAAGGACCGTGTTTTTTTATAATAAAGGTAATAAAAAGTCCGAACTATCAAACACATCGATACAAACTGTACATTTAAATGGATTTTTTTATCACGTACGAATTCAATCGTAAAATTTGGTTAACTGATATTCATTTCTGAAAATATAATTCGCTAGAACTCAATTTAAATTTGGTGAAAATGGGGTTAGAGTAATTGTGAAAATTATTCCTAGTTAACAAATTAAAACCGAATAATTTACATAGATATGTATATAACAAAGCTAAATGTGAAAATAATTTACAAATGACGGACAGATATTAGGGAAAAGTCGAGCATACTACATAGAAGCCAATTATAAACTAATGATGTACCGTTGTACGTCCAATTAATTAGAGTTCGTGTATTAAAAGTAATCATTGAGAGAGATTTGGGTAGAAAAGCGTATGTTCTTTAGAAGGAGGTGTTTATATTACGTAATTATATACATATTTTGAGGTACGCCATTAGGTAATGTGGACTTTAGAAGTAAGTAATTAAAAAGTCATGTATATAGATAAATCCCTCGACTAAACTCCTCGCTAGAACATTCATGACCTCATACGACACGCATTCCAATGTTTTCGCCGAGCGCAGTACAATAATTCGATTAGTTTCGATGTTTTGGAAGATCACGTTTTTTCAATCTCATTTAATTGAGACGCGAATCGCATCCGCTATGGAGATCTGCGAAAAAAACTCGTAAATCTTTAAAATATTATCGGTGTTTTTCAATTTCTGTTGGACTTGCATATTTTGTTTTTAATTGAATCTGAATTTTATTTGAAATTAAAATCGCCAGAATCGCTGAAATAAATTTAAAAATTATATCCATTAAAATTTACTACAAGGTCATCTTATCACAGATACAGTGTAACTTAAAATCCAAATATTTCTTGTATTTAATTTGGTTGAGAAAGAAATAAATACACTTAGGTTTTATAAAGAATAAAGCTCAGATATATAAGGATTTAATATTTATTTTTTACCAGACTCACACAAAATATTAAGTTTGATATAATTATATGACCACAATTTATTTTCTCATTCGTATAAAACATTTGATTTTATTATACATATATAATTCACAGAGCGTGTTGATCTGAGAAGTAGCTTAAATTTCATTGATATTATTAAATAGCAATATAATATTTCCTTTTTATTTGAAACGCTCTTCTCAACGAGGTTCGATTGAATAGATTTATTTTATAGCCAATAAACCACTACCTATTTTCATATAGTTATGACTTGAGTTATAGCGTTTTTAAACATTTGAATATGCTTTATGTTTACAGTCATAAAATATGAATTACGTATCTGGACTAAATGGAATGTATGTTTTTTAATTATGATAAATAATCTTGTTTACACCCACTGTAAGGGAGAATGAAATGTTTCAGGCCGGCTTCTTATTGCCAGTGAAAATAATACAGCGTTATTGAGGTGTTCTAAATTTGAGGCACGTCTCTCGTTTACACCAAGCTATTTATTTTGAATAAGGTTTCGTTAAGTAAAAGTAAACTCGAGGGATTTTGACCCAAGCGAGAGGAAAAAAATTAATGTTTCCTTTTGATTCGACGTAGATAAAAAAGTATACAAGTGTCGTTTATTCTTTCGAATGAAGCTTAAAATTCTCAAGAGTTTCTATCTCGAGGTGCGGATAAATTAAGGAGAACAAGGCGGTTTGATTTAATTAGCGAATAGATTCCTTCAGTCGCTGAATGTAACAAGTATCATTAGTACCCTAAAACCATTAATTACGGACGTCAATTTAGGAATCAGCGTCAAGTTTAAGTTGTTTTTGAATTAGAATTATGACGTGCGTAAAGGAACAATAATGAAATGTTCCGATTCTGACGAAAACCATCAATTATAAAAATGAAATTTCTGTACAAAGAAAATAAGATATTCTTAGCTGCATCAAATTGGGTAACAAGAGGACAGGCAATGAAAAATTATGATATATTTAAATAAAAATGCCTTTAAAAGTTTAGAACATGTGGTCAAAATGTTGATGTTTAGCGTTAACAGTGACAGTTCTCAGAGATCTCTTGTTTTAGGGTAATCGTGTATGAAGCGTGATGGAGAGATTTCCCAGGGGCAGTAAGGAATCGATAGCTATTGTGATTCCCCTTACATTGAATTATATAGAAGGGAGCGTAGACATTGCCGAGTCGATCTGCTTCGCCTTTTATCAATATTTGCCTATTTGATTTTAGAATAACACATACGTGAATACCAGATTGTGTTTGTTGTTTAACCGAGACGTTCAGAGTCGGAAAGTTTATGCTTAACGTACTCAAGATTATTATATATAATTTTAACATACTGGTTTAATTTGTTGAGTAAATTATTGTGTAATCACTATAAGATTATCCAAATAGAATGTTCCCCTAAAAGTTTTAATATTACTTACAGTGACAATGAAAGAATTAAAAACAAGATTAAAAGGCCCATAACAAATGCTTTTTTTATCTCATCATATAAGAGGGTTTCAGGTCGTCTTATGTTTTCCTTTTAATAACACTTATATTACAGCACCTTTTAAGTCTTAGAGTGTGGAATTTTTACGATCTTAAATATTTATGTCTCATAAAAATAGGAATTGAAAGGACGGTGTTGCATCTCGATGGAAGTGTGATAACGCTTCAGTGATTTATAATTGTAAAAAAACATTATCAGTTTTATTCATAATAATTTTGTTATTTTTATATTTACGTTTAATATTGAAGAGATATTTCAATGCGTAGGATTAAATAGAAGGCCACTTCTGAGGATAAAATATGGTTTATAAGATATAGAAAATGAATCACTGATTATTTTATTACTCGGAAAATCGTATTTTTTTTTAAGTTCTTAGTTTAGAAAAATGTGATTAAGTAAATCTACTTTCTATGTAATTGTTACTTTAGCCAAGAAATTTATCAGTATCTTTTGTGTATTAACTATATATTTTCTATATGCAATATATTTGAGCAAATAAAAAATACATTATCTTAATGTCGTTTGATGTTATTTATTGCCATTTACATTAATGACTCCTGGTGTATGTGATTTAGTCCGAGTTGGACGTACTTAGGTATATATGTATTTTATTTTTGCTCTCATGTTTGATAAAGATTAATAAAAATTTTACTCTTAAATAACGTATCTCTTACCTGTTTTTTGAACATAAGATTTTTATTATAAAATGACGAATACATACCTGAAACAAAATAATAAACACACATTAATATTGTCAGTATGAATAAAATTTAGAAGATTATTATCTGATGTAGTTTTATCACAGCTGATGTTAGTAGTTACTTTGATCATTGTTTTAAAATTTTCTGTGATAAGACGACATACAGATTTTTTACTATATAAATGACATAATAAGCTAGCTGTTCCCTGCTTCTTGGTGAAGGTTTATTATTTAATAAGAATATTGATCAAATCTTTATAAGGCATACTTTGTACTGTCATATTTTCCATTATTATAACTACTATCAGTGTTTAAACCAATTTGTTGATTTCACATATAATTATGTTAATGTATCCCAGTTTAAGTTGCAATTCATTCCCGTATAAATGATTCTCATATGATTCGTCGCTCGCAGTTCGGTAACAATACATCAATAGGTCAAATTTTCTATAGAAGTCTCAATCCTTAATCCATTGTAATCCCACACGTGTGTCACACACGGACAACTCCAGGGGAAAAAGCGCAATGAAAAATCAGTTTTATTGTGTTAAAAATTAAATTGAATTTCATATGACTAAAGTTATATGTATCGTATGCTTTCAATAGGAGCATTCAACGTGAATTATATATATTTTTATATAATTTCAATATATATAAATAAAACCAGTTACTAATGAACTGATATGAATGATTGGGCACATTCGTAATTTTTAAATATGAAATTCCAATATAAACTTCCCGATTTGGAAGTACAAGTAAAAGTTATTTCATATCAAGTATGTAATCACTGTCAAAATATTACATAAACATATTACAATTAAAACAATTTCGACTCTCCTGCTACGTGATATGAATGAAATTCGTGTGTGACATCCACCGATCGTTTAACCAAGGGCACATTTGCAGACCGAAGGGTAAACACAAAGGCCCAGGACGAGAACAAAGCGAGTATTGAAAGTTCTGCAAAGGGCACATGGTACCCAAATAATAGGCCACAGAATTCTAACTGACGGTCCTCTATTGAGAACGACATTCTCGCAATTCCTTTGACCTACGGTAAGAACAAATTATTTGATGGCATATAAGATTTTATTATTACACAAAAAACTATTACTGATATATTGACGCTTACAAATTCTATACAGTATGGAACGATGTTACACAATGAGACATACGTATGAAAATCTCTCCAGATTTAAGTCCTAACTATTAAATAAGAACACATAAGGCATAATTAGAATTTAAATAATACTGAGATCTAAGATTTTGACGAGTATTCATTTAAATGAAACTGATATTTTACGGATGTACTACAACAATTTTATTTTTGATTATAATGTACAGACTCCCGACATTTCGGTTACTTAACGATCTCGTCGGGGGAATGTAGTTTATAATTAAAAAAAAATGCGTAGCACATCCGAAAAAAATTTAGTTTCATTTACCTATACTGTATAATTAATTGCGATAACAATACATGATAAATTAATATTAGACTAATGGATAAAACAAATCGTGTTACACTGCAATATAAATTGTAATAATCGCAGCCGAATAGTTTAATCAGCATCGAATATGTAACCGCAGATCGGATCTATATTACATAATTTCGGGATATTAAAACCAGTGTCATTAATTTGATGTCAAATGTTTCGTTGAACCATAAATATGACATTGTTACTTTAACCATATCGTCGGTTCAGCTGTTAACATCTAACAAGACAGATATTTAGCATTCTATGTATGTATACATTTCAATAAAGTAATCCGAGGTAAATTTCTATAGAAAGGAATTCTTAAGTTCTTATAAATGTTTATGCGAATGCTTCCTACTCGATGTCTAAGTCACAAAAGGAGTTTTTTTTAATAACAAAAGCTCCGCATTTATTAAAATGTTGTCAACTTTTTTTTTCTGCTGAGTTTGTGACCGGTTTTATTGTGATGAAAAATGTGATGCTTTTGGGGATATTATACCGAAATTACATATTTCATTCCCGTTTTTGTTGGGATCTTTTAATAAGCTTATTTAGGGAATAGTACATTTATTCCGCGGCTTTGTTCGTTCGTGTGTTTGAATTTTAATGTTCTTTATTTATGTGATTTGTGGGACAGAAAGTAACATGCCACTAGAGTTATTAGCGCTAATCAGATACCCTGTTTTATGATAGTTGGATGCAAAATGTTCATCATCATCACCCTAGCGTTTGTCCCGGTTGTTCGTCCCGCCCAGGGCGGGAGAACCCAGGGTCCGCTTTCCCACTCAGTTTCTTCCACTTAGCCCGGTCTTCGGCATCCTTCTTGTGGAGTCCATTGGCACGCATGTCATCTTGCACGACATCAAGCCAACGTCTTTTGGGCCTTCCTCTACCCCTGGCGCCAGGTAAGGTCATATTGAGGCATTTGTGACCCACGTAGTTTTCCGGTCGTCGTAAGACATGGCCGTACCAGCGTAGGCGACTTTCCTGCAATTTGTCGGCAATGTCACGGACATGCAAACTGCCCCGAATGTGTGAGTTACGAACGCGGTCTTTCCGCGTAACGCCACACATCCAGCGCAGCATATTCATCTCCGTGACATGCAACAACCGCCGGTGCCGCTCCAGCAGAGGCCATGCCTCACTGCCGTACATAAGAACAGGCCTAATGATGGTTTTATAGACCTGTCCCTTCAGCACGACCGGCATTTTAGGGTCACAAATAACTCCAATCACCTCACGCCACTTCGCCCAAGCCGCAGTTATACGAGCTTTGATGTCGCGATCGATGTCTCCGGACGCATCGAGCTCAGATCCAAGGTACTTGAAGTGATCCGTACGCCCCACCATGACGTCATCGATCCAGATGGAGGTAGGATCCGAGCTATTGCAAGCCATATACTCCGTCTTCGTCGCATTAATTTTCAGCCCGCCGTTCTCAAGTGCCTCTTTCCACTCGTGCACACGCCGTATTAAACGTCCCTTGTCCTCATCTACCAGTGCGATATCATCAGCGTACATAAGCAGCCAAGGCGGTGGTAACTTCTGTACACTGGCTGACAGTTCGTCTAATATCACACTGAATAGATATGGGCTTAGGACAGATCCTTGATGCACGCCTACAGTAATAGGGAAAGGTGTGGTGTCACCAACAGCGGTCCTGACTATAGCATCGGAATTGTGGTACATGTCTCGTACGATTTCCACATAGGTATTTGGCACCATCTTGGACCTCAACGCCCACCAGATTATCTCTCTGGGAACACAGTCAAAGGCCTTCTGCAAATCCAGAAATAGGAAATGAAGAGGCATATTCTTTTCCCTGTGTTTCTCCATGAGAATCCTAAGGGCGAAAATAGGGTCCATGGTACCACGTCCCGGTTGGAAACCGTACTGGAAATCCGACACTGTACACTCCTGCCGGATTCTGTTATCAATTATGCGCTCGAAGAGTTTCATGGTGTGTGACATCACTTTTATACCACGGTAGTTACCGCAATCCTGAGCAGACCCTTTGCCCTTGTAGACCGGCGTTATGAAACTCAGCCTCCACTGATTCGGCATTTTCCGGTGGTTCAGGATTAGGTTAAAAAGGCTAGTAAGGATGCACACACCACGAGCACCCATCGCTTTCCACGCTTCAATTGATACCTCATCCGGTCCGACAGCTTTCCGATTTTTCATGCGACGAAGAGAATCGAGTACTTCACCAGACGTAATCGGTGGCACAAGTCCTAGGTTTGGAGGAGGTGCTGGTGGTCGCACCTCTTGGTGCTGAGTGTTCAGTAATCCGTGGAAATAAAAGCGCCATCTCTCCTTCACTGCACACTCATCGTACAAGAGCGTTCCGTTAGCGTCAGTAACACAGCGGCAGTGACTTGTATCCTGCGCTGCCCTGATCCTAGAGCGTGCTAGTTTATAAATGAGCTTATGCCCCTCAGGCGAGTCCAACTTCGCATATAGTGGTTTTTTTTTTTTTTTTTTTTTTTTTTTTTTTTTTTTTTTTATTCTAAATATATTGTTTAATATAATGGTAATAAAAATACACAAAAGAGATATAAAAGTTTACACGTTAAGAAATGTTATAGATGTATAAAGACTTAAAACTATGTGATGAAACGATGAAGAGCCCGAGGGGCTGGAGGGCTTTTGCGATTTGATACAGCGGTCCTCCAGCTCCCAAGTGCAAAGGGTGATAATGAGGATGATTGATGAACCTAATGCTAACTTAAAACTAAGAGTCTGAGCCGACATAAATGTATATGTAAGGAAGGGATATGTACAAGGATATTTAAAAAAAAAAATAAAAGAAAAGAAACAGTTATTTCACGTATTAGTAAGTTTTGCAGGACGTCCAGTGACAGCCATAGGTGTGCGATTAATAGAAATGAAGTGGAATGAAGTATGAAGTTATGTCTTATTGAACGATTTAAGATTGTTTATGATATATTTAGAGAAATTGATGAAAGATAAGGTGGCTTCTTTGTTCTCCAGAAGGGAGGCCATGTTGAAGGGAGACACCCCGGCGTGGCGGCAGATGATAATCTGATGGTCTGATCTCTGTGCGATGAACCGCGGGCAGTCCTCGAGCACGTGTCCCATTGACTGCACCGTGGTGTCGTCGCACGGACAGACAGCGTCCTCCGTGACCTTAACCCTGTGTAGATATTGTTTGGTGTAGGCGTGTCCTGTAAGTGTTTGGGTTAGTGTGAATGTGTTGTGCGCAAGTGAGTGTAATTTAATGATGTGTTTAATTGTAGGAAGGTGTTGTTTGGTGTATTGTCCTTGTGGCTCGCTCTCGTATCGAGACTGCCAGACTGAGGCGTGGAGTGTTCGTGTGGAGTGTTTTATATATGTGATTGGAAATTGTGTGTAGTCCGGGGCTCTGTGGAGCTTGGCCGCCCGCTTGGCAGCGGTGTCCGCAGCCTCGTTCCCCACTATGCCCACGTGAGCCTTGACCCACGCGAACTCGATGGACCCGGACGTGTGGTGTACTGTGAGGTGTATTTTCGCAACCAAGGGGTGTGTGTTACTGCGGTTCTGGATGGCGAGAATGGCAGCGCTACTGTCTGAGTATATAACCGTGCGTGTGTGTTGGTTGGAAGAGGCCCATTCGCAAGCTTTGAGGATGGCTAGAAGTTCAGCCTGGAACACAGTACAACTGTTATGAAGCTTGAACTTCTTACTGACGGGATTGCGTTCTGCGCCATAGCTGACGAAGGCCGCCCCGACAGCTCCATCTTCGAGTTTGCTACCATCGGTGAAGGTGTGGGTGGTGTTAGGGTGAGCTCTTGACTGGAAGTCCTGAACCTCGCCTTGGGTCCAGAACATGTGTGAGTCATATGTATGTCTGTGGGCTGGATGAAGGAGAAGATGTGGAGGAGTCGGAAGTTCCAGTGTGATGTTTGCCGGAACTAGCGAGGACGAGCCAGAAAGGCGAGTGGCTTCGACCCGGTTCACTTCTTTGACTTTTAGGTCCAGGGGGGTGAACAAGGCGAGTGCGAGAGCAGCAGAGGTGGACACAGTCCTGAACCCTCTGATGGCCTTGAGGGCGAAGGCTCTCTGCATAGACAGAAGCTTCTTCCTCACGCACTTCTTATCAGCCACGTGCCCCCACACTCCGGCGGCGTATGTAATGATAGGCTGAATCACCTGTAAGTATATTATGCGTATGTTTTCTGGGTGGGCCCCCCATGTATGTCTGCAGAAGAAGGAGAGTCTATTGAAAATTTTGGTGGCTTTGTAGACTATGTGGTTAATGTGTTCGCGGAAGTTGAGTTTATCATCCAGAATTACACCGAGGAACTTGATGCTCTTCTGGAAGTGAATAGTGTGTGAGTCCATGGTAATGAGTATCTGTTTGGCTTTGGCGTTGAACGCTAAAGCCTGTGTCTTGGCGGGGCTGAACGAGAGCTTGACTCCTTTGCCCCAGCTGGTGATTGTGTGAAGTGCAGAGTTAATGTTATCCTGCAATTCAGACGCGGTTTTCGCTGATGCAACCAACAAAACATCGTCAGCGAAGGCTTGGAGTCGGCAGCCAGGAGGCAAATCGATTTCCAGGAGCTCATCGAGGATGATATTCCATAGGTGAGGGCCACAGGTCGAACCCTGGATGCAGCCCTTGGACATAGTTTTAGAAGCCCTACAACCGGCGTGGTCAAGCATGACTGTGCGTTGGTTAGTGTAGCTGAGGATGAGTCCGTAGATGTTGCGTGGACAACCGATATGCCTCAGCCGATGGAAGAGAGCGGGCCACCAAGCGTTGTCGAAGGCGGCCTTGATGTCTAAGGAGACGGCGACTGTGAGTAGCTTGTCAGTCTTGGCTTGTTTGATCAAGTCTATGGCTGCGTGGATAGCAGCCGTCGTGTTGGTCTGCGGCCGGAATCCGAACTGCTTCTTGCTCAATTTACCGGCCTTATCCGCGACGTAGGTCACTCGGCTGATAAAGAGCTTTTCGAGAAGCTTTCCGAACACCGGCAGCAAACCAATCGGTCTGTAGCCGGTCAAGTCAGTACGGTCAGTCTTATTAGGTTTAGGGATGATCTTAACATAAGCCCTCTTCCATTGTCGGGGAAAATGTTGGAGTGACAGACATCTATTCATGATGTCTGTCATGAATTTGGGAAAGAGTCGGAAGAACTGTAAACAAATGTCGGAGGTAAGTCCGTCGAGTCCGGGTGCCCTTTTCGGGTGCATTCCCTTGAGTGCCTCCAGAATCTCCCCCTCGGTAAAAGGGGGGTCCTCTGGAGTCTCAGGGAATTCCTTCATGTGAGCCCGTAGGTCATGTCTCACGTCCGTGTCTGTCGAGTCGTCAGGGTAGAAGTGGTCGAGTAGGGCTTTGGCGGTTTCGGCTGTATCTGTGGTGTAGCGACCGCCGACCTTAAGCGTGACTGGTGGACGTCGTGGAGCCGATTCCCTGAGAAGTCTATTAGTCAGAGACCAGACATTCTCCTTCGTTTGGAGTTCACAGAACTCCTTGAAGTGGGCGGTCGACTCCGCTTTAAGTGCAGTGGCGTATCGCTCTTTGAGGGTGTGTAGCTGTCGGGCCAGAGCATCCACCGGTTGGTTGGATTTCTTGGCCGCGTGTAGTTGGTGATGGGTGTGTATGACCTCGCGCTTGTGAGCTTCCAAGGCCTCTGTCCACCAAGGAGGCTTGCATTTCGCTTCCGGCGATCTGACGGGCATGGAATCCCTACAGGCGGTGTGTATATATTCGGTGATGGTGTCGATAAGAGACTCAAGCTGTCCAGTGTCCAGAGCGTGGATGTCTGATTCCAATGTGTCGCTGCTCGTGAATTGTGTGAGAATTGACTCCTTGAAGAGGCGCCAATTCGCTTTGTTGTTCTTGTAAAGGAAGGTGGTTGTGTTAAGATGTTGAGAAGTTTGTGATTTGTTTTGAAAATGCGAGTGTGTATATGTATAGTCGATTGCATTGTGTTGCGACGAGGGGCAAGCGTCCAGGTTCACCTTCCAGTCTGTAACTTGGTCGTAGACAAGTGACGAAACGAGTGTGATGTCGATTATGGAGGAGCGCACATGACCGTGGGTAATAGTTTCGAATGTGGGTGTGTTGCCCACATTGCATACCAAAAGATTGTGAATGAGGGAGAGTTCGATGATTTCCCTCCCTCTTGGGTTCATGCGTTCGCTCCCCCAGAGTGGGTGCCAACCATTAAGGTCGCCACCGATGATGCAGCGGGTGTTGGTGTTGTTGCTGAGAAGGTGTTCTAATGAGTGTAGTGTATCCGCCTCATCGACCCTGGGCTCGATGTAGACGGAGGCGATGAGTACCTGTTGGTGTCTGTGTAGTGTCCGAACCACACATAGGTTAGGGGTAGAGAATTGGGAGAGCCCGAGGAATGCGGTCTTGGTTTTGGCCAATATGCACGCCTTGACCCTCCCATCGGGTCCGCTAGGGAACTGGAAGATTTCCAGGCCTCTAATGGCCCCGACCTCGATACCCTTACCGGTGTACGGCTCAGACACTAAGGCTACGTTGTGTTCGCTATTAATGAAGTATGTGATGAACTCTTTAAGAGAGTGTTTTGACCTGTCTAAATTGCACTGAATAATTTTAATTTTATGTGGATCCATAATCGACCGAATTGAGTGTTCTGGTTTTGATAGTTGTTAAAATGGGGCATGTCTGTGACGTAGCCTTGTGTGTAGTGGGGTGGTTATTATTGAATTTGATGTTGTGTTGGGTACAGTTGTAGCACTTGGGAGGGTGCGGAGTGTCCTTGGTTGGGCATACGTCTTGTAGGTGGGTGTCTGATGCGCAATGAGAGCATCGTGTGGCCTCAGTCCGGCAGTGTTTTTTCACGTGCCCGAAGTTGAGGCACTTCTGGCACTGTAGGAATGGGGAGAAGTCCTCTGCATGAACCTTCTGGAAGTCCAGGCAGACTCTCCCCATCTCGACTATTGTTTTCCAGGTGGCTGGATTAGCCACAAGGACGGCGTTGTATAGGTGGGTGCTTCTATTATTGCCTCTTTTGAAGCGGAAGGTGATGTCGGTGTCACTGTATGTGTGAAGTTGCGGGTTTTGGCGCAGGAGGGTACTCACCAGATCCTCCGGTGCCATGTCGGAACTGATTCCCTTCAGCAAGATCATTGGTTTGAGCTTCCTTGCTGGTTCGGCTGTCACTGGTGCGTCTGGTTTGCTGCGAAGTTTGCTAAGGGCGTCGTCGCATTGCGCCTGGGTGTCAAACTCCACCCTGATTTTGTTATTGGAGACCGGTGAGACCCTCGCTGGAGCATACGTGCAATCTCTGAACGAGATGCTCTTTTTGAAGGCCTCAACGGCCTCCTGCCTGGACTTAGTCGGATTCTTGGTCGCAACTAAGATGGCGGGGCGGATGATTGTACTGGGTTTGGGCTGGATGGGTGCGGGAGCGGGGGGTGTGCGCCTGACAGGCTGTGCCGGGCGGCTTGCCTGTTGGGCGTAGGTGGGGTTTGGGATTGGGTTTGGGGTGGGCGCTAGAAGGTTACGGGGAGCGCGAGCTCTGCGAGTATTGGCGGGGGCGGCGGCGGCGGCAGCAGCAGCGGTGGTCACGGAGGCGGCGGAGGCGGAAGCCGCAACAGTGGCAGCTGAGGTTGCGGGGTAGGCGGCGGCAGCGGCATCGGCGGGAGCAGGCTGGGCCTGTGCGGGGCGGGCGTGCAGAGCCTTAAGCTCCTTGAGCTCAGCTTGCACACAGGCTACGGATCGAGTGAGTTCTCGCACCGATGAAATCATGGCGTCTTGAGCAGAAGAAGTGTCTGGGGAGTCGGCGGGGGCGGAGGGGGCAGGCAGCTTCGCGTGGAGCGCGATCGCCTTCCTGATCTCCTCCGCCGCCTGTACGATGTGCGTCTTGGCTGCGGAGGTGACGCTCCGATTATCGACGACCGTCTTGATGATCGTCGCCGCGAGCGCTGTGACTACGCTGTGTAGGGTGTCAGCATCGTACACATCTTCGGCCAGTGCCGGGAGGGGCTTGGGGTTGGCGGCTGGGGGCATACTGGCGCCCGCAATGTCTTTTAATTATCCGAAAGTGAATTTAGTATCATTGCATCAGAATTGGTGTGTAAAGAAACTTAAAAACCTTATATTTAAAAAACTATAAAAGATAAAATTATAAAATAAACACTAAAAAACTATTAAAACTATCCTTAACACTATAGAACATGAAAATTTTGGAAATCACTTTTCCGGGCGCGTTTTCCGCCACGTGGTAAATGTTTTAATGTCAGTTTTTTGTGTCAAAAACTAAAGATAAAATTATGTAAGATACCTCAAAAGAAGCGTCTCACCGAGCCCAGTTTAATGGTACAAAAAAAAAGGGGGGTGAGCGCTTTACTTTTTCGGTTATTATCGAAAGTGTGTCCCTGTCACTAAATTTTGCGTGTTTAATAGTTAAAATAAATCACTTTTCACAATTGTAAATACACTGTCTTAAAGAATTCGCGAAGACGCAACTTTTGGTGTATAACACGACACTATAACGCGCAAATTGCCACTTGTGCGATTTTTTAAGTGATGAGACGGTTAAAAGCGATCCGTTCGCGACGGCGTACGGCTGCAGACACTCGCATATAGTGGTTGCAAGTGTTCTCGCCTGGCTCTGGCTACAGCTTTCTTAGCCTCTCTTTTCGCAATCTTGTACGACTCGTGATCTTCAGGGGATTTAGACGCTTGCCACTTCTTAAAGAGCACTTTCTTCTCCTGTAACATCCTCTGGACTGTGGCATTCCACCACCATGACTCCTTGTCAATTTTGCGGCCTCCTTTCGCCACACCGAGGATTTGCTTTGCCGTTTTCGTGATTGTTGTCTGAAGCTTATTCCAGTACTCTTCGACGGACTTGCCTTCTGTATCCGGACTTATGTCCCCAGTGGCACAGTCAAATTCCGAGAACCTGGTGTGATCCAGCAGCCACCACTTGATTTGGCGGCGGCAACGCTCAGCGTGTTTACGGCGAGGCTTTACGCAGAGATCCATAACAAGGAGTCGGTGCTGGGCAGTTAGACACTCTCCGGGTATGACCTTACAGTTGGCCACGCGGCTGACAAGGCTTCTCCTAGTCAGAAGGTAGTCGATTTGAGTGGCGCTTCGACCGCTCCTGTAGGTGATAAGATGCTCAGGTTTCTTTTTGAAAAACGTGTTCACTACGGCCAGGTCAGCGGCGACGCAGGTTCGGAGAATGGTTTCTCCCTCCGCGTTACTTCGGCCGTAACCATATCCGCCATGAACACGTCCATACTCCTCGTGCGTCTCTCCCACATGACCATTCAAATCACCACCCAAAAACAATACCATGAGACAACGGTATGGCGGCTAGCACGTCACCGACACGCTCCCAGAACAGTGCCTTATCCGCATCACTGCATCCGGCCTGTGGGGCGTAAGCACTTATGAGGTGAGTTACTACTCCCTCAATAAGTACCCTTACCACCATAAGTCGATCGCAAATACGCTTGACTTCCAAGACACTGTCATGGTAGCGCTCGGAAAGCACAACCGCCACACCGTTCTCCCCGCCAGGAGAGCCTGTATAGATCAGCTTGTAGCCTTGCCCTATGTAACGGCTTCTGTTGGCCTTCCACCGTGTCTCCTGCAAGAACGCCACCGCCACTTTTCGTCTGGCGAGTGTGGCCGCAAGCTCTGTAGAGCGTCCCGTCAGCGTGCCAATGTTCCAGCTAGCAAAGCGGATCTTCGCAACAGGCGCTAACTTCTTTAGCCGGGTTCGCGCGGCACCCGGTAGCCCTCGCCCACTTGTCGCAGGGGCAAGGCGATCCCCCTGCGCGTCGTTATACGGCGACGCCCTAGCCATGTTGCTTTCTCTTTCCTGTCCTATCATTTTTTATTGGCTTGTTTGCCTATTACCGAGACGACTGCCGTCTGACTCCCGAACCTCTAGAGTAAACTCCAGAGGAAAAGCATCGCCAGAGCCCTTTCCGTTATCCAGCAGGGGTGCCACGTGCAGGCAGGGTTGGCTTGGGCTCCTAGATGGAATTGGAGCCTGTTACCCCCAAATGTTAAACATATAAATATTGAAATACACAATGATATTAAAAACTTTGATTATTCAGCAGCTTTGTTTGTTATCATTACTTGTGATAATAACTATATCATCTGTTCGTATAAGTCACCATATGTTTATACAGTTCTCAGTTAATCCCAGTACATAACTACCGTCTGGGTAAAACGAGCTCATGATTTACCTCCGTTACGTACATCCATGGTAAATTACCTGTAATAGAGCTTTTCCGATTCGCATGATAATTGGATGTATTATGTTATAGAATGTATATCATTACACCGTGTGGGTGTCATATTAGTTTCAGCCGTTCTCATATTAGAGTCACACTTTGACTGACATTAATACAGCCTTGAGAATATGTATTATGACATATGGAGTACACTTGACAGTTGACAGTTGACACGAGAGATATACATTACGCTAGAAAATGTAATTATATCAACGTTTAAGTTAGAATGTTTTTTTAAATACCGATACAAAACATCTGTGGTTATGTTTTAAAAGCGTGTTCTGAATATCAAAGCAAAACAAAATAAACCAAAGATTATAATCCCTTAATACAACATTAGACAAAGATCTGGCGAGGGTCGGGCACGTCTATTGTGTCACCTTAATTGTTATTGTACTGAATTAATTTGGTAGCTTGGCGAGATTAACGCTGTCAAAGCAATGTATCTCACTAGCGTTTTGATATTAACGATGGAACTAGTGAAATTTCATCAAGACATCAAAATGACAATTTTACAAAGAAGTTAAATTTGTATGTATAGTACCTTACTTTGAAATTGAATTTCGATTTTAAGAGCGTTAACTACGTGTAATTAAATTTAACAGATCGATTCTAGCACCGGACTCATCTAATACTACAAAGTTTTTTTTCAACAAAAACATTTAAACATGTGTATTTCATTATAATGTTCACATTTTAGGTCTCTACAAACTTGTTCAATCTGCCTCTGAAAGTTTTATAATATATCCCAATAAGGAAAAACGTGAATTGCTTTTAACTATATTTGTAATGTAAATAAATTAAAAAAATGTATTTTAAAGCATTGATGATTTATAAAAGTGACAAGCCATTTATATGAAAAAAAAAAAACTCGTTACGGTCATTATTTACGTAATAAAACCATTGTCGGCCTGTTTTATGATGAAAGAGGTACATTTTAAAACATCGTTTTCTCTTTTATAACTGCCACGGACTATGCGAAAACAGATTTCGGTGTGGTCTCATATACATTTAATATAATTCGGGTTTCGCTATCTGGCACTTAGTTATGTCATTTTGGCGATGCATCATATCTTTTGGTTCTTCCTAACCTGTGGTTAAGTGGGTCGCACGTGACCCGTGCGAGATACACAAGATAACTTTTAAACATGAGCTGGGTGACTAAAACCCAACACGTTCAGATAACACACTATTCGGACAATACTCCGCCTTTAATGGGTTTTATAATAAAATTTCAGAAACTTCTTTTACTCTACATGAAAATAAAGTTTCTAATTACGAACAAGTTACAAATAGGTAAATCGCAATATATTAGGGCGTGCAGAAAAAGCAATTTCTCCAAAAGATTCAGCTGTCATCCGCTGTCCGCAACAAATGCTGACAAGCCCGTCCCCGCATTAGACATATCACTTCTACTACAAAACGAGTTAGCAGAAATGCTATTGGGGTTTGTAAATTGAATGAAACCTTCAACGAAATTACACAGATAAATCTTTGTTCTGTTAGAGAAAAATTAAAGATATTTTTTTCTTTGGACGATTTTAAGCATAGTTTATGTTGATTACAATAAAACACAGGTGAATGTAAAGAGGGATAGCAACACATCCGTCAAGAGTATGATGAAAAAGCTCCTTCATCGTTACACTACTTTGCCATGATCCTTTGTGTGACGTCGTCATGAAGCTAACTGGAACAGCGACTCTCATTTGAACCCTCCATTGTTCTTGGACCAGTGTTACAGAAAATTAAAAAGGCAATTCCCTAAATGAGGAGATAAGCTTCGTGTGACACATATCAGACATATATGTTTAATACATACATAACGAATTAAATGTATATAACTTTGTCATTCTGTCCATCCAAAAATTATAATCCTTATACAGCCGAAGTAATCGGAATGGAATGAGATTCGATTTGCATGAAATTTTGTATGAAACTAGTTATGTTATTGGAAAAATGCAGATACTTTTTTTATCAAAAGTCCCGCAAGATCAGGAATGAAGTACAGTGGAAAAACTCGAATTATCATACATGTATGGATGTAGAGTTTTACATTTTTCATTCCACATTGAATTTATTACTAAGCAAAAAGCAAGTAGACTTAAATATATATGTAACAGTAATGAATTTTATGTCGTTATACGAAAGACCATACATCAAAATTGATAGATAGTCTATAGGAGGATTTTACATACGTTTAGCATCTATTAAATATTGATGTTAAGTCGATTCGAATGTAAATATGTTAATTGTCATATGCTATCATCCCACATAGCGTACATTAAGATTACAATATATTAATGACTCATTATATTTCCTTGTTGGAGGCGTTTAAATGGGTAGGTGTCATGCCTTTGAAGGGACTGGGTACGCCAAAATAGTACATAAAGCTAAACATTAAGGGCTACAATGCTGGATCAAAATTCATGGTAAAAGTTCTGAATCTTGTACGTGTAGGATGACGGTATGTTTGTTCATAATGTACCTTCTGTAATTGGGGGTCATAACCAGGGAAAGATAGGACCTTGTATTTAAATATAATTATACATTAAATTGAAGTTAAATAGTATTAGAATATAAAGTAACACCAGCTCACTGAACAGTTATTAACGACTGGTTCAAAATAAAATTAGTTTTCAATGTTGCAGCCATTCTGACATCCAATTAAAATACAACCACAAAGCATTATGTTCGTCTAAACATTGCGGCTAATCACATAATTAAACTGGCTTCCCAAGCATTTATACAGATGGCAATAATGGTAGGTGGTAGAGCCATGCCGTAAGGCTAATTGGGCCGGCTCGCACCGGGGCGGTACCACCCTCCCATAGAAAATCGGCGTTAAGTAATAGTATCTCGTCAGAGATACTATTGCGTTTCGTACGGTAAATGGGAGTTCCGGAGGCCCATTTTCTGAATTGGTTGGAGGGAGTATCCATTCTTCCTTTCAGCCAATTCCCTTCCCAAGCTCTCTCAAAATGGTAGCGGTGTATAAAAATAAACTACCCCAGGAGGGTACCGACGCGATTGGCATCGGAGAATCCCTCCCTGCAAACTCTGTTTCAGGCTGCCCCTCGTATTCTGGGGGGGGCAATACCCCGCTCAATACCTCTGTCCGAGGTCGCAGGATGCTCAGAGTAGATTTCTGTAACATTAGGGGGCTACATTCTAATATCAACGCCGTCCACTACCATCTCGAGACGGCCAAGCCGGCCCTTCTATTTCTTACCGAAACCCAGATATCGTCTCCGGCCGACATCTCCTACCTCCGATACCCTGGTTACTCCATGGAACACAATTTTTTGCCTCGTGCCGGGGTATGTGTATACATTCGAGACGATATCTGCTACCGTCGCCTTGACTTCACTGAAGGTTCGGACCTATCTATAGTTTGGATACGTGTAGACTGCGAAGACCACCCACGCGTCTATGGGTGTCTTTATAGGTCCCACAGCGGGAACGCAGAGACAGACCGGCTTATTGAGCAAGTCCAAATGACCGCAGATTTAACTCTCCAACAGATCCCCTCGACTGAAATTGTCATTCTTGGCGATTTTAATGCTCATCATGCCGAATGGCTTGCGTCAAGAACAACTGACCATGCAGGGAGGTCTTTTCACGATTTTGCTCTAGCCAATGATCTCACTCAATTGGTGACATCGCCTACGAGGGTGCCAGATGTGAATGATCACACGCCTTCACGGTTGGATCTTCTGCTGACCTCGCATCCAGAAGGCTACGAAGTGCATGTTGATGCCCCTATAGGCTCTTCTGACCACTGCCTCATCTGGAGTACAGTGCCGATTACACGCCCCCCTAGGCCGCGATGTGCAGGTAGTCGTCGCGTGTGGCACTATAGGTCAGCGGACTGGGATGGGATGCGGACCTTCTTTGCGTCCTACCCCTGGAATGGAGTCTGTTTTAGGGAGAATGACCCTGATGTCTGTGCTGTATCTGTCGCTGATGTCGTGCTTCAGGGTATGGAACTATTTATTCCTAGCTCTGTGGTACCCATCGGCGGCAAGTCGCAGCCCTGGTTTGATCGGCTCTGTAGAACGGCATCACGTCGTAAGCAGGCCTGCTACCAAGCCTGGGTTGACGCGATTGCATCGAATAGTCCTAACGCCAATATTCTCAAAACAGAATACAACTCTAGCTCCAGATCCTTCAAAAGAGCAATCACTAGAGCAAAATCAAAATACATTGCTAGGCTTGGGGAGAAGCTTGCCCGCCTTCCCTCGGGAACTAGAGCTTTTTGGGCCCTCTCTAAGTCTGTGCAAGGAAACTTCTGCAGGTCATCTATACCATCCCTGCGCATGGAGAAGGACTTGTTGGCGCATACGGCAAAGGAGAAAGCTGATCTACTCGGTTCCCTATTTGCAAGTAACTCGACTTTAGATGACAGGGATTACTCGCCGCCTACCATCCCGCGTGTCGAGGGATTTATGCCAGAGGTAAAATTTTCACAAAGAACTGTGCGTAAAACCTTGTTCTCTCTGAACATTAACAAGTCGAGCGGCCCCGACGGTATTCCTCCTCTTGTGCTTAGGACTTGTGCTCCGGAGCTGGCACCAGTTCTAACGCGTCTCTTCCGGCTCTCCTATTCCGCCGGCGTTGTCCCAAAATCCTGGAAGACTGCGTTAGTGCACCCGATTCCTAAGAAAGGTGACCGCTCTGATCCCTCCAACTACAGACCCATCGCAATCACCTCTTTGCTCTCCAAGATAATGGAGTCCATCATTAACCGCCAGCTTCTTGGGTATCTAGAGGAACATCAGTTGATCAGTGATCGCCAATATGGCTTTCGTCACGGACGGTCAGCTGGTGATCTTCTAGTATACTTAACGCATCGATGGGCCGCGGCTATTGAGAGCAAAGGCGAGGCTTTAGCAGTCAGTTTGGACGTAGCGAAAGCTTTTGATCGGGTCTGGCACAAAGCGCTTCTATCGAAGCTTCCTTCTTATGGGCTTCCTGAGAAATTGTGCCCGTGGATAGCCAGCTTTCTTACGGAGCGTAGCATAAAGGTCGCTATCGACGGTCTGTGCTCGAATTTAATGCCCGTGAACGCTGGTGTCCCACAAGGCTGCGTTTTGTCTCCCACTCTGTTCCTTCTG
Organism: Danaus chrysippus; assembly: GCA_916720795.1. Classification (NCBI taxonomy): domain Eukaryota; kingdom Metazoa; phylum Arthropoda; class Insecta; order Lepidoptera; family Nymphalidae; genus Danaus; species Danaus chrysippus. The sequence continues at coordinate 10,452,575 of CAKASE010000082.1, read as the reverse complement.
CATATCAATGACTTGCTGCAAGTCGGCAATATTCATTGCTATGCAGATGACAGCACTGGTGATACGCTCTATACCGGAGAACGCACTCTTTCTCAGGACCACGTCGCTGAGTGTCGAAGTAGACTTGTGTCTAACATCGAGTCTCTACTCGATCAAGTGTCATCCTGGGGACAAACCAATCTGGTTACATTTAACCCAACTAAGACACAAGTCTGCGCGTTCACCGCAAAAAGAACACCCTTTGTCGTAACAGCTCGGTTCCAGGGCAATTCCCTTAAACCCACAGCCAGTATTGGTATTCTGGGTGTCACCATTTCGAGTGATGTACAGTTTCGTAGTCACTTGGAAGATAAGGCCAGGTTGGCGTCTCAAAAACTTGGCGTACTTCGCAGAGCGGGGCGGTACTTCACTTCGGGTCAACGCCTGACGCTGTATAAGGCGCAGGTTAGACCTCACATGGAGTACTGCTCTCACCTCTGGGCTGGAGCGCCCCAGTGCCAACTTCTTCCTTTTGACCGAATCCAACGTCGTGCAACTCGAATGGTCGACGATACCGATCTTACCAATCGGCTTGATACTTTAGCCCTGCGGAGAGACGTTGCCTCTCTCAGCGTCTTCTACCGCCTTTACTATGGGGAATGCTCTGAGGAGCTCTTTGGGCTACTGCCGGCAGCTGAATTCCACCACCGCACTGCACGTCACAGGTTGCAATACCATCCGCACCACCTTGACAGCTGGCAGTCAACCACAGTGCGCTTCAAAAGAAATTTTCTGCCACGCACCACCACCCTGTGGAATCAGCTGCCTCGCGACGTATTCCCTATCCATTACGACTTAGGGTGTTTCAAGAAGAGAGCGTACCTATTTTTGAAAGGCCGGCAACGCACTCGGGCGCCTTCTGGCTCCTCGAGTGTTTATGGGCGGCGATGACTATCTCTCACCAGATGGCTCGCCCGCTCGTTTGCCCCCTATGATATAAAAAAAAAAAAAAAAAAAATAATAATAATTAATTTAGCCGGCTAATAACGCTTCGGTCAACGGTTAGCTACCATTTAGAGAAAGATGTGTGATATCGAAAGGTTAGATTTGTTTACTGACGCGACGCATTCGGATTTGGTTAATTGGTCAGTTAATTAATCGTCTACAATCACAAACACGCACAGCGCCTTAAGTTAATGAATGATAAAAGCTGAAGCTACGCGAAGACTCACATAGTAGTAGGTTCTTCCAGCTTCCTCCGAGAGCGCGGAGACAGCGATGCAGTCTTGGAGTGTGGGTGGCTGATGGGGCGCGGGGCAAGGGAATCCTAACATCACCTTCAGAAGAACTTCTTCCAAGTAAAGAGGACCCTCTATCCCTCGACAATGATCTGCGTCTACCGAACGGTGCTCCTCTGACCGTAGCAAAGTTTTCCTCACCGGTTATACTAAACGTTTCCATGGGAATACCTTCGGGCTCGCGTCTATTCCTCACTGAAAATGTTCTTCGAAATCCATTTGCCAGACCTTCAATAGTTTTTCGCTTCGGTCTGGTTATTTCCTCCGAGCTTATAACAGTTATGTCATCCATGTCTCGATTTGTGTATGACTTATGACGGGATTCCAAACTGGACAAGTCTTCTATACCGCCGTGGCGATATTTCAATGTCTTCCCTCTGTCTACTAAACCGAGTTCATCGTAACTTTTGTATGTTGATGAACGTCGTGGCGCGGGCGGGCGACCGGCTCTGTCTATAGTCATGTTTTTGTTTTAGGGTCCTTAGTAGAAACCTGGTAAAACAATGCTGCGTTTTAGCATTTGATTCCATCAGAATCCGTATTCGTATCCTGATTATCTTGACTTGCATACGAGCTTATTTTTAAAGAAACGAAACTTTTTGGATGTTTACTATGTTCTTTTTATTACACTGAAATATCTACCCTAATTTGTCGTTGGGCGTAATATTCAAAGTTTACCTTGAAAATGTTATTAACATTGATGTATGGATACTGGTCTCAGTGATAATTTCCGTGAGCGTCGCTCATTTACGTCAGTGTCGTGACTGCTCCACGTTATACGGAAACGAAATAATAAAATTTACTCGCTTGTACTAAACGACTTTACTACCCTTTATTGACAGATATTGGCTTCAGTTTTATATTTTACTGTTGTCAAGGAACCAATTAGTATCGTTAGAGTTTACCGGAGTTTCCAAAACTAATTCACTATTTACCCATGAGGTTCAGTTTCAGTCTACGTTCAAGAGCGATGTGGTTTAAAACCAAACTTTCGGGATATTTGAACCATACGCAGTTTATAAAACAGTTTCACAGCGAATTCAAGTGATTTATTGGCAGCGATCGTGGTTTCTCGTGAAGTACTAACACGCCATATAACTAGAAATTGATAAAATATTTGATATCGATTTATATCTGTTTCAGTTTTGTAAAACAAATATTTTTATACAGACTGAATGAGTGTTAGTCAATTATGAGGCGTTATAATCCAACCGAGTCGAGTGTTTGAAAATAACAGACAAGTTTGCTTTTGAAATCTCTCGAGCATCTTAAGCCAAATTACCAAAGAAAACAAACCGCGCCCATTCACAGCCGGACCGTACGATGTTTTCCAAACAATTATAGAATTAGGACTTCCTACTTGGGTCGTTAAAAACGGATTTGACCTGATCTAGATAGTTACCGAACATCCTTTACACTAGTCATAAGTACCTACATTGTTTCGGAGAAAGTAATTTGCTTTGAAGTACGTTCATTAGTAAGAGGAAAAATATGTCAAGAACAAATCTTAGATTGTGTACGTTTGTAAGCTGAGAAGATAAATGTAAATTACAATAAAACATTCTGAATTTCAATAATTCTTTAAATAAGACAAATATTTAAAACAAATTGAAATGTGAATTAAGTAATAAGCAATTTATTCAAAGAGGATGAACAAATTTGTAGTTTCCGCTTCGTTGCTCCAAAATTAATATATTGAAAGGAGATTTAAAGTATTATTTTATTCACTATCGTCTAAGACAAAATTCTAAACTATTTAATCTTAAGTCTAGACACGAGAAAATATATTAGTTTTAAACTATAAGACTTTTATATAGTATTTTAAACATGTTCAGTCAAAACAAACTTCAATTATCACTGAATGTACATTGCGTGTCACATACTATACCAATGGTTCACGATATCATGTCAAACTGTGTCAACTTGTGTCGTCGTAAAATGACAGAGAGCTTTATATTTCATAATACTATTATAGCTTTATATGAAGCTTCCGTGAGGCACATGTGTGGTAAATAAACATTGAATGTAATACAGCTTCTTGTAGTCACGTTATTGTTATTAGTATATTCCTTTTTAAATGACTTGATAGGTCGTTCGTATATGATTATAATGATTCTTTTTATATGGTTGATAGATTTCATAACTACGCAAAGCTTCTAGAACGCAATCTCTTAAGCCCCCGCATTATACATCAGTAAATGTTACTCTAAAACATTTTGAATACATAATTTATAAATATTTTGTTCCAACATAATACTAAGAACGTATTTTCAGACTGAAGTAGATTACCGTTTTTCATTTTATAAATAAAAGTATTATACATAGTTTAAATATACATTAAGATAGTAAATATAGATAATAAATATTGAAGTGAATTGTTTTATAAGTTTCCTTTGTTTGGAAAAGACGTTTAACCCATTTATTTATTTTTCATGTATAATTCGTATATACATATATTCGAAAATTATTTAAGACAATTTTAAACACATTAAAGTAGAGAAAATTGTAACTGATATATAATACACAATGTACAATATTTAATATTAAAAATTTGATTTATCATAGTGAGTAACAGAACTCCATATAACCTCAATAACGATGGTATGATTAGGTATTTATTTTCTTAAAGGGCAGTAGGAGCACCCGATGCTAAATAGTCACCAATATTAGACATCAACAACATAAAGGATTATGAAAGTAGTTCGCCTATTTTTAACGATTAAGACGACATATTTACAGGCTTTATATGAACTTATATTTCTGAACTATTACTAGTAAAGAATATTGAAATTATAAAGTACTCTGCACACTCATAATCTAAGATAACACAAGATTTGTATTCACAAAACTCATTGACGTTTTGAAGAGTGCGGTTTCGAGAGATCAAAGTATTAAGGAAGAAACAAAACTTCATTCCTTAAACTCTCTTCCCCGCATTACGATGCGTAAACATACTGCACTAATTGAGGCTCATGAGTATTATAGTACAAAAGATTAAAAACTTTTTGTTATCTGTATTGGAAGTATTTAGAAAATAACTCGAGTTCCATTCTTTCAACTCACTAATTTCAGGGTACCGAATTAATTTCAAAAACGCACGGTGAAATTACACTGTTATTACATTTTGTGAGAGATCATTTAGCAGTTTTTGCGATGTTTCTCGTCTGAACAGTCTGCCCCTTTTAACATCGTGATGCTGGCGAGCGTGTGTGGTCCGTATATGGTGAGTTTATCGACCATCGCGCTACTATATTCGAATCAACTTTAACCATTGACAATGCGATTTCCAAGAACATTTGGTCCGAAGGAGGAAGTCAGCTTTAATATTATAATAAATACCATTGTGAAAATGCAGATAAGGGGACAATACCGCGACGCTAAGGACAGGCAAATGGGAGACTAAAATATACGCCATTATGACGAAATAACTAGAAGCTTACCGAGTATGATAAAATACTGCTTACATTTTGGAATATAGCAATATATTTTAATATCTTGTTCATAATAATACAAATGCCAGTCGCAATTCACCAGCGTATTGTAGAATATCTCCAGCGCTGAGGTCAGCGATTGAAAACAGCTCTCTAAGAACAAAGAAAGTCACACTATCAATAACTAACAGTGCTTCATAAACAGGCTCAAATGTCACTGGAATTAATTTATGCACTGTCCATTCACTTTGTATTATATAAACATCCTGTATTATATAAAAACAATTTTAGACAGAACTTTTGTAGAGTATATATGTTCGTATTATTATCAGTTCCACAAATATAGACTAAGTGAGAATATTTTTCAAGAGTCACCTTTCTCGAAATTGATTAAATAGCATTAATTTAGTTTCCGTTGTGAAGACTCAGAGTCATTAATCTTGCCGATTAACAGATTGTGACAGGTACAAGTGGCAATAATGTAACACGTTCTATAATCATACGATAAAAACATCGAATCGATTACAAACGCTAACGAGACAGGGGGAATGGCCGTGGCCATCCGTCAGCAGAGAAATCTGCAACGAGGCTGAATTACGGGACTCCATTAGCGTGACCGAGCCGAACAATATCTGACCCCTGTTAAAACACTATACATTAATAAAACTCACCTCAGGGCACAATACGAGTATGCACTGCATACGACGATCGGAATATAAGTGTTACATTAATTATTGGTACTATCGTGGATCGCTGGAGTATTAAAAACACATATTAGACTGATCTGTAGATTATGAATCGTGATGGCTGTAACGAGGGATTTAAAATGGTACATCATGTAAACAGCGGAGAGAGCGTTGAAAGGGAAAAGATTTGTGTAGGTCGATAGCAAGTCATGAGGCAAGGATGGCTTGAGTTATTTATCTCAGGTGAAAGCGGGGTCCGCAGATAATCCTAAATAACCGCGGGGCGTGGAGGGTGTAAATCATTATGAACCATCCACGAAGCCAACAAACAGGACTCCATAATGACAACATTAATATTCCAAGTATTATGACAAACTTGAATAGGAACAATATATTAACTATTTTGTAGACTTGTCTGCAGTGAATATACTCGTAATTTTTGTTTGAAGGTGAAATTGTATTCGGTGTCGAGACTGAAATAACTGTGTTTATAATATTTCAAACCCACGACTATCCTGTCGATATTAAAATTGAATATAACAGATTCCAAGGTTTATTTAAACAGAACTAGATTTCGTTAGAGTTGGGTTTCAATTTCATTCTCAAAAAAAGCAAATTAATGCTACACCGTGGTGGTTATGTGTCATCGTTGGCCACGATTTCGACAATTTCACTTTACTTGTTTGGTTTTTTATAAAGATACTCTATTTTAAACAATCATAAATGTTTTTGCTTCTAACGAAAGTTGTTTGAAATAAACAAAAAGTGTGTTCATAAAGTAAGCTTCATCTGTTAAAAGTAAAGGTAAATTTGTGAAATAAAGCAATAAATTCAAAAAAAAATAAAATCCCTGTTGCCTGTTCGAGTCTCGTTAGCAGGCGACGTCCAATAAGGTGACAACAAGAGTAATACGATTCGGTCTTTAGCCACACGGAAAGCTTTTAAGACAAGTGTATTTGTATTTCAAAGAAAACAGAGTTGGAGATGATTTGTTGTTATAAAAATAATATAGCAACTGTTACTAGTATTGTTGATCTAAGAATCTATAGTAAGATAATCTATGAATTGAATTAGAAAGCTGTATTACTGTACCAGTCAAATACTTCCGGCAATATATAATAATCAATAGTTCAACACATATTAGCGTTCAGGCGTAATTTCTAAACAATCTGTGAGTGACTTTCGCCAGCTTCGATTATTGAGATTAGTGTTATTTTCGTATGTCAGATTTGTATGGCTTTATTTACTCTTGTAAGCTATAGAGCGGCCGTTGACATTCGAACAAAAAAACTAAATTGGTTTCAAACTGTATTGGGGTCTCAAAGGCTTGATGGATTGACTGATCAGCGGTTAACTTAGCTGTGGTCAATTCTCATAAAATATGCAATAGTTAAATATTATAACACATTAATTACTTACATGCTTGACGGACTTCAATTAACTTTCGTTTATTATGTATTTGGTGAATAGTAATTACGTTTCCTGCTTAAATTATATGTAGCAAACTTAATCTTATTAACTTAATAATGGCCTGATCGATTTAACGTATTAATTCCGCTTTACTATTAGGACACAACGCTGTACACTTTGTAATTCTGTTGTAGCAATATAACCAGCAATTTATAAAGTGAAACGGTACGTTTTTTTATGCTCAATTTATCGTTAAATTTAATTTCCTTTGTAGTTTTTGTTGTAGTTAAAAAGTTAAAGGCTCGAGCAAACCCATTTATAAAATATTCATTTACATCTTGTAAGTATTCATTTTTTTTCTTACATATTAAAGTTTATATATAATATTATAAAACTTACAGATATTTTTGGCGTTGGTCATAAGTTTTTATTCGCGAACGAACGAGAATGAAGAAACTAGTCATAAACAGTATTTTGACTACTGTTTTAGGTTTTATTATTTGCTTTATTTTTAAGATTATTGCAAAAATTTGTAAAGGGTCTCTAGATAAATCCATAAAAAAATCCTTTGGTGATATAAATTTCGCTATTTTAAGTTTTTATAATGCAATGATAAAAACATAAATAATTAATTAGTTGGTCATAGATATGAATAAGTGTAAATAGTTGATCAGTTATAAAAGTGTATATTTTAAAACGGAGCGTCATTTGGATCAGTGTTCACGGTCCATAAAACTATTATTTATACATCCGCCATTAAATGTTTTATTACGCTAATTATTTATAATGACTTCCATTATTTTTTTCTAATTTAAACTTATGCTTATTTAACATTACTAAACAGGGAATGCAATTAAATATATATTTATATTTCAATATGTAATTATATTTATATTGGAAATGGAATTTTTGACAGCTAATAATGGCGCCTTTTGTCCCTTTTTGCTACTCATCTTGTGAACTACTGTAAACGATATTTTGCTAATTAAAATTATAAATCATTCTACAAATATTCTTTATTTCATAAATTCCTATGGAATCGAATATAAATATAGATTTAATGTTTTAAAATATATTCTAGAAGATGCATTATACACTGCCCACCGGTAAACTCCTTGTTAATGTTTTTCTCATTTAAATAAAGCACTTCCAGTGATTTACAATCTCGGTAGTGACAAATCGTTTAAGATTTTGTCACTGCTGCAGTTAACAACGGGATTTACGCATTAGCTTAATTGTTAAATAAATCAAATTATCTTGACAACAGTCACCACGGACACGTTATGAATTAGGTAATGCGACTGAAATATGGTCGCTTGGAAAACGCTTACATATTACGACCCTTATACACCACTACTCTTAATAAAATTGCATCCAAAAAGGTCTTATTATTTAAAAAAATCGGTAACACGATATGACTTTACGGATCACATGTTTATATTTCTCTCAAATGTCAAATCTGTCAGATTTAAAATGTAACAAAGCAAAAACACACACACACATTGAAGCGCAGTCAGTTATCAAACAAAACAAAAGCATAGCGAGACATACAATTAAACAGTCAGAGCGTGCACAAAGAAAACGAGTATGACAGCTAATTGTAGAGTCTCATGGCGGTGATTACAGTGTCAGTGAAGCCAGATACGACTGCTATAATAGGAACCCTTACTAATTCACCGTCTGAAATGGGTCAAAGTTTCGCCAGCGAAGAACCTATAGACAAGCGTGAGTGGTCGGATTGGTTGAGAATACACTGAGACCTTTGGAACGGCGAATTATGAAGCGTACATTTGTTTATAGTCACCCATAAATATATGTAATGTAATAATTTCATTCGTGGGCACTACAACTTTAATTTGTAGACAAATATTATGAAAAGTATTCGAAACAGGTCCAAAAAAATCGAAAGGATAAAGACTACATTTCAAGGATTATTAAATAAACAAGTTCGGAAGTATTAATTCATATTTATTTCACGCACTTGTCACTTTCGCTGCATGTTAAATGTAGTCTCCTGTAAAAGTTGACAGCAAAGCAATTCAGTCAAAAACGCAACTCGATTTTTTTTAATACGAGTTTATATTTTCGGTAACAGATAAGCAACTTCAAGTTATGTTAATGTTTGTGTGAGCGTGAAGATTTTAGAGATACCGAATATGTCTCGCTTACATGCTGAACAATTTGCCGTTTTAATTGCTCTTACGTTATGTAAATTGCTCATATTTTAATGAAACTGGAAGATGTTTAACAAGAATTCGAATGTAACATTAAAGAAACTGATTTCTTTGGATTAAATTTTCGTATATTTTAATACTATATAATTCAGTCAGATGTTATAAATTTCGTAAATAGCTTTCGAACTAAATCTGTTTAGACGTTAGTAGGGTGTAACAAGAAATCTGAACTGTCAGAGTTGTGTTTGTAATTTGGAGAGAAGCCAGGCGACGACACCTGCGTCCCATTGAGAGTACTACCTAAGGATAATAATATGTTAAAGAATTTCAATATGTAACAAATTAGGGATAAATTAATGACGTCATCATTAGAGTAATGACGTCATTAAAACAACTATTACAGTCACACTATCGTCTAGATATTACGTGATTCCGAAAGTCGGTTTCTAGTAATGTAATAAATAATACAAATGTGAAAATATAGTCCTATACAGTAGTCACTAGGAGATGTTTTAAGTCACTGATTTTAAGGCTTTTACTCATTGTTATATCAAAATATAAGAGCTGGTAATACACAAGAGATAAGTGGATGTAGTATAAATAATATACAATAAACATGTCAAGTGAATCAGAGATATAGAGTAATGTTTACCTCAAACTCGATAAAACTGTACTCGCTTATCATAAGAGATAGTCTGAAGTTGATTTACAATGCGCATTTCAACAAATATTCCACTGAACCACTAACGGTAAAGGTGTCCGTATTATTGACGTCTCTTATTTAAATTTAATTTTTATTTCATTATAATTATATGAAAAAAAAAACAAGATATAAACCTTTTTTTGTTAGAATGAAGAACATCTGTAATGACTTACAATTTATTTCTCAAGACAAATTAATTTTGACAAATAGCGTAGAAAAAACGGGTTAAAATGTGAGAAAGTTCGGAAATCTAAAAAATCTCAACATCCGGGCCCGTAGGATATTAGGGGATGTCAGGTACATATGTACGTGCCTTTCACAAGACGCGATACGTCATATGAACAACACATCAGTTCAAAACACAACAATATTACACAGTTTTTGATACAGGATGTTCCAAAATTTTATTGTTACAATATTTAACGATAAAAGTCATGTATTTTGGGTCAATATTATAATAAATCAATATCATTAATCAAGGATTCGAAACTCAATCACTGCTTCTATTGAAATTGAAAATCAAAAATTTATTTTGGAAGAATGTAATGATTAACGACGTAGTGTCACCCTCGTCAAATCACAATACAAGTCATGCTACATAATAATATTGTATACCATAGCTACAGACTGAACCAAATTACCTTTCGCGATGTAATTAGCCTTTGTTCCATAACTATGTTCGTGTATTTGTAATTAAATTAAGTTTATAAAGTTAAATAAATTATAAAGCTATTTGTAAACCATCGCTTCTTATACATATTTCTTAATATTTTTATATTTATACGACAGTATTAGTGAGTTAAATATGAGTTTTGGTGACGGATATATTATCCAAATAGTATGTACTGTAGCGCAGGATATGGTAATGACCCTAGAGAAATGAAAGTCGTATTCAACTATTTTAGTATAAGCTTAGAGTAAGGGCGATTTATTTCAGTCCTGTTTCCTTCCAGGAGTCCTGTTTGAGCCGGATTAATTATGTTACATGTTTACATTCAGGTTTCAAACGATCGTATATTATATGTTAGAGTTATCGACTTTGTATCTACAATAAATTAAACAAACTGCTCCATTAAATTATTCTACGCGCGACTCAATAAATTCTATTCTTATAACAGAACCAGAATAGAATTATAATAGGTCTAAATTTGTTAAACTATATGCGACTATTTCTATTAATATTTGTTAAAATTTCGCAAAGTAATGTTGATAAAATATTCGTAAAGATTAAATTATCATTAATTTTACTGTCTTGTTATCAGAATTTAAAACAATACGAAGTCAAGGTTGCGCGAACGTTATACTATCAACGAATTTAATAGCACAATGTTATATAAATAAGTTTAACACAACGAACCCTAATTCGCTCAGATCGTAATTAATTGATAGAGGAAACGTAATATTAGAGTTAGAAGAACATCACTTATTGTTAAAGAAATGAAGTGTATCCCGCATTTCCTGCGAGGGTACTTAGGCAGAGATATAATTTATATGATAAATTCATTACCAATTTAAAATAAGCACTTTATTATACTTCTATGCTCGTTTATAGTTAAGTATTTTATTACTTTATTTTTCATTATAATATATTTTGTCGAAAATAATCTATGCAAAGATGAAAATGGCTGTAAATACTTTCACTTGTTAAGGAAATTGAAGTTAAAACATATACATATATTTAAGTTCTTTGACATCCAAATCCCACGTACTAAATACATATTTTTCAGACAGTGATATTATAACAATGATTGTATAAGCAATTTCCTCAATATGCTGTTGCTTACTTTTAGCTGTTCAGCTGCTTATTTCGTGGGTTTGTAAATCTGTCAATTATGAATCCAGGCAGCTGTATGACAGGTGGTGGATTCGGGCCCGTGCCTGCGATTTGGTTATTTTTCAACTCACAAAAATAACGCAGGGGTGCTCATATTAATTCTACTTTTGTAGTAACAAACGGACCGTCAATAATAAATGCTGTATAATTTGGGTGCTTCTAATAACTTTTTGTTATTCCGTATTTGATTTTTTTATAATATAATATTGCTTTGTACTAGTGTTGGTATTAATCTTTATAATGTAAATTTTTATGTTATAAAGCCGAAACATAAAGCAACAATTATTGCATCTCGTGTATTGTTTTCACAAAGTTTGAGTTGGTTTTAAGTTTTACAAACACAACGTGCTTACACCAAGTCACCGCCAATAGTCTTGAAATAAGCGTATTATGTTACAACTTCATACTTAGAACTCGGTCCAAGTAACTACACCGTGTTTACTAACATTTACTTCGTGTTAGTTTTGTCTTTTACAATGTTAGTAAAGTCCCTCTAGTTCTGATTGTAAAACAATTTAGAGTGGTAAATCATTTAGCGCGCCACTACTAAGTCTCTGCAAATAAGGAGAGAAAAAGCAATGAATCGGTATTTATGAGGCCGCCACTGACAAAGAGTATCCCACAGTTGTCAATAGCGAAGCCTGGCGATGGCATTAGATGCCATAAAAGGTGACAACCGGATGATAGTATCTATAGAAAAACTTAGCCCTACAAGCGGAACTTGACCTCTATTGAACTTAAATAATAAATATCGGACCATTGTAACTGTATAGTATTCTGGAGTTATTGTTATAGGGGATTCAGACGAGATTATATCGAGTCCGTAAAAGGTTTTAACGACATTATAATGAAGTTTAAATCTCAGCTGCATGCGAGGTTAGCGAGATTGTGTGATAAAGGGCCGCCCTTTGAGTGGAGATGGCGGGCTGTGATGCGCGAGCGCATCTGCCGGCCCACGTGCTCACGCCCGCGCAGGTTTCTCATTAAAATGGTTTTTTATTATTTTCTCAACAAACACATTTATCATTTGCACCAGATGCGCCTTTAATAATAGGGTTACCTCGGGTAATTCATTCTTTAATTAAATTTCCCGCTTCCTATTCCAAATTTAATGTTCGGAGACCGAGAAGATTTACTCTCTCATTTTGGGAGTCAGGAGTTCTTGTATCTTGGAACGAGTAGTTCGTCCTGAATGTGATGGGCCACATGTGGGCTATGAAGCGTTCTGTTTTTTGTCAGTCGACATCTGAGCTCTGTTACGCGACATGTGCAAAATTATTTGGTGGCAAACAGGATGAACTGTGTTGTATGGGTTCATCCTAGTTAATCGCTTTACGCAATCTATTCTGCGTTGTAATATAAAACTTCGTGACGCACTCAGGTCTGACTATAAATGAAATTCAAACATATTAATGATTAGTATTCGTATCTTAGAAGCCAATGTCTATCTAAAAGCCAATTGTTAGTTCGTTCTCCTAGGGGTTATATCGTCTCTACAAACAGTGACAGACATGCTTACAGGCAAGCTTTTGTTTTGTAACCTCCACGGCGGTGATTAAATCTCACCATTATTATTAACTGGCTCCATTCAAACACCCACTGTCGGTCTCTAGGCGGTTTGGAAACTATGCCGTCCACCCACAAACGCTGGTCCCGTAGGCGCAACAGGGTCACAAACACAGCCTTTATATAACTAATATTATAACGACTGAATGCACCACCAGCTATTGTTCACGCTAACTCGTTTTATTTAAATCCAGAGTCAATACAGAGACGCGGGGCCCGGTATTGTTTTGGTCATTCGGTGATCTGTGGACGAGTTGCGTTCGCCTAAACCGTTTATACTATGAACACATCCGTGTCGAATAAAATATAGTGCTTCGTGCAAGCCAAGATGATCGGGTACATAAATAGATATGCAATAAACAGTAACATGCAATTATATTAAAATTTACCATTAATTTTCATGTTATTATTCAAAAGGACCATCGGCTCGTATATAACAGCCTTTAAATAATCACGCCACTGGTATCCACAACCGATGTCATCGAACGTCACAAATAATAGACACTGCAAATAATCCTCACGTACACGTATCAGGTGTAAGCACTAAGTTCGTTTGGAGCTCGCACTTTGTTTACGGACGCGCTCGACTGCGCAGGCATCTAGCGCTAGACTGAGCGACCGACGACCGCTGTCGAGTTGACCGGCGTCATGGAGCGAGGTGGTAGCCTCCCCCCCTCACCAACACCAAAACCCCCCCTCATCCGACAAATCTGGCGACCGTCGCCGGCTTTATGGAATTGTCGTGACTCGATAGATTGAACCTACCTTTGTATAAAATTTCTTCTCGTTTTTACGCGATCCCGTACACGATGGTGTGATTTCGATACGGCCGTGTGAGCGCCCGTTGCAATCACTCTGATATAAAGATATTGATTGCGATATACTTAACCGTAATATTTACAAAGATTTTTTGTGAGAAGATAATTACATAAAGCAAGCATGAAACTAAATTATGCATTTAAGGTGATTATTTTTCTGACATTAAGTAAGCTATAAGCACAAATTATGTTGCTAAAAAGTAAGCAACATTTCAGCACTAACTATAAATCACAAATCGCGACCATTAATCAAAAGTTCAGGAATATTGAACGATTTCTTAATTAAGTAATTTGAGAGGTGTCCAGTGTTGCCGCCTACTTAATATCAGTTTTGACTGATTAACTTTTAATTTTTATCTCAAAAAAAAAAGTAAAAATAAATCGTATTCTAATAAATTTTGGAAACACGATACGAAGTTAAAGGAGTAGGTAAACAATAATATAATTAAAAAGCAATTTTATATTCTACTTTGTTATTGTTTTCCTAACAAATATTTTACCACAAAAGTTTCAAAGTGATAGGTAAAAATCATCTAAAAAAAATAACAGTTTTAATCTGTTGAGTCCATTCGTTTGTTTTATTTCTTTTGTGTGGGTTTCGGAAAGGCCGTACCAAGGTCAGTTTGGCAGTTCTTGAAATTATGGTTTTGTTTTTAATAAATTACACCGTCATGAGTGGTTTGTGGTAGATTCTTGTGAATTTTTTATATCCTTTTTGTTAAATTTAACACTTAGAGAATAACTAAGCATAAATTTACAGTATTTTAAATACATTTTTCCTTTGGATTAATATTAGAAACATCACACAATTACTTTATAGAACAGTCTTTAGAAAAAAAAAAACATTTATTAACACTATACAGATATAGAATTTAAATAGAAGACACTTTCAAAATGTGTACAGTCGAAATAAAGGCCAATTCTAACGAGGATATAATGAGACAATTAGTTGAGAACAAAATAAAATTATTACGAAACTGTCATTGAATCAAGATCACGGATACTGCGAGTATGTTATTAGTTAGAATTGAGATGAGGACTTGAAGACAGATATACTTATTAGGTCCCAAAAAGAAGTTCTGTGCATATAATTAGAATAGAATATACTGCTGACTTGAACACGGATATGAAGTCATTAATGTATGCACAGAAACTAAAATTAATTGAGCAGATGTTAAGTAAACAACTGTTGTATAATTTACAGATGAGTGATTCAAAGTATCTAGAAGATAGTATCGGTGACTGAACATTTTATTAAGTATTTCCGAAAACAACTGTTTTTCATTTAGTTTGGGAATGTAGTGTCTTTCTATGATTGAAGCTGACAACTTAGTTTATAGATGCAAGTATAAAGTAAGCTGATAAAAACGCTTTATGACTTTCGCATAGACTCCTTTCTACGATAATTAAATAAGCTAAGATTTAACCAATAAATTTTACTTGATTTATTCAAAAATATATTTTCTCACGGCCGACAACGCGGTCGCAAATCTAGTCCCAGCGGTAACTTGAAAGAGTAGTTCTGAAATAAAACGTCCGATCTTTATTCAACAGGCATATTTGTAGGTGACTGGCTGCGATCCAAAAAGGAGATCGCATCGAACAATAAGTCACGGTAGAACTTCTGCAATAAATATCCTCTAAAATAAAAAAGCTTACGGTAGTTGTGGGCGATAGCATTTTAACTTGAATAAGCTTATTTTACAGAAATGTTTAGTCTCAAAGAACAACGCTATCTTTTGAGAATTTCATATCATATATATGAAATTGGTTTTAACATTTACATGAATTTATTCAGCGAAAATTTACATTCACATGGTCCAATAATCTTCAACAATTTTAAGTAAATTTTATTATACATTATAATTGTGATGTTATAAATCAACCGATTAAAACTCTCGCTAATTACACTTTACCTTTTAAAAAACATATCATGACATCATTAGCAACCCTTTGACTTTTAAATTAGTTTTTAATCTCGCTCCTCTCTAAGGCGAGCTGGTTTTTGGACCTCGTATTCTATATGCATTTTACCATACCTACTTGTACTTTGCAATATTCTTATCTTCATAATGTAAAATAAAAATAAGTATTCCATATCAGATATAAAAAGACGTCTGACGCCATTGTGTCTACAAGTATTTTATACATTACAATATTTGATTTCCGCAAGTAATGGACGGATCGTAGGACATTATGGAATGTGAGATGTATTCTATGTGCAATAAAGTTTATTATTCTTTAGATAGTTTTTTATGTATTTTCGTTAAGTATTTGGATAAAGAATGTGGAGCAAATATGATATGAGAGCTATGATTGATCTGTCGAGTCTTTAATCGTTATCAGTATAGAAGTAAAGAGTTTTAATACAAATATCTGGGCCAATAAAATGTATCAATATTTCTCTTTACGCAATACTATCAAACAAAGACGACATGATTTTGTAATTTTTTGTAAGAGAAAAAAAAAATTTTGCGATAAAAGCCAAGACGTTAATTGAAAAGAGAATAAACTTGGAATAAATAATTCAATCCTCTATTTTTTAGTCTATTTGTATCTGAACGCAACGGTCGATAAATGTTTTTTATACGTTTGTGAATGACTTAAAAAAAAACATCGTTTAACTAGTTTATAGATTTTAACATATTTTAAGTCTTCCCCATTATTATTATTTCACAATTTTATTTACCTTGTATTGTATGTTATGTAACATGTTCGCCTGGAACTAGCAAATTTATTTTGAATCGTATATCTCCAATCGATTGAGTTGAATTTAAAGCATATTTAACTTGGATGACAATGCCAAAATGGCGGACTAGATACTCTATTTAAAAACAGTCTTACAATATGAGTATCAACAAAATCGCTTATAATAAAAGGTTCAACTTTTTTTATTGTATACCCTTTTATTAAAGCAATATGGAAAATTCATAAACATTATTTGAGTTGTGTTAATTTAAAACTACAATTAATATATATAATATAACTAATAAACATAGCACAACACAAGTGAAACTTAATTTCCCAACTTTTAAACGGGAAGTGTCTCAAATGATGCACAAAACATAAATTCGTCGAAAATCCATTGTATCGGATGTTAGGTAGGACGTTAGTTTTGGTCGGTTTGATACAAAAACGCCGAAACTCGATATCAAGTTTCCCGGGCGCTAATTGGCCGACGCTGCACCGATAGGGTTACAGAACTGGGGCGACAATAAACCAACCGTTAAATACAATCTATTAACAGAACTTAGTTTCGGGAAAATCTTGTTATATGACACGGATTGAGTTTCTATAAGACTTCTATTGTATTAACTCAGCACCTGGAAATTATGCTGATGAAAGTCGAGAGCAAATATTTTCTATAACATAAAAATCTTGCACATATTTAACATCAATAAATATTAGAGTACAAACGAATTTTTCTATATTATTTTCAAATACATATATACTGTCATTTCTATAATTCATAGTCACCCTACAAAGTGACAGATCGCAAGCGGTTTAATTTATACCTTTTTATTATGTACCAAGTTTATAGCTCAATTAAAACGATCATTTTATATTTGGAGCATCCGGTAAAAGGATATACATTATATATTATATACATATAATATCATAGATAATTCATACTGTTAACTAAAAACATAAGCTTAACACGAAAACTCTAAATGATTCAAGAGAAATTTTACTTTCCTTAAAGTAAAAACCTACATACATAAAAAAGTATAAACGATTATCCGACAGTGATAATATTTCTTGAATGCACTTGAGAAGGACTCTGAATACTTTAAAGAATATTTTCGCCGAAAATTCTAATTGTTTGTATGTATCATACCGAGCAGTGGGCCCTGGAAATATTTGAAGTGAAGAAGCTCGCTGTGTCTGCCAGAAAATTAAGACGACAGATTAAAGAGGCATTTGCTGACGAATTTCTTAAAAGCTTTTTATATAATTTTTTATCTGAAATTAGTAAGAAAGGTTTTGTAATACGATAAATTGAGCGTGATCGCTATATTATGAAGTTCTAGAGACTGGAAACGTTTTATTTGAGTTCAAGTTTAATTTAGAAGTTTAGCCTAAGTAAACTAATTAGTATTACAGGCGGTCCTCGACTTACGTCGTTTCGATTTACGTCGTTTCAAGTTACGTCGAACAATGTTTTGACACTATTCCTCAAGCATACGTCATTTGTTTCGATTTCCGGCATATCGGAGAATTGTCGCTGATTTTGTTTAGTACATTCAGGGACAACGGACAATCAAGACGTAATAAATTAGTTTTTTTGCATCTTTGACAGTTTTTGTGTTTACATACATATTTAAGTGAATTTTAAACAAT
Source organism: Danaus chrysippus (assembly GCA_916720795.1). Lineage (NCBI taxonomy): Eukaryota > Metazoa > Arthropoda > Insecta > Lepidoptera > Nymphalidae > Danaus > Danaus chrysippus. The sequence goes on along the minus strand of CAKASE010000082.1, from coordinate 10,434,335 downwards.
GCCACCTAAACAAGACAGTAATAATAAAGTGAAGAAGAGAGTAAGAAAGTCAATTACAATGGAGGTTAAATCTAAGATTTTAAAACTCAAAGATCGCGGTTATTCGACTTCATCTATTGGACGAGAACTTAATTTATCACGCACGACGGTACAAACAATATTGAAAGATAAAGAAAAACTCTTAACAGCTCTTCCTTCCGTCTCTTCAAACAGCACTATTATACGCAAAAGGAATGCTTTAATTTATGAAATGGAAAAACTGTTGTACAATTGGATTCAAGATCAAACTCAGCGACGGGTTCCTCTAAGTTTGGCCATTATACAAAATAAGGCGCTGAGTATCATCAACACACTGCAAAATAAACGTGGCGAGAATAATAGTGACGAAACAAAATGTTTTTCTGCCAGTCGCGGATGGTTCATGCGCTTTAAAACGAGATATTCGTTACATAACATTCGAGTGCAAGGAGAAGCTGCTAGTGCCGATCATGTGGCTGCTCAGAGTTTTCCTGGAATATTAAAGGAAATTATCGAAAGTGGAGACTATTCGCCTAAACAAATTTTTAACGTGGACGAAACTGGTTTGTTTTGGAAAAAAAATGCCCTCTCGTACTTTTATATCACAGGAAGAAAATTCTATGCCTGGATTTAAAGCGGCTAAAGATCGTTTGACGTTGTTATTGGGTTCGAATGTTGAAGGTGATCTTAAATTGAAACCCCTTTTAGTTTATAGGTCTGAAAATCCTCGAGCTCTCAAAAATTACGTCCAGAGTACTCTTCCAGTTATATGGAAGGCTAATCCAAAGGCATGGGTTACATCAATACTTTTTGAAGAATGGTTTACTAAGCATTTTATACCTGAAGTGAAACAGTACTGTTCAAACAATAATTTGGCTTATAAAGCTTTACTTATTTTGGACAATGCTCCCGGTCATCCTGTGCGTATTGCCGATATTGATCCTCAAATCAAAGTCGTGTTCCTGCCTCCCAACACCACTTCGTTGTTACAGCCGATGGATCAAGGAGTTATCGCGTCTTTTAAGGCCTATTATCTCAGGAGAACTTTTTCACAGGCTGTAAAGGCTAATGAAAATGATGGCATGGAGCTGAGAGATTTTTGGAAAAGTTATAATATCCTGCAATGCGTAAAAAATATTGCTACTTCATGGGATGAGGTGACACCCAACAATTTAAAAGGAGGGTGGAAAAAGTTATGCCCATTTTTTTTTGAGCCATCTGAAAGTTCTACATCTACAGATCAACCAAATGTCGATGAGATCACAACTGACATTGTTCATTTGGCTAACCGTTTGCCTGACATTGTAGTTACTACTGATGATATTGATGATCTGTTAAGCTCACATTCGCAAGAACTGACTGATGAAGATCTTATTGAATTGGAGGCACAAGTACAAAAGGAAGAACTCGAGTCACAAGAAATAGCTTCTTCTATTAGTGACTCTGAAAAAGAACTTACACTAAAAAAACTTTCCGTAGCCTTTGCAAATTTGAAGAATGCCATGAAAATTTTTGAAGAAAATGATCCTAATTTTGAGAGAAGTTTTAACGTTAATAACAAAATTTGTGCAGCCTATCACTGTTACCAAGATCTGTATGATAGCAAGAAGAAAGAAGCCAAGCAATATAGAATTGATAGTTTCTTTAAGCCAAAAGTTTAATTTATTATTTATCATTACATATGTATATGTTTTATAATTATTATTAAAATTAATAACACACAAATACCAAAAATAACTAGCAATTTCATAAGTGCATAATATATAATTATTTTAAGAACTTACTTTTAATAATAAAGTACGTCCTTTGTTATAAATGCAGTTTTTTTTATTATTTCGAGTCCGTGTGGAACCTAACCCTTGAGTTTTACATGTAAACATATGAAAAAATATGTCTCGACTTACGTCGTTTCGATTTACGTCGCGTATTTCAAGAACCTAACATGCCGTAAGTACGAGGACTGCCTGTAATAGTATTAATATTCCGGCCGACCGTTTGCAATACATTTTCAGGGCAAAATCTTTGAACAATCGCTTGTATCCAAAGATTTGAAACTAAAAACGTCTTTTTAAATTGAAAGTACTCACTAACACGACTATATTACGTCAATATTCTTATTAATTATTTTTCCTTACGTAACATTTAGTTAGTTTCAAATATAAACACTTTTTCTAAAAAAGAAAATTATATAATAAAATGAAACATATCAAGAAGTGTCTTAATTAGAGAGAATGATAAATAAATAAAAGGTTAACATTAGTCTAGGAACAACAATTTATGTCATCTAATCCAGAATCTGTAGAAACATTAAAATATTTCAAAGAACACGCTCGTCTGTGACGAGACCCAATTATAATAACGGAAATAATTTTTACGACGAATAATGAAAGCTTCCTGAACAAATGGAAATAATTTTCTAGGAAGCGCTATATTTGGAGGTGTGAATGACGATGATTGTGTGTCCCATGATGAGATGAAGATTTGGACTTGTCTTTGGAGATTTACTAAAAACTTTCAGACACTTAATTAATTTGTAAAAACAGAGAATTAATTTGTAAAAACATTAGCAGTGATAAGGGTTAGCGTTGGAAACCTGTTTTATCTTTGCATTTAGTTTAATTCCCAACCTACCGATGTCGCCAAAATATCTCATTAGAGTTTTCGTTGTACAATTAAACCAGCATACAAGGTGCTGGCTGTAAACATTATATTTAAATGTTAATTATGTTTTTAATTCAACTTAAAGTCTCAAGTATATTGCGATGCTAATGTTACATAAACTAAAAAGGTTTTAATTAGATTTTTTTTAACACGTAGCTAATGATATAAATTATAAGATTTCGACCTCGGAAGAGGTTTAATTTAAAGCAATGAAAAATATTTTTATGTTATTACGAGAAAAAAAACGTCTTACAATCAACACTTAACTCATTTGATTAATATCAACGAGTAACTATAACTGATTAAAATAACTCAGTTTGTGGTAAAATTAAACATAAGGAAGATGAGAATGAAACTATTTTTATCATTAAAATAATGTTACATAGCTGACGAGGTTTTAAGAAGCATGAACGTAAAAAATAAATACGTTGTTCGACTTGCCTGCGTTGTCATTAATTCAGGACTGATTTTATGACAACTTAACAAATGAAATTACAATTATATTATTAAATTCTTAAAAAAAATATCTTCAGTTAATCGATAGTTTTAAGATGCGAAATGTGAGGTTAATATTAATTAAAATCTGGAATAAAAAAGCTAGTCGTTTCGAAAAATAAATGCATATTAAAATTTGATATCGTGAGAATGGAAGTGGAAGTCGTGAATATCTTAGAAATTACTATTCATGTTAAATTTCAATCTTGTTTTATTTACTACTGTTTTGCAACCGAAAATAGACAGGAATGAATTTGTATTCTACAGAGGCTGTCTTTGTTTTTTATATTATACTAGTTTTTGCCCGCGACTTCGTCCGCGTTAGTTTGGTCAAGAGTAATATATGTAGGTGTAGCTGACCAGTCGAACTCTATTTCGTCTTACAGGCCATAAATAATCAGGTTTTTCCTGTTTCAATCAAACAAAGAATTGACATATTTGTTAGTTGTCAAATCTAATGTCAAAAAAAACTTTTGTATGGGAAATAGAAAAGGGCTGTTTTATGGTTTTCCCAGTAATGAATCAATTTTTCTCACCTTTTAAACCTTCCCTGGACTTCCAGGAGTATTTCAAGACTAAAATTAGCCAAATCCGTTCAGCTGTTCTCGAGTTTTAGCGAGACTAAGGAACAGCAATCCATTTTTATATATATAGAAGATAGAAGATTATCTTAGTATACATTAAAGGACGAGTGACACAATGTTTTGTTGATATTAGCTACATGTGGTACGAAGGTCGACTCACATCTGCTCACATTAGCACTGATTATTCACACGGTTAGGCTTGTGTACATACGATGTAGCTAGCGGAAACGGATATTTTGACAGATTAAGAAATTAAATAAGTCGTTGAGAGACTTTTTGATCATTATTTGTAAGCTGTCTAGTTTTTTGTTATGTAAGTAGAAACATTTTACGACTTGTGTGTACGTTCTATGTAACAGGTCAATTAACAAAGAAGTTTCGAATGTGTACCATATTTACAATTCATTGGGCAACTCTAACGGGGTAAGTGAAGCTTTACGGCTGTTCTCACTTACTAGTATTAATGTTCTATGAACGTGACCGACGGACAACCAATGCTATATATAGTCAGCTGTAATGACTTGTGTTTCCTTAGCTTAGAGCTCGTGACACACGGCCGATAAGGATGTTGAGCATTCATAAAATATATCAATACTATTGCGAATGTCTGTTACACTTTATAGTGTCGTAACTGAATCAGTCGTCAAAAGTTTTGAATATATTTAGTTAATGGTACTAATATGAAAATGAATTAGATATAAAAGAACAAAACTGTTATAGATTAAAAACCAATTAACGCATTTCTCTTGGACAAGTTTGGATTAGTACATATAATTATTGCTCTAATATGTATTGTAAACAAAATTTTTAACATTTCTTATTTTGGATCCAAATCATCACGTTTTATAACCAAAGCAGAATTAAATATAGTACAAAATAAACATTACATTGACACAATATGTCATATATATTCAACTTTCTACAATCCCGTGTGTCTTTGGAATAATGAGTTCAATTTCCTCAGCTTAGTCGAAACGTAATACAAATGAGATGAAACCGGAGCTGTTATTAAACTACTGTTTATATACAAACAAATTGTTCAGTTTTACTAAATCAAATATCCGCTTGCCACAGTTTAAAATATATCTATATAAATTGTGAATGTTGTTTGCAGTTGTAAAAATCTTCGCATAAAGAATGCATGTCGATGGTTACATTTACCTAAAGTGTTGTGCGTGGAATAGTCAACTGTGGTCTATTATGTTAATTTGGATCGATTATACCTTTAGGAGTCCGTGATTTTAATATCAAGGTTCTTATTGAGGTGGCGCAGGTCCAAAGAAAAAAACCCTTAATAGGCCATGTTAAGGTTTAGTATGCTTTGATAAACTGATTAGTAATAAAGTATATAAGATCGTGGTTACCTTAGTTTTAAGAACATCAGAGTTTTTGAGAGGCAGACGCAGGATTTAATGAATTCTTTTTATATTTCGAATATATAAGAAAGCAGAGCTTTTTCATTTAAGAATCAAATGGTAACTTACAACCTATTTTTGTCAAAAGACGGTAACAATATGCTACGTCGTCTAGTTACCTTAAAACTAAATTCAACCACTTATGGATGAAGTTATGTTATCGTCCTCTGGAAATAAGTAAGCATTATATTACTAACGAATACCGGTTTTGCTTCCAAATACATTTCCACCAGCAGTCTTAAATTCTAGCCTAGGTTCCAAAGATGTGTGTATGACATTACCTGAAAACAAAAAATATTTAAATTAATGCTGAACACGGAAAAGATTCAATTCACATATAAATAAATAATTTTTATGTAATAGATATGTATGTATGTATATAATAAAACTTTCATTGTTTTTCTATATATTCAATGTTTTAAAAGACTAAACTAGAGAATAAGAAAGTAATACACGTTATTCTAGTGAAATGCATCCTTCCAAGTAACCCCAAGTCCGCACTTCATTCGCACCAGTCGTTCTTAATGGCTTACGGGGCCCTATCGCAATTATATACGATTTATGTTTGATAATAACTCTTTATAAATATTCTATAATACAATAAACAACGTGCCGTAAAACTTCTAATATAAGAGAAACAACGATATCTCTAAGACACTAACACAATTAGTTATTACGAGTCAATTTGATATCTTTCATTGTATATGAAAGTTTTCAATCATAAAATAATATATATAGACTATCAAAATGTTTGTCATTTAATCCGTATAGAAGATTCCAATTGATTACTATGAATCAATAATTCATATATAGAAACACTACTAGTGACTTTCACGTACGGCTTACAATAATTTCATCCTACGTATTTCTGAATCGTGGGATTATAATGACATTTTATTATCAGTACTATTCACATAATAGTCGCAATTATTTATAAATATTTTACATAAGAAATAGATTCTGTGTAAACAATAATATTAAAGTAGAACTTGGCTATGAAACTCGATTATAGTTCTCGTTTACACCAAACTAAAGAATATTGGCTAGTTTCATTAAACCTAGTTCCCAGGCTTATTGTGATAATACCGTTTAACAGATTACGTGTTTTGATTAAACAAACGGACATCTGCCTGGCGTACGTTACAAAGAAGAAGTACTTACTAACGAAATAAAAACGAAAATGGACAGATATTATAATAATATATTACTGAGATTGAAACTTACGATGTTTGTTTTATGATAATAAACCTTAGTGAATTAACGACACATAAAACATGCAATATCGTAATAATTGGAAGTCTGGATTGAAATTTCAATTCGACCAAATCCTTCGTTTATGAAACAGGATGAGTAAAAGCAAAACAAAGATTCTATCCAACTATCTCGTATGGAATGATCTGGTACAAGTGATCTGACTGTGAGAAAAAAGACAGAAAAGTCTACAAGTAATATAGGAATACGGAAGCGACTGAATGGAGACGAAAAACACTAGCTGTTAATGTAAATGTTCTGACACGGATATAATTGAGAAATTGTTTATAAATTTAATAAATATAAATGTCTAGCAAAATAAAACCATCTGTTTTTAAATGCTTCCAAATTTTTCAAATCCGCTCCGTTCCTTTAAGCGTTGCCAGACTCGAAAATAGATAAGGCACCATTAATGACCGTGATAGATAAGGGTTGGCCGGTAAAAAATATTCCCTTATATAAGGGTCGGAATTAGTCTGAACAGCGGGGAACGGTACCCCGCTGCGGTATTAGACTAGCTGGCCGTGGATTTGCAATGATAATGCATATTGCCATCCTTGCATTTTACTTTTTGCTGTTCTCTGGGAAATATCCACATTGTAGGTTTGTTTATGATGTCCATATTTCATATTCTCCCGCTTATATGAAAACAGGACTATAATGAAGGAAGCGTATTTTGTTATTATAGTTATTTAGCTGAAAGCAAATTTGTTATTCATGATTGGGATTGATTGTAAGCTTTGTTATGTGACATCAGGATTCATTTTAGAAGCGTTAATTTGATAGGGAATGTGATTAAAATAATGTGGCGATTCAGACGCGCCCTGCCGGGGCACTCCCCACGTCCCTTCGCGGTAATTACACATCTTTTTGAAAGCTTCCTCGTAAATAACCTTTGCTCGTGCACTGTTTTGTTTGTGTCATTTTTTTAGATCCCTTTACCTATCCGTTTAAAAGTTGTGGTGTTTTTTTTATAATAATTTATGCGATAAAAATACACATTCTGGCAAAATTATTGTGTGAGTTAAATATAAAACACCTTTTTAAGGGTCATTACAAATCTAAGTTTTTTTTTTATATTTTAGCTTAGGCTTTAATGTCACTAATTGATATGCTTTCGTTAGTTTGTGACAACAATGTCATATTTACTACAATAACTGTATATAGCACACTTTTGAGTTAAGTTAAACACTAAATAACCATTATTTTATATAGTTTATTAGGTTATTATTTAGAGTATGGCTTAAAGAACAAAAAATATATTGAAGAAGGGCATCCATCAATTCACCTTTATTATATTTTTTTCGACAATTTCTCGTTTTTATAATGGATTTTTAACATTCTTTCTCATTCATTACTTCGTGTTCCCATGCCATCCCATAGTTTTTTATAATTAATTAATGACTGACTAAGAAATTAGGTGAATTAATATTACTCTATATTTCATATGAAGTTTAACATTTTATTAGATTAGATTTTATATAGTCATTTTTTCTATTAATTTTCTAGTAATTTATCCCAAAACAAAAACACTCGACAAATTTAACATTTTTGACCTCAGCATCACTACATCCTAAACACATGTTAAATACTATTAGACGTTAAAGTTTATTAAGCGCTGCAGCGGTTTACTATCATGATCGATGGCCGTCTGACGCTCGTGACCCTGAATAATGTCAATAGGTTATGCACCATCTTTGTTAACAATAGGAAACAACTTTACGTTGATTTACATAATTTAGGCCAAAGCAACTTAAAAATAGTTGTAATATTTAATATTTTAATAATGTTTCATAAATAAAAATATGTATAAATTGTTTGTTTTCTTATTCGTTAAGTAAAATTTCTTTGAAGTGAAGCCGCAGTTCAGATATAATCCGGGGCTTACAATCCCGAAGAATTAATGAACTCTCAAAAAAAATCTTCAAAGCATGTAAAAATACAATGTTTATTTTACCTCCGAGACATAAATATAGAGAAGGTAACGAAAAGCGAATCATCCAGAAGGCATAGCAAAAACAATAGGCACAATTGACTCGAGCTCTGTGGCCATGTTTGTGAGTGTCGATACTTTGGGTCAAACACATTAATCACGTGTGCGACCGCCCTCAAGCAAATATAAAGACCCACAGACACTTACAAACAAAGACTCAGCATTTGAATGACGTCAGTTTTTACATACATTCAATCATTCCTATTAATGTTCTGTTTAGGTCACAAAGCTAAATGAAAATTTTAAGTAAAGAATATGTAGCCTGTTTTGTTTTTAGATTATAACCAATTTTTTTTTTGTATGTTAAATGTTTGTTGTTCTTTACGACAGTGTGTCTCATGAGTTATTTGCGTCCGACATTCTCGCGTGATTACTTTAACAAATCTTCTGTAGATAAGGAAATAAGGATGAACATACTACTGATGTGTTCAGTCCGGGACCCAAGGATGCATATATTTTATTTCAATTTTTTTTTTGTCATTAATTATAAAATCTTTAAACCTTTTTATTGAATTAAAATAAATTAAATATTTTATACGATTTATTTTGAAGAACATGTCATGCAGAAAGTAATTGAAAGAAATACGTACTTATCACAGAATTGACTTCAATTCAAACAATATAATGAAAAATAAGTATCTACAAATATCTATAGATCACTAACTTTTCTGTAATCTCAAAGCATCTACCCATGAAAAACAAACGGCATAAGTTCATTTTGAATTGATAACATTACAGAGACTAACTAATGCTCAAAATATATTTAAACCACGTATACTAGAAAAGTAGAATTGAGATTGTGCTAGGTAGTTGTGAGGCTAGACACGTAGCTGTGTTGGAGAATCAGAGTTGCAACTGAATCTATTCTGCATGTGAGTAAATAATCATGAATATCTCCAACTATTTGTTATCAATGTATAATATGGAATATGTTGAATCTAAATTATACTTCGTCTCATATTGTGAACCGTAACTAATAATAATTTATTAAGAGAAAGGATTAAGTTAAATAATGAATTTATACAGGGTGACTGGTGAATTACTATCAATATTTAAGGACGTGGTAGTTGACGATCATATATGACAAAATAAAAATTAATATAACATAAATATTAATAAACTTCTGAGTAAAGTTAACCTAAAGTTATGTAATTAATTACGCATCGTGTGAACACCCTACAGATTAGGTATACACTGACACTCACACATACGCGTGTCGTGACGTAGTGTTGTATCAGCACGCCCCCGCACGCGTCCACACTTGAACACTTGGAACGTGTCAACACTTTATTTATTTATACGGAAATTTGGTCAAAAATTAAGTACCTATTTTTTTTACATAATTCGAATGAGAATCATGTACCGAGTATGCTCCTTAAATATTGATAGTAATTCACCAGTCACCCTGTATATGACAGTATCGTTGACAAATAACAATGTGAAACGTATCGACTTTACCCAAACCTTATGGAACACGATAAAAACATAGACGTAAATCAGAAGTTTAGATCGATGTTCGATATTATAAAAACACATCTCACAAAGGTTCAACAACATCCGATAAGCCATCTCGGCTGTATAAATCATTTTTACAGCGTGTGCTCTTGTCTCTGCGACAACCTTTCACTGTACATAAATGGGATCTTTATTTTATACCGGCAATAGAATCACGTGTTCATACATTTAACAACCCTATCTCACATACATAGAGTGGATATTCGTTTGCATGGTTTTCGGCTAAAATTTTAGATCAAGCGCTCTCAGATGCCTAAAGATAAACCATAAATATTGTATGCCATTGAATTATTTACGTTATTGATACGGCTGGAGTTCAAATATTAGCAATAAATAGGAGACTTCTATATAAACGTTCAATTAATTTTAGATTTTCAAACAAAGGGACTTTTTTTTATTTATATTTTTAATGTTTTTTTTTATAATTAACGTCGGTATAAAAAGTAGAACCATCATTTAGAGGTAGCATTTATAATTTGGACCACAAAGAGTCAAGTTCTATGAACAAACAGGGGTTCTTTAAACAGTGGCTTGGTTCAGCAGAGCTTCCGATTGACACGCTGTATGTTTACTTAGGATTTATCCCTCATTATTTACATAAATAGGTGCATCACATATTGGGTTTTAATTATATAGTGTTTGGTATCAAATTCAATTGCTCTCGTATATGGATGAGGTGGCGGTATGCGTTGTATACGGGAGGGTTTATTGACCTTGGCTTTAAGCCAGTTTTGAAAACCATCGACTTAGGACGAATCGAAATCATCCTGTTTATTTAAGAACCTGGTAAAACAAACAGCAAGGAGTGCTCTGTAACAAGGTTTTATATGAGGTTTGGGAGGTAACTTCATAAGGAAGTAGAAACTTAGATAAAACCGGAGGCAATAATATCAATAGCGCTTGTAAGTCTATCATACAAACTTTACTAAATTAACTTACATTTGTCCCATTTCATCCGAACTTGGTTCCTCTTTTAAAAAAGATAATTGTATTTCATAGCAAAAACTTAACTATATAATTTCGTTTCGCGGTCCAGGTGACGTAATTTTCTTGTCATTTAAATTACAAACAACCAATATTGACGGTGTAAATTTTTGATCACAAAAAATGAGATTCCATTCCGACCAAACCCTCGTAATAAGTTTGTCGGTTAACGGTATAAATTTGGCACATCAAAAAGAAGTAAAAGAATGTATACTAAACAGGGTACCCAAGATACCTTCATGTAAACACAATTTAAAATTCATATCTATCAAAACAACCTGCCTCTTAATATAATCAAGATAACTCAGGGAACGACACTTTATAAATAAAGCTACAATATACATATATGTCTTTATTTAAAACAAATCTTCATTATTTTTTAAGGGAAGAATACATTTTTTATTTATTTATGCTATGGCTTCATTCATACTATACTTTTTTTATAATAACTTGACAGCTGACAGGTGTCAAGATGACAGATGTCCTTAATTAATAAAACTATTTATTCGATTACTATAATAATTTACTTTATATAGAATACGTTTAATGTTTAAAACCATATACATTATATTTGTATTCATATATTTGTATAGTATAATAACGGGTGTTTTTTCTAGAGGTATAGAACTTTGAAATAAAATAAAACAAAAACGATTTCTTTTATTGATATGAAATATAATATTTTAAAAAGATAATATTCTTTCATTATAATTAAAATAAGATTTCAGGCATATGACCTCCACGACTGGCTCGTACGTAGTTTAATCTGGAGGTCCAATTTTCAACGACTGTTTCCAACATTCGTGACTGTATATCGGCAATAGAGCGACGAATGTTATCCTCCAAGTGATCAACGGCTTCGGGCTTATCAGCGTAGACTGACGACTTTACATATCCCCACAGAAAATAATCAACCGGCGTTAAATCGCATGATCTTGGGGGCCAATTCACGGGTCCGAAACATGAAATTATGCGGTTACCAAATGTTTCTCTTAATAAATCAATTGTGGCACGAGCTGTATGACATGTTTCAACGTCTTGTTGAAACCAGAACTCCTGAACATTATGGTTGTTTAATTGATGAACGAAATAGCCACTAATCATCGCTCTGTAGCGGTCACCATTTACTGTAACGTTCTGGCCAGCATCGTTTCTAAAGAAGTACGGACCAATTATTCGGCGGATAGACTAATTCGCGTCTTCTTCTACGCTACGCTCTACAGCAGAAATAACTTCTTCTGTACACACTGTAGGCCATCTCTGTGGATGCGTATTACCATTTAAAGTAAACGATCCATTGTTAATTAAATTAATTATTTTGATGGACGATTATGTGGACCTTAAAATGGACGTAGTGCGCGATACGTTTCTCGAACAGAACCATGATTTTCAAAATAAATTTGCACAATTTGGAGGCGATGTTCAGGCGTTAGTCTATTTATGATGAATTGCCAAACCAAATTAAACACAAATCACTGGAAAGCTATCAAAATAACTGCCAGTTAAAAAAGTATTGGCAACTTAAAGTTGTATACCTCTAAAAAAAACACCCTTTAGTATTGAATCTTATTTTCATGTATCGATCTCGCATCATTAGAGATGTACACATTGACATTCGAGTGCGAAAGTCTTTGAAGTACATCGAATGGAGTGAAGATAAGATCATTAGCAGGATCTGAATGCGTGTTAGTTTTCAGGAGTCTTTGTAATGCAAACGAACCCTTCTATATGTTAACTAGTTGGAATAGAACGGATAATTAGACCCGAACAGAGTTGAGATAACGTTTTAATTATAATAAAATTTTAATATTATCATTATAATATTATGTATAGTAATGGTATCGGACAACTTTGTAACATTAATTGTCGTTCGCATAACACGGTCTGGACCATACGGTCATTTGTATTATGGGGATTATAAATATAGGGAATAAACTGACTATGATACAGGAAAAACAGAAATACGAAAACATTATTACATTATACAAATGATCCTTACAAAGTATATATTTTGTTTATCATTCAATTTGAAATTTCCCAGCTTTAGCCAGGGTCTGCCTTACATGTTGTGAATAGTTTTGGCTAATTGTTTTTACGACCGGCCGCCTGCCTGACATAACCCTCTTTGGGAATGCATTAATCAGAGACGTCTAAATACTCATAGAAAGTACATACGACTCGGAAAAATCACATTGGTACTTGCCAGGATCGAACCCGCGCCCTCATGCATGAGAGGCGGTACTTTTAACCACAATACTACCACTGACTCTTATGTTCAATATCTAAAACATATTCGAGTACTCAAAATTTTAATGAATTTAATATGAAAATAAATATAATAAATAATGTATTATTAAAAGTCCCTATAGCATCTAGATTATCACGATTTAGGCGCGCGTGGACCGGCGTCTGTCGCTTCCGGCTACTCCTGCGAAGCCTCTGGAGTCCACTATATAATACTCCTCATAATATATTACTATTATAATGGTCTCTTTATAATCACTATTAATTTATACTTTCCGTCTATTGTTCTATGAATATCATTGTATTAAATAAAATGTTATATGAAGTCATTTATCAGACTGTCTCTGAAAGTGTACAATACTTTTTATATGTATACTATGTGGGAACAAGATTACTTCTTTATTTTAATCATTTAGTGTATATAAATGTGATTGTGGTTTTGGCAATGAAGCGATAGAATTAAAAAGATATTAACACACACGCACACAACCAACCACACACACACACACATACATATAATATATACTTCGTATGTACTGGTGTGAGTGTTTCTACGTGTGTGTGTGTGTGTGTAATCTATGTATTAATGATATCCGTGGTTTATCGAGTGATGTATAAACGTATGCGGACCATGAACACCGGCGTCCGATGTTTCCGGAGAGCGGTGCTTTATGAACACCATAGCAACACCATAAATGAAATAACCTTTATTACAATGTAACAGAGATCAAAATCGCCGAGCACGGCAGATTTATATTATGAATGTTAGGTATAACCCGAAAAGCGATTCCGGAGACTGAGTTTACGACAAATTTAAATTTATTAGGTGAAACTTTTCATTTGCTTCATATGTGGAAGGCATTTTTCATTTTAAATTTCCCAGAAGCCAAGTTTTTTCTACCGAACGAGATTATTTCGGGAATCAAAAGTTGATAACAAAGGCGGCGGGGTCGCGGGACAAAGGAACCTTAACAATATCCTTACCTCCTTATAAAATACCTTCGTCTTAAATTTTCCAAGACGCCATTTTGTAGACTATTCAGCTTTTCGCGTAGTACGCCATGTTTATAATGTGAATAAACTGCATTTGAAAAGATTAATCAATGCGTTCACAACTCTTTGTACCCTACAAATACTGAATTGAACGAGAGGTCGTTCACCTTAACATTTCTATGAAGACAAATTCTTTGAGTAATTCTATCTGATATAAACTCAACTAGTATTACAACTCGATACTCTCATAAATATAATCTTTATTATCACAGCATTAGTCGTCAGTCGATAGTAATATTGTTACATAAATATTTGTTAGTGTAAGTGCATCAATCGACACGTGTTCCATATGAATTCATCAAACGCATTTCATAACGGCGTCACAATTACAATAATTGAATCAGGAAACCGTTCCCCTCGAGAGTTACAATATAAATAAATCAATAGGGCACTCATGACCGGACCGGAGCGCACCGGCATATTTATTTAGTCAGCACTCTATAAAAAAAACCCAAAGCGAATACCACTACGATATATGGCAGAGAGAGAACCAGAGACGGTAACAAAGCCACACCTGGGAACATGGAATCAATCCCTGCAGCATAACAATGTACGGATTGCAGCACCGAATGTTTGAAATAAAACCAACGTAGAGGAAACGGCGGGAAAGTTGAACGGGCGGGAAGGAGAAACGATCACGGACATTTTCACCCCTTCATATAAATTAAACGACTAAACTTGCTCTTGGTTTAACTTAATAGAAGCTAGTTTGATTCATAATGCATGTATTATTGAATATAATTAAAAGCAAATAATCCGTATATACTTGAAGAACGACTATATAAATTTATTCAAATTAAAATTATTAATACTACAAATTTTCATTTATGAAACATTAATTTTTTTTATACGTGAAAAACTTTAAAACTGGCAGTGTTAAGTACAAGATACGTGTACTAAGGGTACAGGTCATGACCTGACGAGATTTTGATGTCAAATTACTTGTATAATGAAAACAATGTTTCAAACATAAAGTGTGATTCGATGTAGAGATGAAAATTAATTTTATTCCTTACTGATCTAGTTATTGCATTATAACTGATTTCAAAAAATTTGGAAGTTTTCAATAAAAGTCATTGTAAAGTTTAATATTTTTTTTATTTGTTTAATGTTTTTTTTTTTTTGGTTGGTCAAATTGGTTCAATGTACATTTTTTTAATATAAAAAAATGTCGTAAATCATCCTGAGAACTATTTGGACGATGCGACGTTAGACTTTTTCTGCACCTATTTTAAGTTTTGTAGTGAATGGAAATACTTATTCTTTGGTCAAGTCAAGGTCAAGTTACTTTTAATTCCATACTTGTGTATGTTCCTGTTTAAGTACAAATAATTTATCTGTGAATCAATACACGACTAATATTAATTAAACGGCTGTAATACGAATTCCAGTACTTTGAAAACGAGCAAATCTTAAACTTATAATACAAAACTTCACCATTGAAAGCCAAAAAAATTACTTAAATTAAATGGTCGAATCTCTTCCAAGGACGCAATTAAAATGATGTAATATACAATCAAAATAAGGTGAACTTGCAAACATAGCTTGTTTATGGCTATCTCAAACAATTGTGGATCGTACGGAGCGCAGTTAAACCATATAAAGCTGTAAAGAAAAATATCGACATAGTAATAATTATGATATGAACCGTACAATTGATATTAGCTCTTATTTCAGTATATTTTATATGTGACGTTTTTTGTACTTGGACACTAACAGTGTTAGTGCAAATAGAGTTATCAAAATATCAAACTAGGTACATACGGGAGTTAAATAAAAAAATCAAATTATAATACAAATTAAATATATCAATTATAGTAATTAAAGGAATAAGCTGCCTTAATTGTTCTTTATTCTACTAAGTAAAAGATATAGGTCCAACTCTTATTTAAGACCGTCAAGTCATATCGACCCAAAGAAACTAATCTATCAGACGTTGAAAATTATTATAATTATTTTTTCATTCTGTTCTGTTTGTTACAATAAATTAGCTTATTATTTAAGTTGTATTTTTTGTATATTAAGGTAAGATGTTGCAACTGAATTACAAAGCAGATGTGTTCGAGATAAACGAAAACCAGAATAAAATTACGAATACGAATTTAGTTTACGAAAAATTCATAGTCAGATAAATTTTCTATTAATCCAGCAAAATAGACCTAAGACTATGGATTATTTATTCGTTACTGAATTTCTAAGATGATTATAAAAAAATTAAATGAAAAGACAAATCAAAGATATACAGATGTTGAGAAATACAGAAAATTAACAGATTTCAAAACATTTGAATATAGTACAATATACCAAAAAGGGAAACCCCAAAAATTAAATATATTATTCAAACTTGATATTAAATAGCACCCATATATTACAAATATATTTGGTTTCGAGATTTAATAATAAAATGATGTAATTGGAGCCTGACGTGTATTTTATGGTATATGTGAATTAATTACTGAATTCACCAACAACAATGTACACAAGGAAATTTCGCGACTAAACACACACAATAATATAATTAAAACACTTGTTATAAAATAAACATTACTGTTTCAATATAAAATAAAACTATTGTATTAAATTTAACTCTATATTCAAATTCTTTTACTCTGTATACATTTATACACATAAAAAATTCGGTTTATTTAAAACACGTATATCAAAAAATATATAGTACTAGTTTTCGATCGCGACTTCGTCCGTGTTAGTTTCTGAATTAGTACCTAATATATGCATCACTGTCCAGGCGAACTCTATTCCGTCCTAGAGGTCGTGAATAATCAGATATTGGAATTTATTAAGTTTTTTTTCTGTTTTATATTAGGTATATTTATTGATATTGGGTATATTGGGTATATAATTAAAATAAAAATCTCGTTTATTACGTCAATAATAATGACAGTATTATATATTTTTGACCAATCAACTTTCGTTACCACATAAAGTGGGACGAGTTTCTTTAAGTACAGTTCATATCTTCAACAAGTATTTTCAATTGACACTTACAATAAACCTACTACAAGTTTGTATTGTCATACTGAACACTAACAGTTTTATCGTTTTCGATTCACAAATCTTAGTTGACGCGATTATATACTTAAATTAATGTATGAAAATTATAATTATGGGTGTTAAAATTAAGATGCGAACTAACAGTAAGGATACTTACTGCTATTGTTATAAATACGAGTATAATATCGTTAATACTTGACTATATTTCAAATGAATGGTAAATGTTTCATCAATTTCATATACTGTGGCATCCATTCATAAATTTTATAACAAAAATTTTAATGAATCACAAGAATTTGTTAATCCAAAATAAAATCATGATAAAATACAGTACATAAATTTTTTTAGAGTAATGTTTTTCGTACATTGGATGATATGTAAAAATTTTAGTTCGAAGAAATCATTTCTTTATATTAATAAAAAAAAAAATAATACTTTATATGTATAAAAAAAGAATTTAGACAACATGACAATATTCAATACTTTCAAATACATATACTTCAAACATTCTCATACCTTTCATGAACATAGTTCTAAAGAGTCTTAGTAATAATTATCTTTATTTTACTTCACAACCATCGTACAATAGTTTATACTTTAAACCTGTCATTAAAGTATAACAATACATCCAGGACATAATTCACATTCACATTCATTCACTAAAACCCTAGAACTTCCACATAGCTGTAAAATTAGATTCGCATCTACGAAAGTAGTTTTCAATATACATATATAGGCACTAGCTTTCCGCCCGTAGCTTGGCCTGCGTGGAGTTCGGTTATATCGCGTTTCCAAGAAAACCTTTCAAAAGTCTGGGATAAAAACTATCCTATGTTCTTTCTCAAGGTCAACTCTATCTCTGTACCTAATTTCATTAAAATCAGTTCAGTGGTTTAGGCGTGAAAGCGTAACAGACAGACAGAGTTACTTTCGCATTTATAATATTAGTAGGGATTTCTATTATAAAATTCATATACAGAGCTCATGCAGTCAATGAATGAGAGCTGTAATTTTAAATGTTCAGTTTATATATCACATTATCAGTGAGAGAATCGTAAATCTAGCTGAGCTATCAAAACCACCCCGACATCTCAATTATACGTATTACTGGCCAACATAAACAGTTTCCTGCCATGCCTTGAGTTTCTATTGCGTGACTGTAATTTATTTTATTTATTCAAACTTTCTTGCTAATCCAATATCTAAGACCAGATTCGATCAACGAGAAGATTGATATGGAATTATCGCTTCAATTTCTCTCTTAATTTCGTAAAACATTTAAAATTTTTCCAAAAGTTTCACAGACTGCCGCTGTAGGAAATTTGTTATGATAATGAATCTGAAAACCTTATTCCAGCTCAACAGCGGAGCGGAGTAATAAACATTTTATTGCATACTATAAAGTTGTATTTCATTTAATTAGCAACTTTAATTAGTTCTGCGTTGTAAATAACTAAGTTTTACGCGACTTCTTTTTCTCTTATAGGTCATGGCTGATCAATTAGTGAGGAAATTGGAAAACTTTGTACTATAAAACGAGGGTTGAAGTGATGCCAGATCTTTATAACTTTGCAGGACTTTGCTTATCTCGGTGAGATCTAAGAGAAATACTTGAGACAAAAAATAAGTTACATAAACAGAACATTAATCTAAGTACCAGAAACACATTTGAGGAGCCACTTTCTGTTGCTTGTACGTAGAAGATTTAAAGAAACTTAAATTTTCCACCCTAAAGCCAATGCGATAAGATTTATTACATCACGATGCAACACACATTAACCCCATACGGATATCATTATATTAAAATGCCATAAATAAATAACATCGCACCAGCTTTAAGGATTTGACAAATCGCTTCACTTAATACAACAAACTTTGTATTTTATACATACATCGCCTTTGAAGCTAAGAACATTCTTACATATGGAATGGTAAGATGCATTCGATACAGAGTAACGATTCGTGAAATACGTTTATGTAGACGTAAACGTGAATTGCTTCAACGTAATTCACGGTCTTGATGCACGAGCTCTCTTAAGCGAATCGTCTAGAATTTTCTACTACAGCATTCTATTTACGAATACAACGTTAGTGAAACACAAGCTACTAAGAGCGCTGTTAGACATCGTAACAGGACAGACGACAAATGATTCAGAAATGTCACGGATCACCCTTTTTATCTAGATATTCATTCTTTTTTTTTAATTTTAAATTAAAGTTTTTTATTTTTTATTTTTGTTGATACGAATTGTGCCCGTATTCTAGTTTGACATCTCATAAAATCTAAACTTAAATTGATTTCGTTCTATACATAGAAGGGTTATCAAAACAGATCACGGCAACACATAAAATATTAATTTACAATAATCGAATGTCAGCAGTGATTTACAAGTGTTTAGCATAATTAAGTTCCGAACAGGTAACTCACTTAAATGGTTCTATAATTATTTAACCGTTTTATTGTCAGCCATAACTGGGAAACATTCCAATGGCGGGCTGTTGCCATGCGAAAGTGATTTACGACCTGGAAGAAGGAAACCGTAGCCCGTACATAAATCTGAGTGCTAAAAGAGTTATAACCACATCGCATTTTTCCATTTGGTCCCACTGAGTATATCACAGCAGCGAAATGGATTTAATAAAGAAATACATTACGTCCTATTTGCTTTGAACTTTATTGTTAATATATTTCTAATGGCTATTATTCAGCTTGTTTTGTTTTATTTTCAAAATATATTTAATATGGTAAAAACAAGTAAAAGATTAACTAGTTTTGATTCGGATGTTCTAAATAAGTTTTAAATGACTCGGCTAAAATTGTTTGAAAAATATATTACAAATATTCATTAGTGACATACGAAAGTTTAAGGTCAAAAGAATATTTCAAAAGATTAAAAGAAACAATATTTTTTTTGGAATAATCGTAATAGATAAAGAAAAAAACAAAATTATAATCAAAATAAACAGCAAAAGTTCAATATATTGTAAAAACTATATCGCGTGAGAGTTAACTTCACAACCCAACAACCTAAATAAGGCTTCCTTCACTAATCCAATTCTATGCTATATAATTGCTCTTTTCTTTTTATGCTATTTGTATTATAAGGAATGTCTTCAATTACTATATACTAATTCTATATCAAAATTTACAACTAAAAAAAATATTTAATTTTCAGTATCTCTAAAAGTCACGTTGTACTAAGAACTGTAATAGAAAGCCTAAATAATCAAGAATACAATTTCCCTATTTCCTAACACATTATTGGTAAACAGTACAAGCAATTCTCTAACGAGGTAATTAAAATAGTTTCTAAAAACTTCGCGTTGTACACGATAAAACACGAATGCTAAAGTACTAATAAAAGTGCCGTAACATAGCCCTTTGTAGGCTGTGAAAATAACAGCCGCCTTGCGATCGAGGCCGGCTGAGAAATGTTGAGACGGCATTCAATGTGTTTTGTGTTTAAATTCTGTTTTCCAACTGAAGAGAACTGTAGTGAGTACAATTTACTTCATATAATGACGATTCTTAGTTACATTGAATACATATACGAGTGTGTATGTTGAGACAGAATTAGTTTTGAGATACGTGGCAATAAATGTGATTGTTCTATGTCGTGAACTTTAGCATTGTGAGATTACGAGTAGAATATATGTTCTATTAATATAGTTATATGAAAAGAAAGTAAGTGTTTTAAATTACGATATAAATCTTAAAGAGATGTACGAGAAAAGTTTCATTTTCAACGAGAAATGTAAATCAATTTCTTAGATAATTAATATCTCCTGTATTAACAAAATATAGATTACTAGAGCTTGGAGTGTTACAAGTACTTTCACTTAAAAAATTCCAGTACTATTGATGTGAAGTAGATCAAAGGGTACACAGCTATTAACTTGAAGATACGAGGGGTTAATTGGCAGGTACTTTTTGACTACTATATGATACTTAAAATATAACAATATCAAATGCTGTATTTGATATATTTTAGTATATATACATATAGCTCTACTGACGGTATCAATTTCGAAAGCTAGACCAAGTTTATTATGCCGTGATAACAATAAATTTGTAAAATAACTTTCAAGTAATAACCATAATATCGATAGTAAGACATAATACATATATCGAATGCACGTCACTAGCGTTCGATAATAATTTATTACTGTATAAAATCTTGATTGGATTTATATTAAAAATATCATAATCGCTGCCACGCGGTTTGATAGTATGAATAAATTTAACGAATTATATGAACTATTTGATGCATATCTAATACATTGATGCGGCTTTAACGCTACTGTATCTACGTACATTGGGTAACAGAACAATGTATGTAAGTAATGGGTAGGTGATTAGTCGACATTGTAATTTTAGTGGTTTCTTATGTAAATATAGGAAACTTTAAATGCAACATCCTCAACATGTTTAGTTTAGTCAGTTCAATGTTTATAGAGTTGAATTTAAATTCCCAAATCTATATAAGCAATATATTTTCTTTGGAAAATCGTCGTATGGTTACGATAAAAAAAATAATCGATATAAAATAATGTTTCCCATCCCTATTTTATATATAAATGTGATGTTATAATTTATCTTTAAAGACTTTCGTTACGCATTGTACACTTTAAGTTAATTCTGAACCACCCTATAAGTGCATTTAGCTGGAGTAGCTGGTAATTGATATAAAATAGGAGGGAAAGCGGTCCGGAGTGCATAATGAGAAATTTTTAATAATAGCTCGAGCCGTGCTTCAGATGTTGAGCTAATAACAGCGCAAACTTATAAATGGGCTTTAACGCGCTTTACGCTGACTTACCTGAAAGATGTCCACGTTGTAGTGTACTTTGTTTGAGTGGAAAAAAAATTATGAAGAATTGTGATGATTACAATTGATTTTGTGAACTGTGGCTTTTGAAATAGAATTCAATTTGCTATGATACATGTATACACGAATTGACATATCCATTGATCTAGCAGAATGTTTATTTTTTATTGTCCAGTATAAAACGAAAAGATAAAAGTAAAGCAAGAAGGAAGATTGGTTTTAAATTCCAATTTTGCAATTGGCAATTATGTCGTGTATTAGAATAGCTTCTTTCATTGATGAGACGTAGACTCTGTTATTATTTATCTCAGTGTCTGATGAAAATTTAAGCACTATATAACAATAAGTGGACCGAAAATAATGTTAAAAAAAGTCAAATCAGCTTATCACTGTGTTATTGAAAGAGCTCAACTGAAAGTTATCGCAGACAATAAAACCTCAAAGTGAAGTTAAGGGGCAAATAAAAATTTATTACAAATATAGACTCCAAAATGGAATCCGAGCCGGCTCCGGGAAAATCTAATAACCGAAACGAAATGGTTGCAATTATTCCATTTAAAGAGATTATTGCGAACAAAACCAGTAGAAATGTTAACAGCCTACATCACCAGACGGATTATATTAAAATCGATTCAGAATAAAATTGATTCTGAATAAAATCGTTTCAGAATAAAATCGCTTTCATACAATCATCGTGACCACCTCTAGACACGTGATTCTTTGATTTATAGATTTCGTTTTCGACACCCTTCACCCCTTAATATATTCTACTGAATATATAAAAGAGAAAGTTCGTGAAGAATATCGGATACTTACTAAAGTTACTAAACTGATTCTTGTGCAACTTTACAGCTATATAACATAGTAAGTTAGTTGAGTTTAGAGTATGATATACTAAATATAATATATGTATATTGATGTCACTGATTTAATAAGGTAGGTCTACATTTGGACTAGTATAACTTTACATATTTGATGAAGTTGTTAAAAGTTATTGCAACAAGTTAATAACACAAATGTCTGCTACATATTAAAAATTTTAATATTAAGAGTAATGAAACCAAACGACAAAGACAACTCCAAAGAAATAAATGACAATAACAATCGACTACTTAGGAGCGGGGTATGAAAGCCCTTCGTCTGTGCACCCCCTCAATACATCACATCATACACAGACAGAGATCCATCCCTCTTGAAGGGAAAATAACAAAAAATAGACTTTACAAACAAAATACTGTAAGCGATAAAACGTTACGTTAATAGCTACTTTTACAGGTGAGTGAATCACACTATCCGTTTTCACTTTGTTTACTAATAAAACAATGAACTCTTTGAGCTACGTGTAACTTAGCTTTGTAACAACGATGCTATAAAATCGTTTCTGTAACACCAACTTTATTTATCCGTTGTTTTACTTTATGAAGAGAAATGTCATAAATTCTAATGGAATTTCGTTTGATCGTTTTTGATACAACACCGAAACAACACTACAATTAGTGGAACAAAGCTGTTACTTTTAGGGATAACGCTTAAAGCCTGGTTCCCTTCTATATTATAGAGATGTCGAAATAAAAATAACATATCAGAGTGTTCTAAAAATTTTCGCCCTCGGAATGATATATGTCAGCTCTCAGACGGGTAAAATGAGCGCTCTTCAAACGACTCCACACCCTATTACACCCCGCACCCTTGAATGCATTTAGTTGCAGGTGCCTACTATTTTTCTTTGCCGACAAATCCGAATAGAGTTCAGCAAAGGCTCCATCTTTATACGGAGATGGGGTGCGTATTTCGCGTTCGTGTGGAACCTTTTAATGCTAGTTTTGAGTCCTTTGAGGAATAAGTGTCATTATCAAGAAACGTTCCGCCTTTTCTTCTAGACGCAGACGTTTTATTTACTAATGCGTCACATTTCTTATAGAGAAATTCTTTGATCATTTTGTATTTGGGTATGTCTAAGATTAGGAATGGTTTTAATTTCCAAGTTTAGAGTCATTAACCTCAAAATTAATGAAGAAAACACAAAATTAGTGAGCGTTTAAATCTTAAATTAACTTTTATTACCTAAAGTTACTATTAGCCCAATGAAAACAGTTTGATTTTGGGGACAAAATCGTTTGTTTTTCATTTCATTCAACATTATTATATAAAGAGTAACAAAGATGTTTCGTCATCGATCTTTCTTCTTATAACAATGATAATTTGTCCATCTATAGACAGACAATCCCTTAATGTAAATAGTTGAGCCGTTCGTTATCATAATAAATACTTCTCCACTCGGTACATCATCGTCTCGAGTGTTCGGAAACTATTCACCTCAAGAACCTCCGTTTCTGTCTCATTCATAAAATATGCTAATTTTCATTCGTCGAATCTCATACACTTAACCCCTGAATATCTTCTTCAATTTTGTATTCAGCGAGTTCTAAGTTCGCCAAAATTGTATCTGCACATTTGTGTTTGAAGACGGGGGCGTCTTTGTTCCACGATATTAATTATCCTCTTCGTGATATGAACTTAATTCAGTTTCGAGTGCTTCAAAAGGAATCTCGGTTATCTTAATTTATAAGTGTCTTCACGTATACTGCGGAAGTTGCTCAGCATGTGATAATTATAACATATACAATGTTTTGTGGTGAGGAGTAGCTGGGGCTACTTTCGCTCCCCAACGGTGGCCAAGTGTCTCTCAACATTACGTTTTGTCATAAAAATGTTACGAGGGAAACATTGCAGATAGGCATTGTTCTTCAAATTGTTGACGTCTACAGTTCGTTATTTCGAGACTTTAGGTCGGAAGAAAAATATGGCTCGTATTTTGTTACGATCTCTTTAGATTAAATTGAGACGTCTGTCTTACTTGAAGCGGCAGAGAATAATACATTGTTGAACGTTTAAAAAGGTAAAGGAATGAAGGAAAATCTTCTAAGAATTCTGAAATTATTTTGATAATATAACGTTACAAATTAAATTTCTAAAGAAGCTGCGAAATTAATAATAGCTAAAATACTGGGACTTCCAACGTAATTGAAATACTCAGACGGCCATAATCCTTAACGACGTTCATCCAGAGAGGTTTTATCTTAAATCTTCTGTTTTTAGAGATCAATGAACTCTTATCATAACTTAGTTCTAGTAAGTAAATACGCTTGTCTAGGTACTTCATCTTATCGGGGTGACGAGCATGAGACGTTTAACGGTCACAGATTATAATAATAGAGAAATCTTTATGTTTTGGACCACATTAATTACGACCTGTTATAAGCTAAATAGTAAATACATGTTTTTAAAAAATAGACTTAACAGATTTTCGTACAGTTATTTTAAAAATAATATTTGAAACTTATATTAATTCCGTACATATCTTGTTTCGGTTCTAGGATTGCTTAAAAGAATCATTTTCTTATTCAATTATTTCGACGTACACGTCATAAAAAATATATGTCACAGCTGTTATTCAAAAAACAATACACACAAAATCGTATCAGCTCCTATTTTTTTATATAAGAAATGAATCTAATAATAAACAATATGACAAGCTCCACGCTACTCGGACAATCTAATTGACAATCCCTCACAATCTGTCATGTAAATCAATATCTTCGTGGCACAAACAAACGAACATCGAATATATTTGTAATAGATATTACGTCGGGCTCAATAATTCCGCGTTGTTATTGTGTTTGACAGCTGTCAGCTGTCAGTTGCCGATGTTCCGTGTAACAATAATGTCGACAGTTTTCATGAGTTCCTTTGTAACGTTCACTAATTAAAACCCACATCGGTTGTTAATGGTATGAGAAAAATTTATACAGAAGCACCCAGTTCAGTGATTGATATTCTAATTATCAAAGTTTCTGTGTTTTGCTAGATTTTCTGTTCTGTAATAGGTTTAGTTTCTAAGGTAAAGTGATGAGGACATGTATTTAGAACTTAACTCATAGTTGTATTAGTATTTGGAGTCAATATAAGAAAACAAATATTTCACCGATAACCCGACTCAAATACTTGAAGTATGTAAGTGTGACAGTTTATTTAAATTATCATCAGTTATTGAAAGCCGAGGTAATGAACCAAACACGTTCAGTGTTCAGGGTTAAGAGAAACATAAGCAAATAAAACAAGGCAAGATTAATGTATTTTTTAAACATATTTAGAGCATTTAATACTATATGTGTAGATATTTACGTGCTACTTTTTTGTACCAAAACCAGACGTATATATTACACAAAAAGTATAATTTAATAAAAACAAAATTCCAAAAAAAAATACATAAACGACCAAAATACCTACAATACCTATAACTCTTAATTATTGATATAAGCAAACCACATACAATATTTTCTTTTAAACATAAAATAAATTTTGCATTACAAATTACTGTTACCAAAATTTCGTCCGAGCAAACACTTCATAACCAAAGGTACATGTAACTTCCATACTGGGAGTACAGCATTCATTACCAGAACATTTACAACACAGAACTGGTCACAATATATCTGCTAACACAAACGGCGAAGCAATTTTTCACTTCAATATAGCTCGGGCAACGCATATCTTTTTGACAAGTGAAATTAAAGTGAGAAGTAATACATTATTTAAACCGGATTCATATTAAAATCAGTTTCTATCCTCGCGTGTAATACAAGATTTCAGATGTGATTATATCAATTAAATATATGCTATCTAATATAAAATTATGTGATAATCAAATGATACAAGAAAGATCTGTAATTATACTTTACTTTTTTTGTATTCACTTAAATATGTTAGTTTCTTTAGAATAAATAAATCTATTTTAATATTATTTAATTCAATATATACTCGTATATCTAAGGTTTCTGGTCGTGATTTCCTCTTAAAGATTTTTCCCACTGATGAGGTCTATAATAATATAATCAGGGTTTCGAAAAGGGTCTGAGAAAATGTATCCTAATTGAAACTCAATTCACGTCCTCTTATTATTGAATAAAGTGTGCGTTATGATGGACCCCAGTTTTAAGGGTCTTTTTGACCTTTTAATTTAATACATGGGCATTATATATCGGAAATTTTAAGTGTCGAAGTCGAACGGTCTTTAAATATAGGTTCGAATAAAGGTATTTGATTTCTTTTTCAAACAAAGAAGTTTTTTCAATAAAATAATTATATACTCCTTTGCATTATTCTTATTTTGTTATAGTATTTAAATATATATTTTTTATAGTAAGACTAATAAAGCATCATCAATTTATTATGTTAAGAAGATTAAAATCAGCCCCTAATGGGGATTGGAGAAATAAGTGTCGTGATTTAAAAAATATATATTTTCCGACTAAAATCTTGCTAAATTTTATAAGTATATTTGAATATTTTAATCACTATTATTTGCTATGTATCTTCAATACATTAATTCCGTAAAGAAAATAAATTATCATCAAATAAAATAAGATTTACCTTCATGAATAAATGCAAAGCTGGCTGCAATCCGTAAACGTTTATATTTGTATATAAATGAAGGTTTTCTCGCCTTAGATGGCGTTTATTCAACATCTCTAGATGAATCTCGATTAATTATACGACTCACCAGAAGCCTGCGGTTATTTTTAACAATTCCACCACTACCACTAGCATCACTTAAATGCGACTCAAACAAATTATATTTGTAACTAACTACTATGATAATTAAAGAAACTTGCAAACGAATTAAAACTGAAAAAATATGTATCTCTTTGTGCGTAATTTTTGAACAAAAATCTAATTATATAAATTGAAATAATAATTATATTTTTCGGATTTATTACGCGTTAGAATGTCATTCTCATCTCGCCTGCCCGTGATCACGGTTGCTGCAAAGTAACCGAAATGGCTGGAGTATGTAGTTTAAAATAATTATATACACATACTTAGTAAATGTGAAAAATATTAGTTTTATTTTAATAAATACTCGTCTTAGATTTACTAAAGTCTACTACTACTAATTTTACTAAAGTCTTAGATCTCATCATGTAAATTGATTAGAAACAAAACTTTCTTGAAGAGTTAAATTTGTATGTCCGTGTTACTTAAAATTCTTTGATATCCTTACATATACAGCAGTAATTAGTAAGTGTCGTATAATTATCAAGTCTCATTACTTCATCGTTACACAGGCTGTTATAAGCACATTAATCTTAGCCATCCCCAACAGGTCCGAACTAGACAAAGGCGCAAACATTAATAGACATTACTCACAAAACCTGAACACACAAGGTCCAAATCACACAAAAGATTGAAGATTAATCCGCTGATAAAACACAGAGTAATGAGATCCATTACTTTCTTTCCGTCGTACATATTAATCACGTTTGAGAAATGTTTTAGTTGAAAATATATTGATTGTTACAATAAGTCAAGTTCAAAGGTGAATCGTTCTTTTTTTTTTGTCTCGTGAACATCCTTTAGCTTTGTATTGCTTTGACTTTGTAGCAACTATCTGTTTTAAATTCATTTCTTTAACTGAGATACAATAAAATTATTTCGAGTGTAATAAAATAGAACTGTGCTTTTATATATTTCTTTGTCTAAATATATATGTATGTATTCATATGGTGTTTGGGAACTAGTAATTTACGAGCAATTACAAATATTAATCAAATTATACTTCTTAATAAAACCTCGAGTTTAATTCGAAACATAATTCTATAATAACGGTTATAAAGCTTATATAAATAAATATTAAAGCCGTTAGGTTCATCAAAACATATGAACGGGCGAGTAAATAAAATATGATGTATCAAAAGATATTTTAATAATTCAATACATAACGTGCCCTGTACCTGCTAGTGTACATGTTATGAAGTATTCATTTTACATAACGCATGTACAGGAGAACAAACGCAAAAACTGTCAACTCGTCCGTAACAAGCCTCTAGTAGGTACGGCTTATTATTCTTGACGATTGTATAAGCGACCAGGAGATGTTACTCTCCTTAAACGACGCAGCTTCCGCGTTCGTTTATCAGCGACTGAACACACGGGATTTATATTTAATAAAGATTTATATATTCCGGATTTCGGAAATAATTACTTCTAATTATTTCCGAAATCCGGAATTCTATTCCACTTAACAATATATCACTAAACAATGATTGAAGTACATAAAACTCAAATTATAAAAAGATATACATATATCCCGCTTACACGAGTGAGGTTTAAATCTTGATGTTATTCAAAATTAAAGACTATTCTGTGAAATCTTCATACATGTAAAGCACTGGTTTCAAACCGATATTTGATATCAAATAAATAAATGTTTGTTCTGTACACAGCTTTAGACGCGAACTATTCAATGTTGAAAGTACAGACAGCATACAACTATCCATGTGTATATACATTTGGACGAACCACGTTCATATAATTGCCCTTATATGTTTTATTACTATGCCACTGAAGTTAATATCAAATAAGACGCTGAATAATTCCGCAAACACTTTAAAATAACTTATAAGGATATCATTACAAGAAAAAATATAAATCTCAAGTATTATATGATACTTTTCAAGTCAATAACGAAATATTCCAAATACTTCATAAATGTTGAGGATGTCGATTGATCTAAAAAAAACTTAAATCTTTTTGAAGTTAACTCGTCAATATAAAGGTACTTATATATATGTAGAAATGTCAAATTAATATTATTTTTAAAATTAATTCCCTCCATTATTTTATATATAGCTCAACACTAATTCATTATCGGTTGAATAGTCGCTTCATAAACTTTTATATAATATACTATGTAGATAAACTAGTTCTGTGCTATAAATGTGAAATAGTGAAATGTAAAATGAAGATATCTTGTTTGCATACAATTATTTGATAGTGTCACAGCAAAATATGCCGTATTACTTACCTGTAAGGGTGAATGTTATGTGACGGTATATTCCAGGTATGATCTCTAACATGTTACCGTAACATGCTAATTATGATGTTCAACGAAGCAATTAAATGTAAGTATTGCAGGTAATGTTAAAGAATTCGCGAATAAAATGTTATCCATACATTGTTTTCTTTATGTTATTACTCTAAAAGTTTACGATTATTTTTCATAAACTCGCTCGGTGGTCTGTTTCCTTCTGATATCTGTTCATTTATATCTATGTAGTTACTAAGAATATTTATTTTTAATTATTTTATATATCCCACATAAAATATAATCTCACGGAACATTGCTATATTAATAATGATAAAACAATGTTTTTTATTTTTATAATCCGATATACTTTTTACATCTGGTCGTGGTATGAAACAAGTCTACCTTCTTACTGCATGTGCCTTCATAACCGGAACGAATATTACCTGTGAAAGAAAATAAAATTATATTATACTCATCCAATTATTGCGTGTCCGTAAAGAATACAAATAAAATGAATGCAATGTGTAATGTTAAGAGGTCGTTGACCTTTTGTAGGATATAACGAAAACGAAGTATTTAATAATAACAGAAGTTATTTAATTAATTAATCAAGATTAAATTTTACCGCTAAAGTTACGCTCCTGAATTTCAGCCATCCGTTACATAAGCTTCATTAATCTAAGTGAAACTTAATAACATCTCATTTCTTTAAGAAAATCCCTCAAGATACAGAATCCGTAATCTCAGAACACTTCCAAATACTCTGATTAAATTTCCAAATTAAATTCTAAGATTCGGAATTTTCCAACGGGTTTCCTTATTTTCAAGGGATTACGATATCACACCTTCAAGATTTGGGTATTGATATAAGATTTATGTATGGAAATATTCTACGTATTTACTTTTTGTCATACATTGATTAATACACTCACAGTATTTGAACTGAATTGCCAATTTCATTTATTACATGAGAAAGAAGATAAGTTATAAAAAACCTGAAAAATATACAATAATTTTGACAACTAATAATTTTTTCCAAAATAATGAATACTTCATGATATGACGTATCAATTTAAAATCTTACCAGAATCTTTATATATACGTAAGATTTTATAGTACAGAATGAAGACGTCCGTCTCTTAAATGAGATGTCCGTATAAGTTATTTACAATGTAAGCTGATATTTTTGAAGCATGTATTTAATTGGTTCCAATAATTACAAAGACTCCAACCAGGCGCTGTTATATAAAACACACGTCATCTATATTATATAACTTATTATATATGAAATACAGATCATATTTGTTTGGCCGTGTTACAATGTTTAGTATCATAAATCTCGAGGTAACACACTGTGAAATCGATGCAAAAGCTGTATGTTTTGTTTACAAGGTACAGATTACTGTTGTAAAGACGTTTAATTTAATATTAGCTATTGTAAGAAGATGAAAATTGTATATTTTTGAATGCAAAACAGAATTTATCTTCAAAAGTCAATTGCTTCGAATGGAAGCAAGCAAGTCGATATTTCTGAATGTATTGCTGCTCCCAGAAATGTGCACGTCGGCCATTTGGTATAAGAAATTCTATATTTGCAGTAAAAATCGAGTAAATTTGTCGATATTTCCTTCGAAATCTATTTTCCTCTGGAACTAGGTTGACAGTGGTAACATTTATCCAAATATATAACACCGCAAACTTGGCCGTAACTACACACAGTCCCGTGGGAGCGGGGTCTCGACCTGACCTCTCAGAACTATTTATTCCTCCAGTTTGATTCCAACTGCGTTAACATAAAATTGTATCAATAGTTTTACTTTCGTCAACTGGAAGGAAAAAGAGTTTTGGGTATCGTAGCCATATATTTTTCTAAACAAACTTCACTCTTAAATTCACGCTTTCAAACAAATTAAACAAGAAATAAGATATCCGATAGTCGATGTAATGAATCCATTAATAATATTAGACCGGATTAGATAACATTACAAATTATAATTATATTTGTTCCACTCCATTTATAATGATTAGGGGGATGTCGTGAGTCGAATCTGTGGTATATAATATATGTTGTAGAAGTATAATAAATCATGAAGTTGTTTTAGTGACTGGAATCGGATGTGTTAGTGACGTCACTATTTATATTTCTTATTACGTAACGTCCAACGACATTTTATTCAATAATAAATTAAGCAAAGAATTTTTGGAATGACGCCAGTAGGAGAAAATCGATGGTAGTTTGATTCGGCTCTTTGAGTTTCTTGATTACATAAATCAAAAAAAAATTATCTGTCTATAGCCAGATACCTTAAAAATATTTAAAAAATATAAAGTACAGTAAAAGACAGTAAAAACAATTTTAGATAATTGTATACAAATATTGAAATAGTACTTTTATTGAGAAAAATAAATTTCTTAGTTTTTTCATGAGCTTTTAATGATATTCATGATTACAAGATAACTTAAAAATCTGAAAGCTTCTAACAGAAAATCATTACGTAAGAATATTATACGCTTAAAATCACATCACAATAAAAAACTAAATAAGAAAATTTCAAGTCAATTTAATTTTTTTCGGTGTTCATTTGAGTGCGTCTTTTATTTTAATACTACATGGAACAGTCTGGCATCTTACGTACAAAAGAAGCGACGTACTCAAGTAATAATCTAAAAAAACATCTCAGTCACAATACTGTAGCTTTAAAAGATTAATATCCAACAAAAAAATAAAATATATTCAATGTATCAAAAGAGTTCGTGAATGAAGTTATGAAAAATGTTATAACAGTTAAATTTATTACAGAAAATGTTTGGAAAGATGTAGGCGTTGTTGGCACTTGGCAGAGCCTCTTTGGCGCCGACCGCACTGAGATGGTTACATCGATGTTAAGTGCCAGATGAGTGTTATGGCGTCTCTGCTTTGCTGGCTTAAACATTCTTTATATATATGTCATATTAAATGTATTACTTTATTATTATTATTAAAACTGCCTGCACCTTAAATAATTAGGCTAAGAAAGACGAGCCTGACAGCTTATCAGATATTAGAGGGTATTGAGACTTTTCTGACTTGTACGGTTTTGGTGAGGACGTGCCCTTGGGATATTTAAAGTTGATCGAACTGTAATTATTTAACAAATTAACTTATCACTTGTACGGCTTCAACCCTCGTTCACTAATTTAGTAGGGTAGGAATTCACTGGATACGATTTTTTTGAGTTTTGTACCCTCATTTTAATGTTTTCATACGTTCTAATTTCCAATACAGTTATAAATACATACAGATAGATATAACGTATTTAAAATTGGTACAATCTATTATCATGGTACAAAATATGGCCGGATATAATGAACAAGCTGCCAATAACTTAGGTATTAAAAAACATACCAATTCTTTAGCTTTAATTATATGGTTGTACCATAATATTAAATTTACTGCTGTCAATAAGTCTTCAATATCTGGATTGTTGCTTCGATAGAGACTTGGAGAAAACGTCTTAGTTCATTGACCCCACATCCTTTGATATGATAAATAGACCTAGGAACAGGTTTATCGTGACACGATCAGAGCTAATCTATAGATTCATTAGCTCAGTGTTACTTGTCATCTATTTACTATAGTTCTATATACATTAGATTATAAATTAAATTATTATATTCCTATATTTTAAATAGAACATCATCATTATCACGTACTCTAAGGTGCTTTTATAAAGATACATTTTCGCTAGGAATTATATTCACAGAGAAGGCTCAGTATTTAAAGCAAATCTCTACAAAAAAAAATGGAAATAATTTTAAACCTGAAATATTTATGTAAAAAACTAGTAACAACGCGTCAAGGGAAATGAATCGCTCGTAGAATAGATTTGCACATACTGAGACCGAGCAATGCAAATATTTAAAAGAACGAGGATGTCCGAGGCTCCGGCTTGCATACAAAAACTTTCTCTCGGAAAGAAAAATGCTGACGTACCTTTTAAGGAAACCTGCCTTTGGATGATACCGAACGTGACCGCCGGCTCGCCAATTACATTCAGATTTTAAGAAGCAATTTACACAAACTCGCTATAATTAAAACTATACCAAAATGATCTCAAATTAATGTTAACGAAGTTTATTTCTTAGAACTATTATCAAATAACAAAATATTTCAGGCGATTTTCTTTTCTCATTATGTAACACATCACTAATTACATATGCTCAGTTTTTAATCATTATCTTTTATCAATTACTCAGTATGATAGTAATCGTCTAAGTCATAACAGAGTTTTGAGTTTGCTCAGCGTTGATCGCAACGCTCAACTTCAGACGTCGGAAACAGAATATTTCTCGTTTCATTCTGACAATTTGTCTCAAGCTCCCCCAAGTGCATGGAGGTGGTGTTCCGTATTACATCTACTGACAAGTGTTGAAATATTTCACAGTCTCCCTTCAAGTATTGCATGATATTTGTCAAATATGTACGCCGACAGTTGGGGCCAAGTTTGAAAAATTGCGCAAAAATTTAATTTAAACCGAAAGTTTTATCTTTAAATCGACATTAAATGAATTAGCTCAACTTCAATATGCAAATATTGGAAACTGTTTTTTCCAATTACATGGAAGGTTTCGTCTTAGGTGTAGGGTCAATGAACGTTTCCTCGACGGCGGAGGATCAAATAAAGAATGTTGTCTGGGAGAAATTTATTCACCTTATTATATTTATTGGCGTGAAAGAACTTCAGACCAGGCTGGAGAGACCCGTAGCTTTCGGGGCGAAGCGTATTTTTTGGCCTTTCCCGGATTCATAAAGAGGGGTGAGAAAGGTCAAGGGAAGTGGGACGGTTATTGATTGTTCTTCCGAACACCTTTTCTGACGTGTCAGCGTCCTTATAGGGGTTCTGTTCTACATATTATGCGTTAAACGATTTCGGATACCTTTCATCGCCTACAAGATTTATGTTTATAGGCGAGCTGGAGAATGTCGATAACATTTGATAATAAAGTATAGAACAATTTGAGAAGTATTAAAAAAATATATTTCATAAAATAAAATATAAATCATAGCTCAACATACATATGTTTTATAACCGAATAATGATGATTCTATTTTTATAACAAGAACACGGTATTCTTGTTATAAAACGGGATCACTATTCGGCACGGACGATTTAAAACGAAAACAGTTAAATAACAACCGAATAAAAAGTCAGATAAATTGCAGCTGTCGGTCTGTCGAAGTTCGTGACCTTTATACTTGGAACACCAAAATCCATTTTTAATTAAATTGCTGCCAGAACCGTTGGACGTCACCAATGACATTTTCAATATGTGATATGGACGTGTACCTACTACGGACTACCTACGTATTGAAATCTATTAAAATCATTTTTCACTTCGCAAATGAAGCAAGGATGGCTCTCAATACATGTCCGCGATATTCTCGTTGTAAAAAAAGTATTTTAGAAAGTATGTCATGTACATCAAACCGCTGTGTTGTGAACACTTAAAATGCGGATGGTATAAAAGTGTCCCAATAAGTGAAATAATTCTTCTTAATTTTATCACCACTAAAACACGATCTAAATGTCTGGACCAATTTGTGCTGGCTTTCATCAAAGCAATGCCGGGTGTGCGGTTTATACGTTGAGCTGTAAATCACATCGGCCCTTTGATCAGGGCCCCAAAGCTGAAATCCCTTGAGGGCCAGACTTTCTACTTTCACGCATTTGAAGTTTCGGGAACATTTTACCTGAACATTTACGTCCTACCTGATGCGCGGCTAAATTTGTTTTGCTATTTATAATTAACGTAAAAATGTTTCCGTTACTTTAAATATAATATTACTTCGGAGAGGTTTAAATCGTGCTTATTTCGTATAGAGTAATGTAGTATTTGTGTATTAAGATTACTATTTGGTTGCTACACAGTTTTATCGATATTCAGTCCGTACTGATTATACCAATGAATCTCTAAATTGGTCATATTATGATACACCTGACGCAACGCTGAACTATCACGATCGACGTTTATACTATCGTTATATTGAAATAATTGATAGCGGTCCCACTGAAATACAATTTAAATTATACACCATTTTATCATTCACCGCTTATTTTAAATCCCTTGTTAGTATTACGTTCAACGAATGTTAGTTGTATTTTAATGTAATTTAATAATGTTATTATATTAGATAAGCTAGCTATATTATTTTTAAGTATACCATATATCAAAAACATAAGATTGGATCACGAGTTGGATATATGTACTCGATGAAACAATATGAATACCGTTTGAATAATTCAAAACAGTAGATGGAAAGGCGTGTTCAATTAAAACAAACCATCCGTTTGACGGTAATGTTAAATCAACTTATCGTATATCTCGCAGTCCTAGTTGTCTGCAAATCACTCGCCGCGGGGAACAGTCATCAAACGAAGTAACAATACGCTCTGAACGTCGTAGATGGCACCATGCGGAGGCTTTATCTAACAATTTGTATGGATTTCAAATAATTTAAGCATTTCAAAGGGTCAAAGTTGCTACCGCTATGAGATTAACTGGATATACAGCGTGTATACATATCTGATAGACACAGGATGTTATATGTTACTTTATAGAAAACGCATACATTAAAATTATAATATATTGCCTTAGACATTTTGAAATATCGAAATGTTTAAAGAAAATAAATTTTTCACAAACTCGTAGGTAAAGTTTAGGAGAGAAAATAAAAGTGTGTGTAAACTGAAAGAAATGTAATAGTAAGTCTGGAGCGCGGAGCTTTGCAAAGCCTTAAAGTAAATTATTTAATAGTAAGCTTACGGCGGTATGAGTTTTGTACAGTTGTATATGACTTTGTACGAAACAGTTTTTTTAAAACAGTATTCAAAAGTTAGTTTT
This sequence comes from Danaus chrysippus, assembly GCA_916720795.1. Lineage (NCBI taxonomy): Eukaryota > Metazoa > Arthropoda > Insecta > Lepidoptera > Nymphalidae > Danaus > Danaus chrysippus. The sequence continues at coordinate 10,397,529 of CAKASE010000082.1, read as the reverse complement.
TGTGCCTGAATAGTTAAAATGATTGATAAGGATTTTTTTACTACCAATGCTTTTTCCATTATTGATATATATTAAAATTCGACTGTTTTATTTCTAATATTAGATTAAACACAATAAAAAAAAGATTATTTTAAATTATGTCAATAAAATTAAAAAATTGTAATGGGACTTACTTATGTGAAGATTATTCAAAGTTTCATACTTTTTTAAACGTATAGTACCTAATGATAAATACGCGTTATTTTAGTATTTTTAAAAACTACACGCTCCCGACTTTTCGACTACTTGCAGAAACCGTGGTAAAGGACAGACGTTTTGTTTTTTTTTTAAGTACTAAAACAACGCTTATCAATCTGAAAATATTAGTTTCATTAAATACATACTAGCGAAAGTCTTAGATCTCATTATGTCAATAATAGTTTACATTTATATTTTGATAAATAATTTTATTTTTTTATGTTAATAACGAATGCTACAAATATCAAATTAATAATAAAGGTTAATCAAATAAATTATAATATTTTAACTTACGAATTCTGGGATATGCGTTACCATCGCCTTAACATTTAAGCTATCGGTCCTTGACCCGAGTGGGAGGACCATATTTTGTTTTGCTTCATTCATAATACATACATTTAAACATTATTCACTTAATTAAAACAAAAAGAGAATCCTTAATTTTTACGTATTGCCTACGTGAGTTAGGTCATGTTAAACATTTGAATCATCCGCAGTGACGTGTTCGGATATAGATCAATATATTGTACACTCCCTATTGATATTAAATTGATAAGCACATTGTTTCTCATATAATCTGATAACTTTTTTTTATATTCCAAGCTCTAACAATGTACTGTGTATATGAGTATTGAGCACACTGTAATCATATGGTCGTGTTTGTTATGATAGGTACTTAATTGAATTAAACTATACGCAATAAAGAAATACTTTTTTATGGTATATATTACTAAACCTTTTAAAATTTATTATTTAATACCCTGAACATGAGCTTGTAAAAAGCAATTTAGTCTTTGTAGAGAAGTAACAAAAATTATACTTAATTTCATTAGCTAGTAAGTACAAATGATTTATATAGTATGTTTGTGGTAAACATATTATTTAATATTAATGATAAGTTAAAGTCAACACAAAGTTTATTCAAAGCGAACATTAAAGGCAGCGTTTTAACCACGATTGGATCAGCTGAGATTCGCTTCCATCAGCAGAATCCTATATAAGTGAGTAAGTGTAAGCCTCTTATTTTCTAGTGCCACCTTTTAGAGCCTCGGAAATCCTCACCTCGACCCAAACCACTCTGAATAAATTTATGAACTTTCTATATTTTGTGATAAAAATCACATCCACAATATTCTAAATATCTTTCACAAGATTTATCAATACTTCACGAGACTATGATTTATTGATGCCAGCTACGTTGATCTATAAACCGGTATCTATTATACTGAAATGGTAGAAATTTTACAATAATTCTACAGAATAATAAGGAAAAACTATTACATATATTTACTTTATATTTTCTAAATGATATGTTTGATATATTGATGCTTTTATAAAAATATGACCATACTACATAAATCGTAATATTCTCATAAGGTATCGAAACAATTGACCTAAAGACATATATTCAAGAACGCGGTAATTCAATTTTTATCATTCACTTCCTTTTTGACCATTTATCGACCAAATATCTAATCAATGAATGGCGTAGAAGTAATAATTAATAATCAATAGCATGACATCACTAATAAAATATTGTGCGATTCACTTGTAGAAAAGTAATCAACTTTGTTTTTAAAAAAGGCTTAAAGATGAGTATTATCTGGTTTTGGACTTTTAGTTCATTGATTGTAATTCCAAGGACAGAATTACATAATAAAAAAATTGCGAATTTACAGTAGGGAACAAGTATGAATAATTTAGTTTTTATAAAAGTTAATAGAAATTATGTTTATTTTTTAACAAAGACGTTTGTAGTCTTATCAAGACACCCTGACGACCTTTTAAATAATGGCAAAATTTAAATACGTAGGTACATTCGATAACACACACAAGAGTCAATTTAAAAGAGTTGTATTTTGAGCGGTTGTTTGCGGTAAAAGTGGTAAGCAATAAAACCATAACTGTTCTTTCTCAACTGTTTTCCTTAAAAAGTTCAAAGAAACGTAATACAAGTCATTATATTATGTTTTGGAAGACCGAAAACTTATATTATGTCATCAGAACTACTTCTGATGAATGTTAAATATCGTATTATCAAAATAATATTTTTTTTACTACATATATTAAGTAAGCATAAGTATTATTATTTTAAAATTATAGATATTTTTTTTGCAAATAGGATATCTGGTCAGGAAAACCTATCTTCAAAAATCTGTCAATATTCTGTCAAAAACCCTATTCGTATATAAATATATCTTGTATATGTTTATATATAGGTACATATATATATATGTCTATAGAACAACTTCTAGATTATAATGTTATTTTATGAAGACGCGATGAATCCATAGGATTATGTTTTCTGTGAGTAAATCATCAGAAAAGTGTGTGAAACTTTCATCTAACGATGCACCTCGTCCGAGTGAAAGTGTTTTATGTGTTGCAAATCGGAAATTATCCTTGACTCTCCAAATGTAAATATGACCAAGTTATAAGTTACGGCGACTTTACACTACACGATTCTTAATATAATGATTAAATTTCTACTAAAGAAATAATTCTGTCTATGATTATATAGAGTAATTTTAATACGAGTTTAAGTAAATATTTTTTATGGCTGCAGCCAGAATATAATTTTGTAATTCACCATAGTTAAATGGAGGAAAATATATTTTTATATCTTTTAGATCATCATGGCCTTTTAGAATTATCAACATTTCATACACTTATATACCTATATAAAGACAATCGAAAAGACAAGATAATTATACAAAAACACACATGAAAATTTTCATAAGACGAGAACTTATATTTGTAGGCTGGTTAAAAGTTGTCGCTTAGACCATTACAAAGTGAGTGGACCAATAAAAAAATATGACGCCATAACGCATCGAGATGTCCCTAATTCATTGTTGACTTATATAACATACAGAGACATTGTAAATATTTATTATTTACTCATATTTTCCTTATAAACTGCGAACTTTAATTTGCGAATAAATAGTTAAAAGAAATTAAAAACTAACCAAACACATAATCTTCTATCTTCTTCTATATATATAAAAATGGATTGCTGTTCCTTAGTCTCGCTAAAACTCGAGAACGGCTAAACCGATTTGGCTAATTTTAGTCTTGAAATACTCCTGGAAGTCCAGGGAAGGTTTAAAAGGTGAGAAAAATTGGAATAATTGCCGGGAAAACCCTAAAGACAGCCCTTTTCTATTTCCCATACAAACGTTTTTTTTGACATTAGATTTGACAACTAATATGTCAATCATTCTGTTTGATTGAAACAGGAAAAACCTGATTATTTATGGCCTCTAAGACGGACTAGAGTTCGCCTGGTCAGCTATACCTACATATATTACTCTTGACCAAACTAACGCGGACGAAGTCGCGGGGAAAAACTAGTAAAACATAAAAATATTGCGATGCTTTTAAATCTTTACTACACTCATATTTCTAAGTTCGAAATAGAGAAGTATTATATTATATTATGTTATATAAACACAATATATTCTCATCTACCTACCATATAATTCGTGTTGGTTTCTGTATTTAAATATATAACGTGGTTATTCAAAATCCATTAACGTTACATATAAAAAGTATGTTAACTGTCATGGAACGGTAGAATTCAGTATTAACACATTATTGTGAATGAAATGACGCAATCACACAACAGCTTTACGACGTCACATAATAATACCATGAGATTATCTTTTAAACTAAACTTTTGTAGCCCGGCTTTAGTACGTGTATAAAATGTGTTAGATTTACAGAATACAATACTATATAATCTGCATCACAAAGCTTTATTGGGATTTATTTAATGTTGAACAAACTTAAATTCTTCATTTCCGAGTGCTTCATATAATCAAAATAATTTTCACTACGTATATGTATCCGTCAAAGATGATTCCCAAAGAGAGTTGATGTCAGGCTGGTCGTAAAAACAATTAGCTAAAAACTATTTACAAAAATAAAAGGCAGACCCTGGCTAAAGCTGGGAAATTGCCAAGAAGTAGATATACATACGTCATAAAAGAAAGTCCTTCATTTACAAGCATTAAATCTAGTCCAAGATAAGTTTCCACTAATTTTCATATTATTTTAATTACAACAACACAATGAGGAAGAATGTAGATTGATTTAGTATAAGTCTGAACTAAATGTTAAGTTTAATTACACATCATCAAGTGTTCCGTTTTTATTTATGCCGGCTCAATGAAGCAATTGCATTAGGTACATTACGAGTACAACGCACTCACTAGTAAAGAATGTGTCGACAGAATACTCAATAATAAACAGTTCCATTTTAAGAATAGAATAACATCAAGAATTAATTTATATTAAGACATTTTTGACTATAAGGATTTTTTTTGTAAAATGTAACTAAGAAATGGCTTGAAATATATACGAGTAAAATTAAATCATTAGTCTCAATAGCTAATACAGTAACAACGAACTGTGTGTGACTATTTGAAATTTCCTAACAATTTGGTTTGTTTTAGTAAGACTCCGTGAAGATACAAGCTGTTCAAACATTCCAGGAATGTGTCGGCGCTTTAATATTTGTCGTCTAATGATAGGTATTTGGGGACTGATGTAGGTACGGTTATTTGTCAATGGTCAGTCGTACTGCCTCTGTCACAGTTTAAGAGTTAGCAACTTAAGACAAATGTTTACTAAATGACGTGTTCACTTAACGAATTATAACATTCTCTAGTAATTTTGATACAACGTTACTGATTTAGAACCTAGATTCGTTAGTAATTAATTGAACTAAAATTGTAATTAGAATGATTTAGTTGCTAAAACAGGTAGATTTTATTAATTATCATAAATTATTACTCATCGTTAAACAAATTGCAGACATGTATGTACATACATCGAAACTTATGTTTTAAACTAACAATTATTAAGTATAACATATGGCGCAAGAACATTGCCTGTATAAATTATAAGTGGATGGGAACCCATCGCGAACCAAAGTGGATTTTTGCGTTGACATTTTTGCTTTTAAGTATCAATGAATCATAGTTCCAAAAACTCATTATGTGATTGCAATATATTTAAGAAATTTACTTTCAATTTATAAGTACATTAAGGTACGTCAAACTATATAATTTTTTGGACGTGATAACTTTCGTCAAACTAAAATTCCTCGTCTGGAAAGTTTTATGTTAATAAATCTTCGTGTATAATTAAAAAGGATATCAAGAGTCTAAACATGACAACAAAAACAACACAAACCCTTTTAAAAACAGTATTTAACATGTTCATTGAATGTTATACTGAAATTATTTAATTAAGTGTATTGAAAATCAAAAAATAGCTGGAAAACATAAGGATAATTGGTGATTGTAAATAAAGTGTGACACGATTATTAAAGCAAAGTCACTAGTAAACCATAGAAAAAAATATGCTAAACAAAACATTGGCCCTTGAAAACAAAAATACTAGCTCTGTCCCGCATATCCAACAGCATGGTTATAAATTGCATAGCTAATAGGTTGCCAAAGTCCCTCAAGCTCATCTATCTTTCAAGATGGACAAAGTTATTCTCACATGTATTATATTAGTATGGATTGCTTAAACGTATCCCTAAGTAATTACTGCGTACTTTTACCCGGCCGGCTTGTGTAAGCTCTTACATAAGGCGTAGGTCAAGTTATATTACTTACCATAACCGTTACACTTAACGGGCTCACAACTAAATTCGTATAAATAACAATATTACGAGAATTGTACTAAAATAATTATAGTTTGTTATTGAATTATATAACTAACCAACTTTATTATACATAGCTGTTTCGGTATACTTTATTATTCTATGTATTTAGACTAAGAAATCAGTTTACAATAACAATAATGTTTTTGCATTTATTAAGACCTTCCATTGAATCCTGTTATAATATTTTTAACAATAACATTCTGTTTAATTTAAAACTTGAATTAAATTAATAAGAAAATATAGAACGAAGCTTTCAAACTTTCTTGAATGATTTTTTTTAAATATCAAGAAAGATCAAACTAGGATAAAGATATCTTTCTCATCTAAATTCTAATTTAAGAATGTTCCAGAACTCGTTTTCAACAAAAAGTTATTAAGTTTCTTATACAAGAACTCCATTCACTTAAGATGTTCAGTAATAACTATTTATAATATTTGTAACACAAATTCTAATTATTGTACCGTGTAGTTTATATCTTCATATGTAAGTGATAGTCTATTCAACCGGTTGACAGAAGTGTTGTCGTTGTGACAGACGAGGTAATTCGACCGAACGAGGGTCTCCGCTGGACACATTGTGGGCTGAACTTTGAGTTGACGATTTGATCATTTCGTTTACAAGAACAATATATTTTATAAATATATTGTATTTGGATAGAGAAACGTATGTAGTTATTCCGCTTATAACAGGGTACAGAGACGAAGTAAATTGGTATATCTAAGTATATAATCCTTTGTAATGTCAGGACAATCTAGATGTCACAGAATGATCCCTTGTACTAAGTTGTAGATAAAATTATACACAAAGCAGTCGGCGTATGTAATGTTACAATATATTTAATACACTGTTTATGAAATATATACAGAAATTTCGATACTTTCAAAAGTTTTTCCCTTCTCTTTATTCTACAATACTAGAAAGATAAAGTAAAAGATGACAGACACAAAATATTAGGCTTAAAAAATTGCTTTATAAACTTATTGAGAAAGTAAAATGTACCCAACATTTTACTTATATATTTTTTGTTTTCTCACGCATTAAGGCCACCTTCCTCGCTTAGCGCGACAGCCGCGTCTTATCTTGTATATCTTGAAATAAAAGTAAAAACTCCAATTAAATTAATTTCTTGGAATAAAAGTTAACTGAAAAGAATCATTGACATACTGTATACGTATAGTAACAAGATATCGTTCCGACTAATCTGCCAGTTAAATTTAACATCAAATCTCAGCTTGCCTTCAACGCTTCACTATCATATCCGAAATGTTAAATATAACTATGTACAATATGTACCTATATCCCTACAAATATAATAAATGCAAAAGTAACTCTGTTTGTCTGTCTGTACGCTTTCACGCCTAAACCACTGAACTGATTTTAATGAGATTTGGTACAGAGATAGAGTTAACCTTGAGAAAGAACATAGGATAGTTTCTATCCCAGACTTTTGAAAGGTTCTCTTGGAAACGCGATATAACGGGGCGGGCAGAAAGCTAGTATAAATACATATAAAAATCACTTAGATCCTTAACTACTTTCACATAAGATACATATGTAATTCCTTACATATATTCAAAACTAAATAATTTTCTATACTTATGAAATTATATTGGTATAAATAAATAATAGCGCGTTATCCGCCCCGCATCAGCTCCGCCTAACGAGCTGTGGGTAGCATCCATCTTTAGACGGATGTGTCAAACAAGGGGGGGTACATTCACACGGTCGGTGATTGAGATGTTTATCGAATTTGTATTCACTTACATTATCGTTACAAATAGACATTGTTTTATTTAACATGTGATCCTACGCCTATTATATTTAGACTGTCTTATTGATAACCATATTAAAATATATTCAGCATGAATGATATTTAGATTAGGTGATATGAAATGGAAAATTTCAAGACAAGAATAATACTTGAATCTACATGCTACGGAATATACTAATGAAAGTTAGTTATCGTGCTCTGTCTCGAGTCGTCATGCTGAAGAGATTTTCGTAAAATTAAGAAAATTAATAATGATATTTAAGATTCTTACGAGAATACATTTAAAATAAAACTGGTATTTTCGGGTGTGTTATTATTTTATGAAAGATTTAATGAAACTGTCTTCACATTTCGACATTTTCATCTCGTCTACAAAGTAGCCAAAACGTCGGGAGTAGGTATGTAGTTTATTATTAGTAAAATATTAATTTTATTTATAATATTATTGCTTCTATACAAGAAAAGGTAAATGTTCTTAACTGAAATATTATTCAGCATTTAATTTATGTTAAAACTATATATCAACGAACCCAGTAGCTTTTGTTTAATAAATTACGAATCATCTGGTCTGTATTAACAGCTTTATTAGATTCAGCCTTGCTCTGTAACGATGGAGACCTCATAATTCTCTAGACCGAGACCCAGACAATGTATTATTAAAAACAATCTCCCAGACAACCTTTACAGATAGTAGAAATCAATTGTTTGCAGAAATGTCGTCCACTGAAACGTTTTTACCTAAACTTTTTGTTATCTAGCGATTTAACGCCTCACTAGATAGTTTCAAAAGACCTTTTTTGCTGAAATATACAATTGTCTGTTACATTTTCCTTTGTGTGTGTTGACTAATACCTATTTTGTATTTCCATTTCTGAGCCAACCAATTTATTGTTAATATATTATGTAAATTAATCTTATTTTATTTACAATGGGAGGTTATATGTTATAGTTTTGGATGGAATATATTGAAAACATTAAGTTTTGTTAATCCAATCTTGTATGATAAGAGCTTTATGGTAAGAATAACTAGTTTTGATAGATCCGTCCGCTTCATTTTAATCGAAGAAGCTCTCGATATTTTTTTATCACAAAACTGTAAAAAAGACAACTTACATATAAAATACAAATTGATTGAACGACATATTTTATTCAGTTTCATAATAAAACACCAATAATTGTTTTTCTGACAAGAAAAATATATACAGTAAAAAGGTCTATATAAAATCTGTTTTTTTCTTGGATCTCGGTTAACAAGCTCACAAAAAAAATAATTCTATACCAACAAAATTCAATATATATTTGATTACATGTTATGATTGAAAGTTTTTTGAAATTGACTTAAAATATCATAAACTTGGTAGTCATTCTAAAGTTCAACGAGACACAAATTAACGATTTTTATATAACGAATAATCAATATATAAATATTTAATATGATCCTGTAGGTGTAAAATATTATTATAATATTCAAATAAAGCTAAAAACAAGGATTGGTAGCGTCGATAAATATAATGAAACTAAATAAACAAAATGTATCGGTTACCGAATATTTTTAATTACAGTCTCAAAATATATTATCGAGAGCCGATCTTCAAACCACAGTTCAGTTTCGGGTAACATGAGAAGCATTCTTTATGAAATATTTGTTAAAATATGTTGACAGCTGATATATAGATTAATATTTGTATAGTTGCATATACATTTATATGCTAATGTTACTTTCGGGTTCTGTAATTTAAACTTCACTCTGACTAGTACCGTTTTCTTGATAGCCACTTTGTCGCACCATTATAAATAAAGTATCTAACAGCCGTTTAATATAACATTTATCTTCTATCTTCACAGTCAATATAATATCTATACATTTCGTTTTACTTTCATCAATATTTTTCTAAAATAATAATAAAAAATTCGATGTATAATTTGAATTTTAAAATTTCTATACAATTTTTTTAAACGAGTTTCATTCTTGGTCGCTTTTCATCGTGTATTTCATTATATAAGGCACAAGTCACAACACTATGTGCTCCGAGCATGTGATATACTCACATTATGGACGTTTTAAATTGGTTCTTTATATGGCCACGGTGCGGGCTCTCTAATGGGAATTTTACGGCTGTCACTGTGAAGTCAGAACGTCATGAGTATAAACCTGAACTGAATGTAAAGGTTAACATAAGGCTCACATTATTTGTGAATAAAATAACAAGTGCAGCTTACAACAAGTGGATTGAAAATAGACGAAGATTTTAATGAGAAATATCATTTTAATTTAATATTAAGAACGGATAATTTGTAGTTCTCGATTGTCTATGGGAAATTAATATATGCAATTACCTTTTATTTAAATCCTTTTATTATTCAGATAAAATTTGCAGAGCATTCGTAATCTCCCAATAAAGTATTTTATTCATTATAATTGCTAGCAATTGTTTTTTGGGTGTAATTTTTAGGGACATATACCTTTCAGTACATTGTAAGAGAAAAACTATTTTGAATTTCCGCCAAATGTTTCCTGTATGGTAGCTAACACGATAATAAAAAGACAATTCTCATTCTGCGTTTCTAAAAAAAATTAACAATTATCCTTGAATTGGAGATTTATTTTACAAATAGTATCATCTAAAGCAATGCACCTTGGATGGTTAGGCAGTAAAAGATTCTTTTATGTTTGATATATAAAGCGAAACAGCTCAGTAGCTTTGTCCATTGGTGCTAGAGCTCGTCTCATACAAACACGGAAACTCCAATTGAAACTATCAACTAAAAGGGATTAAGTGCGGGAAACTAGCATAACACTGGCCACCGCTTACCGCTTTTGACAAATTTAATTCCATCAAAACATAGCGGTGTTTCAAATGTTTTGTACATTTACTAGTAGAAAAGTGCATTTGAAGTAGTAAAAGCAGTGAGTTTTGAATGCGTCTATTATATCACGTACTGTCGCGTCCAAAACATAACTCGATGGAAACGAGACTCGCTTTATGATTTGTTTACCATTGTACAGTTTCGAGGAAAATATGCTTAAAACTTAAATTAAGTAATTAAATAACCTTTTGTGGCATTGTTTTATGAAACAATAGTTATTTAAAATGGTATTGTTTGGTGACATATTTGTATATTAAAATACAAAGATTATAAGAGACATACATTATTAGGCTTGAAGCAGTTTCCATATTATAAATACAGTTTAAATATAATTTTAATACCAATTCTAACCAAATTTCAATATTCTCCACTAATAATGCAGTATAATATTTAGATTGAAAATAGTTCTAATATTACAGCAGTTTTCAAAATAATATCAAAATATGCAATGGTCATACGAAAACACATGTTGAATTTCATTAAATTTCAGCATTCAAATTCTCCTTACTTTTATTGTTCCACATACTTTAAATTATATATACGAGAGTATTTTTCACTGGCATAATTTTAGCCAAAATGGAATTTCTACCCAACGTATATTAAATAATTGCTTTAAACACCGTAATATTTCTGAGCCAACACGAACTAACCGAGTCCAGCCTGCGTGGATTCATGATGATTCTTTAATGAGGTAGTTGAATGACATAAATTTGGTAGATAAAATTATTAATATACTGTCAAATTTAGCACCAGTTGAATACCACTAGCTTTGCCAGCCTGGAGTTCGGTTATATCGCGTTTCCAAGAGAACTTTTCAAAAGTCTGGCATAAAAACTATCCCATGTTCTTTCTCAACGTCAACTCTATCTTTATACCAAATTTCATTAAAATTAGTTCAGTGGTTTAGGCGTGAAAACGACAGACAGATAGACAGAAAGAGTTACTTTCGCATTTATAATATTAGTAGGGATAAAGCTAGAAGAAATTTCACTAATGATTTTTCCTATTCCTTTATATTTGAAAGCCACAATCAAAGATCATTTTATCTGCCACAACCATTACAGTCACAAAGGCAATATTGGATTCTGATAACTATTAAATTTACTGTCTAAGCAAGATAAGTCATAAAATGATGTTAATAATTACGATGATTGTCTCAAGCTACTGTCAGCTTCATCGTTCATGTGGCGAGCTTGTGGTTTGGTCGCGGTTTTGACATCAGATACTTTTAGGACATACTCGTACCATCATAATAATATAGGCAAAAAACTGAGAGAATTATTAATAGAATTTTCGTCTTATTGAGATTTAAAACAACATAATTCATTAGTCCTACATGTTATAAGAACGAAATGTCTATCCCTACTAATATTATAAATGCGAAAGTAACTCTGCCTCTCTGTTACGCTTTCACGCCTAAACCACTGAACAGATTTTAATGTAATTTGGTACAGACAGAGTTGACCTTGAGAAAGAACATAGGATAGTTTTTATCCTAGACTTTTGAAAGGTTCTCTTGGAAACGCGATATAACCGAACTCCACGAGGGCGAATCTGCGGGCGGAAAGCTACATAGTTTCATTATAAGTTTGTGATATTTACGAAGTAGGTTAGCCAATACAAGTGAGATGTGTTGTTATCGATACACTATTTAGGGTTAATTGAATGCGGGTGGTGTCATGGACGTCATTATATAACACTACACTTATAAATAGAATAATAGTTTCTTCTAATATTAATTCTTAGAACATTGGTATATAAAACGTATATTAGTTTGATCTTAGTATGTTTTGAGGACATTATTCTGTTAATTAAAGCCTTAAGAATTACTTAATGAATTATGTTGACATTACAGCGGCGTTTAACTAAGTCTATTATACATATATACAAATGTGAATTGCTGTTCGTTAGTCTCACTAAAACTCGAGAACTGCTGAACGGATTTATCTTCATTTCATTCATCAACAATGCAGTTAAATATTTAAATATTGTTTTATTTTATTTTTCAGTCATGCATAAATACATTTTTCGGATGTAGTAAGCAGTTTACTTTTGTGAAAAACTACATACTCCCAAAAATAATCCGGGTAGTATATTCGAAAAATATTAGTTTCATTTAAATGAATAAATCTCGCGATAGTTTTAGATCGAAAGTCTTACATAATAAACATGTTAACCAATTAGGTAACTTTGCAACGAGATAAGAATAATAATAACATTTGTATGCATTTTCATATAATTTTTATTCCCATACATTATACCTGCAATACTCCAGAGCATTACTCTTACGATTTCAAAAGCTATCACGGAATGCGAGAGAAATTATTTTAGTACAAACTTTATATAAGGCAATTCAGAATTAAACTGCAAATTAGAAACGAATGTGAGTATTAATTATACACAACAAGTTATAAACGTTTTATAGTGGCTTCAATTTACCGAAACGCGAACTATTCCCGTTAATGGATAATATTTACCATATTACTATACTATTATAAGTTTTACTGTTGTTTTTATGTGTATATATGTTGTTTATCAATATTTATATTAAGAAATATATATTTGATTATTTTTAATAGAAATACGATTGCAAAATACACATTTTTTTTCTGTTCTAGTACTACATAGAATGTCGGTTTAATTTAATCAACTGCAATAGCTAGATAAAAAATGAGAGTCTACTTATGTAATTGTGTGATTGGCGTCATTAAAGTTTTTCTCGAGACATGTACAGCTAGCACTCAATATATGTTAATAAAGTCGTTAGTGCTGGGTTAATAGATATATTACTTCTCATGAACAACAAAAAATATTTATTTTATTATTATGGCAACATTTCTTCAACAATATTTAAAAACATTAAATAAAGATATGGCAACACTGAAATGTCTGTATTACTACAAGGCTCAAAAGGACTCGTATCCAGAGCCGTAAAAACATTTACAAAAAAAATGTATTACTACAAAATATGATATAACGTTTCGAACAAAAGTACGATAAAGGAACTACTTAAAGAATTGTATTATAATTCTTACCAGCTTTTATTCATAATTATCTATTTCCATATAATAGCAATGTTGAACTAATACTTGGATTAAATTTCAATATATGTATACGTAATACAAAATTAATCGCTACAAGCACGATTAGAACCTACAACCTCTGGACTATAGCTTCGGAGTTACTTTACTATTTGAAATATTATACCCTGACCCGAAACGATGATTTAAGCATTCTAAATATTTCGTTATATTCACAGAATTTTACAATACATTTTCTATATTCCAAAGTTATGAAATAGTTACATTTTTCGTAAGACAATATTATAGATGGCACCTTCGTCCCAAAAAGACGTTTAAATTCATAGAAAGACTATTTCTTAGACTCGAATCAGATAGTTTAATAAATAAGGCATCTGGCCAGTCCAATTCTAGAGGATTTATGTTTAAATTCTGCTCTGTCAATACTTATTTCATTGCATATTCTCTAAGTAACATTGATCTGATCCTTAGAGCTTAATATACAGGTTGACTGGTGAATTACTATCAATATTTAAGGAGCATACTCGGTACATGATTCTCATTCGAATTATGTAAAAAAAATAGGTACTTAATTTTTGACCAAATTTCCGTTTAAATAAATAAAGTGTGTACACGTTCCAAGTGTTCCTAGTGTGGACGCGTGTGGCGGCGTGCTGATACAAAACCACGCCCCCGCCGCGCGTGTGTGAGTGTGTATATAGAGTAATCTGTAGGGTGTTCATACGATGCGTAATTAATTACACAACTTTTGGTTAACTTTACTTAGAAGTTTATTAATATTTATGTTATATTAATTTTTATTTCGTCATATATGATCGTCAAGTATCACGTCCTCAAATATCGATAGTAATTCACCAGTCACCCTGTATACACAATATCACTTCTTTCTAAGGTTATTAGTTAATACTAAATTGTTCCTGATAAAAGATACCCGGTATCGTCAATTCAACGTATATCTTTATCATTCCGAGCGAAACTTAAAACCGGTCAGATTTACTGAATAGGAGTATTGAATGCGCTAAATCACTGATTGAAAACAGAACCGCGTTTATTAATAGTGATTGATTGACGACATGTGATTGAAGCAATGAAACACAACACTTGTATCCTGTTCATACAACCTTGGCTTGGAGATACAAAAATGACAATTTAGTATTGCGTCACATTAAACGTTGCATGAATGTCGCTAGCTGATAAAGAGTTCAGATGTCTTACTTTCAAGGTTCTTGCTTTAAGTAATATTATTTTTTATCATAACTAATAATTATTCTGTATGTTAGGTTGTACGTAAATATTTCTATATGAGATGCGATGCAAATACTTTGAATTTCTAGTGACGCGTCATAGGACTTGTATTTCAAGGAAATTGAATAGAAACATCATATTTTATATGTTGTAATAAAGAAACGCAATTTCCTTGTTCAGCATTCCGTTCGAATTGCAAAATAATAGGCAATTTCCATATTAAATAACGAACAGTCACGGCTTAAAGTCTCGTAGTTTAAAAACTTTTAATGCTATTTCTATTAAGATTTATAAAGTACGCGATCGATAAATTTTATATAAATTTTATAATTATAAAAATCTAAAGCGAAATATTACATGTATGACTAGCGTTGCATAATCAGAGCTTTACCAAAAAGGTGTTATCATTCCGGTCATACATGGCGCTGTGGCGATGGACACGGCTTGAATTAAACATATCGCTAGGCGTATGTCATGTGAACCTGCCTTAAAACTAACTCTCCGTCAGACGACAAATTTATTTGTACATAACTAAGAGAATAAGACAACGACACCGTATAATTCTGCTTTAGATTGTTATACATTATGTTCGCTTTAAAGAAGTTGTAACATGCAGTTTTTGTATTACGAAACTCTATACCATGATTGGATTGAGATAAATTAAATTTAAAATTAAATTAGCAATATTATTAGTAGTGAAATGTTATGTATAACAGGTTTGTAATGGCCTCAAACTATTAGGAAGGCTGTAACGGTGTCAACGCACGACCTTTGCAGCGGCCAGATAACCTAGAACCATCTATTTTAATTAGTTTACTTTCCATAGAATGGCGTTATTAAAACTGTACATAGAACAATTGAATTAAATACTTTTGTAGGGAAATGTATATACAGATCGTCTTAGAAAACTTCACACGAAATGATTTTAAACAAAGTTTTAAATCGCCAACTGATATATTTAACTACAGGTTGTATTGTAGGTTAAACAATATTTATATTACATAATTTAATTTTTTTTTAGGAATATTTATAAAAAATCGCTCTGTAATACTTATGGTTATCAATATGCATAAACAAAATATCTAGGTACTTGCAATTCAATATAAAAGTTTACTTAACTTTGACTGCATGTTAACCTTTTCTCGTAAATTACTTTAAGCAGGCCTTTTGAAACTTTCTTCAATTTTAAGCACGCAATGCTTTAACAATGGAGTAAGGAAATTATGAAATCTATTCGGCGAAATTGTTCACTGTTTTGCGACAGACATGTTATAGTTTTACGAAATACTAAAACATGAATTTCCATACAATTCTATGGTTGATTAAATTCTAAGAAGCTTAATATATTTTCTTCATTATTGCAATTTTTTTACAATCTTTAAGAACTCTTGTCTCGACGTGACTTGTGAGCGTACCTCACTTGGCTAAATAAATCTAATGATTCTTATTTCATAGCAAATATGACTCTATGTGAACTTCTAATATTCTCCTACAAAGTCTTTATTATAATACCATTGTTATTATAAAATTAATAATGTTATGTCAACATTTATATCAATGAATATAATTGAATGGAAACGGAGAATAAAGACAAAACAATGAGCTCCGCGGATTATACATAATTGTAATGTCAGCCATGTTTCATTCAATGTATTAAAGACAATACATAAAAGGATTCTGGTTTAGAACAGCCCTTATTCATACTATTATTATATAAATCTGTATTTTATTTACATTCAGACTGAATTTTTGTCAATCTAAAAGTTCAAAATCCTGTTAAGTTGAAGCGGCTAACCTGATCTTCCGTTTTGACTCGGCTATATCCGAGCCGGCTGTGTAAAGTAAAACCATAGCAAACCGGTTTTAGCCAGCTAAGTCCAGACATGGGACGGATCTTGGCCATGACCGCTAGTGCAGTGGTCTCGCCATTTTAGGATAAACCGACCCCTTTCGTAGAAGAGCGAGCGTTGCGGAAAACGGGAAAGCATAGTTTGTTTTTGTCGCCCACCCTACATATATGGCAAAGAATTTTAAGGCTTGTTCGTACAGTGCGTAGAATGTTAATCGTTTTCTTAGTGCGCTTTGATTTGACATGGTTCAGCGATTTCTCGGTTAGATAAGTCATTTCGAGATTTATTGGCTTGCACACTTGCAGTCATTAAAGGTGAAGTGTATAAAATTCTTTTACAATTATATACCATAAGACAAACATCCGTAGGTGTATTATTATTTTATATGTGACCATTTATATAAAAACAATGTGTAAACTATGAATTGGTTGTTCTATTTTATTTACAATTATTAAATACAGAGCAAGTCCTTGTATCGATTCCAAAGTTCATTCAGTTATATTGACGTCCTATTTTTTGTATGTGTCACAGTCCATAGCCAATTTTAATATGTACAGCCAACATATAAACCTGTTTATTTTCCTAAGCTTTTTCGCCAAAGTAAACAGTGCGCTGAATCGCATGAGAAACACAAATATGCTAATTCCACAGTAAACATGGCCGGTCATTGTTTAAGAGAGAACGCGTGCTATTTTTTATAGTTTTTATTTGAACGTGGTTTTTTAATCAAGTCTGAAAGGTCGCAAATAGAATAGTTTTATTGTATACAAAGAAATATAGTCACTAATTAATTATTCATATATGAATGTGAGATGTGTTACGTATAAAAGGAAACTATAATATTTCAAAACATGATTCCGACCCTAATTCAGACGCATGATCACGTTTGAACCACATATATAATTCAGGACGAAACACGTTCTTTGAGGGAATATGTTTCGCGAAAAAATACCTTTCAAGTTATCATGTATTGACGAATATTTAGGTAACACCTGCTGCAAGTGTAGCTGTGAACTGAGCATAAAGAAAATTTTACATAAATATAGGTATTTTTTGCTGACAGTACGTTAAGTATATTCCTTTTAATATTTATCTTAAAAATGCTCCTCTGTTTGCCTCAATAAGACGGCGGAACACTTCAGGTTGTATTTCGCCTAAATATTTTACTTAAGCAAATATGAATTTCTTTTTCATTTGTTTAAACGGTAGGAACAACAAAAACATTTCAATTTTTTACTGCAAATACAATGATTTCAACTTCTGTTGAGGTTTCTGTTCAATTTCTATTGAGGTTTATGCACTGGTTTGTGACACTGGCCTGGTATCGGAAAACCGAAACATTATATCCTTGAAGATGTGAATAGTAGTTATGGAATCAATCACAATAACAGTAAATATAAAGTGTAGTAAAAGCACATGTGGTCACAATATGTCATAAACAGAAGGGAAACCTTTGAGTGTATTGTGAGAGGAAATGGTCTGAGACAGGTCCGGAGGCTGTTTAACTCAGAAGAGACTTAGTTGGTGATGTGATTGTATCGATAACGATCAATACAGGGGCAAACTATTTAGGATATCGATATAAAAAAAATATCGATATTTATAGATGTTGAAATAATCCATAATCTTTATTTTGTAAGCGAGTAATCCATGAGCTTAGTGATAAATGATGCAATGACAGTTCAGAAGATAAGAGATAATACAATCAAACTATGTATTACGAAAAAAAATATTAATTTTTATCTGTTTGTCATTAATAACCTCAATGTTATCAGATAATAAAGACGAAATTTCGATAAAAACACGGTCAACACTAATTTAATCCGGTCAAGGGAGAGTCGCTTATTGCCTTGCCCTTACATACATTACACCTCTTACTCGACTCGACAGACTTTTACAGTGACTTCACAACCCCTAGTAATAAATTAATTGAGGCACAGGGCGTAATGAACTCGATATACTTTTGTAGAATTTTAATACAAACGGCACGTAAGGAACGTCTATTAAAGGTATAGGGATTGTTAAAACAAATATAGCTGTAGCGTTTGTATAGTTAATATTCTTTTGTGAATAACGCAGTAACTCCGAGCCCCGTACTTAGTACTGCTTGCGATAAAATTCCTGTGATGTATCTTTGACGACGCAGCCAACCTGAGCTTTTGTTGTAGCTCCTTTGTGTAAAAAGTGCAATTGTATTTTTGAAATACAGCTTTCTAAAACTACGTACTCCTTAAGACGGTTGAATTTTGTTACTTACGTACGAAGTAAGTGATAATGTTAGCAGAATAATAAAGATTACGTAATATCTTACATTATGGGCATATTAATGGTATATAAGTAGTGAAATCTCTCTAAATCACCAATTCTTTAGGTACCACTTAATAGGACATCTCAATTGTTAATTACGTAATGAGATCTTTTCAACACAGTCTTCTCATAAAGAATATTAAATAAAATCGTTCTGTTCTTATGTAATATCTTTCAGTAGCAACCACGACTTAAAGTTCAATGCGATTGCGATCAAAATGTTTCTTTAAAAACCTTTAATTTTTCGGATAAAATCGCAGAAAGAATTTAAAAAGTTAAAACGGAACTATCATAAAAGCTGGTTTATATATTCTATTAGATTAATATAAGATTTATCAATAAATATTATATTGAAACATAATATACAGAAACTCAATAGAAACGTCGAAAATGTGTAGTTATTACGAGATAAATCTAAAAGAAATATCCTCCAGACGATTATGTCAAACATTTTAGGGACCCTCTAGGACATTAGACCCGTGACATGTGAGCGATTCTGAATAAGTGAAGGATGGTAAAAGGTTCACAGCATCTGCTCCCCTATATTAAAATAGGTGGAGTTTATAAAAAATTGCCAAGTGTTGAACGCTGAACTGTATTGAACAAAAAATACGATTCCTACGTACATTTCAATCATTCGTATGAACCGAAGTCTTATATATGGAGATTAATCTCTGGACTTTTAAAAATTTATACCGATATAAAATATGATGACAATAGACAACCCTTTTTAATTCGACAATTTGAATTTCAATTAAGCACCGCAAAAAGTAAACAAAGGGGGTCCAGTGATATTGATTTATGGTATTTCAAGCAAGCGTGGTCGCGAAAAATTCATAGAGCTCTGGCAAAACTTCCTCCGATCCAATTACTCTGGAAATTCTAAACCGATTATAGAGAATTGAAAACATTAAGTACTTCACAGATTTTTGCTTGTGCTCCAATCGAGTTTACGCTCTATGGACAGACAATTTTGGGCTTATTTCACGTTGAATATAAATATGATTACGCAGTCAGATCTAGAAATGGGATGAAATTATTTACGCAAATTCTTATTTCCCCCACTTTGAGCCGGTGATTAGAAAAGTTTGTTAAGTCACATTTTTAAATATATAAGAACTTCCAACAAGTTGTTTTAATACGATTTCGTCGTCAGTATGTTTTCACCAGTTTTCATCGTGACAATAAATACGGAGCGTGAAAAGTTTTTCTTTCATAAATCTTCGTAAATCATAGCACTAACGTAGGTTACTGAGAAACTAAAACTTCGTATGTAGTGTGACCAATCTAACTTGTGCTGATCGTACTGAAATAACTTAGTACACAATTATTAATTTGTAGGTGTCATAATCATTTGCGTCAAATTAGACGACAATTTTTCTAGAGCACAATTTGAAATGTTGATAAAATCTACTTATCACGTAGGCAAGTATCGTACACGCATAAATTTAAGGTTCTCTATATAAATAATAATTTTATTACTTAAATTGTTAAGTAGTAATTTTTTATCACATTTTTTTTTTACCCATACGGGCATTATTTTAAATCACTAATAAGTAATAGATTAGTTTCAATAAAAGCTGGAAAAATATTTAAAGTTTTTCCTTAATCATTATCAAACCATTATATAAGTACGGAACCAATATATCAGTAGCATATTATTTGACTTAGCATTATTTCACAACACGTGCGTAATAATTTAATAACACAAATAAACAAGAAATATGATACTGGCTGTTACAATATAAATTGCAATTAATAAATCTGATTCAAATTCTGAAACATTAAATCCTTTTATATATGACTTGCTTTCCGCCCGCAGCTTCGCCCGCGTCGAGTTCAGTTATATCGCATTTCCAAGAGAACCTTTCAAAACTCTGGGATAAAAACTATCCTATGTTCTTTCTCAAGGTCAACTCCACATCTGTGCCAAATTTTATTAAAATCAGTTCAGTGGTTTACGCGTGAAAGCGTAACAGACAGACAGAGTTACTTTCGCATTTATAATATTAGTAGGGATATATGTTGTCAATATAACAATTGTCTCCAAGTCTTATAGTACTAAACAAACAGACGTCCTCTTGAGAGATATAACAAATAAGACAATGGGAATGTAATCATTCGTACTGACGAATGTTGAAAGGGAACTGTTCTTTGCATATCAATAACAGCACACAAGACGACTAACTGGAAGCGTCAAAATTGACACCAATTACTCTCTCGAAGAGGACGGGGACAGTCGTGCACGAAACATGAAAATATTTCTTAGTATTTTACATTAATAGACAAGATAAAGTTTTTATACAAACATATTACATATTATAAACGTTAGTTTAATTTGAAGTTTATTTTAAATAAAATATTCCAAAAGATAATACTTATTAAGTAAACACTATAAAGGAAATAGACTTACAAAATAATGTGAAAATCTTTATGTTATATTATATGTATGTAAAATATATCTTAACACTTGTATCGTCGACTATATTTGAAAGTTGTCACTATGGAGTCGTGATTCACGAGGACAATACTGATTTAAACAGCCAGGGTAATTTTGTTGTCGTAAATTTCATATCATTTGCATTTAATATCCTTAAGATAATCATCTGGAATCGCAATTTATTATTGAATTAAATTTAATAATAAATTTTCTGTTAATTTAAATAAATTAAATTTTATTTTAAATCTTTATTGTATGAAATATCGTCACGCATTTAAGGTAGCATTTTTTTATTTACTTGCGTTAATTATTATTTTGAGTAAAATAAATATAGTCATATGTTTTGACTTTCAATTTAATTTCAATATCTAACAGATTCGTCTGAGAAAATAATTATTTTACATTATTAAACATAGAAAGCCGTAATTTCAAAATAATGATCGAAATCTTAATGACCCTCCTGGTACAAGGATAAGTAGTGACGATCCTTCAAAAGTCCAGGGAACCTCTCGACCTAAATCTTGAGTGACGGCACTCAGGGGCTGGCGATGAATATGATTTGGTACCAGGAATACAGAGGTATACAGATATATAGTATACATTTGGGAAAGCATTAATCAGTGATGCCTAAATACTCTTAGAGAGTACCAATGTGATTTTTCCGAGTCATATGTACTTTCTAAGAGTATTTAGACATCACTGATTAATGCATTCCATAAGACGGTTAATGTCAGATAGGCGGCCGGTCTTAAAAACAATTAACCAAAACTATTCACAAAATGTAAAGCAGACCCTGGCTAAAGCTGGGAAATTGCCAGGTAGAAGAAGACTAAGTACTTGAAACAATACTATCCATGATGATATAAAAATTCAAAGTTAAAACAATTTAGCAATAATAATCAAAGTAATCATTTAACTAAGACAGACTGAGAGTTATAGTCCAATAAACTGTTTGGTCGGATTATAATATAGACTAATTACAGTCTCACACAACCTCCCCTTAGCCCTCGTGTATTATGGATAATGGTTTGGGCGAAACCGGTTTAAATGGGAAGATTAATATAGGTAAACGCTGCGGTCATTAGTGCTCAAGCAGTCTGAGCTAATTAGCTATTAATTAGATAGCATGTGTGAGCTTTAAAATAAATATTTAATAACCTTTGTTATACTTGAATTATTAGTCTTTCGTAGAGATAAGCTGTGTTTATAAATTAGAATGAGAATATATACTAAACGTTTGAAAGACACTAGAATATTAAATAAGCTGCCGGTATCTTTGTGTGCGGGCTTAAGTCCTTAACCTATCAGCATTCACTGTCAATGGCCGTTGCGTCATCTTTAACCGTAATGTCTTAATGATCTTGCGTATTTATTTATAACAGTAAACGGCTATTGATGCTGTAATTTCGACGTGATTAAGTAAGTACGTATCTTTAAAGCTATATGTTACTTACAATTAAATGGAACATTTTGGTATAAAATGTCAGATTTATTACTACAAAGTCTAAAAGGTCTTATAATGATTTTAATTGATAGTTATTATTATGGTGATAAATACGTTTTACTAACAGTTTGATCGTTGTCCTGAGATGCTGTCCAGATTGGCTTCCAGTCCAGCTTGGAAAGAATGTCGGTAATAGGATCAGACAAGTGATAAGGGTTGAACGAAGTTATTGCTAGAACTATCCTATTCTATTCCCTATTGGATTGTAAAGATATTTTCTTTTCACTATCAAGTTACGTAACGTGATTTTTATTTAAGACTAGCTTTCCGCACGCAGTTTCGCCCGCGTGGAGTTCGGTTATAGCGTTACTAAGAGAACCTTTCAAAAGTCTGTGATAAAAACTTTATCTCTGTACCAAATTTCATTAAAATCAGTTCAGTGGTTTAGGCGTGAAAGCGTAACAGACATACAGATAGACAGAGTTACTTTCGCATTTATAATATTAGTAGGGATTCTCACATAACACATTGTTTTTACGAACCAAATGTAAACACTATTGTGAGTTGCATTTAATCTTTATATTAATGGCCATTGATATGTAATTTGATGATAGTATTTCCTTTACATAGCTGATATCAGAGCATTGTTACACAGTGGCAAGAATTTTCACTATTACAACATCCTCGTGACTCACGACCCGGGTTCAATCACAACGAACCGAACGAACGAGGTTTTGGACATGACTTAGAAAGTATTGATTTACTAATGGTTATACATCGCTTCTTAATGACCAACTCGCAATGGTCATATAATAAGTAATAACGAATACCTCCGATAAGAATCAAGAATTTAAAATACTTGTCTTCTTTTAGTTGATAAAATAAATCAAAAAAACCATAATAGTATAAGCCTTCTTCAATTCACAACGTTTAAAATTTCTATGTGAGTATGTACATATTATATTATATACTATATGCATATTACACCTATGTATTTTACATCACAAAGTTTCTCAACCTTTACCTAACATAATTCATACCGAGAAGGCTTGAGGTGAAGGTCAAGCGGACAGGAAATGTTAGCTATGACGTCACTTCCCTGACTAATGTACGACATAAGTGAGCTATTCAACGCTCTCACAAAATTTAATTTCCCTCAGTCAACGGCATAGTTACGATAACTGTGTTGATAAGGCTATACAAAAAAAATGTTTGGTCTTATCACTACATAAGGTACTTTCATTAAACAATTTTTAATATCCGTAAATATGTTTATTGTATTATATGACAGAGATTTTAGATGCTTTTTTAATATTAATGTTTAGTGTTGTATTCATTTATAAAAGAAAATCCATTCATTAATCGATTTAGGCCGATGAAATCGAATCTGTGATCACGCGACTGAATTCCAATGGACTACATGGTATTATTAAAATTATATAGAACATTAGTTTTGTTTTTTTAAAGGGTCGCTTATTCAAAATCCTCTGAAGGACACGCCGGGACGCACGCCTTACCTTTTATTCAAATATAATTCACACAGGTCTCTTTGTTTTATTTATAGCACAACCAAGACCCTTTAACCCGTTCTAAACGGTTACGTTTCAAACTTCAAGGCGATTTAATAACTGAAACTTTTATTAAATGAATATATCATTACTAATATTATAAATGCGAAAGTAACTCTGTCTGTCTGTCTGTTACGCTATCACGCCTAAACCACTGAGCTGATTTTAATGAAATTTGGTATAGATATAAAGTTGACCTTGAGACAGAACATAGGATAGTTTTTATCCCAGACTTTTCAAGGTTCTCTTGGAAACGCGGTATAACCGAATTCCAAGCGAGCGAAGCTGCGGGCGGAAAGCTAGTCTATATACATATATATACATTATACATAAATCAACATTTTTGCACATGAGTCAATATTAGTGGTACAAAACATTTATCGATAGAAGAGCTTGGAATTTTCTCGACATTGTCAAGCACCTAAATAATTCTTATATATTAAAAACTGAACCAAGCAGCTATATAGTTTCAGATTATAGATCGATCTTACTCCATTGATAACGGTGCTAAGAATTTTCCTCTGAATATTCATGACCAATAAGGCATCTATGTGTTTTCTAAGCCGTAGTATTTCACTCTTGTATCTTGGACAACTTTATGGCCGCAATGCAAATACAATGTTCATTGCGAATAAAGATACTGATCTAGTTTATTTGATATTCAAACATTTTATATAACGACCGTTAGTGGATAAACTTAATGTGTCAATTTACTACACCGCTGGCGTCAGTTAGCTCTCAAAGATTGTATGAAATATACACTAAATGACTTAGAATAGGAATGGTTCGGTATGTTGAGATCCAATCTCCAAAATCCGACCCCAAACAAGCCTTCAATACTTTAAAGCTTAGAGACAGCGTATCAAGAGTGCTCCAGATAAATGGATCACGTTACTTGATTAACCAGTTCGGATCCCTGCCCCTTATCACCCTTGGGAATATTTAAATGGGCCTTGAATATATCACACCACCCTCCGGACAAACGAGCGAACAACCCACTCTACCTGCCATGGATTAAAACGTGGAAATTAACTTCACAGTTTTTATTTAGTACTGATTTAGTTAAAAAAATCATCCCACTAATATTATAATTGCGAAAGTTTGTGAGTGTGTGTGTATGTTTGTTACTTCTTCACGCTCAAACGGCTGAACCGATTTTGATAAAATTTTATATACAGGAAGCTGACGTCCAGGAATAACACATAGGCTACTTTACATCCCGGAAAATGTTCGACTTTTCCTCATATAAGCGAAAAACCACATTTACTTACTCGAGAACTCAACTCCTAGCCAAAAGGACATTATCGCTATGTATCTTTTACCGGTCTATGTAGGCGCGATCGACAGCCAATAAGCTTTCCTTTCGTTAAAAAAAAAAGAGTTATGATATACAATATCTATAGACAACAGTTTCTTTCTTCAGTTAATTTGTTTAATACTGCCAAACTATCCATGTTAACGTAATTCTTAATTTTTTTAACATTTCTGTTGTTTTGTAGTTGTTTGGTATTGTCCCATTTGTGGGCTTTGTTTTATATATTACTAATGGCGAAAGTAAGGCGGACGAAGTCGCGGGCAAATCTAGTAATATATATAAATTGAAGTGTTAATCGAATGTTAGTTTTCAATAAGTTTCTGAGCTATCTGTATAATATAAATGTGTTGCCGATACGTGCAATTTAGAGCGACAATTTGTAACAGACGTGTAATCTCAATCGAAATGGCAATCACGCGCGGCGCCACCATATTCACAACTAATGTACTATTGAACATCAACATTCAGGGCATACACGTATGAGATGACATTTTATTGATTTTATATATAATTCCATCCATATTACATATTCAAACGAAATATATATAAAAATAGCATTGAACAAAATATATGCCTACTAAATACTAATATTATAAATGCGAATATAACTCTCTGTCTGTTACGCTTTCACGCCTAAACCACTGAACTGATTTTAATGAAATTTGGTATAGAGATGGAGTTGACCTTGAGAAAGAACATTGGATAGTTTCATACCAGACTTTTGAAAGGTTCTCTTGGAAACGCAATATAACCGAACTCCACGCGGGCGAAGCTGCGGGCGGAAAGCTAGTGCATTAATATTTTAATCTCTTGCGTACACGATTTAAATTCATAAACTAACATCATTTAGGATAAAAAAAGAATATCATTAAAATCATAATCGAATGTAGTCAAAATAATAGGTTTAGTAGACATTTGGAGTAAAAAAAACATGTTTTTTTACTCAATAATATACCTACCTGTTCCATAAGATTTACGACCGATGTTCAGAAACTCATTCATGAGATCAAATTGCAAGAAAAAACTATGTAGGGCAATGAACTTAGTCACGTATTAACTTCATTGGGTCCCACGACACGTAGAAGTATCTAAACTACTGCTCATTGTCAATATTGGTGGTTTTGAACCGCTTCGTAAATTGATATATAATATTAGGACCGTGTATCAGTAATGATAATAGTTATTAAAACAATAAATTTAATATAAGAATGTATGAAACTAATTTAGCTTAAATGACAATTGCATCGATAGATAAATAGGAAATTGATAATTTTCATTAAGTTACTTTTTGTTAATTTAAAAATATATACTACGCATATAGATTAGAAAATTAATTTTGAATTAAAAGGAATCTTTGAACTTAAAAGGAATTTTAACTTTCTTGAACTACCAAGGTTATAAAAAGACAAAAGACAAGAATTTTTTTAAGAAGAACAAATAATGATAAGAAGTTTTCGAAACGTTTGGTATAATTGCTATATCATTTAAAAAACTCACAATCTTTTAAGTGTCATTAAACTTCAGGTTTTCGATTAAATGCACAAGTTAATAAAATTGTACATCTATTAAAAGTTTCTAGAGTATTTCCGTCATAACAATTCAACTAACAGATTAATCTTAATTATAATTCATTCATAATTCGGACCAACGGAAATAAATAGACGCAATCAAATTAATTTCCACGGATTAAATAAAACAGCTGGGCTTAAACGTTTTATGCCACAACGAATTCTATATAGGAATGCGGGATCGATAATGAATTGAGTCGACAACCTCGCCTGAGTTAGTAACCTTACTGAGTTATGGTAGCTACTAGCTAGTATTAACAGTTGTGCAGCACACGGTAAAGTGCAAGGCTACAGTGCATCGCTGATAAAATGGAGATGAAAGCGTCTGTTTATATGATTCCCCGCATGCATGCATATTAACTGAACGACTGTTCAACTAAGGTGTATTACGTTCACTTTGTGACGTCAGAATTCGCTTCAAAATCTTCCAAGTTTATATTAATGAAACTATTTATGGTAGAAGCAAGTAAAAACTGGAGTAATATCCATATCCTGCCCTGAATTGCAGTTAAGAGCTTCGTTTTGATACAATAAAATTCAATACTAAAAGACGCATTGTCTCATTGTCAGTTGCGGGCTAAATTAATACGCCATTTGAGACTCACCGCTTCAAATTCCACTTTATCATCAATCGTACACCGTGTTGTAAATATTCGCATCAGCTGACTTACAGAATGTGTCTTCATTCGAGCGTGTTATTAAAACAAATAGGTGTTCTGTATACAACATGTCAGTCGCAATCATTAAACAATAAATCCCGAGTGTCGCCGCCATACAAGACCTCCCATCGAGTTTTATTACCTTTAAAATTATAGGAAACTAATCTTTTATATGATTCTATAATAATAATATTATTTCCAACACCTCTGTATCCACTGAGAAATGACTATACCTGTTAACCTTGCGCCATGTTAATCGCGGAATGCAATTTACATATGTGTCTGACTAAACCACAATACGTGCGGTTTTCTGACCGTCTTGCCGCTGAGAAGAGTGATTGTACTGAATTATAGTTTCACAACGATTTACGATTCCAATCAAACATTGTCCAATTATATTTATACACCATTTGTATGGGATCTGCTTCGTTTAATGATATCGGTCGATCCTATAAAAGACTATTTCGAGATGTGTGTAAGCTATAACTTTTTATTGAACCACTTCCATTGTTGGATTAAATAGAAAAAGTTTTCTTTTCTATACAAATTACAAATGCTTTCATTACAAAAGAACGATTCTGTTATGAATTTTGAATATGGAATGACGCTGCTTGTTTGAACATGAGATAGAGATACAAAACAGAAAGGTACAGAGTATAAATTATTATTAATATCGTTATAATATGACTTTATTGACTAACAGCTAATAATTTTTCCATTTAAACAGAAACACGTTGTCCCCGTATCTGAGTTGTGGATAACTCAGCTAAAGGTTATCAAGTTACATTTAATATTTATGTTATCAATTTTATTCGCTAGGTCTTAAGTTCGATCTTTGCTCGTAACGGTTTTCTGTACCTTATCGTTTACCGCTGCTCTTACATTTTTTTCACACACTCGTTATCGTCATGCAAATTTTGGATATGTCAACAATTTGACCGTTTCCAGTATATCCCGTTTCATACCTACCATTTATTTTTCTCATGACGGTCCTAGACCTTCAACGCACCGCCAAAATACAGCGTCCCTCGGTCCCGGCAACAACAAAACACTAACACAGACTTAATTTTCATATACACCACTATTACATCCTCATTAGAAACATTCTGCAACTTGAAACACGTTTCTGATAAACATCAGATTAGATGAAAACACTAGTAGTATGTTTATAAAGTTGAAAACATTAATAGTTTATCACTAAACGATCTACACCCACGCAAACATGTTGCGACGCGCGTCAACGCCGCGTGACTGCAGGCGTGCCGACGGCTGACACTTTGGCGCTGTTAGTGGTGGACGCTTTCAAAACTAGTAGTTATAAACGTTTCAAATAGATGGCGCTAAAATTAATTGATATTATTTTCATTAAAATTGGATTGTGTAGAATTTTAAGTTATGCAGCAAAATATAAAAAGTACTGATGTAATGTAACTTCATTATATTAATCAATTAAAATAATATATATTTATTTTATGTGCCCTTAATATTTTATTTCTAAGTTATATTAAACATTCAAATATAACAATATTGTTTATAGCCTCTATATTTAAATACCTTACCTTATAGTTGTCTAGGATCGACCGGTTTTTATTATGTTTCTATATACGGAGCTGTCCTTTTACCACACAGCACTTTAAATAAAAAGCACTAAGTACCCGGCTTTAATAAACATTAAACACTAAACAATAGTAAAACAACAACGTCAGACAAAATCCGTCATAATCGAAACGCCGGTCATCACTGACGAACGGCCTAATAACTGTTCGGAACGCGAAAAACTACAGCCTACGGGAATTCCGCGAACCACAGAAATAATGAGAGCACAGAAAAGCACGGCTCACGTTGAATAACGACCGATAACACTATCCATCAAGCCATTATCTAAGCAACGTGAAGTTAGCAGCAGGAGCGCACGTCAAAATATACCATAAATAATACTCCCGGTCCCGCCACCCCAGCCCCTGACATTCGATCGACGTCTCCGTCAACGGGAACGGGATTGTGAATTGAAATTTCGTATTCACAAAACTTTGGGAGCGATCAAATCGATGCCAGCCGGCTTTGGCTTGCGTTAACTTGTGACTATCGTATACTTTAAGTCGCCGGCAAGACGTGGTGGGGGCGGTGCCTGTAAACTCGTATTACAATACAGCACGTTAAATCGCCTCCAGCCCTGGGCGACATCAGTCGTAACGCGAGCCACATGTAGGGCCCTCCACGTATACAACCAATTAACCTTTATGTTAATGAAGCTCTCACGTCTGAAAGTGCTGGAGCTTTTCGAGTCCCGAGCCGCAATATAGAACATGTTGACATTTATTCTACATATTTAATAAACGTAATACATCCTTTTGAGTGTATCTCGAATGATCGCATCAAAAACGTTATTAAATCTGTATTCGTATTCAGATATTTATTTTCAGTAACGCCTTCGGCTAAAAGGGCTGAAAATATCTAATAAGGGAAGTCTGTTTGGACGAGTGTAAGACTCGTTGAAAAAGGAGAGCGACAATTCTTCCGGTTCATATCCTTTTGAACATTTCATTACTTCCGCTAAGTATGAACGCGTCGGCTGCCTTCGGGAGTTCTCGTTCAACATCGGCTAATCGATAGCCTAGCCGTCAGGGAAGCTAGCAACATGCTACGCTTAACGTAGATAGCTACTACGTGGATCTACAATCGTAGCTTACGCTACAGTTATTAACCGACCGAATTGAAAAGTCTACTATCTCGAATACGATCTCGTATTTGTACCGTCGCTGTGAATTGCGTGCTTTAATTGTTTGAGACACCGCTTGTATACAGATGGCAAATAGAAATCAAATTGAATTCTTGCAATAAACACTTCGCAATTAGATAGTGTAACATTGTTCTAAACTTGCGACTATCAAACAATGGGTACAGCACTCGTATTGTAAACTCAAATAATTAATTTTAATTACTAAGTTAAGGCATACGAAGGCTGACGTTTATGATTTATCTAACAGGACAATATTAATGGCGTTACCGTCTGTTGAAATATTGATGAAATATAATAATTAATAGAAGAATAAAGAGTTTAAGGTTTTCTTAATCCTATGCAAGAAGCGTTGCATATATTGACTCTGTATTTTTCCTTCGAATAAGTTAACACGAGTAAAATTTATACACACACACCCACACACCCACACACACACACATACGCAGTCGCTTGTTGTAAATAACATAATTAAAATAAAGATAATCATACACATTTTCTTCGTATGTGAATTCAGATAAGGTTGCTAATTGGTTATAATAAATATCCTTATTTGTACTAAGAATTTAATCGATTTATTTTATAGTATAATTGTTTTACAATTTTCAATGAAATGAAATTAGCGATCCATTTCTTATTACTTAAAAATATTTTCACTACATTCATTTAAGTAATCTTAATTTTTTTTTCGTTTAAATAATGAGAATAAGTAAGGCTTTTTAATTTTTTATTTTATAAGGCTACGACCGAGAATTAAAAACTTTCGTCGTTGTAAAGAAAGCCCTGAAGAAACAAAGCCCCATGTGCTTTATGTTACTTCACATCATAAATGTTTTACAATGTCTTAATTACTTTTTAATATTCTAAGTTTTTAATTTTTTTAATATAAAATTAATATAAGGATTAAAACACTTTCAACATTCAAATTGATACATTAATACTATAACTTTATTGTAAATATATACAAAATAATTTATAACTTCAATTTGTATTTGTTATTCTTCTCAAAGTAGTAATAACCTAATGAAATCTAAGACTTTTGCGAGTATTCATTTAAATGAAACTAATACTTTTAGGATATACTAGTTTTTGCCCGCGACTTCGTCAGCGTTAGTTTCGTCATTAGTAATATATGTATAGCTGACCGGGCGAACTCTATTCCGTTTTAGAGGCCATTAATAATCAGGTTTCTCCTGTTTCAATCAAACAGAATGATTGACATATTAGTTAGTTGTCAAATGTAATGTCAAAGAAAACGTTTGTATGGGAAATAGAAAAGGTCTGTTTTTAGGGTTTTCCCGGAAATGAATCAATTTTTTTCAGCTTTGAAACCTTCCCTGAACATTCACGAACATTTCAAGACTTATATAAGATAAATCCGTTCAGCTGTACTCGAGTTTTAGTGAGACTAAGGAACAGCAATTCATTTTTATATATAGACTACGCGTGGTTTTTTTTTTAAATACTACATAATCCCGACGTTTCGGTTACTTTTCAGCGACCGTGATCACGAGCAGATGAGATATGAAACCTATTTTCTAATGTACCTCATTGTTGAAGAGGATCAATTAAAAGCCTTTTTCAGCATTAAGTTCTCTTGTTTATATAACTCCGGAAAAAATCTGTCAATTTCGAAACATCCGTTACTGTTTTTAAATTAAGTAAGTAGTCAATTAAGTATGTTCCTTGGGACAAGGCTGCAATGTCACACTAAATACGTAGCGTCTCCCGTGCCTGTTTTCGTAGTCTACGTTAAAACTATTAAAAAAATTATGTAGTAAGATTTATGAATGAAAAACGCTCTATATACAGTGTACGATACCAACTTAAACTAAACACGCAGATATGACTCTAGATTTTAATAGTTTCCTTACAAACTTTCATTGTTTTTTTTAACTGAGTATTTAAAATTCAAAAGCTTCAGATTTTCCCGAGTATCCAATAAAACTTATGGACTCTATCAAAAACTTGTTTGAAATCGTAATGAATTGGTACTTATTTTTTTACTGTTGCACATATCTACAATCATAATAAATACATATGTAAATTTGTAAATATTTATCCATTAGGTACTAAGTGAGGGGTTATGTTGTATCAGGTATTTCAATATATAACACAAAGTAAAGTAACAAAGCCCATAATTATCATTAATAAACATAAATAAGTACTATATATAAAATACTTTTTAGTTTTTTCTTGTTATAACACGAATCAAGTCTAGATAATTGACATAAACCAATTTTCACATACAATATTTCTTTTTAGATAAATTCAATAGTATTATATCAATGACTTTTTTATCAATCGCAAGCAATTTTTTCCCAATGCAATTATTAAATGCGATATATGTATATATTATTTACGTTTCTTATTTTAAAGCAATTAAATTTTATAAACTTTCTATGCAAATGATAACAATAGCTAGATAAATAAATATTTCTAACGATTCTGTCTCTTGTCTTTGTACGACATAATAATATGCATTATACTTTCATTATACGAGAGGGTAATTTGCATAGCATAATAAATTTTTATTTTATAGTATTAATAACTGATATTTGTGATGCAAAAATCTGTTGCAAATTAACTTGATCGCATTTTGTCTAAGGTAAATAGAGAGTGGATCACAATCATTGAAATTGTTACAGTATTTAATCTCCAATGCAACTATTTCAAAAATAATGCAATTATTTCAAAGCTAATTATTTCAGTATGGACATAATAGGGCATAAATAAATAACTTATTGAATGTATAAAAACGTGTTGTTTTATTTAATTTCAGTACACTTTCTTGCCTTAAAATAGTTGGTCTTTTAAATATATCTCTTCTTCAGACAGGATGTAGACGAGACAATTTCCTTTAAGAACATTTATTTCCTTAACGATCATCCGCATACAGTAACTCGTGACAAAAAAAATATTTTAGTTTTCTACATGACACAATTTATAGGAATATTTTTTTTTTAATAAAAATTTTAAAAAGTATAAGATGTATTTGTTTAGTGTAACATAACTAGTTTAGTGTAGTATAACTGTTTAAGATATATCGTAAAAGTGACAAGGTCACAATTGCAATTTACAACCAATATATTAACAATACATTTGATTGGTAAATATTAAAAGTTATTTTTGTATATGTATATGTTTAGGCCTCTATGTAACGAGCGTTAATACGCTTACCTCCACCGTCCAAGCTCCTCTCTCTACCCAACCAAATTTTAAAAAAACCTGCCTACTAGGGCTGCCTTCGAAATACGTTCCAAGAATGAATTGATTTTGGTTTTGGACAGGCCTAAGTCCTTAGTACGTTCTTCACTTCTACCGCGTACAAATCCCATACTAACCTATTTCTAGTGAGTTCTTTTGTGAGCTTGTAATACTTATTGACCTTAATGGTATGATCTTTGGGGATGTTGGTTTCCCAAAGAACAACGTGCCAACTTTAAAATCGACGATTAAATAAATATGTCCGGTCTGGAGGCTAACGCATAAATATCCTCTGGTATTTTGTGTTTCTTCTCATATTATATGAGAAGTATATGAGAAGTATAAGGTATATGAGTCATATACCTAGTTATCCGAAAAAGATTAGTTTCATTTAGATACGACTAATACTTTCAAGTGTTTCCGAGAAACGTAGATATGTAAATATATTATTTTAATTAATTATTAGTGGATTTTCTTTTTTGCTACGCTCACAGAATTAAGTAATAAAGCTTTTTGGCAACTAAGTTATAATTAGGGCCCAGATAAATATGTATTAAAAAATCTAAAATATGGAAAAAATATGGAGTATAAAATTAAATACTTTTATAATTAATCATTGTTTTACTATAAGAAAAGGGTCACTCGTGACGTACATCGTTAAGTTACATTTGAAAACCGATGAAAAAAACGTAGCGAAATATTTATTTCAACAAAAAATAACAGTTTTATTCAACTTCCATTACACTATAAAACATAAACTAGCCTTATCAAATTGGTTGCAATACACAATGACGTGCTTCTTTAAATTATCAAAATTAAAATTCTGACGATTTGGTCGACATATAGCCTTATCTGCTGATTGGTTTCATCTCAAGTCACATGACGTGATGGGTGCATACTTAAACATGCTTAATTCAGTAATTGTGTAAGCCATGTCTACAGCCCTCGAAACTTTCGCAAAGACTTTTGTTAATTTTTTTAGCGTATTAAATCCTTTATTTTTATCCAAAACATTAGTGGCGGGAACGTAAATTTTATGTATTTTTGTGAATATATGGATGATTGTGACATTTTCTTGTAAAATATGGACTTAACTTTGAAATATGGAAAAATAAAAAAGTTGATTTTTCACAGTCTAAATATGACAGTCCATGTAAAAAACACATTCTAGACAAAAAATCACGTAAATTAAAAATATGTATTTACATATTAATCCGGGGCCTAGTTATAATATTACAATTTATTTCACTTACATAGAAATTTTGCAATTACGATACTACTAAAAGGGAGACAACATTACCGAATGCAATAAATAACAGAAAATTATATTATTTATATTTACAACAATATTTTACACATAAAACAAATTTACAAGAAAAGATTGTCTTTCGATTAAATATTCAATGTTTAGAAGAACAAACAAAACGCTTTTTCTCTGTTTGAATGACAATTGATAAATGTCTATTATTCAAATCTGTCAAAAAAGAAAATGTCAATACTCACTAAACTGACTTTTCGTCGATTAGGGTGATAGTTGGGAAAATCCTTATATATTTTGCCTTCATTAATTCTCTTATTATTTAAAATAGTTTAGATTGTATCGATTTTCAAAATGAATATGCTAACGTAAGTTTATAATTTGCTTAGGTATTCTATAAAGACTTGTTTTTCACCTCTACAACGCAGTGAATTATTGTTTTTTCGTTTCATTTTAGTGGTTGTGAGTTAGTTCAAAGAGGTACTACAAAAATTGACGCCTCGTTACCTGAGCTTGGTGTTAAGGAGGTGACTCCAAATGGAACTTGGTTGGAGCAAAAACAGATACAGGCAGCTATAGAAGCTAGAAAAAAATTGATCGAAATTCAACGTATCGAAAAAAAGTAAGCTGATTTCGTTATATGAAATACTATGTCCCTTTTATTTGTATTATACAAGATTTCTTATATTGTCTAATTTCAAACTGAAGCCAAGATAATATATAAAGCCCCATTATTAAAGTATTTTTGTCTTAATGCTGTTCTATGTTCATAAGTTTCCACAAAGTGCTTTAAATATTTGTTCCAATTTCTAGTTTTACATGTATCCATATTCCCGATTTATTTTTTAAATTAAAATATATAAATATTTATTCAAGTAGGTAAAAGTATTGAGATAATTATTTATTATTAATAATGCAACTGAAAACAACTTTGTGCTGTTTAGACTAGAAATAATAATACAAAGATAATATTTTTAAGAGAATGCAGCAACAGACAAAGACAAATTATGATATTAGTTAACACTTTATAGTATTTTAGCTCCTACTTTCCAACGGCAACTGTTTTGATTTGTGTTGCTATATAAAATTCTTTAATTTGTTTATACTGTAATCAATATGATTATTGATAGAGGAGCCATGAGTCATGCGGTATGGAAAGATAATTTAAAGCTAGCTGAAGTTACCCATAAAGTGGGCGGTCATTGGCAACACATGGGACACAATGTAGGAAAACAACTTTATATTAGAGCCGAAGAAGCTTTGTTTCTGATGGAACTTGTGAGTAAATTTTTATAAGATTACAAATAATTCTATAATTTTTTTATTTTTTAGTGAAATTTAATATCTTATATTAATTAACTACAATAAAAGTTGATGTAAAATTTATAAAGACAAGTGTTAAGATTTGCTTGTATTGAAACATAATTTTTGTAATAAGATCTTGTAGTTGGCATTACTCTAAAAATATAAAGAAATCTGTTAAAATATATGTTTATAATTAATAAATCTCTACTAATGTTACACATAATTTCATATTTATTTATTGAAATATCATAAACAATTTAATTATTGATATTGTATTGAATATAGTTTTTCCTTTCCAGAATTGCCTATATCTCAAATTCAATGATGTGGTTGTGTCTCTACAACAGGCATATTCTTTGTTTCTTGGACAACTAATATCACATCAACAGTACAAAGTTTATGCATCACTCAGTAGGTTGGGTTACCGTGTATATAAACATGAGACTTTGGAGAAAGAAATTAATAATCCCACTACCAGCAATAATGCTAACAAAGTTAATATTGGTAGCTCGAAAGCAAGTTGTTCCATTGGGAATCCGACTACGGTAAATATTAAATTGGAAAGAATGGATGAATATGAAGATATACAAATCAAACAAGAACCAGATACAGAAGAATATAATGCAGGTAATAAAATAGTATGGCGAATGTTTAGAAGCATTTGTATAACTAGTATTGATCTTGATTTACAAAAAGCTTCAATTCCATTCAGTTTTTTGCTGAACAATTGACATATATAGGTTCTACTGGGTTTTTAACGTTATTATACAGACTTCTTTGCGCTATAGATACTATAACTATAACTATTTGCCATTCCTTTGTTATACATAGAATATTTTATGACTTCATCTATAAAATTTTTGCAAGTTTTTTTATTTCATCATATTGCATATTTACAACATACTGTATATATAATTTTAATATTATGTAAATTATAAATGTTTTTTAATGGATTGTCATAGTAGAATTCTAAATTATTAGTACACAAATACTTCAATATTTTTAATACAAAATCTTTCTTGTGATTTCAATAAAAAAGTTTATTAATTTATAAACACTTTTCTGTGAATATTTTTTTGACGATATTATGTCTGATTATTATTATTAAAAATAAGGCGTTTAGTCATGATTTATTCTTAAGTTAGTGGTCAGAGAGAGTTCATATTTTTAAATCAAAAAATGAATCATTACTTTGCATTAGAATAAAAACATAACTATCAATAAATATTATATCAAAAAATAATCACAAGCACATATTAATATATTCAAGGTTTATTATTATTAATTTAAATAAATTCAAGTCCCTATTCAAGCTAATGTAGCAGTGTAGATCATCTAATTAAATATCTCAAAATGGATTAAAAAAGAACATTAAATTATTATTTTTAATTCAGAATGCTTGTTTTTTAGCTGCGATATTACTTTCACATAGTACTTTTAATAAGGTATAAATGAGCATTCACACTTAAAGACTACTTTAAGTAAAATTATTATATCATTATTTTTTTCTCATATTGTTTGATCACAAATTCTGTAATATATTTCCAGGTGATGTAAACCAAGGTATTTTAAGCGTACCTATAAAGAAAGAATTCCCACAATCCGATAGCGATATGGAAACGAGCGCTTCAAATTCAATACAGGGCAGTAGCCAAGATAAAACAGATAATAATTGCTGCAAAATAAAACTTAAGAATTTGAAAAGCAGAAAGCTTAAACCGTGCAGCGGAAAAGTTTTACACAAGTATTTTAATAACTTACCCGAGCTTATAGGAACATCAACGGTCATTGTTAAGAAACCAAATATTATGTATTTACCTATAAACGTTATATTGAAGAGAGTAGAGTATACTGTCAATTTATTAAACATAAGGGAAAAGGGTGAGAGGACTGATGTATCGGATACGAATATATATAATGAAGGAGACGAGGTTAATGGCAGTCATGTTAGAAGGTTGAGGAGTTCAGCTAGCAGGTCAGATACTGGCGGAACAGAACAATCTAATTTAAGGTTCCCGTCACATAACCCACAGTATCGACCATACAATATGTGGAGGGACCGACACAGCTTCAACTATTTCAACTTCAACATGTTCTTCCAAAGAAACTTCTCCCCACCCTGGTACACAAACTCAAATTGTCAATTCACACCGAGAAACCACGCCTACCCTCGGCCGACACTGAGCTTACACAACCGGATTCAACCCCAAAGCAGGAAGAGACCTAAAAATAACACGCAAAAACAACATTTAGACGGTATTAAAAGACTTAGTGCCAAATTAAAATTACTGCTACAGAACGGAAACATGGACCCGGTGAATATACAGTCGCTGCAAAGACTCATTCATCTATACAACAAGCGGTACAAGGCAAGAATCAGGATAAGTCCGGACTTTGATATCGTTGATGAAAACGTATTGGACACCATCGACCTAGATGATGAAGAACCGGCGGAAAAGAGACGCAGAAATAATGACGACCGAGCGTTCAAAGAAAACCTAGAACAGTTACAACAACTGGCATCTAAACTGAAGGTCTTAGAAGAAAACAAGAAATCATCAGCCAGACACCGAAGAGCTTTATCCAAGCTATTGAAAGTGTTCAACGAATCCTATCAAGAGGAATACTATCTATCAGAAGACCACGAAATAAAAAATCCAAGACATATAACTCTTGATACGTCAGATTCGGAGTCGGATGTATTAATAAACGAAGGTGCTCCGAAACGATCCAAAGGGAAAAAAGTTAAAAACCCATTCAACATATTGAAGAGACTCACGGAAAAACAGAAAGATGGGAACACATCATCCGCGAGCGACGATTGTGATGCACAGGAATGTAAGAAGTATAGTGACGTGTTAGTGAAGACATTTACTAAAGGCTGGCTGCCGAAAGAGGATGATTTTGGTAGGGCTGAAGTTGTTAAGAAGGATTCCATGAACCTAGCATGTAATCACGACGAAAAAGATCTAAGAAGAGAGGAATTCATGTACGACTTCCTTAAAATACAATCCACAAAATCCGACGACTGGTTGAATCTCAAAATATCATTTTACCAGAGTTTCGGTGAGGCCATGGCCGAGTTCCAAGGAAATATGAACGCTTTGAGACAAGCTAGCTCGAATGTTACAGTTAAATCCGAAGATAACTCAATGGCATCTGTCTTAAGAAAACTGACTATCATTAGAAGAGATGACAGCCTCAATGATGAATGCAATCTTAAGATTGATTTCGATGTTTACAACCGAGATGTTCAAAACTTCAGGAAGACTAATCGCCCAACACCACATTTTCGTTTAATTGCCCTCGAGTAAGTATTATTTCTCATACAAATTTCGTCAATTTAATAAAGAACATAAACATAAGAATTTCTACAAAAATAATTAATTATTACCATAATTATAAAGCTAAATTCCGAACTTCAAAATTCTCATATTAGCTTTATTTTTATTATTTTTATTAATGTTTATTTTAATTTTCGCAGTGAATCATCAAACATACCATCAGGAAAGGAAATAGCAACACTGGTATCTAAATACAAGGACGATGTTGCCATCGTATTCGCTGTAGTCGGCATGAATTCCATCGGTTACATACAAATCAAGCCGACAGTGTTGCCAGTTTTCCTTCCAAATGAATCTTAAATATGGGCAAATAAGTTTTCAGGCTTGATTTTAAATTCACGGGTTCTAACCCGGTACAAGTAGTCATTTTTTGATGTGTATTACAACTTAGCCATATGCCTGCATATATAGGCCGTTGAGTTCCTTATTTATTTATAGATTATATAATATGTATTATAATATAATATTTCTAATATATCTGTTTCAATGTTTAAATGTATGATGCATTTCTTTTGAAATATAAGTATACATGTGTGCATTCATAAATTTAAATGACTAAATAGTAACCTTATTACTTGATGATAAAGTTGATTTTTCATTAGCTGTTTAGCTATAAGGTTTATTCTCGATGTATTTCAATAAGTAAATGTGTCAGAATGTGTGTTAGGGAATGAATAAAACAAACATTATTTGATTGTATATTTGTGTTTATAAAAGATGCAGTGTTAGTACCGCACGTTAAATAATAATTAAAGCCTTTCTAAAGCGACTGTGTGTCTTAGGTTTTAGTGCATTTCCTATAGTAAATGATATGATAAATACGTCAATATATGTATACTATTGATTCATTAGCTATAGTCTACAAATATTGTTACTATAGTACATTCAAGATGAGATCATTTTTGATGTTACAATATTTCAATATACTATGTACATATTATGATTCCATAAATTTTCTATCTACTCATTCCCAAAATGATATAATAAAGATTTTTTTTATTATAAATTCTGAGTTTTTGGATGATTTAAAAAGCTATTTTAACTGAAAACAAACAGTTATTTTTGTTTATTACAAAGAACATTGAAAACTTTTTCATCATGCAGTTACAATATATTGCCAACCTAAGTATATAAAAAAATACTAGAATTTAAATTACTTTAAAATATACATAACATATATTACGAATTTAGTTTGAAAATCATAATTTACTATCATTATGTTAAAAAAAACTGTTTTGTAAATATTGATTATTGCACAAAACTAAAAATATGTTTTAATTTTTTTCACCTATTTCAAAATGAAATATAATATTTCTTTTAATGAAATTTTTAATTTAAATATGAAATTTCATGTATATTTTTTATCTTTTCAGAGTTTTTTTAATATGAAATCTGTTATTATTTTGTTACTTTTATTAAGGTATAAAATAAGTGTTTCAAACTATATGTATAAGACTCACTGTATGTGAAAATTTATGTTATTTTAAGATGTCTGTATGTAATATTTAATAAGTTTTGGAGACATCTTAATTAAGTATTGTTCAATTCAAGATGTACTGAGTGTTTACAGTTTTACTAAATGTCTCGACTTAATATACAACTTTTAATACATAAGTGTGTTACAAAAACAATCTTTTCGTGTATTAATAATTATGAATTAATCAATCTGTATGTAGAACAGCGGTGTTTATAGATGTGCTTTCTTATTTTGGATCATTTATAAGCAGTTAGATATGAATGTTTGAAATGTCTCAATGTTTAATCAATATAGATTTGGAAAATGTATAAAAGTCTTGGACATTAAATGTGAAAAAAAAAATATATAAAATATTTTATTTATCAACCATTATATCTTAATGATCAGATATGTACCGAAATAAGCTTAAAACTATGATAATAAAATCATTCATATGGCATAGACAAATTTATCACATCTCTATAGTCTATGGCAATACTAATATTTTATTAGTCTATACTAATATTTACATATTATTTAACTATTGATTTATTCCAATTTACATAACTTTCAGTCGGAATTTTGCTAATATATATATCACCAGCTAAACTAAGTTACTGCCAACCAAAATTTATACCTGATAGTTCATAAAATCTTTCATTATGGGGTCTATAGAATTCTCTTAATCTCTCTAATGCTACCGGATCTATGTAGGGATGATTTCTACCTTTGGTTTTGCCAAGACAGTGTGGAGTTGATCGGCTTTCTGACTTGAGAAGGCATGGGAATCCTTTGGTGGAATTAAAGTAGAAATGTTTCTCTGTTATCACTGGCTTGAGGTTCAGGAATTCCTGTAAATCCATTATAGATAAAACAATGTTTGATTGTTGTTCATTTATTTATAGTATTATATTTTAATCTCATTAAGTGTCAACTAAAGACTGTATATTGAAAATAATAGTGTTAGCATAAATTATGGATTATATTTACTTTCAGTATATTATTTTGAATTTAAATGAAACTAATATTTTGCGGATATACTAGGCGATTTTATTTTTGATAAAAACTACATACTACCGACGTTTCGGTTACTTTACAGCAACCGTCATCACAGAAGATGTTATGTGAAAAAGTAATCGAAATGTCGGGAATATGTAGTTTTTATCAAACAAAGTCGCGTAGTATATAAGCAAAATATAAGTTTAATTTCAATGAATAAGACTAGCTATCTCAGATCTGATTATATTATCGTGAATATTAACAATAGTTCGATTTCTACTAGATATAGAGAATTTCACATCCGTTTATATACATGAGTGTTTCATATTCTTTACCTGAACCCTAGTCATTTCAGCGGCAGGGTCTACCACGAGTCTTTCTCCGCTGATGATGAGTATCCTGGATCTTGGAAACCTTCTCAGCCAACGCCTCAAAGGTCTAGCGTATATCCCCAGTCTTACGGGAGGCCATGTATCCACTACGGAACCCCACGGGCCATCCATCAGCGCCAACTCCTCAAAACGAGGCAGGCTCGGTCTCTTACTTGGGAATCAAGTGATAGGTATGACTTATGATTATATAAATCCTACTAACATTATAACTGCGAAAGTTTGTGAGTGTGTGTGTGTATGTTTGTTACTTCTTCACGCTTAAACGGCTGAACCAATTTTGATAAAATTTTGTATACAGGAAGCTGACGTCCAGGAATAACATATAGGCTACTTTACATCCCGGAAATATCGGAAATCCGCGCGTAACACCGCGGGGTGCATCTAGTATCAATACATATTACTAGCTGACCCGGCAATTATGTTTTGCCATATAAAAATAGGGCTTGGTGATCAAAAAATATTTTTTTTGGGTTGTATGTATTCTTCAATTCTACATTATAAAAAGATAAAAGCGAAAAATTTCGTCTGAAAACAAAAATAATAAGGGTGAAAAACCCTTACGATTTAGTGGTATGAAAAATACATGTTGGCTGATTCTTAGACCTACTCAATATGCTTACAAAATTTCATGAGAATCGGTCAAGCCGTTTCGGAGGAGTACGGGAACGAACATTGTGACAAGAGAATTTTATATAGAAGATTTTACTACATTTTAGTCTAGTATGTTTACGTACGTCACTTTGTCGTAACCGTAATCACGGACCAAAGAGTGAATGGGTCTATCAGTTAGTAGATATTGGTTATTAAGTATGTTGTTGATATACATTAATGTTCGAAGTCCTTTCAAGTCTAACAGACCACAAAAGCTGAGGTGAATTCTAATTAAGACAGGGTTAATCTTTATTGATGTAAAGGTAAGAGTCAGTTATATTGTAATTGTAATTCCCTCCTATGACCTATAATATCGACTCACCTTGCGGATTGAGTGTAGTCACTAATAGCTCTAGTAACGGGATCTCTTACTACTGCCAATAGTTTGACGGCTGGATTCATAGCGAAGACACGTTTAGGAGCTGATCGTGTCACCCAATAAGAAGGCGTTTTCTCCATAGTAATTTGACCCTCGAGAGTCGGTGGCATTCTGTTTCTATAGATTTGATGTCATTTACATTTGACGTTTTAGTGTCATTTAGATTTGATGTCATTTACATTTGATGTCAATTAATAGATGTAATCTGACGTGACATTAAGCGACAATTATAGAACAATTTATTAAGAATAAATATTTCCAATTTCAATGGTAATTTATAGACGAAATTGCAATTTATAATATTGGAAACACAAGTTAAAGAGCGTCTCGAAAGTCAATTCAACTTTTCGAGAGTTTCTTTGAGATCTTATTCTTATCTTTAAGCGTCAAGTGTGCTCAAAACTTCTGCGCTCTTCAACAAGTCAGTAATATAAAAGAATAATTTATGGTTCCCGAAAATATTTCATATAAAATTTTATCATAAATATATATAAAGTGTTTTAGATAAATTAAACACGAATAATGTATACCTGTACCATTCGAATCCCTTATGATAAAATTTGTCGAAAAAATGAACCTCAGACCCAGCAGCCCTTACATCGGGATGCAATCTGAAAATTATATAATTACCAGAAAAAAATACCTCGTCCACTTAATATTTTTTTTAGAAAAAACTTATAAAATATAAAAAATACACTCATTAAAATTGCGTTTAGTAACCTGTTCTTTTGTAATCTGACCATATTTCAATACTACCGCAATGCAGCGGCTTTTTTATCATAACGCATGCAAACTTATTTGTGCAACTTACGCTACAAAATTTAAGATTCATATACATTTTCTCTTGAATGAGTTCGTTTGTATGACAACAACAATTACTTTCAGAACTTATCTTAATCAAATATGAAATTTTATTATTTTACCTTAAAAACTCCAATAGCGCTCTCGTTCCACATTTCTTAACACCTATAATCAAGGCATCCGGCAGTCTCTTCGTTGGAACCAGGTTTGGTTTCCTTAATGTCATATACTTGTC
Organism: Danaus chrysippus; assembly: GCA_916720795.1. NCBI lineage: Eukaryota > Metazoa > Arthropoda > Insecta > Lepidoptera > Nymphalidae > Danaus > Danaus chrysippus. Next base: position 10,352,771 of record CAKASE010000082.1, on the reverse strand, counting down.
CTTAAAATTATATCCCAGAAGCGCGGCAAAACGACGTGTTACATAGTTGTAGTTAGAAACATGACGCTTCAATGTTAGATATTTGAATGTAAACTGTAATACGTAATAACATATGTTACATGAACTGTCTCACAAACATGATATATTAAACAATTGTTAATTCACAAATTATTAAATATCAAACGCGAACTAAATTTCTTGGAAAAAGTTTAACATTACGATGTTTAAATATTATATTATTAATTATTAGTTAAGAGCTGAAAAGTTAGACTTACCATGTTTTCGTCAACTGAAAAAGTATTCAAAACATAAAATAAATATAATAGAAATAACAATATGAAATAAATAAATATAGTTCGCTTCGAAACTGCCGATATCCATTTCATTTCTGGTTTCGGAATGCATTTGAATTAATAAATATATTTCGTAAACCTATAACGCTTCAAATACTCTGATACATCATGTATAAATAGATACGTTTTATCTTTATAACAAAATAATCTAAAAACACGAAACTTTCATATGTCTTCTTGAAAACATTGTCAGTACACAACCACGCGGTTCGGTTTAATAAAGAATTCCACTGCACATCTGATCCGCATTAATAAACGCACTGCGCAACCGCGGAAGAGAGCAAGAGAAAATCGGAATAGCTTGACATGTTATGTGTAGGTGGCAATGATAGACCAGGTTAAACATTCGCGCCAAATATAGGCGAAGATTGCGACATTGCGCGCGCATTTTTTCATTTTCCAGATTTGAATTATGCATCTATTTATATATTATTCATACAATCGAATACACGCTAAACATATATTTAAATGTCTGAAGTCAATATACATGATTATGCATTTTTAATTTGATAAAACATATTTGTATACTTTGAAACGAGGACAAAAGATGAATAGAGTGTATTAATTGTAACTTGTTTAATTAAAGAAATAAAATGTACTCGTTACCGAGCACTTTTGTTTTCAGTGTATCCAATTTCTCTACCAACATAATGAACAAAGACAACCGCCAAAGTGACAGGTATAAGGCAACTAAAAAAAGAAATTTTGTTGTGTTGATCTTTGGGGCCGTGAAATAAATTAAAATGACAGTCCAACAACTGAACTCGAATATTTCTGACGACTCAGATGATATGGTTAGTTTACCATCGGAAGAAGAAATTTATAGACGAAAATATCAGTTGTTGCTGGAGCGATGTGAAGTGTTGCAGCAGGATAATGAACGAATTGTGAATAGGTTTGTGTATTGTTGTGTTATTTATCGTGTACTGAGTTCTCGAGCGAAATAGATATAAATTTCGTTCCAGGATACATGAAGTGAAGAAAATAACCAAACGATATAAAAAAGATATAAAATTGTTAGTCGAAAGGCTCGATAAACATGGAGACCCCTTTAGAACGGCTTCAGTAGAAGTCGAGGTGAAACCAAAAGTTCCAGTAAGACCTCCTCGTGTCGGTGCTAAAACACAGACCCAATCAAAACAGGTTGACAAACAAAATGCCAGTGGAGGAAAAAAACCAGCACCAAAAAGGAAAAGTAAAGCAGATAAGGTATTATTAAATTTTATGTATTCTCTTAGCTGTATTTACATTAAGGATACTGATTCTACTTGAAGGATAACCAAAAATTAAATCAGTAAACTATCAACTAAAACTCATTAAAAAAATAAATGTATCATTCCAACACACTTGTACAAGAAAGTTAATCATATTTATAAATTCTTGTCAGTATTTCTAGTAACTCTGGTATTACATAAGATGTATATTTATAAATTAAATGTCCTTGTCATGTATTGCAGCCTGAAAGAGATCCAAATGCACCGAAGAAGCCATGCAATGCATTTTTCCAGTTTTGTCAGGAACAAAGGCCAGTAGTTGTAGCAGAAACTGCCACAGATGTAGGATCGGAGCCAACTAAACAAGAAATTACCAGACAACTTGCATCAAGGTGGAGGGCATTGACTAGTGATGAAAAACGGGTAATTATACTCTTAAAAAATTTACAAATAAGCCCTTGATGAATGGCATTTGATCTCTAAATTAACACATTATATATATTCTAGTAAAATCCTACTTAACTATTAATTTTATTAGAGAATGTCTTTATGATAGGTATCAAAGATTTGAGATATAGAATAATTTTTTTAATAACATTTTATTAGCGTCATTTCCAATTTAAGTGCTAATATACAGGGTGACTGGTGAATTACTATCGATATTTGAGGACGTGATATTTGACGATCATATATGACAAAATAAAAATTAATATAACATAAATATTAATAAACTTCTTAGTAAAGTTAACCAAAAGTTATGTAATTAATTACGCATCGTATGAACACCCTACAGATTAGGTATACACACACTCACACAGACGCGGCGGCGGCGTAGTGTTGTATAAGCACGCCGCCGCACGCGTCCACACTTAGAACACTTGGAACGTGTACACACTTTATTTATTTATACGGAAATTTGGTCAAAAATTAAGTACCTATTTTTTTTACATAATTCGAATGAGAATCATGTACCGAGTATGCTCCTTAAATATTGATAGTAATTCACCAGTCACCCTGTATACATACTCAGGCTGTGTTGATATTAAAACAGAAAAAAAGTATTACATTTACCCATTGAATTGTCTATACTTATGTTTTAATAGTGATATAAACAAATTTTTAGCATTGTAATGAATTCAAAATATCACAATAACTATTTTGAAATAATTATGAGACATATATTATTGATTTTACCATTGAAATATGAAGAATTCACAATTTGATATATACTTTATCTTACAGGTATATGTTGCAATGTTTGAAAGATCAAAGGAGAAGTATGCAGAAGAAATGTCGGCGTACATCAAGAAAGAGCAATAGCAGGACTTATAACACTATAGCAGAATATTTCCTTTGTGATCACTAGCTTTAATGTTAAGTTATATTATATGTCTTTTTTATTATCTGTTATTTTATTTATGTAAAAAAAAACTTATAAAAAAATATATTTTTAATAACAAAATTAAGTAATGAAGTGAAAAAAATAAAATTAGTCAACTGGGGCCCTGAAGTTGTCTTTTTCGAGTCGAATAGCCTTCATAGTTTCTATAGGATCATTTTTATTAGCATGCTTCATAACAGATGTTACATTGACTCTCATGAAGGGATTGTATAGCTTTTCCTCAGAAATTGTTGATGGCACCTGTGAAAAAAATATAGCAATTTTTTATAGGAACAATTAATTAGCTAGTTAGATTCATCTACTAATATCTAAATACCGTTGGTTTTTCTTCCTTTCTGACAGAGTTGGCCCACTGTATTTTTTTCTTTATATCTTCATTGTCTGGTTCAACATGTTCACCAAATTTCAAGTTTCCAATGGAATACTCATGGCCGCAAAACACTTTGGTATGATCTGGTAAGTTACCGAGGATCTCATTCAGAGCTTTGTGCATCTGTTCTGCTGTGCCTTCAAAGAATCTTCCACAACCACCCAAAAATAGTGTATCTCCTAGAATATTTACCACATATGAAGAGCAATCAAAATAGATAAGTCTAAAGATGACAAAATTATGAAATTATATAATTATCAAGCATCCAAAAATGGGATTTTTAATAAATATAATGAGCAAATATACAAATGACAAGCATAATAAGTATAAAGCAAAAAGTTTATAAATCACACCTGTAAAAACAGCGGTTTCATTAGCATTAGGTACTGTAACATAATAGCATATGTGGCCCGATGTGTGGCAAGGGGTAAACAAACATTTGACATTCAGCTTGCCGATGTTGAACTCTGTGTTGTGACCAACTTTGTCTGTCATAGCTCCGATACGATCATCGCCACCCAGAACTTTTAAGCCAGGATGCATTTTCACCAAGTCCTCGTTTCCACCAGCATGGTCCCTGGAATAATTTGTTTATATTGTCCAATTAATAATTAATTTTCCTGAATTTAATATTGTTTATAAACTAGTTTGGTTATACAGTAATTTCTTATAAAATAGATCCTTTAAAAAAATAATATATTCAGAATTTAAGTTTAATAGCTCATAATAATTTCAATGTAAGTGCCTATAAATGATGAGATGAAGCATTAAGATAATATTTTTCTTATATGTTAATATTACAATATTTATACTTATAAGTAAAGAATGTTATGTAAATATATGCATTATGTTTGTTATCTGTCTTTACTGATAATACCCCTAGAGATTTATAAACATTAAGTAAGGTAGGTATTTTAATAAATATACCTAATAATAAGAAAATTTTATGTAACTTTTTATGAGTACACATTGAAATAAAGTAATATTTTTTGCAATTAACTCATGATGATATCTTTGAAACACTATATGAAAACACTATTTAAAATGTGTGTTAAATCAGAAAAGACTGAAACGAAACTTCTTAGCATTCAATGGATTCTTGATGGTGCCCGGGACATCAAAACTTGGCCCTGTTCGCATTAAAAAAAAATAAAAATAAGGAAATATTAAAAATTGATATTTACCAGTGGTGATGTGTTGTTAACACAGTTGTTAAGTTGACTCCAATCTCATTAACAGCCTGTAAAACTGTGTTGGGTTCCACTGGATCAACAACAGCGGCTTCTTTTGTTGCTTTATCCACTATCAAGTACATATAGTTATCCTGAAGAGCTGGTAGAATCTTAATATCCATGGCTTTGTACTCAATGCTAGTGGGTTCAGAGTGCAAACCGACTTGTTTCCAAGATAACGCTATAAATTGTCAATGTAATAAGAAATAAAAATATTAGTTACTACCAATATTCTAAAACTACTCACCTCTAAAATAAAGCTTGGTTAGTCGCTGTGATAGCGCAAATGGCAATGAATTTACAAATCTAGCAAGCATTGAATATATTATAATATGAAATTGTATTTAAAACTGAATGAGTAATGAGAAATGTGCGGGAAGGTTGCAACCAAACTCAGGAGTTACCGTTTTCTATTTCAGATTCGGGAAAGTTAAATTGGTATATTTATATTTAATGTAAATAAAAAACTTCAGCTCTAGAACAATAGCATAAAAGTATTCTAATCTTTATTATGAATTTCTGACATTAAATAATGAAGTATGTTAGGAATTCAGGTGTACAAAAAATAAGTTTACATAACATAATGAAATAAACGTTATTTATATATAAAAGGTTTATTCATAAAACTGAAAACATTTTATAAGTACATTCATTGAATTATTTTATTTTCTTTATATTTCTCTGTCATGGTACAATATATTTGCAAACTTTAAATTTCTAAACTACAATGAAACTGTCCAATTGTCAAAAAAAGGCATTTGTTTATAAATGTCATATAAGTCTAAAACTGTCAAACACACGTGTTTACATATCTCCACATAGTATTGAGTACTGTTCCGTCGTTAGAATATTTTATATCAATAACTAAAATATTATGGTTGAGATAGATTAGTCAAATAATAAGCGTGACAATGAAGAGCAAACCAGTAAAACATAAAACAACAAACACTTTTCGTGTAAGTCTGAAGAATCCTCTTTTAAGGTTAATGTTTCTTTAGTTTCTTTTGAAAACATTTACATATAACAATATTTAACTTTATTTTTAGTTTATCCCCTTCGCTGAACGTATAAATACTATAGATATACGTCATGCGGCTTTATATCACATCGAGCATGTAAACGCGAGCCAGCCAGGGGAAAATGACACTCATTTTCATCTCGCCTTACAAAAATGGCATGGACTTAATCTGACAGAGAATTTCAAAAAATTTAAAAAGGACGTGTATGGTGTGGTCACAGTTGCTCAGTTGATTCATAAAAAGGATGAGGTGTTGGAGATCTTGGAAAGATATTTAAAAAAAGAAGATCCATTATGTCAACAGCCATTGTTAGAGTAAGTATCATATAATAAAAATTATTAAGTAAATCATTAGAAGAATAATAATATTATTGTTTGTTTTAGAATTTTAGTCTCCCTAGCCAAGGACTTAAGAAGTGATTTCTATCCACACTTCCCTAAATTCTTAGATATTTTAATCACATTACTAAAAACCAAAGACGCTGAGAGGCTAGAATGGACCTTGATTTGTTTGGCATTTCTGTTCAAAACCTTGAAGACTTACCTGAAAAAAGATATTGGGATTGTAATGACAAGGATTATACCTTTGTTAAGTGAGAGTTACCCACAATATATAAATAATTTTGCAGCAGAGAGTTTTGCATTTGTAGCAAGAGATATAAGAGACAAGAAGAAATTTATTGAACTCCTATTAAATTATTTGCAAACTAATACTGATGTAAGTCCTTATATTTTTATAATAAATCTAATATGTCTCATATAGTTTCAAAATTTAATGTACACCTTTTTCAGGCTATTGTCGGCTGTGGTCATTTATTGTTTGAAATAATAAGGGGTGTTGGAAATAAATTTCATAGCTGTATTGAGAATTTTTTGCCTCTTCTATTGGAACACATGAAAGAAAGGAAAGAACACCAAGAAATTTTATTTAATGTACTAACACAAACATTCGAGGACTGCTTACAGAATATATCAACAAAAGAATTCACAATTTTCTGGTCAAACATACAAAGTTTTATGGAAGAAATTTTAAAGTTAGACGATGATAGTACTGGGTTGGAATATATTCTAAGATTGGCTGGCCAAGTGATTGAACGCCAGAATGGAAAGTACTTGACCAATCCTCCACAGTTTGCTTTGCTCCTAGTCAAAGTTATCTGCAATCAATCATCGGAGAAAGTTCTAGAAGTTTGTTCACAAATCGGTGCCTTAATGTTGCTCTCCTCAAATATATCTCTCTCACAAGAACATGCCGGAATCATAGTTAAAGTGCTGCTACCATTGCCATATCCGAAAATACTAATTAACTTTGTGCAAAATGTTATCAATTATTCACAATTCGACATGCATATATTGCCATCCTACATCAACTTTGTTTTTCAATCTGAATTTGACATTGATGCTATGGCAACACTTTCGAAAATATGTTTGACTAAGTCTCCATTATCTATTAATGGTATGAAATTATTTGAATGGGTAAAATATCCGCTTGATTTTGGTCAAGGACTGCCCAAGTTGATGGATCATGTGGTTAATATTTTGACAGATGATATTGAAAAGATTTTGGAGGATCCCAAGAAATTGTTAAATTTACTTTTCTGCTTGCCTCATGTAGAAAAAGTTGATGTCGAAAAGTGCACCAAATTACTGAGTGATCTTATAACAAAACTATTGAATGTCCTATCTAGTTATAACTTGGAAACTCAAATAGAAGAGAACAAATGTAATTCTGATAATACGGCTCTATCAAAATGTGCCAGAAAAGTTATATTTCTATTAGCTAACACAGTAGAATGTGTAATTCACGTGTCTAACTGTAAAGGTCTTAAAGAAATTTGTAATATTGATACATTACTACCAATTTTATTGCCATGTGCGACAGATCCAAATTACTTAGCTTCTTTACATTTAGTTGATCTGTACTTGACTGCATTTGAACATGAAAATGGATTGACCTATCCTTTTCTATTATTAGTGGATTCATATTTGAGATCAAATATTTCGTCGCCTTTTCACATCGTAAGTATTTATTCAATAAAAATGTCTTTTGTGCTATCTCCTATACAATAATTTCAAAATATGTACCATATTCTTGTTTTGTCATGATTTTTGTCCAAATATTAACAATATATCATAAAGGAAATTAATTCTATATTGACTTATTCAAATTTCTTTTTCAGGTGCGTCTGCTGACAACTCATATTTATAAATTATTCGAAAATCTCGAAGAGTTGAATAAAACAGCCATCATTGGCGGAGAAACGGAGAGATTTTCTATCTTTACGAAATGCTACACAGTTGAATCAATTACACCCTCCATTCAAGAGTATAGAGTACAAATAAGTTTACTCCAGAAAATGGCTTTTAATACAACACAATACGAATTGGCCAAACAAACTAATTTCCATCTTTACCCGTTAAATTACATGTTGGGTGTTTTATATTTCAATTTCAAATTGCTTTGGGAGCCAGTTATCGAGTTTATCGCTGGTTACGGCAATTCATTGAATGCGGACGACTTCTGGCCTACATTTTATAAAGCATTAGAATCGTCATTCGCTAATGTTAAATGTAACCTTAAAGCATTTCAATATGACGACTTGGAAACGGATTGTAACGTTTTGAGTGAACTTTATTCTGAATACAGTTGCATATCCGAGAGACCGGATTTGTTTAATTATAGACATTTAATTCTTAAAACTATGACAAATTGTATACAAGTATGTGAAGTGAAGAACAGAGACGTTGTAAATCTATTCCTTAAGTTTATTGAAGAAGAATATAAAAGAAACGATCGGACTAATGCTTTGATAATAGATATTGAAGTTCACGATAAACAAATGGAGACAGATGAAGTAAAAGACTCCGAAGAAGATGGTAATGAATTAGAAGCTATTGATTTACCAGAAGAAAACGCTAAAGATAGTATATCAGGGAAGATTATATTTAAAACACTCATAAATATAATGCAAGTGCTATCACAGTTTAAAAATCCACGCGCCTTACATAAAGAACCGGTGTTCGCGGAATTATATTTGGAATTTTTGAAAAATAAGAATCCAGGTTTACAGAAGTACGCTCTAGATTGTATTTTAAATTATAAGAATAAAAGTGTGGTTCCGTATAAGACAAACTTACATAATCTGATCGATGAGAATAAGTTCAAAGATGAATTAACTCAGTTCAAGATAACAGATGGTTCACCGGCGATACAAGCAGAGCATAGAGAACACGTGATACCATTGATACTGAGAATACTCTATGGGAAAATGACCTCCAAATTAGGAGCTGACAAGAAAGGCGGGGGACAAGCGAGGCGATCCCTTATAATGAGATACATAAGCGGTTGCAACGAAACCGAATTGAAAATATTCATAGAAATGGCCTTCTCTTATTTACACGAATATTTGAAAATGGAACCGAAAGAAATATATGAGAATATTCAAAGAAATCTCGATCTAAAATCTGTTACCAGTCCCGGAAAGTTACATAGCATATTAAATTTGTTCGACGTCGTTCGAGAATACTTCGGTGGTTATATGAACGATGAACTATTAACGTATTTTCTTAAGATATTTTACGCTGTTTCTTCAAATATAGCTAGTGTACTCGTTAATGTGGAGAAAGTGCATGTAAGTTATGTAAAAGTTATGAAAAATCTTCGAACTCTATCCATAATAATCTTGGGAAAATTATTCGATCAGTTCGAGAAGTATCCTTGGAAGAGAGACGAAATATATGTTTTATTTCAAACTTTAATATGGCCTCTAGTACCTCGTCTTCAAATTGAAGGTATTCATAGTCCAACAGCGCTATTGAAACTTTTCAATATCTGGTGTCAGAATCCAAGATACTATATATTATTGATCACATGTTCTGAGGAAGATAATGAATTAAGTGCGCTTCCAGCTATATTCAAACTTTTATTAGCGCCGAAAACTAGTCCTGGAGTGGTAAATATGATTTTGGACATGATCGAGAAACTCCTTACTTTGACCAACGAAGATGAAAACGAAGTTACTGAAATAGAAACGTTCTCTTCATTACCAGTAAGCGGGAACGTAAAAAATGACATTAATTTCGGCAGCAAAATTCTGTTACCACATTTACCAAGTATTTTAGAAGTTATGAAGCGGCGTATCGCGAACTCTGCTAAATCAAATACTGTGAACAGAAGGGATCTCTTAATTCTATCGAGAGTGACAGAAATGGTGACCACACCTGAAATGTGCGACGAACTTTTGGGCCTCCTGTTGCCAATTTTAGTGAAAAAAGTATGCATGAATATGGCAGAAGAGAATATGGAACACGCCGTTAATACTATCATAAACTTATTAGGTCATAGTACGAAACCCGAAAACTATATCAAAAACTTTGCGATACTTTTTAATAAAGTAGGACCAGTTGAAGTCAGGAAGCTTCTCATCAAACTTTTGTACTCTATTTCCGAAAACGTCAGCGAAAATAAGGAGAAATATGAAAAAATTGCGCATGTGGTATCAGAAATGAACGCTTTTAATAAAAGGTGGATAGAGCAACCAGATTTTGATCGGAGATTGGATGCTTATAAATTGATATATCAAATGTTGGAAACCAATGAAATCGATGTCGATCTCGCTATTCTAATCGTAAACAATTGCTTCTATTTCATAAAAACAGAGAAAGATATTGGTTTGCGAGACAGTGCTGGACTATGTCTTAAGAAGATCCTTCCAAAATTACTTATTAAATACAGATCTGTGGCAGAGGGTACGATTTTTGTTCGAGATACCGTACTTTCGTTGATATCAACCGGTATAAGGGATGCAAAGAATGAAAACTTACGTAATGAGAGTATAACTTTACTTGGAGAATTAGTGAGAGAATGTCCAGATGCTGACGTCGTCTTTTCTGATTTAGCACCGTTAGCGAATAAGGAAGATAGAGAAGTTGATTTCTTTGACAATTCTTGTCATCTACAACTGCATAGACGAGTGCGTGCGTTACAAAAATTCAGCAAAGTCGCTAGGAAAATGAACAAGTGTCCAACTCCGAGGACATTAACTAACTTCATACTACCCCTCGCTACGATATATATTTGCGATGAGAAATATTCAGATAAAAATACATTGATAGATGCGTGTATTGAAGTTGTGTCTACATGTTGCAAGCTATTGCCCTGGTATCACTATGAAGTTATACTGAAATTGTATCTCAATAAAATGAGACACCAAACAGATTATCAGAAACAGCTGACGAGAATTCTGATCGGTGTGCTCGACGCATTCCATTTTGACTTTTCAAAAGCAAAAAATATCCAACTCCCCAAATCATTGACAATGAGTATAAAACACGATAAACCTAAGAGGAAGAAAATTGATCCGGAAAATGATGATGATCAAAATGATGAAACGGATAAAGATCTCAATGATGGAAATGATGACTCAAATAAGGATCCAAACGATGAAAATGATGATGGTGATGAAAATCAAGATGAAAAAAATCTAGGTGATGTTAAAGAAGAAGAGCTTATTGAGGAAATGGAAACAAACTTGCATGAAAACGAGTGTGACGATGATGAAGACAAATCTAAAGAAGATGTTCCTGCATATGAAAGAATAACAAGTGTGTCACCGTCCGTCGCTAACAGAATAATTAAATCACTATCTGCCGGATTATTGCCGCAACTTAATCGGTAAGTACTAGTAGAATATTATTCCTCTTATTTTGACAACGTTGAATTTCGTAACCTAAAAAAAATCTTCTTATATTGACAATCTGATGTTTCTTAAGTTAAAAGAAAGTGACAAAGATTTTTTTCTATCTTGTTGTATAAATAACGAAACCCTTTTTGGCGCCTTAAATTACATGAAGAAGATACTTATGTAATATTCTCTGTCAACAGCGCGATAGGCAAGCTGACGGAACACGAAGAATCTCATAAACTAAATAGACGCCGCACCGGTCACGTTAGACTTGAAGAGGATATGTTGCGTGTTCCTATAGCGTTAGCCCTCGTCAAATTACTACAACGCCTTCCAGGGGATATGCTGAGACATCAATTGCCTGGGTAAAACTTTCAGTTTGTATGAAATCTATAGGTTTTAAGCGATTAAGTTATAATAATTAATGATAATTGTTAGCAGGTTAGACTGTAAGTAGATTAGTCATTGTTGTGCTATTTCAAGGGGATTATTTCAGCAATTACTACCATAATTACAATTTAGTGATAGTTTTTTGTTGATTGATTAATTTATGATGATTAATTTATTATTTATGATGATTAATTTATTATACTAACATAGGAGATAAGTAATATGTATCACTAACAATAAAAATGAGTCATAGTCACTTGAAATAAAAAGTTATTATTATTTTAAAATTGAAACTGTTTTTTCAGAATCATCATCAAGCTGTGTTCGTTCCTCAAATCTCCATTAAAGCAAGTAAGGATTACAGCTCGAGATATCGTTAAGAAGATAATGTTGACAGTTGGCACTTCATATTTAGGCATACTTTTGGAACATTTGACACTCTTGCTCACAAGAGGCTTCCAAGTTCACGTTCTGGTCGCCACGATTCATACCGTCCTTGAAGCTTTGAAAAATGATTTCCAACCGGGTGATATCAATCAGAATTTACATTACATACTCGATGTATGCACAAATGATCTCTTTGGCAGCTTGTCTGAAGAAAAAGAAGTTGATAAACTACACTACAAAACACCAGAAGCCAAGCCGAGCAAGAAGAGTTACGTGACACTCATGATAGTAGCCCAGAATATTACAGAGAAATGTTTGATCAACTTAGTTCTACCGTTCAAGGAAGTTTTACAAAAGCATCACTCCAAGAAGACAGTTTTGAAAGTCCAAGAAGCTTTAATGCACCTATCAAGCGGTCTTGTTCTCAATAAATTCATCGACATCGAATCTTTATTCGTTTTTCTCCATGGCTTAGCTTCTGAAAGCATACCGGAGTTCGTTTTGAGCGCCCCCAAGAGAGTACTTACTGAAGCTCAGAGGGAAAAAATATTACGAGCTAAACCAGACTGCTTTATAATACCAGAAACACCGAAACGAAATAAGGAATCACAAGCGAGGCACGTGAAGACGTCAGCGAAAGCAAACGGTCATGTTCTGATTGAGTTCAGTTTAAACATCCTGTATATAATATTAAAGAGAGAAAAAGTTCCAAGAATGGACTGCAAGGCATTCGTAGATCCTTTAATACCGCTGCTAGTCGATGCTTTAAAGAGTGACCATGTCAAAGTATCTACCGTGGCCTTGAAATGTATAGCTTCACTATGGACAATACGAGTCAGCACACCGGCCCTAGAAGAAATGATCAAGGATATTGTAAAGACCATATTTTCGATGTTACACAAATACGCGACCTTCCAAATAAGCAAACAGAATGATAATTATCATTTAGTTAGAGTTGCTTTTAAGGTGACTTATAATTCGTATATTTTTGTACTTATTAATTATGAATTCTTAGACAATGATTACTCATGTTTTATATTTTCAGGCAGTGACAGTGTTAATAAGGAACGTTAAATACTATAATTTAGAAGCGGAACAACTCAAAACGCTCTTACTTTACGCTGAAGAAGATTGTCAGAACGACGAAAAACAAGCTAATTCGTTTAATTTATTGAAAGCTATATTAGAAGCTAAGTTGGTAGCGCCCGAATTACACGAGGTTATGGAGAAAATATCGAAGATCTGTATATTGAGCGAATCAGCTAAGTCACGGTAAACGATTGATTAATATTTATTTACATAGCTGTTAATGTAAATATAAACATTATTCAGTATAACTTATGTATGTAAGTTAAAATTTCAGTGTTGCCATACTATATGGATGTTTTGTTAAACACATTAATTTTGACTCTGAATATTAATTTACTATTAAGATTTATCAGTGTTCATAAATTTAATGTCTCTCGTTATTTTTTTCCATAATTACTACTTGTTCGATATATCAATATTGTAATAAATATGATTTTCTTTTACACTATTTTTATTGAATGTGAATGTAAATGCGTAAACAGTGTATGAGTTAATAATGAATTATCCACCCACAGAGACGAAGCACGCGTCATATTCGTCAACTACCTAACAAATTACTCGCCTGGCAAACGTTTGGAACGATACATTCAGTTCTTCGTAACGCAGTTGAACTATGAATTGCAACACGGAAGGGATTCATCGCTCAAATTCTTGGATATGATTATTAATAAGCTTAGCGCTGTAAGTATACGTAGCAGTCCTTACGAAAGAAAAATGTCGCCATTTTGTCATATAAGGCTGTCGATATGTTAGAGAATAATTAAAGTTAGAAAGAAACAGGAAGAGATTTAAGCCATAATATTGATAGGTTAGAATTTACTTAGTTCTTCCAAGAATTACACTTATAAAGTGACGCAAAAGTCTTTTATCACTCACTAAGTAAGAGAAAAAATCTATACGATGAAGACTTGAGCCTGCAACCTCCAGATTTACCTCCAGTTGCTTTACAAATTAAGTTCAATAGCTTTTTTATATTTGACCGTCATTTCGGACGGAGGTGCCATCTATCAGGTTTCAATATGAAAATTCAAATTGATTGCTTGCTTAAATAAAACAAACATTAGAAAAAAATTATACCAGTTGTGGTGATACTTCTATACTTTATACGTCAAAGTTAGAAAACATTGTTGAACAAAGAATTGAACAGAATTAGGGATAGCAAAGTTAGAAAGCATTCATGTACAGAATTAGACATAATATTGCACGAAGTAAGGATATAACTCCAAAAAACTTATTATTCTTCCAGGCACAGCTAAAACCGCATAGCGATTATCTTATGCTGTCACTTGGAGCGGCTATGATGAATGACCCGGCCACCGAGTGTAGAGCCAGCGCCGCGACTTGTATAGAAGCTATGCTTACAAGATTGACAGTCTTCGACAGAAACGTACTGTTCAATATAATACTGGCGTTCTTTAACGATACACAGGTATATATGATGTTTGGTTCGCTTTAAATAGTTTATTTTTCATACTAAAATCATAACATATTTATAATGTACTAGCTGTTCCCCGCGGTGTTACCCGCGGATTTCCGGGATGTAAAGTAGCCTATGTGTTATTCCTGGACGTCAGCTTCCTGTATACAAAATTTTATCAAAATCTGTTCAGCAGTTTGAGCGTGAAGAAATAACAAACATATACACACACTCACAAACTTTGGCAATTATAATATTAGTAGGATTATATAACCTGTGGCACCGCAGTTAAATTAAATGTATTTGTCAACGTAGATTTTATTTGTATTGCAAGTTGTATTCCTGTAATATTTTTTGGGAAGTAACAAATTAGGACTATGACAAAAAGAACTGATATCAAACCGTATTATTTAAGTATATTAAACGAATAAAATATATTTCCAGCCGGTACATTTCGAGCTAGCAGCTCAACTGAGCATACGCTTCGTTAACGTGGAACGTGAGAAATTCGAAAACCGCCTCGCCATATTGTCCTTATTGAGCGGCAAAATATTATTACTGAGCAACGATATAACTGAAGGTCGCTTTGTGACTATCAAGTTGAACTACGGAGATAACAAGAGCGAGGAAGAAAAACAAAAGGAAAAAGATCACAGTCTCATACAAATACTAAACTTGATCGACAAAATAACAATACATTGCCCGTCAAGTTTGACAAATAACAAATACACGGACGACTACAGCGAAATAGCACAGCATTGTAAAGCGTTATTAGCATACCCACATGTGTGGGTGAGATTGAAATCTGCTAAAATATTAGGGACTTATCTATCTGTTGTGAAACCCGAGGATCTGAATGAACCGAATCCTGATAGAGGTTTCTTATATGATGATACGGAAAATGATTTTAGAAGTCTCATACTCGATCTTTGTGCTCAATACATACCTAATATGAGTAACGAAATGGCGGAACAGGTGAACATAACTTATATGTATTAACAGTAAAGAGTATTTATATTTTAAAACACCTAACATAATAACTAACATAATTTAAATATATATTTTTTGTAATTTCAGATCACAGCAGTTTTATTCCAAATAATTAAAATAGTTCATAATATACCGAGGTTTAAAATTTCTAAATCACATTCGGATGACGAAGAGACTGAAGTTAGCGCTAAATTGAATGTAAGATGGATTCTGTTTAAATTAAGAAAAGCGATAAACACTGAAGTTGCCAGGTCACCAAATTGCTTGAACATTGTAAGTACAATTATATATATAAGATATAATATTCTGATTTGGATGACACAATCGATAAAAAGTTTAACGTTATCTCTGTAAGAAAAGATTTTATCAACTTCTAAAAAAGGCTTCTCTTTTTTCGTTCTTATCTTGCTTTAAAAAAAATTAAACTCAATATATCGTGACGAAATGAAATTAAAGCATATTATAACTTTGTTTAATACTTTTAATTCACTTATGTAACATCCAATTTATATATTTTTTAATCAATAAAATAAAATGAAATCTGCACTATAAGGAATAAGACATTAATAATAATTATATTTTATTCAGAGAACATCAATCTTCACGATGTGGTTGCATATAATAAGTTCATTGGAAACTGAAGACTTATTAAAACTTGTTGACGTCATTTTACCGCCGATAGTAAGAGAACTGTCATTAGAACAAACGTCAGCTGTTAAACAGTTGGCGGGAAGACTTGGCAAGAAATTGAGACGAAAAATAGGTGATATAGAATATAGCAAAATGGCTGCCAATGTACAGACGAAATTAAATATGAGGAGAGCTGAAAGGAAAAAGGTACACATAATTATATAATTATCTGATAATTTTACATATTTTGTCAACTTCGAACTCAACAAAATTTTGTTTTAATCAATGCAGGTCCTCCTTCAAGAAAAGGTTAAGGACCCGGAAAAGGCTGCGAAACGAAAATTACAATTGCGAGAAAAGAAAAAACAAGCAAAGAAAATTAAATTAGAAATGCTACATGGAAAGAGACCGAGGGCCAAAAAACGAAAAGCAGTAGATTTTGATATAGAAGATGAATTATTAAAAGACACTGAGGAATAAATTAAGTCTAAATAAGAAAAACTTATGGATTAATTCTAAATATTCTGAATATTTAGGTCCTATTTAATACTTACCACAATATTTTCCATCTTGTATAATTAAATAGGTCGCTTTGAAATTTTCTTAAGATTTTTATGTACATAATATGTGTAAATAAACTTTATAATGAAATGGATTTTTTCACTATCAATTATAGTTGTCTATTCAATGTTAATGATCACGCCTTCATGCATGTGAACTTATTAATTAGGTTTACATGTAAATATATAACGTATGCTTCAGAAAAAGACTGACAGCGCCATCTACAATCGCAGACTGGTAACACACCCAAAACATACATAATTATCATTTTTATTATTGCCTTAACATTTTTCTGATGACTAAGCTACTTAATAGGAATATTTAATTAAAATTTACTAAGTTGTTATTGCCTTGAAGACAGACATCCATATATCCTCATTCCTCACGATGTTTCGCATTTATATTGGTAGGATGATAAAAAAAAAATATTTGTTGGGAATTTTAGGAATTTTTATTTAACATCTTTTAAAACAGCAATATCTGCAGTAACTTTTTAATATTGCTCTTATATAGTGAATAGATATACTTATTTTAATTTACTTTTTAAATCTGACTAAAGTAATAGATCTCTACGAGATTTGTAAAACGTTCTAGTATTTATAATTAATGTGTATAAGTTATTTCTTTTCTGATATCCGTCTTGTTGATACATATGAATTTTCTTTACAATTATTTTTTTAATAATAGATGACTTGTTATAAATAAAACACAAATATAACAAAATTATATTGCTTTATGTATAACACAATATAAACATACGATAAACAAAATAACCATCACAACAATAAGTAAAAGCTATGCTTTATAATTTTAAATGTGGAATATAAAATGGCGGCTCTGAAAGGAAAAATATTTATATTTTGTAATGCATATAAAAATATACAGTATTATATATATAGTTTCATAAACAATCATATTAAAAATTAATTATCTAGCAATTCAACAGTAAATATTTCTTAATATTACTTATCATTAAAAGAAATTGTACATTTAATGGCCAGAATGACGTCACTTAAAATTTTCTATGATATCAACAGATATTCGATGTATAATGTGTTAAGAAAAGTTATAATCATAAAAGATAGAATGGCATATAATAAGAGTAAAATGACTTTTTGAGCTTCCGTATTTTTATGACAGTTACCAATTCGATTTCTTTCATGATTAACGCGCCTAGAATTTGTAACCACAGACAATGTAATGTTTTAGTTTGTGGCTAACTTTACAATTCTAATATGAAAATTTTACAACGCAATAAAGAAACCTGTTAATTTTAATCACAAAATTCACAACTACGGTCGATTTTATATATTTTTTTAATAGATTTTTTTAATAACTAATAATCTAATGCGTGTAACGACTATATTAAATTATTATATTGCTATTATATGCTACTCGTAACAGACTATTATAATAACGAATTAAATCTAAAATATAAACTGACAGCACCAACTTTCCAAACTTTTTACAACATACTTTTTTTACCTTTAAGGTACAACACATTGCACAAGTCGACCATTAAAGAAATTGGCGACAGACAAGTTGTATATGTGGAAGTTAAAGTAGGCCTCGCGATCTTAAATATAAAATCCCAAATAATTATTTAACATTTAGTGTAATTGCAAAATATATATAAAATAGAGTTGCATATTTTTTTCAATAAAATCATAATAGAAAAATTTTTGTAAGCTCACAATTAATGCAAAAGTGCATAAGAATATAAACGGTATACAATTTAAAAGGCATTAGTTGGAAAGATTATTGCAGAAGCAACAAATGCAAGCGGGGAAAGTTTATCAAAGTTGAAAAAGTGGGGAATCTTTAGATATATAAAATATAAAAGAGTTTTCTGCCGTAGATTGAATTCAAACATTTTTAGCCGAATCAAAATATTTTTTCTTTTTTTTTTTAATTTATTATTGCTTTGGACGGCACAAGCCCGGCATCGCCTTAGCTTTTTGTCATGAATTACAGAAAGCCTTAGTACTATAGCATGAAATATATACTTATTAATTCCTTTAACATTTTATTTGCAAGGACAAAGAAGCTTTTAAACAAGCCATTTTTATAATTATATAAATTAAGTTACATATTCTACTGGGATAAAAGTAATTGACTCTCATTCACATGGGTTTGGATAGAACATTATTCTTAAGTGATGTGATTATTCCTTCTGGTATAGTATATATTTTATTTTGTTGGCAGAGCCGAAATAATATACAAGTTTATTTTTTATGTGGAGATGTATAATAGAATTTATGACAGAATTATAATTGTATCTAATCTTTATAGTTCTGATATCACATTAACGAAATTAAAGAACTAAGATAATTATATGAAGGATAGTGTTGATTTTACTTTATTACTCATAATTATAATATGGTGATTAATTTAATAAGATTTATAGATTATAGATTTCGCCAATGTCGTGTGTAATAAAATTTATATTTAACATATTTTATGTAATTAGCTAAGTACCGATCGCTGATTTTGACATTTCAAGTTGGACGAACATTTGACAATTTAATCTGTCAGATTGACGTAGCTAATATATTTGACTTTTGTTCAAAATAACTGTTCATCAAATTTAATTAATTCTGTTTCCTTTTTTTGTTAATAACTATAAGTACAGCAACTTTTTTTCGGACTCAATTAAGTTAATTTCGATTTCTATCAACAAAAGACATGTTATGTTTAAGTTTTTGAAATCAATTCTAATATCCAAATAAACGTATATTATCCACGGCTCTGTCAAATATATTACGAATCCAACACCCGTTTATATCATTCCCAATATAGGGTTATATCTCATGATCTTGGACAGCAGAATCCATAGTAACGAAGCGGTTGTCGCTAGTACTACGCCGCCCCAACCAAGTTCTAGTGACCAAGAAGTGTTAAACTCCCTCGCAGTCAGTAATGGAAGGGCTGGGTGTCGTGGACCGATGACTCCATCGCCGTCCAACGGTCTTAGAGACACACGAGCTCGCTTCAAGTGGATTATCATCAGCGTGAACATCGCGAACAGACCTTGTGATTAATAATTACGAAATGTATAAAGAAATTGTACGTAATGTGATAACTAATAGAAATATTCATCTAGGTGTATATTTGTGCCAGTAATATAAAATAGAGAATGTCAATGTCTAAAAAGCTTTTGTGGGTTGTTTTTTTATTGTTTCATTTCAATGCAAGAATTTTGAGTTTACAAAGACAGTTTTTTTTTTGTAATTGTCTGTATTGAGAGTGTGGTGTGTAAAAAAGTATTAAATAAATAATAAATAATATTATTCATAATTTTTGAATTTCGAACCTTTTTCAGAGTCCGATATTAAAATATTTTTATTGCCAATAATCAATTACTCTTAATAAAACTACTATCGTAATTACAATGGTTTAAATTAAGTGAGGCAATAAAGTGTATGTGAATAATATTTTTACCAGCTAATAGATACATCACTCCTGTGACAAGTACGGCGCTAATCTGATGTTTACACACACCGAAGGCGCCGACAAGGGCCGCGCTCACCAACACTATGAGACACACCAGGGCGCACGATATTGACAGATTTTGCATACCTTGGAATAAAAAACCTAATTTATACACGTATTTATTATAAAACTATTACGATTTTAACAATATTATGACAAAAAAGTTTAGTAAATTAAAACATTTTTATTTTTTATTTATGGCCTTCATCCATATATGTAAAGGTTTTACAGTATTCTGCCAATGTAATGAATGGAAAACAAATGCAACAGATAATATAAAAGACATATATTTATTATTTTATATTTAATACTCACGATGTTGCCAATCACCTCTCTGTTCCTCGTCATCACCATCCGCCAAGTAATTTGTGCATAGCGGCTGTTTAGGGAAACCCGCTCGGGATAATATTGATACTTCCTCCTCTAAAAAATGTGTAATATTCGTTTACAATATATTTTTAATGCTTGATATTCTTCGAAAATAGCACCATTAATAAGTTTTACGTGTAATAAACTATATTAGAATTGATATTTGATAGTTCTAGTACCTTCTAAAGACACGCACATAGTCCAAATGCCGCCGTTCATTGGAACTAAGAACGTTCCGCCTCCTTTACGCTGATTTGAGTCTTCAATCTGTAAAGTTATATAGTTTATAGTCTTGTTCAGTTGAAACAAATCTGTAAAGGGAGGCCAAAAAAAGGAGGTTGTCATGCAAAATTTTCTTATAATACTGCATATGCGCTCATCAGTATATAACTATTTTAATATTGAATATTCTTTTTTTTTGTATACCTACTCGTTGTTGACTCCTTTTTTCACATTGGTGAGTTTAAATTCATTAAACTATTGGAAACGGGAAAATATCAAACTTTTTAGCTTATCACGTAATAATAATTTTAATATTTAGTATTGAATGATCCAAATTAAAAATCATAGTTAAGACCTTATGTGCCAATATGACGATTTTAAAGATAATACTTTTTTTATAATTGTGATGGAAACGTTTTTTTAAACATATATTTTTATATTCTTCAGCCATATGTCTAGCTCTGCTTTCTTTGAAATGAATGTCCAATATCTTTTCTCTTGATATTTTTGTGACAAATTAAATTACTTAAACCTAAACTCTTGAAATTTTTGTGAGTTTGCGACACTTAAAATTCCTCGTATAATGTTGATTTTCTGCATACTTATTGCTACATTCAAATCAGCTTGCAGCTTTTTTTGGCAATTTTTTCTCAACTATGTATATCCAATTACTTAAAACGAATTACAAATAAAAGAATCCATTACGCATTAAAAATAATGGAATAGGAATTGTTTTTAACAATTATATCTAAGGTAACAGCCATCATAAAAAATATTTTAACGCAGAAATTACATTTAATGCACCGCATATAAAACCATGAGATATAAAAGCATTGAAGAGAACAGATTGTAAACATGTAAATACATTCAACCAGTCGATTGTGTAATACCAAAAGGCGACATTTATTTTCTTACGTTACAAGTATTAAGTGTCAGGTTTCGGTGTAATCCTAACTTGAAGGGATTCTTCACACAAATACAAGATTTACTGTTTTGTTTGTCACTTTTCTTACGAAGTGAGCATTGAAAGAACGATTATTTAAGAATGAGTGAATGAATTAATTTATGTCAAAATAAAATTAAAATTAAAAGATTGGGAATGAGTTGAGAATGTTTAGTTTTTATTGTTTGAAATGTTCGAATGGTTTTTATCCAGATTAATGAATAATGATAATTGTAATAAAGATATTTTTTTATATTATTGTAAGACGTATTTTATCATTACATCAGAATTTGAGAGAAATACGTCATTCTCAGATCTTTGGTTTCATTCTGCAAAATTCTTTCCTAAATTTCTTTAAATTTTTACTTTTATAGTACAAAGTGAAAAATTTAATAATAAGCGCATCAATACTTACATTAAAAAAGTTACGTAAAATTATTTTTGAATCGGATGATAAGTACAAACCAAAAATGTTCAATTCTCTGATTTCAGTCTAAGTGCATATTGCCGATTTTGATTCTATACGACTCATTTGTTAAGGTAGAACGATACTTAAAACAAACAGTTATTCTCGTACTGGTTTTTCGATAGGCTTTTCACTTTTAAATTATTCCAAAAAGTTTAACATAACACATAGCAAAACAACAAATGTTAAATAATTATATTCTTCAGTAATATGTAGTCGTATGTATAGTCTGCTATAATACTATATAATATTTTGCTATGATACAATAAACTGAGTCTGATATAAGTTATTATAAAAAAATACCGTATTCTTGAAAATAATTAATGTTTTTAATATCAACTTTATTAAGGATGACTAACAAAGGCTCTATTAAAACGGTGATTTACTTTCCTTTATGAAAGTCTTTTGATATTAAATCGCAAGGAGTAAAACCGTTCTTATTAATCTTGGAACATTTATAATAGAAGTGACTGATTACTACGAGGTAAGATATCTCAGCTTTATAACATAATATAAAGTACATATTTAGGTTAATATTCATTTTTAAAACTAAATGATTATCTTGGTGAAGTATCAATTAAATGTATAGAAAGTTTTAAAAAGGAAGGAAAAAATATAGAACAAAAAAAGTACAGATTATAAATAAATGATTAATAAAAAAAACAAAACGTTTATTCAGGACAAGGACTCAAACTGACGAACTATCATTGTCGCATTGCAGATCTCATAACATTCATACAGTGGTCGACACGGTGATAATATTCTAAAATATATAATATAATTACATTGTATACGCGCTCTGTGCTCGCTTGTGTACACGTGATGCTAAATTCTAGAAGCATTATAACGTAGTTCATTTGGTATAATAGCAGCAATTAAACACATTAAATAGAGAAAAAATTATTTAAAAACTCTAAAGAAATAACTGAAAACTAGAAATGATTTAATTGAAAGCTAAAATAGAAATAGGTGACCTAATAAAAAGATTGTTTAAAAGTAATAATTGGGAACTAGTATAACTGACATTAGAAAGGTATGTGTTGCCATGTTCTATTTCCCTGCTAATTATTTGAAAATTAAATTAATATTTCTGATTGATAATTAAATTAATTTATTGAATATTATGTTTCGAGATTTAATTATCAATTTCCTCAATAAAGACGACCTCATTTACGGAGTAGTTCAGATTTATAAATAGAAATATAAATTTGTTTAAAACAAACTAGGAGTTATTTTATTAATAATTCTCCAAGTAACGAATGTCTTTGAAAGTTTTTAATGTTTATGTGGGTTGTTGAAGTAAATTAAATGTAATGTAATGATTATACAAGGTTGGTTAATGATAAGGAATTTAATAAAAATACAAATAAACTTCTAAAGAACATTCTTTTATATGTTTAATTGATTGAATGCTCTAAAGAGAAAGGGGACTGTAAAATTTACGGACAGCTTAAATAAAATGCGGTTAAAATAAAACTATTATTTCAAGTCACACAGACAGCAAATTAAAAGAAGTAGGCCTTCATTAAAACGACTGCAATATTTTATAGCAACTGAGCACAGCGACCATAATATTAAGTACCGCAAAGCGTTTGGGTAAATTGTACACTTTTTGCTACAGGTCAAGGTAAAAATATCACTATTAAAATTACTTTGACTTTCAAATATAAATTACTTCATTCGACAAGTTTGACATTCATTAGTTTTATTCTAGTTTTATTCTTAGGAACATTAAATATTGTTACTACAAATTGTTGATTAAAATAAAACGAGTATTATGAAAGCAAACTTTGAAAGAATCACAACTGGACCTTAAGTAATCATAAACTAAAGAATGGTGATTGTTTCAGCGTGACAATTTTCTCTAAGGAGATTTACTTAAATATTTAAATATCAAAGCATTTTTTTGTTTATATATTGTGCTTAAGACAGAGAGAATAGTTATAACAATATTCAGCACAAGTTTTGTTTTTGACGCTTCATACTTGAGGTAAGAATAACTTTGATAAAATATTTTGATATTTCTGTGTAAAATTATACAGCAACATTGGTTTTCTTTTATTATTAACTAGTTTTTGCCCGCGACTTCGTCCGCGTTAATTTCATCATTAGTAATATATGTATACAGTATAGCTGACCGGGCGAACTCTATTCCGTCCTAGAGGCCATAAATAATCAGGTTTTTCCTGTTTCAATCGAACAGAATGATTGACATATTATTAGTTAGTTGTCAAATCTAATGTCAAAGAAAACATTTGTATGGGAAATAGAAAAGGGCTGTTTTTAGGGTTTTCCCGGAAATGAATCAATTTTTCTCACCTTTTAAACCTTCCCTGAACCTCCACGAACATTTCAAGACTAAGATAAGATAAATCCGTTCAGCTGTTCTCGAGTTTTAGCGAGACTAAGGAACAGCAATCCATTTTTATATATATAGAAGATTACACAAAGACATTACGTGCGACGTTCCTTCAAGGTCATATGGAACTTATAATGACAGGTTTATGCGAAAACTTTATTAAGGGGAAGTCTATTTCGACTGTTACACATATTACATGCCACAATCAGTACTTCGCCTTATTTAATTGGTCTAAATACCAAATAACGTGTGCTTCAATCAATCGTATTCCTAACTTAGCTTTGCTGATTGCGTGATAAATCATTCAATTGTATTAGCCTTTAACAAGTTGATGGATACTGAATTACAAAGCGATCGTAAACACATTCCATTCCAATATGGCTGATAATGATTTCTAAAAAAGAAACAAAAATATATTTAAGGCAAAATAAATATTGATGCAATAATAGGTATTTGTTTCAAGTTAATATCTATTATATAAATGTATAAACGATTTCTTGATATAATATTTGCCTATAAGTTACACTCTATTTTATTTCATAAATTCTTTTGTATTTTTATGCTATTTTAATCTGTTGAATACCGAATCATTAAGAATTATATCTAAGTATATAATTTATTATTGAAAGAGTTTTTATGTGATTTGTTTTTCTTCTGATTTAACTAAGTTCTTAGTAGGATAACTCATTCATCTAACGAAATATCGACTTCTTTATATTATAATCCGTAAGTTTTAAAACAATAAATAAATGAAAAGAGATGAGAATAATCCGAGATTGGAGAAATATTTTATTAGAACTGATTTATAACTAAGTTAAAAACTTCCTTAGAAACTATATATGTCACAATTGTAAAAAGGTATATGTATCTAATGGTTTTTTTTAATTTCATATTTCAATGGATAAGTCAAGTTAAAATCTCTTACTATCCAAATAGTCATATATATACATACACATGTGTTTAAGTATACAGGGTTTAAATACTCCAATATGTTACTATTACTTAGTAACATTAAGACGTTACTTAACCCCTTTTTTTAGGGGGGAAAATCATCAAATGACCCCTCTTGCTCCATCCAGGGCAGACTCTTACTGACTAAAAACCCCCCGTACCTACTCCTGCTCCGAGCCTGGCCGCGGTACTTTATTGCGCTTACACCCGCGGGCCGCGACCACGTTACTTAACCCCTAAGTCCTATTTTCAGTTCTAAACTTTGAACTGCAAAAAACGTATTAAAAAAGTACGTAGCAAAATATAAGTAAGTATTTATTATTTATATTCATAAAATATAAATCAGTTATAAGATCTTGTATAATTGATAATTCAAAGCAAGAGTATAATTGAATTTTATACACGATTTTAAACATTGGATTGGTTTTTTTCACAATATATTTAAAATCCTCAATGCACGACACGTTCTAGTTAGAGTGATTTTTTATTGAAGACCACTCTCCAATTCTAATTTGATGTACGTCGCTACTCAATGCTCATACATTTACAGGCTTGGATTTCTTATGAAGTAGCAGTAAAAAGGTTCTTATTCTAGTATTGAATGTGAGAAATCATTTAAATGAAATAATTATATAAGGATTACTACGAGTTATTTTATTCTTTTTAAAATTACTTATTCTTTTTTCGGTTGCTAGAAATTTGGTAGATGTCATTATGTTAAAAATCATTTTTTTTAGTCGGTACACTAAGTTTTAGTGCATACTTTTTTAAGGGGGGAAAATCATCAAATGAGTGAGTATCAGACTGCTACTGACTAAAAATCCCTCCTACCTTTTTCTACTTCGAGCCAGGCCGCGGTACATCATTACGCTTGCACTGGCAACCCTATTTTAGTATTGCTACACTCAATTTTTTTATCTAATCGTAATGCTATATTTACTATATACATATTATTTTTCATAAATCTTTATATTTTAAGAATCCTTCTAATCATTAAGTTCTTAATGAACATATGTAAAATTTGTATTTCTTCTTATTTTTAATTTTTTACAAACTGCCAGGTGTAACTACTTGAAAAAATATGTATTGCTTCACAACAAAATTTATTATTATGTTAAATATTTGACAAACAATATACTACTTCTCTTCTGAAAGGGATTTTAAAACTTAATGAGGTCTAAGACTTTCGTGAATATTTATTGAAATAAAACTTATATTTTTGGATTACTACGCGTGAAAAATAGATAGGAAATAATGAGAATAAACATTCTCATTTCTTCCGTGATTACGGTTGTTGCAAAATAACAAAAACTTTGGGAGTTTGTAATTCAAAATAATAATAAAATGATCCGAAAATATTTGTTTTATTATAAAACCTTGTTATTATGAGGGATAAATTTTATGACTGTAATGCGAAGGTTAAAGGTAAATATTAGCGTGTAAAAATAAATTTTAATTCCCCAAGCAATACCTCAAACCAATTTCGGTAAAACATTATAAAAAGGTTCTCTATGTATAAGTTCAAAACTTTTAAGTTAAATTTCCCTGGAGATGTAAAATAATATTATAATTTACGTAATTAGATAAAAAAAAATAATTCATGAGTAATTTCTCCAAGACAACATAAATGTACAAATTATATGTATTTATGTATAATATATTTATCTAAAAAAAATTAAAGCCATAGACCGTATGTAAAAGAAAAATAAAAGATAGCCCGTTTAGATGTCAATGTTGTTTTTTCTATTTTGTATATTTGAAAAGTCATAAATCTTATACTTTCCTATAGATATTAGATACAATAGCCAATTTTATTCATTTGTGAAGCAAGGAGTTTAAATTCCCGATAGAAACTTCATGGTGCCTTTTTTATATCTTGGAGATTTATATATAAAGTTATTGCAGCTTTTTCTTTATAAAATATCTTGGTCATGAAATACCTGCATTAAAATGTCTAAGTATCGGAGAATATTATTCCAAATGGAAAATAAATATAAATCCAAAAGAAATAGTTAAGATAAAAAAGATAAAACAGAAATAGATTCAAATAAAGTTACAAGCCTTACAAGTTAAAAATAACGAATCGCATTCAACGCTTGATAACTTTGATTAACACTTATTAATAAAAACAAACAACAGTTATTATTTGTATACATATTCTAAGTATTTTATGTACATTAAAATCACATTTTGTAATATAGTTTTGTATTTATACGACAAATATATTACAGTATTTAAGATTAAGCATGGAAGTATTCTGTCTTTTACGTCAAATAAAAAAATATAAGAGATTTTTTCTCTTCCCTTATATATGAGAAAACGTCTTGTGTATAAAATATTAGGGCGTCGTAAAAAGATCGTGACTTTTTTATTTATGAAACATAAAAAATGCTATTGTTTTAAGGATGCTAAGATATGAGATGAAAGATTTCAAAAAAGGTTTATTTCAAACTAGCTTTTGCCGCGACTACGTCCGCGTGGAATAGTGACTTCCGGCAGATTTTTGGTTCTTCCCACATAGTTCCCGTTCTTGCGGGGTTTTCGGAATGGTCGAGTTCCCGTAGAATTTCAGGATAAAATCTATGTTTTTTTTATTCACAATGAAGTACTCTTAACCAACAACATATTAATTTGATTATTTGAATAAAGATTAATATTATTATGTTGATACAACTTAAACAAATTATTTCGACCAAATTAGGTACCATAAAAACGGTTTTTGTGAGTTAATCTTAAAAGATAGACATATACTGTCGCGGACTGTTTTTTAGATCATTAAAAGAGCTATTATTCTTTGATACATATTTTTTGTGTATCTTGAACCATTTACACGGCGCACGCAACGGAAGACTTCAAAGATGAAATAATTTCTCCCGTTTTTTACACATTTACCACTATATCTTTGCTCCTATGGGTCGTAGCGTGATGTTATATAGTCCACAGCCTTCCTCGATAACTGGACTATCCAACACAAAAAGAATTATTCAATTCGAACCAGTAGTTTCGGAGATTAGCGCTTTCAAACAAACAAACAAACAAACTCTTCAGCTTTATAATATTAGTATAGATATAATTTTATTTAAACATAATTATAGAATAAATATAATCTTGAAACGGCCGTGAGACGTTTAACATAAAATAATTTTTATTACAAAATAAGTTTAAGAAAGAGGGATCAGTTATTTGAGTTAAAATTTTCATTCCCGATAAAAAAAAACTGCCAACAACAATCACAGAAGTTCGAAGTTAGTACAGACGTTTTAAGTTTGAATGAAATTTAATTAAGATCGTCTTTTAAAAATGTAAAGAAATTTCAATACGAATCAAATCAGATTAGAGAGAAATTGGACCACTTTCAATATCGACAGATGTCAAAGTTTATTATAAGTCAGTCACATGACAACTGAAAAAAAAGGATAAGAATAGTGGTGATATTAAAATGAAATATGAACTCAGATTACACTATTATTTTTATTTAATAACTAGTTTTTGCCCGCGACTTCGTCCGCGTTAGTTTGATCAACAGTAATATATGTAGGTATAGCTGACCAGGCGATCTCTATTCCGTCTTAGAGGCCATAAATAATCAGGTTTTTCCTGTTTCAATCAAACAGAATGATTGACATATTAGTTAGTTGTCAAATCAAATGTCAAAAAAAACGTTTGTATGGGAAATAGAAAAGGGCCGTTTTTAGGGTTTTCCCGGCAATTATTCCAATTCTTCTCACCTTTTAAACCTTCCCTGGACTTCCAGGAGTATTTCAAGACTAAAATTAGCCAAATCGGTTCAGCCGTTCTCAAGTTTTAGCGAGACTAAGGAACAGCAATCCATTTTTATATATATAGAAGAAGAAGACAACAGCTGTAGACTTTCTTGACAGCTTTCTTTACGGATAATTAAGACTACGTATTTTATTTTATTGTAAATACTCGACGTTTCAATTATGTTACAGTAATCGTGATCACGTGCAGACGAGGTGATACTTACATTGTTTAATAACAATTTATTTGTTCTATGCACATGCAGAAAGATAATATATTTTAATAGACACATACAACCTAAAATACGTAACTTTAACAACGCAAATTAAAGTTTAATTTTATTGTTATTTATTACTTACTAGTAAACCCGGCGAACTCCGTTTCGCCACCAGAAGGCTTTTATATAACATTTCGTTTGGTGATTAAAAGATGAAGATTTTTTTGTTTTATATTTGAAAAGGAAAATTTTTATTTCATTTCACAACAGTAATGAATGAATTCATTCAATACCGGTTTGTCAAACAATGTTTTATGCGACGGCACCATCTACTTAAAAATACTTAATATTGATTTGTAGTACATGTTATGTATGATGGCGCTGTATGTGACAAAAGATTTCCCCCCTTTCCTGTTGAATTTTTTTGTTGTCACGGAGCCCGAGACCTTTCTAACGAATGCAAAACCGTGGAAATTGGTTCTGTCCTTCTGAAGTTATAGCGTCAGGATGGAAAACCGGACTTATTTTTAAATAGTAGATTTCTTACAAATATCAAATTGTCATCCTTACGTTATTACATATCTGTCATTATACGTTAATTGCATAGCTGTCAATTGTGTTTCGTTATTCCACGTTTTATAGTGACTGACGTTTCATGTCAAGTCCCACGGGAATGCTGTCGAACGGGATAAAAAGTATCCTATTGCAATTTCTTGGCTCTAAACTACCTCCCTGCCAATTTTCAGCTAAATCGGTTCAGCCATTCTTGAGTTATAAGCGGAGTCACTAACACGACTTTCTTTTATATATATAGATATCTAATTGTATCGTTCGATTAACAAAAATGTTACTGTAAACACTAACTTTCAAAGTACTATTTAGTCGTAATAACTCTATGAGAGTGTAGTACATAAGTATTAAGCATCTATAATAGCTAGTTAGTCTTACCTTAACAACTTTCTCGTCTAGCAGCCATTGTATAGCGGTGTTTGAGGCGTTGGCCAATGCTGCCAGGGCGGCGCGTTCCCACGACACGTGCTCCCAATGCTGCGTCATGATGGCCGCGCACAGCATGGCCGTGGAACAGCTGCATGGGTAATAGAAGCATATAGTAACGTAGCATGGCCGTGGAACAGGTGGATTGGTAATAGTTGCATATATGTAGTAGCATAGCATGGCCGTGGAACATATAAAAGGCTAATAGTTGCATATATGTATAATGACATAGCAGGGGAGCGTTCAAGTATCACGTAACGTAATCTGGGGGGATGTCCAAACGTTACGATGCGTTACAGGGGCGGGAGGGGGTGTTTCTTACAAAACATTACATAGCATTGTTTCTAAAAAAAAAAATGAATTAACCCCCCAACCTAGCAACCCTTTTCATATACGTTACATTATGTCGACCAGATTAATACAACCCCTCGATTGGTCTGATCAACATTTTTAATTTGTTTTCTCAAGTTTGCAAAACCTCTTAATTAATATTTTATGGGATATAGGTATATTGCATTGTACGTCATTTAATTTTGGTTCCGTGTTCAGTATCAGTGTTCATACTGTAATTTCTTTAAAAGAAGGAGAATTGTATCAGTGATCTTGTTTAATTTAGTAGATTAAAACTATACCAAACTATTAGGTACATAACTTTTTACGACATTAGAATGAAAAAAAAACTAATGTAGGAACCTACAATTTATACATATGTTAGAAAGAAGATAAAACTTACAGCTTAAAATATATTCTTTATACGTGTATAGAAAATAGATCCATCAAGATATATTCAAAATATTCCCTCTATATACAAAATTATTTAAATAATTCATTAAAGTCATACAATCTGTCTATTAAGCACTTAAGTCAGCGGTGAACATGGAGGGAGATTAAAATTAAACGATTAAATTACTGTTAGTAAGCGGTTTTAACATCGGATTTATACAAATAAACATTATAAATAAGTTATACACTCTTTGTGTTTATTTCAGTTAAATCTATTGTCTAACTTATTTTAATTATAAATGTAATATTTGTTAAATAGATATTATCCATTTTTTATTAAATTATTAATAGATATAAATCTTCTTCATATATTTACAGAATGGAAATGAGCATATTACTTAGTTTAATTTAGAGCCAAGATGCTGCGAGTGTTTCTCGGATATTACGAATTCTTTGCCTTATCTAATATAGTATAAATATTTCTGCTTAATGTATTTAAATAAATACGATTTATACAACATTTTACAACAGAGCATACAACTATTTCTTATATAAATTACTAGGAAAGATATTAAAGAAATTAAATTAATAACATAGTCTAAAAAACGATGTATTGATTGCAAATCTTTAATATCTGCAGGATATTTTTATGGCAATATATTTTTCAAGTTCTCGAGGACCATAAGCCTCTTTTATTGGTTGCTATACCAATAAATCAAATTGGTACGCCCCTCTTTTGCAAATGTCAACATTTTATTTTACCCTTTCTGCAATCTGTTCTTATGTGGGATTGGTCGCTAAATGTGATTTAATATAAAACGCAGAGTATGAAGAAAATGTATGTAAACCTTAAAAGGTCAAAGTAATATGAATAAAAATATTTTTACGTTTTATTTCGGGGTACTTATATATATTTTTTTCATAATACGGTATTTGGAACTACATTTAGTGTGAGAAGCATGAAATGGTATTCTAAATTTGAATTTCAAATATGGCAGCAACGCTTACAGCAGTGAATAGCTTAAAATTAATGGAGTACCTAATCTTTAGTGGGGGGGGGGGGGGGGGTTATTAAAAATGTTTCATTTTAGTGCCATCAATTGCTGGCGTCGCTCGTCTCGCCGGAAGAACAGTCGTTATTATGCTGTATCGATATTTATTACAACGAAAACTCATTGATTCCACCAAAAATCACGCTAATAAATATGTCCTCTTTTCATGCTGCTTGCATTTTTTATGAGTTCAAAAGTATTAAGTACAATGTTCTTAATATAAAAGTATTGTACTTTTAGCGTGATAATTTTTGATATCTTTAATAAATATGTTTTGATATACCTATTATAACTATAAAGTATCATTCGCTCTTTATATAAATATATATTTACAGAGTGACTAACTCGATATTTTTTAGTAGTAAAAAATAATAATATCTCATGTATAGTTATATAAGCTGCAAATCTTCTATCTTCTTCTATATATATAAAAATGGATTGCTGTTCCTTAGTCTCGCTAAAACTCGAGAACGGCTGAAACGATTTGGCAAATTTTAGTCTTGAAATACTCCTGGAAGTCCAGGGAAGGTTTAAAAGGTGAGAAAAATTGGAATAATTGCCGGGAAAACCATAAAAACAGCCCTTTTCTATTTCCCATACAAACGTTTTTTTTGACATTAGATTTGACAACTAATTAATATGTCAACCATTCTGTTTGATTGAAACAGGAAAAACCTGATTATTTATGGCCTCTAAGACGGAATAGAGTTCGCCTAGTCAGCTATTTCTACATATATTACTGTTGACCAACCTAACGCGGACGAAGTCGCGGGCAAAAACCAGTCTATAATAAACATGTCAATTACTTGTTACATATATTTAAGTATAGACATTTGGCTTACAATAAATATATCGATTAAATGTAAAATCGATGTTTTAACTGGGTTTCTGGCAAGAAAGAAAATTTGTTTTTTATCAGACCGCGTGGGGACCAAGTATAGGGATGATTTCGATATAACATGAAATTGAGGAACTTTAAATTTACGTATTTTGTTGGTTTAAAAAGAAATTAATCTTAAAATAATTCATAACGAATTAATATATGATAGAAGATTTTGCTATCAAGTCAGTGGTGGCCTAGTAGTTAAAAGGCCCGGCTCTAACGCATGAGGGCGCTGGTTAGATCCTGGCAAGTACCAATGTGATTTTTCGAGTCATATGTACTTTCTGAGAGTATTTAGACACCACTGACATACGGTGAAGGAAAACGATACTTATGTCGAATTTAATAAAGTTAAAATATAACAATCTGGTCGGTTAATATGCAAAAGTGTGATCGAGGTCAAACGTGGTCTCATTTTACATGACAGAGAGACCGCGGGTTAATATTATATCGATGAATGAGGAAGTAACATCATTAAAGACTAATGAATACGGCTTTACAAACAATACTTTACATATAATTACAGGAGTTATTGTAAAAAGAAGATTTTAATATGACACTACAAGAATACTTGAGCTTAAATATGATAATAATAATAATAATAAGCTTAATTTTCCGTTTATTACATATAAAATTCTGATGTCGCGGTGTTATACAGAGAACTCCTCCGAAACGGCTTGACCGATTACCATGAAATTTTGTGAGCATTAATATAATGTTGGCCGATTCTCAGACCTATATCACTCAATAGTAGGTTTTTTCATATCCCTATTTTTCTTACCCCTAAGTCATAAGGGTTGTTCACTCTTTTTTTTATTTTTATATTCGGACGAAATTTTTTATTTTTATTTTTTTTATAATGTAGCATTAAAAAAATTCATACAACCCAAAAATTTTTACTTTATTATCACCAACCGTTATTTTTTTATATGGCAAAACAACGTTTGTCGGGTCAGCTAGTTTATTAATAATATAAATTGTAATGTTACCTCAATATTGCTTTGTTAAAACATATTTTATAAACGTAATATACCTCTTGTTTAATAAAAAAATATCACTCTCATTATACAAAAGTATCGTGTATATTTTTATATAAAGATGTTTCAGGAAAGCTTTTTAAAGGTTGTAGCAATAAAAAGCGCCATCAAAAAGGGACCTTTTTGAATTATATCCCTTTGAGTTTGTTGATACATAAGGTTTATACTTTAAGGAAGAAGGATGTAATTTACGAAAACGACACTGGTTTATCAAAGGAAGATTTGACAAAGGATTTTTTATACCATTGATGTTTTCAATTAATGAAACGGAATTACTTACATATGTATAAGCAAAGTCTTATTAAATTTTTATAAAAGAAGTAAAATAAGATTTCCGCATTTGTTGTGTTGTTATTTTTTTTTTTAAACAATAAATGTAAAACAAAGGCTCTTTTATAAACATGGGGTGTTCAAGAATTGGAACTTAAACAAATTGGAAACTTGAAACTAAAATATTTATATTTTTTTTATTATTATGAGGCATATAAGCACAGGTTCAGAGCACATAATTAGAAAGTTTGGTATATTAATGATGCTTTTCATGAAACATTTTGTTTTACAATCTTTTTACGTGAATATAAGACGTTCTGAAATATAGTACCACTTTCTGTTGACTTATGAACCTCTTTTAGTTAAACCATTAAGAAAAATAAAAATTGGTACAAAAACAGAACATTACCTAAACTTTATATAAAATATGATACAGACTTGTTAGTATTTAATATTAACTTTACGTGAGAGATTAAAGAAAGTATTTTTAACTAGCTTTCCGCCCGCAGCTTCGCCCGCGTGGAGTTCGGTTATATCGCGTTTCCAAGAGAACCTTTCAAAAGTGTGGGATAAAAACTATCCTGTTCTTTCTCAAGGTCAACTCTATGTCTGTAACAAATTTCATTAAAATCAGTTCAGCGGCTTAGGCGTGAAAGCTTAACAGACAGAGTTACTTTCGCATTTATAATATTAGTAGGGATGTATTTTGTCAATGAATTTTTTTGTTTAGGTATAATAAATCGAACATGCAACTAAGATAATAAAACTTAGTAAATATAAGCGGCTTAACAAATATAAAATAATTAAAAATAAGGAATTGTATTGTTTCTAATTAAGAATATATCTTAAACATTTCCAAATTTATTATAAAGAAAATACAGTTTATATCAAACTCGTGCAAACCTCTTTTACTCCGAATATTAAAATACTTTTCTCTGAAGAAGAATTTACAGTTCTTAGACATTAAGAAACTTCGAGGAATTATCACGAGATATCTTTCTACAAAAAGACACAGGAATACGTCTTACATTCGATTGAAGGAAATATATATCTTACTTATATCTCACAGAGTGAAATACGAAGAAAAATGTGAGAACAAAAACTGTATTAACAAAAACTTTTTATCTCCAAAACTTGTTTCAAGTTTCAACACAGTTTGGAAACGAAAACGGAACTCTAATAAAAGATATATGATACCAATAGGGTGGCTCATTTTACAAATTTTCCTTCATTTGTAGAATTATTCACAATAAAACTATTCCTTTAAAAATTTCTGCACAGCTGTTGGAGCCAACAAGTCAAATGTTTTATTGAACACCTACAGTACAATTTTTAAGATTCTCGCTAATCCTACTAATATTATAATTGCGAAAGTTTGTGAGTGTGTGTATGTTTGTTACTTCTTCACGCTCAAACGGCTGAACCGATTTTGATATTTATAAAACTATGTATTTACTCCCTGGCAAGACTTCAAATTTCATATTGACGTGACGTTTCGGGTAACTTCCTACAACTGAAACTTGAGATGAAAGAATTTTTCAGTGACTTATTTTCCTTATTTATAGATTCCTCTCCTGAAAAATAGATTAGCTTATAATAATTTATGCCGTTTTTCCCTTTAAACTTAATACTAATTCCATCTTATTATTATTATTTTCAGCTATGGCTTCCTCCAAATGTTGTCGTCACTTTATCTATGTTCTTAAAGACAAATGTCTCTGTCAGTCAAAGCGTCAAGTTTCTATGTCATTTACCTCAATATCCGTAGTAGATCGATTTCTTGAAGTAACCGACACTGTCAGTGAGACAATTTACGGCCTGAATAAGCTTCATGAGGTTTATAGAAATCAAGACGATCAATTATAATGTAGAATAGAATAGAATAGTAATTAATAAACTTTACTTTTGACCACTACTTATGTACTAGTAATGTTTAATATTTTTGTATCATATTTAATTTATTTATAATTATTTCACATAAGTTTACGTTCTAAAACTACATATGTAGAGTTTTCATGTTTTAATTTACCAAGTATCATTGGTACAGTTTTATTATTTTGTTATTGGTGCTGGTAAAAATATAACTAGACTTCTTATAAAAATAGTAATAATCAAATAAACGCCTATATTCCCTTCGAAAACTCTTTCGTGTTTCCTCCTCATAGGACTCAAGATTATAATTCGTCCAACAAATAAAATGACATTGGTAGAATATTGCATGATTCCTATGCGAATGAAGCCATAGCATAAAAAAATTATTAATGATAAACTAGAAACTCTCGCTGTGTAGTTTTTGGATGGGAACTTGTAGTAAACTATCGTGATTTAATAAATAATTATATTACCACACATACATAAGTTTCTGCATTGAAAACTATCCATATTGAAGTCATATCTCCAGTAACATAGCATTTTTTATGTATTTCACAATTAAGCTACATGCTAATAGCTCAGAACCAAAGTATAATAATTTAATACAAACATAATAACAAACCATTCATAGTCCATTATAAACTGTCTGTCACTAAGTAAAGTCGACTAGTAAACACATAAAAGCACTAAGCATTAATGCCTTCAAATGAAAAACACACAAGTCACAAGGTCCACGCTCGGAGAACGATTAAGTACAGTTTGAACAGAGTTTCTTAAAATCTAATTTCCATGTAATATTTAGACTGTAGCTGTGAAAAACTCTTTAAAATTTCGTCTCATAATGTTCATATTATGTATTAATGATTGTGAGAAAATTTTGTTCGTAAAAGTATTTTTTTCCTCAGGTAATCGATTTCATTTTATCTACGAAGGCTATCTTTATGTCTATTTAATGTCCTTCTATGTCCTTGATGAAACATTTCAATATTGTATTGTTTTTTCTAAGACTATTTTAATACTATATTGTTTTATTTTCTGTACATAGTATTCATTGAGTACTAACATAGGTCATTGACCCGTCGATGTTTGTATCATGAGGTTGACCAAAACTTTGTCCTTATTATAACCTTCACAGTAAGTTTGCTTTTTAATGTCAATCTGTCGTAATTAGGGCGTGAATCGAACTTTATAAATACTAGTATTTAATGAAGTAAATTGTATGGATTTTCATGTTTTTATTTTGTGATAGGTTCTTCAAGTAATCTACATTTTTCTGTAATTGAATATTTCTCTTTTGTTTTTAATCAACGTGCCCAAGAATACTATTAATTAAAAATAGATGCAACTCCAAGTCCGTAGAATACTTGAAGCTTAGTGACGTCAAGAGTCTTCAGATTACTGTTTGTTCTGGTTATCGGGTGAAGTTTGATGAAAAAAAAATGAAAGTTTGAAGAATCTAATATAGTTTTTTTTTATTCATGAAATTATCTATAGTTTCTAAAAAGGAATATATATTTCCTATTTTGTTATATATTACGTCTAAAACGGTTAACGTTTTTGAGAATAAATAGAAATATGATGAATCGGTACCGGCATGAAATAAATATGAATAGAAATTCAGCCAAAAATATTTCATGGTTCCGTCCGTTGAAATGACCAAAAAGGCAGTCTTTTTGAATACCGCCTTTGATGTCCATCGCTTTGTTGCATTCTTTGTTATTTATGTCATATTTTTTTTAACATAAAATATGTATAATTTAGAGTCTCTGTGAAAGCGAATATATTTCAGTTTCTGCTCATGATGGTTCCATTCAAAGGCCTTTTATATATATTGAATATGTTGTTCATTAGAGTCTAGAAATAGCGAACAGCGCTAATTACACATCAGAGGCAAAAGCTAAATTATAAAATACAAAAGGTGTTTGAAGCTAAACTCATTAATCAAATGAAATTCCGGTTTAATAAATCACAGTGTTATTTCCGTATCGAAACAATATCCTTAGCACTATTTTCCATAGTAAGAATGAAGACTTTTAAGTTTTTCATTCATAAAACTACGTATAAAGAAGGTTTGGATATAAAGATATCTAACATTTTATTATCTTTAGACTATACATTCAAAGTTTATTTTCTTTCATCTACTGATAAATACAAAATCATTACTACGAGTTTCCATTATATATATACACTTACTAGCTTTTCGCCTGCAGCTTCGCCCGCGTGGAGTTCGGTTATATTGCGTTTCCAAGAGAATCTTTCAAAAATCTGGGATAAAAACTATCTTACGTTCTTTCTCAAGGACAACTCTATCTCTGAACCAAATTTCATTAAAATCAGTTCAGTAGTTTAGGCGTGAAAGTTTAACAGACAGACAGATTACTTTCGCATTTATAATATTAGTAGGGATTACTGAGTGCTTTCAAATTTTGTTAATCAAGTAAAAAGTTCAAACCGATAGTATTTAGTCTGACGCTGTAAACTCGTGGTAGTAAAGGTTATTATTATTTTGACTCCTTTCATGAAGTATTGTCATATATATTTTATATTATTAATTCGTAACGGGTAGATGTATTAAAAATGGTAACTTTGTTTATTAGCAAGTTAAAAAATAAATCCACCACGAATAATTTTACTTATTTAAAATAAATTATATTTGCAGTGATTGTATAAACTATAAAGGGTAACCTAAAGCTAATTAAGTCTTGTTTTATAACTTTAAAGTTGGTCTCTACTTTCATATGAAACAACTAAGAAAAACGTTCTTCAATAAAATACGGCAATCAACATTTTAATCCTCAGTAGGTAGTGCTTTAACTTGTCAAGCACAGCTTTCTGATATTTTTAAGCCTGGGACTGGTTATATTTATAATTAACAGATAGATTTACTTTCATAAGACCATTTTGATATAGTTTTGGACTGGTAATTTTTTAAACCATGTGCCCACCACTTGGGAAAAACTGTCAAAATTTTGTTAATCTAATCTTTAATCCTATTTGCTCGCTACCTTCTCTTGTGTAAACCCAGTCTTATAAGGTTAGTTTGCATTGACGCCAGAAACTTCGAGCGCCAATTAATTTTGTTACCCCCGTCCTAATTAATGCTGTAAAGTAACAATGACAAATTACAACGGATATAACAGATAAAGCTTATTCGGGGAGAGATATTTTTCAAGTTAATATTCAGTATTGGTAAAACTATTTTCATTCTTAATTAATTAAAATAATACTACGTTTCAAAGAAACGAATCGCGTGACTTCTAAATTCTAATGTATGTAATTAATTGTATAATGTATTTCTTGTGTAGAAGTAATTGAATCTACATGTATGGTGTTCTAAAATTTTGTATTCAAGGTTTCTTAATGGCTGTTCTTATTTCATATGTAATTTATAATTTAGGAGTATTTATAAGAGCAAAACTATTAAGGATTGATAGTAGTATGCAGATGTATAATTTGGTTATTTAGTTGCAGTTAAGTGAAGTTCTTAAATTTCCTCGTTTCATTTTTATTAAATAAAATATAGAACAGCTAACTTCTTATTATTTAAACTAAAGAATATATTTCTTCGTAAATGAAATTACTTGCCATGTCACTAACGAAGTTCAAATACATAAACACGTGTAAAGTAACAAACATTACGTAGTTATTTGATCACAGCTCTATAAACAACACATTGATTGCTTTCTTTCTTATATTTTTAAATCAACTTTTAAAACGTTTACTTTTAAAACGTATCTATTCGGTGTTTACATATTTATGTTCTTTGAAAATTCTGCTATTTTCTGATAATTTACAATCTCGTTTGAATTGTATAATTCAAGCATCAATTATTTTGGTACAAAAATCGGCTAAATATGTTATGATTGATGGCAAATTATAAATAATTTTTAAGATTATTTCTTTTAATTATCATGGAATATAGTTTTTATGTTTCTGAGAAAATAAAAAAAAAAACCAATTATGTTCTAAATATGTCGAAAAATTAGAATCGATTTTAAAGCCTATTTTGGTTAAAAGGTCTCTTAAGAATTTATTGAAAATTGTTTGGTGGAGTATGGTCGCAACAAACTTTTCTATTTTTCCCTCCCGGTGACGCTGTCAAAGCCATTAGGGCTAACATCTACAGTCAAGTCGAAACTAAAAAAAAATTCGTTTTTGTGGCACGCCTCCGCGGCGTCTGCCCTGTTTCAAAGTTTTGCTTCAAAATAACCCTCCCTAAGATATACTTTTTAAGAAATTTTAAATATATACCTAAGCATTAATAACTATTGATTATTCTTTGAAATAATTAGAAAATTTATTTTTACTTATTATATTGTTTGGACGTATAATTATGTAATATGAAAAAGTAAGTACGAAACATTATTGCGAAATCCGATGAAAGAAATCAGTCAATCAGTATTTTTAAGAAGGAATTACTGACAAATTTTATAAAACACATATATATATACGAGAACATCGTTGTGAGTAGGTACTCTGAATTTTCTTTTATCTCACGACAAATTAAATCTTCAGTATCTGAAAATTAATTTATGCTACTATCAACCCTTAGGATTTGAATCCATATTTAAAACTCAAAAAGATTAAAGATAAACACAAAATTATTACTATCATACTTTGTTTGCATATTTTTTTCTTGTATTTGTAGATTTAATAATATTTCTCAGAATACGAAGCGACTATCAATGTAATTAAATTCTTCCAATTCATTATAATCGAACACAGAACCAATTATAAAACGGCGGAGTGTTAATTTTAATACCCAGAAAAGTAGCTAATAAATATATCGATATTAATGAGTTAATGCATTACCAAAGAGGGTTGATGTCAGGCAGGCGGCCGGTCGTGAAAACAATTAACCAAAACTATTCACAACATATAAGGCAGAACCTGGCTAAAGCTGCGAAATTTCCAGGCAGAAGAAGAAGATGCTATATATAGATATTAATTTCACAATTTTATTAAATATAATAATTGCAATATGGCGGAAAAATTGCATTGACATGCATCAATAATTCGTTACCCATACAATATTTCCAAGTTGTGATCATGTGTAAGGAATTAATAACAAGAAAGTTCAGTGGCACGTTTCAGTGAATTAGTATAGATTTCTGTTGGGAATTTAATGTCAAAGGTCATAATAGAAATGAATGTGAAAACTTAAATTGTATTGTAAGAAGTATAAACAATCATTATAGTGGTTTAAATATAATGATCATAGGAAAAATAATTCTCTCACATGGAGAAGGTTTGAACATTAATCACGACGCATACTCAAGGCGGATTGGCGATTTCAAACTTATAATTTGAATTATAAGTCCAGATTTCCTCACGATGTTTTCCTTCACCGTTTGTCAGTGGTGTCAAAATAATCTTAGATACTACATTTCAGTCGAAAAAAATCACATTAGTACTGGCAGGTTTCGAACCCGCGCCCCCGGTGTAGTATTATTGAAATTAAACTCATAAACATCTATATATTAACAGAAGCGGAAGAATATAGACGATTCTGTCAACCTATGAGTTCAATTTTGTATTGATTAACTTTTTCAAACTTTATAACGTATAAATATATTGAAAATACATTAATTTTGCTAGTTGCTAGAGCATCGTGATGGTCAGGAACCTTATCACAATATTGCAAAGTCTTAAATTTAGCGCTTCGAGATTTTTATTCATAAATCTTCATATATATCAGATACTAACATAGGTTATTGAATGAGAAAAGGTTCCTCGCCACAAACTATATTGATACTATCAAAATATATTGATTTATTTAATACAAAACCATTAATTTTGATCCTATACAAATATATAACAATGTTATAGTAATATTTTTTATATATATAGAATATTATTGTTATATTTTACTACGAATATTGTAAAGAATAGTTGAATAAGACGTACATATGTTAATACGTGAGATTATAGAATATGATAAAATATTGGATTGCTTTATACGATTGGGATGGATGGATCAGGTCGTAAATATTACTTGAATAGATATTACTAACGAAATAAAATATGTGTGTGTGAATCAAGACGAATGTATTCATGGAAATGAAGAAATATCATGAAATCAAAATTATGTCAACAAAAAAATGTTGCCATATTATCGCTATGAATTCATTTATTTGTATTGTTTAGTTTTTGAATTAAATTGAAATGTATATATGAATATAGATGAAATAAAATTATAGAAATTGTATATAGTCACAAGTCAAGGAACTTTGTTACTTAGAGAAGTTTGATCGATACGTCTCACAAATACCAAAAGGCGTAGAAATATTTTATTTAATATAAAATTTCAATAATATTTAGATTTTATTTTTTAATATAGGAAGATAGAAAATTGCCGTTATTTCCGTTACGAAGGACAGCACATGCTTCTGCAAAATTTTATTCAAGCAAAAGAATATTCGACTGCCGCATTGCTGGAGTACGGTAACCTCTGAAGTATTTCTACAGTATTTTGGGATTACACGTTGAAATCAAATATTATACAATAGAGATATCTCGACTACCAAAGTTTGATATTCTTTATTTATTATTGACAATGACAGAAAAATGTCTTTCAAATAATAATTTAATGAAGAGCTATGTTCAATGTATGCAATTACTACTGAGCGACACCATCTTGTACTTTTTTTTAATTATTTGTAGCCTGGCCAGGATTTTTTTCAGCAAATCCACTTTTATTATTTTTAACATACTAAATTATAATTAAAAATAATTTTGTTATTAACCATATTATGGGACATGTTTTATTTTACTTCAGATCTTAGACTCGGAGAAGATTAGATTTTAATATCAATTATTAAGA
Source organism: Danaus chrysippus (assembly GCA_916720795.1). Classification (NCBI taxonomy): domain Eukaryota; kingdom Metazoa; phylum Arthropoda; class Insecta; order Lepidoptera; family Nymphalidae; genus Danaus; species Danaus chrysippus. The sequence goes on along the minus strand of CAKASE010000082.1, from coordinate 10,309,597 downwards.
AGCTGCCTATAGTGATATGAGTTTCAATCGGGCCTTAATCCTTTTTTATTTTTTAGTCCAGCCTCTTTATTTCTTCTGCACTTCTTATTATTATTAACAAACAGCACACCTTATATAATGCTCCTAAGAAATGTTATCAAATAAGCTTCACGTGGACTATCCTCTTGTTTGTCATCTTTTAAAACACTTTTACTTCAATCTGTGTCATTATTTTTAAATCATTTCACCCCATCAAGTGATACCTTTTTCTAATAGAGAATTTAAAAGGTATTAAAAACGTATTTATTTAATTTATCCATTTATATGTACAATAAACGTTGACGTCCACACTATGCTAGGCCTGTATCATCGACATATACTAATGGACATGCCTTAGAGATGAGAATTGTGGCACTCCGAAAGAAAGAGAGGAAACGAAGTTTCGGTCTATCTTTATCTCTCTCAAATTTATATGCCGTGCTTGTCATAAACACTGAGCGCCAATCATCTATGAGGAAGGAGATAGTGCTAGACCGAAAGCATAGGCCATCTCTCTCACTCTTTTCAAACCGTCCGTTAAGAAAGACATGCTTCTGCAAAATTTTATTCAAGCAAAAGAATATTCGACTGCCGCATTGCTGGAAACGGTAACCTCTGAAGCATTCCTACAGTATTTTGGAATTACACGACGAAATCAAATATCATACAATAGAGATATCTCGACTGTCAAAGTTTGAAATTCTTTATTTATTATTGACAATGACAGAATAATATATTAAAAAATGTTTTAATGTAGAGCTACGGGCTACCTTTGTTGAGTGTATGCAGATATAATTTTGGAGACATCTTCTTGTACCTACAAAATTTAATATTTAAATTTTTATAGTCTGGCCAGGATTTTATCAGGCAATCCACTTTTTATGATTTTTATCATACTCAATTATATATTGCATATAAAATACTTTATCCATTAACCATATGGGTGAAGTTTTATTTTACTTCGTATCTTACAATCGGAGAAGATTAGATTTTAATATCAATTATTAAGAAGCTGCTTATAGTGACACGAGTTTCAGTCTCGAGAGCCCTAATTTCTTTTTATTTTTAAGCCAAGTTCTTCTGCACTTCTTATGTCGACAGCAAACACAGGATACCTTATTTAGAGTTTCTAATAACTGTCTAAAAAACATCACGGGGACTATCTTTATGTTTGTCATCTTTTAAGACACTTATCATTATTTAACGTGTTCTTTTTGTATGTGTATCACTTACCTAGTGAGTAACAATGTAGCCAGTAGATAGAATGCTGATGGGTGTACGCCGCATTCACAGTCGCTCTGCGGCGTAGCTGTCTGGGTCTCCATGGCTGGACCCAGCTTGTGGTAGGCGATGTACGCTCGCACCGGACTACCGTGTGGAGCAATTTTCGTGGCCTTGAGATTCTTCCGCAATAATTGAAACTGCTCATCTGGTCGCTGGGACCACGCTGCCTATCTGTAAGAAATATATGTGATGTATTTCTTAATTTTTTTGGCTGAATAGTTTTGTGCATATGACTACTGCAATTAAAAAAAATGACAGAATATTGTGTCAAATGTCAACTGATATGTTTCTAAAAGTTCACTAGATTTATAGTAAGTAAAGCAAAAAGTACACCACTATTATGGCTTTTTATTAACAATTAAAGATTGTTTTCTTTCACCTATCCAGAACTATAACTGAAATAGTTTCAGTTTCAAATACTGAAAGTGGGTCATTCTGTTAAAATTACAGTAATTAAGTCCGATAAAAATATACTTATATTTAAAACTTTTTACGTACTATGGTCGAAGGGGATACCGTAATTGCTTTTATGACAAAAGAAAACAATAGTGTTGCTTGAATAACTTTCTTTTCGTGAAATATTAGGATCTTTGATACGAATTTATTAAGCTATAATATCAGTATAGTCATTAGCCGGAATCATAAATCACCGATGTAGTTATTAAAATTGATGTTTGGATTTTGGATGAACCTAAATTTACTTGGTCACTTACAATATTACGTAAAAAATATATGTATCAAAGTTTTTGCAAGTTAATGTGAGTATGAAATTGTCTTTGTGTTATTTGATTTGTATTTAATAGTTACGAACAACGTTTTAACATTTAACAAGAGATATATTTTTAAGAAAAAGTATAAGGAACTAATCGAATCACATTTACAAATTTTCTACGTCTCTTAAATAGTATAAAATACTACGTTTGTAGGCGTGGTGTTGGCAAAGTGGAGGCGATGAATCATAACAATTACGTATCTATCGCGCTATCATTACAATGCTACAAAAGGTTTACCAACTAAAAGCTTACTATTTCATACAATTTCAGGCCTTATAGCCACGAAATCCAAAGTTCATTGATCACATTTTTCTATGAAAACTTATAGTTAATTTATATCGTAGAAACAATATCACGCGAGTGTCATTAAAGGTTGAAGACTATTAGATCGCGAGGTATTGTGATAGAGCTAAGAACAGGACTCGCCCGCACGACCGTTCAACGTAAACTGCTGAAAACGAGAAAATGAAGCTATGTACTGAAGGGCTGGAAACATATTTATCGATACGGAAGATAGGGATTGCATTTTGTTTAAATATCATACGGAATATATGTAAATTAAACCTTTATTTGAAAACCTTCCTAAATAAGAATACAGAGTATCAATAAGAATTGAATTGTGTGAATGAATAATTAGTTGAGTATAGAAACAATAAATCGAGAATTTGTTCGTAATTACACACGACATTATGTATTTGAAAAAAAAATCGTTTATTTCAAATCTTTCCAGCATAATTTTTATATCGATATCGATAAAAAATCTCTGTTTGTACAGCCCTATGGAATTATTGGGCGGGTTATCGCTACACAGGGTGGGGGAAAAGTCGATAGCTACTCGCGTGGTTACACGATGCAACCTGCACAATAATAATTATTATTAATAATAATTATAAAGCCTTAATACACTTAAATCCTTTTATTATAATGAGATTACACTCGAGTCTTTACTATACTACATTTTCCGCAACTCTTATAAAACTTGTCACGATTCAGCAGTTATCGCTGATTGTAATTTCAAAATAGTTATACGTTTTTCACAGATTAAAAAAATATTGAATTCAATGTAATTATGAATTATTATTGACAAATTATATTTTTCATGTGAATTTTTATGATTTCATTGTTTCTTTTCTTGTATTATAAAAATAATCAGTTTAAAGACGAGGTAAATTTTCATACAAGTAACTTCGGCGTTCTACCGTTGGAAGGAGGAATTTAATCATATACTTTGATGAAACCTTCCTTTTATCGTTGTCCCCAGTGGATGTCCGACTTCTTTAAGGAACGGTCTCACAATTGAAACTTGCGAACACCCCTGGTTTTTCCTGACCCTTATTTTAAAGGAGGGTTCTACTAGCACTATCCATCCTCCCTGGTGACCATAAAACCAATGTCGCTTCTAGATATCTTCTTGTTAACTTATAAAATTGACTTGAATTGAAGGTGGTAGAGCCTAGCTGTGGTCAACTTACAGCTCGCTTGAGGGTTCGACCGAGGAAGTACCACCCTCTCATAGACGATCGGCGTGAAGTAGTCTTTAATAGCTGGGCTTCGTTCGAGAGAGCGAGCCGTCTGCCCTTTCCTGTTCCCACCCTTTCCTTTTCCTATTTCCCTCCCTTTCCCCCTCTTGCCCAATCAAGGATGACAATGCATCCTCAGCAGCTTTGTTGTGGATGTCCATGGGCGACGGTAGCTACTGTGGACTGCCCACCTAGTAGACCATCTTCTCGTTCACTACCTTTCATATAAAAATAAAAAATTAAATAAAATTATGCAACATCAAATCAGAGTGTTTAAGGTTGGATAGGTTATTTCTTATATTTTTTTCAATTAAATAAAAGCCTTTTTACGATTTTTTATTTTGTTTAACACTGTATTAAGATATAGCGACGGTTGTATGTGAAGTTCTCGTCCGTTGCGCGGATATTCGTGTCTATATTGTACGTTGTTATTTGTTAATCAAAGACTAAGAGGACTGCTTTAGGACTTTTGCAGGCCTGGAATGGTAGGCGGCTTTGACGATTAGCAGTTTTGATTGTGAGCTTGCGATCTCAAAAATCTCTTTGAGTTCCTCTTCATATGTGTGGCTATCATAAGAAATTCAAGATTGGAGTTTCCGATGTAGCAATTTAGTTAGGCTATACGAATGAATTAGTTCTTAATCACTTACCATTTTTACTAGCTTAAGAACGAGTGTGGAACGAAGTACACGCTTACGATATGTTTGGAAGGCAGGTGTTGTAAATTGTGAACTTATTTCTAAAGTACATTTTACTTTTGTATCAGATCATGGAGTATATACAGGGTGACTGGTGAATTACTATCGATATTTGAGGACGTGATATTTGACGATCATATATGACAAAATAAAAATTAATATAACATAAATATTAATAAACTTCTAAGTAAAGTTAACCAAAAGTTATGTAATTAATTACGCATCGTATGAACACCCTACAGATTAGGTATACTCTCACACACACACACACAGACGCGGCGGTGGCGTGTTGTTGTATCAGCACGCCGCCGCACGCGTCCACACTTGGAACACTTGGAACGTGTACACACTTTATTTATTTTTACGGAAATTTGGTCAAAAATTAAGTACCTATTTTTTTTACATAATTCGAATGAGAATCATGTACCGAGTATGCTCCTTAAATATTGATAGTAATTCACCAGTCACCCTGTATATAGGCCATTTAACCGTAGGCAGCTCTGTTCATTACTATCTGGATATGTGCTCAGAAGATAAAATGACTTTTTGCCAAGGAAGATCTTTGGTCGTATAATTTAATTGAGAAGACGGAGGCCTGAGGGATGTTGGATGGCGTTTATAAGGCAAAAAAAGTATTCGGTGCTGGGTCAAATCAACGTGGTTTAGGATGTCATAACTGTTTCGACAACCATATTTATTTATTTGATCTGCAGTGATAAATAAACTAATTACTATTATTAATATTGGAAGGAATAAAAACATTACGCTATGACTACGAATTGTTTTATCTATATGACTATTAACGTTTAGTATTAGTAATAAAATAAATAGAAATTTTAGGTATTTTTATTTATTTTCGGTATATTTTTTTTTATTTCATTTCCGCGACCGAATTTTCGAATAAGATGTGTGTCTAAACATGTGTTATCCATTTTGGATTTTTGAAATATACTAAAATTTTTATTGCTTTTACTGTAAATTCTATTGTTTGTGTAATTTTCATCCTTATTTAAAGATCTAGTTAAAAAGAAAACTAGAAAAGAGTCTAATCAATCTAGGAACTCAGGCTAAAATAGTTCTCACCCAGAAGAAATTTGTTGAAATACCAGAGTTCATGCCATAACTGGTTTTCCACCCGATAGCCAAAATTATGCAGTTATTTAGAATCACTCTTCACGCTCTTCTTCATCATAGACTAGGTTATATATTTTTTTTGTTCGTCACAAATTCTTTAGCAATGCGTCTTTTGAATTATTAGACGACTACTTGTCGCATACTAAGATACAGTCAGGTTATAGTACTTCATTTTACCAACTCTCATGAAGCCTAAGCGCCGAAGAAAAAATTATATACAAAATTGTGGTCGACTGTAAGAAGTTTACGCGTCTTCCCCAATACCATCGCATGCTCAAAATTAAATGTCATTAACATCATTAACGCAGTTATGTTTGTTAAACTGTATGTAGAAAAATATCTCTGCTGAGGTTTTATCTGAAAAGAAAATCATTGGGTTTTTGAAAAGTTGAGAGAAGAGGTTTTGCTTCATGCAACATGAGCATCGTTGGCAGCACTTCCACATTTTTAGTTTTAAATGTTTTTAACGCTCTGGATACGAGTAATTTTATCGTTAACAGTACAGAATTTACAGGTCTATCAGGTGTTGGATACGAACACATCTCCTCAATACACAATAATGTTAACAGTGTAAAAACAAAAACAAAGAATGAGCAAAAATACTGTTGTGCAACCTTTTAAGCAATAAATATATCTAAAATCCTTTCAAGAAGTTGTTACTGTAGCGGTGGAAAATAATTTATGAGTGTCAGTCACTTCACAAAATGTTTTTCGAGACGATTATCCGTTATTCAGGTATTGGTATTTGGATAAGATTAAATTATAAGAAAAAGTAAAATTGAAGTATGGCTTATGTATATTAAATATTAATAAATTTAGTTGGTAAAAAAAGTGGTAACAAATGAACTATTAATAGATATAATTCACCTACGAACCCGGAAACAAGATATGAAAATGTAGTCAGTTTGCTTTAGAATTTCATTAAAAATTGTATTTTATTTGAGCCGACTTTCGAGACTAGTATAATGCAATTTTATGTAAATCTATTCTTTCTAAACAATATGGCTTGCAATCTTTTACATAATTTATCTCTTGTGTCACTATTAATTGTATAAATAAAATACATAAGAAAATAATTATAGAAATAATCTTTCGTCATTCCATTTGCAAAACTATATATTTTTGTATTTTATTTTTATTTATATATATATTTGTATTACAAATAGATTTTTAGTAAAGCTAAATTTTTGAACACATGTGATGATTTACTCTGTTTCAAATTTTTTATCTGTTGTTTAAATACGGATCAGTGATTGGTATTTGACGAATGGCGATTACCGCTACCGAAGTGAGACTGTGATAGCCTAGTTTTGTGGAATGTATAAATTTTTGTTACTTTTAATTTAATATTATCAATATTACAATTTCTCCGCATTGAATCATTAAGGACAACTTTTCTTCAAAACATATTTTATACCGTAAGTAAACAATGTAGCGTCTGCATGATTACTTCAGTGGAGTGGTTAAAAGAATGTTCTGGTTATTTAAAAGTTTTTCGAATAACGTATGCGATTCTTTATATTCTTTTTACTTATGCTTACAAATAAAAATATAAGTATATCTTTATTAAGCCTTGACACGTGGTTTAACAAAACCTATTGTTTTAGCTACATCCTATGCCAAAACGACCGTTAAACTTATAACTTTATTAATGATATTTCCATACTTATTGTCGCTTTATACTATGAAAAATTATCTTGGAAGGTTAAATTCGCTTTATACTTTAAATTTTTCTATATTTCTTCATGTATATAAAGGTAATTCGAAAATGTTTCAATAACTAAGTTGTGATATATTTTATTAGATGGCTGAAGTATCAGAAATGAGCTCTTCTACTCCCGAAGAATTGTTGGCTGCGGGTCGAAGACATCTAGCAGTTAGAGACTATACATCAGCCGCGGAGACACTCGCTACAGCGTGTGAGCTTCTTGCTAAGAAACATGGTGAATTTGCCGATGAGTGTGCTGAAGCATATTTATGGTGAGTTTTAAAATACGCATTCTCTATAAGTAATTCATATAACACAAATTTTAGTATTAAATTAAGTTTAAATTACTATTAACAACATGTAAGGCAGACCCTAGCTAAAACTGGGAAACGGCTAGGTAAAAGATGACATTAAGTTTAAATTGAAAGGATACAATGAAATATATTTCAAGGAGACTAGACATATCTGTCTGTAATATTGTAACCTTATGCTTAACCCATTTAGCTAATATTTCATTATATAAATACATGAATTTATAAATGATGAAGATTTTTGTTCAAAAAATTTGTATTAAATATGTATTTGTTAAATAACATTCAGGTATGGCAAATCTCTTCTTGGATTGTCAAGAGAAGAAAATGGTCTCTTGGGTGACGGAGTAGCCGGGGGAAATAATGAAGATGGGGATAATGAAGGTATTAAAATATTATTAACTTAAAATCTTTATACATATATCATATTATCAATATAATACAAAAGATTCCTGAATATTAAATTCTTTCTACGTAGTAAAAAGCTGGATAAAAATGTTAAAATAAAAATATTTGTTCATATATAAAGTTTAGTAGAAGGTTTAGTGAAGTGATAATATGTACATTGAAACTTTAAAAGTTTTTATACCCTTATATAATTGATATAACTACCTATACATAATATTCACATGTGATTATTCCATTTTAGAGGATAATGGTGAAGAAAATGCTGAAGCAGAACAGAAAAACGGAGAAATTGCAACAGAAGATGGTGACGATGACGAGAATAAGGTTGAAGATACAAAAGATAATGAAAAAACAGAACCTGAATCAACGACTAAAGATTATGAACCTGGAAGTAGTACAGAAAATGAAGAAAAACCAGTAAATATTACTTGTATTAATTATTTTAGAACTTATGAGAGATGAAACCTCTTAACATTCATTGTTTTCACCGTATGGGTGCCGAGTCCATCATTTTAGAGAGAGGAGCTTCAACAGTGCCTGGGACTTGCAACCCAGGTGTATGTTTAAGAGGCATTATCTAACGCGCGTTAAACGCTCAAGCTCCTCTCTCTACTTATAATAATTTCTATTACATTAATATTTGTTTCTTATGCTATGTTTAAATGTTATATATTTTCTTTTAGGGTACATCGAATGGGGATGTAAATGACGACTCTGTTGTTAATTTGGACAATGAAGATGATGTGGATAATTTACAACTTGCCTGGGAAATGTTGGGTAAGAACATGCACTAAAACAATTTAATACATGTATATACAGGGTGACTGGTGAATTACTATCAATATTTAAGGAGAATACTCGGTACATGATTCTCATTCGAATTATGTAAAAAAAATAGGTACTTAATTTTTGACCAAATTTCCGTATAAATAAATAAAGTGTGGACACGTTCCAAGTGTTCCAAGTGTGGACGCGTGGGCTGGATGCAACCGGATTCCCAGCCCCCTGTCAGTCAGGCGAGGTCGGAGCGCCACTGGGTTGTTTTAGTGGGTATACCGGGAATCCTTTTCCCGGGGAGTCCCACATACCCCTCCCCGTCTCCTGACGGAGAGGGGATGCGTAAAGCATTTTTTCCCAGTGCGCACAAAAAAAAAAAAGTGTGGACGCGCGCGTGTGTGTGTGTGTATACCTAATCTGTAGGGTGCTCACACGATGCGTAATTAATTACATAACTTTTGGTTAACTTTACTTAGAAGTTTATTAATATTTATGTTATATTAATTTTTATTTTGTCATATATGATCGTCAAATATCACGTCCTCAAGTATCGATAGTAATTCACCAGTCACCCTGTATATTTTTGTTGCAAAGTTGTTATGACTCAGTAAATTTGACTATAATTTCATTAGAACATCTAATCTAATAGTTACAAGAATTGAATGTTAAAATAATTTCTTAATCAGTATAATTTATTAGTGACCAAAGCGAAGGATTTTGGTTGAATATCTAAAAATTGATTTATATTTTGACTAGATCTATCAAGAAACATTCTTCAGAAGCGGGCAGAAAATGGCAAGGATGTTCGAGCTTTATTAGCTGAAGTACACCTCGCTCTGGGAGAAGTAGCACTAGAGAGTGAAACTTATGATAAGGCTGTAGCCGATATGAGTATGTTTATGACATATTACTTATATATTACTTAAAATGTATTTTTTTTAAGTGTATGTATATTATCGTTTCTACATATGTATATAGTTTTATTTATTTTTCTATTTCAGTCAGCTGTTTGGACATACAAAAAGAACTCTACAAAAGTGATGACAGGCATATCGCTGAAACCCACTATCAAATTGGTATGATAATTGTTTCATATAGAAATTAGTATCTGGACTAAAAATTTAGGATTGTTGGTATATTTTAAAGGTTTTCTCAAAGAAATAAACATACAAAACATGTTTATATTAATACATGTTGGAATCATATCAAATCGATCAAATAAATGGTTAATATAAAGAAACATATTGACTCAAGATACTAACATGTTAAATAATTACTAACTTGTCAAATATTAAACACAATTTTTATTAGTTCTGATCTCACTTGCACTTTGAAAGTTTTTACTATTATTAAATAAATTTCTAATAACTATATTATTCACACTTGAAACATGTTCTACAGGTTTGGCGAATTCGCTGGCATCAAACTTTGAAGATGCAATCACACACTTCAAAAACGCTGCAAACATTCTCGAAAGTAGAATAAAAACTCTAGAGAATCCTAAGACAGTTTCAGAATGTGCAACAGTCAAAAAATACGCGACAACTGACCCATTCTACTCAGTGGAAGGCGAAATTAAGGAATTAAAGGAACTTTTGCCGGAAATACAAGAGAAAATTCAAGATATGATGGATTATAAAGCCGAGGTAAGACCCTGTGACTGTGTTGAAGCTACACGAGCGATGCTTAGGAACATGATACTCAAAGAACAGAAACTGTGTAACGGTATTCATGTATGAATGGCTATATACATATATAGTGATGTTTACATACATTCCACAACTAAATAACTGCATTTTAAACATATTTAAGTCTGATTATTCATAGTTTTAGCCAGTATTGCTGATTTCTTTATATTGTGATGATTGCTAGTAATAAGTGCCTTATTGAATCTCATTCACAATGCTAGTGTTGTAAGTTGTATTTAGATGTAAGTGACTTTTTTTACCACATCGCCATTTTTGTATGTCTTTACATTTTTTTTTGTGTAATAAATTGACTTAAATTTAAATCTGTGTGTTATTTCACTATCCGCATTAATGGTCATGTGGTGAAAATTGTTTTTTATGTGTTATGGCCATTGATGTTTATTAGGATTTAGTTGTAAATGAAATCATGGGAATGTTTTTCAATTTGAATATTGATTAATGAGTATTACTTTTTTTTTTTGAAGATATAATTCCTAAGTCTATTCACTGAAACATTCATGATTAAAGTAATGTTTTATATGATATAATCCTTTTGCAATACTATTCTTGTCTACAACCAGACATATACACAATTTTGACATACATATATTAATTAAATTAAACAATATGTTACACAAGATTTTATAACAAAGATGGGTATTTAAAGTACTATTTCTTAATTGATTTATCTATTAATATGTCACTTAATAATAATTCACAAATGACCAATAATATTTGTAAAAATATCAGTATTATTAGCTTAAATGCTATAACATTTAAAAGAAGTCTTGTAACAGATTTACATTTTACACTACATAGTTTTTAGGTTAGAGCCTATACATAAAATTTTATTCTTGCTTCAAATGGCTGTACTACTCATAAATAGTATTTTATAATTAAAGTAAAAGTATAGGGTCTCATTGCAAGTAAATATTTGATTTAAAAAAAAACATAGAAATAAGTTGCGTAATTTAAACAAGAAAGTTATTTATAATTTGTTATAACAAACATTGAATTGTCAGAGTATTATCTATTCTTTGAGTTATTGCCATTTTCTTAGGACAGAATATAAATATTTTAACTACCTATATCACTTGATATACAAAATTTCCAACAGGTATGAAATTTAAAAAATATAATTTTCAGACTATAAAAAGGGTACGCGAAACATTATGTCCTTCAAACGGAGAGAGCAGTAATGGCGCCGGTTCAAGCAAGACTGAACAAAAGGCATCAGACATCTCTCATCTCATAAAAAGGAAGAGAAAGAACAGCGAAGAAGGAGGTTCAGCACCGAAGAGGGTTAATACGTGAATGTTGGCATAATAAGTGTAGACATTGACCTTAATTTTTTGTATTAAATTAAATTATTTTTATATAAACGTGTTTTCGTGGGTGATCTGAAAAGTTTAGACTGTTAATAACTTAAAATTGGAACAAGGTCTATAAAAAAATATTGGAAAATTAATGGTGAAACTACATTGTGTAAATATCAATGTTAGTTATTATAATGTCTGAAATTCTATAAATAAGTTGTTATGACAGATGAAGACCTATATTTGAACTGGAATTTGAATCCATCAACGTTTGACATTGGATCAAAGGTTGCCATTTTGACGATTTAATGTAGACGCGGCCTAAAAAACAAAAGAAGTTAATTTTAAAATAATTAATGTTACATGTTAAAATTAGTGATTTAAGTGAAGTTAGATGATAGGATTTCTTATTTAATATGTAATCATAGTTAAGGACTCTGTATAAGATAATAAAAATATTTTGTTTAATTAAACATGGCGAACTGTGTTGCCTGTGTTTTATTTCATTGAAAGATTTTCATTTAGAAGTGGGATATGTTAGCCCCTTTGTATTAATTAGTACAGAAAACTGAACACAATCGACTTTTACAGATGAATTTTTTGTAAATGTAAAGTGAATGATAAAAATATATATTTATACTAGAAGACCCGGCGAACTTCGTATCGCCCTATAATCAAGAAATATCTGTTACGTTTTTTTAATAAATAAACTTAGGTTATACCTTAGCCTCAGAAACACATGGTGGTTATACTATTATGCATTAAATAGTCTCTCATATATGACGTTTATATTTTTAACATAGCTCCATCTATTGAATACTTAACTCAGTCAACAGATAATTGTAATAATGACGAAAAAATTTCTTTATTAGACAAATAATTTGCAATAAAATAATATTGTGACTATAAATTGAGATGTAAGCTATCTTATCTTTCAAGTTGGATCAAAATGCACACGGAATTCAAATCAAATTTAAAATCGGTTTAGTAGTTTCGGAGTCCATCGCGGACAAACACGTGACACGAAATTTTTATATATATAAAGATAGATTGTCCTTCAGTAAGAACATTAAAATATGTCGTATTAAGTGATATGTACTAGACAAAAGGCAATAATAAGTTTATATGTATATTGATAATATTTATTTTTGTGATATTTTTAGGGAAGACGAACTGTTTTCGACATCTTGTTTTTTCATTTCAGTAGATAAATTCAGTGTTAATGACTGCTGTGAGAAAAAATTGTTTTATCAGTGAATACTTCTTGACTCGTCTGGTTTATTTAAAAATTTCCAATATTTCACGATAGTTGTTATTTTATTTATAAATACAATAATTAAATCATCACTTAGCCTATTGCAGTCCACTGCTGGACATAGGCCTCTCCCAAAAGGCGCCATAACACTCATAATTAAATACTAGTAGTTTAATTACAAACAGTTGCCAGTGACAAGGACCTTGTACGTTATAAATTTTTTTTATGTGAAAGGTGGCAAACGAGCAGACGGCCTACTTGATGTAAGGTAGTACCGTCGCCCATGGACATCCACAACAAACTGCCAACCTTTTTTTTTAGGAATAGGGAGGGGTGGTAATAAGGAAATGGTAGGAAAGAGTGGGAAATAGGGAAAGGGCAACTGGCTCACTCACTCAACGGACGAAACGCAGCCACTAAAGGCTACGTCACGCCGATCTTCTGTGAGAGGGTGGTACTTCCCCGGTCGAGCCAGCCCATGTTCGAGCTGTAGTAACTGACCACAGCTAGGCTCTACCTAATAATTATACAGCGATTGGGACGTTTTTCATAAATAACTGATACTTGGTTTAAAATTATTTTAATTCGATATAGTTGATTACATTCAATGAGTGCGTTCTTTTAAATAACTTGAAGTTTTCGTTCAGAAAATCATCCAATCGACTTGAGGAAGACATGTAGGTATGACTTCTTCGATTAAATTCTTTTTTATATCACAGTAAGTTTTAAGACATTTACAGTTTTAAGTTTTTTTCCTTATTTTTGTATAAATGATCTTAAAAACATATGACTTAAAAGACAATTTAAAAAATACAAGAAGTTAATTATTTACATTATTTTTATATTACTATCAAAAAGAAAACCCATAACCGTACAACTGAGACTGAGCTTTAAATCTTAACAACTGCTTTACCCATGTTCTGTCCGTTTAACATGCCGATAAACGCATCATATAGATTATCGAAGCCCTCCGTGATATGTTCCTTTGTTTTTACTTGTCCATTTTTAATCCACTCGACAATTTGTGAAAATCCTTCATTCCAACGATTAAATTTCCTCCAAATTATAAAACCTTCTACTTTCAGCTCTTTGAATAAAATCATAGGTTGCAACATTGCACCTTTTGGCAGTTTGTCTAAATCTTCGTTGTATACACTTATGCATCCGCATATCGTGACTCGTCCTAATTCGTTCATTTGGTTCATTATTATAGTGCTTATCTCCCCTCCAACGTTATCGAAGTAGCAATCTACGCCGTTGGGTGCAGCCGCTTTAAGGCCCTTTTCGATATTGGCAGTTTTGTAATTAATAGCTTTGTCGAACCCGAGCTCCTTCTCTAGCCAGTTGACTTTTTCATCAGAACCAGCGAATCCGATAACTTTGCATCCCTTTATTTTAGCGATTTGTCCAACCAACGAGCCGACAGCGCCCGCTGCTCCAGTCACTACCACAGTTTCACCGGGTTTAGGTTTGCATATGTCCAAAAATCCAAAATAAGCCGAAACGCCTGGCATTCCGACTGTTCCTACGGCCAATGATTCAGAAAGTCCTTTCAGATCTGGTATTTTGTAAACGGTATCCGGGATATTGTTGCTTGGAATGATCTCATTTTCTTTAGCTATTGTATAATCGCACCATCCTTTGTGGGATACAACTTTAGTACCGATTGGATATTTTGGATCTCTCGATTCTTGAACAACTCCAACCTGAACGCTGAACTGATCGTAGGGTAATGTAAACGCTGAATGAAATGCTCGAAGATATGGATCTACGCTTATCCATTCCGCCTTAATCAATATTTCGCCGTCTTTCAATGGTGGAAGTTCATATTCAACTATTTCGAAGTCTGATCTTTTCGGAAGACCGTCGAATCTTTTCACTACGACGTACTTTCGTGCCTTCACCATTTCGTTCTGTAATCATAAATAAATTTTAATTTAACTATAAGATATGCCTTGGTTGGTTAATATTAAAAAGTGACATTTAAACCCTCTAGACTCGAATATACGTAACGTGAAATAAATTTATATTTTACGATCTTAGTTATAGTTGCCGGTAAGTATGAAGTAACTTGAGAAGATACGATAGACGCGTAGAATGTGAATGAGGTGTCAACTGTTATCGTATGCAGTAAGCGTTAAAGGAAACGACACAATAGGCAATATGAAAACACCGTCCGCCATGTTTCTACGTCACAATATTGTAAACAACATAATGTCAAACGCTGGTTATTCGTGGTCTTTCATTCATAAGTACGCCTTGATAATTATTTATTTCACGTAAAAAGATTGTTCAATGGTTTTATTTAGCTCACGCCGTTTGTTTTATTATTTATTCTTTTTTCTTTCTAAGATGTCCGCCGCTACCAAATGGCTGATAACAATTTTTTAGAGGAGTTGGACTACAATAAACTAACGGGCAAGAAACCTTGCAATAATGAGGCACAAATGAATTAAACAGAATGCGAAATAATAACTAAAAACTAGAAAATAAAAATAGGTAAAAAAACTTTTTAAGTTAAACGGTTTTACGTGAAACATACATTGCAATGTTTAAGATAAATGTGCTAAAAACAAAAAATAATAGAATGATAAACATATGCACAGACTAGACTAAAACAAAAGCGTGGGGCACTTCAATTGTCTACAATCGTTGATTAAAATGTTTGTTTTGTAATGTTACACTATAATTAGGCAGTTGTAATTTCCTTGAGCAAGAAAATAGTAAGTAATTTCCCCACCGTCTGCGGGCCAACTGCCTAACGACGAATTAAACGATTCTTCTATCACACATTAAGTCGATAATTTGTAGACAATTGACAATTGGAGGCATTGTTTTTGTTATTGTTACGAGTTTTTTTTATTGATAAGTATCAAAAGTGACCACTTCTGTCTTGTATCAACTTATTCCAAATAAAAGTTAGGTACGTGCCGGCACCTATACAGGGTGACTGGTGAATTACTATCAATATTTAA
Source organism: Danaus chrysippus (assembly GCA_916720795.1). Lineage (NCBI taxonomy): Eukaryota > Metazoa > Arthropoda > Insecta > Lepidoptera > Nymphalidae > Danaus > Danaus chrysippus. Next base: position 10,293,732 of record CAKASE010000082.1, on the reverse strand, counting down.
GGAGAATACTCGGTACATGATTCTCATTCGAATTATGTAAAAAAAATAGGCACTTAATTTTTCACAAAATTTCCGTATAAATAAATAAAGTGTGGACACGTTCCAAGTGTTCCAAGTGTGGACGCGTTCGGCGGCGTGCTTATACAACACCACGCCGCCGTGCGCGAGTGTGTGTGTGTGAGTGTATACCTAATCTGTAGGGTGTTCACACGATGCGTAATTAATTACATAACTTTTGGTTAACTTTACTTAGAAGTTTATTAATATTTAATGTTATATTAATTTTTATTTTGTCATATATGATCGTCAAATATCACGTCCTCAAGTATCGATAGTAATTCACCAGTCACCCTGTATATAACCTTTTATGTATTACTAGCTTTCCGCCCGCAGCTTCGCCCGCGTGGAGTTCGGTTATATCGCGTTTCCAAGAGAACCTTTAAAAGTCTGGGATAAAAACTATCCTATGTTCTTTCTCAAGGTCAACTCTATATCTGTACCAAATTTCATTAAAATCAGTTCAGTGGTTTAGGCGTGACAGCGTAACAGACAGACAGAAAGAGTTACTTTCGCATTTATAATATTAGTAGGGATTTGTGTATTTATATTACCAGTTACCACAATACGTTATGTATTTATTTGTTATACATTCATAAAACGATAAAACATTTTAACGGATACTTTAATGTTTCATCATAATAATTATTATTAAACGAAGTATAGGTAAAAAGAAGATAACAAAATATGTTGTTATTAAAACGAATAGGTAGGTCAAAAATAATTTACTTACATATTTCATGAACTTTATAATGTTTACATATAGCAGAAATATTGCGTCTTATATATTTATAAGATACAAAAATATTCAACGGCTATTTACCTAACTTGGAGTACAATACAGTACTATATCAAGGCTGTTGTTTATCTCCAATAAAATTTAATTATCGTTAGGCGATCAATGCGTTTTTGTCGTTACAGAAAATGCTCCATTTAAATTTGCCAGTCGTAAGATAGATAATAACTATATTATACGTACGTACTAACGTACTTTATCTTTAGAAGGAATAATAGATAGCTTTTTAAAAGATATTAACAAAATAAATAACCAACTGATACTGTACCCAGGTCTGGTCAAATACATGCAGGTATCCATTAACTAGCTCTTAGACCATAACATAACGTTTGAATTGGCCTTTCCTCGTCAATGATTTTAATAAAACCCTTTTATAGACGTTAGATGCAAGCGTCATAAAGGTGTTGAAAAAAAATTCATGTATAAAATAATATTAACAATAATATATATATAAAAATACGTCAAGAAAGTTACATCGGTCGAAATGAGGAAGTCTCATCGAATACCACTGACGCGGCACGTAGTGTTGTTCCCAGGCGAATATTAATTATATATTAATCATTGTTGTAATAAGAAGACACTCTTGGGGCATCACTATTAAGGTTTTAATATTAATTTTAGTAAGTCAAGTAATTGGTTCTCAAATTAAATAACCATTATATTTAAATAAAATCCATGTTTATAAACCCCTTCTGAATTCTGATGCATTGAACTTGACTAGGTAGAAGAGATAAGAAATGTTTTTATTTCAACTACTACTTGATGATAAGACATAAAAAATACTTTGAATATATATTTTTATAAACTATATAAATGTTTATAAACATCAGAAATGTAATGTATATTTATAAAATAAATTATAATACACTTTAGCTTAGTATCCACATAATTTTTCTCAAATTATATTGACACCGGAAGCATTTATGTTTAATGAATATATCATTTTATTAAGACACTAACATTTAAATCAGGTGATTCAACTACTCCGAGCTCAAGATATAGACTGAATAATTATTCCTATTTAAGAAAAAAACAATATAATATGACGATGGTACTGATTGTAACACAACAAAATGTTTATGTAATCGATTTATCTTAAGAATTTGACGATCTAATATTATATATACATATATACAAACTGTTTTAATGTTTTCTTGAATCCTATTTACCTTTTGTCACTTTTGATATAACTTTACAATAAGACAACTTAAAACAGGACTGCGCGCTGTGCTATGAAGATGGTGACTGAATAACAATATTTAAATCCTTCCATATTAGGTGTACAAACATCAATTACATCGTTGATTTGCAACATCTATTTATAACATTACAATAAGTAGCTATCATGAATAATAATTCTAATAAGATTTAATTTTCTTTGTCTTTGTAGTACGTTTCCCTTAAATAGGTTTAGGCGAATAAGAAGTAAAAAAAGTATCCAAAAAAACTTTTACTTAATTACAACAGTGCTTAAGAAGACAGTCATGAAAATTTAACCTACGTTTCAAGTTCATCTGTTAGGAAAATATTTTGAATTTTCTTTGTCTGTACTGATGAGGTGACTTAATAATATTTCCTTGCTGATTCTGTGATTTTATTTCAAAGACTTATCCTAGTTATATACGATACTCATTAAAAGAAGCAATTAGGTAGTGTGAAAAGATTTATAAAGTGCTAAAATCTGAGAGCTACACTTTTCTAATAACAAATGTTGCCAGCAAAAAAATTTAAATACTTCATAATATGAGGTATTTTGTACTAAATCTATATATCCAGTAAAAACATATATACCTATATATAAAGGTACCTCATATGCCTATTATTTTATTGCCAAATTTGTGTTTGCTGATTAATTATTTAATGAGTTTTTATACATATTATGCTATTATGAGACCCGTATTTAAATTTTGTTATAATAATATCTATTTATAAATTAATATTATGATAAATAAATGCTATATTATTAAGGCTTTGTGAAAACACATTTATTTACTTTATAATAACTTATTGGTTTTCAGGATTAATGTAAATAGTATGTCATCGCTAGTTTTAAATTTTGCTTGTCATTATTTCCATTAGATGTTTATGTAAATTATGAAACTGATTTACAGAAAGTGGTACGTGTGTAAGCCGGTAGTAATTTAATCGATTATAAAATCGATTTTTTTTTAGTAAAATCAGTTTTTTTTCTGCTTATACTCAATGCATTTTTTTTATTAATTATTATTATTTGCTATGAACTAGATTTCGAAACAATTAAGAATGTTCAGAATTATCATAACATTGGGAATTATAATTTTGATCATTATTTTGGTAAAAATTTTGGAATCTCACTTGTATTAAAAGTGAGGAGGATTTATGTGTTTTTATCTAATCTATGTATAGAAGTTTTGATTTTTCAAATTAGTAATTTCGAACTTCATTTACAAGTTACCATACAACAACACCTTGTCTTCAAGCTATGATGATTATAAATAAAATGTCTGGGGTATTGTTAGTTTAAACTATAATCAGAAATCTTAATTTTTTTATGAAAAGGAAAAATCATTATACATAGTTCATGATCTTATTTCTAATTAGAAAAAATCTTACAAATTGCATAGAAGAAGAGAAAGTATGCTGTTTAAAAAATCACTGTAAAAACTTCGCGGACCGATTCTAAGTATATTTTTTATTCGCCATAATGTTTTCAAATATAAAAAGGAGACATAATTAACTGTATTCAAACAAAGGGCATGTTATATTTGCGTTATACGTAAGGAGTGTTAAACAGAGAATAAAGAATAAGTTATTTGCGTTGTCGCTCATAGACACAACTAATTAGTTGTAATTTATAAGACATGTTACCTGTTGTTACATTTACGCGAAGATTTTCAGGTCAATCAATTGTATTCAGAAAATATTTGATGGCTAATCAAAACGCCTTCTTTTATGCATTATTAAATATTTTTTTCAAGTATGTTAATGGTGGTAAAGAAAAGATTTATTTACTTGCAATTTTGTATCGTCTAAAAAGCATTCAAAATTATTCATTTATAACTCAAACAATATATGACAAATGTAAGCTTGATTATAATTAACTCTCATTTTTAATATATTGATCGTAATAATTCAACGCGAAAATGTCAACATTATTTCATTGAAAATTATTTGGAAAACTTTTCATGACAATATAAAAACGAAGATCTATTTCAAAACTAATAAAGAGAACGTAACAGTCTTAAGAAAAATATATTTGACAAATTGACAGTACTAATAGTATAATCAAAATTGAATAGCTGATATTTAAAATAAACGAAATTTAAAATGGCCAGTGGTGACAATCAAGGGGTTCCGAAACATATGACTTACACTCAATCTGGAGTGCCTATAGTTGGTGCTCTTATAGATTATTTAACAACTAGCTATGAATATTTCCGACGAAAAACTTTTACCCAAGCTGAGAGGTTACGCGCAGAGGCTTCTAGAGCAAGTTTATCAGCGACTTTCTTGGCTGGAGTGTGCCTGTTATTAGGACTGGTTTGCAATGTTAAGTTTGAAGTTGTGACATATGATGAAGAACCTTTGCCAAATGATCTGCATTTTATGTTGTTGAGCAGAGATGATAAGTTGTACATAGATGATATTGACCTTTCGAGTTAGTACCGTTATATTCATCAAACGAAAATGATAAGAGTAGGCTATTAAATAAATGATAATATATCATTTGTATTTACAGAAGTCATGTGGTGCATTGAAGCATCTGATACGCTTGTGATTCTTATAAGTTCTTTGCTGATATGGAACGCCTCTAATGTGGTGTGTACCTATATTAATTTCTATAATTATATCTGAATTTTAGAATAGTTCTATCGGCATACGTAATAATGGAGGAATTCCCCTAGGCTAGCTATAATTGATTTAATTGACGTCTTAAGTACATAACTGAATATGTTTATAATGTATTAGTGTACACTATTATAATTTTGCCATTATTGAGAATCATACATATTTTTGGTTTGTAATATTTTTTTTAGCGTTCTCCTCTAAGCGAATATCTCTTTCTGCCGTGGCTTGGAGCAACTTTACGAGGTTTATTCTTGAGACAGGCGCCAACAGCCGGTGCTCTTATATACACCATAGCAGTCATCAATGGAAATGTCAATCCATTGTTCCTAACAACATTTTCATTTCTATTTCGTAAGTATTTTGATATAACAAGGAGAGAGTAGAGAGAGGAGCTTGGACGGTTGAAGTGAGAGTTTAACGCGGGTTAGGTAGGGCCTCTTAAACCTACACCTGGTTCTCAAGTCCCAGGCACTGTTGAAGTTCCTCTCCCTGCAACTCGATGGACCCAGAATCGGCACGGTGAAACTATGGAATGCTGAGAAGTTTCATCTCATGAGAAAGTTTGTGTTAAAAAAATAAAATTTTATTATATTTAACAGTACTCGAAGCTCGTCTTTGGTTGGAAATAGCGAGATTAGTCCGCGTGCGGTGGGAGAGGAACCATTTTGTTGGGACACCTGAGGCGCATTACGAAGTAGAAACTCTATGGAGTAACGAAGATGTACAGAGTATTGAAGTTGGCAACTTTGTATACTGATGATATATATTTTCCTTTATAAAGATATCATGAAATATATTTTGTAAAAAACTGAAGTATAAAATATATAGCATCTTATTTTTTCGTCTCATACACGGATTTTTCAGTCATGCTTGAATTAAATGTATTCTTTTTATTCTATTTGAATATTGTAATATTTTATGATAATAAATGAACGTTTCATTATAAAACTATATTTTATTTACAAAAGTCTTAAATATATATAAATTACTTAAATGTAAAATTATTACAAACGAAAAATTAACAATTATAACAACTAGTGTCAATTAAACAATAATCTCGTATTAAGCTTGTTAAAGGACTCTTTAGTCCTTTGATTTATGATGATTTAGATTGAATTATTAGAATAAATTATTCACCAACAAACATATCTAAAATGCAATAAATATCTACCAAACGCTACATTTATGAATCGGATTCATTGGTGATCCCGGTGGACATTGGAATTCTCTGGCGAAGTCCAGGGAATTAGAAAGCGTTCCAATGACACGGAATCTTCCTGGAGAGTGGACGGCTGTCTTTAATTTATTTCTCATCGCCTCTGGTCTCATCGCACCACACCATACCTGGTCAATAAATTAATTTTATACTATAATCTATATACACACGGCATCTTTCATTACACAAACATAAAGAAGAAAGTCTTTAAGTATTTTTAATGTTGTAAATGTGTTATTATAAGAATGTGATGAATTGAAATTCTGTCAATAATATATGTAAATATATCTACATATATACACAAAATCTTTCAAGAGAGTTAATCCACGGTTACATTTCTTATGAGAACTATGTCTATCTAAAGTAAGTATTTACAAATTTTTCTTCAACTTCCCCTATTTTATTGTCTTAGCCATGTCAAGACGATATAAGATGGGAAGTAGAAAAGAATTATAAGGACAGCTATTTTTCAAGATATCCATATAATTAGTGGCTTTTATCTTGTATCGTTACCCATAGCGTAGGCATAACGACATCTATTGAGAAAACAGTAAATACGTCCTATCAAATCAATTATTTCTCTTATTATCTTTAACAGAATTCTCGTCACCTATTAGTTATTAGGTAGGTGTAATTTAATTTTCTGGGAAAAAGTAAATAGGTACATTCCAAAAATGCCAATTTTTCTCTTTACAATATCTAACATTGTGGAAGTTAAGTTTTTTACAGATTCTCGTCTCAATTTAATGTTACCTGAGCAAAGTTGAGAAAGAACAGCTGTGTGCTGGTATGATTGAGTTCAGGCAAGGTCTCGTCAGCAGCGCCATGCTGCAGAAGCCAGCGTTGGTAAGCATGAAACGCCTGCTTCACGCCACCATTATCAGCTATGTTCTCACCCTTTGAAATCACACATAAATATTATTCAATTACATATACTCGTAATAATCAGTATAACTTACAAAGAGTATAATACCATTTGTATTTGGCAAGATAAAAGTGTTTAAAAATGTTATGGGACTACTGTTTGGTGATATAATATTGGATTTTGATAACGAGATCTTTGATGTTTAGAATGCAACTACAAAGTACCTAAATTTTTATTCAAGTTAAGGACATTTGGAAATTAGTGTACTGAAGTTGAATTTGCAAACATTGTAGTAAAGTCACTAATATGATTAATATTTTAATATGGTTTTAATTACAGTTTTTTTTTTATATCAAAGGTGGCAAACGAGCAGACGGACTACTTGATGGGCAGTAGTGACTGTCGCCCATAGACATTCGTAACATAGATGTTACGGATGCGTTGCCAACCTTGATTGTTGAGGAAAAGGGAGGAGTGGGAACAGGGAAATAGCAAAAAAGGGTGAGCATAGGGAAAAGGCAACCGGCTCTCTCACGGATCGGACGAAACGCAGCCACTAAAGGCTAGTTCACGCCGATCTAGAAGTAGAATGTTTTGTTTGAGACTGTGATTCACGTGATAGTCACCTGTGTGTTAACACCATCTAGTTTCATATTGACTTCTGGCACCACGTATCGTCCATACTGGTCGATGAGGCATTGAGCTCGACGATGGAATGCCTCGATGGCTGAATCAGACCACCAGCGGTGCAGGTTACCCTCGCAGTCAAACAGACGGCCTTTGTCGTCAAATCCGTGGGTAATTTCATGACCTTAATCAGAATCGATAAGTATGTTATGTGAAAAGGTTTTATTGTTTTAAAGAAAATCGTATTTGTGTGAAATCTTGAAGTACATAATATAACATTAAGTATGTATTAATATCAATTATATAAATTTTATTTACAGAATAGTCTAAAATATTACATAAGAAATGATATATAGTTATGCCACTCATTGATAGAAATCATTGTATGTACTTATAATTCATTTTAAATAATTTATAATTAGATATATTTCTTAAAATAAAAGGCAATACGCTACAGCATACAGTTCAATCCTTTAAGTTTAATTAACCGCTATTGTATGGGTCGCTGTACTAAAAACATATATTTTTAATGTTATCTTAAAAGTAGTAGAGTAAGAATTGAATTTTCCAACATAAAATTAATTTAAAATGTACATTAAATACATAAAATCATGAATATTATTTACCAATAACCACTCCAATGCCTCCAAAGTTCAATGACCTCGGGAAGTGTCGGTGATAGAATGGTGGTTGTAGGATCCCAGCAGGAAACATGATCTGATTTTTATTACGACTGTAATACGCGTTCACCACCGCCGGTGCCGTGTTCCATAGTGTCTTGTTAACAGGCTGACCGATACTGAAATATGTAAAAAAATAGGTTAAAAAAATTACTGATATAGAAACATGGATAATATTAACTTTAAAAAACATGTTAAGTAACTCCAGGAGACGTGTAAAGAGATTTAGGATAGAGTGGGCAAAACATATGATGGTGATTAATTTATTTTAACACACATCATAGCTAAAATTTTCCATAAATTGTTAAAAAATTCTAATGAGGTAATAAAAATGTATTTACTTGCAGTGGGATAGGTATAATATATGTAAAAAAAGAAATAGACCGTGAACACGGGAAATTATTAGTCACGTTACAGTCAAGGGTTCAGTTTTGATGATTTCTTTAAGAAATTAGGTTGCGAGAGTTTTGACATGACGTATTTGTATAGTATTAAGAAGAGAATACTTATAACGGATATGTCGACTGAAGAACCAATTTTACTAAACTATAAATCAAAAGATTATAAATCTGTGTGAGCGTTCGTAATGAGTTATGTATGAACGGAAGTATGTTAGTAAGTACATAACGATTTAAGTCCAGTTGTTTCCATGTTGCTTTCTAAGAATAAATGTTAAAACAAACTATTCAATAACTATGAAATAATGATAGTTAAAAAGAGTAAAGAGGTAATGATAATATAAATTAAAACAAAAATATTATTTACCGCGACTGTTCCATTTTAGTAAGATGTTGTAATATATTTAGAATATTCTCGAAATATTTATCTGGATGTATTTGCACTTCCTTATAACGATCGTCGAGCTCTTTCTTGTTGAGAATGAAGTCTGGGTAGCCTATTCTGAGCATCATAGAGTCCACTTTATGAGCTGCTAGTTTTTTTGTCTCCTCATCAATCCAATCCGTCATGTGTAGTAACTCTCTGAACGCCTGTTGGATTTCCCTCGTCATAGTAAGTGTGTCGTTTTTGCTCATCTCGTCAAAGTATTTTCTAACAAACATTGACCCTAATGCCATTCCCATGTTTGAGTTCACTTGGGATATACAGTTCTTCCATCTAGGTGGCGCTTGTTCGCGTCCGAATAAAATGTAATAGAATCTTGAAACAAAAAGTTTCTGTATAATAAACCTTCTAAAGTAAGTACATAATATAGTTTTGATATATTATACTTACTGTTGTTTAGCAGATTGGAAGCGATCATCAAGATTGTTGACTCGGTGTCTCACGAAACGCCACAACAAGTAATTTGATAAAGTATTAGGATCCGTCTTCTTTATCAATTGAACCAAGTGCTAACAATAAATGAAACACACTTGTTATTTTTTGACGAATAGAATCAAGGTCAGTATTACTAATATTATAATAGCGAAAGTTTGTGCGAATTTCTTAATATACGTTTCTTAATCTTTCAAATAATGCTGCATATATTTCGATAAAAATTCACAATCATATAGCTTATATTATTAGGATGTCATATAGGTTAAGATTGATACGAGCTTTCTATATAAGTCCACCGGGATCAAGAAAATAGTTGTATTGTGTGTAGGTTCTATCCATTATTTAAAAAATGTTAAGACATTTCTCTCTGACTGCTACTCCGACATTCAAGCGGACGAATTCAGAGCAAAAACTAGTATTTAAATGAAAGTTTCACATTACATTTAATTGCAAGCTTATGGTCCATACCTCGAAACTTGGTAAAACTGATTTTTCTACAAAATTATTGTTTTAAGAACAAAATAGACAACATACCCGTACGTACGACAAAGCGAACAGTACTACAGTTTCGCTTGAATCAATCGTCCTGTTCATTACGATGCACAAATATTTCCTCCACTTAATCTCGGGGACCAGTCCTTCTAGCTTAGCGAGTGTCATGCGTCGATAGAGTTCTGATACGTTACGCCTATCTTCTGGTGCAGAAGTTATTTTTGCAAGGCTGTTGAAGTAATTCGCTTATAATAAACATTATAAAAAACATAAAAATTGCTGTAATTAATAAATGACAAATGTAAAGGATTCAAAAAAGGCTATCCAAATTAAATATCTTGGTACTAACTTGATTTCAAAATCAATCAGTTTTACTGCACTCTCTTTTACATGATCAATGTCTCCACCGAGTAAAGTTGCTATTTTTATCAAATAAGCCCTATAACCCTCTAAATATACCTTGTTAGACTCTTGTAGAAAATAATCTCTTGTTGGCAAACCTTAAAAAAATGTCCTACAACATTAAAAAATTGTTTTAAAACAATATTAGTATTATATTCTTAATTACCTAGACTCGTTTGATCAAACTGTATAACGAATTCATCGGAGTTCTTTATATCTGGTCCAACCCATTCAGATATTAAAATATCATTATTATATAGTCTCAGTTTTGCCATAAGTTCCAACCAGTCGAAATTTTTAGGATCCCATCCTGGTTTTAGTATCGGCCAGCCTCCTAAAATATCAAGCAGATCTAAAAGAGGTACGTGACCCCTTTTCTGTAGAATATCATGGTTCATACAAGACTTAAATAAAAATCTAGCTTTCAATGCTGCGTCGCCATTGGCTGGGTCGTTTTTGGGTAATTCATAGTTCTGTTTAAGATTATCCAAAAGTTGTTCCAATGTTTCTTTTCTTTTACCCCTTTTAAAATGTGTTTTTCTATTGAAACCGTTTTTATCGAATATTATATTCCGTTTTTTCTTTTCGCTATGGTTCCGTATATCATTGTTATCATCGTGTCTTTTTTGTCTCCTTAAACTTTTCCTCTTTTTATTGTTCATGAATAGATACTCGTGTAATTTGAATTTAGTTTTAGTTGAAGATTTCTTCATGTCCCGTGATTTCATATCAAGATATCTTCTGATGCGATTTATTATTTCAGTTTTGCTCTCGTCTTTATTTTCATAGGTATTTTTTCTCTCAGTCAGATTGAGTATTTCTTTGGAGTTAGTAATAATATAATCAACCATATCGTGAGTTTCTTGCGAGCATTGTGAGTTTATAGCATGTTTTAAATTATCATTAAAATCTAGATGTGGCCCCGGATATTGGCTAGGTATCTGTTCATCTTTAGAAAACTGCAACATATCCCTTAATACCGTATCCAAATTCTCCCTCAACATCTCAAATGTATCGTAACTGTAATATGAATTACGGTTTTAGAAATAGTTTAGAACTGAGGCTTAGCTTAGAAGTAAGAAATAGCTTAGAATCATCAAAATAAAGCTATAATTATTTGGTTATTTTTTGATATTTTATTAATGTTTCGATATTGAAGTAACCAATATCACAGACAGACGAAGTGTAACCGCCTTTAAGGTCTTAAGATAATCAAGTTTTCATATTATTTTCAGGTACGGTAAAGAATTCAATAACTTTTTCACAAAAAAAAAACCTATTTGAGGAAAATATGTTTTTGCCATAACACTATTCTCTATCCATATATATTAACTAATTAACTATAAATATGCATGTATGAATAGCATATTATATTCTATGTAAAAACAATCTGTTCTTAATATAAGAAATTGCAAAGTTAAATGCAACCTTTCTTAATTAAATTCGCTTAAGAATATAGTCCCTACTCAGCTTATAGCTAAATTTTATTGCTAAAGATACGTATTTAATGAATTTGACCATATTATAAAATTACTTACCCAGCTTTATCAGCTGGTATGGGATTGAGTGTTGGCCAATTTCCACAAGCATATTGATAAAAATCATGACAAGGATCGGCCTCAGCATCCATGTATTGCCTCATTATTTTTGACTGCGTGTGTCTTATAGTTTCTTTGTCACCTTGACCCTTCCAAAACGCGTGCACCCCTGTTAATAAAAATATAAAAACATTCCATTTAGTACTATTGAACTTGACTCATTTTGTTCACTCAATTGGATAATGACGCGGCAAATGGCTACAATACTTCGACCTACTCTACGTACGAGTACGTTGGACAATGACCCATAAATATATAAAATATGTATAAAAGAAACGTTATATATAACTGAAAGTTAAAATTTGGTGAATTCTTCGCTTTACATCGTATTATTGTTAACATTTGACTAGATATATTATCATTATCATCATCATCAGCTAAAAGACGTCCACTGCAGGACATAGGCCTCCCCCAAGGATCAAGATATATTATGATCGAAATTAATAAGTCTTAAGTCTTAGCAGAATTCTATTTTTCCGTTGCAAAAAGTCCACTTTAATTTAATATATCCTAGGCTAAAGTGTTAACAAATCTTATTTAAACTGTGGTTACCTGTATAAGATCGAACAGGTTTGTATAAATGAGCAGCGGAACCCATTTCACCTTCCTCCAGTTCAGGTTGTCGGCGAACTTGTTCTACATCGTCTAATGGACCACGATCAACGTAAATCTCTGGATGCACCACACTTTATAAAAAATATGAATCTTTACGTTAGAATTAATTATAATTTAAAAAAATCCCTTCTAATAAAGTACATACAACAATTTTTTTAATAATTATATTGTTTACTAGTAAAAGTACCATGATTCCCAATTAATATAATCATTTTAAATACCTATCGATTTAGGAAGTTCTATGCATTTTTTAATAATGTTTTCTATAATATAACTCTCATAACCCAGTTAAAACTAATTTACGATTACAATCTAATCAGAAGATAAATAAGGAAATAATTAGATTGTAATTCATCAATATCTATCTTGGGCTAGTTATTTTATATGGAGAGCCATTGTGAGCATACTGTAATTATACACTATTGCTGATGAATATTAATATAAATTGCTCACTTACTTTATTTGGATGAAAACAAATAATTAAAAACTGTTTTACAAATGATAGAATATTTAATAAAGTTAATGTAATACCTTTGCATACTTCTTTCTTCGTCGTGTTGATCGCTATCACTGCCATATTCAATTTCCTTTTCATTTCCACCGTCTTCATCTTCTTGTATATCTTCGACATTTTGTATGTATTGTATTGGTGTTTCTTGACTAAAGTTTTTGTAAGGAACCGTGAATAAATAAATTTTGTATGAATTAAAACATCTCTCATTTATTTAATATATTGGTGGTGGAATAAAAAAAATATATAAAAAAATATACACTATTTAGTTACGTAATGATAAAATGTTATAAAAATACCCACTCGTAATCTTGTGTCGAGAAAGTAGAATGGCTTCCCCGTTTAACCCTTGTGGGATTTTCTCGTCTTTTTTCTTCCCATTTATATATATCGCTCGTCACATTACTGTCTAAAACTTCGTCACTATCTTCAAATCCTTTCCTCGATAACACCACCTCCTCCGGCGGCAGGAATGATGTTTGGAATCCTTGGAACACCTCCCTTTCTTCAGGGTCAACACCTTCCAAACGTGTATATATATTTGGAATGTTTTTAACAGTAAATTGATCAGACGGATCTCCTAATGTATCTAAAGGTCTCCTCGAAATAAAGTATGCTACAGCACAGAATAATGTTAAAACAATAATAATTATAAATCTACAAAAATTGGCACTTTTCGGTTTGATCGAAACTGTTTGGGGTGTTGAGTCAACGCGCGCCATGACAGCCTCTGACTGAAGCCGTCAGAAAATGGTCAGAGATTTGTAACTGGAACATCTCGTATATAAACTACTTACATAATGGTTATTGTAGCTTGACCCTGGGGCCGCAGAACGCGTCAGAAAATTGTGAGCAATCATTCACGACTATATTACTTAATATCACGTAAATGATACAATATTATGTTCCTGGCTGGAAGTGTAAATTTCACATACAATTAAAAAAAAACTTGAAGTGAAAAGAAAGTCATTGAATTTATTGTGGTGAATAAACAATAAATAAAAATGACATCGTTTGCGGAAGTAACGAGACAAGTGAGACAAATTAATGATTTGATTTTATCGGATATGAAAAATGGTAATTCTCAAAAAATAATATTTACATATCTACATTATTCGTAACAAGATAAAAAGAGATTTAACGTAATATTCTCATGTGTTTTGGTCAACAAATCCTCTCTAAATGGATTAGACGAGTCAGAATTAAATTATTCGAATTGGATTCCATAATTACATATCAGCATCATATAAATTATACATGTCCTTTTAAAATGACAATGCGATAAATCAAAGTTAAAAACTTATGAAAGTACAATACGAAAAATAGTAAACCTTTGTTGAGTTTGATTAAAATATGACAGACCATTCTCATTTATATGTAGCTACCTACAAAATAAAATTTTTATCCTTATTACATACATTAAGTCAGTATTTTTGGTATTAAAATTTTTTATTTCATCACGTTACAATATATGAGTGTTAATAGTTTTTCATTCATAAATCAACATTATAGTATTGACGTAGGTTGAATGAGAAATGGGTAATGCTTGGTATGTAGCGTAAAAATGCAAATTTGTACTAAGCAAACACAACCTTATCATATTAGAAAGTTTATTTTAACATTTAGTGAAACCAAATTTGTCTTAAAATGTACTTACTAAGAGTTCTCCTATTTACTCTTAGGTCTTTTATCATAATGAGATTTAAGGTTTTCGCGAGTTTTATTCATTTAAATGAAACTAATATTTTTCTGATTATACTACGCGACTTTATTTTTTTGAAAAACTACATATTCCTGACGTTTCGGCAACTTTTCAGCAATCGTGATCACATCTCGTCTGCCGGTAATTCGAAAAATATTAGTTTTATTTAAAGTTTTATATAATTTTTGTAGGAAGCAATGACCAAACAGTTCACACGGCATCCCAGACGACAAAGACACATTTATGTGCTACAAAAGACTGGTTCCTCCGAATATCTTGGGCAAATAAGAAGAAATTTCTACTCGTATTGATAGATGATGTTAAAAAGATATGGACTTTGTCACTGTTGTTGAAGTCTATTTGGAACTGTCGGCCCAAAGATGCAGTGATGTCTATATGCGAGTGTGTATTTGTAAGATTTAAATATTTTGTTTATAATAATTCTCATCTGTAATTTACATCTACATGCCGATTCCTTATTGATTCCCTTAGCTACAATTTTTACATATTAGTTAGTTACGGAGTCGGTTCGTAACTTATTAATATGTAGTGTAACTAATATATAATTTCAAGATATTAATATTTTTTTTCATGGAATGCCCCATAACAGTCGTCACAGAATACGCATAAAGCTTCTTAGGGATTTATAAGTACATTAATATATGTATTGTTTTTATCAGAAAGAAGATTTGGAGCAGTTACGATCAGATACCAATGGATCACGATCGAACGGCTTTGCCAAAGACTAAGCTGATGGAAGTCATGTTGAATGACAGGAGGTGGTTCCAGTCTCTCGAACCTGTGGGTCACGAATATATTTGTCTGATAATTTTAATTATATACAAAATTAAGTACAGATGAAGCAGGCTGTTCCCTTATATGTTTTAAGGTTCTTCTTGGATATACGTATAAACATAGGTGGTATGAATGAGACGTATAAAATTAATAGTTTATTTCACCCGTTAGACAGTTTGTCAAATCATATATATGTATAATGCATCATTATTATGATTTGTTATTTAACTGTTTTTGTATATTTTTGGTTGGATGCTTTGTAAAGTATAATTTTTGTTCATTAGGAAGATCAAGCGTTGGTTCTAACAGAGTTGTTAACCATATCTGGAGGGCCAATTATGTGGGATGTGATGAAAAGAGCTGAAAAAATTTACCAACAGCATCAAGAAATACAGTTACAGAACTTACTGGAATGCGAAGTTGTTATAGAGCCACCTCCCGAAAAGAAGATCTTACCTGAACCGGTAGTCTTTTATTCCAAAATGCAGAACAAATTTTGAATTCTATAGTCTATGTACTCTTGTTTTTGTACAGGTTTATTTTCGTCCTTAGTTTGGGGACTGGAAATTGGTCTTCAAAAACATGAAAGTCTTTATATTCAATATATTTATAATATTTTAGATCTTTGTTTTATGTAGAGATTTTAATTCAGGTTAAAAAAGATCAAACACCACGGCGTAAGAGTTCTGTTAGTCAAAGTGCGGAAACAAAGGCTGTGACGGGTCAAGCTCAGAGAGAGGTATGTTAAATTAAAAAATAATTATAGGTTTGACCTATAATTATGTTTAAATTTTTTTAAAACTGTGTTTTGCACAGAAGTGGTACTCATCGTTTTCCATTCCTTTAATAAAACGCTTGTCATTACAAATTTTAGTTGGAAATAAATTTGTCACAATGGGCATCTACAGTCAAATCTATTAAAGATAGTTTGAAGCTAGAAGAATTAGAGATGACTTTCAAAGACGGAACACAAAAGAAAATATGGAAAGTGAATCGGCCGAAACCTGAAATTGTTGAAACAGTTGATATGGTATTTATATACAATGTGTTATTTAAACGAGCAATGAGGACCGAACGATAAAACAATAATAAACCTTAATAAACCCGTTCATTTATGTATGTACTTAAATTGAACATATAAACTAAATCAATCTCAGCAGACCTTTACTCGATAAGTTTCAGTTTTGTCTTGGAACTTCTAACCTTGGAATAATTTTTATATCCTATTTCTTTAAAATTAATATTTTGTATCAACAGATCCAGTTACTGCCGTCTTCAATAAGCAAACGCATCTTTATGTATCTGCCTCTAACTCAACTGGGAGATTGTGCTAGAGTTAACAAATATTGGTCTTTTCTGGTCGATGAGTTGAAAGCAGAATTCTCAGCAAGACAGAAGATAGATATTGAATTGGAAAAAATGCGTGTAATAGATTTTTTTTTTACAAATATTGCATAGTGATTTTATTAATTTGTCAGAAAATATGTAGTATGACTGTATATCTTATTGTATTTAATTATTTAATATATAATTGTTTATAAAACAATAGGACAACATAATGCGTCATGAACCAAATTTGGATCTCATGAGTAAATCTGATTTCAACGAGATGACAACTTTGGACTCAACGTCAATGTTTACGAAGACAAATGAGCCTACTAATGTCGATGAAAAAAATAAACCAAGCACCCACTCTTTTGGGGCAAAACGACGAACACAGTCCCAAAAAAAGAAAGGATATATTGTATGTATTAAAAATATTATACAAACAAGCCAATCCTTAAGGTATAATTTTGACACCAATTTCAACGCACTATAATGTACTTTCACGATCATACACCTTATTTAAGGTTGAACCAAGGCAGAAGTAGGCCAAAATATATCTATGGTCAGTCATTCATGAATATTCCCCTGTGTGGTTTATCTTTTAAATATCAGTTTTTTTAATTATTATTAGATCTCTCCATGTGACCAGAAAATAATTAAAGATTGTCGTTTTCAAAATATCGTTACCATTTCTATTAACATTTTTACTTTACGAGTTCGTCGTGAAATTTAGAATTAGTTTTAATAATTTCAATTCGAATCTTTCCTCTGTGTTTAATATGCTGTTCATAGTTATCTTAGTTTTAATCCAACATATTAATACTATGAAAGTAATGCTTTTCTAAATGTCATTTTTCAGATACCTTTTCGAGACATGACAGATCTTAATGAACGATTGGAGAGACGGGGTGCTGCTGATAGAAGTTTATGGAAATGGTGTTCCAATGTCATCAAGATAAACAAGAATAATATTCGTCTCCAAGTATGAGAAAAATGTCTACTTAGGACCATTTTTTTATCGAATACTAAAATAAATGAAATATTTTGTTTTGGTTTAGAATAACGAACAATCCGAGGGCTTATTGACACTCGAAAATCCTCATTTTCCATCTTGTTTGATGTCTCAAAATTTAAAACTACCTTTGGACCCACCTCTTACTGTGGATCCTTCTGATAAGTAAATAGGTTTCTTAAATGTTCATAACAATAGGCATATAATTATAAAGTAATAGCAGTAGAATTGTATAGTTTAGTGCCAGATTCCTGAACTTACTACATTGTATAGTATTACTTAATTTGGCAAATTTTACTATGGCTCAGGTTTAAAACAACTTTTTTTAATGTTACTGATACTACTTATCTCTTAAATTATATTGCAGTATACAAACTGTTCACGGAATTCACATTAAACCTACGTCAAACATTACCCAATCCAAGGAGCTAGAAATATTTGAAGAAGAAAAGACTCAACGTTACAGTCTGTGGTCTAAAGATTTTTCAAGTCTTTATCCAGTTTGTAAAGTACCTTCTCATCAAGCGCCATTTTAATTTGCATAGAGCTTTGAAGCAATCAATATATTTTTTTTAAATATATGTTTTTATAAAATATTTATTAAAGCAAAGTTTTAATGACATCGATTCGCTTTTTATTTTTGTATCGAATGTATACATTATATTATCAGACATCCGTTAAGTATAAATTCTCATTAGTCATTTATTTTGAATATTCTGATTAGTTATTTTAAAAAAAACACTGTGATCAGTTCCTAATTTGTGTCCATTTGAATGATTTAATTTTTAGTTTAATAAGTACTCTATACGACTATTGAAATCATAATATATAGTCTATTGATTGAATTAAAAACATTCCTAATATATATAAAACAATTATGCTATACTCTAAAGAAAATTCGAAACAAACTTGTATGTTTCACAAAACACTTGAGATGTGATTAAGGTTTCTAAACGTTACTTCACCGTCACTTGTTCCATTTAAGAACGTTTGTCACTGTCAGATATTTACGATTGTCAAGTTGTCAATACATAATTACTTCTATGTACATATTTTATCTGTACGTTTGCTCAAACGTTCGCCAAACGCTTCCATAAAAATATTTTTTTTTTGGTAAAGCAAACGGGCAAGTATTTTGATATCGCGTAACATGACAGCTATTCGTAATTAATTGCGATAGGTGATAAAAATAAGCCACTAACAATGAGTAAGCATATGTATTCCACCGCAAACTTGACCGATAAAGAATTGAAAGAACAAGGAAACAGGTTGTTTAGTTTGAGGAGATTCGAAGATGCTATGAACTGTTACACGAAGGCTATCGTGAGTATAGAGAATGTCTGTCATATCTAAAACGATAATCAACAATAAATTAGTAACTAGAATATATGAAATAAGCAATAATATTGCAGATAAAAAATCCATCTGTAGCCACATACTTCACAAACAGAGCGTTATGTCATCTCAAGATGAAGAGATGGGAGGCTACGTGCCAGGATTGCCGAAGAGCCCTGGATATCGACAACAACCAAGTGAAAGGTCATTTCTTTCTAGGCCAGGCTCTGGTTGAGTTAGACTGCTATGATGAAGCTATCAAACACTTACATAGAGGTATTTATTTACAGTATACATACATTTAAACAGTATATCATGAGATAGAATAAAACTGTATTAATATGACATATTACATTTCTGTGTAATGTATTTATAACATTGTTTAGTCGAAAGTGCAGAATTAAAACTAATAAATAAGCCTTTCAATATTATTACACAATTGAAAGTAATTTTGTTGTTATCTACTCGAATACTTTGAATTAATTATCATTTAGAAAGTCATATTCAAATTAAAGGTATAAATTAAACATGTTTTGAATAAATATGCAAAAGATCTCTTATGAACAAAAATATCTCAATGAGTATTATCAAATTGAAAACATTATTATCTAATAGCTTGGATTGCTTAATAATATTTCCTTATTCTATACTAAAAATAACTGATAATAATATATTCATGCATATATTTGAATATTAATCATTATAAGTGGAAAGTTACTGCAATTAGCCAACAAATTTATATTATATAATTTTCCAGCCAATGATTTAGCAAGGGATCAAAAGCTGAATTTCGGCGATGACATCGCAGCTCAGATAAGAATTGCAAGAAAGAAGAGATGGAATGTACAAGAGGAGAAGAGAATATCGCAGGAGATTGAACTGCAGACTTATTTAAATAGGTGAGTTTATACAAATTACATATATTTTTTTTTATTTTATAAAACACAGTATGGATTTTGTTTCTTGCCAGATACTTATTCAGTGTAAAGTAAAAAGTTCCAATATGCTATTTGTTTATTAAACAGTTTTGTTTTTATTTTGCAATCATGACAATTTACAAGATGAGTGTCTCTGAATGTTTGTTTGATCACAGTTGCTGTTAAGTAAATAAAATATTGGAGTAAATGTAATAATATTAAATTGTTTAGTATTCAAAAGTCAACTTTTCATTGAAATGTGAATTTATAAAAATTAAAGATATCAATATTATGTTATTTGTTTTTCAAAAGATGTAAGTGTAATGATCATGTTTTAAATTAATATACAGACTATATAAAAAGAAAATATATAATGTTCATATTATATTAATTATTATCATATTTTATTTTGGATCTATATAAGATTTCTGTTTTTTACTTCAGTAGACAGATTTAAAATAAAAAAGCAGTGGCTTTTATAAGACTCCATTAAGATTCTTTTCAATACAAAAAAGAAAAAAATTTATAAAAATCAAATGTTTTTGTTAGACGCAATACAAAATAATGTATACAAAAATCCACATTATAGCCGATAGTATATATTTTTGAATCTAAACTTATTATTTAAGAAGTTCTATGAATTCGCATCCCCCATGTAAAACGATTTCATAAACATATATGTTTAAAGATAATGTCTCTCTTTACTTAAATTTTGATAGGTATAAAATACTTCTAAATAAAGACTTGTATATTTTTTGACAGTAATTTTCTTTCTATCCATTTTTTGTGAGTTTTTTCTTTTATTTTAGTCACTTAATTACATTACATCTGAATAACTTGATAAAACAGCTACAAATGAGCTCTTCATAGAGAAATACTAATATTATTGTACATACATTGTATTGATGTTTCGTTTTCTAAATAGGTTCCTTTTTTAACTATAGGTTCACATGCATTGCTTTATATTTGTAAATATTAAAAGTTAGAATCACAAAAATGCTGGCTAGTTTACCATTGTTTGCAAAATTCCAAAAAAAGGAGGAAATATATAACATTCTAATATATTTTCTGTATTCCTTGCAGGCTTATTAATGAGGACATGCAACGTAGAATAGAATCAATAAAAATAGAAAACATTAATGAAGAAGAAACAAATAGTAAAATTGCTAAAGTGGAAGAAGAATGTGTAAGTATTAAAAAATTATAGACTTCTTAAAAAAATCCAATCAGATTTATTTTATTAAATTAAAATGATTCTATTTATTTTTTTCAGAATAACTATAGCAGTGAACTCAACAATCTATTTTCAAAAATGGATGAACGAAGGAGGGTGAGTATTTATATTATTTCATATATACAGTCGTTATAAGCTGATTTTTTTACGGTCAAATTAAAAAAAAATCCTTGTAAGGAGTTCTCATTACTGTAAACACGTCATAATGACGTTTGAGAGCCGATTTTAGTATTGCGTGTGAAGCTAATGAGATCATTTCATGTACAACCCACACCGGTAAAGGGATTACATATGAATGGTCCTAAAATAGCTGTCAATGAAAATAAAAGGTTAACTAACGAAAGAAAATTCTCGAAGATTCAACCAAGGTAGTCCTAGCATTGGGTCTTATGACTGTATTCGATAAGATATTTAATTGTATTAAGAAAGACAAATTTTCATTAAATTCAGTAGAAAATTTTGAGAAACTAAATCCTTATACACATAAAATGGCTTTTTAGCACAAAATAATGTTATATATTTATTTATTTATAGCCATAAAATTGGATATTATTAAAGGAAAGATCTCGAAACATCTATGACAAGTCAATTTAGCATAAGAAAAATGGACGCATTCTGAAATATTAAGATTCTATTACACTCACTGTTACATAAAAATAACCGCTTTAGAAAAGATTATTTCTCACATAAGTGTTATATAATGAAACACGTTTGTTACATCTTTTTAACCGTCTTCTTTATAGAATATATTTATATAATATGTAATATCCATAGTAATGTAAAAAATTAAGAAATCCTTTACAGGCAGCGTTAAAGTAGTAAGACTTACTATCCAAATATACATGGAGACGGAGTCTAAACGCTCGAAAAATTTGGCCCTTCAATATCACGTCAGAGACTTATCCAGAAATATTTTCTAGAAACGCGATGTACCAGATTACCTCTGCGGCAAAATAAGCTTCGAGATTCTGAATGAGCCTGTCATCACACCTAGCGGGATAACGTATGAGAAGAAAGATATTGAAGAACATCTAGAGGTAATAATAATTATTGTAAGGTAATTTAGGATAAGGTAAGGTAATTCCTCACACTATGCAGGGAGCGTTTGCAGTTTTTTATTCAATAACCCAAGTTGATATTAAGCTAAGCCAAGATAAGCTAAAACAAAGAAATTGCTGGACATTGGTCAGTAAAGGGGCAATTGAGAAAGGATAGCCCCTTAGAAAAGTTTCCTTAAGTAATTCTATAGAAGAATTACTAATGAGATTGTATAGATTATTTTTAATTAACTATAACAGTCTGTATATAGAAATAAATAAATGAATAAGTTTATGTATACAAAAGGAGAATATGGAGTTTTTTTTCATTTATCTTAATACTTATTGGAGATATATTACATGTATAGATAAATTTTGAAAATTTTTGCGCTCTATATGAGTTTATGATCTATAGAACGTATGCTTAAAAAACATCCATTTAATAATGTAATACATATATTTATATACAAAAATATGTTTAATTCCAGCGCGTCGGCCATTTCGATCCTGTGACACGTGTGAAGTTAACAGCGGACCAGCTCATACCTAACTTCACTATGAAGGAGGTTGTGGACGCCTTCCTCCAGGACAACGAGTGGGCGCTCGATTATTAATCGATTTGATATCGATTTTACCGACATGGCGATTACGTCACTAGCCATAACCGGAATATCTATGCCTTCATACCTATATATCGTCGGGGATAGTGCAAATCCGCGTCACTACCATTGGATAATTCAGCGTATCTGCAAAGCAATCAGATTATCAGAAGTTTAAGCTGAAATATTTTCTATATTAACGACGTTCAAGGTATTTTTGTAACAAGTAGTAATTATTTAGTGTTTAATTTATTACTAATTGTAAAAAAATACCTTAAAAGTCGTTAATATAAAAAATACTTCAACTTAAACTTTCTTCTGATAATTCTATTCTATTTCCAATGTAGATACGCGGTATTATCCAATGGTAGATACGCGGATTTGTACTATCCCCGCTACTACTACTATATGTAGATCGGTATAATGATTAAAAAGTAACATCACCTGTTTTTGTTTTAATTATTAAATATAATAACTATTTAATTATTGTTGATTTAATATTGATTCGATTATTAAAGTTATTTGATGGAGGGTAGAAACATTTTTTTATGTTCCTAGTTTAGTATGACTTATGACGTAATTGCCATTACGAGTAATGTCACAACATATAACATGTAGTCTAAGTTTTTCATATGTAAAACATTAATTAAACAATTTAGATATTTTGTACGCGTCATTCAATATTTAATGATTACCACTTTAATATAAAGAAACTGTTATTTCATTTTGCAATGATTTCAACACTGCTTAGATTTTTTCAATGAAGAGAATTGAATTTTATTTCATTCTAATGAAATTACATACATATTTCTTATCGAGGCTGCATTGTTTTAATTCTTCAGAATTAATTTTTCAAATAATTTTTTTATCTGTGAAGTGTGACAGATATTTTTTTTAACAGAAGATTGTTATTTTAAACTAGTTTTTAAATGTAAATATTGGCTTATTTAACTATGTATCTGATATCATTTTATGTAATTTAAGTTTTATTATAAGGTAAGGCGTTTATTTTAAGAATTGATAAACTTTATTTAACGTTTGCTTCCATTTAGTTATCAGATAACAATTTGAATTAAGAAAAATATTTAGATCTCGTGACCGCTTCAGTCGTTTAAAAATATTTAGTTCCATCACTTGCTTATTTTTTGTTCAGAAATGGTAACACTGGAAGAAAATTGTTTTATAAGACTAATAAACTCAGAAGAATTAGATGAATACTCTTATTATTTATTTCCCAATATCTTTGCCCTCTTTGATTAAAAACGCCAAAGAAAATATCAAATTCGTACCATTAATAAGTATCTCTGATAGTAAGTACGGCTTTGTAACAGGAAATTTAGCAACAAATGCGTTACAATATTTAAGAGACCTTTTAAATGAGAGATAATACATGAAAAATTACACACCTGTCTTTTCTTGACTTTGAAAGGCATTAGACTGTACAAGATCTACAAATGTGACATTCTTTGCAGTAGTGTTAGTAGTATTGCAACAATGGACCATGATGTCAGACTAAAATAAAGAGTACAGTAGGAAAAAGCTATCGGTTTTAGTGAGAGTACTCATAACCTAGAGAATAGCTCTAAGATCGTTCCTCTATAGTATAGTCATGAATTACTTGACAGCTAGCATATAGAAAGAGCGTTCCTGGTACCTACTTTACGAACACGATATTCTTATTAGAAATAGCTCAGGAACTGCAAAAAATAGTTATATAGCTGAATTCCTAGAAAATTAATATAGTAAAATAATCATTAGTAATCGATAGACCAAGTGAATACATCCTTGTAGTAAAGTTAGATAAGTACTTACATAAGGTATTGTAACTCAATTGCCAACTATCAGACTATTGATATACAGAAGCAGCAGTACGTTGAAAATGAAAAAATGAAAAATACTTTATTACCAGCATTAACTCAATGTTAACAGGGAACACAATTACAAACATAACATATTTTGCTTAAGTGATAACATGGCGAGATTTCCAGGGGCGTCAACACTAAGCGAGCTTGTGTCGTGGATGCCTTAAGATCTGAAGTTTATTGCTTCAAATATCGAGGTCCAGAGATAGCAACATTGACCCTCATTTGACTCACCACAACAATACTGGTTGGAGCATATAAGCATTATCGGGTGTTTTATGTGAAAGTGGGATGCTAGTAAGTGTTAAGCGAAAGGTATAAGGTGGCAGTTCTTTACTTAAACATGCATAGTGGCCCATAAAGAAGAGCAAAAAACTGCCTACAACAGAAATTAAGAGTGTGACTTTGACAGAGGATCTAACTTGGCGATGGAGTGAGGAATTTAAAGTGTCGAATTTGAATTTAAAGTACTAAAAAGCTACAGTTGACATCTTTATTGAAAGAAGTAATGATGTTAAGTGACAATAATTATCTACTTTTACTTATTATTAATGTTACTTTTACCATATGACTTACAACTGCAACTTACAATTAATGTTACTTTTACCATATGACTTACAACAAAGTTACAATAGCATGATCTACCTTCAGATTACAAGGGCTCTTCATTTATTTAAATTAAATATATGTACATTGAAAATTTATACAATCGAAGTGGGGGCAAAAGGTAGTATTGCAACATTAATTGTTGCCTTGTTTTATTGCAGTAACAGAGCATACTTGTGAATGACCAGAATATTGCTTACGGTAGGTACGAGCTACGTAATTGCTACGACAATCTACGATATGCTACGAGGGGCCTACAATAGATACTTCTTAAATCTCGACATACATATAATTAAAATATATGAATCCTAACGACGTCTCTGAGAATTAATTAAGTTATATGATATATTAACTTACTTATATAACATTTGCATATAACATATTACTAATATTATTATTGATTACTTTACTTGCTACATTTCAATATAGCTGGAGATTCTATGCCTCTCTTTTACAATATTAATTACAAAGTACTTGTATTCTTATGACAAAATCTTTGCAACTGTCGCGACATCTACAATTGTGGTACGACTGGTGTCTGGTAGTGGCAGTTGTGTTAAATCGTTCACAATAAGGCGTAAGCGTTCCATCATAGGTTATAGGTACCTTTTATAATAAATAATAAATTTGCAGATTTGAAAAATAAATAAATATCAATTAATATTGCACCTTAATGAAAAAATAGTTCGTTAATTATAATGATGCAGTTAAAAATGTAAAATAAATTTAAAAAACCGGATCCTTAAGTCAGTAAAACTAATAATTACATTCACTTTCTATGAAAGAAAAAACTTCCGTCTGAAATTATGTAAGAAGCCGAACGGGGAATTGTTTATATATATAT
The DNA here is from genome assembly GCA_916720795.1 of Danaus chrysippus. Taxonomy (NCBI): domain Eukaryota; kingdom Metazoa; phylum Arthropoda; class Insecta; order Lepidoptera; family Nymphalidae; genus Danaus; species Danaus chrysippus. The sequence continues at coordinate 10,267,498 of CAKASE010000082.1, read as the reverse complement.
ATATATATATTTCTTCTGTGAGAATGTATGTCACTGAACTTCTCTCAAACGACTGGACCGATTTTGATGAAATTTTTTGTATGTGTTCAAGGGGATTGGGAATGGTTTAGATTCACAATTTTGTCCGCTGGCCACTGTTTTTTTTATTACTTTTTAATTTATTAGTAGTTGTTGATACAAACGTTTTTTTTTTGACATTAGATTTGACAACTAACGAATATATATCAATCATGCTGTCGCACTTCAAAACACGGAGGTTTATGGCTTTAATAGGTAAACTCCAAAAATATAAATAAAAAAACGTAACAGATATTTCTTGATTATAGGGCGATACGAAGTTCACCGGGTCTTCTAGTATATATATATATATATATATATATATAAATGCTTGATTGATTTAAGCTATTTAAAGTATTTGTAATTTTATGATAATGTAATATAATAAATACGAATGTAATGTATGAGTATTTCTTTTTATGGTTAAAATGCTTTTATTTAAATGTAGACTGGACGCCAATTGGAAACAGGTATATATTTTTTAAACTATTGGCTTTTTGCTTACTGTTTGAGGAATAGATTTTGTGTTGTTATGTTAAGCAATATTATCCGTTATTTAAAAATTCCGGGTAGAAAATAAGGAACGGAAAATTTATCACAAGAGCAAGATTGGACATGTAACATACAAGCTAATGTGTTCTATGCCTGTATTTGATACGGTCAGTGAAAAATTTTATATATTTCGTTAAAATTTAAATATAATTCAATAATTCAACTCAACATTCCTTTTAAAATAAAATTATATTAATTTAATACTTAATTGTTATTTCTTTTACTCAACGAGCAGTATGGGAATGTTATTTTAGTGATGGCAGTATGGGATAGCTTTACCTTCACTACTCACATACAGTTTTTCTTATTAGTATATATATATATATACATATATACTCTCATCCCCATTGCGGACCTCTGATTACTATTTGGTTAAATATGACTTTTTAAAGACACTCTTTTAAATTCTAATGCAAAGGACTTCAACTAAAAGGCCATCAGCTAAGCCGGTTCTCGTCTCTCGATACCTGAGCTCATACTTAGTCCGTCAGAGATTACTCTTTTACTCTTAAATTTATAATTCACTACTGTATAACACCCTGATATAATGGAGTCTATTATTTCGAAAATATCTTGTTTAAAATGATTTCCTTTATCTAATTTGTTGGTCTATATTTTTTATTGATATTTTTTATGGGTAATCTCACAATCCAGCGTCTATAGGTTTTGACAAGTTTATTTATGTGGAAAAAAACTACATAATATACTAATACAAAATGTTAATAAAACATAAACATAATATGAAAAAACTTTTGAAATATTTTAAGTCCAATGAAACTTATTTTGTCCTACCTTTATGTTATGAAATTAAAGAAACGTGGAGATTAAATCTAAAATCTAAATTGCATTATTTTGTCCTGTCTTGCTATCTGTTTTAATAGAGGTTTGAAACAAGTAAACCACCTCAATTATTCTCATAACAGTCTATTATTCAAATACATAACAGTCAATTTGTCGTACTTAAAGTTCAATGAATGGTACATCATAATAACGCAATAAAGTAACAATTCGGCGGTTTAAAGCGGGTCTCTTGCCAAGTAATGTTAACATGTTAATGTGCAGTATGTAACAATATCATCTGTTGCGTCCCTCTGGCTACTGTCCAGAGTATTCACTTATATATTCATATGAAAAAATACTATAATATTAAGTCTCTAATAAACATATAATTGTTATGGTATATACGTTTGTTTATTGGGCCTTATTAGAAAGCTCAAGGTCACTCAAAGGGCAATGGAGAGGGCTATGCTCGGAGTTTCACTGCGTGATCAAATCAGGAATGAGGAGATCCGCAGAAGAACGGGAGTCACCGACATAGCCCGAAGAATTGCAGTACTTAAGTGGCAGTGGGCAGGGCACATCGCTCGCAGAACCGATGCCCGATGGGGCCAACGGGTTCTTGAGTGGCAACCACGAGCCGGAAGACGCAGTGTGGGTAGGCCCCCAACAAGGTGGTCCGACGACCTGGTGAAGGCCGCGGGAATCCGCTGGATGCGGGTGGCACAAGACCGGTCGTCGTGGAGATCCTTGGGGGAGGCCTATGTCCTGCAGTCTTTTGGCTGATGATGATGATGATGATTGTTGACGCTGATATCAGTAAATGAAACTAATGTTTTTCGGATTACTACGAGTATTTTGTTATTTTAAAACTACATACTGCCGACGTTTCGGTTACTTTTCAGTGACAGTGAGCATTGAAAAACGAGTACGTAGTTTTAAAATGATAAAATATCTTAGTAATCCGAATAATATTAGTTTCATTTTAATGTATACTCGCGAAAGTCTTAATTCTGATATCAGTATATCTTGAGCAAGATTATGTATAACCTTTTTGGTCTTTTGTTTCAATAACTTTATCTTTATTTCTGGTTTATGATATGGCAAAATGTTCTAACTACATAGTCTTATTTCAACTACTTATGAAGTGAAGTTAAAAGGACACCATTTTATTAACAGTTTTCAGTTCTATAGCAAACCATTTCAGCTTAGATAGTATAAGCAGTTTTAAGATCAAATTAAGTTGTTCTAATTCAAGCCATATGTTTTTCAATTTTCAGTTCTCTTGTTTGTTATATTGTTATTATAAAAAATTACTTCGAAGCTATATAATAGTATTGCAATAATGATTGAATAATAGCCTCTTCGATGTACGTATATTATTAAAATATTAAACTTGTTTAAGGAAAAGAAACCATACAAATGATCTATAAATTGCACTACAATATGGACATATTTGAAATTATAATGTATTTAACATTATGTAGAAGTAATTACAGAGTTCAGTTAAATTCAAAAGACATTTAAACAAGATGAAGAGTATTAATAATAGCAAAGTTTCAATACAAATCGTTTACATGATCGCAAGGACTCGTTTGATATAGGTCGTACAACGCATCGACCTCAGAAAATGCAGATAGGTGGGAACCGGGTCAAGGCTTTGCATAAAATAACGGGAAAAACAATCCTTACTGGGGCTGATAATATTTTGCATAAAACTGAATTTTGTTAATGTTCTATTTTAATCTATTAAAGCAAAAAATACTTCGGTAATAATAATAAATTACTTGAATTACTCACTATTAAGCATAATATGTTTAAAATTGTTATAGCTTACATTGCTGTAGGTTTCGAGCTTCAAAAGAAATATTAAATGAGATCCACTGGTTAATTAGCTACGACGAGAATTGACCGAGGATTTTTCCCATTTCGATAACTAGAGACAAGAAAGCAATAAAAAAAGGAAAGAAGACAATAAAGACATTTCCAATACGATCAAATTTTAATAAAAAATTACTTCACTGTAATTTTTTCATATTATAATAATAATAATAATAATAATAATAGGATTTATTTCAGACAAGTCCATATCGAAATTACATACATAAATTGAAATGAAATTAAAGGATTTGAAATAAAATTAAATTTACCAAATTAAAACAAACAAATAAATGAATGCGTTCACCCATATTTATGTATGGAGACCGATCCAATGTAACAACATAGGACAATCCCATCTATCGCACAATGCCCTCAGGATGCTATTGGTGCTGGCTCGCGTTCTGCTTAGTAAAGAGGCGACGCGCTTTCTTATTAAAGCATGGAAGCCGTCAACTCTTGCTTCCGAGAACATCGCAGAAGCGCTACAGAATGGTGGCAGCCCCAATATCACCCTGAAAGCATTGTTGTATTGGACACGCAGCGCACTGTATGCCCTCTGTGTATAGCTTACCCAAAGATTGCAAGTATAAAATGATTGACAGTAGGCTCTAAATAACGTTATCTTAACTTGTTCAGTACATCTCGCAAATCTTCTAGCAATCATATTGCATCGAACAGACAGTGCCCTGCGTTCCCTTTCGATATCTAGGTTGTCACATAGATCTTCCGTGACCCAGTGTCCCAAGTATTTAAATTGCGTTACTCGTTTAAGCGGTGCATCGTTCAATATGACTGGTGGTACTGAGTAACTCTTAGTGCCGGCTTTAAATATTAATATTTCACTCTTAACAGAATTATACTTCAGTCCATGGGTCTTCGAATATTTCACACATATATTTAACAATTGCCTAAGAGCACTAATCGTCGGGCTCAGCAACACCATATCGTCTGCGTAGCTAATATTATTTATACAAACACCATTGACATGGCAGCCGACATGTGTGTTGCTGAGCTCTACGAGCAACTGATTAATGTATAAATTAAAGAGACGAGGAGAACTAATCCCCCCCTGTCTTACTCCACACTCCAATTTATACATACTAGACAGAGATCCACCCCACTTAACATAATTCGTTTGATTACTATACCAATATTTAAATAGCGATATGACTGAGTTATCAACAGTACTCTCATTTTGCAATTTACTAAATAATATATCATAAGATACACAATCAAAAGCTTTTGATAGGTCTAAGAAACAAGCATTTACTGGAGTTTTTCTCTTGGTATAATACTGCACAGTCTGCTTGAGACACATAATTGCATTTTCAGTTGATAATCCAGGCCTAAATCCAAATTGCGCATCATGCAATACAATTCGAGATGACATATGTGTATCAAGCAGACTATCCAGTATCTTAGCCATTACAGTGGCGAGAGAAATCGGCCTGTAATTGGCGAGATCAGCTGTGTCCCCTGTTCTATTTTTCAGTACAGGTACGACTAGCGTTTTCATTAGATCATTAGGTAAATGGGAATGACCCAAACATAGCGTATAAAAACATGGAAAGTACTCTCGGCAAATGTACACCTGCATATCGCAGATGCTCAATGCTGAGATGATCATGTCCTGGAGATTTGCCTCGTTCCATATTTTTGATTATGAAAGTCACCTCTTTAGCTGAGAAGCTTACCTTACGTTCCAGGTATGTCTCCTCAGCATTGCGCACCAGCGATGGTCTACAAACATCTGGTTGTTGTGGGGTCTCCACATTAAAATACTCTTTAAACAGACTAGCTATAGTAAAGGGGTCAGATTCACCAGCTACACTCACTGGTAGGCTCGGTTTGTAATTCAACTTATTCGTGTTTTTCCAAAATTTTCCAAAGTCTTTACATTTGTGATTTTCAGCAATAATGTCCATTTTTATTTGTGTTTGATTATTCCTACACCATTTCAGTTTGTTTTTAAATATAGTACGCGTATTACACATGCTTTGAAATAATAATCCTGATCGTGGTTTATTATATACACACCAAAGTTGAAAAGCAGACCGCGCCTCCGCGTGAGCTACTCTAACATGCTTGTTCCATCCCATTAACGGTTTATAAATATTTTTCTTAATCCTTGTTACACTATGTTCTGCAGACTCGGTTAATATCGCTATAATTTCCCTGTACATATTATCTAAAATACATTTGTGTTCAAGATTAGAACAAATAGTATCTGCACACATATTTAATTCTGGTGGAAAATCAATATGTTTTAAACGAGCATGGCACATCTCATGATACTTTTTAATTTGACAAACATCTCTTTCACCCCACAATACTTTGCTACGACTCATATTAGGTAATACAATGTGAGGTTCAATTAATTCTATCTTACATTCTATGAGCAAGGGGTAATGATCCGACCAGTATGTGTCATATAGTATTTCTGCACGTAATATCGTACGACGCGCGGCCTCAGTCACAACGCAGTGATCGAGCCAGCGCTCGCAGTCGTGGGCTTCACTGACATACGTGTACGACTCACGCGGTAACAGTTCAACATCCGCACAGTACCAACACTGATCCTTACAGTAACTCAGTAGTTCACTATAAAACAACTCATTAATGTGTGCGTTGAAGTCTCCTAACATGTAAACACTTTGTACGTCACTATTTACTATAATAGCATTTATTTCACCGAGACAATTTGTAAATTCAATTAAATTGTCAACACAACACGTAGGCATATATACCGAAAAAATCAACAAACTCCTATCCTGCAAAGTTACCTTTATGGCCGCCAAGCGAACATTTACGCACCGGACAACTGACACACACGAAAACAACTCCTTCCTCCACAGTATGGCCACACCACCATAAGGTCGACCTCGAAGTACACCAGCACTAGTATCGACAGCAGAAGTTCCAGTATATGCAAAATCATTATGTATATTTCCTAGGAGAGCAATATCGTGCGGTAACAGCCACGTCTCCTGCAGTGCTATGATGTCCGCCGATACACACAGTCGCCTAATGCAGTCAAAAGATGTTGTTACACTTTTACAATTAAAACTAATCATATTTACAGTTCTATCCATAACTTAGTTATATATTGTTAACTCGTATATCCGAGTCTTTTTTATTTTTACTTTTGAAGTCAATGAAGCGACGATAAGAGATGCCTTCTGGCCAGAACTCATCGTTCATCAAGACACTTTCTTTGTGTTTAGGCACAAATATTTTGTAGCTATTATATTCTTTTTGTATTTTCATTGTCATTTTCTCTATTTTTATTAGTAAGCCTGTCTTTTCCTGAATATAATCCATAATATCCTTCTCAGATACCTCTTTGTCCACGTTATAAATATACATAGGCACGCATACCTGTGCTGCCTTAAACTTAGCTTCCGGTTTAATAGTCGCTACTCCTCGATTGCCAGCAAATCTATTGTAGGCTAACTTTTTCTTTCGTTTAACGACCGTCCATTCATTTGTACCAAAATTTTGTGTTTTATTTTCATTTTGCAACACATGCGAAAATGTTTCTCGAAATGCATTATTTATTTTGTTCCCGGCGTCCGTATGTAACGATTTACTCGCTTGACCGCTACGCTCAGGTGTGTGATGAGTCACGATCCTAACGGCTTTGTCCTCCGCGCTTATCGCCGCTGCAACGGAATTCTCAGCTGATCGACCGCCACACGAATCCGGTACTTTTTGTTTATTACCCTCAAGTTTTTTAGAATGATTTAAAGATGTCGATGATGATTTTAATAATTCCACTTCCAACTTCAAATCACATATATCTTCAGAGGTAGCATACTTTTCCTTAATATGTTTTATTTCAGCTTGCATTATCAATAGGTCTTTTAATAACTTTGTTACATCAACATGGTCAAAAAGAACCGGTGGAAGTTTTTGTAGATCCTTAGCAACAAAAATTGGGATTTGTTCAGGATCAGTCTCCTTTAACAAACAAATGATATCATCTATATCTCTTAACTTCTTACCGTCGCGTTTTCTTTTTATCTTTCGTTTGGTAGTAGGTATGGAATCAAACAATAGTGTTTTTGCATTGCAAATTTCCTCTTCAGAAAATGCGGAAATACAAATTCTGCTTATGCTTTCTTCATCCATCACATCCAGTTTATTGCACACAAACGAAAGTAGCTCGTTAATCACAATATTACAGTTTGTACACTTTACAACTCGCGAAGTTTCAGCCGTTATTGAAGTTGTCATTTTGCTAATCACGCAGTGCCCGATAACACGTACGGTGCTGATTATATGTTTGAAAAATTCGTTCTTACTGATTCTATGATCACACACAGTTAAATTTACCAATATGAACATAGGACTTAATAATAGAAAAAGTATAATCAAAAATGTGTTCTTTTAGAATTTACTCCAAAAAAACTTCTAGGTATACAAAATAATTAAATAAAAAAAATTAATAACATATTTTATCAGCAAATAAATTTATGTAATCCCTGAACCTAATAACGTAAAGACTTTTATTTGTAGTCATCGAACCAGTTCTCATTCAAGATAATCCGATAATTCGATTATGATACAGATTAACAAACCAATCAAATAATAGTTAAAAAGTTTCTAGTACTTACTATAGAGATAAATTAAATTTTAATTAAAATATTACAAGCATCTATTGGCGGCCACCGCTTGTTTCACGCACGCGCAACGAAACGCCCATCCCTTTTATCAGTGGACTGTTTGTGTTGTGTGAGATTTTATTACGTTAATTGTAAACAGATATTTAGTATTGGGGTAAGATCTTCATGTTTATTAGTCACGATTTCATATAAAGAGTTATACATAGATATTTATATGTATAATCATCTAATGTAAATGTTTATAAAAATAAAACACTCCGCCGGTATTATTTTTATAGTGTTATTAAGGAATTAATTTTATTTGTGATAATTATATGACAATCGATTTAATATTGATCACATAAAACTATTATATGTAACGAAAATTATGTATAAAAAATCACAGCAATTCAGCATTCAAAATATTTTATAAATAATCCTATAAATAATTGTTTGATCCTCCTTTACGTTTCACCTTTAGTATATTATGTATTGAAACGTAACAAAATTTTCTTGTAATTAAAATATTACGTTTGCAGACACTTTTATAATGTTAGATGTTCGTAATGTGTTCACAAATACGTTAATGACTGGCGTTAAACAATAACAGTAGCATATCGGACAGGTGGTGTTTATTGCGCAAGTCGCCGGGTCTGGAGGGGTATCCGATTCATGTTTACGGGGCCGTCAGCTGTTCGGAATGTCCTTCCGCGCTCGCGCCGCATCGATTGATTGATACCATCATACCACGTGTTGGTACACTGTTCAGTTACTCAGTACAGAGTTCAGTCTCGCGGCGTACGCCGGCACGCCCGCACGCATCAATGGATACACGGTGACCGATCACAAGTAAGTATCCTGTGGAGTGTCCATGTTTACGTAATATAGGTGTGTTCCTGATCATAAGGTACGTTAAGGTTATACGTCAACGTTTCACAGGTAATATATTATATGATAGTAATTTTTCTCTATATAAAATCGTGTATTAGATTCGGTTTCGAAAGAATCGCTTCTAAGGAGATGCGAGCTTTGATGGCGGTTTTACGTCCTTGGGACGATCGTTTCGCTGAATGGGCTCAGAATTATCCTTTGAAATAATTAATTCGGCTATGAGTACCGTGCAAAAAAAAATTGAATGAGAAATCAGCATAAAATCATGATTAGTAAATAATGTATATAGTATTAGTTACAGTCAGATATACTTTTTATTTTTTTAATCTTGCAAGAACGAAAATTCTGTCTGAACGAATGAAAGCGTACAAAATGTCGAATCTCATAATTTTCACTTAACTACAGGTTTTATTTCATGAAATATATTTTCTCTGAATAATAATAAAAGATGTCAAAGTTCTTACGTAAATCTAAAAGCTGAAGCTATCATTGTTTTTCTAAAACATTTTTGCAATGATAAAGATGAGCAAGAGATTGTAAACAGGCTCTTATCCGATAAGTGGAGCCAAACAAACCAATAAATAACACAGAATTTATTGATATAAGTATTGAAGTGGTCACATTTTGTTTTTGGACATAATATTGAAGTTATTTTTGTAACAATATTACCAGTATGTTTATCCATTGTAATAAAATAACATTTTTTTATTTAAATGAAGGCGAAATTTGTCTTTATCCAAATAAATTTAGTATTTCTAATTTGGTTGTTTAGACATGTTTTAGTATATTTCGGTTTCTTTACTAAGTATGAATATAGTAAGCAATAAGTTTATATCAACATATCCTTTGGGAATGATAGAAATTATAAGTAATTTGATACTTACATCATTTTAAAATCAAACTCACCACTTATATGTATTACCTCAATAAATGCGTCATGTGTATACAGCTATTTCATTTATGAATAAAAATTACTACTTTGGAGGCACTCATTTATTGTCTAATCGATCTATGTTTGTTCAAACATTAAACAGTTCAGTTGAATATTAATTTTACTACACGTAATAAGTAATATTTGTTTCCAATCGTAGAAATTACTTAGTCCCTCTACCACGAAATTATTGTCTTAGCAGTTGTTGATAAGACGTATAAAGTAATTTTATCAATTATATATATTTCTAACAATTATAAAACGATTTAAATACCTTAATAGTAGTTTATAGATCCATATAACTTAATAACTTCGCTAAATCAAACAATGTGATTCAAAGTATCTACATGGGCGTTTCTGAATGATAATTATCGTTCAGATCCGCGGGTCAGAGCTAGTCAATCATTATAATCTTTCCATTTAAGAGCAAAATGTCCGTGGTTTATCAACCCGCGCTGCATAATACCGCCGCACCCACTTTCCCCTATTGTAATATAAGTTATGTACTTAAATATAACTTGTAACTTTTCGGTTAATTCACGAGAATTTGTCAGTTAAATTGCTTCGTATAGAATGGTAAAATTATGAATGATTTATTTAACATAATGAAACGTTTCTTAGAGTTCTATGTAAATAATATTTCTTGATTCTCTTGAATTCAAAACGTTTGTGTTACACTGTCATTTATATAAGAGTTACTAGAATAATTTCATAGGAGTATGTGAAAGTAATTAATATAAATAAATGAATGTTGCAATGTCACATTTATAAATGGCTTATAACTATGACACTGTGTATATTATCATATTATAAGATAGAATTATATCTTTTAATTTAATTAGTTGTAGGATAGATGAGTTAAATGTTAGGTTTAGGCCAAAGGTAAAAATTTTGCATCAGAAAGTATACGTACATCATAACACAACATTTATTAAAGTAAATAAAACAAGTAGTAAAATATGTGTCGCTTAATATTTCACTAGTAAAGTCCTTAAGGGTCACTTTACACTTTACAGCAATTTTGTTGCAACGCACAAGACTCTTAAGGGTCATACAAAACTGTGTTAAAATATCATTAAACTGTTATACGAATTTAGACCTTATTGTTGACCTGAATTTTGCTTAAACTGTTTTATGTTGCGTGTTGCGTCATATAAAACATTAATCAAGTTTGAGGACAGTTAAGGAGTTACATATGTTGATTTGTGTTTGAATGTGGCTTCTGTACTATTTTCAGTACCGTATTTGTTACCCTCATTTCTTTTAAACCAACTTATTTTCTATGAAACTTTTCGATATTCTGTGAGGGAAGCTTTCTATACCTTTATTTCCTCTTATTCTGTATCAGACTTAAAAATGTCTTCCTCTTACAAAAAAAAAAAAGACAGTAACAGAGTATGAAATACATCTTATTCTTCATCTTTGAATCTTTTTGTTACTGTTATCGTCTGCAGCGATTGTTTTTTCTTTTATATTGTATACATGTCCTTTATGCTTTTTATATAGGTTTCATATTGAAAATATTAATACATATAAATAGTTTTATCTTTTGTTTGCCATGACACAATATATTTGAATTTTAAGTTTTGTTTGTGAGATTGCTTTTTAGCAATAAGGCGTCCAATTCAAAAAAAAATGTAAATAGTTTTTTTGTTTTGCATTACGCAATATTTGTTTTAATTTGTTTTTTCTTTTTTTGTTAGAATATTATTTTTATGGTACCGATCTTATAAATTCTTTCGCTGAATGTCGTGTTCTGGTCAGTAATATGTAGAAAACAAATACACAATTTATCCGTTCCTACTTAAAAATAAATTAAATAAATATTTATTCCGTTCCGTTTTTCAATAATCAACAAGGGATACATACGAAAAAATAATAATTCTGAGAACCAATATGATTTACTAAATAATTACAATACTATTATCTCCATAATCTCTAGCAGTTGCCTATGTGGAAAGTATAGTATCTGATGATTATTTTTAAATAATTGGGTGAATGTTAATATGATATTTTAAAATAATCTGAATCAATTGGAACATTATTGTTCTCTTAGCTTAATTTTGACTACAAATAAAGTACACTTATATATATGTAGTTTTGAATTACCGGCAACTAACTATATTCATATAATATACTACAATTCAAGTTATACTTAGCCAACTCAGTATTATCAAACCGAACTATTCAATACATCGAAGTTCATGAAAATTATTTTGATTTGATTTATTATTATTCTTTATTTATATAACATATCACAAATTTCTTTTACGGTGTTACAAAATCCCTGTCGGGTTTATACGTACACCGGCATTCATCGAGTACACCCGAAACTTTTAATACATAAATATACTACCTATTACATTATTAATTACATAAGATTTTGAATAACTGATGTTAGATTAATTATAACTCATATGTGAGGGTATACGTTAAAAGATTTTTAAATTATGTTAATAATACAATAGGTACTTACGATGCACTACTCGGCCGGTCGGTCATTAAAGCCGGTTTTGCGATAATGCATTTGAAACAAATAACTTGTAGATAGTGCAAATACAGGTGATCCGTTTCCCTTTATGAGATATTATTTAATTAGTAATATTAAGTATTATTATTAATATTTAAAAATATATATATTATTACTTATACTTATTTCATATTTAAAATCATTAGTAAGATTGTTCTAAAATGTTGGAACAAGATATTCTAGGATCTCGCGTAAATGTGGTCAATACATGTCTTACTAATTTGTTTACTACACTCTTCTACACGGGTATATTCCGAGATCCCACACACAAGCCCGTGATTATACATAACAGTGCTATATTTATGCTTTATAGGACAGTTATATTTTAAGACAAAGTTTATATCTCTTTATACATATACATATATCCTGACTCTGTTCTACTTTACTAAGAAATATGTTTAGTTCATTTACAAATAAGTGCTTTCTATTACTAGGTGGTCTATACATAGCACACAAAGTTGCATTATATCCCCATGAAGTGTTAATTTAACCAAAAAGAAGCTCGAAATGTTGTGGTTTGTAATATTTAGTGGTAAATTTATTAATTTTTCGTACGTACATTATAATGCCTTCACCTTTGCGTCCCGTACGCAACTATGTGTGCATATTATATCCCTGCAGGTTGTACAAATAACTTAGCGATTCTGATATATATATTAGCTTCAGTGATTATTATAATTACATCATCGGGAATTTTTGAACTTTGCTGAATACAGTATTCCAGTATTGAGAAATTTTTGATTATTGACCTAATGTTTATATGAATGCATAATAGATTTATGTTAGTAGGTATACTGTCTATAAATATTTGTAAGTTAGTACAATCTGATAATTCTAAAATATTATCTCTGATGTTATCTATCTTTAGAAGAAATTTTATCTATAGAACAATAAGTATAACCTATGTACCTACGTATAATTAAGAATTATTTTAGCTTATTAACATCTTCTTTTGATCGAATAATTATTGCTTTTTCTTTATCACCTTCTTTGCGTGCACGTAAAATTCCTTTTTTGATCCAGATGAATTTGTAGGTGGTACTTAGTTCTTTTCTGGCAAACCATAGTAAATGTCTATTATACGGTGTTAGGGTTTCTCTGAGATATATGGATTTTTCACCTTCAATTTTGTCAGTAGTTTCGGGAACAATATCGACCGCTTTAATTTTATGATAACTTGATTTTGCAGATGTTAGCCACGAGTTTTGAAGTTGTTCATTTTTTAGTTTGATCAGGATAGGGCTCGGATTTTCTTTCTTAGCTGGTAGACGAATTGCTTCTTTAATATCTTCAGATTGTTGATTAAGTTTTTTTGCCACCTGTTTAGCTAGCAGATAAGTATTTTCATCAACCCTTTGAGGAACATTACAAATTTCAACGCAGTTAGATAACTCCCGCTGCTCTTTTTCTTGTAGACGCTGTTCCAGTGCACCTACCCTCGTCTCTAGATTATTATTTTTGTTTATGAGTTCGATGTTCTTTTTCTTTAAATCTTTTATGGTTTCTTCGCAAACTTCTAACATTGTAATGACTTCATCCATTTTCTCACTATGAAATTGCAAGGCTTGACTAAGTTCTTTCATTTCGCGTTTAATGGTTTTCTCCATTTGCCTTGTTATGTCTGCCAACAGTTGCTGCATGTCAATTTTTAGATCCGGAGCCTCATTACGCTTGTCTTCCTCCTCCTCATGATCGTCAGGAATAACAATTGAGTGACGTTTAGGAGAATTTTCTTGACACTCTCGACATGTCCATTCTAGATTTTCCACTGCACGTACTGCGGACAGCTGTTTATTCGAAAGCTCTGAACATATGGTGTTCAAATGCACTACCTTCTCACATCGGTTACATTCTAAACCGGGTTTATTTTTGGTGATATATTTATTGCACTTGTCACATTTAGCCATTCTGGGGGTATTCACAGATCACTTTTTATTACACCGGCACGTGTTATACGTTCGAGCGCACGACGATGAATGGTCATGACGTGTTATACGTTCGAGCGCACGACGATGATGATTAACGAAGACAAGTCAAAATAGGTAACCTGAAATACGTCGATGATTTATGCATTATTTATACTTTAACTTCAAAGTTCTGAATCCAGTTTCGGCAACCATCTAAGAACTTCGCTAAGTAACGTAAATGCAATCACGAATTCCATTAGTTCAACTCTAAGGTGTAAGTTGATTAGTTCTGAGTTATCTGTTTTCTTTGTAATGTTTGCTGTGTAACATCTCGGTTTTATTCTGTCTTTATTCATCAGCTGACCCGAAAGACTTCGTACTGTCAAAGTTTACAGCTAGAAATAGATTATAGCGATAGTATATACGTACAATAATGTATATTAGAATATATATTTTGACGATGAGCAGATTTGACTTAGAAATAGACAATTGAAATTGCATGCAAGGTCGAAAACAATCAGTCTATAGTATAAAAATGCTCCGAAAAAAGATAGTTACATTTAAATGAGTACATTCGAAAATCTTAAATATCATTAAAAGGCCTAGTGTCTAAGATGTAAAACTTGAAACAAATCCAGTGGTTTTACCTTAGTTTTCTTTACTAACAAATATTCCTCAATTCATTCATCTATTATTCTTTCCACTTATCTAAATATACATAGTATTATAAGAACTAAAATGTCATGTAAGTTACTCCGTCAGTCTCATGGGGAAGCAACAAATACACGCCATGACTTTTACACGCCTCCTTAACGTAACGCCAGTCACATTAATAAATGTTTAAAACAATTCCTTCGTGGCCATCAAGTTTTGTTTATGAATATAAAATAATTCATGAATAGAATACTATCGCTCTATTTGTTCAGTCTTCATTTTTTTCTCGACCTGCCTCTGTCATGACTTTTCAGGTGTGCTTTTTAAAAACAGTTTTTCTTTCATGACAGTCGACGTTATTATCTTTAAATGTTACTTTAAAAGTTATAATATTTTGCTAAATCTATATTTATATTTAAAAATAATACGAGGAACTTGTTTCTATATAAAATGGTGTATAATCCAAATATTTTTCTTAGTATTTCAGTTACCCAAATATATTTTTACGTAGTTCTTTCAAGACAAAAATATCGATGCTTGACCAAAGTATCTCCTTTATAATAGATAGCGTCTGACATTTATATAAAATGCATGTGTAAAGAGTAAATGTTGTGTACTAAATTGAAATAATAGATGAATAAGTGTCTACAAACTGTTTTATTCTAGATATTTTTGTATATTATACATAATAAGAATTATGTAAATAGAATATATAGCAGGATAAATTACCTGTCGTGTTTTTCTTTGAAGATGATTTTTTTATTAAGTATTTATAGAAGATGGAGATTCATTATTGAGTTTCAGCTATCGTAAATTCTTTATTGAAATAGCTTTAAATAATAAATATAAATACTATTATATATATTTAAGATTATATTCATTTAGACATAAAATAGTTCTTTATTCATAAACTTCCTTAGCTATACCATTTAATAAGTTGTTTTGATGTTATATAAATGTACGCAGTACATTACTATGATATGATTTGCGAACCATTTTCAGGCTTTAATACAACCATATATCAATACATGCATATACTAACGTAGGTAACAAAACACAAAGAACTGAAATATATACCACCATCCATAGTTGCGTACAGTTTTATTAATTTATGTATTCAAATGTAACCGTACATGTTCATTTGTAACCGCACACAAACAGTGGAAAATTCGTTCATTCATTAAATGGAAATGTACAGGGAAATGGAGATTGTACTATGTAATAAATATACTACAGTGTGCACATAAATCTTTATGTAACTGTCCCACTGCTGACCCTTTAATTAAAACGCAACTTCCGTTAACGTATATCCGTCATCTATTGTTGCTGGCGTTTCATGTGTATTATGTAAAACCTTCATGCCTTTTCCTCTTTAAATGAAATTGTTTCTATACGTAGTCTATCCGAATGAAAAATAGTTTGGAAATGAATTGAATTTTGACTTCAAAATCCTTTTTTGTATTAAAAAATGAAAAATATCGGAGTTTCTTTAAATTTAATAATAATGGCTTTGTTTGACTTAATTTAAATGTAACTTTAATTGCAGTGAATATATAGAAAATAGATGATCAACAATTTCGGTTCATACTTTTGAAAAGATAGTAAAAGATTGATAAGAATTTAAAAACAATAGAATTAAAATTATATTAGAAAAATATGTTTTTTAATTTCAAAGTTATATGTTTTCATAAGTGCTTATAATTATTGTTTGCCAAAGTAAGAAGATGCGAAACCTCTTAACATTCAATGGATTCGTTGTGCGGTTGCCGGGTCCATCGCGTTGCAGGGAGAGGAGCTTCATCAGTGCCTGGGATTTGCGACCTAGGTGTAGGTTTAAGGAGTTCCTATGTACCGCGCGTTAAACGCTCACTTTCATTGACCAAGGTACTCTCTCTACCTAACCAAATTTAAAGAACTTTCTAGGGCAGCTTTCGAAGTACTTTCCAAGAAAGAATTTATATTAGTTCTGGACAGGCCCAAGTCTTTTAGTAGGTTGTAGAGACATTTAGCCGTTATACTTTTCGCTCCCACTTCTACCGCGTAAAAATCCACAACAAACCTATTTCTGGTGAGTTCTTTAGTGACCTCGTCATATTTATTAACCGTGATGGTATGCTCTTTTGGGATGTTGGTTTCTCAAGGAACCGTAAGTTCTATCATCTCAAATAGCTTTATAATTCGAGAATACATAAATATGTCAGGTCTGGAGGTCGACGCACAAATATCCTCTGGTAATTTCTTTTGTGTCTCATACGTATCCATCATTATAGTCCAATCCGAAGCCGCTTTAATGATGCAGTAAGGCTTGACGTTTGAATTTATAGCCCTTGTGCCTATTCTCAAAACCTACTGATCGCTTGTTTGTCGTTATTTCCCTTTTCGCTCGGGTTATCGAAAGACTAACCGGTTCACGTATGATGTCCAGAACTCTCAGAACCGAATTACTTAATACATCAAGTATTACTTAAAAGACTAAATGTTGTTAAATAAATTTCATTTCAAAAACACTTAGGGCTAGCTTAGAGGAAAACCCCTAATTTTATCTTAATTAATGAGTGAAAGTATGCATTATTAGCAAATAAGTAAAAGTATAAAATAGATAACCCTTTTCATTCTTATACACTTATTCAGAGGTTTGTTTATACAAACAGGAAAATGAAATATAATCGTACATAAGATATAAGGAAAATAAAAAGCTGGAGGGAAAATATATTTAAATCTATACATAAAATAATGTTCTACATCTGTGTGCATATACAGGCAAAGTTACTAGATATATTTAATTTTTTAAAGTTTTATATTTTAGCCACTTTAGTCCTTATAATAATATCTAGTATTTTCGTAAAATATGCTTATTTAAATGTAACTATACTTATCGGAGATCACGGTGTCTGTTAGTTAGTCTTGTTAATTGTCATCTACGCCAACGATTTCTTTATTTTGTAACATAGTGCTCTAGATGGGACTTACTGTGACTTGAGGTGTAGTTATGTGGTCATGGACATCGGATTTATATTTTTGATGACCCCTAGTCTCAAGGGGGATAGGGTTCCCAAATGCTAGATAATTGACAGCCATTTTTTCTGTTGAAATTAAGATTCTTTTGGAATTTTTTGTTGCTCTTACCCCGCGGCTAACCAAGAGAGTGGGCTAGCGCTGAGCCCGTTACAAAGGGGGGCTGTAGAGTCCCTAGCGTACGTCCCAAGGGCACCTGCTAAAAATGTGATATGTGGTTTGTGGTTTGACAACAGAGAAGAGGGCTGGCAGTTATAAAAAATCTAGACACCTTCATATAAAATATAAATCTGATGTCCAAGATCACACCGCAAGATCTCGAGACATAGTAAGCGCACTCTGTGTGCATACAGAGCACTATGTTAGAAAGTAATAAAACCGTTGGCGAAGATGAAAAACCACAAGACTAACTATCAGACCTTTTCATCTCATTTTCTCGCGATTACATTTGCTTTCAAAGACATAAAATAATAAAAAACGCGCAGTATCTAAAAAATCCTTACATCTAAAAAAATTCGGGATATCTACATTTAAAATAAAATTATAAAAAATACAACCTTTTTTTTTGAGCAATACGTATTCTGTGATGTGTGTTTTCTTTCATATGAGAAAACTTTGTTATTCACATAGTCATTTATAGAATTATTAAGTAAATTTCTCTAACAACTATTCCACACTTGATTTAAGGATAAAGTCTTGGAGAATACTGTTCCCTTGCGGTTCCAAATTTTACTAGTTATAAGTTACAATTTTATGACTTTATTTAAAGAATAGCCCGATACCTGGTAACCTAAATTCTAGAACCATCCAAGCGAACAGAAACGTTGTGAAATATTTAAAACTTTTCACTACATATCCGTTGATAGGTGTAACGGAAAGATTTTCTCTCGCGAAAGAATTTTATAAATAACTCGCTAAGCTTCCTGTAAACTGTGAGAGAATCGCTAACTTTACATCTATTTCGTACGGGATGCCAATCGATTTTTGCTACTGGAACATTGTAGAATTTAAGCCAAATAGGAAAGGATTACATTGATGAAATTTGATTGTTTCTGCTGTATAGAAAATGAAAGGAATTTAAAAATATTACTTAAGTGTAACTCAATATTATAAATTCAATAAAAATGTCATAAACCGTTTTATTTGATACGTTATTAAGCAAACTTTCTTCGTTACATTAAATAAAGAAGAGATCGCATTTTTGCAATTGTTTCCAGGTCAAAAAATAAAAAACCCTGTAGATCATACTCGACTACATACATTTTTTGTTTAGTTTTTGACCTTCTAAGTAGTTTAACAGTAAGCTTGTAATTCTTAGTTATCATTGTTCTTATATTTAAAGAGTGTTACTGGAATGTCATAGTAATTTTTGTAGGAAAGAGTAATTAGTAATGGTTTTGACAGATTAGTAATGGTTTTCGTGTTTACAGTGCGAAGAGCTGTTTATTTGTTTGTGTCCACAAAAGTTCAAATTTATATCAACTGAGACTATATCATACACTTCTTTCTTCAAATTAACTGAAGAAAATATTGTACTTTTATTTGAAGTTATTCATATTGTAAGGTATAGTGAGCTTGTCTCGAAAGAAAAAAAGCGTTCTGTTTGTTAAATTTGGCAAAACCTTTATATTAGGTTCATCTATTGGGACTAGCAAGTGCATGGCTATAGCAAATTGAGTTGATTCTATTTAGATTTTTCTTTGGAAGTTACGAATACTAGATTGCTGACCTACATCCGACGAATGTCGGCCAGATGCTTACACACCTGGAGTTTGGGAGTTGGCACCGTTTGGGGTTTTGTTGAATAAGGAATAAACGACTCGATTCCTAGATTTACTTCCTATGATAGTACTGTGTAGATTTTGTTGAAAAAATACGATCAAAAACATCGTTTCATTATTAATATAGTTCCTTTGTTTTACATTTAGTTTCCTTTAAGTCATCGGCCCCTACTATATGAACCATAAGATGTTGCTGAATATTCTATCCACATAAAGAACTAAGTCGTGTCTGAAATAGTAATGAAAGTACGGTAGTAATAAATGATCATCTAAAATTAATAATATCCGTATTATTATTATTAAAAATAGTAATTAATTTTATCATTAGGGTAATTTTACTTTTGTTTTTTAAAACGACGTTCCTTGTTCATAAAACACTTTACTTGAAATACTTTATTTTAATATAATAATTATCTCACCGTTTCAATAGTATTCTCAAAGCGCTTTCAGTGTGATTTTTTTCCAAATTAGGATCATTAAAAAATAACGTTGTGCAAGTAAGCGTTTTTATCTTAGTTTTCAGAATATTTTTTCTTTGAATTCATAAATTCATCTTTAAAAAGATATCTTCAGTTAGATAACATATTCTTGTTTGATAGATTCCTTAGTATAAAGTTATAAAGTATAACTTTTAGATATCATATTATGTTCAGATAATAACTATTACGAGCCATATCGTCTGAAAACCCTCGATCCACCTGCGCTTGAAGCCGAGACTTTAATTGATTGAATTCATTACTTAGAGATCAATGCGGATGCATCTGCGATAAAGCAATAGTTATTCTTTATTAAATTTGTAACAATCAGATAAAGTTTTTTTTATTATTATAACTATACTGTTAAATGAGATTTTATTGCTTTAAAATTATGAAATTTTATACCAAAATTTACATTTAAAAAATATATAAACAGTTTTAATATCGCTTTGTTCACCGGCAGATGAAATATAAGTGTGTATGTCAAGCGGTTAAAATTAAAATATTAATATAATGTTTGAGTTGATTTAAGCTTTTATATTCTGGTTAAAAAACTATTTAAATATGAAATAAAATATAGATGTTTTGTTATTCGTAATTTTTTCCTTGGGATTTCAGTAACATTAAATTATTAAAGGCTAATAAGAGAACATTTCTATGTTATTACTTGCATGCGACCTTCAAGCAAGTTTCTGTTACGGTAACGAAATTCAAAACTACCACAACTCTTAATTGCTTATTGGGCAACAGCCGAATTATCCACATCGCCAGCCTTTGGCAAACATCATGACATTAATATAGCAACTATTCGACCGTGAACAATGAATTGTTCTGTTTACATTCTTACTTATAGTTTTGAGTTTCCTACACACTATCGCAGAATATACGATGTGATATTTTAGAAGAATAATACGTAAGATTTAGCCTCTGAGACTTTTGGATCGAAGACTGTGTGGTTTTACTTAAACGTTTTAAAGACAGATTTAAGGTTGAACGATGTGTAAGTTATTTAAAGAAATCTTTACTCTTTATCCTTTAGGTAATTTTCACAAATTTTATACATGGTTTTATTTCAATATTTACTATATAAAGATCACATTTCTTAAGTTTTCTTATATAGTATTAATTCACAATTGTTTTACACCGGTGTTAAAATATATACCTATAATATGTCTTCATTGTGAAGAATGTATAAGCTGTTTGATTTAAATATTTATGATCGTTAGGCAGCGAGGTATATTGTTAGCGCTAGGCTGACTTGGCAAGCGTTGACAAGCCCGCATGTTGATAGCCACCCTCTGTACTCCGCCTTATTTCACTTCCATTAATGAAATTGAGATCTTCTATGAGATTGCCGTAATAACATGAGCTTTGCTCTATAACGACTTGATATGGTTGGATGCGTCAAATATTGCATATAGCCTTTATATAAGGATTATTAAATATTACCAGCAAGTATGAAATGAGATAAAGTAATTCAATAATTATGATGATGGTAATATTTATTCTTCATCTATTTTAAAGATGTAATACAGTTCTTCAGTATGCAAATAAAGAATTTTTTGATACAAAATTCTCTTTATTCTCAAAAGATGCTATATAAAACGTGCATGGCTTAAACTGTATTACGTAATGTGAATGTAAGAACCAAATTTTTAGTGTTGCAAAGCTTTTTAAATCTTTTTAGGCAGTTTATAGTTCTCGAAAATATGTTGGTTTAAAGTTTTTTACATTATAAAGACATTTTTTTCGTATAACCATATTCAGATTTAATGTTTGGGTTTATCTGGCCATAATATTAAAGTATGGATGAAGTCACAAAACGGTTAGTAGCTTACGAGGCCGTTTCTCGTTAGCAGCAATAAATAATCTCTGTGACACAGTTTCCTAGCTGCTATCACGCAAGAGATTACTTCATTATTAGCTCAGTCAATACCTGTGATGCTATGAATAATGACGAACATTATGCTTCTATACTTCTGCCGGTTCTAAGAATTGAGTATAGCTTTACCTAAAATTGTATGAGAATACGTAGCATTTCGATATTAAGCTGGCTGAATCAATAGATTTATCATATATAATTCCGAAAAATTGAGAATAGAGAGAGAGAGAGAGAGGGGGGGGGGCGAGAAAAGGAGAGAGATAGAGACTGAGAGAGTAAAAATGACTATATAACAGGTAACTCTGTTTTGGATATACTTATGTATATATGCTCATATAAAGTTAAAAACATTGTATAAAGAAACGCATTCATTTTAAGCATCTATGTTTATTATGTTGTATTTAACAAGATGGTTTATGTTTAATTTGTATGAAATACTTGAAGATTCGCCATGCTTCAACAAGCGAGCAACTTATTATCGATGTTATAACTTAGTTGATAAGTTCTTAGATAAGATTTAATCCAATTAAAGTTACACGTTCGTCTTTATCGGGTCTCACTGAGCAGCGAACTGGGATATGAGGAAAGATATCCTTAGTACGAGAACAACCTAAATACTGATCGTTTTGCAGTTTTCCTAACATATTTTTTTTCTTAACTTGTCTATTTTTACCTAGAAATTGTAAGTATTTAGTTTTACGATGTAAACGACACTTACAGGATATTATGTAATTACAAATGACATTACGTTCTAAGTAATAAATAAATATTCATTTATTCATATTTATCATAAGAAAGACACCAAATATTAGGTGTTTTTTATATTTTGATTTAAGTCTCCTAATAAATGAGGTGCCGTACCATTACTTCCCCCATAAGTATGCAAATATCGGCCGACAAAGGTTACCGGGATAACAGGAAACAAAGGAATACTTTAACAAAAATATGGAGCTCGGTGTAAAAAACAAACGTACATCTGACCTATAAACAAATGTTGGGATAAAAGTGAAATAAATAGGCGTTTTAAACCGACAGTATTATGCAGTGGCATAAAACGTGAATGTGGCCGATCATCGCACAACTCGCCTGATAATGGCCGCGTTTACAGTTACGAGCGGAAGCGTTTTTAATTAAGTCAATATTAATATATGTAAGTATTGTTGCTGGTGAATTTGAATATAGTCTTCGTTTGACTTTTCAATGAATTACGTTAGAAATAGGGTGAGTATAAGATAAGTATATTTTGATTTTGTATGAAATTATTTTCAATAATCAACATAAAAGTAACATATTTTACATAATATTCATATAACCGATTTTACTTATAAAAGTTATGATGTTTTTTCATTCCATTCGTTATCGTGATTTTGCAAAGGAAGTGAGATAGTTCGAACAGATATCAGACCATGGTTGTTGTTTATAAATTAAACTAGACAGTAAAGGAAACGGTGAAAAATGAAATATTGTAACACGGAGACAGATCTACAAAAACATTTATTGTGTACATACAGTTTATGTTTTATTTTCATTCATAATTTATTAGATTATTTCTAAAAATATCAGTAAATTAGAGTGTATCCAATCCGAATTCTTCTTTATATATGTATTGCAAATATCGATAAACTTTATTTCAATTTCGTACGATTTAGCCAATAATAATCATTTACTAACTTATGTTTATAACTAATAACCGTAATTATAACTTTCAGTTTTGTTATTTAAATTCATTAAATATCTGGTTTCCTATTTTGAATAATAATTTTTGCAATAAAACAATTTTTTTTCGGATTACCACGCGTACTTATTACGTATTCTTTTTAAAAACTACATACTCCCGACGTTTCGGTTACTTTGCAACCGTGGTCATGTGCAGACGAGACTTAGTAATCGGAAAAAATAGTTCCATTTTAATGAATACTTGCGAAAGTCTTAGATTTCAGTAGTTTATCAAAAATGCATAAATACAGGGTTCTAACACTCAGTCCGTTTATAATGAAGTGCTTTATTCTCTTAGCAAATAAGGCTTATTTTAGGATATCCTTATCGTAAGGGTTTGAAGATAGAACCAAAATTCTAATGCGTCATTTGCATCAAAAATAAATATTATATTTCTATAAGCAGAAATGATTATATAAATTTATTTAAAATGACACCTGATTAAAAGGAAAATGTGTATGTGATTCTGTTTGTTTTAGTATAATTTATGTAAATGATTTATCAAACATCGCTCGTTAATTAAACATTATTTATTAGGTCATGAAATTAAAATTTAAATTCAATTTTACAGCAGTACGAGCGTGAATAGCTTAAACATTCATAAAATAATATTATTAGACTCTGTTGATAAAAAAATAATAATTTTAGTGTACTTATATGTAGTTAGCTTATTAAAATTGTATATAATTTTATGTACATAAATCTCCACTTGATAGTGAAGAATACAAATTCAATGTATAGTCTAAAATCTTTCGAGTTCAATAATTAGCAGGAGATAGTATAAAACCATATGTAATATCTATTTCTTGTTCGTCAAAAAAAAACCTTTTTATTTCCCTTACGCTCAGTAAACAAAACATAATAAGTATATAATAAAAACATAATTCTACTTTGACGATATCAAACCAAAACCAATTTAAGATGGAATTAGCAAGCATACTAATACACTAACATATAAATTTAATCTTCTATTGATTCATTTATACATTCATCATTCATTCATTCATTCATTTCGAGTCTTACAAACGAAACATCATATAATCATTAAACAATCAATACCCGCTTTCGTATGTACTGTGAGCTCACCAAAGAGCATCATTTATTCAATTCAACCGCTCTGCTTATTAGGTTAGGTAAAATTTTGCTATTTCCACTATCATTAAAATAATGATACCTTGTAACCGTGTTAATGGAAAGCTCTGAATGCCTAATGGCTGTTACCATTGTTTAATATTGCAATGATTGTACGTATTATGAAACAGAAATTATGAATTTGAAAACTATACAATTTAAAGAAAGAAATAATGTTAAAATATTTAATTGTCCGTTTGTCACTGATAAGACTTTGTGTGTTTTAATTCCTTATCAAAGTATATATGTTTTTTGTGCCTTATCAAAATTTATTAGTGAAAAAGTACTGTAATGTTTTTGTGCAATAATGTTTAACGTAAGTGGAAATTTATTAAATGGTTGACATTACAATGAAATGTTATGTTATTATAGTTTAGGTCATATCTATTTTAACATTTTGTGAGTAGTGTTTCATGTTTTTCATTTCTATTGTTGTATAACCTTTAAGTTTCAACTGCATTACCCGGACCTAGTTCCTTGGTGTAGTTTATGTGTGAAAGAAATGTCGCGATGTTGTTATTTTATATGTTTATCTGTTATCTAGAAAAGAGTTTTCTTTAAATGTAAACTTTATGCAGTTGAGTTATGCTTATGGTGTATGCAAATCGTAGAATGAAAGGATATTTTCATTCTATTGTATTGACAGTACTATCCGAGTAATAATATTCGAATTAACATTGTTTTTCATTGAAAATTATAGTACGAAAATGAACATTTAACATTATTCCAAACTATAGAACATTAATATAGACTTAATTCGATATACCTTAAGAATATTTCATAAAAAGTTTATTTCTGAATAAGTTATTTGGAATGAAAAACATATTTGAATATTATTCTGCAGATGTAATCAACTTAATAAGAAAAAAATACCTAAAAAACGAACATGAAGTACTGATATATCTATTTATACATAAACACATACACACACATATATATATAATCCCTTCTGATATACAAGTCATTGATAAACAATTCATCATCTTCATCTCTATCAAATCATCATTTTAACCAATACATTAGTATATGAGCACCTCGTATTATACACTCGTTTATTTCATTCTGATATATGACTGTATTCTATACTATATATATATAGGAAACTCCTCTTGAACGTAATTCGCCAAGTTGTTCATGTTTTTGTAAAGGCTGACAAGGTCGCTTCAAGGTTTGTATCGCTGGCACGATGCCCATTGAAACCAATTAGGCAATGAACATACCATCTGCAGTATACACCTGTCTGATATATCCTAATATATAGACATGTCTTTAACTCACGCTAATTTTATAAAATAACTATTTTTTTAACTTATATTTTTCGGATAAACTACACGTAATTTATATTAATAACAGGACCAACTGACACATTCACATCTCGTCTGCCCGTGATCACGGTTGCTGTACTCGTAAAATAACCGAAACGTCGGGAGTATCTAGTCCTTCATGAAAATAAAATACGCGTAGTACATATATTCGAAAAATATAAGTTTCATTTAAATGAATACTCGCAAAAGCTTAGATCTCATTATATTATTTGTTTTATTAACTTAAAATTTTATATAGAATTAAAAAGTAAGTTAAAAATGATCTCGTATAACATAAGTTAAGTCACTTGTGCGATGTTTGAATGGTGTTTTTAAAGTCATAAAATGAAAAGCAGTCTCCATTTAGTGCCCTTTGAAGACACTAACGATGCTCACGTACGGCTTTTAAAACATGAATGCACCGAGCGTCGTGGGCTCTCGTTTTAATTTGCGCTAATATGCTTTAATAACACTTATGTTAACACTTGTTAATATAGAATGTTAACATTTAACACTGTCATTAACATTCATTAAATTTTATTGGAACATTTTTTATAACATGGTTAGTATTTCCATTTATGTGTTAATGAATTGGAAATGTTTTAACGTTTCACTATTTATGCCCCTGTATGCAACTACAGAACTACTTAACTAATGAAAAGTTGTGTGACAGTTTCAAGGAATAACACGCTTTTGTAATAATTCAGTTTTAAAAATCAATAACACTTTATCTTTGTATACATTTTAACTGTTGTTAAATTGAATTGATGTGACTTTGGGAGTTGCGAACAAAAATATTAGGTTCAGAGATAGTACAAATGTACATGCATATATATTTACAGAAATAAATAGCTCACATATATTTTAATACATTAGGTTTTACTTGGGGCTTTGTTCCTTATATCAATCTTGACAAGGTTCTTATAACAAAAATTTACCTTAAGTGATATAATATTTGACCACAAATATGATCTAGAACAAATAAAAATGGTATGTCTACTAGGCCTTACTACACAAAAATACTATTAATTTCAAAGTTTCATAGTCATATATACTATTAATTTAATATTTTTTTATAAACAAAAATACAGCACTTGAAGAGACAATCTAAATCTATTAACTTAACTATCTTTCTCCACTTTTTTTTCTTTAATTCTTTTTAGTCTCTTAGTATGGATTTCACATAAAAAATTAATGTTCATAAAACACCTATTTAATCTTTTCCACGAAGTATAACCCTGTATATTTATAAATTAAATATATAATCACTATAAAAATAAAGTGAATCGCAACAAATGTATAAGATCAGCCGCTATGAGATATGAATGGCGCTTTTCCCTTCAAATCGATTCATTAATGCAATTACGCTAACTTCCTCTGAAGCCACACGAGTGCTGTAATATTGTTAACATATTTTTTAAGATCATATAACGGGAATAATTTTCTTATTTACATAATTTATTGCTTATATGAATAACCATCAATAAATTAAGTTAATGTTTCAAGGTTGGTTTTTAAAGTAAGTGGCTTTTCAGAATAAAGGAAACTTCTCTGTTTCGTATAGTTTTTTAAAATTACTTATTTCTCTAATTATTTGTTCTCTTTATATTTCGTTGGTTTTGTCTAGATTGTTATTGAGTTCATATAACGCAAGTCTATTGGCCTTTTAAATCAAGGCTCAGGAATTCATAAAATTCGAACCTTTTACTGGGTAAGTAACTGGCCCAAGAAAAAGCACTATTCCACCATTGTATCCAAGTACAGGCCTTCAAAATAGGATATGATCAAAACGTGTTACATACCTTACAATTTTTCCCGGGATAAAGAGCTTACTTCATTTTATTTTATTTTAGAAGGCCGTCTAGAGTTTATTTTTCGAGTCGTATGTACTTTTTAAGAGTATTTAGACACCACTGACAGACGGTGAAGAAAAACATCGTGATGAAACCTGGACTTATAATTTCAAATTATAAGTTTGAAATCGCCAACCCGTATTGAGCAAGTGTGGTGATTAATGCTCAAACCTTCTCCATGTGAGAAGAGGCCTTTGCTCAGCAGTGGACTCTGATAGGCTGATGATGAATATTTATTCATCCGGGTATTGAGTAAAAATTCAAACAGAACTATTTACATTAAATAAACATAACATTTTTAATTCTTGATGGTATAACTTTCTTTGTAATTTAATGTATGTTAAGTAATGATACATTTCTAGTAGTGTTCACTTCATATGTTGATGCTAACGAGCAATATTCTAAGTGCTTTCATAAATATCGCTTATGGAATGCGCATTGTTACACGCACTTCAGTTTTTCAACTGTCGCAATAATTTCTTAGATATTGATCGCAAATAAGTTTAATTTGATTGTAGTTGTTTAGCAAAATTATATTATTAGGTACATTAGTACATCATGTTGTATATGAATGTAATCAAAAAAATAATTTTTAAAGGCTGTTTAGTAAAAGATGACTTTACATTACGCGAATAAGAAGCTGAAGGTTTAAAAATGAAACAAAAGCTTGCACTGCTTCATGTGAATGGAACCTTATGTATGATCTCCGGTGTTTATGAGTCTCTAAGCATTTTTTTGAACGAGAGTTTTTGATCTTGTATTCGTATTACATCGTCGTTTTAAGCTAAAATAAAATACATTACTTCACTGTATTACTATTTAATATTTTATATAAATTTTCACAGTCAGTACAGTGAAAATATTATTAATACCAAAATATTTTGAAACTCACACAAACATACAGACATAAAACATATATGTACAGGTATCAATTTAATATAATGATTATTTTTAAATTAACATATAAATAATTTATATTTTTAAATAAAAAAATCAAGTCCATGTTTTATATTAAAGAAAAGATTACGAGTGCTTCTATTTACAATGAAGAAATGCACGTTTGACTTATTCTCGCTGCTACAGTAAACATCTTTTACGTTAAAGCATAATAGGCATTTGACCTTTTGTTATAAGAAATGGTTCTAGGAATACTTATAGTACATTTTATACGCAGGGAAATATTTATAGAAACAAATTTAACCTTACTTTCAATGCGAAAACTGTAACAGGTATTAAAATCGATTAAATATTAGAGACGGGGTTTTATTATATAATACCTTGAAGGTGGTATTGAATGGTTACATAACAACTGTTATATGATAATGATATACATCCAGGGTTTGGTATTTGAGTGAATGTTTTAAACTGAAATGAACTCTATGCTTTTAGTTTAAAGTTCAATATCCTTTAGATAGGTATTATCATATTAAAATATGTGGGGCTGAATTATTTTTTCTAAAATTTTAATGACTACACACACACACACACACACACACATACACACACTTAGTAGTATATATGTATATGTGTGTGATATACAATATTTCAAATGGAAAACTAATTATTTAGATATTTATTTTAATAGGTTATTAATATAGAAATTAATTTGAATGTAAGTGGAAGAGTTCTAAATTGATACAGAAATATTCTAAACAAACAGTTTCTTTAATTGGATCTGATACATTGCTACCATAATTATTGTACTTTTTGGTACAAAGCTTAAAATATTTTTACTCTGTTTTCTAGTTTTTCGTTTTTATACGACGCGTCTTTTTAGCCCTTATATTGTAGCTATTGTGTAGTGCAAAGACTTATGTTGTAGGATTCCTTTTAAATTTTCTATGGGCTTAAGCTCAGGGGACTATGCAGGCCGTTCTAGAAGCTCAATGGAACTTTCACGAAAATCATAATATCGCCCATGCTAATATGTGGCACTGCATTGTGTTGTGTAAAAATATTTGCAACTTTCTGGCAACAAAGAACATAGAAAACGAAGACAACAATACCGATTGCAAACATTTTTGTATTTTGTAGGGTCCATTGGAAATTCACTAGAACTTTCAGCCTCCCTATTCATCAGACATGTTGGTTTAGATCATTATGGTCCCTCTGGTTTTTTTGGGGTTTCAATCCACTACTAGAAACTCCATTTATAATTTATTTCTCACAAGTTGACTTACGGAGACACTACTAGTATCTTTGAACCAAACTAAAAAATAGTTTTGGAATCACGAAAAGAAAAAGTCATTTTGAATTTCAACAACACTTATTTATCCATGAAGCAACTCATATTAGTTTACTAACGAAAATATTACTTCTACTAACCAGATTATTTTTGACCAGTCCAGATTATATTAGTTTAAGTCATTATTATTTTGTTTATTAATTCGTATAGCTTGTTTTTTGGTTTAGCCCCTTTGCATCTATTATACCTTTTTAAATATTTAAAATAGTTCCAAAAACGTAATTTTTTTAATAATTTCTAACAACTCAGTAGTTTGTGAAGATGATTTTTCTTTGAAGATTTCTAAAATATACTTATTTATGATCAACACGGTCTTTGAAATAGAACATAATTTTAAGGAGTTTTTTGTGTACCGATGGCAGTAGCAGAAAATTGCTTAATAGTTATTTTTATTTCTTTTCTACCATCCAATGATTTTATTGTCAGTTTAAATGTCGTAGGAATGTGTATTGAAAATTATATAAATGTCCACAAAGTCAAATAAGTCAAAAAGTGGACCAGGTCAGTGTATGTACACTAAAAACTACAAAAGAACTTGAAATAAATAATGAAAACAACTGCGCCAAATTCCTTACTTTCTCTAAATGGTTACACTGCTATTTGAAATCCCTTTTCAAAAGCCGCCAGGTCTATAGAAAAACAAAGCCTATTGTTTCCTATTGCAAACGTTAGGCACGTGCGAAATGTACGGTCTCTATATATTTTGGTCTCTTAAATCAGGTAAATTTTTCAATATTTTTTATCTCAATTTGTCTAAAAGGTAATATTTTCGTCACGTTTTAAAGAAAAAAAATATTCTAAGGCTAAGTAAGGTTGTTAAAGTGCCTTTAGTTAGTTTTATCAAAATACTAAATTCTTGTTATCTTATTTTTAAGTCCACACAAATTTTAGGTTTTAAATACATTTAATACCCATTAATATTAAAATATGCATTTATATTGCAGTAACAAAACCTTTCAATATTTGTATGCGTAATAATATTTTTTTGAAGTGTAAAACGCTTCAGAATGTCGAGTTTCAAAGTGCAGTAAATTTTTCCGATGTATTAATGGAAAGAAAATTAAACTCCCATCAATGTATAGGAATTTCACAGACACTTGAATCTAGGGTTGTCAATTACTTTTATAATATTTTATTCATTTGATATATATAGATAAATATTTCAAAACGTTTAGTTAAGAAAAAATATTTCATTCGATCTTTGTTAAATTATATTATTGACATCCAATACTTTAAATATAAAAAATTTACAAATAAAATTAAAACTAGGGAGACTATTATGGTTAAAAAAAACATATTGCTGTGAATTGTAAGTCGAGACTTAATTTTTTTATTTCTATGAATATTATTGTCATTGTCAACCCTAACTTTTTTCTCTTTAATTGGTGAGTTACTCAGAAGCTAACGAACCTCCGCCGACACTAGCTCTCACTTAATTTATCATTTTATTATTAAAACAATAAATTTTAAATCGTATGTTTATATTTGTATCAAAACTATGACACTTTTAGATACATTTTAATTCAGACAACTTTACCGAAAACTTAGTGTTGCAAAAAAAAACAATTAACCTTAGTTTTGAACTCAATTTAATAAAACATAAAGTAGTAAAAAAACAAAGAATTAAATTGAAAAATATTAAGAGGTATTTTTACATATATTTAATAAATAGTTCATACATACTAGTTTTACTTTTTAGTTTTAATCACAAGTAGCTTTCTTTCTTCCTTGTCTACCCGTTATGATGGTTGATGAAAAGTAGCCGAAACGTCGGGACTACGTAGTTTTTTTAAAAAATAAGGCACGAGTAGTATATCCGAAAAATATTAGTTTCATTTAAAAGAATGTTAGTAACATTTTGTGAAATACAGCATTATCGTTTAATATACAGCATGACGTCACCAAATCGATTATATACTAAATGTATATGCAAGATTTATATCAAAGAACTACATTCAAATCAGAATTATACTAATTCAAATTTAATTATATAATTTTGATATTCAAAACATTATGAACTAATTAAAATTACATATGGAATTATTCATACGGCATGACCGTCAAATTTAGGTCAAAGTTCTGATTATAATGAAAATTAATTTCATAATAATCTTCTCGAATAAAATTTCAAATCGTTAATTTTTTTTAGTATAAATGTTGAAATGTATGAGTGTCTTTGACGGCGGTTGGCGTAGCACTGCTACGTCGAATCGTAGGCCGTAGCGCTACGGGCGTAGACCTTGCTAAGGCTACGACCGATTCACAAGCAGAGAGTACGATGTAGCGTTTTTGTATATATTTTTTTTATTATAAAAGTATCAAGTATTTTGAAAATTTTTAACCATGTTAAATATAGTATTACTTTAATTATAGTAAAATATTAATAAATGAATGTATGTATATTATTATTGTAATTCAAAAATGTATATGAAAAAAATTACATATTTGAAAAGAACAAACTCATATATTCTGTTATAATAATTGTGTTTGAAATTAATGATTTTGGTTTTGTAAAATGAAACTTGCTCCAATACAAACATCAAAGCTCTAATAATTTTGAACATCACGAGATTATTAGCAGCGCGGCGTCTTAAAGCATGTTACGGCATCTCTAACGAAGCTTACAGTTGACAAGGATCTTAAAATTTATTTGCAATTCATGATTTTATACTACTTCATTTTATATAAATGTTACTAATAAAATTATGTACTGCTTGTAAATATGTTTAGTTATGTTTTTGTACACACTTTATTTCTAAAATTATATGTACTCGCAAATAAGAATATTTTTTTGCTGCCTATTTTGATCTCCATAACTTTGATTTAACAATTGTTCCCTCGGTTTGCTTTTCATACTAAACTAAATTTTTCTTTCCAGTTTCTATGTAACTGATTATAATATATAAAAAAATCTAGAAAGTGTCGTTGTTCATACGATGTAAATTTACTGAATAAGCATAGTTGTAATTAATCCCTTTACATCCATCTTAGTCGTGTGAGGTCCACTCCTGAACTTAAGCCCTCATCAACTTCCATTTGCTTCTATCAAAAGCAGGCTTGGGCCAGGTCATCTGTTCATCTCGTTGGATGACATCCAACAGCCCATTTTCCGTTCTATGGTCTCCATATGAAAACTCTTGGGTCCAATCGGACATCTGTTCTCCATACTATATGGCCTGACCACTGTCTATTCGGTTATTCTCGTTATTCTAGGTAAATCCTCATTTCTGATTAAATCACTTAAAGAAACTCCGAGCATAATTATCTTCATACGATAAAACCCTTTACTTGTTGGAGTGTAAAGTATGTTTATATAAAAATGTCGATTATATATAGACGTTTATTTAGAAATTTATATCCCAAAATATTCCCGT
Source organism: Danaus chrysippus (assembly GCA_916720795.1). Taxonomy (NCBI): domain Eukaryota; kingdom Metazoa; phylum Arthropoda; class Insecta; order Lepidoptera; family Nymphalidae; genus Danaus; species Danaus chrysippus. The sequence continues at coordinate 10,233,937 of CAKASE010000082.1, read as the reverse complement.
ATAAAAAATATCCGCTCAGCTCTCCGCTCCGCCTATGTACATGAACAATACCGTTATATTGCAGGGCTGCCAACCGAAGGTAGACGCTATGTAATTGGCAGAAACGGGCGGACGGAAGAGGCCGGATTTTATTAGACCTTGTGACAATACAGCCTTCTTGTTATTGTTGCTTTAGTTTACATCTAGCTGATTTAGATTTCGGTATTATATCAACTGAGATGAAATTATAATAAAATAAATAGCATTTCAATTTAAACTGGATTACAAATAAAGTTTATCAATATATCAATAATTGTAAAGAAATGTTCATTATTTTGTTAGTATAAATCAATACAAAATAAGATATTATATTATATACACAGTGTGATCGTCCCGAAATTTAATTAATCATCCGGCTATGTAGCTTGAATGAAGCGGTTAATCCCTTTGACCGTTCTGAACGTCTCCGTGCAAGCAGCTAGTAAATACGTCGCCCTCACAATTAGCCGTATCGTAATATCGTTAGCGCATAACAAGCATCTAATTAAACTGAATTAATTACTTCACGGTATTAACACGTATAGAAATGCAAATAATAAGAACGGAATTAGTAGAATATTTCTATAAGACGTACTACTTAAATATTCCTTTTTAAATACTATACTATTTTAAGAAGATTATGACTAAATTAGTTCGTAAATAAATGAGATATGCTTTGATAAAAAATATGTTAGTTTTCTATGACAAATTCATTATAATATAAGTGTGTTTTATATGGTTATGTGTGTCTATTATACTGATATCTACAAATGAGGAAGCTATCCGTCAGATCGTTTCTGTTCAGTGAAACCGAGTGAAATTGTGATTGATGGAGCGTCTACAACTGTTGAATCTGATCTTGGCTTGTCTGTGTTCTGATAGAATATTTCATGCTGATTAAATTTCTGTGATTCACTTAATTTAATATGACTACTGAATATTTAACTCGAATAATTTTAGTTTTTTTTTTGGTTTACATCATAGTTTAATGGGTATCATTCATGAAATATGTACTATGTTGTTATTATTTGAAATTTGACATGTATTTTATCATTAAATATTTTGTTACAAATCCATGTTTACTGTGTAAGTTATATGAAATTAAAAAGAAAATAATTGTATACGATATCAAGGAAACATATTTGGTTTTATATTTCATTAATTTATCTTATAAAAATAACAAACATCCCTATGAGTTAGAATTAAAAATTGTTTACAAAACCTAAATATTTTATTTTTATTTTTTGTATTTCATTGAAAGTAAACAAAAAATATGTATCTCGTATATGTATGTACATTGCGACGTTGTTTGATGCAAAATTTAATTTAAAGCATCACTTCAAATTTTGTTGGAAGTTTTAAATGTTTCGACAACATGAAATAACATACAATATGTATATACATATAATTTTATTGCTTTTATGTTTTAAGTTATGTCTTTTAATTTTAATTCATTTAATATATATGTTACAATTCATAAGCCCACATTTTGATACATTTAACTCAAAATAAATTTTATCTTGATCACAATCATTGTTTTTAAATTTATATGAATTAATTATTATTATTGATATTAACATTTAAATTGTAACATTTTTATTGTACCAGTTTTATAGGACAGTTTTGATGCATCATTAATATATAATAACAAATTCTTTAACTATTTGACAATCAATAATATAGATAGAGCATTATTTATCAGAACAAGAACATATATAAAATCCATTTTACTATTTCTTTTAACTAGTCATAAAACTATATTCACCTATAATGTTTTAAAAATTCAAAATTTTAATACAATTCTAATCCAAATATGAATTGTAAAGTTATGTAGGATGAATTTCTGCGCCAAAGTTTCTGAGAAAACTACGATACTTACTTATATGTATATTATAAGGAGAATGCCATCCCATTTCTTGTGTGTCATCAGGAATCTTCTGTTTCACATGGCCAAGTCTTTCACGGAGTCAGCAACGTCAATCGATATACGATATTTTGATCCATACAACTGTGTTGCCCTGACCATGCTCGTCTTATATTCAGTATCTTGATCATACGTAAAAGGAACAAAAATATTATATTATATCTAATAATAATTTTAAGCAGAAAAGTCGATGACGAAGGAAGGACAGTATAGAAGTTAATATATTTTTATTATAACGGAATTCTGTTTTTTAATCAAAGTTCAATTCATTTAGTTATTTGAAAAATAATGATTAATTATAAGTGAATTTTCTCCATTTAAAGCATGTCAGTATAAAACGACTTATGGCAATTATGCATTATGACTTAAGGAATTCTTATTTGTTCCATTCTATCTATTTTTAACTTTCATGTCCTTAAAAGATATTAAATGATTGTAATTGCTAGTTTTTCGGCAACAAACTCCTATAATTGAATAAAAATCGTTTTTGCAGAATTCATTTTCGAAACAAATTCTTATTTTTTGTTATCGGAATAAGAGGTCATTAGTTGAAAATATGAGTTCTGAACTTCAAAAATATAACATAGCTAATGTTTAAAACTAATAACAGTATACATCACTTTCTTCGCTAGATTTGATAATAAAATTTTACAATCTCATTAATAACTGCCTCACTGCCAAATGATATCATCAACTAGTAAAAAAAAAGGTATAAAAAGTAAGAAAACTTGGCTTTGCACCATTTCGACTCCACAAGTTTCTGCTACAGTTAAAATATCGGGAATAAAACAAAATATTAAATTAAGCGACTCTGTTTAGTAGTTTAAATTTGAAACTACTTTCCAATACATTAATTTAACAAATTAGATTTATTTTATATTCTAATTAACTTATACTAAATTATCATAGTGATATTTCAGATAATTATATGACAAATTTAAATACAATATATAAAGAAATTTGAAAGTAAAAAATATATATGTATATAGCTCAATTACACGATAGTACTAAAACTATTAACACCTATTACGTTAAAGTGATACATTACAATAGTTTTTTTTTTTGATCTTTTATAAAGCTTTTAGTATATAAAATCACACTAAACCACTACATAGCAACCAGTGTAGTGTATCTGCCGCTAACCGCTCTCAGTATTGGCTGGAGTCCAAATAATGTGAAAACAATCCCCTACAAAACCATAACATACAATTTTCAAGTTCCCACAACGATAGAAGACTTGTATATGGTTATTTCGTGTTATTTTTTACGTGTTCCCGTTGTTATTTATTCTTAAAATAGATCAAATGCTCAGCTTCGTTTCGTTTAAATTTAATAAGACCACACGACATTGAAATTTAGACATTTTTTAATCGTTGTCTTTATCAGGCCATGATAATTAAGTCACCTGTGTTGATGTGGTTATAATGATTAACTTCATAGATCTTGTGAACTTCAGTATCCTTAGTATTAGTTAGCATCGTCACTCTACATACTGAGAGCTACCAGTTTTCATTAATAAATCTTCACACATTATAGTATTAATATCATTTGTTGAATGAGAAACGTGCAATGTTTGGTATGTATTGTGTTATAACATACTCGGTCTTAGCATATATTTTTATCATTACATCCAAATTTAAACGAAACTAGTAATGTGTCCATGAAATCGATTACATCTAAACGAAAAACTGACATTAAATTCCTCCAGGAATTCATATTCGAGGAACAAGACGAAAAAGGGGTTACATAAATTCCCAGCAGACAAACCCAAAATCCAGAAGAAGTGATACTAACCAGTGTACTTAAAATTTTGACCCATATCTGTATATAAACTATAGTACAATTAAAATGTAATACACACCTAATTACAAGATAGTGAGAAGAAAAACTAAATATCTAAGAAGTATTAATGTTTACAGTAATATAGACCTAAACCTATATGACATTCAGCATAAATTTGTGTTGCATTGAGTCAGTAAGTAGAAGAAATTAAAATCCTATGTACTATAATTGACAATAGAATTTCAAACGTCCCTTATTATGCAGTTTGTTGTTTGAGCATAGAAGATAATGACATAGCTTCAGTTAGACTTGGACAGCGAAAGCCGTAGTTAAACAAATTGAATTGTAAATCCGTATTCACCGGGGGTTATTCTGGCCTGGAGTTCCGTACGTATAATAGCGAACAATTACGAGAACGGAACGGAAAATTACGTTTTTTCCTCGTTACGTATACAGTCAAACTAGATTAATAAGGCATTGACATAGATTTTTGTATGGTTTTCTATATTCTTAAGCATAGAATTATTTCGACATGCTTTAGCTGCAAGAGTATCTTTGGATTATTGTACTAACAATCAAATTTATAACTGTTTCTATGAATAACAATGAAATTAATATTCATAGCTATAAATGTGAATCGTTCTTTAAAATATTCAACAAACGTGTGATCGAATAGTTCGACCAGTTCTTCAATGTTGTTTGTTACTGAAATCGAAATTGCCCCGAAATGAATATGCTCTGCTTTTGGAACGTTTGTCAAAATAAAAAAACAAGGACAGAGTGCAGTGGTTGAAATTTGCAAGAGGGTTTCGCTTTAATACTTTCATACAGTACTCTGATTGATTGCGAGACGAGCGATTTTATTAAAAATAATTAAAAAATCAGCTTTGACTTTCGAAGTGTAAACCAGATGTATAAATTGAATGCTATGTAAACCAGATGTATAAATTGAATGCTATGTATTCTGTTACATCGAGAAATTACAATATTAATATTTGTAATAAAAACCAATATTAAAGTAGTATTTCTTTTTATGAAACAGTATTTTTTTATAGAATTTTCAAAAATGTTTTAATTACATTTTTGTTATTTTTTAATGAATATTATTACTGCAAATCTTTTTAATTGAAAGGTTCGACAACCTAGCACCTATTGTCGTCCGAGCTAATCGAAATCTGACAGTATAAAATTCTTGGTATGGGTGAGCAAATTGAAATGAGAAAAAGAAATTGCTGGATCTTCTCTAGACTTTAGAGATCATCCTTCAAACTCGTGTTTTCATTAGAAGTTTTCATCGGAAATCTAAAAGTTCTAACATCTGATGTACTATTTTCAATTTAGAAGTCTGTCAAATTTCTAAAAATCCTATGTGTGCCGAATCCTAACTGTGCCGACTTAGTAAATATAATAAGTTCTTAGTCACAAAAATCTAGGTTTCAAATAGGAAAGTCCCTAATAAATACTTTATAAGGTTTCTGTCTTCATTACGGTGATAAATTATACGTATGTCTATATATTTTTTGATAATAGCGAAAACAAAGGATAGTAAAGATATGAAGTATATTAGAATGTAAGTGGAATAAGTTTGTTTGAAGAAAGATAAATGTTTAATGAATGTGTTGAAGAAATAAATGAACATAACTAGAGGACATCGTTGTATGGCTAAAATATCATATAACGAGTGTCACTTCTGACTTTGCTGAACGAACACCAAGCCGTGTGAACCAGAAAATTCCTGATACTACACAAGCAATGGAATAGTATTGCTATCCTGACATGGGGGCAATCATGTAGTCTTAGGTATAGGTTATGAGTTTTAATATGTAATTCTAATTATAATATACATAGAAGTAAGTTCGCAGTTTTCCTGGAACCTCTGGTTGCCACCCTACATAATGAATGTGTAAATATTTGATTTATATTATCAGTTTGTATTCCAGTTCACGGGTTAAGGTAGTTAGTGGTCAATCATCTGTCAAGTTTGTAGTCGAGACCAATGAAAACATTTATTGCTATATGCATTTGTAAATATTAAACCTTTTATATGTAATATTTTTGTGTATCATGTAAATCTAGTAAGATTATATAAAGATTTATTTCAATATCAATGATATATGTAATTATAAATGAAACTAATATTTTTGGATTTACTACGCGATTTATTATTTTGATTCGCTATTTTTTATTTTCATTTTGATATGCGATTTTTTGTTTGGATTTACTACATGATGACATCTCGTCTGCCCGTGATCACGGTTACTGTAAAGTAACCGAAACGTCGGGAGTATGTAGTTTATAGTCAAAAATAAAAAATCGCATAGAAAATCTGAAAATATTAGTTTCATTTAAATGAGTACTCGTGAAAATATACCAGCGTATTTACGCTATATATATTTATATCTTTGTATCAACAACTAAGACATCACGCGTTTATTGACAATTGTTTTTTTATAGATACAAAGTCGTGGAAAATGCTAATAAATAATTACATTCCAGCTCAATGTAATTTGTACGAAGCGCCGTAATGAAATTTCATTTAAGTTGATGAATTTTTTAAAACTACGCTCGTACGGCTTGAAATTGTAAAAAAAATACATCCCCTTCTGGGACTGTTAGGTTTATCTCAATAACATGAATTAAATATATATACGTTTAATAAAGTATTTAGTTACTGAATATTTAGAATAAATTGTAGCAACATTTATCTATACATTAAAAGAGACATTAATGAATGTAAATGTAAGCATATTCATTTAAATATTCATATTTAAAAAACTATTTTTTTCGGATTACTGCGTGATCTTGTTTGACTGTGCTCACGGTTGCTGAAAAGTAACCGAAACTTCGGAAGTATATAGTTTGTAAAACAATCAAAATCCGAAAAATATTAGTTTCATTTAAATGAATACTCCCGAAAGTCGTAGATCTCATTATATCAGAACTTTTTTGTGTATTCAATTGCATATTGCAATTGTTCTGAAATAAATTACAAAGTTATACAGATAGTGCTATGTATGCATTGAGTCGACCATACTATATTAAGGCTGACAATGACGTATGCATCGGTCGATATTATAAAATATGCAATATTTGGAGCCTTTACGGTAATGTGCAACTACTGCAATGATAATTTATACATCACTCCTACTAGAAAGTGGACTGATCTCATATATAACATATTAAGTTATTTTCTTAATGATAATTATTTTACATTGAATAAAAGAAACCAAATTTATTAGGATGTCTACCTACTATAATATAATCAATTTAATATTTCAAGTACAAATTAACTCTTATACATTCTCATATACGAGTATGGGATATTTTTTGAAGAAAACTATGCCCATCACTTTGATCAGTGAAAAGCAATCTTAAAGTTAATTATTTAATTTATGAATGAAAATACGATAACTGTTGGTACTTAATGTCCCTTATCTTGGACAATATTGAGACTTAATGATTGAAGAGCTGGTACAAAAATATATACAAATTTTATACTATTAAATATTGCTAATGTTCCAACAGAATTTTTAACGTTTCTAACTTTCTTTGTAATGCGATCGCAGCTTAACCAGCTATTATTAATTGACAATTGGAAGCGTTCGTTTATGTAAATAGGTATGCATAATGCAGGTAACTCGATTGCATACGAAATGTATCTCATTCACAGTATTACCTTAACGTTTTATATGAGAAAGGAATATTTTTTTTATTTAACGAACAGAAAACCATTATATATCATGCTTCGTATAACTTGATTAAGAGATTTTCTATTAATTATACAAAGGAACCAGTATAACGCATTTATAAATTTAATATTTAATGACAACTGACATTCAGTTGAATTAATATTAAAGCAGAACACACTGATAGTATAACGGATTTCGTACATTTTGTCCGCTTGTGTATACACAGACTAAAAGAGTTTAATATTTTAGTATATGGAAAATTTTGATAGTTATTTATTATTAACTAGCTATTTCAACTAACCGCTTTTCTAGCTTCGACTAACACGAAATTTCGTTATTTTTAATGGAATGCTAGTTATTATAGCTTAGAAATAGAATTTCTGTTTTTGATTCACATTAACTTTGTAGCAGACATAACACATATTTTCAACTATGGCGGTAAAAAATATTAAAAATTAAAATATTACATTACGTTTCTAAATATGGGTTTAAAAAATTCACCAAAAATAGGTTTAGGGTCATCAAATCAAAAAGGTTTACCAGCAAATCAACAAAGTAAGATGACCTGTCGCGTTGGTCTAATTGACATATAAAACCCTTTGTTGACACGGCCCAAACAAATAAAAACGCAATTAATCTGGTCTGTGTTTTAATTAGTAAAGCAGGAGATTTAATTATGTAATGTTTTATTGATTTTATTTCAGTAGGGGATATTATTTATTTATTTTTTAATTAAAAATTGTAAAATAATTGTTTTTATAAACATACGACTACTTACAATATTTAAACCGTCAGATTCACGTGGCATTTACATGTATATTGTTATGTGTTTTCATACAAGGTATATTACAAACATAAATTAACGAAAGAAAGAAAAAATTACGAGAAGTTAGTGTTTAATATGTAGTAACTTCCATCCTTAATTTAATTATAATAAATATAATAATATTCTTTAATCCTAAATTTAATTAAATAATACTTATCCTATCTAACAAAGTTCGTTTTCATATTAATACGCAATTTTTGCGTGGGGATTTCCCATAGGCTCTAAAGAGAATCAATTACCCATATTCCCTGAACTTCCTTGACTGAAATACGGAGTTTTTTCTTCCAAATTTACTTTTAATTCTTATTTCCTGCTCCAAATACTTACAAATTTAATATTAACAAAATTTTGTTACTGAAATTTTCATCAATGATGAACTATACAACTCCAATTTCTATTGCATAATTAGACACCAGTTGCATAATTAACAATTTTCGTATCTCTCTTGGGATACATCCCTTAAAAAAATATATTTTTTTTGAGTTATGAAATAAAAATTAAAAAAGAAACAAAAAATATAATTTACAGTTTACTTCTTATTTTTAAAACATACCCTTTTTCAGATAATGTCAGATTTAAAACAATAATAACTGGGTAAATAAATTCAAATATTTTTACGTATAAAATATTAAACACTGAAATTTCACATAAATGAAATTCATTTGTATATTTTTTCATAGTCTGTATTTATTTCGTCAAGACATAACAAAGTTTCATCCTCAATTTACTTCACAATAGCAGGGTCAAACTAGCTCGAAAGCGCTGACCTATATGCTGCTTCTTATATGTCTATGAATATTACCATTTGTTTATTGTTATAAAATATTATGTTTATAAAATTATAAAGAATATTTAAAGCACATATAACTTATTAAAAATTTAAGTTTTTATGCCTTAATTTATACATATAAGGAAACTTCTTAATATTAAAACTTATTCCGATCTTTTGCTTCAAACTCTAATTCAAATTGCTATAACTTGTATAAATGTATACAATAGATATATTTTCTTATAATTATAATTAATAGTTAAAATATTATTTCGATATAAATTTTTTATACAATTAAAATATTCAGTTTTATTTCCTAGAGAGCTATTGTAATGTAAATCCCATCCATTTCTCGAATACGAGCCGTAATAACACAACAGGTATGTTATTACCATAATACCGGTTAAATTCGGAAACCAAAAACATTTTTTAACACGACCACTATTATATATGAAGCTAAATCTACATATTTGGCAGTAGACTGTTGCAATTTGATTAACATTTAAAAACACTCTCCGGGTATAAAGGTCAGAGGAAATTACAACGACTTTCCGAAGAGCATACCTTATTAATATAAATTCAGTTTTCATTTATAAGACTACGCATACCAACCGAGACGAATATATCGGAACAGCAGAAATTGCGTGCTACCGAATACAAAATATCTCTCTCTTGTCTTGTTCCTTCAATAGTGTCATAAATAATCGAAATTATTACTGTAAACGGACGTGCAAAATCAGTGAGGCCGTCTGTTCGTGTGGCGTGCAGTTCGATCGTGAAGCAAGGCGCGGAGGAAACGTCAGAAAAATCGAATTTCCATGCCGGCAGTCGAGGCTGAGGCGGCGCGGCGCGAGCATCGGGCAAACAGCGCCCGCGCGCGCCCGAATGCCCATTGAAACTTGTATACCGCGATCGAAATATAACAAAAATTAATCAAAGGTTCATATTACATTACTATTACTTATCCGGTCTGTGCTTAGTGTTTTACGAGGAAATTATTTCGGTCGGCTAATTAACGGATTATGGGTTTGGCAATAGCCGTCCCCATAGCGGGCAAGTTTGTCGTCCGACCACATAAATTCGTACTTTCTCTAATAAAAGGTGACGTCATTGACGCGGCAAACTTTCGATCGTTAACAATGTTTAATCATAACTTCAAAGAACTCAACAAAGAGTTGAAAGTTGCACTGTCTCACTTTGTAGCTATAAGTTCCTGAAGCTTGTATATTAATTATGTTAAAATCGATTCCATTCGAGGTTTTTAATATAAATAGTATATCTTTAAATCGATTTTTCCGTCTCTCAGACCGAAAAGATTTATCAGAATTAATTTATATTATTCGCAAGGACATAATATATAGTAAGCAATAAATCTTTTCAAGTCTTACGTGATATATACTCTTGTTCCAGATATAGTATCTTGTTATCCATTTTGATAATTACATATTGTATGCATCAGAATTAGGTTGATTATGAATTAAGATCAAGCTAATATTGGACATCTAAAATTAATGTTTAAGTTTACACAGTTTAGCAAATACTATGTATAATTTACTTATGAAGTGTTTTAACTATAAAATATTTTGTATACAAATGTTATTAAAATATTGATTGGGAATTTATTAAATTGTATTTGAATGTCACAGTCGTAATTTATTTGCGTAGAGTTGCAGCTCGTTAGTAACTGAGTCAATTGATGTGAGCAATCTGATTCGACTATCTACAATTTTATATTCAACGAATTTTAAAAATATTTTATTTTTTAATAAAATATACTGTATAATATTTGTTTTTACAATCGTATTGTAATTTTATTTCATACATTTTGTATATACATTATCTTAATAATGTAAGATCCTTATCATTTATTTTATTGCTTATGTGATTTATATTTATGAATAAATTGTGAGATCAAAGTATTTATTTATAGTGTTACTGTGGAAGTGGAAAGTGGAGAGTGGAAATGGAATTTTATATGGATATTGGATGCATTTTTCTTAAAATGTAAGTTCTACTTGATATTTTATGACTATCAAATTACAATTTTTCATATACCTATTCGATAGTGCAATTTCATTGCTTATGTAGATATTTTCAATACTAAGAAAATTCTTCCGTAACTTGATGTAATAGAAGTTCTATTTAACATAAAGAAATTATGTTTTTCTTATCATTATACTAGAGAAAAATATAAAATATAGTAACAGTCAAAAATGTTGGTACCTGTTCCAAAGTTTATGAGAATCATTGAAGGATTTCCTATAATGGAATGGCAATTCTATTTGCCATACAAGCTTCTATACAACAGGGGCGCAATTCATGCAAAGATTTGCTTTTGTTCCCTCCATTATGTTCAATGAACGTCATTGTTTGAGTCCGTCCTCTGTTCAAAACCGAGTTTGTATTTAGAAAATGCTTTCTCACTATATGATAGATAAAAAAAGAATTAATTTTAATAAACTCGAACAATGAAATTTTATTTTTTGAAGTAAAGACTTGTGAAGCTCCTAAACAATAACGTGGTTTAAGAAGAATTTTATTTAACGGATAATTTATGCAACTATGCTTTATCCAATAAAGCAATGTTGAGCTAATATTTGAATTAGAAAATATAGATCGTAAAATAATTTTAGGGAATCTCAAAAAAATATATATAAAATCAAATGGGGCTCAATATTCCATGTGTCGAAAAAAATTCATTCTATATTATTACGTTTAAATTTTATTTTAACAGAATATTATTTTTAATAAATAGTTTGGAGAATATTGATTCTTAACAACTTACTCTAATGAAGGGAGTCATACTAGTGTAGTTTTATATACATATATATCTTACTACCATAGATTATTAATTATATTTTGACATGAAACTTATAACTATAAATCATTCATAATATAGAATAATTATTTATAAGTTTGACGCCCATTCAATAAAATTTAAAGCATCAATTTTATTTTTAGGCATTTTCATTACTCGGACACAACCTAAGAAATCTAGTCTATTTATTTTAAAGAAGCTACAATAGTTATGTGTTATAAGGTTTAAGTTTGTGTCATCAGTTTTTTATCAAGTTGTGTTTTTCAATTCACTATCATGAGTTCTGCCATCATTGTCCATAACTCCAGAATGCCTTAGAGAAGTCAATAGATTTAGTTTATGAGGCAAGAATCCAAAATGAGTGACTTTTCTGAGTGACTCATTGTATTTCTGATTTCTTTGGATGTTTGTATAAAATTTGACATTATAAAGGCATGAATATTCCACTACACTTCACATAATGATGAAATACAATTACCTAATATTTCTTAGAACCTTAAGTCATAAAAAGTCTCTATTTATTCCTAACACGTTAATGTTTTGTCCAACTTATATATCGAAAAGCCGGTGGGATAGTCAATTTAATATAAATAGAAATATTTTTCTGTTTCATATTATAAAGCTGAAGAATATAATTTTTGATAACAAATATATGGCATTATCTATAATTATACGAATCAGTATGCATCATCAAAGTAAAATAAAACTGGTGAAACAATAAAAATATAAAATTATTGTCAAATTATTTTTCAAATCAAAAGGAGCATTTAATTTATATGTTGTTTGTTATTCGGAAGGCTGTCATTAAATCCACATTACACACAGTTGTTGCTTTGAAGGAAAACGTATTGATAAAAGTAATTTTATTTTTATTATAGAAGAATATAAAAATTGTAAATAAAAACATTCTTAAAACTGTTGTAGCGCTTTCATTTTGATTTTAAAGCAAAATTTTATTTCAACTGCTGTCATTTACTCGTAACTGTTTACTCTTAAAATGTTATAGCATAGTTTGTCCTTTATTCGTCATTCAGTTTATCATATTAGTCACTGCGAAAGGCTTCGCTTTAAAAGCATTCCACCGAGGTGTTAAGCCAAGTTAATTCGGGTCGTAGACGGAGTATCAGATTTCAAGAGAAAACCGCATTTAACTAATTAATATATGAAAAATGGCCTCAATACTTGATGTATCAAAAGAAAATACAACGTAATTACGTAATTTTTGCAAATAATATAACTTTAAATATAAATTAAATTTTAAGCATCGCAAAAAAGCTGCTAAAATACTTTTAATTACTTTAACAAAGTATGCTTACTTTAAAGGCATGGCAAAAGGAATAAAAGTTTATGTGCTTACTCGCTTTACTGAAAAAGAATCTGGCAATTAACCTGGAATGTTCATAAGTTCACCGTTCTCATAATAAACGTTGAATATTTTTGTTGATTCCATTTCTAGTTCCTTCGTTTCGGAAACTATTTGCCTTTTTTAAAACGACACAAATACAACAAACAATAATTTAACAAGTAAATTTCGTAATAATTAAACAATGTTAATAATAATTAAAGAAATATAAATAAATAAAGTGAATTAGAAATTTGATGTAAATAATGTATGGATTTCTATTTTAATTCATAATATCAGTTATCCATAATGTTATACACTGGCAACCTTGTTTGAGGAACACTCACCCGCCAGTCTCTGAGGGCTGAACTACTTCTGGCTTGAGCCTCATGATCGTAAATTAAAATTCATTACTCTTTAAGATTTTAGCATATTAGTGAGCGAAATTTTAATACGTTTGATATAAGTATTAAAATATGCAATATGTAACATATGCTATTAAAATAATGTAATTACTACGTACATATTTCTTGAGAAGAAATATACACAATTAGATTACAAAGCATACATATTTTTTCTTTAAACAAAAGTTATCGCAACTTAATTATATACATTATTATATTTATATACATACATATCTTTAGATATACAAAGAAAATCTACCTTTTTTATTTTGTGTGAGACTGTTTTACAGTTTGCTATAAATCTTTGAATAAAATTTTAAATCCAGTGCCCACAGTTCATTACTATCTTTTAAACGTGTCATTTCTAACATGATGAAGCTGAAGTTATATATGCTGAATCATGTTTTCTGTCAAATCTGTCATAAAATGACTGTCACATTCCATCTTAATCACCTTAAGCTTTGTAGAATAGATGACATATACGTTTTTAATCGCTCTAATAAACTTTAGAATTCGTACATTAATTAATAGTATTAATCAATCTCAAATTCGAATGCTGAATTCGTTAAAAATATAAATATTACTCAGCTAAAATTTCAGCTGATATTACGAGATCCGATTAATTATTTGAGCATGAACGGTTTTCTATCAGTTCGCGGTAAAGGTTTTCAATAGTAACACATGTATGTATGATATAGAATTATAAGTTATTGTTTTAGGGAAGATTTGAAATAACATTATTTAATGATGATTGTCTGTGACTCGAGCTGTAGATGTTATTGATTTGAAATCAACTACAATGAAACACTGACAATATAATTTTTAAGGTCATCTGAATCATAAAGAGGTATATTTTCAAAGGAATTCAAAAACCACCGTCTTTTGTAAAGAAAATTGAATGCTAAGATGTGGCAGCACTTCATGATACACTTATAAATGTATAGATTATGTTATAATCACTAAAGGTATTCCACAGTTACGACTTATAGCCTAATCTCTTAAAATTTTGATACAAGTGGTTTCAATTACTCAGACTTTTAAGAAAAAAGGTCTTACTTTACCCAAAAAAATGAAACGACGATGTAACCATCTGTTTTTGAAATTTAAAACATGTCATGTATTAAAACATTAACAACTACTTTTTTATATTAAATATAACATAACAAAATCATTCTTGTTAACGAACCTGAATAGAATCGATACAAGAACAGAGAAATCTGTTTATTTTATCAAACGTGACATAGCGTCATTCGTGAACTTTTCAAAGTTCTAAATTTGGCTTTCAAGAACAATCTCTGTCTAGTCTTAGTGGTATCTTCACGTGAAAACCCTTCAGGTTTGTAAGACATGCCTTTATAAGTACTTGGGTCCTCGAACGCTTGCTCAGCACCTTAGCCTTCAAAGTCGAGACGGTTTCGATCATCACTCGAAATCATTCAACCCAGTTCCGAGGCCTCGCTTTTTTATTTTAAAGTGCACTCGTAACAACTTAATCAAGATTGTTTTCTTTTGTAATTCTATAACAATGAAGCTCTTTGTATTTCGACGTGTAGCATTAGATGTATCGTGTTGGAAAATACTTTCAAATTTAATCAAGATGCAGTGGCACTCAAAATTTGCAATACTGATACGTGAATGGAAATATGTTTTTGAATTCTAAATGGATATTTTGTTGAGATTTTCGTCAGTTATTTTATTCAAATATATACAATAAATAATATATGGGCCAAAAAATTATGTTCAAAATAAATTTAGTTCAACATCAAAACCGTGTCATAGCTTAAATCGCATTAAACAGCTAATTCATCTATAATTTATTCAAATGATATCGATTTGTTTTAAAGATAAGTTGTGGCACTGGAAATACAGCATAAAATCTACCAACGGTATAAATTAGCTCGTGTTTATAATAATAATTAAAATATTGTTCCTAAACATACGATCTCTAAAAGAATGTCAATAAACTTTGAACCGATATTTTAATAGAGGTATTATATTAGATAACAGGCAAGAAAGCGATGAAAATAAGCGATTTGTACAATATCTAAAACATTTATTTTAATACGAATCAATTTAACTGATTATAACTGCAGTAAACAGCTAAAAGCTTTCACATTTGCGACTGAATCACACGGTCTCGACAATTATATGCAATTATTATAAAGTACTTTGTTTAATATCAGTTATTTATTGCTTTTTTCATTCATTATCCAACTTCACATATTATATTTCTAATGATATACTTTGGGAATATCTTGTTTCATTTAATATGCAATAACATCTATGTACAAAATAGGCCAAAAAGTGAGTGTGCAGTTCAATAACTATGTGTTAAATAGTTTTAAATGGACACTTTTAGTTTTTTCTTCTAAAATGTACTAAATTAATAAAAGTCTTAAATCTATTAATTAATTATTTTTCCACGATTTACTTGAACACCAAAATATAGCTATCGGTCAATCTACATATATTTCCATGAACTTTCGCGAAGGTTGGAGGTTTTTGAACCGAAAATAATTCGATAGTGTAAACGTGATAAAAATATCAAATAACAAACGTATAATATAGTTTTTTTATTCTCGCATATTACTTCTACCTGATGTGTATTTCAGTTTTCATTTAATTTTCATTTTCATCTATGATATATTTGCAATAAAATAAATATGCTAAAACTGTTGCTTGACTGTTTGGCTATTTTATTCATTATAAAAATTTAAATAAGTTACCAAAATGTGATTTTGTATATAAGGATTTAGAAATGAATTTCGATACAAGCACATTCGGGTATACAAACTATGTTATTTTTAATCTCATGGTTTAAAACAAAATCAAAATTGTAGGCATCAATAAATAAAATAGGAGACTAGGTACAGAAAGGGAATGTTACAAATCAGAAAACAAAGAAAGTAAAACATTGCGTTAATACATATTAAACATAAATAAGTAATAAGTAGGATCTAGGGAGCTAGCTTCTTACAAAAATCTAATTTAGGAATTGCAAGAAGGTCAAGTCATCTGTAACACAACTCTCATAGGCTTTGAAGTTTACAAATTAAAGGTAATGATATTAATTTAGAACAGCACTGAGCTAAGGTTTGATTATTTATTCCATTAAACTTTTAATATTATTCATACAGAAGGGTTTACCATGGAGAAGATTAGTTTACCCATGAGTGTAAAGTATGGAGAAATTAAGTTTACAAATACTGAGAAAATAAGAACTAAAAAAGAGTTTCCTTCATATTATTGAGTTATTCGTTTATGCACCTTTTCTCTCCTTATGTTTTAATAATTTTAATATAGTAAAGTATAATCAGTTTTTATGACATACTGTAATATTGATCGCGTGTAAATACTTATTTAATATTCAAATACATAACTAGGCGTTGCCACGAGAATGATATTGTGAATATCCATCATTCGTTAATTAATATTTTTCATGATACACGTAAAAATTTTCCACATTTTATTTATTAAGCTCCATTAGAGTGAATTCATGAAATTGATTTTTGGCAAACACCAATACCTTTTAGTAGAAAATTTGAGTCTATTTAACGTAAGCTATAAACCATATTTTGGTAATACTTTAAAATACTCCAGTTAAGACATAACAAAGAATTTAAAACAAATATAATGAAAATACCTATTACATATATATAATATTTATAGTGAAACTAGCCGACCCGACAAACGTTGTTTTGGCCCTATAAAAAATAGGGGTTGGTGATTAAAAAGTAATAATTTTGGGTTGTATGTATTTTTAATGCTACATTATTTTTTATTGAAGTGAAAACCCTTATGACTTAAGGGTATGAAAAATAGATGTTGGCCGATTGTCAGACCTACTCAATATACTCAAAAAATTTCATCAAAATAGATCCAGCCGTTTCGGAGGAGTTCTCTGTCTAACACCGCAACACGAGAATTTTATATATAAGATTTAGTTTAAAAATAAAATCATTTTACATCAAAGTTATAAACTTTTTATAAGTGCGTTATGTTAAATGGTTGAGTCCTACGTTATTCTCTAATTAGAATGGGTCTTGCTAGAAGAATAGTCTAGCTCATTAGGTTCTTCGCTCCTCATTAAAATGCCTGGCTTGAGATATTGTGAGCGTCGTAATAATATTGTAAACAACGTCAATTTTGTTACTTAGATTATATTGAAGATAGTGAGTGATCTTTATTACTATAATTAAAAAGTTCTAGCTAAGTTAAAACATTTCTTTTTTATGTACGACATTGATACATGCATACACTTTTTCACATTTTTATTTATACCTAGTATCGATCAAAATAATTGAATATAACCTATTAATCTAAATTAAAGTAAGCTGAGGTTTTTGTGGTTCGGAAAAATTTTATAAAGCAAAAAGTTACTTAGTGTTTTGAAGTCTTGTTGTTCGCAATATTCGTTTAAAAAGCAACTTCACTAATGGATATTAACGTTTCGTGTTGATTAAATACGCCGTATTGATCCCAATTTTAGTTCCCGAATGGGGGAAAATTAAAAAAAAACTTCGTATAAACAAAATTTTTAGTTTTTATACACTTTTATGAAAGAGAGAATGATCATGATAACGGGTGAGTGATTGATGGACGTCTCGTATAAGAGATGGGTAGATATAATATGTGAATGAATTTATTCAGATGTCATGATGGATAAGGGAAGGAAATAAGTTATAGGTATGTCCATAGTAAAATACTTATGCGGTACGGAAATTATATTCAGGATATGGTTTATTTGCTTATATGTGCAGGTACAAAAGCTGAAACCCAAAACGCTATTATATTAAAGGGTACATTAAGGTTTGGAATCGAAACTATTCTGCTTTCTTGTTTGAACATATAATATAATCATCAGCCTATCAGATCCCACTGCTGAAGCAGAGGCCTCTTCTGAGGTTTGAGCATTAATCACCAAACTTGCTCAATGCGGATTGGCGATTTAAAACTTATAATTTGTAATGATAACTTCAGGTTTCCTCACAATGTTTTCCTTTACCGTCTGTAAGTGGTGTCTAAATACTCTTACAAAGTACATATGACTCGGATAAATCACATTGGTACTTGCCAGGTTTTGAACCCGCACGAGAGGTGGGCCTTTAACCTCTATGCACTACAACATTCTGGCCAGCTGGTAATAATGATATGCTACAGTTTCTATTGAATGTCATAGGTGTAGGGCAAGGATAGAGGCACAGATGAGGAGCGGAGCGGCGGCGCGTTGGTGCTCCGCTATCGGCCGCTAGATGTGAGCGGGCTGAGCCGCGGTGCATGTACGCGGCGGCGGGCGGCGCGTCGCTCGCGGGCCGAAAGGTATACAATTATTATCTTTATTACAATAGTATAAGATATATTTTACATCAACAGTCTTGAACTAAGAGTCGCTTTATGTATAGAAGTGAGGTAATTTAAACAAAATCAAGTGATGTATTGGACATTTAATTAAAGAGATCGTGATTAAAAAAGTTTGTATTTAAAACTGCCAACATTTTTTGTTTGTATTTTATTAATGCGATGCAAAGTTCACACTTATAAATTTTACAAAATTTGTTTTTATTCTAAATTTAATTATATTATTCATTAAAAGTGAATTTGATAAATTTGTGGTTGACAAGAATATATATTCAGATAAAATTAAATCCATCAGGTGGATATGGAAGCAGAATACCAACCAAATATGGATGTTTAACTTAAATTTCGGTCAGTGTAATGTGTTACTAATCTACAGTATATATTGTGATATAATGTATTCGAGGTAAATTCCTATTCCAATTAATTTTAATACCTCTTTGCCCCTTCCAATGTAGACAAGAATGCCATATATCACAATTCGATTTACCGGCTTTTTGAACACTGTTTGATCTATTTGCTGTTTTAATACCATCATGTCATTAGTCAGACGATATACATACGTCACAGCACTGAAACCTTCATAACAGAAACCTAGGCACTTGTTTGAGAATGTTGTAGTGAATGCCTATACGTGTGTTCTGATCTATTTGAATTTTCTTCTAGTGTTGTTTATATTGAACTTGGATAGTTTTAGTATTGTTTATATGTATTAAAATGTGCTTGATGTCGCAGGCGCGCCAACACGGCCGCCAGCCCGCGCCGCCGAGCCCAAGCCACAGCCCCGTCCACCCAGCGCCAACCGGCGTTCGAGCCTACTCATGCCAGCACTGGGAATCCCGCCTCCAGGCTCCGACCAGACCGACCACACTCGACCAACACTCGCCATGCGAACTCGTCGAGGTACTGTCATGTAATGCTCAGCCGTTCTCGATGTATAGACGCATGGTGCATTGATGTGAACGCACACGATCAACTTCACATTAGATGGTTTATCGTGTGTCGCATAATTATATTGTTATGTAAGTATCAGCTTAAGTAAATATAGTATTTGATGTAAATGTTTATTTTAATTTGTATCGCATGAAGTGAGACAATGCAATGTTTGGGGTCACCTTTAATTTGATTACGCGTAATCCTATCGAGGCTCTATTAATGCTGATTGCAGCGTGCTTGTATGGACGTTAGTGACATGTGCTATATGGCAGTGTTGGTTATCCAAGTGACAAAAGTAGGCCGGCCATGAAACAGAGACATCTATCGGAGAGTGTTCGGTGGCAGGTGTTGAAGAATCAGAGACTGCGACTCGACGTGCGGAACGAGACTTGAGTGCATCGCAATAAAACAAACATAACAATAACGGACATTAGACACACTGAACGTGTAACGCCAAATTGCGCTTGCTTCCAATATCGTTCTCACATTAAACATATCGTAAGACTACAAAACAATTTATTATAATATATTTAATATAATAGTTTCGCGCCTTTTCACGTGCCTATCTTAAACCAATTCTAAAACATCTCTAGTGAGATTTAACAATCTTCAGTACTGTGATGAGATTTGATTGAAAGTGATATCGGTGTTTATTGCATATTTCTCTTTCTGCTGTTTTAAATATTAGAATAGGTTCGCTAGATTAGTTTTCCAATATTGCTCGAATTAACATAAAAGGTCACAAAAACAATAGCGCTTTTTAACAAAATACGAGTGTCTTAGCGGTAGCGCTAAGATTAATTTTCCCCCCGCGGTTCGTAACGGCCTCAAAGCTGGCAAGCATGCAGGCAGCTCTTATGCTAAGAGCCAAATCGCGGGAGAGAAGAAAACAACGACTGAAACGTGGAATAAAGAGTGAACTACCCAGCAATGTGGCGACGAAACCGATCGCACCATTCCCAAGATACCCGCCCGCTTCATGGGTATGTATTAGTTTATATAGCTTACATGCATGATATATGTGCAATGATTTTTGTCAACGTGCTTGACATAGTTTTAAAATATTGTGCCTTATTATATGCTCTAACAAAACCACATTGTGTTCAAGATATAATCAGACAAAAAGTCAACATCGTCGTGATATTTCTCGTCAAGTCCATTGTATTTAAATTTTGTCTTTTCAAACAGCCAGCCTTGTTCTTTCAAGGTTTATATCACTATTGTACTATTCACATTTATTACAAAAACAACAAAAAAACTCCCCAACAGTAACCTAGTTTCTATATTCAACGATGGGCTAACGCGCTCGCGCAAGTAATTCATCAGTAACTGCTGTCCAAAGCATTCATCTATTGTTCCCATACAACAATACTATGCGATATTCTATCCAGAATTCTACATGGCCATTGGTTCGGAATATTTACAAGTATGTGATAGCTTGTTGCATATTCTATAAACAAGTAATCTCGGGGACTAAGTTTCATGAATTTTCAACACTATTAATTTGCTATGTTTGAACTTATATGCATTAAGGTTACATGTGTTATGGAAGATTAGAATTTAACGTCGTTATAACGCTCGTGAACTCATTACAAATACTATCAAAACTTATAACGTAACAAAATATTATTTCCAAATCCTGTAAAAAGCATCAAGAAATATCCTTATATCCTTAATGTAAGATAATTTTCTTACCTTCCCCTTTCATATATTTTTACTTACATAAAGGTCGTAATTTTTTTTCCAAATTATTTTTAAGATACTCACAAATAACTGAAGCAGTTAACCGTCCTTGTAACTTGCTTAATTTTCTCTTGACACGCAAATTGAGTAAAGTTTCGGCTTTACCGTACCAATAATATTTCTTCGTGAAAATTATGATCAGATTCATTTAATGATTATTATTATTACTATGTATACAAGTTTTTTTTATATTCTTTTCGAAAACTTTTGTTTCCTTAATAGTTGATTTTGGAAATCAATATTTGTGGATATTCATGTATGTGAAATATTTTTATAATAAAAATTATTCTCGTCAATTTATTTTCAGGCTCTAAATCATTTAAAAGTTATTATTCCTTTAAACTCAAGTCTATTTTAGTAAATTTTAGAAGGGCAAAGAAGTTTTATTATAGTCTATTTATTATATAGACAATTCGATTCTTTTAGTTATTGGGTTTTCTTATAGATTTCGAAAATTTCAATCGTTTTTTTTTTAAACTGAGAAATATAGAGAAGGATTGGCTAATCTCATATAGAAAATACAAAAAATATATTGTGACATTAACGTAACCCTAAAATTTTATTTGTCCCAGCTTAATTCTTGTCAGGTTTCATTTATACGAATGGTTGATATTATTTCTATATTAGTTGTATTCAATAAGGTTTCTTCTCAGTACTGTTATACAATATTTTACGTAGGGCGCTAATGTATAGGATGAAAAAAATATTTGAAGTAAATAAATTCATTAACTTAATTATTACAATTTTAATTAAATATCTATGTTGTCTCGTTTGTGATTTTGATCTATTATAATTATTAGTGAATTAATTTTTTTTTTCTGTAAACATTTATCGATGGAAAGTTTTTTAAACATAAAGTAATTGACTTTTAATGTTTCCTATTTTTAAACACACCTTGAAAAATTACCTCACATTATAAAAGTATGCTTTTAAATTTCTACCCGTAACGAAAATTACTTACTTACTCGCACATGCAAAATATAAAAAAAAAACATTACATCGTTCTGAGATTATCATAACATTAATTTTCAATACAAAAGATTACTTGTATTCTTAATTTGTGTCCTATCTGTTACAAAATCAATCTTTTTTTTTGTTAGTATCCAGTGACAGATTCACCAATGAAGTGAATCAAATAATTAAACATATACATATACCTTTTTTTAATTAGAGGCTAACACTTAAACAATCACATGGCTACATATTTGACAGTACAAATTCTTGTTTTGCGGTCAATCACTGCCCCATAGAAATTTTTAACTCGTTCTATACCAGTTACCACCAAATTCTGAAGTTTTATATCTTCTATTTCGTCAAATTGGTCATAAACTGTCATAATAACAGTACATTTTCAATTCTCGGTTAGTTTATTAAATAAATTGATAAACAGAAGTATATCGAAAGAATGCTGACAGCCCCATTCAGCTATCTGGCGGAAGCCATTACCGTCGTTCGCCGCAAAATGTACCATACGACACCCGATCTATATTAACGTCTTAATACCAACCAAACAAATCCAAACTCTGCTACGATATTTATAAGAATTAAATTCGCATACACCATTTCAGACAACAGATATCGTCTACATCAAGCCCGGTTAAACAATTTGCAGTCGTATAAATAAATAGCGACCGTAAAAATTGCATATTCTGAACTTTACACCTCAGTAACGTTTTAAACCTACATTAAGTTTACTCTTTACTTAGAAAATACATTTTATTATTGATTTCAATATATTTATCAATTTACAATTGAGAATAATTGATTAGAGCACTTGATTAAGCCAAATATATGATTCAAAACAATCTACAAAATGAAATAATTTTTTGGGCAGTTGTATTTATATATATTTCTTTTACTGCAATAAAATAACTTGTGCAGATTAATTGTCTTGAAAAAGCTATGTTTACGTTGGTTTCCATTCGTACCTGACAATTATAACTTGCTTGTAACAGATCTTTAATGGAAACTCCTGTATGTGCTACATTTAACACCAATTTTAAACAAATACTATACGTTATTTGAATACAATATTACAAATTTATTTACTGAAAGATACTCTACCAAAATTCAGAAACGACGCAGGACTCCAGCTGTATTTATTAGAATGATATTTTAAATAAATATATAATAATTAATTCCTAATGAGATCTAAGACTTTCGCGAGTCTTCATTTAAATGGATTAATATTTTCGGATCTACGCGTACTTTATTATTGTTAAAAACACATACCTACTCCTGAACTTTCGGTTACTTTGCAGCAACCGTGATCACATCTCGTCTGCTCGTGATGTTATCATATTTATGTAATTGATCTTTTTTGTTTTTATCAAGAATTAACTACATAGTAAGATCAAAAACTATATAATTTACATGTAACTTCAAGTCAAAGAGCGAATATTGTTGAGAACGATGAAAAATTTTTCAAATCAATCTTACGTCGTTTAGGGTGAAATTTCCTTTAAGAACCATTATAATGCTTAATGTCCTTGAGACAGCAATAGAAAGGAGTCGATTTCTATTGTTCGAAATGGTTCTTTCATAGAAAACAACATTTTAGTGTTTATCAGTTTAAAGCTTTTCTTTGAAAATAGGAAACAAAAATTGTAAAGAAACTACTTGTTTTTAAAATTGAAACAACTTGTGTATAATATAATTAAATATTAAAGATATTGCTATCATTGTGAAATTGTAACAAATGTACTTATACAATATTTTTTTGAAAACGTAACGGAAAAACAGTTTTCAAAATAAATCCAAATTATGTTAAACAAACGCTCTCATTCTAAGCTAATATCATTTCCATGACTTCAACTGATGAAGCTCAAATGGAGAGTCTTATATAAAATCAAAGTAGAGTCAAACTATTCAGTTGATAGTCAAGTCACGGTGAAATAACGCTTGCAGGTTAACACCGTGTCATGCTTACTTTCATTTCGCGGGTTATGTATGTGTAAAATGATACAAGTGTAGGTTGTCGTGTCAAGGCCCTACGCTATGCAGATATTGATGTGATCGATCGACGGTGACGCTGCCTGACGTCCTTTGAACAGTAAAATGATTTAAATTACTTTGTCTTTCATGGTGTCCCATTGTTGTATAGGATCAACGTTTGAGGGCGCTTGGATGGTAGCGTAACCATCTAGTTTCAACCAAAGATATTAATTTGTCGTTATTCAGTGTAAAGAAATTGAGTTACAATAAAATTACTGAATAAAATATTGCGATTTTAAATGATATGTTATTAAAAAACGGCACGGAGCTTTTTTAAGGTCATGAAACAATCTATAAATTATAAAAAGAAGGAATAGATAATACACTAAATTATAAATAAATATCAAAAATATTGGATTACTAAAACAATTTTAAAAACAAGTACCACCAAAATATTCGCCTTCATATGTAAATATTGTACTTATTAAAAAATCTCTCATAATTCATTTAAAAAAGCAACAATTATAAAATATAATTCAACCATAAACATTCATAGAAGTGGCCATAAAGCGTTCCCGTCATACTCGTTGACGCGGAACATGTTCAAACTCCACCTCAACCGGAATCAAATGACACTTGACTCCACCAAGTCAAAGCCTCAATCCACTAATATGTTCCAGCGATTGAAATCGCAATTTTGAGATGATTTCGCTTCTCGTGTCGCATGTTTTCATTTAGAATGCTTCATGAATGCTTTTTCAACATAAAAAACGTTAGAAATATATGAATGACAATTCTAATTCTGAATTTAAATTTATATGATTAATCTGTATATAAAAGAAAGTTGTGTTAGTTAGACTTTTTATAACTTTAGAACGGCGCCAGGCATATGGTTGAAAATTGGTGGGGAGATAGATTAGAACCAGGAGACGGACATAGGGTATTTAATTCTGTGCCATCAAAACTATTCCAATCTGCCTATCTATGTATGGCCTCTAAGACGGAATAGAGATCGCCCGAGAGAGATACATATAGGTATAACTAATGCCGAAATTCATGCGGACGAAGTCGCGGGCAAAAACTAGTAAGTTCTAAATCCAAAAATGTATACAATCAACTCTTAAAAATGAATTGATACGAATTCGATTTCTGAATGAGATTGTGAGAGACATACAATAGAATAAGTCTCCCAAGTCAACGTAATCTATTCAAAGTCAAGTTAAAATGCTAATAATATTTCTCATGGGAATTCCCTTTTAATTCGGTTTCTTGTAAGGCTGATCTATATTTATCAGTACATCAGTGATGAGTCGATATTAAACAGCATTCAGAAATAGAAACGTATTTAGAAAACTAATTTACTGACTATAGATTGTGATCACATACTAACGGTTACTCGCACGAATTGTTTTGTATGACCTCACTATTTACATGTTTCAGAACATTCAAACTTATCTATTATCTAAGATTTTCACGTGGATTTACTATCCTTCTAAATCTTGATATATATTTTGTGATACAATCGAAATATTCCTTAGTGCAGTGAACTATTTTTATTAGAATTTAACGAAGTTTTTTAAAACAATAAAATTTACTTTTAAACGCTTATATAAAAGTAATATTTTTTATGATAATGCATTCAAATTGTTTGAAAGAAATAATCGTAAAACACATGATAACAGAAACATAATGTTTGGTGAACATGCTTTTATAATTACAAAACCATTCTTTAATATTTTGTGGCTTAACGAATGTGTGGTGTGTTTTTATGAAACCAAAATGACACTGAAACTTATGGGTACTTAAATAAATATTTCCCCAAAATTTCCGGTTTTCATTATTTATTACTGATACCAACAAGTTATATTTACAGATTAGTTATATAAATAACTAATATTTCAATAAAAAATATCTAGTAGGGATATTTATAAACTTTTCATGATCAGTATAAAAGTACGGAATAAATAAATAATTATAATGAAAAAAATGTACTACCTTTCATTTTATTCCTAGTCAGTTTGTAATGCAACATGCGATGTACGAGTACGGACAGTCAAATATGAGATAATGAAATATTAACTTTAATAGGTTGAGATATAATTTTACGGCATTTTTAAATTGTTAATATTGTATTTTATTAAATTCCAACGTAAATTATCATCAAAAAGATCGTCAACAAACAATTAATTTGATTAATTAACCGGGAGTTTATAAAGATGGTTTTAACAAAACATTGATATTATCTTGCTGTCTAAGGTCCCCTTATTATCTCACAGCTTTGCTTACTCATGAACAGTTTCTAAGCACTTTATGATGCATGAATAATTAAAAAAACTATGAATGCAACTTCACCTGTCATAGATATTTCCATGTCATCTATGTCTGTCGGTTATTTAAGATTAAAAGTGCAGTAAGAATATTGTAAGTACTGTGAAAGTTCATCCTAAAAGAATTTATTGTATCGGTTTAACAAGCGGTTGTTTTAACCTACATAAAGTATTATTTTTACCATCTTCAAAAGTACTAAAAAGACGTAAAAGTTTTTCCTTTGATCACTATTACGATGACGAATTATTTTAGATAGAATAGATTTCTGCTTTTAAAGATGTATTACCGATTGTTCGTGTAGAGTTACTTGGAAGATTAGTTGTTATTTCAAAGTTTATTTTTTAAAGACAAGAAATGACTAAAACATTCAGGATCATTTATAAACTAAATTATTCTAATAAGTTATCATTAAAGTAGTTTTATCATATATTAAACAGAAAGTTTTTCTGTCTTTATGTTTCCGGGTTCAT
Organism: Danaus chrysippus; assembly: GCA_916720795.1. Taxonomy (NCBI): domain Eukaryota; kingdom Metazoa; phylum Arthropoda; class Insecta; order Lepidoptera; family Nymphalidae; genus Danaus; species Danaus chrysippus. Next base: position 10,206,599 of record CAKASE010000082.1, on the reverse strand, counting down.
CTATTGCATGTCGCATTACAGCCAGAAACATTCAAGGGTAATAGTGAAAAGCGATCTTTAGAGTAGCCAAGTCAGTTTTGAAAACATAGCCAAGCAAGCTGGCTATTTAGAGTTTATATAATTTTTTTTCGATTGGATTACCAATCAAAAATTTTAGAATGTTTAAGCGATGAACTAAATAAATATGAAATTTAACAAAACTAGCTTCTGTCATCTACACTTTTGCATTTCTTTTATATTAATTACTCTAATATGCAGTATGAAATTATAATTTAAAAGTCAACACCTAATTTCGTTTTCATTTCTTGTTATTATCCTCATTATTTATTTATTAAAAAAATATTAATAGAAAATTTTAACACCTCAGAGAGTATAATTTCCCTAAAACGTCCAGTTAAACGTCTACCTCGGTTTTGTAAAACCACGCCAAAAAACTTTCATTTTTATTTTCTCACTTGAAAAGCTCTTGAGTGTAATGAATGGTTGCAAGGTAAAATATTATTTTAGAAATCCTAAAATTTTACAAAGAACATTTTCAACAATATTTCACCTTCACACATCTACTCATGGCATATATATTAAAGTAAGCTAGAATAATAGAAATAAAATTATATGTTTCATATGTATACATAATTAAATGAATTTAATAATTTATACTAAGAGACCGACTATGTACAATACCACAATTTATATGGACATATATCGTTGATTTGTTTGAAACAATAAGTATCAAGTTATACTTCGAGAATATTCGTCATCGTAAAGTATGGACGTCAAAACCTATATAATAAAAGCCTATGTATTACTGTTAAAGATATAAATCTATGACTTAGAATTATTTATTACACTTTAATGTGACAAGTAATTGTAAGCTGAAATTATTATAATCATGAATAATCTTAGATTTTCGTGTTTACCTATTCATTTGAGAATGAAATCTCAAGACATTCTGACAGAATTTTTTGACAGTAGAAGACTAACTGACAGGCACTTTCATCTGCCCATGATTACGGTTGCTGCAAAGGAACCAAAACGTCAGGATTATGTAGTTAAAAAAATAAGAAAACCCGCAGTAATATTCGAAAATCTAAATTTATATTTAATTCCAATTCTAAAGTCTTGAAGTCCATATTATTTTTCATACATTCTAAGGTTATAAGTTCTATTAATAGTATTTAAATGTAGGTCAGAAATACAGGGGCGTATCCCTCTCAGTAAGTATCAGCCGACTGTACACTCCTTTGAGGGATCTAGGACATACAAGTTGAAAGTAGGACGTCAGATAGTTGGAAATACATACGTTTGTGATATTATAGAATTAGCAAAGCTTCCAACTGTAACATTTCTCATGTCATTTAGCTTGTTTGGAATATTTTGCTGAGAATTTCATAAACTTGTGCGAATTGGTACATATATTTTTTACTATAAAAACTATTAATCGAGGTTATATTTTAGATAAATCTAATATTTTCGGATTGCTACGTGTTTTTTACCTTTTGCACGAAAATATTTTTATGCTGCAAAGTAACCGAAACGTCAGGAGTAAGTATGTATGTTGTTCATAATAACAAAAACGCGTAGTAATCCGAAAATATTAGTTTTATTTACAGATAAATCGCGAAAGTTTTGGATCTCATAATCGACATTCTTATAATTGAAGAAGTTATTTAGGTATTTATGAAAAACCTTTTTGTATTTTTTTTATTTATATTTTAACACAGGTTACTATTGATTGCATTGGTCACTACAAAACTAATAAGTCGTTTACTAAAAAAAAAATTACCACGGAGTGTCATATTTCACTTACAAGAGCATTCAATCATTTCGAACAACTTTAAAAAAAATTAATTAAAAAATTCCTATATTTTCACAGAAAACATTATAGATATAATGCTTAGAAATATTTTTATATTATTTTTATACATATATATTTAAAATATGTTATACAAAATTTAACTGAACTTACTTGTTTCTATATGGTTTACAAAATGTTAAGTTTTTTAGTTCGATTTTATCGTTTTGAAATAGAAGTTAGTATCCTAAATTAAAGCACTCTAAATCAATTTGAGTTCGAAAACTGATATATGCGTGGTTTTGTACGAGTTGATTTTATGGAAATAAATGTAGTGTCAATTTAAAAGCTGCATTCATAAAATGCCGACATTTAAGCCTAATGGACTAGATTCATGGTACCAAGATTAGATTCCCTAAAAAAAATATGTATAAGAACTTTTATCAGTATAGGAAAAATTGCTTATTTAGGAGAAAATACAGATTATTCTATATGATGAACTAAATTCCATAAACATTTTATTTAATTTGATTAATAGATGACGGGCTCTAAGATTCTATACAAAGAATATAGTTTAACGAAAGATATTCTAATCGTCTTTGTTATGATTTACTATAAAACCTATGTAGCTATATCTCTAGTTTTTCATTTAGTCACACAACTATACACCTGGTTCAAAGAAACGAGCGTTTTATGGCTTTTTCGTAAGCGCACCTCGCAAAGGGTAACCATTTAGTTGAGTTGACATTTAACGAATGACGTCGTAACGTATTCGTTAGGTTTATTGATTAATAAATTTAAGCAGTGGACACTGCAGTGGTATTGTTTTTGGAACTGCAATAGGATATTTAGTTCTGAATCGAGAATATAATAAAAAAAAAAACAATAATAAAATACTACTACTGCTGCTAATACTGCTTAGCTTACATTAATCTTTCACTTTATCCTTCAACACAGCTCATAAAAATCGTGTACGGTGTGAACTGTTTAATAGTAACATCACATTATTACTTACTAAATCAATTATAACACTTAAAATGTCTACGCCGTGAACCCATTACACGCAATTATTGGACAACTTCACTATTAAGGTACTAAAAATCTTTTAAGCGTTAAAATAAAGTAGAAACAAGAAAGAAAGTTATTATATACGTTACGGTGAACGAAACTAAACGTTGGAAATGTTTCAGAAGGAACATTAAAAATGTAAACGATGTACTTTTAAAATAATTCACACTTATACTTTACCAACATGCCACAAGTTTTTTAAAACCAAGTTCTGTTCGTCGAGTAAATATAACAACGAGAAAGTAGTATTCTCTGAAGTTGTTGGCAACGAATTCTTTATTTTATATACCAAAACCAGTATTTTATATATAATTGAAGTTGTATATATGTCTATAATATCATATTTTGACTAGCAACACTCGCTTTCACCATCGATCGTCGTTTGTTAGTAAGGGTATTGTGATTGCTTTTAAATGACCCGCCTTCACCACTCGAATGTTAAAGAAATGTTGGAATTAATAAGGCTTATTGTATAGTCTCTTTTATAAACCCATAATTAATAAAAGTATTAGTATTATTAATTTATAGAATTTAATTCTGTTTATCGATTTCACCGCAGTCAAACTTGAATAATAATTATTATCTAATAAGCTTCATATGTGGTGTTGATGAAGAAGCCTGTGTAAAAAGTCACACAGCAAAAAGACTGAAGTAATGAAAATTTCAAGCCTTATTAAATTTCATACATACTTTTTCAACCAACATTATTGTATTTCACTATGACATCATACACAGTTCAATGACTCAATAACACGAAGTTTCCGAGAACTAGTAACCACATTCCATGTTGTTAAATATTATGAAATTATTTATTCATATAATATAGTAATGTTCAAATATATGAAAAACTGACTAATTGTCTGAATATCTTTGTCTTTTCTATTACGTTGATCAATCATTGCATTCTATTAAGCATTCAAAACGGAATATAGTGATTAAGGTTTGTGCATTACACAAAATGTACATGAAATTATAATGTAAAGAAACTCGGTTCATAATTCTTTATAACCGTCATATGACTCACTTAAATGGCTTTACAAATATTTTTAGTCGGAATAATTATTAGCAAAATAAATAAATACTTAAAAATTATACTCATACATATTTATCAGGGTACTGAACTCATGATACGGGTGAATTTTAAGAGGTAAGGTTTTCTAATGTTTATACATTAGAGATATGCCTGTCAAAACCATTTGTTAATTTACACAAGTTAATTATACCATCCAGAATTTGTATTTCTAATAGTTTTTACGGATTTATTAATTAGAATATTCTTATTTTATACTGTAACATGTACATAACAAATAATAACCTCATCTTGATGTTCATTTTGAATTCATTTAAGTTTTTCCTTACAATTATTTATCTTTCTGATATACTTTCGAATTTTTTTTTATAATCCTCAGAAGTCAGCTGAAGCTTTAAACAGAAAGCAACTAATAATTATTCTAATATATAATTGTTATGACTTTACAAACATATAACAGGAAATAGCACATAAATAGCATAAACGAAATATCAAACTGCATCCAAAAAGTCATAAGAAATAATAATAATGCAAGATATATTTCCTAAATAAACTAACAGTTCTTAATATAATTTGCAATCTAATTTTAAAACCACAAAAAATTAAACAGCGAGTTAACAGTATTTTGCAGTAATTCTGGAATTTAATTATTAGGTGATAAATGAAAATACCGAACATTCCTCTAACGATAGACAAACTGTACTGACTTATAAACTTAACTCGGTCGTTAAAAAACTTTAGCCTCTATAAATCGGCTCAGGGCTCAGTTACAGCCAACTAGTATTATAGGAACGGTTGTAAAAAAATATATCTTGATGCATCTAGCGAAGTAGTTTTTTCTTACTCTATTCTCTATTCTAATCTAAAGAAGATAGGTATATTAAATTTAATCAGAAATTCGATTTCTCACAGAGTTAAGGAGTAGTCAGACATTGACAGTAGTCAATGTTCATTTGATTTTAGTACCTTCAGGGAGTTAGCTAAAACGGATTTTAATAGACTAACAGATATTTAGTTAACAGGGTGAAAAGATTTCCTATATAGTAAACTTTTGCTAACTGAGGTTTCTAAAAACGGCTACCATAACAATAGTACTACAATCCACAATAATAAAACGAGTACACTATAGCTTAAACGGGTATCGAGATACTTAAGAATGCATGAGAGGTTAATAAACTTTACTTTTATGAATTCAGACGTGCCAAGTCTGTGTTATTTCTTCTATAGTTTTGAAGCTTATTGTATTTATACTAGTCAAATTATTGAAATATTTGAATATGAGTATAAGTGTTGTTAATATAAGAAACTAAAAAAACTGCTGAATAGATATTCAAAAAACCTACATTTATATAGATGATAGTACCTATAAATATTTATGTTATATTATAGTTAAAATTTTAAAGGTAAAATTTAATAGCTTAAAAATATCGGTTGCGATAGCAAAACATCAGGAAGTCAGTATATTTCAATTCGTCTAAATAACTCAATTTATATGAAAAATATATTAAAACAAACTCGGTACAAACTGCCTTCTTAATGAGCGTCTCAGCAATGTAGGTCAATGAGCGAATAGCCTGAAAATCAAGATGCCTTAAAGCTCTTGGACATATTCCTCGACTATTAATCGATATACATGCTATAATTTAAGTATTTGAAATAAGATATCGTCAGCAAAAAAATATTGTTTTAATTAGGATGAGCATATTTACTAAGGAAACTTCTAAAAATAGAAATATTGCCTGTATTTTCTCTGGTTCGGGACTAAAATGCTGTTTAAATTTCATAATTTCATAATATTTTTTTTTGTTACTGTGGTGTACGAGATAAAATAAATGTGTATATTTTTCTGAATTTGCGAGATATTTTATTGTTGTAGTATTTTTTATTTTTGAGAAATTACTTATATGAAAAATGAACTATATTGTAAAGGGAAATATTTAAATATAGTTCAAATGTTACAAGTTCTGGCAACATTATATAAAGTAAATACTAAAAATAAGAAGTAACTATAATTTTTCATATGAAGGTAGACCACGTTATTACAATCAGAAACTCAATTCAACTTATAAGCAAAGAATGCTTCATTTAAATTTTACCATTCAACTAGTTCATTAATGTTGCTATTGATATGACGTATATATTCAAAAGACTTTGTGAGGTCTTTCAAAAACCCTGGATAAATGAAGTCAACTTTAACTATAGCTGACTTTACGACTAACGTCATGAATATTTATTGAAAACGTGATGGATTAATGCTTTTACAGAAAAATATATATGTTTTACCTTTTAAATTAATGTATTATTTTACTGATATATGATTTCAACTCAATAAAAAATCTATTGTATACTAGACGAAAAACAAATAGAAAAAACAACTTTAGTTTTTAAAACCGTAATGAGATAGTGTAAATAGTAAAACGGTGAAGTTAAAAGGGGTTTCAATTTACATTCATTATTGGATTGACGGAACAATTTCTTTGGTGGCAGTTCGCGTATTATTTATTTAACAAAGAGTAATTGTGGCGAAAGATCATTTAAAGTTTTATAAAGATATTGTAGTGTTTTCTTTAGTTAACATGTATATTACTGAATCGTATGATATTTTTAAAAAATAAATTACAAGAGCGAATAAAAAATTATTACTTAAAAATTGTATAAGGAGACTTATTGCTTGTGATAAATAAAGTCTATTTAAGTAGCTGTGCGTTTATTTATATATTGATTTGATAAGAACTCCATTAAGTGATCCAAATTATGGTTCACAAGAGGAACCCATTTAAAGTATATTGTTTATAATTTTTTGGAGTTATGCTTACTTTGTTAATAGATAGATAATTATATTATAAAGAGAATTTTCCAAACTATAATTAGAGAAACGTTTACTTATATATAAAGCTTATCTACAATAATAGAAGTATCGTTATATTAGATTTATAACTACGTTTATAAATGATAAATCGGCAGAATGATACAAAATTTGACGGAACGTGTAAAATCAAAAAGTTAAATAAAATCAACTTCAAATCAAAAACCTGTAGCGTATTCTAAAACAGTGACATTCACAGCAACATGATTTGACAGAACATATGTTGAAATTTTGTGTATAAATATTGGAAAGAGAATAAAAGTACAAATCGGATTTTATACGTTTTTTGGTCATACTTAGGAGCCAGTTTATTTACTCGTACGAGGAAGTTTGACACATTAAATTTACTAATAATGATAGTGGTATACTTATTCCATATAACAAATGAGGTTATGGGAAGTAGTATTAATAATTTTAATGAAAAGGTGACACTATCGGTGAATAGCGATCTCTTCTATACTATCCAATAAAAAATATTTTTCATCTATTTTTTTTAAATACTCACCAGGTATTGAGTCCGTCTTTTTAAGCTTTCCTGTTAACATCTAGAATTTTGAAAAAACTCTCAGTCAATCACAATATTTCCTATGCATTGATCTTCTGATAATCACAATAAATTTTGGGATAGAACCTATATCTTATTCAAGGCTGCGTTATAGTCGGATCAAAAACTGTCAAGTACCTTTTGTGTTAAACAGTAATAGATAATAATCATTACATACATACAAACTCACAAACTTTTATATTTATAATATTAGTAGGATCAGGATAAAATACTCAATAGTGATAAAGGTTAAGACGTATTAAATGTTAATATTTTCATCCAAATTACTACAATAGTATAAATCCTACTAGGATATATTAAAACAAACCAAAAAGGCAAGAATTTATTTGTTTTAAAGTTATTATAATTAACTAAAACAATGTTGTTTGTATTAAATTAATTGTTCATATTAATTATTAAAGTTCGGAGCAACGAAATACGAGTATATAATGATTTATACTAATAGCATTTATTTTATTATTATTGAAATACATATTTAGGAATATGACTTAAAGGAATTTAAACTCTTTATGATGTATGGATAAGGTTTCTTGTAGCTTAAATAGTTTAATGCTATCATTGAATTAAGTAATTTATGAAATTTGTAAATGTTTTTACTGTTACATCTACTCGTATTTTATTTATTAAATTATGTGTTACTATGTGCAATATATAGTTACATGTATCAGGCGTCTAAGCGAATGTTTATTAATTTAAATAATATCAAAAAGAACTAAAAAAATTTTTATTTATAGGTCTATTATATTTTTATTAGCATGTGGTTATTGAAATAAATTTGACGCGTTCTTTGTAAAAAGTAACACCATATATACACATATACGTATATATTCATTACAAAACGCTATCTACATTAATACAAAAAAAAATAATGATTTTAATACAAATAATATAACTACATAACATAATAAATTTTGTAGCCACTGCAAGAGAGACCGTAGTTTTGCTCTAGTTAAAATAAAACAAAGGAAAACTCGGTATTGTAAGTCGTACCAGTTGTATGCGGTTACTGATTCAGATAAAAGTATCGAAACGCTTTAACATTCATTGCGGCTTAATGTTACCTCTAAAATCTAAGGTTGCAAAAGGTTTGTTCATTTTAAAATGTAATTTAAATTATGCCTTCATATTAATTTCTTAGTATGTTGGGGCAGTGATTATATTAGTAAATACAGTTATGATTTGGGGTTCAAATCGTAAGAAAAAAACATTGGCTTTCACACTGTATTCAAGGTGTACTTTTTGCTAACTCAAACATTTTTAGAATCAAAAATAAAAAAAATCGTATTTGTATGGATCTTAACATACATTTAATTTTAAAGTGTCGATTAATGGGTAAAGAATTTGCATAGACATTATAATATGAAGCATTCGTCGCATTGTAACGGAGTGTTAGGAAAAAAATATTGTATGTAATTTTTAAGTTCTTAATTAAACTTTAATAATAATAATCCACCGATCCACCAATCTAACGTAATGGTAATTTGTTTTTAAAATGAATAAACAAAGCCATAACATAATATAATTTGTGATATAGAAGTTGTGCTTCTTCTATAAAATTTAAACAGAAGACCTATAGATATTATGAATCTTTTTTGATGATGTACTTCTTTAAATAAGCTTTTATTTACGCGAGTAACTTAAGAAATAAAAATAGGTATGTAGAATTTAAATTATGCCTATGCCTATTTTAATTATACATAGTAGGTTTTAATTCATAACACATAAAGACCTACCTGGTAAAATATAAAATATACTTTCAAAGAACTAAACTGAAGTATGTTACTAAACTGGTTTTTAGAAAGGACGTGGAAACTCAGAATATATACATATATAAATTATTTCAAAGAGTTTCAACTAGCGTGCGACGCGCCCAATATGTAAACGACTTTAGACGCATAAATCAAATCGCGCTATATTTTATAAAATAACTGGAATTACTATTTTACTGGTCTTATTTTATACACGACATGACTGGGTAATGATCCCGGCAGTCATTAGTGTTGATTATATTATCTGATAGAAACCTTAATTAACCAAAAAACATTTCTTTAACAGACGATATTTTAATTTATCGTGTATATAAAGATTATGCTGTTTTTATAAACCGAATATGAAAAATTTTATAGTTGTTTTATTAAGCTGTCACTGGTGAATGTTTTAAGTCTTAATTTGGAATTGAAACCTATGCTTGGAAGTTTTTTTTTAAGTCCTTACATTTTATGATTTTAATTTTTATACATATATTGATTCAATTGTTTGAATTTGAAAAATATTGTATGTAAACTTCTGTCGCATGTCGTGAGTACAATATATATTTTTAATTGAGTAAACGAATTGAGTAAGGTCATTTACATGACATACTGTAAGCTACCAATAAAAGTCATGTCAGATAACTAATATGTTGTGACGTTGTACTCTCAAATATTTTATCCAGCAGTCGAAATAAAAAATATATGAACCTACTGTTATTTTTGTTATGAAAGCTTATTAAATATAATAAAAACTTTTAAAATATATGGAAGCAAAAAAGTTCCAAACTTTTAGTTCAAGTGAAAGTCCATCAATTACGACGACTATTTTGAATGAATGGGTTTTGTTTTCCAAAAGTTGTAAAATTATAAATGACTATCGAACTTTTGGTCATATGTCATTTGTTGAAAAAAAAAAGTAGTTTCTATAATATCCATTGTTCTCAAAATAGACTCTTAGAATAAACCATAAATTTAAAATTATGTGTGTACTTCATTTACACGTAATACAAACTCCTCCTGCCTATTTTTATATTTTAATTTGTACAGAGTGAATACTGAAGGACTATATTACTCAGATTAAACGAAGCTATATGTTAAGGTTAACAACTTTCTGCACATAATAACTAAATCAACGATATGTTTTTGAATCAAAGGATCAGCAATAACTAGAAGCACTGCATCTTAACTTTCGATATACTAAATAAAAAACTCTTGAAATTTACGTTAATGCAGGGTTTCTTCTCTATTACTTCAGAAAGCCCATGGGAAGGTTTGGATTAAGGATTTCTTTCTTAACGTCCGGAAATATTTTTTTGTTCACATACTTGTATGATATAACGTTCTCTCAAAGGAAACCTCATAGGATATCGTCTGATTGTCTGACAATTTTGGATCAAGGGTCTCTTATCTCGGAAACTGTTTAACGTTAATCATCTCATGGTCTCTATGGAGTCTCGTGAGCGTCATACCTGGTCCGTGGAGATTTACTAGTAACCCCGTTAAAGCTCCCACCACAAATTAGGTAATCAACTTGCGAAATATCCTATAGAGGAGTTCAGAAACGCTGAAGACGTCTTCAAAATTAATTTGAATGATTAATTCTAATGAATTTTGGTTGCTATTCAAAACTCTTGGTAGAAATAGGCCATACCTTTTGTAACTCTTAAAATATTGTATTCTGGTTAGGTCTAGAGAAACTCAAGTCATTTGAATGGGCATATTTATCTGCTTTGTGCCTAACATACTATTGTAAGTATTATTAATTTGTTTGTATCAAAATGTATTAAATTTTGTAAAGGATTTAGGAAAATTTAGGAAACCGGAGCATTTTACGAAATGTATTACAGATGTATTCCCAAGACTATACTCCTGATTCCCCAGCCTTATTAGGGCCAAAGTAGTATATACATTATTCGAGGACTTATATACATATATATATATATATATATATATATATATATATATATATATATATATATATTATATATATATATATATATATATATATTTCATTTTTGATCAATAATACTGGATCACTATTTGCTTAATTTAATAAAAGACACATACACAAAAAATCTTGTACAACTGTTTTAGTATCGTTTAGTAATATTTAAAATGAATTACATATGTAATGGTCTGAATATAATATAGATTCAAATATATCATTTGACACTAGAATCTGCTAGCATTTTATTTAAATTCTATTCTAACTTTAAAGCATCACGAGGTTATTAGACGAAAGAAATCTGTTGAAAATCATAATTGAAATACACTAAACTCAAAAACAAACAGGAAAGTAAACCCAACAAAAATAAAAAGGCCCAAATAATGACGGTGCCCATCCTGATTGTAACACATTGTTTATGGGCGCATTTAGAGGATTTTTATTGCAGCCGTTTGTCCCTTAAACGTCCCAGGTCTTCCGGTCGAACAAACCGGTCGTACATATTTATAACCCGAGATACTAAAAGTGCATCCTTTATTGACAAGTCTTTTTTGTATTTTGTTCATGTATAACAATATAATCCTATTGTAACAATATATCGTCAAATAAAAATAAGCAAGTAGTGTTTACAAATTCACCACTTATGGGTCATATATTCTCATTCCCCGTTTATCGAAATCGTGACTCGTTTCCACAAAAATCTGAAAGTTATAACGATAAATTTCATAGCTATACGAAAGTATTCTTACAAAATATTAAGTAAGTATTTAAAATGAAGTCTTCAAGACGTAAAAAAATTTCCAACAAATGCAATCAAAAGTTCCAGACGGTTAAACCTGGAAGTTGCATCATAATTATTGTTGGAGTTCCGTTTCAGTGCGCGGCCGGTCGCGCGGCGTGGCAGGAGGCGGCAGCGCTGTCTGTGGGGGGCGGCGGGCTGGGAGCTGGTGGGGCCGCGCGCCGCTGCTCCGTGCTCGGCGATCATCCTGGCGCCAGGAGAGACCAGCGCGGCAAGTGGCACCGCACCAATCGGGTAGGACATCACGCTTGGTTATTTGCATGAGCAATCATTGAATGGTTTTCCACTTGGTGTCGTATTATTGATGTTGAAGTTTATAATATATGTGTACATATATGTATGAAAATAAAAATAATCCATTTCGTTTGATCAATTTTTAATATCCACATGCAAATTCCAACAAGTCCTGAAGCTACATATAACATAGTTAGTAATCTTAGTAGGAATACAGTTCTGTATTAGGAAGAATACACATTTTTAGACTTGTTCAGACCTGAAAATGCGTTACATGCTCTCAGACTACGGTGACTTCCCTCAATCTAATTGATCGGTTTCTCATTCAAAATCATATATAAAGGGACCATTTAGTCACAAAAATTTATTTTAATGTAGTCCACAAGAAATATACATGAAAGGTCACTATTTCCAGGTCCGCGACGCGTCCTATGGTTCATCATCAGACTCGGACGAGGGGGAAGGAGCGCCCGGCGAGCCTTGGGGCGTCGCTCGCTTGTTATACGCCGGGCTGGCTATCCTCGCTGTTGGTCTCGTCATTTATTTCGTGGGTACCGGAGACAAGGTAATTTACATTTATATTCAGCATTTCAGTTACAAGTTACAACTAACCATCTACTAAAAGGAAAAATTAAGATATGTTAAAAATATATAGAAAGGAATTACTTCTTAATCCATATCAACGGAAGGCTGTCTAATAATTATCTACCCTTTTTATTTTATTCAAACAAAAAGAAAACAAATACTCCTACGAATGTTAAAAGTTTTCATAAATGCATATTATTTAATTAATTATTTATTAGCTAAGTTTCTGTCGATGGCAAAAGGTGCAATGAATTTTATTTTAAATTTACTTAAGTGTAGTTATTTAGAGAATGTTAATGTGAATTCCAGGGTTTCAAAACGCCTGCACTACGCCTGGTGGGCCCGTCCCTTATCGTGGCGGGGTTGGCGTGTTGTTTGTTACGTATCATGTTTTGTATATTCGCCAAGCCTTGCTGCAGACGGCGACCCAACCACAAGGAGAACAGAAGGTAATAATTATATTACAATATATTTTAACTTAGGTACATAGTATTTTTGAAATCTGTTTTTAGACCTCCTCTAACAACATGTCCAAACTTTCATTTTAGTTATATGAAAAACAAATATATTTTCTCAAATGAAGGAAAGGAATAGTCACTTTAAGTATAGTTGTACTACATGTGTAGGAATACTTTCATAAACAAGATTGTTGTCTACTCCAAGTCAGGTTCTCTCTTCGTGTGATTTTTATAAATAACTAGGTACCCGCTCCAGCATCGCAGGGGCACTTTACAAAATATATAAAATAGCCTATGTTGCGTATAATGTGTTTTCTACTTACTTGTCAGTTAAATCACGACAAACAAAAATTTCATCTTTCTTCGTTAAACATATTTTAAGTACAACTTAGAAAAACGACATATTTTTATGTTAATAACAGTTTTTTAAAATGAATAAATTAAAAAAAATTGTATAAAACATTTATGACGTAATCATGTGAAAAAGTGAGCTGTCGCGTGGATTTAATTTGTTTTTAATGGATAAGACTTAACGGAATTATGTAAATAGCTTTCCTATGAAAGCTTCATGAATGCCAATTTTTTAAAGTAGTAAAAGGGATATAGTATGTTATCGTTAAGAGATAGACATATGCCATCGCGGACTTTTCTGTAGACAAATATAAAGTACATAATTCTACTACATGTATAAATTGTTTTGTTATATCTCAAATGGTTTTCGCATCGTTTTCGTAAAAAAGCTGAAAAACGGCTTATTTTCTCCCGAGCTCTTTGAGAAAGATCGTTTATGTACACACAAATAAATACAAAACCTTAACAAAACATATATCAAAACTTTTCTCGAGAATCACACTATCAAGTTGTGGAAACTGCTTGTTATAATTTAGTGCAGTAGTTTTTGTTTTTCGCGAACAAACAGACAGACAGACACGAAAGGGACTTTGTTTTATAACATATATTGATTTCACCAGATTTGTAAGAAAGTAACATATTATTTTAAATAAATACATACGTTATACATAATGTCAGTCACATTTATTTTAGGCTGTATTAGTGAGTATCACTCATAAAACTGTGGTCATTTCAAGTCAATAGCTCCAATTACTAGTCCATAATTCCAAAACATCCATTAGTTACTTTAAAAATAACGAGCTAAAAATTGCTTACTGGCCTCAAATTTCGGAACACGGTGAGGGCCAAATTTTTTTCTAAAACATCCATTGAAACTAAAGTGTCTAAAAACAGATTTTCAGTAAGTAATTTCTCCTTTACTTTGAAATAAGCAGGCGTTGCTGCCAGATATAATTCAAGGATAGTTTATAACGATAACACTATCATCTTCCAGACTGTCAGGTTGCGTGGAGGGGGAGGAAATGCCTCTGGCTGGTGCGAGTCGAGCTGGGCCAGCGCAGTGTTCCCCCGCTCGAAGACTCGATGCCTCCTCATGCGACGTATCAAGCTTGTCGAGTGGCGAAGAGGACGAACGGCTGCGACGATATCGTACCAACAATCAGCCGCAGACTGTACTCGTGCAACCAGTTAGTAACCTTTTAGATCTTTTAACCACCTCGATAGGTAATGGCTGCGTTTCGTCCGATGAGTGAGAGAGACGGTTGCATTTCACCTATTCTCACTCTTTCCTACCTTTTCCTTATTCCCACCCCTGCCTATTCCTAAAACTCAAGGTTGGCAACGCATCCGCAACATCTCCTATATTGCGGATGTCTATGGCCGCCGATAACTACCTTCCATCAAGTAGGCAGTCGTATCATCGTATTACAGGCTCGTTTGCCACCATTCATATAAAAAAACCTCGATAAAAGAATATTAAAATAAATAGCCTAAGCTGATTAGTAAAGAAATTTTATTATTTTAGTTTTCTTAAATGGCCAGTGAAATCATCCTGATAAGCAAAATCTATATTATCTTTATACATGACAGAAAGTCGTGCTAGTTACACTATACGTAACTCTAGAAAGAGTATATGGATTTGGCTGGAAATTTGTGGAAAAATAGCTTAGAACTAGAAGACGAATATAGGAATCTTTTCAACCCATTCGACCAAAAAAAAAATAAGTCTATAAAATCTTAAATCTGTTTATTAACTGTCTCTAAGGCGAAACATTTCGCCTGCTCGCCTAAAACCTATGCATTTCTAATTCTGAAACTAACGCAGACAAAGTAGTGGGCAAAAGTTAAAGCTAGCTAGCTAGCTAACTGTATAGATTGTACAAAATATTTAATCACGCTGACATTATATTACGGATATAGAAAATACCATTGGTTCTTGATGGTTTCCTCAAAAATATTAGTGCTTATGATTCCAGACTGATGTAATATCTTTCCCAGGCGGGGTCACAGCCAAAACCGCAGCCGTCATCGCCGGTCGCACCGCCAGTTCAAGTCCAGGCGAGCCAACCAGCTGCTACGTCAAGCCAAACAAAGCATTCCGGCTGCCCAGTAGTTGGCAAACGACCTCCACCCCGTACCGTGTCCTTCGCGGGCGCACCCGATGGCGAATTGGTCCTAAGTCCGGCACAACTGCGATAACCAAGCAATAAACTATCACGCAATACTTTTTATACACGTGACGTGACCTGGTTGCTATCATCCGTGTGGCTTAGTTTAAACGTTTTAATATAGTGTAAGCGTTAATCTGTAGTAATTTGAATATTGAATGTGCTAGATCATCCGTCTTAACGCCAACTAGATACTACTTGATGCGGTTTCAGTTTTATTTATTGTATAACAGATCTAACGTGTGAATCGTTCGGGCCAATATTTGTAGCTAATTGGACATCAGGAACCGCGTCTCGTAGTTATTCGATATTAAATAGTGAATATATAATATAAATATTGTGTTAAAACTGCCTACTACTAGTGCGAATTTATATTTAAATATAAAAAATCATAAATAGATATATAACTGACAATAATGATTGTTAACTGATGTATAAAGTGTTATGGCGTACGTGATTTTTAATTGTTCCATTTATTTGTGGGTAATAACGAAAGTAGTTCATACGCCGAGTGTGTTTGAAATATGTAATGTTGAGCTATAAAATATTTTATATTTAATTAGTTAAAGTAATGAAATACATATTTATTGATAATCATCATGATATAAGCATATTGATGGTGACAAGTTTAATATGCAGTGGCATATACGTTTTTTATTGACACATATATTTATATTCCGATATATATAATAAATAAAATATTATATTATAATAATATAGTACCTAACATATGTCCTAATGAGGGCTCTATACGATATTTAAAAGTATGATATTATTTTCCGTAAATATAAGTTATTTTTTCAATGCGAAACTTTTAAATGAATTCTGAACGAACGTCTATAACGCAAAGATGGAATGACATAGATACATATTACTACATGGCATGAACAATTTTTCCTCTGAACTTACGGAATTGACACAACATTTAATAATACAGTTGTTTACATAGAAATATATTTGAAACTTGGCGGCTGAACTACATGAAACACCAAAGATAGTAATTATTAAGTAATCAGTGTATAGTGATACTGTTTAACAGTAATGTTATTATGTATAAGACAACGGTAACAATCGTATAGATTTTGTTGTCACTACATATTGTTTGACGTGTGTTACATTTCAAAACTACATTCATGACATTTATGACAGATAAAACAAAATGTAGTGTCAACAAAGCTTTATTGTTAAGCGTGCGTTGCATATTGGCACAATATAGTGGGATACTGTTTATATAATATATATTTTAGACATATTTGCACCACTAGTAGTGAAATATTCAAGTGTATCTGCAGATTTAGCTAGAATTTATGATGGGACACATACGTGAAACATCATGGAACTCGATTGCTGGTGCAATTTAAGATGTCAAATATGCATGTAATGGAGTTGCATGTACAAGGTTAAATTCCTATAGACAATTCGTGTGGTATATAATGTTTTGATTAGTTTTCGTCAATTAACTTTGTAACTGGTAGTTGTTTTGTATTATTTAAATCTAAGAATTGTCAATTACTTAATATTTATTTTTTGGCGTAAGATTTGCTTCTTTTCATTATCGCCAATATAACTTCTAACGGGTCAAAAATATTATATATTTTAGACATTGCAGACTCCAGTACAGACGATTGTCATTTAAAAATGATTGCGGTGGTAAAATATTTATGTTATTCAGCAACCTTAAAGTTATCCATTGATGCTTCCTTGCGTACACTTGTAGTTTGACCTTTGATAACCGGAATATTATACTCTATAGTTACCTCAAAGAAAATTTTAAATTCTTAAAAATAGAAAATATTGAGAAATTAATATTTTATTTAACAGATTTATTCTAATGCGGTTCTATTTTATGTTTTATTAATGATGACTATTTAATGAATTAATTTCAAGATTTTCATTTTATAGAATCCAATATGAAATGACTTAAACGAACAAATCACTTTTATATTATAATACTCTTATCCTATGACTACATACTCTCGTTATGGAATCGCTAAGTTTTAACTCTTGTATGAATTTCGCTGTTTATAATTTATCTAATTTCTAACTAAATACGTCATAAACTCCATTAATTATTTATTAAACACGTTAATATAAGTGTTTTTATTTCGTAAAATGTTTCATACTCTATTTAAAATGTTTGAGCAGCGAAATTTATGAATGGACAAAACAAATATCCCGAAAATCCCGACATAAATAGATGTTAAGGAAAATTATGAGCTTCATTTAGACTTATTGGCTTGTGTAACAGAGTGTTGTGTACATAAAATCATCTTCTGCATCACCTCCGTAATTATTCACGATTCTAAAATTGAAATCCCTTTTTCTTTCTAAGTATCCAAAAAGTTTTTATATTGTTACCATAAAGCGCACACAATCTGGTGACAGGGTGAAAAAATTTTATATTTGTCTACCAGCAGACGCAAAACCATTCAGGGTCAATATAAGAGTGAGGTAAAAGAATTTTGAAACAACCCATGCTTTTATCTAGCTTTGAATGATCCTGAATCACGATTTTGAATATCACACATTTATCAAATGTATTTTTACAAAAGCCTGCTTATTTATAGAACGATATAAACCTTTTATAGGAAAATATTTACTACACAACAGTTTTGAAGCGTCTAAACATTAAATGAACCGCACCGTTATATTTCTCTAAAAATTTACTCATAAACAACATGTCATGACATATTTACTCACACTATTTATTTTAAATAATAAACACCAATGACATGATCATGTTTTAAAGCTACATTTTCCTGGCCGTGCTTCCAGCTTTTCGCTTTCATAAAACGCTTGTAATTTAAGCTTTTCAAATAGTTAATTGAAGGCCTAAGTTGTCGTTTTTATTATATTTGTTTTAATAATTCTAATATATTTATATATCATGCATTATCGAAGTTTGTCTTAATATGTTTCTATAGATTTAAGATACTATCAGCTATACGTATATAATAGCAATAACAATAGGACAGACGTATTATTTGAATATGAAGCTTGAAAGCTGCCGAATGTACCTAATAAGTTGCGCAGAGACCAAAGTTTGTTCAAAATACTATAATAATTCGTTAAGGCTAAGATTATCATACTGTAAAATCGTTCCTTTTATATTTTGTCAGTTGTAGTTTTGTAAGAATAGATAGTTTGTGCGTAATTCATATTATAATTGAATTTATTTTGCGAAGCAGTTAACTGTACATTTTTGTGTGAATTCTAATGCTACTTCTATAATGATTTAAGTCATATATATTTTATCTGCTCTACTAAGCTTGGATTCGATCTTAAAACCTTATCTTCACTGGTTTCCACAAAATTTCAATATTATTGGGACGATCTATGGAAATAATTTGTTACTTACAGATTGCAAGCACTGTAGTTTAAAAATATACCGCATTAAAAAATGTCTTACTGTCAAATGTTGAGATATTTTTTAATATGTGGCAGTGGACGGTGCAGATTAGAATGATCTGTGATTTAGTGTTGCTAATTGAGAGTTTAATTTATATCGTGTTGGTATGTACATTATTTTAATTGTAAAAATGTTTGACATTCCGCTCAATCAGTACACAAGTAATATTAACTTTTTATATATGGATGTTTCGTTTTAACATATTGTTTGACACCCCTCATGGTATGTATTATTTATAGGCATTGGTGCATATCATGTGTATAGAACAGGTGAATAATCAAATAAATTAGAACAGAAATATAGTTGAAGTTAATGTTTTATTTCCCTCCGTCTCCAAAAAGAAATTTTAAAGTTTTTTACCGTTGGTAAAAGAGCTTACATAAAATCTTGTAAAAAAATATGATCAATTATAACACACACATAAAGTAAGGTAGAACATATAGGCTATTCATTTATTGATCTTTCTTTCCAAAATTAATTATTATGTTAGTGTCAAAGACAAAAAAAAACATGCTCCATAAATATTATGAGGTTACTTATAAAAGTGCAGTAGCTACAAATGGGGACTTATTGAAACATTGAAAAGTCCAAATGAGTAGAGCTCGAACATATAACATTGATGCTATATCAAGGTGTAGAACTACTGATATATGTTTCAACTAGTAAAAAAAGTACAGTTAAAAGTAAAGTTTCAAAAAGTACTAGCAAAAACTTTATTAGATATTATAGGAACTATATTGGATATACTAGGAAGAATCATAATTATAGTAAAATTGGACATGTTGTATGTTGTAGATTACCATCCATGAACTTTCAAAAAAAAGTGGTATATTCTCACTATCGTACTAGAATTATGCATGAATCAATACGAAAACATTCTAAAATTTCACTATAGCTCTATGTGATATTCAAAGATAGACTTTTGTATAAAAATTATGAGTGACCACAAACAAGATGCCTACATTATTATAGTCCGTTAGACTTGAGCTGAGCTTTGCATTTGTGTGAGTGAAAGTAAAAGTAGAGTTAGACAAAAAACTTTTAGAAATCAATTCTATAACATTTTAAATAGATACATAACATAAGTGCGAGATCTATTTCAGATTTAAAATAAAATAAGTAAAACTTTTAAAAGGCCAAATGGAAATATTATGAAGTAAAATTATTAAGTAATAAAATTTTGAAAAAAAAAAAAACTTTTATTCACTTGACGTTGCGTTTTCAACATTTGAAGTTGCCACAAAGGGTGAAGTGCGGAAGGTGCGGGGCGAAGTAAAAGCAGAATAAACCGGTTCAAAACTAGAAAAGAACGCGGCATTCAAAAATTTGACATCACACCTACACTATCCGTGAACACTCACACAAATGCAAAGCTCAGCTTAAATCAAACGCACTATACTATTTTCGTTTACAATCAATCTAAGGTTTGCTAGTCAATAGTGCTGGGCCTCAGAATTTAGTTTTTAACAACGTGTTATAATTTAGAATTTTTAGCGCTTATTTGATTGCTTTCGGTAGTTAAAGAGAATAAGTTATAGGTGATAAAAATGTTGTTTTGTTAACCCATTCCTAAATTACCCCAACAGAATATTTTGTAGCTTCTTACTCTTCAAAATTATTTTCATTGCATGTCTTGTGTCGTGTAAACGCAATCGATATGTGTTTCTATCTTGACTTGAGGTAACTTTTTTAAACAGTCAATAACAAATTTCAATAGTTCCGTACGTATAATTAAATATGTATCAACTTGGAAACTTACACTGCACTATTAGACTATGTTCTTGTGAATAGTGCATTTTCTCTAAAAATAAATCTCTGCTTTGTTACAATATTAATACTATAACAGAAGATACATTTAATAATCCGAATTTAATTTGATATAAAGATAACTCCAAGTTAGTTACAATAAAATGTAATGATCAAATGTTGTCGTCTTTGTTGGATCAACACTACACTAGTTGACACTATAGAATAAAACAAAAAATAATATAACATGTTATATATTTATTTCAACTCCATATTAAGTGTAAGTATATGAACCAAAAATAATATATTTACAAATGTATTGCAAACCTTAAAAAAATCACAACACAAATTCATGAACCGTCTATAAAAATAAATGAAATGATGAATTATTCTGAAAAATACTACAAACAATTAGTCTGTTAAGAAACTACTAAATTAGTGAATGTATCAGGAAATGTCATTAATGTTATTGCTCCTTCAACATACAAAAAAACATAAAGGAGAATTGAATTCTCTCAAATTATAAAAAAAAAATCTTTAAAATTACATACAACGGGCAAATATTTACATATTCCTTTCTACATTATTAAAAATTTATTAGTTCATAACAATACCTAACTAATGGGAGACCAATAAATCACATGTATAGTGCCAGTTAGTTGAATACACTTCATATATTCAAAATAATACTATAAGGACGATATTTAATCTAATTATTAAAAGGGAAACTCCCTATGATACTGGTGTTGCATGATATGAATATATTTGTATAATGTTCTGAACAAAACTATGGTTTTACTTAAAATCAATTAAAATTATATGAAAATCACGGCCATACCAATGTATTAATACAATTATTGAATACAAAGCAATACATTTCGTTACAACACTCCACAAAGCTTACAAACATTGACATTTTCTAAACATCCATACATACTATGCTCTGCAAAATCATTCTAATATACTATTACATAATTTTTATCTATGGACAGTATAACAACATAATAAAATTTAAATTTTATTAAGTATGTAATGGCAATTCTAATATTAAAGTCAAAATAAAATTTTGTGTTAAAGATTTATAACTATTATACTTACTATGTACTATTTCAAATCTATTTATGTCTCGTAGAAAAAACTTGTTGTTTTAATTTTACATTACAATGGCTGTACAAATATGAGGATATTCACAGCATTAACTTACAATTTTTTTTTAATTCCGTCTTTATCTAACCTTTTAAGAGTGAAAGAGTTAATACATTTGAACTTCTCGGTCATACAAAATTTTGGTAATATTATTATTTTTATCTCTTTCTCACTTACTGGTGTATGTTTTGTGAGAGAGAGACAGGTATATCAATTAAACTAATTGTAGGTCAGTATCATATAGTCTCAACAATACCCTTCCTTTTCCTTGGATCGTTAGATATGAAGGAAGTTTCCTCTGAAGAAGCGTTGGTTACTTTCGGATGAGAGGTTGTTGGTATAGGCTGGAAAGAAGCAATTTAATACAGATTAATATAGAATTAAATAAAATAAAGTTATTTAAATTATACCTATGTCTTTTATTAAGTAGTTTTATTTTGTTGTTTATTTAAAACTATTTCTTCGGATATAATTCCGATGGTTTAGTCTTAATTATAAACTAATATTGCTATTATTTTATAATAATCTATCACAGAAAGACACAAGGAAAGTCAGTCAGAAGAAAGATACGGAAATTACATCCGAAAACATAGTTCTAATAAATTTCATATTAATTTTCAAAATTTTTCAGTCCTTGATAGTTTCAATTATTGTATTAACTTTTTAGTATAATGTTAGAGAACAAAAATAAACACAAATATTACATCAAGATTTTATATATGATTAGTAACATTACAGATAATTATAGGCAACAATTTTAATAATGAATGAATTAATTAATATGTTAAAGAATTTTGAATGATCGGTACTAGCTAGAAATAATATCTGTTTTAAACTGATATTTATCTAATTTAAAATCATTGCCAATATTTTAAGCTTCATGCGTAAACCACGGGAGTTACTGAGAAGTGAAGTAAAATATGTTAAAAGCAATACTTGATAAGCCATGGGTTAATATCGATGAATGGTAAGCGATTATATTACCTCACTCTCCAGTAGTGTCCTTAAGTGGCTGGAAAACAGACAACTTATTTGCACACAATCATCATTTTTGTGTGTTTCAGGGAGAAAAATATATACAAGCAAAGTTAGCAGTTTTAATTCCTAACAAAACGCATGTTCATATGTATTTACAACCTGTGATAAGAAATATTTTGATTTACATCCAATTTACTATATAAATTCATTATATTTTTTTTGGTATATGATCCCCTTTTTGTCTATTCAATGGAACTTTAATCAAATTTAGATTTGATTGGATTTCAGCTAGCGAAGTTATGAAACAAATTTACATTCCTATGAAAGAAACAAGATGCTTCACAAAAACACAAACACAGAGCAAGTCGCGAAACAGCTTATAGTTAAGCACATAAGTAATATTAGTGTTATATATTACATTTCTCACGACAGGTGTTGCTGAGCCGGCGCTACGTCTGATGTCTTCTAAAGGTATTTCCTCTGATCTGGCCCGAGGTGATGAATCTCTTGAACCATTGCTGCCTCGAGATACACTGCTGGATAGTTTATAATATTCTTTGTTAAATTTAGATATATACACATAAAGTACATAGTTTAAATTCAGATATGGCATGCCTAATGAGATTTTATACGCGTGAATTAAGGTAATTTTTAATATTTTTTCATGTAAAGTTAAGAGCACATTAAGTTATTATCTATAGAATCGGTGTGCCTACCCTATTGTGAAGATTTGATATTTATCAAACACATATCACATATAAGGTGTCAATGTTTAATTTATGCAACTTTTTAAATTTAAGATTTCATATTTTAAAAGTCAACCACGAAAATTATCTGAGAATATACATTTACCACAAATTCTTGTATTTCTTCTATAATAAGGCTATGAATATTGGTAAAATATACATGAATTTCATAACAATGGTGATAAGAGATATATATTTTTGTGTACCTTTCTCGGCTAGTGGTAGTTCGTTCTCGATACACCACGATGCCATCTTTGAGGACGTGACCGCTAGTTCTTCTTATACGTCTCTCAGTATCATCACCATCTATACCTAAAAAATATAGCGTTTTTAATAGAATAATTAAAAATATTTATCGAAGTATCTTTTTGTCAGATAAAGGTAAAATAAAGTTGCTATATCACGATTTTTTCCATATAAAAGACCTATATATAAATTCATAGCTCGTTTGGAATATCACTAAAACAGGGATCAGTCGTTACATCAAACTGCTTTGATGTAACGACAGAAATAGACAAAAGACATAATTAAAACATTAGAAACAGATAAAATCTTAATTTTCATTTCACCTATGTTTGAGGGGTCAGATATTTGTTACAAAGTAAAAATCCATCCCGTCGTTATTGCATCGAGATGAAAAAATTGCTTCACAGCTTTAAAAGGCAGGTTAATATTAAGTATACATGAACAAACATATATTTTCTTAAAATCTGGATGAATTATGAGGCGTGGGTATATTTTTATGATAAATTGGGCAACTTAGCAGACAGCCTACCTGTTGAGACCCTTGATTGGGAAAGTGTGGGAACAGAGAAATGACAACCATCTCTTTCACTCATCGGATGAAATAAAGCCACTAAAGGCTACTTCACGCCGATCTTCTGTGAGACTGTACTTCCCCGGTCGAACCAGCCCATGTTCGAGCTGTAGTAACTGACCACAGCTAGGCTCTACCTAGCGCTTGAAATTTGGGTGAGTTATGAGACGTGAGCATAATAAAGGGTTTTTTACCTGAATGTCTCCTAACTGCGGCGAGGGCTGGTCGAGCGAAGAGCGGTCGATGTCTGTGAGAGGAAGGCGTTGGTAGAGCTGCGACACCTGACACTTCTAATAAACGGCCTATCTGTTGCATTTTCTTCTGGCGGGCTTTTGTTCGACCCTGTAAAATAAATATATGGTATATAATTATTATTATGACAGAAATGTACATGATACTTTAAATGAATCCAAAAAAGATCTTATTTCCTTGCTTAGAAAGAGATAAGTAGTGATGGGATGATATTGCAGAAATTAATTTAATGAACGTATATTGGAAAGTCATGGTGGTCTAATGGTTAAAGGGCCGCCTCTCATGCATGAGGGTGCGTTTTCGAAACCTGGCAAGTACCAATGTGATTTTTCCGAGTCTTATGTACTTTCTAAGAGTATTTAGTTACCACTGACAGACGCTGAAGTTTTCCTTCAAGTTAACTTTTGAAAATCTGAATTTAAAAAAAATATATAATTTATATTAGTCAGTGGTCTAGTTGTTAAAGGCCTGCCTCTCGTTGCCGAGGGCGCGGGTTCAAAACCTGGCAAGTACCAAAGTGATTTTTCGGAATCATATGTACTTTCTGACAGTATTTAGACACCACTGACATACGGTGAAGGAAAACATCGTGAGGAAACCTGGATTTATAATTTCAAATTATAAGTTTGAAATTGCCAACCCGTCTTGAGCAAGCGAGGTGATTAATGCTCTAACCTTCTCCATGTAAGAAGAGGCGTTTGCTCAGCAGTGGGCTCTGATAGGCTGATGATGATATTGGAAAGTTTATTACCTTAGTGAGTCTCTGTTTGGCCGCCATACTCCGAATGTGATCGTCAAATTTAAACTTCGCCCGCAATAATATCGTCCGAGGTAGTGCTCCGTTAGCGCCAACACGAGGCTTGTGTATTATAAGATGAAGACATCTCGGGTCCTCCTTGTCACCTTGTATCTATATTTTACAAACATAATTAGATAGTCATAACTATATCGAGATATAGATAGAAATACAGTTAGTTTCTAGAAGCAATCGTTTATATTTAACAATATATTATTTTTTCAGTCGAATACATCAAATTTTACAAAAAAATGTATAAAATCCTAGTCAAAAACAAAAAGATAGTTAAACTTCAATTCAATGAATCTTATATACCTAGTATGTACATATGAGACAAAACTTTTTAGCATCCAATGGATTTACCGTGCGATTGCATGGAGAGAAGCTTCAACAGTGCCTGGGACTTGCGACCCAGTTGTAGATGTAGGGACCCCTATCTAACGCGAATTAAACGCTGACCTCCACTGTCCAAGTTCCTCTCTCTATATAACCAAATTTGAAACGAACCTACTAGGGCTGCCTTCGACGTACGTTCCAAGAACGAATTCATGTTAGTTCTGGACAAGCCCAAATTTTTTACGTTAGATTTAGCTGTTATCTTTATATATATAATTCTTCTGTGAGTGTGTATGGTACTGAACTTCTTTCAAACAACTGGATCAATTTTGATATTTCTTTTGTGTGTATTCAAGGGGGGGGGGGGGATCTGGGAATGGTTTAGATTCACAATTTTGTCCGCTGGACAATGTTTTTTTTAATTAATTTTTAATTTGTTAGTGGTTGTTGATACATACAAACGGTTTTTTTTTGACATTAGATTTGACAACTAACTAATATGTCAATCATTCTGTCGCACTTCAAAACGCGGAGATTTATGGCTTTAATAGGTAAACTCCAAAAATATAAATAAAAAAACGTAACAGATATTTCTTGATTATAGGGCGATACGAAGTTCGCCGGGTCTTCTAGTATACATATATATTCTGAGACTCACCTCAAGATCCTGTAGACTCCCCACCAGTTTAGCGACCCCCCAGCCCAGTCGTTGTTTGTCAGGTTCAACAAGTATCACCTGCATGTTGTCTACCGCTAAAAAGCGATGTTGCCAAGTACCGTCTCTTTGGATTATATCACAGGATATCAGGTCGGAGTCGTCTGTAAAGTTATTGAATATTTTGATATAAAATATATTTCGATATTATTTATTCCATTGAAATCTCAAATGGTTTGGTTTATGATTGTTCACGCTATTAGATGAATTGGATTATGCACATTGCTTATGAATTAACGGGTATCGATCAAAATAACAATGAAAAAAGATTACTATTTTGTGAGTCTGCGAGCATTTTGTTTGGGTCAATTTATAATTGTAAATATATGTGTTAAGTCTTGTGGTTCATAAAGATTATGTGTGTCTTATCAGTGATTCAGCGTGATTAAGAATATGTAATTTAAGTAAGGCAATTTTGTTTTAATCTGATTAATTAATTTCTATTGCGATATTCGTAATAAGTAATGATAGATTTATTTGTTACTTAAATCATAAGGGAAAAGAGAAACACGAAATTAGCATAACCTGCTATAAAGGACTACTGATAAAAAATACTACTTCATACATTATTATATCTGCGATAATAGTGCAGCCTTATTGATAAATAAGTATGACGATTTTATAAAATTGGCTACACACAGAGAATGTACATCTCTGAGGAATTCAAAAATTCATAGAACCTTATTTTTTTTCTAACGAATATTGAAACATAGTAAAAGGCAATGCTTATGATTTAAAGAAATTAATATTTAACAGTTTAAGCATTATTTAATTTCACCAAGTAATTTCGTTATTATCACAATCAAAGAATACCAGATAAGATAACACAAATGAAAAACCAATATGAAATCCCCAATCGACGATCATAATAGGATTACTAATTCGAATCCATTAAGCAATAACCTTCTTTACTTGTTAAACATCAAATTCGAGTTTTCTTATGACGTCATAGGTCTCTTTGTCCTATATAAGAGTTCCAAAAGTCTCACATATATAATCCTTACTTTTTATATATTACACGACTTTATTTTTTGTAAAAAAAAACTACATACTCCCGACGTTTCTGCTGATTTACAGCAACCGTGATCACGAGCAGACGAGATGTATGTAGTTTTTTACAATAATGAAATCCGAAAAATATTAGTTTCATTTAAATGAATAAAACTCTCGAAATTTTCTCATTAGGTCCTTACTTTATTGCTGTTGTAAATAATACTTACTTAGGTCCAAAACATCTCCAACTTGCACAAATGGCGCGGGATTGGCTAACGGCAGTTGACTCTCAGGCCGGCCGGTCAGCTTGAGGTATAGCTCTCTTATCAAGAAGAACGTCCGTATGGCGCGACGAGCTCGCTCCATCTGAGGGAAATATGCCCGACACATGGCTTATATACGTCGACTTGGGTCTACATTACAACTAAGTTAGACGACTTGAATATTCTGGAAGAAATTCGCTTAGATCAGATACAAAAACCTTTGTAATTAAGAAGTTTTGATATAGAATACAATTTCACATTAATCAAAATTGATAGTTTCTGCTAGTCTTTTCAGATGACATCAATAGAAAATGTCACTAAATAACCTATTAAGCAGGAAAAATTTGATAATTAAAGCATTATTAACTTAAAAATATTGAAAACAATACAATAATCTGTAATAATTTCGTATTATAGTCTCACCTCTCCGCTTGGCAGTCTTTTTTCGAAAGCAATCCCTGACATAGGTGTACGCGTGGGTGGTAACAAGATGGCCGCATCCATACACAGACACTCAACGTTCAAAGGCTTCTTGGACATCTCACAGTACCTAATAATTTAAATATATAAATTAATTTCATCTTAACTTTGTGACGTTAAAAAGTAATATTCTGCGGATATACGTCTGCCCGTTATCACGGTTGCTGTAAAGTAGCCGAAACGTCGGGATTATGAAGTTTTTATCAAAAATAAAGTCGAGTAGTATACCGCAAAATATTAGTTTCTTTTAAATGACTCGCGAAAATCTCAAATCTCATTTTGTGACGTTGTTTGAACACCCCGTATACATTTGTCAAGGTTAAAGATCGTGTATACTAAACCTAATTTATCGTTATATTAATTTTTAATTTAAGTAAATTAGATTAGCAATAATTCATTCTTACTCATACAAACATGTTTTATGACCAGTTATACAGAGATTTTGGTTTATATCAATTAAAAAATATATATTTATTTAGCTATCTAGCAACACTTACAATATTGACATAATTGAAACAGAATTCACAAAGGAAAGTTCCATTAATATAATTATTACTAATAAGTAGCATCGATACTAACTCATCCTCGAACATATCCAAGAAGATGTCATCACATTTATAGAAGTTCCTAGCGAGTGCTGCGGCGCGGGCTCTCAATACATTGGCTGTCTGTCGTGAGGTCACTGAACCCTCGCTGAACTGCATCGCGGTGCGAAGAAGACGAACAGTTAGCTCACATGTCACTAAACGGACCTTGGAAGCTGGAAAACCAATATATTAAATGAGAAAGTTTGTTAGGTTATATCTTCTTCGTCTACCTGGCAATTTCCCGGCTATAGCCAGGCCTTACATGTTGTGAATAGTTTTGGCCAATTGTTTTTTACGACCGGCCGCCTGCTTGACATCAACCCTCTTTTGGGAATCAGCATTAATCAGTGATGTCTAAATATTCTTAGAAAGTACATATGACTCGGAAAAATCACATTGGTACTTGCCCGGGCCAGGATCGAACCCGCATCCTCGGCAACGAGAGGCGGGCCCTCTAACCATTAGGCCACCACTGACTTTTGTTTGGTTATATGAATGTATTAATTCTTGTTGCTTTATCATTATATTCGGGAAATGATTGTTTTAGCCAGGTCAGGGATAATGGTCGTCTTTGTATGGAGTCACGTGTCACATAATATAAATGTCGCTGCCCTTAGCTTATCATATTTATTGCTCTAGCCGTCTGTATACATTTATCTTGACGCCCGATTTAGAGGTACTTGCAAACTATTTCGCAAGCAAATAGCTGTCCTATTGTATAGACTACTTTTAGTCCTTTTGATTAGGAGGATAAAAATGTTTTAAAATGGCCTGCATATTTGTATTTTTTCTAGTTTTTACTAAATGCATACATGTTTGTATGGTAGATAAGAATATAAAATGTTTTTATTATGTCTGAAGTGATTGCACCGATTTTGATAAGATTTGAACCGGCAGGTATATGATGTAATAAGGTTTAACTTAGCAGAAATCTCGGGCACAGCTATATAAGTAGCATATTTATGTATTATTATTAGCATATCTGTACTGTTATTAGCCAAAAAATGTTTTTTTATTCCGTTATAATCATTATGATATCTTTGTTACTTAATACATTTAGGTGTAAAATTAAACGAATATAATTATGTATATTAATCAACCTTACCCGGCTTACAGCATAGATTAGCAATCGCCATCAATTCCGCTATTAGGAGTCCATTGAAGCTATCTTTCTTTTCCTTTCTTTCCCCTTCATCTGGCGATCCACTTGAGGTACTCGCTTTGCTTAGATCAGCTTCTGGCCGCAATAAAATATCGAGCAACTCAGGATTGACCCCTATAATAATAAAAAAAATATTACAACATAATAATAATTGTAAAACAACTTTATATAATAAACATCCATACCCACTGATAACCAGGTCAGCAAGAAAAAAAGTTATCATTAATTAACATATTCGCAATCATATTATATTATGTTTATATGAATTACCTTTATTATTTATCAACGCGTATAGCAGGCATAGTGCGAACAACGCTTTATAGTCATTTTCTGTGCAATCCAATGAATCTACAACGGTCTTTAAGAATGGTCTATTTTCTATATTTCCAGTCGTTCTTTGAATATCTTCTGTGACGTCACCAGAAGTTCCCGGCATCACATTCAACAGCTTCTGTTTTTCTTCGTCAGTTATATTCATTTCCGTCACAGTTTTTGATGGTTCAACCGAATCTGGGAGTGGTGAATCTGGCATATTAGCTTTCGGGATGGCGGGATTCCTCTTAATAGTCTGGATTTGCGTCACCAAATCCTCCGTGGAATCGTGGGCTATGCTCGAAGTTTCGCTGATTTGGGAGGTGGACGGCAGCGAATTGGAAACTAGTTCCGGATCTAGATCGCAACTTGAATGATCGGTGTTATCCAAATCTTCACCAAAGCTTTTGGCCTCAGCATATTCTGGAGTCGTGTAATCTCTTTCTGGACACGAAGTGTTCTCCAATGCTTTCTCCAAACTCAATTGAGGTTTGGAGAATTCAAGTTTTACGTTGGATTTGGCGTTCCTATCGTACATGTCCAATATTTTTGTAGCACCTTCCTCGAATACTGATAAATTTGATTGGAGTATGATCCAAGCTAACGCGTGAACTATTGGTCCGTGAGTTATAATTAGGAAAACTTGCGATAGCAAAAATAGGGCGACCACACACGAAACTGAAGGCTTAATCTCCTCCTCTGATTCAATTCTTTGGATTGGATAATTTATTCTTGGTGGAGTATCAGTGCTTTTCCCGGTTAATATTGCTTCTAAATTACGAGTTATAACTTCTATACTTTGCAAGTGTTCGCGATTATATACCGGACGTTTCATCGTGTCGGATGTGAGTGAGTATATGTAGAGTGGTATTAATAGTTTGTGAAGTAAATGCTCAGTAAGAACATCGTTCAGGTCAGGAATGTTCAGGCACAGAATGTCGTTTATATAGTGAAGGTGATCCAAGTGTTCGGCTACTAAATCGGCTAACTTTTGTTGGGATTGGTGGCTGGAAAAATAGTTTAGCATCTTTACACATATTAACATAATCTATTTCATAACTAACTTAAATAATCCATACTTTCATGGTTATCTCATTCTGAAGGTTTTCATATTAAATTTACTAAAGACTTAGATCTTGATTTTATGATACCAATTTCTTTTGGAACTTAAATCAAGTTTAATTTAAACATATATAAATAAGAAGCAAATACTTCAACATGATAAAGGCGTATTTCATAGTAAAAGGTTTACAATATTCTTAGTACTAACAAATATGTATAAGAGATGTATTTATGAACTAAATTTACTTACTCAGCATCATTTCTGACACAGGCATCCAACTCTAATATGTGTTTCCCAATGAACCAGACCAAGTTACTAAAATACGGCGCAGCGGTTCTAAAAACAAATAACAAAGTAATTTATAACTTCATATAATAAACATATTATTGGAACTATATTCAAATAACTAAATATTTTAACTGAACTGTTTATTAGATTAACTATCTGACAGTTAAAATTAAGTTCAAACCAAAGAGCTGTTGCTGAAGCAAACAAAAATCTTCGATTCAATACAATTTCATCATTAGTATAGTTTTTAAGTATGGAAAATTTGGACAAAAGAAATAACATTTTGATTTCATGTACAGATGAGATGGAAGTTAAATATAAGTTGTATTAAGTTGAAATTTAACTTTACCTGTCTCTTATAAACCGCAACATACTAGCATCTTGTACTTTATAAACATTCAAAGTCAACGTACGGACGGCTATTCTGACCATTGATTCCGGATGATTAAAAAATTTGATAGCCTCTGTGTAAAGAGGAAAGTCCTTTGTATGCTGAAAAGAAAAAAAAATTACAATATAATTCTTAATTTAAAACAATACTTAACATAGGTTACTAAAAAAACAGTACTTAATTACAAGTAAGTCATGAAGTAAATATGTATATAATCTTTATATCTTTACAATTACATAAGAATAATTAAGTTTTACGAGCGGATATTATCATTGAAATATAGTACAAGGATGAATAAGATAAACATAACATATATGTATATACACATCCCTACTAATGTCTGTCCGTCTGTCTTGTCTTGTTATGCTTTCACGCCTAAACCACTGCACTGATTTTAATTAAATTTGGTACAGAGATGGAGTTGACCTTGAGAAAGAACATAGGATAGTTTTTATGCCAGACTTTTGAAAAGTTCTCTTGGAAACACAATAAAACCAAACTCCATGCGGGCGAAGCTGTGGGCAGAAAGCTAATATATATATAAATCAATCTGTGAATTACCTCATTATAAAAGAAGTGTATTGTGTGGTTATTTAGTTTAAAGCTGAGAGTTTTAAGGAATGATATATAGTATGCCATCACTTCTTCATCGGATATATCAAATTTATGTACTATTATTGAATTAACATGATTATTGCTGAGAAGATAATCTGTAATAAAAATTGCACTATTAATTTTGGCACAGTATAACAAATAATAATTAATAGGTACTTAACATACTTTAAGTTAGAATTTTCTAGAGAAGATATCATATATGTAGAAGCCAAATTTTCAAGATGGTTTCATGTACATTGATTAAATACAATATCTTTAGTGAAATAATATTAATATATATTTTTTGTCTAATTTAATATTTATATTAGATCTGAACATTATATTTGTTGTCCATAATTTTAACGTAATCATTCAGATTCCGTTGTTATTATGGTTTTGTCAGAAGCATACGGACTACAAGTGATTGGTAAATAAATTACTTTTGACACTTTTTATTTCTTAACTATCACATTAAAATGTTAAAAAATATACATCTATTATATAAAATTGATACACAATTTGTGTTAATAGTTTTATAAATTGATAGATATAAAACTTAGGTATATCATTGCTTACATAATGATGTTTCATTTCTTATATTCTCAAACAGTATATTAAGTGTCTGCAACAATTGTACACAAACATACGAAGATCCCCCACATTTCTGCCTCATTATCCTTAAGAAATATGATAGCATGTTCTTCTCTAGGAAAAAGCTGAAATTATAATATTACATGTAAAACTAAAGAGGTTTTATATAAATGTAATAAAACGTATATTCAATTTGATAATAAGATGTGGTAAAAATGAAGTTATCGTTAATTTTGAAATTAGAATAATATATGCGTAGAATTCTTGCTTAAATACACTTACATAATTTTTAAGTGGAGTACTCATTGAATTAAAGAGAATTATTTATGTCTGAATTGTTTTACTTCTTTTTGGGGTTTTTCTAAGACTTGTAATTTAGTTAAAGTTTTGTATACTAATGAAAATATCTAGTTTTAGGCTTAGCAAGTTAAAAGTTTTTGGGCTAGAATAATATAATTGTGACAATTTTATTTTTATGAACACAAAGAAAGCTGTCAATAAACTATTTGGAAACAAATCTATAAAATATATTATCTTGCATATGTGAAGAGTAATTTTTTTTTTTAAAAGAACAAAAAAGTTTCAATATCAACATTTCATTTATTTATGTCCCAATAAAACATAAAACCTGTCTTCATAAAGAATCGAACGTGTTGGCAAGGTTGCATTTTATCAATACACTTTAAGGCCATGATAATCAATTATACTAAGAGTTTTAAAAATATGAAAACAGTATTAAAATACTTACTCAAACACAGAGCTATCATTCTGGTCACCCCATATAAGTATTTCTGCGATACATCGTAATGATTCAACTAATATGCCTCTGTTACTTTCTGATACAGTAGTGTTTCTGCATAGAATATTGTGTAAATACTTCAATCTTTCCAGCGAATGGGGATTTTTAGGGCGACCCCAACCGCCCCCAAACCAACTACGACTTCGAAACATCACTCCCCTAGATTTGTAACACGATTTTTAAATGAAAACATCTTTCGTAGATCTCACATATATGCGTCACAAATTAGCATCATTTATTTACTACATTAAACGAAATGGCATATATTTTTATAAATAATTTAGCCGTTCCATGTTTCACCATCAATTGCACTACTGAGCTTAACCCTTTAATTTAGTTTTTGGTTTTTTTTATTTTTCTTTAACACTGCACTTGTTATTTTGCACTTCCTGTTACATACGTGCTAGTGGATTAGCGAGTAGTGACAGTCATTTGACAGCTGTCAGAACACAAAACGTCTAGAAATTCACTTTAAGATGTTACCATTTATATAAAGTAAAAATAAAAAATGTTTTACTATCCATAACCATGGGTAAGTTAATAGGTTTAATTTTTTATCTTTGAAAGGCAGTGATTTAAATTTACATTCTTACTGTCAATATTGTAATCAATTATAATTGGTATCTAAGAACCACTTATAAACTAAAACATATATATTGTTTGATTTAATGGTGAGATTAGCCGAACAGGCGATTATAGTTACAGGCAACAATGTAAAGCTGAACAGACGAAACTATAAAAAGACGCTAAAATATCTAAACATGTACATAAACCCCATAGCTGGACGTAATCTCACAATTGATATTTATTTAAATATATTACAGCATTATTTTCATAAAATTTGAATATTGATTAAAAGAAACTTAGCCTACTTGTAGGTTTTCAAGATCATTTTGAATATTTTAAGAATGTACGTTATAAAATATTTACCATTTACTTACCTATTTCCAGAGTTTATATTAAGAACACAATGAATAAGACAAGAAGGGAAAATACACTAAAAACATAATTATTGAAAGTACTTAACATTTTATTTCAAGGAAATTTTGGTAAATTTTGTCATATTAAAGTATGTGTTCGTTTTTAAAAACAAACATAAATCGTGTGAGTAACGATAGAAGTAGAAATGAAAAATACTTTGTATTTTATGGCTGCGTCATTTATATACGATTAAAGTTTTTACGATTTACAAGCATTTTCCAAAATTCCCTTTTTTTGAGGGAATTTTCTACAAAGTTCCAACAAAATTAATATCCAATCCTTAAAGGAAAATTAAGTTTACTAATAAAATACAACAAACAATCAATTGTTAGAAAAAAAGGCCAACTTAAGAATTTCTTGGACTTTTTAGTTTTTCATTCTTAAAATACTAATTAATATCATATTATATATTTTTTCTTTTTTGTAAATTTATACTACCTTATCGTGTTTTATATGATTTCTAGAGATAAATTTAGGCTAAACTATATTCTTTCTAATTTTCTATTAAGATGTTTAAGTGATAAATTAGTGTTTTTTTAGCACTCCTTTGTTCCTTCGATAAACAGAAATAATGTTTGGTTAATTTGATTTGGTTAATGTTGGTTGTAGAAGTTTTTACGACCGTAGTTTTCCAATCACAGCACCAGGGCGCATTTGCGACATAATGTTCAACGTTAAATGTTTCAACTACAGCAGCGCTTCGCACAATCAAGCACACTTAAAACTACTGCTTAGTAATGCGTGGTATCGATACCAACCTCAGTGACAGAAAATTAACACGTGTTTTTTCTTTAAGTTGGCATTGATTTCAAAATTTATTTCTGTCTTTGTTAGTAATTAGGATGGTTTATTGTTGAGAAAAACTTTTAAGCTTTCGTTGTGGCGTAATTTTTTCGAAACACTGCGAACTTTTATTCAGACCCGGTTACAAAGTAAATGTAAGGATGGAAATACACATTCTCTATTTTTTATATTCTCATTTTAATTTTGAATACATTCTCATTTTAAAATTTAAAACCATAAATAAGTTTTTAAACCAGTAACTTTTGTCAACATTGCAATAGCTTGATCGAATCCATTGAAAAGTATAGATAGAATTCTTTTAGAACTCATTTAAAAACAGTACTCAAAACAAAACAAAAATATTAAACAAATAATCAAAATCCTAATAACTTCATGTAACCGTAAATAATTATTTTACATCATTTTTCTCATAGATTTATGAGGATGTTAAGTCTATGACAATTTTATTCTCAACACTGAAATTAGCGCACTCTACTGGTGCAATAGAAAACTAATTCGCGTTGCAATTAAGCATTAGCACACTGTCATTGTGCGCCACTTAGTCGCATTATGCTCTGTGATTGGAAAACTACGAACATCACTAATACGGTGATAATTATATTTTTCATATTCTGTTTAGGTATACAAATTAGGTGTAATTGATATAAAATATGTTAGTATTATATAAACATTTTACTGGAGTGAAAATGAAATTCGGTATTTATTTGATATCCAGAGGGTTCAAAAATAATATGAAGCAATAAAATTTATTATTTATTTAATAATATAAACGGAACGTAAAGATTAATACGATGGAACTTACACTAATATGTTTAAATAAAACTAGTTAATATTATGCAATTGTAAAGTATTTATTTCCATTAATATTTTGTTTATTACAACTCTTACATTAATTTAAGCTTATTATAAATAATTAAATTAATAATAAAATTCGTTACGG
The DNA here is from genome assembly GCA_916720795.1 of Danaus chrysippus. Taxonomy (NCBI): domain Eukaryota; kingdom Metazoa; phylum Arthropoda; class Insecta; order Lepidoptera; family Nymphalidae; genus Danaus; species Danaus chrysippus. The sequence goes on along the minus strand of CAKASE010000082.1, from coordinate 10,169,798 downwards.
CGAATTTTCGACATTTTGTATAAAACAGTACAAGTATTTTCGTTCATAAATTAAAAATAACTAGCTAATTAATGTTTGTGACACATCTTTATAAATACGTTTATTTTTTTCTTAATGACTAAAAATATTCTATTCCACTCAAAACACTATGATCACACTTTAAAAAAATAAAACTAGTATTTATTTACTGGACGGATACAACTTACGCTAAGGTGCTAATAAATTGGTGTGAAATAAATATGTATGTATGTTTTAATTATCATTAAAACCAAGATTCAAATGCAGCAAGAGACTTGCATAATTGCGTAATCTAGTTAGTTCAATTATAGTGTATACAGTCATTGTAAACTTGAAAAATATGAGTATTTTATTTTGTTATATAACATCAATAAACAGTGATTTTTATGTCAAACTTAAGCTGTTCTGTTTAATCATATGATTTGAAGTATTAAGATCATTTGTACATCATTTAGTTCATGTAATAATTAGCCATTTTGAACATTCGATGTCATAGAATATTACAAACTAAAAGTTCTTCACAATTAAGGATGAATGTTACTTGACGTATGGAATCTGTAAACTAAACATACGAGGACTCGATACGAGCCATTATTACTAACTAAAAATACCACATCCTTTTAAGGGTAGAAGTTTTGCAGGGCATCCGAGTAGATTGAATTGTAGGTATCGCGAAGAACGTATACGTTATCACCGGGCTTTCCATTGAAAACATATGGTCCTTTGAGATTCGTGATTTTGGAATTTGTTGGAACTGGTTTTGGCTTGGTGTAGGATGGTTTGTATTCCGGACGAGGAGCTGGGGGCATAACTGGTGGGGACGGTCCATATCCGAATGGATCCATTTGAGGAGCTGGAGGGTACCCTGGCGCACCGCTCCATTGATATACTCCAGTCGGTTTTCCGTTGGAAACGAAATCAATAGGAAGGTTTATAAAGGGATCGGATTGTTGAGGAACACCTGGCGGCAGCATAGGAGCCATAGGTCCAAGGGACGGTGGTTGAGAAACGTAACCCAAACCAGGCACAAACATGTACGGAGTGGGTGGTAATCTGATATAGAAAATAGGAGAATTATCATACTGAAGGGAGTTTATGTTGTCGTTTGGATAGGAATCCGAATTGCCATTCTTTTTCTTGTTTTGTTGCTTGCGTTTGCTTGGAATGGTCCGAGATAAGTCCTCTTCGTCAAAACGGTCGTCGTTCACTGCAAAAGTCACGTCATCATCGTCATCCTCAGCGTAATCGAGACCTGAGGAGAGAAAAGAGGGAAAGAAGCCTCGGAATAAGTTTAATGCCTTGTTTCTTCTGTTTGTAGCCACTGGAGTCTTCGTGGTTGTGACTTTGAATTCATCTTCCAGTTTGCTTTGTCTGCCGGCATCTGTTTCCTCAGGGATTGCTGCAGCCCTTGATCTTCTCGAAGGCGCACAATGAGCACTATACACGATGGCTAATAGCAGGAGAAGTGGCAGCAGTAGTGGAGTCTCCATCTTAATTTTTCTGAAATTAAAAAAATAAAGGTGTGTTCATTATACCAGATTTATTAGTCCTATTTTATCCTATCCTACTTTATGTTCCCTATTAAATAAGATGCCTAAGCTTAACAAATCAAGCGATGCAAAGCCACATAAAAGTTTCCAATCCCAATCAAAAAAGGCATAAAATACGAACAAACAGTAATTATAAGTCAGTCCATCAAGTTATTTAATGAGAGCGAGACTCATTTAGCGCAGTCATTATATTTCATAACAGCATGCATACTGCATCCGATTTTTCAACAACTAACAAGACCAAGATAAATTGCAGGATGTAAAGAGCCATCGATTAGAGCTCAGCAGTCGGTACGGACAGAAAAAGTAGGCGTTGATATTTGTAGTCATTACTTATGCGTAATCAGGAGCCCATAACACTCATATATTCTTAAATTGGGCAGACAATTGTTTGAAATGGACAATAAAGAGGGCCTGTGGAGATATTACGAATAATTACGCCAGTTACTTGAATGATACACACTGGAAATTATGTTGCCTTTTTATAAGGAAGCCATATAAAGCGGAGTTCTATCACAGAAAAACGTAAGGAAGGAAAATTATTTGGCTTAATCATCATTTGTCTTGATAAGGCCTTAGGAACAGTGCCATATAAAATAATCAAGATTAAAACTATATTTATGTCTAATCTAAATTTTAGTATCACTAATCGGTTTTTCATTATGTTATTAACTATCGTTTATTACATGTGCCGGTGTTTACAAAGTTGGAAACATACTAATAAAAAACATTAATGTAACACTAAGGAAGAGTAAAATCTGACCACGAGTAGATTTTGTAAATTGATTAAGAGATTTTATGAGGCGCAATGAATAAAACATGTTGTAGTTTTTACCGTAATGACAATTCTGAGTATAAATATTTGTGTGCAATATATCGATAAAATTCAACTACGGTTAGTTCTCACTAATTAAATGTATCTTGTATATAATTACTGGTATTAATTTAATTCACCCTAAAGTTTGTTTTCAAAGAATTACCAAACAGATTCGAATAAAATAATATTTCATAATAGCTGAAACCTAATTTACAATTACACTTTTTATTCTAGATAGACATTGAACTCAAACATTCAATAAGAGAGTCAGTCTTATGTATATTCAAGGTTTCCATAGAAACAGATTTTTTTAGAATTCCAAAAGTTATTAAGAATAGTCTCGCTTTTATTGAGACAAAATATATAAAGAATTTTAGTACCAATAAGATGTATAAAATATACCAAGTTGAATTATTAAGTATGTAGAAAAAGTAATTAATAATAATAATTTACTACAGTTAACTGGTAAATTTATTGAAGTATTAAAAATTATGTCTTAATTTTGCTTTTAAAATGTTGTTGCTGATTTTTTCTCTATCAACATAAACCAACTCTCCAAAGTAAGACATGTTATAACGAAATTAAGATGAAGTTTTTGTACCAGGCTATTCTTAAAGTTTTTCAAGTATTTTTTGAAAGCAAAGTTAATTAAGATGTTTTCAATCATGTACACCAATATAAGAGACTCCTTTTAAAAGTTTGCATCGAACTTACTGACTATATTTTCTCCTAACTATGTGATAATATCTAATACGATTTAGCTACATTTATTAGTAAGAAAGGCTTTTTATGTATCACAGTCGTTTGCCAATACAAGAAGTTTGTATTGTCCTAATACATACGGAATCTTATAGCTTACACATTATAAACCTACGTCGAAACCACCGTATGCGAAGAAGTATGAAAGACTGAAAACGCTCGGTGTATAGTAAGTGGTTAGTCGATAGAAACATTTGGTAAGGATAATGAATGTCATTAGAACTATCGCCGTCATTACTAAACCGTTCGACTTTTTTTTACAAACAAGTTATCATTAGATGGTAATATCATTAAAGGTCATTGCATTGTAATGATTACACATTTCATTTGTAAGGAGATAAACGTGTAATAAAATTTGTATCGATGATTTGTTGCTGAACAAAGTTTATCTAATATATTTTTTTTATTTTCAATAATATTACGTTAGATTTATACGAATCCGGCTACTTTAAATTCTTAGCATTGTTTAATGTGTTGTTTGTTAATAAAAATACAAGCTCAGTGTAAAGACCCATTAACAATACAAGCGTATAAATTTTATTATCCAACTAGTTCTAAGTAAATTAGATTAAATCAGCTTCTCACTATAAAACATCGGCTCATTAATTGTGTGTTCAATAGTAATCTTTTTAATCGTATCTAATCCGTGTTTTACAGTGCTTACATTATCGAATACCAGAGCACTAAGTATAAAATTACTGTACTACTAAAGGTTTTCACTCATATAAAGTTTACAGTCATTAGGTAACATAGACTGAATAAATAGTTCCTATATACCAAACATTTTTTTAATATCAAAACTGGATGATCTCTAAAAATTTACTTATATTATACTAGAAGCTTTTCATTAACTATGTTAGACAAATTATGTTCAAATATTCCGTAATGTTTTGGGAATGAATATAATTTTTTTGCCCTTGATATTTATTAAATAAAATTTTATATAATTCTTGTATAGTACATATAGAGAAATAAAGTCAGACCTTGAGAGATTTTGCATACAAAGTTACATAGTTTTAACTATAAATTGATAACTCAGTCAATTATTGATGATGGATGGAGCCTATTATTTTATTAATAGCAATAGCCTTCTGCCTAAAAGATGCAAATTAAATCTAAATTATAGGAGTTCGAGCTAGGTTAAGAACATTTTTAAACCACAAAAAAACTACATATATATTTAATTGTCGGATTAAGAAAAAAATTGTACAGTTTTTTATTAAATAAAACAGTTTTAATGAGCGGTGTGATTCAAATTAGAATTCTTCATAGTGTTTATTACACTGAGTTAAATATACCTTACGATAGTAAACTTTTATTGCATACTAATGTTTTTGTATTATAAGAAATAGTAATCAGTAATATAAAAATAGAAGTACCGAGCCAACTAAATTGTCCATTATAATGCAGATATTTAAATAAATTTATTTAGTCAAAAGCAGTGGCGGCTGTACCTTAAGTGCACTCGTGCGCTGAACCACCAATTCAAAAGATTTAAAAATTACAAAATATTACTTCATCTTTATTTTTAAATTACCATTTTAATATTTATTTTCTAAACATACAAAACATTATAGTCAAAAAGTTTGAGCGCTTTACTAAACTAATATCTCGTGCGCTTCGGCGAGTGCACGAGGACTGCTAATACATTTTGTATGAGATACGAAATAATACGCCTGACGCGTGAAACAAAAGATAGTTCATAGAAATGTACCGAGTAATGAGTCGGTTCTCGAGCGCCGCACGAGCGGCCGAAGATTACCGAGAGCACCCGATGTATGACGAATTAAGCCATGATTGACATTTCGTTATGTTTTGTTGCATTTTCTAATTTTAATATTTTAGTAAAGTGCACCACCAGTTCGATTACCCACCAGCCGCCACTGGTCAAAAGCCTGTTGTACGTAAGCATCTTCGAGAGAATAAAACTATTTTTTGTGGTTACATACGTTATGATATGTGATAAATAATGATGAGATGGAAAGTTTATTTTTATCATTATTATGTTAAAGGACAATAATATAAGTAGAATGAAAAATTCTTAGACAAAAGCTCGTTACTAATTTCTAAGTAATATGCATTGTAATAACTTAATTTTAAATTAATAATAATTATATTCAAATATTGTTTTTAATTTTTAAGAATATATCTAAAATAAACGATTTTGTATATCGTCAAAGTATACAGGAACAATTTCAAGTGTCTCTTTCAAATATGGCCGCACGTGATAGTGAATAAAAAGTAGAAAACTGTTTATTTTGACGTTGCATACTGATAATATAATGAGACGAAACCTCTCTGCACTCAATGGATTCACCGTGCGGGTGCCGGGTCCATCGTGGCAGGGAGAGGAGCTTCAACAGTGCCTGAGACTTGCGACACAGGTGTAGGTTTACTAATGTAAAAATTTCATCAATTTATCTCAATGTTTTTTTTATTTTCCAACTTTTTCCCTCATAAACCATCTATTACTAGGAGCCCTAAAAATCCGTTCTTTTACCAACAATAATAATAATATATTTTTTTATTTTACCCTTAAATTAACGAGAATAAGAATTAACTATAATTACCTAATAAGGTAAAAATGTACGATCTTAGCCACTCGCTAAAGAGCAATTTCTTCCAGACAACTAACAAGGAAGATTAATACATATTTATGTATTTGATTGGCGTGAACATAAAAGAAATCATAAAAATAACACAAATTAAAATACTGTACATACTTTTTTGTATCTTATTATTGACCTTTATAACTCTAATTTCATTGAACTTCCATATATTAATCTCTTTGATGGATTACTTTATCTCTAATGCCTCATACCTCTATTTTACATATAAATATATTATATCAATATGACGTAACGTTACAACAAAAAATATTATTAATATTAATTGTAATCGATTCCACATTTCAATCGAGAAGTCAATGATCCGATCAAATTATCGTTACAAAAAATCGATGACAATCATTGATAAATATTGCTTTTAAATGAATCGTAAAGTTTTCTTTTGAGTTTTATTTTATAGTGATTACAGCTCATTATATGCTCTGATAAATATTAATTGCTCTGTCGTGTTCTAATCTGTGGTAGATTTACATATATATGGGCCGGTTTCATTATTTCAAATTCTTAAACTATATTAAAGAATTTGTGATTTTTATTAAAAAATTTGTGTTTAAATATATTTTTGGTTATTTTTTTTTATGACTGATCACGTTTTATCTATTACTAAGTAATCGCAGTGACCACAAATTAAGGAAATCATTAAGACCGACCTCGAATGATCTATTGTAGGCATTTTTAAATCAAGATTATTCAATTAGATTTTATACTTTGATGACTTTATATATTCATGATTTATTAATTCTAAGAGATAAATAGATCTCATAAAAACAAGCGCCAATGAAAAAAGATGATTTTATTTCTAACAAATTAATATATTTTGATTATTAAGTACATTATTTTTGTTTTATTTATAAAGTACTTTATCTATTTACGTAAAAAATAAATAACAATTATTTTTTTTGTTATAATTTACATTTTATAAATAGTAATCAAAATGACTAATGGTTAGCTTTTTGTAGTAGTTTAGGAACATTAGCTATGTAGGGTTAATTTTGGTACTAATATTACGTATATAGTTATATGAAATTATTTTCTGTGAAAGGTTTCCTGGCGTCGTCTATTTTCGAAGGCATTTAATATAAATCAGAAGCTATCTCCTGAAGCTGTATTTCTGTTAACAGCTTTAATTCAATATGTATCAGCGTCCAGCTACTTCTATTTACGAGAGCTTAACTGACTGATATGAAATCATTTATATAAAATCTTCTAAGGCTAGCCTAAGCACTCAAATAGTTTCTATTAGCAGAACACAATATTACAAAATAGACTACGTATTTAAAGTGAGTATCATTAAAAGTGCTGTACAGATTTTTCACTACAAAACACAGTAGTTACTTTTTAAAATCCATACAAAAGCAAATATTAAAGTGTCAGAAAACGTTTAATTTTTTTTTCGTTCAAATAATAAGTATTCATTAAAATGCCAATGATTGATAGACTGTAGGAGCCCATAACAGTTAACAAGCTAATAGATTAACCAGTTTTAATAATACACCATAGTGGAAAATGTTTTAGCACTTGTATTTAACTGTGATGCCTAATAATGGCTCTGAGATATTTTCTGTGGTAAATTGATTTTACGTTGTTACAGAACAAAAAGTAAAAGGAAGGTTAAATAGGGAATCCTATTAACAACTCTGTAAATAGTAAATGAAAGTGTTGAAAACGAATCGAAATATTTGATGTTTCATTCTAAAACTATATAAATTTTTCAATTCATTTTATCAAAAGTTTTTGGTAGTTTTTCGAAGGTATGTTTTTTGGAAATTCACAATAGATTTTGACACCACTACTATCGTTACATAACTTCTTTAAATATAAATAACTGATTACTACACGTTCATATAAGTTTCGTTATTTTATTACTAATATAGGAAATAGATTACGCTAATTACCGTTTTGGTAAAGTCGAAGTATCTAAGAGCTTGTGGTAGGAGATAATGTGGGCGCCAGAGCTGCTTAAGGCCAGAAGTAATAAACATATTGGCTTGCCACTGCCTCATATTGAGGTATAATCTACAAGCATTTCTTTCATCGAGACGATTCAAACTATTATCCCAGCAAACTCTCCGTCTCCTTAAAATCTCTTATACAGGGTGACTGGTGAATTACTATCAATATTTAAGGAGCATACTCGGTACATGATTCTCATTCGAATTATGTAAAAAAAATAGGTACTTATTTTTTTACCAAATTTCCGTATAAATAAATAAAGTGTTGACACGTTCCAAGTGTTCCAAGTGTGGACGCATGCGGCGGCGTGCTGATACAACAAGACGCCGCCGCGCGCGAGTGTGTGTGTGTGTATACCTAATCTGTAGGGTGTTCATACGATGCGTAATTAATTACATAACTTTTGGTTAACTTTACTTAGAAGTTTATTAATATTTATGTTATATTAATTTTTATTTTGTCATATATGGTCGTCAAATATCACGTCCTCAAATATCGATAGTAATTCACCAGTCACCCTGTATATTCAAATAAAAATATACAATCGAATTAACCAACATTAAGTAATAGATAATCATAAAGTCATTACGTTTATTAAATGAACATATAATTTGGGTCATAAAATTCACGTTTATAACACGACATTCAAACGATTATAGATTAATCGCTGTACTCTCAAATGGATCAGTTATCTTAAACATTATGTACAATATAACTGTTGTAATATATTTCATAAGAAATGAGCCGCATCTTATTACACCAATTATAGGTTTAAAATTAAGCTTCAATATGAAACACATAAACCCAACCTCTGTAACTCATAATACAAATCGTGGAACGGTATTATGACTTGTGTTATTCATAGCGCGTTTCAATTCGAGTTATCGTAGTAAGGGCTCGACGAAAACGGTTGCACTGATGCAATAGGAATGTACAGGCACTTAGGCCTTGACTTAAGGTAGCATGCTGGGATATACTCAGCGGGTAAGTAGACAGATCTTTTTATAATTAAAATGGCGTCTCGTTTGTCAAACTATTTTATACCCATATAAAATGTACTAGTATCGAATACATTGAACGTTAATAATAAATGGTTTGTAAAAGGATGTTTTATATTATGATAAAATCGCCGCATTGTAAAGCAAACATTACCCTACCAGTGCAATATCATAGATATAAATTGAAGAAGGCTCTGCCTGAATCAACATATTGATGAAACCAGCTGGCGACGTCGCTATTTATACTTGTTGGTTTGTTAATAAAGCTTGTTGAGCCTGGAGGCATAAAGAAATATTTATATTAAGCTTATAAAAACAGGAGTATTTATTGAGACACCCGATGCCAGTTCTGCCTTTTTTTTCTTATACTTAGTAATTTGTTTATTAGTTACCAGTTCTTTTGCTCTGCGACGGCTTGAGATATTTTATTTTAAATATTTACTTGACTTCATATATATTCATATTTAAATATGTCTCAATTGCATTACCTTAAGGGGATTAGAGTTAATAAAACTATTTAACTGACAGTCAACATTAGACCTTTTTATTACCACACTTTTTAGTTTACAATTTTAGTATTTTCACAGCCACAGTTTAATTAACTATCAGAACTTAGTATATTCTTAACAAACAAACTCGTATTATAAACAAAATTAATTAGTAAATAAAATTAAATGAAATATATAACAATATAGTTTCAAATAGTCATTGCATTAATTCGTACCGTTAGCTTGTTACATTCGAGCTCACTAATACCACGCGTTTGCTCAGGGCGATCTAAAGATTACCACGCATTATGAGTTGATTAGTCCCAGTTATGATAAGCAATTGAAGAATATTATCGTTTAATGATATAAACAATTTGTTATTATACAGTTTTAAATTATTGCGTAATATCATTTTTAAGAACGTTTTATTTTCATTGGTTGGACACAACGCGATTAATTTTGAGTTCATTGAGTTGAAATACGAAATAAATTGTTATTTAGGTAAATGAAAAATAAGATGTTTGATTTTATTCAGACACAAGATGTTTGTCAGTGAAATCACGTTCGTCGTTAAATGGCATTATCTGTTTTCTCCAGAGCAAATAATTGTCTCATTTACATCGCTACCGTGAAACAATCAATTAGTAATTATTATGCAATTATTGAAAGAAATTCGTATATTACGAGATGTTTAAAATTCAATCATAACTAATGATTATCACTTTAATGTTTAGACGAACTTTTAATTCATAGATGTGTGGTAACTTCTTTAATTATTTTATAATTATAATACAATTTGAAGTACAAGAAATGTGTGTTAAATAAATCTTTTTAATTACAGCCATTATGGCTTTGCTCTGTGTGATTAACTGTAGTAATTGTTTTTGTAACTTTGCATGTTTTGTAACACATAATTCATTAACATTGTTCTGTAACATGAATTTAAATAGTTAATTGCTTATAGGAAATTGATTTTATATAAATCTTTTATTTACTTCCGAGGAAATTAATTAAAGTGTATGTACTATTATTTCACACGTCAGTTTTATATGTCAAAACTAAGGAAGGTTAAAATTGAATCTTGCTTCATAGTTATTAAGGAGTGTTTAAAAGAAATTAAGTACTGAAATATTTTCCAAATATTTTTACTATCTTTACAGATTAACTTAGGTTTTTTCGAATTGCAGTATATAGACAATCTTCTACCTGGCAATTTCCCAGCTTTAGCCAGGGTCTGCCTTACATGTTGTGAATACTTTTGGCTAATTGTTTTACGACCGGCCGCCTGCCTGACATCAACCCTCTTTGGGAATGCATTAATCAGCGATGTCTAAATACTCTTAGAAAGTACATATGACTTAGAAAAAGTCACATTGGTACTTGCCAGGGTCAGGATCGAACCCGCACCCTTGTGCATGAGAGGCGGGCCTTTTAACCACTAGGCCACCACTGACTCAAATATTAATCTTAATATAAATTGTTTATTTCAAACTCTTTACTCCTCTCGAAGATTGCAATGACATTTTTTTTGACGATATAATGACAACAATTATACTATGCTGCGGTTTTGCATTTGTGTTTTTTTTATATATGATCACAAATTATAATGTTGTTTACAAATAGTTTTACGACATAGCAAATACTTGCGAGCTTTCATTTCTATGAAATATATTCTTGTTTTTATGTAGGTAAGCACCGTAAGCGGCTTTCTCGGGTATTATGTATCAATATCTGAAGAAAAAAATATTTATGAGATCACGGAAATAGCAATTATGAATTCTGTTGAGATGTTTAATAGTTTGATTGCTAACAATTAAACGTATATTAGTATTATATATGAATAACTTAATTCATAATTTACTTTGTGTTTGCAAATAAAAAAAACTTTTTTTGCATTTACTAATTCATAGATTCCTATCCTTCTTGGATCGTTTTATAAATTGTAAAACCTTTTTCATAATTTCACCTATATTATATGATTACATCAGTTTTAAAATAATATAAGTAGGCTTTATGTTTGCACGAAGGAAAAAATATTTTATTGTATTTTTACCCATGCATGTTCGATTTATGAATAATTTTGAATGAAAACTTGCTACCTTTAGAAGTATTAAAGGAAATAGATTCATTGCAAGTATTTATTTTTCAAGACTCATTAAAAACATAAGAAGTTCAATTTAAACAGATTTTTTTAAATTGAAAATCAAGGAACAGTCGAATAGGTAGTAGCCATCCACGCAAGGAGGGAAGTATGTAATGTATTATTATAAATTATTAGAAATAGACTAAGGAGTTCCAAGAATAGATGTATAACTTGTTTCTTGGAAAAAAAATGTGGTGCACACAATTTTCCACATGTCAAACAGCCGTCAACAGGAAAATTGACGTGTGACATGTGAAACATTCCCTGGCAATGAAGTCATCGTAGACTTTATTTTAATAATTCTATTCTAAGGTAGATTGCACTAATAACATTGTTCTATGTATTTAAAACATTATTACAGTTTATAAATATTCTAGGTGAAAGGATCCCGTAATAACGAATCTGTTTTTTGAATTAAGTAAAATATCTAAATATTTATTATCTATAATATGTTGTAAATTTCAAGAGTCTTAAGATAACTTATTAGTTTACAATGCCATACAGTTTCTTATTTTAATGGTGATCATAAAGTTTAAGGTTGTTAGGTTAATTTGGCTATATACATACGGTAATGGCGAAAGTCTTTATGTATATAAAATATCTAATTAATAGAAATTATTGAAGTGGAATATGCTTTTTCGGGAATGTAGCAAAACAAAATAAAAAGAAGATTTTTATAGTGTACTACATAGCTGACCCGGCAAACTTTGTTTTGCAATATATAAAAAATAAAGGGTTGGTGATAAAAAAGTGTAAATTTAGAGGTGTATGTGTGTTTTTAATGCTACATTATAAAAAAAATAAGAACAAAAAATTTCGTCAGTAAATAAAAAATAAAAAATTAAGGGTGAACAACCCTTATGACTTTTGGACATGAAAAATAAATGTTGACTAATTCTCAGTCCTACTTAATATACTCACAAAATTTCATCAAAATCTGTCCAGCCGTTTCGGAGGAGTTCTCTGTCTAACACCGTGACACGAGAATTTTGTATATAAGATTATAACTATATTCATCTCCCTACTTTTTCAAATTTTTCGGTATTACCATTAAAAAAAAACACAAAAAATATAATCATGATCAATGTGATATTGTAAAAATATTTCAAAGAGCACGTAGTTTAAATTGGAAATACTTTGAAATAAACGGTAAATAGTTTTATATATTTGATATACGATATATTGTTTGATCGACATCTTATCACTAACGAGCCAGAAAATAAGCTTCCATATACAGAGATTTAAGATCACAGATACGATTGTGAGATTAAGATCGAGATTAACATTTATTATACGAGTGAAATTATAATCATCATTACGTATATGAAAGTCTAGTATTACTATTTATGTTTTGTTACACCAACGCAAGAACCATTGGATTAATTTCTTTGAAACCTCACGCAGTTTCATCTTATAGGGTTATATTAAGACGTTGTTTTAAAACTTAAGGAGCATGCAGATCGTAAAGATACTGAGAAAAGCAGTAGCCCTCTGCTATAGCCCGTGTTAGATCCTCAGAAATAACTGCTTATTAAAATTATTATGTGAAATACACTGTAAGGATAGTAAAGTTTAAAGTAAAAACCTTGTATGTTACAATAACTACTTGAATTATTTTAGAATCTTAATATATATATATATATACATATGATAATGACGTCAGATGTTACATAACAATGTACATATATTAAGCTTTAAAAATACAATACATTATTTTAATATATTTGTCGTTTATTCCAATACAAGTATTCAAGCCAGCAGCGATACTTAGAATTTATTATAAATTACAAAGAACATTAATAATTAACTATCCGTAGCTATTGAACTCTAAAGGGAACACAATCAGTTACTCGTCATAAAAAACTACTTAATCCTTATTACCAAACGTAATGTATGGCAACATATTAACCAATCCTGAACTTTACGACTTGGAACTTTATGACTTTTAAATAAAACACATTTTCGCTGAACCTATAAAATAAAACAGAGATTTAAATATTTCGTAATAATTTCAACTAGTGGGTGAAGCAGTTTATGAAAAACTAATTCAACTTTCATGATGCCTCGCTATTCATATCCATCATGGGCGTTGTGACGATTGGAACTCATAAATAAAAGCATACTTGTATTGTACAATATCTAATTACTCTATTTATTTACAACTGTATTTAAAATCACATTCAAATAATCAGATGAAAATAGATTATGAGCCAATAAATAGGTTAGGCTTGTGCACTTTTTTGACAGTTGCCCATAGCATAATGGCCGTCTTCACACTCCGTGACAATCACTACCCTATTCAGCACCGGCCGCTCATAATTGCTATGAAACAAATCAACTGAAGTCCCCAAGAAGTTTATTAAACTCATCCAATATCGACGCGCCGTATATATATATATATATATACATATATATTTTGTATTTATAAAAGGCTATCTGCAATTATAAGAATTAAACAAACTGTTTTAATCCATATATATGAGAGGAAACACCCACATAGTGTTATAATAACAGCGTGTCCAAATCTTTAGTGTTTTCTACAGTAATTAATCTTCTCTCTGTAATCTAAATCCATTAAAAACTAAGACCAAACTCCGGAAACATTTAATTCATAGAAACTTTTTGTTGTTATTTTTTCTTAGTTCATAAATTGGTTTAATAACAGTTTATTATATATAATATGATATATTTAAATTAATGTGTTTGTAATAAAAATAAAGAAAAATTAATATAGACATAACAATCTGTTACATAGTTCCATTTTAAAAGATTTCATAAAGAACATTACTTTCAAAAACATAGTCGCTTATATTGCAATTTTAAAATTTTCATTTATACGAGAGCAAAGTTACTATTGACGCCATAAAACGTCCAGAAACGTATATGCGGATAATTTAAATTTTTTAAAATAAAAACTCCAAATTGAAATAAACGTCACAAATAAATAGAAACCTCTATATTTCTAAACGAATTGATTATTCATTAGATACGCATGTGCCGTTCTAGCATTTAATTTTGCAGTTCCTTGTGTGAAATGTTACGTCATAGAGCGCGTGGTCGAGATATCATCTGCATATTGAGTGTTAATGCTGCTTAATGGGTCTTTTATGACGTTGTCATTATAATTTCTGTTTATTTACATATAAATTGACGTTCGTTCAGCATTCGCATACATCGACCACCCGCAAATGATATTAAGACACCGTTAAATGTATAAAACTGTTTGTTTTCGAGACAAACATGCATAAATTCATTATTGTTGTATAAACGAATTGCATGTACTGTTAGCTATTATATTTATATTGAATATATAATGTGAATTAAACTATAAACAGCGATGTATTTGAACAGATAAGGGCATAGCGAAATACCAAACACAGCGCGTCTCATCAAGAGGATTTATAGTCTCGTTAACAGCCGATTAGGACTTCTCACGATGTCGCAATAATTGATTTACAGTTCCAGCATCACAGCCATACGAACTTAATTGTCCCGGGTTATGCATTCTCATTTCTTAATTATGCAAGGATTCCAGTGAGATATGTTTCTTCATTAGCATTTTACTTTGAACTGATAATTCAATGGTCTACGTGCATTTAACTAACGAAGTCATTTCAATTAAATGCTATACAAACTTTATAATTATATAAGGCTATATTCACATGGTTGCTAAAATCATGTATATTTTACAGCATCCAATACGCGTTCTCCAGTAAGCTGTTACCAGGTACGGCAATAATGTATTCAAACCCAGTATAGATCCAACGAAATGCAATCTGCATAGATAAATAAACAATTCTCCTATAAAACATCATTAGTACGAAATAGGCAATGGATACCAATTCTTGGCTAATCTCAATTAGGAGGTTCCTATAATGTGTACGGACTAATCACGGCTACATTGCTCGTAACTAAATTAATAATATTCATCTGACCTTAATAGATTTTTTATGACGAAAAAGTTAAAGACAAAATCATTGCATGCAATAAATACAAATCAGTAAGTCACTGGCTGTTGGAGAAACAAAAACAAAATAGACAAAAATCTACATATTACTGTAATAAAACAGTCATCAATCGAATTTCTTACCATCACAAGCAATTCCAAACATATTTTTTATGCTATGGCTTCGTTCAATATTTTATATAGCAATATTAAAATTATCCGTCAAACGTGAACCAATCACTCAAATCTATGTACGATCGTAAAGCTTACAAAGTAAATCTCGTTAGGTTGTATACATTTAAATGGACGTCACGGCCGTACTGTAAGTATGCACGCGAGATTTAGATAAACGAAACCGAGTTGGTATATGTAGGAAATGCATGTTATCAATTAAGAGATTTTCAAATGAATTTGTATGTTAAAATATATTGTTATTATTATTTTACGCTTTTATTTTTATATTGAAGACTTAAGTAATTAAAAATATTCGTCATTTTGAGCATAAAATAAGTAATTTAGAAATTTTATATGTTGTACGATTTATATTTTACATTTCTAGAGTGATATTTTTATTATAATATTATCCTACGATATTTTTACTTCAGGTACACTCATAATCTTTGTAGGACAGTGGTTTATTTAGTCGTAGAAACATCGTAAAGGGTAAAAGCAGCAATATCTTGATAAAGATAGTATTACAGATTCATAGTTTACAAAAGTGGTTTTAAAATTTTGTATCTCAAAAATGTATGATTTTAAACTTTCTATTCATAACTAAAATAATAGCGTTTAATGTAAAAATTGCTGATAGATTTTATAATTCATAAAACATTATATTAAATCGTAATGTTCAGCTTCTTAATACAATGTTAACAAATGATGATCATTTAAAAGTACAGTGTAAACTCTATATAACGACACTGAAGGGACCGTGCATTTTAGTGCGTTATAGAGAGTTGCCGTTAAATAGAGGGAAGAAAAATCAGAATTAGAAAAAGACAAAGTTTGTTTCAGACTACTGTTAGTACTTATGTACATAAAAAAGAATGTTATAAAGTCTGTTGTTTTTGTTTGACGTTTTTTGCTGCACCAGTAGTGTTGTTGTATTTTTTACGTATTTTATTCATATCTTGCGATATTGAGGCATATTGGTGAAGAACGAATTTCTTAGAAAGTTTGGTATGCATGATTACGACAGTGGAGTTTATTGCGGGCTAGGATAACAAAGCGACAAAAAAACGTACACAGCTGCGCATTTTTTACTAATTTTAGCAACTTAAAGGGTACTTTTTATTACTTAATTTTGTCGTTATTGAGAGTGGCTGTGACGCTATATAGAGTGTATCATTGTATGGTAGAGAAGCTAAACCAACCAAAGTCAAATGATTTCGACGCTTTAGAGAGTTTGTCGTTAAATCGAGTGTCGTTATATGGAGTTTACACTGTATATGCTTAATATGGGTATTACGTATTTAATTATATGAGTACAGAATTTTTTTTCAATCTCGAATTTTTACATATAAATATACCAATGATCATTGAAACCACACATTGTTAATTTATTTAAACACAGTCAAGCCAAAAACTTGTCACTTTTAATTAAAACAATATTATAGAAAGGCTACTTGATAAGAAGTCTCAACCATGACTTCGTCTTGGTTCATCTTAAAAACAACTTAAGAGTAAGACTAACCAAATAGCAGACAAATTTTATAGTATTGATCAGAAAAGTTTTGATTTAATTAATTTTTTAATCACCAATACCTTTTGCACTGTAGAAGTAGCCAATGAAGCTATTTCTTATTATTATATACGTGTAATAAGAAAAGTTGAGACTTAGATATAATTTTACACTCGTAACATTTCGTATAACAATGAAAAACTTAATACGAGTAAAATTTAATGTTTAAAGTAGCGATAAAACTTAAAGTGGATATAATATAAAGAAAAGATTAATTGAAAAAAGGGAAAACGTATATAAAATCATTTAGGAATTGATATAAAGTTGATATCGACTTGAAACAGACATCAGTATAACTGAGGTTTTAATTAACGAATTAATAGCTAACTTCCATTTCACTGGCGCAAGATATTAATAGCACTTGAATTGTATATATTGACAATATTATTATATTTACTGGTTTAGTATATAAACATTTAAAGAAAGTTAAAAAAATATATAGAAACTCTTTTTAACTCCCGTCTATTTTTTCTCACTTATTTTTTTATTACTACAGAAAGAAAGATGTAATTCTAATATTAGAATGAATATAGATAGATACTAATTAATTTAATTTTTATTAAATCAAATCAAATCGAAACTAATCCAGTTACAAATACAAATATTAACCCTTCAAATCCATTTTCGAACGGTAAGCGGCATATCGATTGCGTCTGTAATAATGCGTCAACAGCTCCCGACATAATATGATCAGTTAAACGATAACACGCAATAAACGAATACAGCCAGCTCGTTAATTTTACAGCCAACTGAATTAATCTTAGTCAGGAAATAGTCGGCTAAGTCTATTTCTAATATATATCTCAAAATAGTACACTGGACACAAACATACACTTTCAATGAATATCAAAAGAGCTAAGTTTACTTTCTGCCTTTTTGATATTTCATTAAAATACAGCAATAATTTATATTATACGTGCAAAATTTCGTTCTTCCTTCAAAAGCATTGAGTTACATTCGCTTTAAAGTCTCAAAGTAATTTGCCAAATGAATTTGAATTCAAAAATATCAAAATGTTCGAGAAATTATAAAATCGAAAGACGACACTAAAACAACAAACAGTAAGTACATATAAAAAATAGTTACCGGTTTCTTTAATTAACAATAAGTGAAAATGATATTAAAACGACAGCGAACGTGAAGAAACAGCATATAAAATTTTATTTATTTAACCGTAAGTACGTATTAAAACTTAAATACTATTTTGTCATAAAAAATATTACAATCGCTCAATACGACTATTAGTTCCAATGTTAATCTTATATAGAAATATTGTATTATTAGTATGGCTTGGATATATTATTAATATAACATACAGTCACGCCAACAAGAAATTTTATAATTTAACTTTAGTTTAATACGTAAAACTATGTCAAAATATCCAAGCTTGAAATATAATATGTACATTTGTATGGTAATTTTAGGCTTTCTCATAAAAATAATATATTGAATTCCTATAATTTTTAACCACATAATTCTGTAGGTGAGAGTTAACATCAAGCTTGGTAATGAAGTGGAAATAATGAGGTTCTTTGACTGAATGAATTCCGAAAGAGAAACATTGCCATGACAGCTTCACCTGTTCCGAGATCCTGTTTCACAATATATTATATAACAATCGATTGACATTTAACTGAAGATAAATCGATTTAAAAAGTCACATTAACTACCATACAATTCCGATTACGTTGTTCATTAACGAGGTATCACTGAATCGATTACTGAATATCGATTTCATTCGTCCCAATCGAATCGAAATTACAGTGGCCACGTTCCAATTCACCCGTTAGAAAATGACAGCCTTTCCATCGGTACCAATAAATGCACAATTATTGCTATAAACAATTGAATAGAAATTCCATTATTATAAATTTCTCCGATCAAATTGTATCGAGTAACTAAAATAGATATGAAAATACCGACCAACAATTCATTCTGAATGTACATAGTTTAAACAAAATGATATCTTATAGTAAATGTAAGAACGAAATAATAACTTTATAAAACAGGTATGAAATTCTTTCCACGGGAATCTAGACGATTAAAGAAGATAGTAAAAAAATAATAACATATTTGATGTAAAGTTTATCATAATATCATCGTCTGCTAAAAAATAAATAAACTACAAATTGAAAAGACAAATTCTTCATAAGATTATTCATTGAGATAAAATATTAATTAAATTTATTTACTCGTTGAAATTACTTAAAGTGATTACACGTGAAGATACTTTATATAAAACTGCTTTACTATTGAAACTCAATTCATTTGCAGAGCCTGTAGACGCAATACGACATGTCAATTCTTTTTCGTTCTGGCGTGCGTTTGAATCAAACATAAGAATAGTCAATCTATTCTTAGAGTGCGGCTTCCTAATAATAAGTGAAGGAGATACAAGCTACTGTAGCAATTACGAGCACAACATCTAATAAGGTATACAGAAGCTAGTTCTGTCTGTAAGAATAGGAAATACCTCGACCATATATGGATTTCTTGCTATTGGTTAAACATTTTTTCAAACCATAATCAGTTTCTTACATAATTACATTAATTAAGACATACAAAGTTTAGGTTTTGTTATGTTTGAATATAGTTCTAATAATAATTTAATGTACAAGCAAGTAATGTAATAAAATTTATATACTTTTGTATATAAAATAACAGAACTCATCAAATAAATATCATGTTAATAAAAATGATTTAAAACCAGGAAACGTATCAATTTTATACACTCAAAAAGTTTTAATGAATTCTTTTATTTTAAAATCAAAATTACGAAGTAATTTGTAGTTCTAGAAAAAAAAAGTAGAAACCAGTATGAAATAATTTATTATTATTAGCTGTTATTAAAAACTTAATATCTGTTAAAACATTAAGTTTCATAGCATTTATAATTTATATGTAATGAATGCCGCAGTGACATTATATTACGAGATGTAAAAAATATTCATATATATATAAAAGTAGTGGCCTAGTGGTTAACAGGCCTGACTCTTGTTCATGAGGGCGTGGGTTCAATCCTGGCAAGTACCAATGTGTTTTTTCCGAGTCATATGTATTGTCTAAGAGTATTTAGACATCACTGATTAATGCATTCCCAAAGAGGGTTGATGTCAGGCAGGCGGCTGGTCATAAAAACAATTAGCCGAAACTGTTCACAACATATTAGGCAGACCCTGGCTTATGTTGGGAAATTGCCAGGTAGAAGAAGAAGATGTATTTATATATATAGTTTGAATCAATGATATAAGTGTAGTAACTGACAACTATATATATAAATAGCGGGGTCAATGACCGACCTTACAGCGGCCTTCACGCGCTAACTGAGGGCTGTGTGATATACTATAAAAAAACTATATAAAAATATCACATTACATATCTGTTTGTTTATACTATGAAAATTCTTACTTCAATATTATCTTGATATAAACTGTATTTCACAATTTTAATTTAGCGAACGAAGTCAAGTGCGACCACTAGTGTTAAATATTTTTATGATTGCGTTAAGGAATTTTTAAATCTTGATATTCTAGTTTAATAATGTCTTGGTATGCAGAATTTTCATCTTTTTTGATAATATTTTTTCTTAATCACGAGCGTAGGTTATTGTAAAAATGTTGGTATTTATATAAAATAAAATAAACAAGGCCACAGATAATTGAAATTCTAGCATAATTGTATCATTTGAGTTTTATCAGTATCAAGTAATATAATCTATTTTATATTCGTAGGAAATTTCGTATGTGGCATCCCTGAGATAAATCTGATTGTTTACAGTGTGATAAAAATTTTCATTAAAATAAAATAACATGTAAATATGTAAACTTGGTGTATTTTTTTCTTAATATGAAAAAATAAGGTACAAAGATTTAGCATTGTTCACTACATCTGGTCTTACAATATTTATAATGATAAAATAACACCTGCTTTAAAACAGCTATTATCGTAATATACTAGCCTTAAGGGTAATCATATAAATATCAGAGCCTTTATAACGAGCCTTTAATAATTAAGTATTTAAAACACATATTAAAAGTCTCTGTGACATTTTTATTGTAATACTTAGCGCGTAATAAAATAAATCGAGTTGTATGCAAGATTACATGATAAAGAATGATTGAAAATTTGTATGAATATTCTTTATACATATTACGTATTAAATTTAATATTATTGTCGTAAAGAAAATATATCCCTACTAATATTATAAATACGAAAGTAACTCTGTCTGTCTGTCTGTTACGCTTTCACGCCTAAATCACTGAACTGTTTTTAATGAAATTTGGTGCAGATATAGAGTTGACCTTGAGAAAGAACATAGGATAGTTTTTATCCCAGACTTTTGAAAGGTTCTCTTGGAAACGCTATAAAACCGATATCCACGCGGGCGAAGCTGCGGGCGGAAAGCTAGTTCCTTATAATATAAAGGTTATATTTATAAGTAACTTTTGAAACCAACATGTTCTTCTTTATTTTGTTTCCAATCTATACTTCTGATATGAATGACATATATTTTTATGGACATCTGTCGGCGTTATAAAGATTTCATTTGATACATCGTTCATCAAATTGAATCAAAGATGCCGAGAGTTACGTAATAAAAAAACCATTGGGCAATATAGCTTGTATCTTTTTAATTAGTAAGTCATGTTTGTTCTTATTAATCAATATAATTTATAGGTTGGTAGTTGAACTTAATTTTATTATGTTGGTATATCTTTAAAAAGATCGTGTTTGAATTTACTAATACTATTTGTAACTCCTGTATTTTTGTAATCACGTTCGAAAATTCCGCAATTCGAAACTGTATAATTGATTCTTTTTATTGCACCGAATTCAGTGATACAGCCTGGAAGATAAATTTAAAACGCATTTAGTGTTATTACGGTAAACAGTAATTCTTAAACTTATCCAAAAATATATAGTTTTTTTAAACATTATATTGTCAGAATTAAATATTAAATGCAAATTAGATACAAGAGGTACTGGTGGTGGCTGGTGGTAAATGAAGACTAAATAAAAGTAATAAAATAAAGTCATACTAAAATTATTTAAAAAACGAACACTTCTTTTATGGTAAAGTCCAATGTTATAAATCTTTTTATTATAATTTTCACAACCATTATGTATACTTTTTATTACAAACTCCATTCCTAGAAAGTAATCTTATAATCGTATTTCAGTTCATATCTCTTTTATTTACAAAAGTAACAATTTCTTTGGCAGTATGCATTATACAATATAACTTTCGATGTCATCTGTAGTATATAGAAAAAAGATTAACAAAAAGAGAAAAAGTAACGTCAAATTCAATTCAATTATCAAAATTGTTATATTGGTCATGAACATATATTACAAATAAAAGCTTGTAAAAATATAATCAAATATTAGAAGCAATCATAGCATAAAGGAATGAAATATAATAATTCGATTTTGATATGAAAAAACAACGATATTCAAATACAAAGCATTTATTGACTGTTAATTTACTATCTCTCGGAAAAAAGTTATATAAAAACTGACACTTTCATCGTCCGTAAAAACTACATGTCGTTCGAAATACGATATAAAAGCTAAGTTAATTGACACGGTTGTCGACCGCCCAGGGTATAGTTTTTTAACCGTCTCAACGAAATCATCTTTTTTTTGGGAATTTCGCTTTCACTGGTATGTTACGAGTACATTGATAAGATACTTTTGATATTACACACCAGGCTTGAACTTCTGCGGTAATGAAATTGGATCCAGGAAATTAGATGCCGCGTTACTTGCCAATAAATGTGATGTTCAATTTGTAACTTTATATATAGGTGACCAAGGTTAATTATCATTTACAATTCAACTCTTTGTTTCCTCAAATTGAATCAGTTCTCAATTAATTTTATTCTTTAATTAGCTTGAACTTTTTCTATGTCAAGTTTCTCTAAGGAGTTTCCATCGAAGTTGTAAATGTCAAAGATACTTATATTGTTCTGTTGATTTACTGACTCCGCCTGCTAATATAATGAATAGTTCCTGTTTCACCTTCAATGGTTTAGCATACAATAAAATAAAGCTAAATAATAATTACACGTACTAAATATTTATTTTACTATAGAAAATATATGTATTGAAAATAAAACGTCAATTTTTAACCTTTAGATGGGGTTACCCATTGTTGCGTTATCTTAGTTCTGAGGTGGTGATAAATTATCTACTTATCTGTGTTATAAATTATGTTCAGGCGTTATATTATGAGTGAATATAAATTCACTTACTTACTCTATAAAGAGTAAGTAAGTGAATTATTAATTTAAATAAATCAATATCTTTTTATAGTAATAATCATGAGAGGTATAAAGATAGTGTAGTGTTTTTTATTTATTAAGACATTATATGTTTAGCTATTCAATCAGAATCAGTACATACGTGATCATATAGTTCAAATATAAATTAAATTCAAAGAAAATCAAATGAATTATTAAGTTAATATCGACTTTATGTTTACTTAAATATTTTAAAAATGCCAAACAATGGTCTTGGTCGTAACTCTCGAACTAGTCAAATTACTAATTTCTAATAACTAGCCTCTAAATAAAACTAATATTTTAGAATATACTACGCGTGTTTTTTATTATTTTAAACTACATACTCCCGACGTTTCCCTTACTTTGAAGCAATCGTGATCACGGACAGACGAGATGAATTCTTTTAACACAATTAGTAAAGAATCGTTGGGAGTATGTAGTTTAATACAATAATAAACACGTAGTAAATCCGAAAACATTAGTTCTATTTAAATTAATACTCGCGAAAGTCTTAGATATCATTAACTACTTAGTCTCTATTTTTGAGTAAAAATGCTTCGTTAAAATTATATCAAATATGTTGTTGCAGTTAGAAATATTACTTAATAATCATAATATCATTGATGTAAAGACTTTTATACTATGTAACAATATTATGTATCATCGCCAGCAGTTTTGTTATATCCGAACTAAAAGTTAAGCCTGTATTCAATATATGTGCATTTAATATGATACTATGTTCTTAGACAAATGCAGGAACCTAAGGGAGAAATATTTTTTACATATAAAATTTTTATATTTTATTCAAATATTTACCCTTATTTTTGTATATAAATATTTTATTTTTCCTTCCAAACGTCTCTATTTATATATATGTATATAATTTTTATTATTTTTCATTATAACTTATATTATATTATGTTTACGTTGTTTATTTGTTTGTGTATTTTACTTTCAGATAACATTTTCAAATAGTGAAACTAATAGAAAGTCAAGTAAATCGAAGTTATATATAGAATTATCTAAACTAAAAATTTCACTTGCATTACTATTTTCTATAAAATAATCAATTATTTTGTGGTAATTTTAATTTTTGTATTCATTAATTATTCCTTTTCTGATTTTATATAGATTTTATTCTACTAATGCTTTACTGAATAATTGAAAGTAGAATACAAACTTTGTTAAAGCTTCAACTTTTTCTGTTTATGACTTTTTTTTAATTTTCATTTACAGTCACCTGCACACAATAATCAAACCAAAATAATACCTTTAAATTCAGAAGTGCAACCAAAAAGTTTGCTTACTTTTTATGCGTTTGTCATTATATATATTATATGTTAATAAATATGTCATTCTTGTAATATATTATAGATCTTAATTTAATGCATTAAGGCTTGTTTTGAACCTAACGATAGGATATCTTGGTGTAACGATAACAACTATTAACAACTATGAAATATAACGAACTTTATCTATCAACGGTTGAGTCACAACTATCTTGTTAGCTCTACTTAAGTCAGATGTTTGTCGGTGTTAGATAAAATGTCATTTGTATTGATCGGTATAGAGCTAAGAATGACTAGATCGATTCTAGTGTTAAATATTTGAAGAACCATAGACTTCCTCGCAGATTGTATTTAGAGAGTCCGTAACTGTTATAGGATTGTAATAAGAGTTATTGATATATTTATTAAATCGAGCATAAACAATTAATAGGTTTTATGTCTAGCAAAGTTATCTTAATCATAATTTTTATAAGAATATTTACATAAAATAATACTAATTGCTAAATAAATATAAAACAGACAAATGCAACGTACAAAACTAACATTACATGCCATCTATTAACAATCAAATGAGAAATAACTCTAACTAAATAAATAAACAAAATAAAGCATTTACTTCGTGCATTTGATTGATTACATTCGGTTGAAAATCAGTCAATCCATTCTCACTTAACAAATTAAACACCGCTCAATGGTAGGGTCCTATCAATTTACGGATGCCACGCAAAGATATTAAATTACGGACATTCATCAAAATTATAAACGTAATATAATAACAGGTTACGTAAAAACTAATGAAAAACAAATGTATTTTTAACATTAAATGAAATAAATCATTTAAATTGCTTCATTAACATATATTATTATCTATATATAAAAGAAAGTTGTGTTAGTTATACTATTTATAACTTAAGAACGGCGCCAGGCATATGGTTGAAAATTGGCGGCGAGATAGATTAGAACCAGGAGACGGACATAGAATATTTAATTATGTTCGATCGAAAAAAAATCTGGTTATTTATGGCCTTTGCGGCGGAATAGAGTTCACCCGGTCGGCTATACCTACATATATTACTAATTCCGATATTAACGCAGACGAAGTCGCAAAACAAGCTATGTCTAATAGAAAATATTTGAATACTAATTCGAGCCCATCATTTGACAATTCGGTCCGGCCTTTAATACAAAACTGTTATCCATATTCAATTAAGCACGAATATATCATATACTAGTTTTTGCCTGCGACTTCATCCGCGTTTTCGGAATTAGTAATACATGTATAGCTGACTGGGCGAATTCTATTCCTCCCTAGAGGCGGAAATAACGAGAAATAACGATTCCCGCCCGAAAATAACGAGGTACTGGAATTTATTAAGCTTCTTTTTCGATCGAACAGAATTAAATATCCTATGACCATCTCCTGGTACTAATCTACCTCCCCACAAATTTTTAACCATATCCCTACAGCCGTTCTTTAGTTATAAATAGTGTAACTAATACGACTTTCTTTTATATATATAGATTATAAATTATCATTTAAATTATTTTATCAATGAAAAATAACTCTTTTACAGTTTATTTAATTTATCTATAGTATATTATTAAATACATATTAAATAACAAGTTTTATCTAATGGTCGACATTAAACAATAAAACGCATACAATCTTTTCATTATGATTGATTACTTTCTACCATTCATTTAAGTGTGAATGATTTGACACGCAAAACAATTTGTAAAACCTCTTTTTACACTGGTATTACATGAAGAATGTTATTTGGTAACTATAAGGTAATTGAGAATATTATTTATACTAGCTACAGCCCGCGGCTTTCGTCGCACGTATATTACATACTTAAATATTTCGATTGTAATAGGTTACATTTGGATTTTTAAACTGGTTTTGAAACTTATCTTAATATAACTGAATCTTCAGTTGATTAATAATAAATTAAAAAATAATTCTAATGATCTTAAATGAAACGCTGTTTTCTAGAAAAATCTTCGTATTTACTTATGTATACTAAAGTATATTCAATACTAGTTGATACTAGAAGTGATAGGCAGAGAACTTTCATTTTAAAAGATTCCTTATCTAAAAGCATTCAAGAAATCATATTTAAAGATAAAATCCGCCTGTAAATTCAATAGGGAGCTATATTTTACTTGCGCAGGCGTCAAAGGATAATAACTAGATACTTTAAATAATGTACATGATAAATTATCACGAGAATGATGAAGCTATGCCTAATAATAAATTGAAATAGATTTTTTTTTTCTTCGTGGTAACTTACGCTGGCTCACATAATCCTAGTTTCATAGTTTATGTAGTCTTTTTTTATTTTAGTTTGTTTATCCGTACGTGTAGATAAAACTTATTTGGAATACATATAATTAATAGAACTTAACAAATTTAAGACTATCAACAAGCTATATTGGTTTTCTTTTGTATACAACGTGAGAATACTGAACTAGAATACCAAGATGGTGGTCAATTTCCTCCTGAATTTGCTTCAAAATATCAAACGAAGCATCAAGTTTTCAAAGTATGCAATCTTGTCCCCGTATGTAGGTAAAGTACATCACGATGTATGGGATGCTGTTATAAGCTAAGTAACAGTGCTATCCACTTAGATGGGTTTGAAAAATAGATGTTTAGACGTAAGACAATATGTACCTACTTGAATAAAAAAAATTAAGTATAGAAACAGAATAATAGGAACAATCAAAGGACTCATCTCTGAATATTAAATAGAATATTTCCTATTTAAATTTTTATTATAGTATTATATATATTTAGTTTCTCGACTAGATTTTACAAAGTACATTAGAAGTGTCATTCTATACTTTTTTCTTCTATATACCTATCTGATAGATATGACAATTACCAAAAGCTATACAGCCAATATCAAAAATAATATTGATATATAATATATTTATATTTGTATAAAAGACATATACATTTCAAATACCGTAATGTCTACGCTTGCACCGACTATTCCTTATGTAACTGGGTAAACTACTCACGTTTCTCGCCTTATTGGTATCTCCTAATCTGAAACAGATAACAATAGCCTTTTAAGTAAAACGGTTTATTGCGCTTTAACGAATTAATTATGTGGTTAAATAGATAAGGATTAAATTATCTAACATATTATGAGTCCAATAATTATTTAAAAACATTCATGTATTTTTTTTTAATTTAAAAGTTTGTAAAAGTGACATTGACAGCTACACTTTTTGACAGAACGCTGGAAATCTTTTGAATTTAGAACGTCATCGGTCACGGTGTTCGGAGTTTATTTTATTTAATGTTTGAAATAAAACTAAGCTATAGAAAGCCTAAGAAAGTTAATTATATAAAAAGTCCTAATGTCGGTAAATTGGCAGTGAACCGCTATTACGGACAACGCTCATGCGTAACAGATATTGACGGATTAAAATGATGTCTAGAATTACTGCGCGGGCTCGGTAAATAGGGATTACGTTTTGCTACTTTTATTTTTTCACAATTGCATTAAGTTTGTATTATAAAGCCTAGGTGGTATTGCACATTATTTAGATTATTTTTTTAGAATACTAAAACCTTTTTAGATTAAGTTGGTATTATATTTGTTTTGTTAAGCATTGATAGTGTTGCATAGTGTTTAATTTTAGGCGTTTTAATTCCTTAATAAATATTTATGAGTTATCAATGTTATTAAAAGTAATGTTTAAATTAATAAATAAGAAACATTATATAAGATATTTGAAAATATTTAATTGATATAAATGTAAACGATCGACCTATAAAATTATGCGTTGCTTTTACATACTCGCGGAATTATTTAAGCGGAAGAAGTGAAATCAATAAAAGTCATAATCATGACGCCTTATACAAAAGATAAGTTAAAAAAATTTACACATATTAATAACTTAAAAATTTAAAAAATAAGTTTATTAATCACAGAAATTTTGATTAAATGTATTTAAGCTTAAAGTTTTTATTGAAGCCAGACTAAAGAGATACTAGACAAAGTTTTTTTTCCCAACAATATATAGAAACTCTTTGCTTCTATTACATATCCATAGTACATATCATCAAATAGGCTAATCAATAAGCAAGATAAATATATATATTTAAAAGCGTTACAATTTTTACAGGAAGTCATCAACGTTAAATAAAAAATC
This sequence comes from Danaus chrysippus, assembly GCA_916720795.1. Lineage (NCBI taxonomy): Eukaryota > Metazoa > Arthropoda > Insecta > Lepidoptera > Nymphalidae > Danaus > Danaus chrysippus. The sequence goes on along the minus strand of CAKASE010000082.1, from coordinate 10,141,014 downwards.
ATTAATCATGATATATAATTTCACATATTAAATATAGAGTGTATGTAAATGTTTGAGTGATGTTTCCGGTGCACGTGAAAGTCTTTCTCACGATATTGTCTTAAACGTACATAAAAATAATCATCAAAGTAATATTATATCAATATTAACTACATTAAGATTCATTCAAAGGACCTGTTTGAAATAAATAGCAAAGAAATTGTAAAGTCTTACGTAGTTATGTCATATATAGATTTAAAAAAAAAAACTGAATTTTTAAAGGAGGTCGAAATGAATAAGGTTTGTTATAATTTTGAATCAAGAATTTCAGTGATAGTTTTGTCAAAGTCGAGGTTTCTATAAGCAAAGCGTTGTAATATTAAGAGAGACATGTGTATAAAATTAGGATTTTTGAAGAATTTTTGTAGCTTTTGGATCACATGGCATCATCTGTGTTTGCAAATAGTTTTCTTACTTCTTTTTTTAATTAAAAAAATACTATAAGTAGTTCAAATTAATTTTATGTATGCAATTGATGAACTAACATTATTAATAATTGAATTAATTTTAAATATTTGAACACAATTCCGAATAATCTATTTTAAATTCCGTATTTTATTGGTATTACGTAATAAATATAATTGCTAAATACGGAAGTTTTATTGGTTGTAGGAAGTGTGAAAACTATTATTTGAATAGTATTACTCTATATAAAACTCAAACTATCCAGTTTAAATGAATATCTAATATAATTTTGATCACGGAATAAAGGTTTTAAAAATCAATTATTTCAATGCCTTAAATAATAAAGCAATAATCTTCTAAATGTAGTGTTAATATTCGTATTTGAAGCGTAGGTATTGTGTTATAAAATCAATGTTTTTATACCTAACTAGAAAAGAACCAAGTAAGATAATAAAAAAAGTCAAAGGAAATTGTTGTACAGTCTCGTGATCATAATATAACGTACATAATATAATGTACTGATTTTTATTAATGTAATTAAACCTTTTTTGTCTATTTAAAAAAAAAATATTACAAAGTAAACATTCCAATGTCAAAGTTTCGTGTCACGGCTACGTTCGCGTTTATTTCCTTCCTATAGGAAAACAAAACGTTGCCTTTAAACGAAACGGTTGAATATTTTCTATGGACGAAATTCTATTAATACTTTATAGTCAATTCATCTATATTTTATTCAAATTTGAATTTTTTTTTATAGCATATCAAAATATTAACCAGCCAGCATTTTTTCAATTTATATATTCTATTCAAATTTGTTTTTTTTTTTAAATATAAACTATAGCCAGTATTTGTTTTCTAAAAGTCTTCATAACGAAGACAGTGATGTAACAACGCATTTCCACTCTTCATTTCCTACTATTAACATTTTATAACAATTTGTCACACTTACCGCGTATTAATTATGACATATTTCTGGCATGCGATCATCAGAAGATCGACAAGTTTATTACATAATACTATAATAACTAAAACACGTCTCACAAGCATTAAAATTCATAAACTTATATGATAATTTTATATATTATAAAAAATAAAACATTCCTGAACGCTACCAAGCAATCTTAGACGAGGAATTATAATTCTAAACATGGTGCTGTAAGTTAAAAAAAAAAAAACTTATTAAAGATTACACTCTTGCATACATAGTAACTTCGCAGTAATTTTAATCAGTATTTTTACTCTACAAATATTAAATAACACGACGACGGTTTAAATCTCTTAAAAGAATTCAAAAGCAATTAGTTAAATATAAATATATATAATAAACAAAACATTCCCGGACGCTCTTATTTAGAACAAAGTGACATTGTAATAAGTCTAGTATCGGAGATGCGTCTAATAAAAATGTAAGAACGAGTACAGCCGGGGGCAAGTTATTATCTGAATTATGTAGTCACGCATCATTTTTAGAAACCGGTCCGTGTCTTCAACGTATTATTTTATGAATGGGTATATGAACATATTATTCAATATTCCAGATATATTGATACCTCATTGTTACAATATATCTTTATAAAATTATTCCCATAGAGGTTTGATGTCAGGCAGGCGACCGGTAGAAAAAACAATTAGCCAAAACTATTCACAACATTTACCCCAAACCCTGGCTAGAGCTGGGAAATTGCCATGAAAAAGAAGAAGATATTTATATAAAATTATCTGTCAACGATACATTTAATCGATAATCGATATATGTCAAAATGTTTCCGATTAATACTCATCGATTCTAAGTGCTCTTATAATGTAAAACATCGATTTAATAGCACTACTTAAAAATCATGCAAACAAACTGTCGATTCACTTGCGGTTTATGAAGAGCTTAGCAAATATTACCGTTGTTTCGTTTTGTATAAACAATTAAAAAGCTGAAACACAAAGCAAACATGACATACCCGTTATGATAAAAATTATAATTATATGTACTTGACTCGTTTATTTCTTAGTGTTTGCACAGATTTCTAGCATTCACTTGTAATAGAAATGTTAATTATAAAACAAACACTTAAATAATAACTTCAATTTTTTGCGAACTAGACTAGTGTCATGTTATTTTCTATTAAAAAATCTTTCCATTTTTAATCTGTTGAAAATGCCGCAACATCGTATATGGCTTCAAAGAAACGATAGTATGGTAAGGTATGGAGTATATAATTCTACGTTAAATTGATTCCCCATAATACATATATTCAATAATTAGCTTTCTTATGAAGAATCCTGATATAGTTTTCTATTATATAAATTACAACGTTTACTTCGGGAATGTGACAGGAAAGAGTTTTTTTTTTGTGACCGTCATATGTCACTGTCTATTCAAACATCTTCAACAGAAGGCCCTTTTTAATAATCCACTCGATTAATTGTATGGGATCGCAAAAGGAATATTGTTTGAACGTAATTATAGAGTATTACATTTATTATTAAAATGTTGGCAGTGTAATCTTAATTATGAACAGCTAGTCGGTATATTACAAGACATTGAAGACTGGTTAACAACAACCATTATTTTTATCACTACACAACATGTTTTATTCCATTTTTATCGAGTAAAAACTGATAGATTTATATGATGCTAAAATTTTATTATTACGTTGAATTTAATTATAATTAAAAAATCACCAATAAAAGCATGAAGAATAAGGGGTAATGAAACTTCATTAATATAGTTCTCCACTTTAATCTTCGTTACAGAGAAAGTATAAGGAATGTCATTCAACATTGTCATGTTGATTTAATTGTCATGTAATCATGTTACACAAAATGACGTCACACGTCTCGAACTGATCGCGAGAAAGTAAATGCAACTGTTACAAAATATACAACGAAAAAAATATGCACTTTTACTCATTGAAAGCCCGAATTACGGCCATCTTGTGGTTGTGGTACATTAAAACAAAATGACAATATGAAAGGCGTTACTTAATTTTGAGAATGATTGTAATAAATATTTTATTCAGTGCATTTCACTGGTGGTTTTTATGTAAATCGCTTTATTGTATCTACGTGCAGGTAAAAAATATTATTTCCCTGTAAAAATATCAATAAAAATGTCGTTTGAACGTGCAAATGTCGGTTGTAAGAGAGGAGAGCAACTTTTATATAACTTCTGGTGTATATAATAAACAATTTGTATGGTCTAGCCATTGTAACGATAACTAGAATCTAGAATTCCTATAAAATCAGCATAGTAAAACGTGCTTAACATCGTAAGACCAGTGAAGTGTGAAATGGTTTGATTAGCATCGCTCTATTCTTTGCTATGAATTTACATTGTTTGCATTATGCACCATTTTAATAGGACCTGATTTCACAAGGAAATACACTTATCGGGAGACCATTTGGTTTTGGTTCAGTTAAAATTTATTTATAATCTCTCTCTCTCTGTGTTTGTTAAACATGAATATAAATGTTTGAAAAAGATATAGCAAGTGAAGTAAATTAATTGATTTTTCTTCAACATTTTTAAACGATGTTAAAGATGAGATATTTGAACATTCCCAAAGTGGGTTGATGTCAGATAGGCGGCCGGTCGTAAACAACAATTAGCCGAAACTATCTGGCAGACCCTGGCTAAATCTGGGAGGTTGCCAGGAAGAAGAAGTAGTTAAAGATGAGATATTACACTTCAACACGTAAATTTAAACTCCAGACACTATTTACAAATCAAAATCATAGTATCTTAATTCGTATTAAAGTAAAATAGGTAAGTCTATTTCACATGTATATTTATTCAGTTTTTAAATAACACTTCGCTATAGTATTTAATAACAAGCGAATTAAAATCATTGGTTCCCATTCCCATATGAAAACCTTGCTTAACAGCCTTGATGTGGTAGACTGGCAGGAAGGAAACCATTAGCATCGTTACACCATTAAAAAACCATGGGTGTTGTAAATGATTTAGTTATAGCTTTATTTTATATAGAGCTTATAATACTAGTAAAAAGTATTACAATTATAGGTGGTAGCTTCACTGTAGAATATTTAATATAACTGCATAATGTAGTCCTACATTCAGTCATATTTATAATATAAATAAAAATTTTATATTATAAAACCATCAGCCTTTGAAGACTTACATATATGATAGTATAGATATATTCTCTTCTAGACTTCTTGGATATAAAAAAAATATTACATCACAAATCATTTTTTGAAGATTTATATATAAAAATTTGTTCATTTATTTCACTTCCATGAAGACATACTCCTGTACCAAATTCAAAAACAGGCACTTCAAGTTAGTTTTTTAAAATAAAGGTGATGAATATTTGATAACTTAAACTCAATTTAGTTACATTTAATGAATCCAGGCGAATGAATAGATAAAATATTGAAAGCATCCTCAGTAAAAAGACAAAGATATTAGGAACAACGAAACGGTACAATATACGCATATATACCATTACCAGTCTCTATACAAATTCGTTACATATCTAGTAAAAACAATGTTTATAAATAAGTTAATGACGAATAAAATCAAAATTTTAATAGAATATTGAATTCAACAGATTAAAATAGACATTTTAACGACGGACATTTTCACTGAACGCCATGCGTAAAACGTTTCATCTAAGTTACCCATAAATAATTTTCATTATTCAATATCCCCGAGATGAAAGTCCAATTATTATGTATTAGTATTACATGGAACTAAGTTTCAGTTTGTTATATGATTAACGGATATAGTATTACTCATATAACTATATCTACACAATAAAATCTATATATATAAAAGGTTGTGTTAGTTACACTATTTATAACTCTAAAACCGCTGTAGGGATATGATTGAAGATTGGTGGGGAGGTATTTTAGAACCAACAAATGGACATAGGATATTTACTTGTATTCGGTCGAAAAAGAAAAAATCATTACAAATATCTGGCTATTTACGGCCCTTACGGAGTAATGGAGATCGCCCGGTCAACTATACATATATTACTAATTCCGACATTAATGCGGACGAAGTCGCCGGCAAAAACTATTATCCTATAAAGAAATGGCTGGCAGAGAACGAATCCATACTGACGTATCTTAACAAAGGATTAGTTCATTTTAATTAATATAAAAAAATGAATGAAAAACTCTTTAACGAAAGAATGAATAGGTTTTCCTGACATATTGTTCTTACCATATAAGACTACATCTCTATTTACCATCTAGTGTACCTAATGCTTACCAAAGATTAGCTAGATCTAGATTAAAAACATATAAAAATGAACCTAAATGCCAAAACCCAACAATATATGTATATCTAAGAAACTATATCTCCTATAAATAAAACTATTAACGTCTATTTACTTGATATATATTGGTAGAATTATATATTAAATATATTAGTTTTAACACCGGATGACCCTTAGCCGTACTTTACTATGTGTAATGGATATCGACTACCGACTAAACTTAACAGCAGCTGTGCACTTCTAATTAGATCAATGTTTATAACTTCCGTGAAACTGTTTCGTTGGATGAAATTGGATTTAAAACTAAATTTCTTTTCATATAAATAAAGATATCTTGTTTTTTATTTAATTTGGAGAGTATTTATGTCATTAGTCATGATCACGGAACAGTAGAGAGTACGTAATCAATGTTACATCATTTTTAAATTTTATGTAATCGTATTTAATATTATATCATTTTTATAAAATACCGTAATTTATTTCAAGGCATATTATTAATAATAGGTCATGTTTTTTTGTTTTGTAATGAACGTATAAATAGTATTTTTTTTCAAATTTATATTTTATATGAATTTAATGAAATAAAATGAAAGCATTTATATACAAATAAATATATGTAATTCAAATGGTAAAGTCACTATTTTCGTCTCTTATAGTTTTTGCAGAATGACTGTTTAGAAAATAAAAACTATTTCACTTCAAACAATAGACTATACAATAAAAAAGATCATTGGAACAATAAATATCAATTAAAAATAAACAAATGAAAATAATTAATACAATAAGTTATAAAACTAATTGCAAATATTCATTTGTATCACGTAAACTTCGCATGCATAAAAAAGTTTTTATTCAATTAACAAATTGCTTTTCTTTAATTACAACGCACAAGACGTCTTTCGGTACAAATGAACCACCCATTTCCGTATGGCGTGACGTACGTCTTGTGTGATGTAAGGCCTATGTTTATTCTATAGCAATTAGTACAGTGAAAGTTTCACAGACTTTTCTTTAAACTGAATTATTTTACACTTGTCATTTACGTACAATATTTTTTATGTGTACAGTGAGAGCAGGCTGTAAATCATATGTTTTATTTTGAAAGTTTGACTGAAACAATGTTGTGCTCTAAGTGTATTGAAATTTCATTCTATAGTATAAGAGCTGTATCTGGAAGGTAAGCTTCTATTTTCATTCCATACATTACATTTTTTCCTTGCATTTCAAATTCCCTGTTATTAACACGCTCGATACTCCACAGATAGACCACCTCTTAGATCAAATTGTAGAGTGTAAATAAAAATAATTTTCAACAAAACAATATATACAAGCTAGTGCTAATCCAAAATTAACATTGTAAGGTAACTGAAAGTTATTTAACAACCACCATTCGACATGGTCACGTTGATATTTGACGTCGGTTCAATGAACTAATAGACGTAAAATAACAGTTAGCACCTGAACTATTTTATGTGATTTATTATGTTACGGTGCACTGCAATTAAAATATTTGGCAACTAGCGGTTCATAGCATACATAGAGTAAGTAATTATAATAATTTACCGTATTATTTTTAATCTGTGATGTTATTCTGACATCATTATACGCAAATGTTTTTTTTTTTTTAATTTTTCTATCATGTTGAGGTTATATGGCATTCGTCCGATTTCGATTTGTTTATTTTTTAGTTATTAGAAAATGTTTTAATAAATTTAAGTACATAATCAACAAAATAAATAAATATACTTTTAATTAAAAAAAATCTTTTAATTTCAAAAACTATGTTGAAATCGAGTTTATTTAAAAAAGGAACGATATGCAAATATGTAAAGTAAAGCATGGAGCTATGCCGTTTGTTAACCAGTCACTTCTTGTTACTGTAATTGGAAAATTTTTGCCTTTAAATCTCCATTAATTATATATACTCTTGCTTCAATGTTTTTGTAACAGTTTCCAAGTGTCTGAACATTATTTACGCGCTTGTTATATTTAGTTTTGTATTTTTTTCTTAGCTGGTTTATCCAGTTAGAGATCCTCAATTTAAAAGATTCTTTTTCTTTTATGTAATGAAAAAAATATGAGCGATTATAATTAATGATATACTAATTAACTATTACGGCCTCTGTTTATTGAATTTAAGATCAATATAAATATAGAAAATAATATTTAAATGTTTGACTTACAATTAGATAGAAAGTTTAAAATAGACAAATTAACCTGGATTTAAAATAAATAGATACCAACTATTATATTTGAAGTCTTATTAAGTTAAACAAAATAAAAAAATATACAATTTCTTTAGTCCTAAGATATGCAACCTCATTTGTTGTTTTTATTTTTTTCTTAACAGATATAGATCTCAAGATCTAAATAGATTAATTAAAAACACAATCCGTACAATATGGCCTAGACACCTACTCCGAATTCGGACTATGACGCTAACTAGTAACCTAGTTTTGTGACAGTGTTGCTATCCGAATGTTTAAAAATCAAGAGAAACATGCAAAGAGTTTTTATTGCACACATAATTAAGCACAGTTTGTCTTTCTTTTGTACGCTAAAATAGGATTTAATTACGAGAACTTAGTAAATGAATGAACATTTTATTTAATATATGTATTCGATTGTATCGATTTATTTCCATTTCGTTTAAAAATCCGTTACAAACGTAATCTTAACTGGTACAGATTCAAATCAAACGCTCTAACGTGCTTCGATTTTTAATAAGCTTTTTGAAATCGTATGAAAGTGAAAAAACTATTTGGTCAATGGGACATTAGCAAGCCGATTCTTCTATATACATATATTCATTTAAATTAGTTTTTAATATAAAACAAGATAACAGTTGTTTTTATTGAATTATGAATAGCAAATAAAGTTTTTGATTCGCTAAACATATTAATGTAGACTCAATCAATCATTCGACGCCTATTGAATGGTATATTAAAAAAAAACTATATTACCAACATTATAGACGAAAATCAACGAGTGAGAATCAATTAATAATGTAATTGCGTACCTATATCACAATTAATGCGTGTAGTTTTGCATTTATTTTTAATTGGTATATATATTGGCATAAAAACATTGAATCACAGCGGGTTCCCACCGGGACCAGTTCTAGTAAAGCCATGTTCTGTGGGAAATGTGTTTGTATAAATACAAATTAGATCGGAGGCGGGTTTTAGACAGCGGGTGTGAGATTATGATGCCCCTTGAATTATTTAAGACTTATCCGCCTTTGATTACTGGGTAGTTGAATTATAGAGAGAGATAGAGATAGAAAGAGATAGAGATAGAGAATCTTTACCTATAATTTACATTACCTATAGAGAAAGAGTTAGGAATATTTCATTCATGCATATGGTAATTATCATATGAGAAGGTTTAAAAATTAAAAGCTAAATTCTGTGTTCAGTTTGTTCTAATCTTGTGCTAAGGTAACTGGTTTAATGATTATAACACTAAATAGTACGTTATATATAAACCAGAAGTTAATATTACCGATTAAATTTAAATATTACACAAATTATCAGTAGTAAGTAGATGCAAAAGAAGGTTACGATAGTAATAATATTCTTGAAGATATACCTTGTAAACTAATATAATATATAAAAACTTAAATAAATACGATTAGAATGTAAATTAAATAAATTTATATGTTATTTTAACTTAACGTGATCGCCATTTTGGTTTGACATATGATAAGTGATTGATAAATCTCATAATAAATTATATAACTTTTTTATTCATATATTTATAACAAGCAGTAGCAGAATGTTTAATGGCTCTGAATTTATCAAATAAGTTATCATAAAACTGTCAAACGAATAATGGATTAAACGAATATAGATAATAAAATTATTTAAATAAAAATCTAAATAAATATAATAATCTATATTTATGACACAGATAAATAATAGAAACGTTCAGAAAAATAGATGAATGATTCATTCATTCTTTTTCATTCATTCGAACGTACAAATGAATGTTTTTGCATCTGTAATGTATAGGGCACGCACCGTTTTTGCGCCAACTTCGTTGCCCCGTGTCAGATGCTATTAAGGTGCTTTCCAGTAGAAAGCGTTAATCAAATTTTTACGTCATTACATTTAATTCGTATGCCTATTTATATAAATAATATTACTTTCACACATAATATTTTTAAAATGTTTGATCGCGTGTTCTGAATCTCGATCACTCGGCCATACCTTTATGTCTTAGATTCGCTATAACTCAGTACCATACAGTTACATTTAACAAAGCATGTCACGAGCGCGTTACGGATATTTTAATTTTCAGTTCACACGGCCAGCCTTTACAATACATTAATATTAATAGACCAATGTTTGTACAACTGCTAAATTCCTGTACGTCATCCTGATTGGTCGATACGTTTTGCCACAGATTATCCCAATTACATACAACTGCTGTAAAAACTGACTAGTATTTGTACGTATATATTTTACTCTGTGCATTATTGTGTCAAAGGCACATGACCTAATGCTTCGTTATCATAAAACAATATAAGTTCTATTGAAATTTTTGATACTAGAAAAATAGTGAAAATATTCTTATATTATCTTCTATTGTTAATATCGAATATTTTATATATTTTTCATTACAGTTCTAATTAACTATTGTTAAAAATAATTGTATAACAATAGCATTTATTTTTATACAAACTCTCGAAGATCGTGTCTGTATGATAATCTGGTAATTATTTAATTGTATGCCAGAGAAAATCACGTACTTATGTTACGGTTACTATCAATGGAAACCATCAAGATTTATGGTAAATATATTCTTACTTCTGAGGTAGCAATTTATATCACTTGTTTAATCTAGTTAAGTTCGTAAAGAAATGCAGATGAAGATATTCATTCAGTTAATTTTCGTTCACTCGTTCTTTCATTCAACGTGTATAAAGAGATGCAAGAAGCGGACATTTGGGTCAATATCAGTTTCAATCATAACATTTCTCTGTATGCTGAAAAGAAAAAAAACGTAAATAAAAAGAAAACAAAAGCGAAGCAAACAAATTAAATTGAATTAAATTTGAAAGTGGCCCGAACGTTTCGGCCAATTTATTTCATGATTGTCATTAGTGCACAAAAGGCTCTCCACTGGTAGGAGATTAATTTTTCGCTAACGTAATTAGGTAATTTAACAAACTAATTCGCCGACTTTCACCGTGTATGTAGTGCGTGGTTTTTCTTCATGTCTATCTTGAATGGGATTTGCGTCAAAGATTAGTCGTTACCATGTTCGCGGGTCTATCGCCAGTATAGATAGACCTCTGATATGTTTACAGTACGCAAAGTATAGGGTTCAGCTTTATTATTTCAGCTAAGCCTTAATCCTTATTTTTTAGAACGCCCACACGCAGTTAATACAGTGATTTGAGACAGCTCTGTTTAAGTCAGATCGATAGAAACCGGATCTCTATGTAATATTATTTTATATTCTTTATATACTATATAATATTATAAATAAACATATTTTCGAAACTGACTTTCCCTGTTAATATTAAGCTTCTTTGATTATAAAACTGTGGTTGGATGTAAAAACGTGTTGTAACACGCACATGTAGATAAATATTGAAATATATAAATTTATTTGTAAGTTTATATCAAACTCAGAATCCTTCCAGTTTAAATGCAGTAATTTTTAACGATTATGTTTTTATTTATCTATTGTTCTCATAGTTTCTTATTAGTACTGGATTCTTCTTACTATATTAATATGAAATAAAGAAAAGAAACAGTTCATTATATCACAATGTTTGAAACACAAATAAATATCTTGGAAAATGTTTAGTAAATATAACGAATAATAGAATTAAATTAAATATGATGCATTTACTTAAATATTTCGCTTATAGGATATACATGATATATATGTATATATATTATATAACATTACAAGAGATGATTTCTATGTTCATTTCAAATGTAGCGTATCATTTTCTTAATGTAATACGATACATCCAATTATTTTAAGACAACACGATAATATAACAAAATTGTTATGTCGTGATGATTATATAATTAGATAACAAAGGAAACTGAATTTCTAAAAAGAAATATTAACTCTCGGTCAAAAGTCACTTCGTAACAGTCAAATTGTCGTCCATTACGAAAAGAAATGTCACTGTGAAAGTTTTTAAATATAATCTGTGTACTAAATTATATATGTATTATATTTGATAAATATAGAGCTCTTTATTACTATTTATATATAAATTACAGTTATATTATATTATATAAAAGATATTATTCATTAAAATTGCATTCCGTTCACCATTAAAGCGGTTTACGGCTTATGTCATAATTACAGACAAAATGGCAGACGACGCCGCCGGAAACGAGTAGAGATATAAACGGAATACTAAAACGAACTGAGTATGCGTGATGGGAAAAAAATATTGAGTTTCAGTAAGTATTATGTCGGATACATACAGATAGTTTTTTTCTATTACAGAACAACCACATGGCCTACTTTCGATTTCATCTTTTAATAGAATTGTTTTTTTTTTCATACATTTTTTTATTATTTCCAATATTTCCAGCTTATTCTCAATCAATATACTTTCACAGTAATAAATTCTCATATAATCTTAACACATCGTTTCTTAGCATATTAAGTAAAATACATGAAATTAATTCAGAAGATTGTCACGTGGCATCCGTACCCAACTTTCATCGTCAATTTATCTGAATTAGATGAATCTTATTATAATAGACATAGAGGTCAGATTAGTCTCAACTAAACCGTTCCGCACTAGATGTCTCGAGAGCTAAAGAATGCTAATTAGATTAGAATATATACGAAACAAAACGCTAGACAAAACGGTGAATTACTGATAGGATTTAGGAGTCTTGAACTTTTATAATTATGTACATATTTATATATATACTTTTACATATATACCTATACGAAATACATTCTTCTTCATCTTAATATTTTGGCATTACTCAAAAATATATCAATTCTTCGCTTGTATCTTCAACTTTTTATGTATTTTCTTTTATTCTTAGTTGCCATGTGGCGTAAAATTTTACGCTTTATAAGACCCCATAAAACTCATCCAACTACCATTATTTTATAACAATCCATGGTGCCGTTTATTATATTTCTAATTTTTAACCAATAAATACCTACGATATGGTACAAAGGATTTCATTTAATCTGTAAATTAATTGCACATAAATTCAATATAAAAACAATTTAATAGAAATTAATAAAAGACATCAAATTTTCATGATTTTGAAAATAGATTTATAGATATATAATTTATTATAATTTATTTTTTTTTAGATCAAAGACGCATTTGATATTATTTAAATAATCGCTTTTTGATGTCGAATGAAAGAAAAATTTAATAGAAATTAATAAAGACAGGCATCAAAGATTTAATATATTTGCAAAATAGATTCATAGGTTTATCGAATTTATTATACTTTTTTGGAAATCCTTTGATTTTTAATATTATTTAAAGAATAACTTTTTGGGATCTAATGAAAGTAAAATGGTATATTGTATAATATTAAAAATAAAAAGCAAGCTTATTGTGAAAACCTAAATATAACAGTATATTACATCCTACGAAGACCATTATTTTTAAACTATCATATAAATATTATCGTATAAATTAATTACAAAATAAATATTTTTTTAGCTCTAATAGTAAGGCAAAGACGCATTAAGTTCTTATTTTATTAAAGAAAAATATAAATATTTATTTATTAATATAATGTAGGTTAATTTTGTATATTATTAGAAATTATCCATGTGTTACATAAATATGGTTACATATTATATATAGTATTTTAATGTTTTATTATTACATTCAACGATTTTATAATCCGCATTTAATATTTATGTATGTGCCGCTTTCGATTGACGGAAGCTATTAGACGTACAAAAAACTATAATCTATATTTATTTTATTCATATTTTGTTTGTTTGTATATTTATAATAAAACTATATAAAAACCTTTGTATAAATGAAACTAATATTTTTCGGATGTACTACGCGACTTTATTTTTGATAAAAACTACATACTTCCGACGTTTCGGTTATTTTACAGCAACCGTAATCATGGGCATATCATCTCGTCTGCTCGTAATAAAAATAAAAATTGCGTAGTATATATGAAAAATACATCGTACATTTGACTATAGTTTCCAATGTATTAACTTTAATTTTAACTTTAAAATGGCGATGGTTAATTTAAATTTAATTATATTAATTAAATAGCTGAAGCATATTAATTATGCAGATAAAAGATCAAAATCACCTTGATTTTGTGCGAGTGTCAACTGAACGGATACTATTTATTTTAATTTCTAGAACTATTTAAATTATTCACAACTAGTCTGACAACTCGGTTTTGCCTGTTTGGCGTCGTACATCTGTGTAGACTATCCCTATATTTTTTTGCTACCTTGGACACTATTTATGAAGTCTTTGAGAGTTCAAATAAGAAGCAATTTTTTTTTACTCATGCTCCTAATAAGAATAAACGTATACTGAAAAACAAAGAAATTTTATTTCCAAATAAATTGGATGATTATAATAATATGAATAATTGTAATGAATATATAAATACTTAAACTCATTTATTTATATTAAAAAAAATAAATCAAACTCTATTTATATAGAATAATTCTATAATAAATATATTATTAAATTACTCCGTACATGGAGCTAGCTAATAAACTCTACGTCTATCATCCATCGACTCCATCTGCATCTGCTTTACATTAACTGATTGATACGACTCTATCAATCCATCTCAGAGTCAATACCGTAATTATTACCTGACTGCAATCTGTATAGAATATGAATAAGGGGAAATTGATTTAGAATATAATGGTAATAATGTGTACAATGAAATGTGTACAAATGTACAAATGAAACATGTACATATGAAGTGTGTACATATGAAATGTGTACATATGAACGTACACACATGTAATGCTAGTGTCGCCGTATCCGCACTGACACTTTCACGGAAAACGTGCGTAAAACGATTTATAAATCAATTATCGACAAATCGGTAACGTGAATGTAGAATAATAGATTTCAAATCATATTTTTTATTAAGAAAGCAAAGATAATCGATTCATATTTCATATGCCCGATGAGCTTGCATTACACACGAAGAAATTATGATGTACATTTATAATATAGAAAAAATATATTAAAAAATTCACGAAGTTAAAAAAATATTTGAATGAATTTTCATGTTAAACATATGTATTAAGTATTTAGTGTTATTATAGTAAAATACAATGTTAATATTTTTCTTTTCTTACATTTTAAATTTTGTATTTTTTTTCTTACGTTTTCTGAAATCTTATTATATTTTTTTTAATGCCTTATTTTTTTGTCTTGAAATTAATGTACACACGTCTTAATATTTTATATTTATATTTTAATCCATTATCTTTTATTTCTCTGTTTCATGTAAACGCGTCTTATTTTTTTAAATTAATGCACAATATAAGGTTTTTTTAATTGTTTATTTTCTGATTAAAATACAGGCTCCCTAAGGTTTTATGTTTTTACTGGAGCTAATACTTGTACACACATAAATAGAAACTTGCGTTCTATATTTACAATACTAGTAAATTAAAATAACTGGTTGAGTTACGTTTAACATCAATACTATTATTGTTTTTATGATGATTTAAAATTATATTACATAAATATATATAGCAAAAAGGTTTTGGTAGTTTTTATAATTATTTTATATATAAAATTTAAAAAATAAAAAATACTCACGTTGACGGCTAGTGAAGGCACTTTGAATATATAATAATATATAATATTTTTTCACAATTAAATATATGTATACACTCCACTAACGCACGTTGCGCGCGCACTTCGGCGTGCTCTATTCGCGAGTGGCTTTCGTCGTGCAATGCACGCGTTTATACGCTATAAGGGTGTTTGGACTTTCGCTACCAGCAAGGGTATTAAAGGGTTTTAAATGTACAAAAAATAATATGTAGTAAGTATGGACAACATTTGTAATAGGAAAATATAAGTAATGACTTATTTCATAGTTTATCTTTTTGAATATAATATTCTACATCATATTATAGATACTTTTCATTGGGAACGTACTTTTATGTACTAACAATTGAGGTCCTTTTAGTATTATTTTAATAATTTTTTGTAGGAAAAGCATAAAGCTAATATATTTCAATTATTCTTGATTATCTTTATTCACACGAATTCTGAAAAAATATATATTTTAAGTCTAGAAATTCCTTTATTATTTCCTATAATGTATTCTGTTATATGTTGAGGAACATAAAAAAAAAATACGAATATACATATAGTGATCGTTAATGTAAATTTGTTTTTCACAAAAAAATACTTGAGAAAAAATATATATTATTCATATCAAGATACAAGTACGCAAAAAACAACAAATACCAAGAAATTAAAATACATACGAGATGACCGTTAAGTAACATTAAAAGTTACAGGTCCAGAACTAATTAAAAGACGTCATCGAGTGACATTATCTATAAATTTATTATACGTTATAAATGTTAAGAAAAACTATTAAAGTAACTATCTCTATATTGGCGGGACACAGACTAATCTACAATACTTAAGTCACTTAGCACAAACTAATATTATCTTTATACAATGTACGTACGTAATTAATTTACATATTAATAGTACAGTATTTAATCTCGTTTAAACGCCTCCTCGCTTTATAAAAAATTGGTTACGTCTAAATATATCTTGGATATTATAATGAGTTATAAAAGCTTTATTTTTTATAAAGAAAAAAAGGAAACATAGCTACTAAAATAAATAAATTAAACCTTTTTACATGATCCTTAAATATGTATTGTATGAATATATATATTGATACGCTCTTTTACACTTTTTGTTTAAACACTACTAGAAAAAGGCTTCACGAAATAAGGTTTTGAATTGTATTGTACTTCGTCTAAATAACAAAAAATAAGAATTATTGGTATTCCTATATTGGTATTGGTATCCCTAATTATATATACAAAAATCTAATACCACCCAGTAATATTTATGCTCATAGTTACATTATAGACTCAAAAGCAAAATCACATTTATATGTCAAGCCTGATCTAAGTAATAAACTTGCGAAGTATGTGTTCATGATCCTATGTCAACAAGTGCCTCACGTGGTTTGATTGCAATGTGTCCTCTAGAATACGTAAAATTATCGCATATATATATATATATATATATATATAAATATTAGGTAAGGGGCCCCTTAAACCTACACCTGGGTCGCAAGTCCCAGGCACTGTTGAAGCTCCTCTCCCTGCAACGCGATGGACCTGGCACCCGCACGGTGAATCCATTGAATGCTAAGATGTTTCGTCTCTGAATTACTAAGAAATTCATTTTTCTATTTCTTCAAAGTATAACAGATTATAAAGATTTATATTCTTAATACCGTTACTCAACAAATTAATATTATCCAATAAATGTTTACTAAAGGTATCATTGCGATGCAAAAAGCAGTATTCCTATAATATATAAGATCATTATGGGAACTCGTTCTAAAGATTTTTATTTTAGTACAAACGTTATATACGTGGGGACTACAAATAGCCTTAAATGTATCTCATACGGATTTCATTCACTTACTTATCTGAATTGGTATATTTTAAAATTTTATTGACTTCTCTATTTATAAGTTTTTAAACTTGTTTTATTTTTTTTCTTAGTGTTGCCACTTTTAATATTAAATATCAAATGTTAACACTCGAAGTAGTTGAGTAGAGTGTGTTGTTTGTTCTTTTTTCCTTTTAAAGATTTTTATAAAATGAATCAGTGCTCATAAATACAATATAATATTATAATTACTTCAATAAAAAAAACATTTAAACTAAATATGCGAGCGTATCGAATGAGCTTATTAAAAAGAAACAAATGTGTATGAAATTTTGCGATAAAATTTATAATTTGCACCACTGGCCATGACGGATTATTCAGTTAAAAACTTTATAGTACTTATTACGCACACAACGATGATTCCAAACGCAGAATATTTTTTTTTTTATATATAATAGTTCACAATCAACAACTAATTAGGATCGGAATCTAAATCGTATCTTCGATAGAAAATGCAAAAACTTTTTTGTCATAATAGATTTCTATTGAATAGAATTAAATATGGCGTCTCAATTGTACGAGCTATTTGTAGTGTTTGTTTTGTTTTTTGTTAAAGCATCACCGACTATGCTACCAGTCATCACAATTAAGATTTCTGTTAAGCAAATTAAAATTACTTATATAAATAGCAATGTGAAATATCTATAATTACTTGTCCAATTATTTTAAGGCCTTGTACATGAACGTGAAACTGATTACAGAAGTTTACACTCCACTTGTGAGTATATATATATTTATTTATGTATATCAATTATGATTTAAAATATTAATATAATCGAAAAAAAATTGTACTTCATCATTTTAATATTTATTATTTTATTATATTAATTATGTGTATTTTTATACATTTTCAAGACAACTGTAAATTTTATACCTTTATGTAAATTATTAGCTATAAAGTGTTATTGCAAGAAAACAAATCGTTTTATAATCGTTAATTCAAAATTTTAATGAAATAATTTTTTGTTTAAAGGATGTAAATCGCGTGTTTTATTAATGGAGTTGAAGATTTAACTTTAATAAATGAAATTAAACAAATAATTCATATTTTGGGGAATATTTTGTGTCTATGGATTTCAAATGTCATTTCTAATAAGACGTTATGATATGTATATGTGTCAAATCAATAGTTTTGTCATTGATTTGAAATTAAGGTCGTCAGGATAACATACGCCGTTTTTTTGTTTTGGTTATGCATTACTTTTCTACTATTATGATTTATGTCCGAAGATTTATTAACGAAAAGTTTCAAACTATATGTTTTATTAAATTACAAAAGGATAGAAATGTATTTTCTTGCATCCTTCTTCATAAAAAACTCTCGTCATCTACTAAACTATAGTTTCCGCCCCATTCCACTTAGTGCCCGGTGATTTTAGGAGCAAACAAACTAAAAACAAATGGACCTGTTTGCATATTGACCTAGTAGCCGTAACAAAAGTCAAGTGAGATCTGTACTCATTACACAAAGATTCTTAGAACGTTTTTAAGTAGCTTTTACCATATAAAGTCGTATAACTATTATGTTTTAGTAACTTAATATAACTATTTAAATTGAAACAAAATGTTGAACTATGATAACGAAATGTGTTTTCATAGAATATATTAAATGTTTATGATTCATAAAGAGGTATCGAACATTTTCGTTACACTTAACGCTAAATTTAATTTCACATCAAAAGCATCTTATTTCTATATTATTTATATGTTACATTTATAATAACTAAGTGATTTTATATTTGATTACTATATATTTCATTATCAAACCTAGACGAAGACATTGGAAACTTTTAAGATTTTAGAGCAACTTTTTAAATTCGTCTCGTTAAAATTCGTGCATAGAATAAATGGTTCGTTCTGAATTGTATGCAACAAATTTTTAGTTAATGTAGACGGAACAAAGTGCGTGCTTGGAATCTAGAGTTCTAAGATAGATATAGAAGTGTATATAGGCTTTAATTTTGCAGAGACTTTAATCATATATTATATATTCTGTTACATTCAAAGATATAGAGTGGAAGGAGACTTAATATCCTTGATTGAATTGATACTATGTACCTAGCAAGAGATATCATATTCTTTGCTAAGATATCTAAAATTTCAATATTAAAACGATACCGTAAGCATTGCCATATGCAATAACAAATGTCGCCAGGTCTTACTTGTGCTTGTAAGTACAGACGTTTGGCAAACATAGGTATCCTTATTTTAAACTGGCTCTTGCCTCCATCTTTTCGCGTAAATTGTTATGGTCGAGTTTTCATTCGATTTTTCGAAAATCCCTTAATCAAATCCTGACTTGGTGGCAGTGAGACTACCTCTGATGATTGTCCCTTTGATTGAAGTAATGATTTTCTAATCGACCTGTAATTGAAGAATAATAGGATAACAGACATTTAGTTGAATTGAGCTATTTTTTGGAGTATATAGTCGCAAAAATTACTCCTTATGATATTATTTAAAAAAAACAGGTTAAATGGTATCACAAGTAGTTTTATATGCGTTTATTGAAAACCTTACAATCTTAAATTACAAATAATCGTAATTTTTTTACTACTATAGCTATTAATATAGATGAATGACTAATATCTTACTACTTACATACTGACACTAATATTTTAACGACATCTAAGATTTTCTCGAGTTTTATTCATTTAAATGAAACCATTATTTTATATTATAGATTAACAATATCGTATTTTATGTATATTCTCGTATATTTAAATAGTGACAATACTATTTTTTAACACAAACACGGTGATGCAGCATGGAATTTTTGCTGGAAGTTTATTTTTTTAATGGTCGGAAGTACAAGACAAAGCAAGGCTGTTCTTAGCGAATCTAAAACCATCAAAAATGCCCTCGCCTCAATTCTATCAATAATCGCATCTTAGACTCCATGTTTAAAAATCGATATATATGTAACTTATAAAATAACACGCATTTCCCAAAAGCTATAAATAAATCTCGAAACGAAATTCCGCTTCCTCGAACACGCGTGTATTAGAATTTGAAACACTTAAATTACATTTTGATTTATTAATACTTATTTAAGTCACTTTAAATTCTTTTACAAATTATTAAAAAGCAAAAACATAATACATATATTGTATCTGTGTTTTATTGGTCTGTGAAAATAATTATCATATTAAATAAATATCGTAAATGTATACAACAAACTAATTGGTAATAGAAATTTATATATCAATTAATTGTTACACAAGAGTTTTATTTACTATGTTTAACTGTCAGTAAATGAAATGATTATGCGCGGAACAAAAACACCGATATCATCTTTTTCACATTTGCTTTACGTACATTTAAATTAAACTTTCTTCATTCGCAATTAAAGTATTAACAGCTTAATTTCTTTATATATTGGAAAGTGTGGTCATGTTTTATTATAATTACTTTGAATAATTAATCAAATGCATTTATTTATACTTGTCTAGATACGAGTGAAAGAAATGCACAAAGACGCACGAGGTATAGTTTCCATTTTTATATATTTGTGGAACACACACAGCTTTCAGATATTATTGCTAATGGAAATCAAAATTTATCTTTTAAAATATACTTCATAATATTTATGAATAAATAATGACACACAAAAACATAAAATAAATCAAAATAAATTAATTGGAATGTAAGGATGTCAATCAATTATCTACATTTTATTTCATACAAAAAAAAAATACATTTTTATCGATATTTTATTGTAAATAGCGTGTTATGGAACAAATAAACCGAATTTAAGTTTCGTATCAGATATAAAAGCGTACGCGCATGCGTAGCATAAAGCGATTGTGACAATGCTGCCAACCAAACGACAGAACCATACGCAGTCTGGATCTAAACAAATAGGCCTTTGCTTTGGCGAGCACGTCTTTACTAGAGGCTTAGGCGTGACATCTTGGCGGCTAAAACGTATTAATATTTAGAATAAAAATTAATCATCATTAATTTTTTCTAGTAAATAGTTAAGAAACATACAAAATCATAATTTTATGTTGTTTCATATCTCCCTCCATTAGCTTTGTATCAACCATGTGTCGTCGGCCATGTGTCTGGAAAAATAAAATAATTACTTTATTCATCCTCATAAAGAATACTTTAAAAAAAGACAAAGGAGTATTTTTTATAAAGATTATTATAAACAGATTCCTTGAAACATAATGAAGTATTCCAATATATAATTAAATTATACTAAAACAAATACCTCCAAACAAAAGTACATAGTTACTCATCATTCAAACATCTAAAACATACTGGGAGTCAAAGAGAAATGTATATTGTAATAATTATTTATACGTACTTGAGACGAAAATCATATTGTATGTTGTATGTAGTGTAATTAATTTTAGCCAAGTACAAAATGAAACAGAAAAATCCTATTAATGTGATGGCGAACGCAACGAATTCCAAATACCAAAGTACGTTTGTGAATATGCCGAACATAATGTATTATTTATATATATTTCTTTCAAATTTTATGTCATTCTTTGGTATTGTCAAAAATTTCTTCTTTTTTTTGTAACCATTGAGATATTATATTTTGTTCAAGGATCGATACTTTTGAGGTACGACGTTTAATATTAGAAATTTATTATGATTCATCATATTTAAACAATTAATACCAAATGATGTTTATGGTGATTAGACTATTAAATCATTGTTTTATACACCATCACGTATTAATGCACACAGTTTGTTTAATTTCATCAAACTTATTTGTCAAACACGTTTATGGAAGTAATAGATATTTATAGCTGTCAATTAATTATTATCTGTGTTGCTTAATTGAATCTGAAACTATTCAGCCGATTTAAAACATCAAACATATAAACTTTCACACATATAATATTAATACGTATACATATACTTTAACATACACATGCATGCATTGAGTTATTAAAACTATATGATGCAAGAGAGAGTGTGCGAATAATTAATTATACATGAACCGACAAACAGTAAAAATAAAACACAACAAATTAGTTTAAGAATCGTGAAGGTTAATTTCGTTTCAATTAAATTTTTTTACAGGATGTAGGTAGGAGCAATCACTTTTAAAATATATTACAGTGAAAGCAAACCGTCAATAAAATTTACCGAGATAAGTATTGTTGTAATGTTACGTAACGATGGTTAGTGGTTACAGTGATTGTCTTTTACGATATTCAATTAGGTTTCTACCTAATGGCATTAATAATAAATAATAGTTCAGACTTCAGCCGTCACTGTCTGTGTAATAAAGAACAGTTCAGCTGTCACTGTCAATATTATAACTCTATTATATGATTAACTTTCTGAGCTGTACATTCTATGTTTTTTATTTTTACTATTAACAATTGAAAGTATTATTTAAATCTATGATTACATATATCGTAATAAGTTCATATATAACAAATTCAAGACATTACTAGCAACGCGTTAAGTGTTCTCATTCATACTATCGTGAGAAGATTTATGAATGAAAAAACTTTTAACGTTCCGTTTTTAGTGGCGATGTTAATGAGAAATTGTGGTAAGCGTATAAAATCTTTTGCGACATTGAAGAAAATTTTGTATATGAATAAGATTGGTAGTAAAATATATTGCTATTCAGCATTCAATTCATTTTATTAATCATACTTTTATTTGTATTTTTAGTTTGCATAGTTTTAGTAGCTTTATTTTATTGAATATTCCTTACTTATCAATTTATTTACAGTATCCCGGAAAAAAGTAGAAAATGAATTTAAAATCCACATGCAATATAAGCTATGAAATGTTAGAAGTTGTAAACTAATTTTCTTGTGATGATTATTAACTTAATAATAAAAATACTTATAATACTTTTATTTTGAAATTTTCACAATGATTGATGTCATTGAATGTCAAGTGTTAAGGGGGGGTTATTGCATTCGAAAAACGTTGTATGAAAATTTTGTGCCATATGTCACAATAAATCGAACTAGTTAAAAAAAATTATCTCTAACTTATTGTTTTATTTTATTTTTTTACTTCCATTATAATGATGTCTAAGATTTCGAGCGAACACGTTTAAATCATGTTTTTTCTGATTTTTATATATATTTTGTACGATTTTTATAAGTTATCGGCCAGTTTTCTGTCATTTCATCAGGCAGACAGTTCTCAAATGATCACTTCAGTAAAAGTAACCGAAAAAGTTACTTTCAAAAGAAAAATATTCCATATACCTATTGAAGAAAGAAAAAATAGTCTGAAAAGAAAGTATTTTAGTGTTATAATATCTAATTTTTAGTTTCTCCAAATATATCCATTGCTGATTGCTTTTTAGTTTTTTAAACTGCGGTTTGACAAATTTTATTGGTAGAGTAACAATATTTTATTTTTCTGACACTTATTTAAATTACACTTAAGCTTTTAATTTAATACCATGCTTGCATAGTTTTTCCGCTCTTTAAAATATGTTCTTAATGAGTTCTTAAGTATTTAATATTAAAAATATCGCATCCTGACTTAGAATGTTTTATACTTGTAGAAATTAAATCAAATACTAGTGTTATTTTCTATAAAAAATATTCTCCAAGAAAAAAAACAACGCATCAACAAGAGATCTCTGTCATTAATGTCGTTATTCTTTTAATACTCAATACTTTAATGCAGTATACATTAACCCCATCCTTAGGTATATTATTAATGATGGCAAAATAGAAGTATATAATTTGTTGCAATTTTTTTTGGGAAAATATCGTAAAATGGTTCTTTATCCTTAATCCTCATATTTTCTTCTGCAATTCTTATTAATAATATAAACGCCACAAGCCACTAAAACGTCATAAATAATTTCGCTTTTATAAATCAAATGAACCACCAATATATTTTTTACGTTCACTGTTATTTCCTTGTCCTTTCGTAACGTCTTGTGAATACAGTTCACAATATATCATTTTATAACTCAATTATAAAAATTAGAAACCCTTCAAACCGACTCTTTAACCCTTAATGTAAGTTAGGTAATTAATAAATGTTTGTTGATTATATAGTTCGATGTTCATATTTTAAAAGCAACAAGAGAATATTCTGAAACGATTAAATAAATTATTGTCTCCTTCTTTGGATGTATGTTTTTTTAAGATTATTAACTAAGTTTTTTCATGAGGATTTTGATGAAATTTTTTGTGTACGTTCAAAGGGATCTGGGAATTGTTTAAATTCACAATTTCGTCTGCTGGACAATGTTTTTTTAAATTAATTTTTAATTTATTAGTAGTTGTTGATACAAACGTTTTTTTTACATTAGATTTGACAACTAACTAATATGTCAATCATTCTGTCGCACTTCAAAACACAGAGATTTATGGCTTTAATAGGTAAATTCCAAAAATATAAATAAAAAAACGTAACAGATACTTCTTGATTATAGGGCGTTCGAAGTTCGCCGGGCCTTCTAGTCTATCTATATATATAAAAGAAAGTCGTGTTAGTTACTCCACTTATAACTCAAGAACGGCTGAACCGATTTAGCTGAAAATTGGCAGGGAGGTAGTTTAGAGCCAGGAAATTGCAATAGGATATTTTTATCCCGTTCGACAGCATTCCCGTGGGACTTGACATGAAACGTCAGTCACTATAAAACGTGGAATAACGAAACACAATTGACAGCTATGCAATTGACGTATAATGACAGATATGTAATGACATTGTTTTTCACATGGGCGTTATATTTTGCGTGTTCACGAGTTTAGAAACCATCCGCTTTATTTGTGTTAAAGTTAGACCAAAAAACAAAAAATGTGGTTTACAAAGGACCACTTCCATTAAACGGATAATTTGCAGACACCTATAACGCTT
This sequence comes from Danaus chrysippus, assembly GCA_916720795.1. Lineage (NCBI taxonomy): Eukaryota > Metazoa > Arthropoda > Insecta > Lepidoptera > Nymphalidae > Danaus > Danaus chrysippus. Next base: position 10,115,814 of record CAKASE010000082.1, on the reverse strand, counting down.
CGATTCGGTATCTACTTTAGATTCATTTTCTTTACTTAGAGAAGTTCAACTAAATAACACTTCATTTTTGTAATCGAAATGATTTCATTATTGTTGTGAAATGAAATAAAATTTTTCCTTTTCAAATATAAAACAAAAAAAAAATCTTCATCTTTTAATCACCAAACGAAATGTTATATAAAAGCCTTCTGGTGGCGAAACTGAGTTCGCCAGGTTTACTAGATAATATAAAATAGCTAAACATCTATTACTTAGCTTATGTGCTTGTTTGTCTATGGTTCATTTAATAAATAACGCTGTCGAATGTTGATGTGTCGTTCAATGTCAATGTGGCTCAGCGTCACCAACTTAATGAGTTTTTAACAAAAATATTTATTTTATAATGTACGGATTTTTATGTGGTTGGTTGGTTGTTTAAAATATAGCCTTCATCCGTGCAAAAGGTATTTTTATGTGGTCACTTTCAGAATAGTTTTTGTTTACAAACGATCAATGTCTAGGCTACTTTAATATATAAATATCCGTACTATTTTAATTTGCATAAAATATATTTAAATCTTCAACTTTTTTTTTTCAAAATATAATTGAAAGAAGAAATTACATTTAATAAAGAAATATATAATTTATAGAAAGAGTTGGGTAAATCCATATTTGGCTACATTATTTTTCATCTTCATAAGGAGTCAGATTATCATGTTGGCAAAATGATATGTCCAGTGTCACGACTGTCGACATTAAACTATGTGTCAAAAATACAGCTGATACGGAATCTTAAATTAAAAAAATATTACAATATGTAAAAGAGTACCTCAAAATGCATAGAACGTTTTACAATAGTTTATTTAATTTATTCCGCGCTAATTGTCAAAACAAACTCAATCGGTCATAAATACTATACCCACAAGTGAGGTTTCTAAAGTTCAGAGTTGAAAGAAATTATGAACTAAAAAGGTGCGGTATGTATGATTATTACGAATTAGAAGATCACAAAATGAAAGGCACGCTTAGAGACTGGCGCAAGGCGCTGCGGACTCCGGCTACGTACAGAGTTGGAAACGCAGTGAGGATACAACCCCAATTCATGTTTTTGATTATGCTGCTGGGTTTTTTCCTATTAATTCTATTCTACTATAATTGGTGTACAAGTCCACGATCAATACATATTTGGACGCAAAGCTCTCGAATTTACAATACAACATACCCTTTAACACCGGCTTACCAAACTGGTGATGAGTATACTTTCAGAATAGGTATAGTTTCTGACTTAGACACAAATTCTAAAAGTAGTTCTAAGCCTAACACATACAATAGTTATTTTAAGAAGGGTTACTTAAGCTTTGATCCTGTAAAGAAATATGTGACGGTGAAGTGGGACAATGCAATATTGCTGTCTTCGACTTACTCACATAAAGGAAGAGGCATGGAGTTATCTGAATTGATTGTATATGACGGCAGATTATTGACTTTTGATGATCGATCTGGAATGGTAAGGAATTTGAAATCAATGCATTCATAATATTTCACTAAATTACACATAGTTATTATAAAAAATCAATGTTTATCTATATAAAATTTTCTTCTTTTTCTTTGTAATACATCAATAAAATAACTGATTTGTACCATATTTTAACACATGTTCAAATCCATCCATGTATTAAACATGACTAAAACTAGTATACTGATAATAATGTTTACTGATTACTTTGTAAAAAATAACTTTCAGGTTTTTGAAATCCTAAACAACAAAATGGTGCCATGGGTGATACTATCAGATGGGAATGGTCAAAACGAGAAAGGTTACAAATCTGAGTGGGCGACAGTTAAAGATGAAATACTATATGTTGGCTCTATGGGCAAAGAATGGACGACAGCCAGTGGAGAGTTTCAGAGCTATGATCCTATGTGGGTGAAGGCTATAAACTTGCGAGGAGAGGTAATATTTTTCGTAAAATTACTATTTTTTAAATCTGGTTTATCAAGTGTATATAGCCAGTAACATGACTATTTTTTCCACATATGATTATCTTCTCAAAAATCTCAACAAACTGGCCTTTAATGTGTATAGACACTCATAAAGTATTTATTAATGTCAGAATTCAATGGAGTAACATTGATAAGTGATTAAGTATACAAGCTTTTTGTATTAGGAATTATCAAATGATAAGATACATATTAATGTCCTTCATGTACTTAACACCTTCAAAAATTTCAATAATGTATTATGTTTTTTTTAAACTCCTACTAAAAAAACTATTATATATTACATTCTGTCAGGTGCCATTTGGAAAATACTATGAGCAAATTTTAATATAATAGAACAATTTACAAAGAATGTTGCTTCTTTATGTTTTAAGATAATTTTAAAATTATGTTTAATAAGAAAGCAAGAGAATTTATATATGTTATATAATCATTACATTAATTTCAGGTACAACATTTGAGCTGGGTTAATCATTTCAAAGCCATAAGGCTCTCTATTGGCATTAAATGGCCGGGTTATATGATACACGAGTCAGGAGTGTGGTCAGCCATTCAAAAAAAATGGCATTTCCTACCGAGAAGGTGCAGCCACGAAGCCTATAATGAAACCAGGGATGAAGTTATGGGCTGCAATTACCTTATTACTGCAAATGATGATTTCAGTCAAGTTAAAGCTATAAAGGTAGAAGATTTTAATTCTTTATTTACATTCCTATATTATATTACATATGATGGCATAATATTTGAATATTAATTTTGAGTTATAAATAGGTTTTGTTATTAATAGCATTAAGTAGAATACCATATACAGGGTGACTGGTGAATTACTATCGATATTTGAGGACGTGGTAGTTGACGATCATATATGACAAAATAAAAATTAATATAACATAAATATTAATAAACTTCTAAGTAAAGTTAACCAAAAGTTATGTAATTAATTACGCATCGTGTGAACACCCTACAGATTAGGTATACACACACACTCACACATACGCGGCGGGGGCGTGGTTTTGTATCAGCACGCCGCCGCACGCGTTCACACTTGGAACACTTGGAACGTGTCAACACTTTATTTATTTATACGGAAATTTTGTCAAAAATTAAGTACCTATTTTTTTTACATAATTCGAATGAGAATCATGTACCGAGTATTCTCCTTAAATATTGATAGTAATTCACCAGTCACCCTGTATATATACCATATACCATACTATTTTTACCACTAATTGGCAATGACATGTTAATTAACATTGAGTATCCCAGTATTGTTAATTAACACATTTTTCCTATTGTTTTATGTTATTACTACAGTATTAAGAGCAAAATTGATTCCTTATATAAACAGTTTGGGGCCATTCAAGTATTACGTAAGCAGATTTATTACAATTATTTACTCCCCCATCCCCCTTGTCAGCAAAAGTAAGCAAAGCTCTCAACCCCTCCCCCCATGCTTACGTAAACATTTTCAATTACTGTATTTTTTTTTTCATATAAATCCAGAAAAAAAATATAATTATATTTTTTTATTGATCTTCTCGATGTGACGATTAAAAAGTAAATAACTACCGATGACGTAATCAATACCTAGACTCCCCTACCCCCCATGTCATCCAAAATAATCAAACCAAAAGACCTCCCCGCGCCTCCATAGTGCTTACATAATACTTGAACGGCCCCTTTCGGTCTGAAGGGATTCTTCATATATCATTCATAATTAATAAAATAAGTAATAATGTTACTTCCAGATTACAAAGCACCAACCGAAGCATGGCTTCTCATCATTCAAGTTCATACCTGGATCAAACGATGAAGCAATCGTTGCTTTAAAGACAACGGAATACGAAGGGAAAACGGCCACATACATTACAGCCTTCACGACGGACGGTACAGTTTTACTTAAAGATACTCTTGTGGAAAATCTTAAATATGAAGGATTTGAATTCATATGATTTTCAATATTAACACAGTAACAGCTTATATAAGTGTAATTGACAAGTAAAAATGGACTTTAATTAGTAGGACTAACATTAATTTTCATATAATGTATTTTTTGAAGCAAGAACATAGTTTTATTCAAAAAATTTGGCTGTGCAAGCATTTGATACATTGCAATCGTAGAAAATAACACCAATGTTTTGATAACTTTTATATTATAATAGTAAGAACATTTTCTGTTTGATTTCAACACAAGACAGATGACACATTTTTATTAAGAAAGATTAACAATGTTTATTGTTGTTTTGTAAATGTGTACATATGTAAATTACAACTTGTTATAAAGATTTTGTTTCATTTAAAAATATTCTATATATTAACTTCAACAAGTTTCTTATTGATAGTCAAAATAAGCAACAATATGAAAATATATAAACATTTATTTATAAACAATATCACATTGTTTCCTAATCAACTATTATATAGCATTATAACCGTATATCTTAAACTCCTAAACTAACTCAACCTTTTGGCAAATAAAACAATCAAAAACTATAAATATTAACTAAGAATAAAATATAGAGGAACACAAAACCAAGGATAACAAAACTTAAAAATTACAAGAAATATAATATAATTAAAAGGAAATATAAATTGTATAAACATTTGAATATGTGTGAAATAATAAAATAGTTTAAATTACTAGACAATAAAGTCTAAAATAATGTGCTCATTTCAAGCCAATAGATCGAGTTATTTGTTCGAACACCGTCCATGCCATGGCTGCCATTAGAGTTCTGCGAAGCATTCGTGGCACAGCTCCCTTGAAGTAACCTTTTATTCCATAATTCTGTAATTAAATATATAATAATGTATTTAGTAGTGGATTAAGTTGATTAAACATTTTCTATACAAGAGGAAAACATTATTAAGTGCATCTAGATCTAGTCGGTTTTTGTGGTCAACTTGTTTGAAATAGATTTTTCGTAAATTAATCAAATCGAATTTAGACTTTTATTGCAATTATATTCCTTCTTTTTTAGCGCTACGGTTCTTATTCAATAATAAGCTCAAATTACCAATTTTGGGGAATATTTATAAGCTTTTAAATTTAATATATTTCATGACAGACGGCAACACTAATAAATACTTAAGTTGCCCGTTGTAAATAATTTTATAAACAATTATAAAGGTATTCACCCGTTTTTTGAAATCCGTGTATACAGATAATAATTGAACTATCAAAAATAGATAACCTCCCATAGACAATGTTTTGATAATAAATGACTAATGAGCCATGCGAATATCATTTTATTGGCACGTGCTTTTGAAATTGTCGGCGTTAAAATTTAATTGGCTGGCAAAAAATGAACAATCTAGAAGGTTATTAAAAAATGAGATAATGTATCTTAATTAACATTTGAACTTTAGTCAGGTGAAATATTTGATTTTTTGGTAAATTGACAAAGATTAAACAATTAATGAGCCACAACGAATTTAATCAAATTGACTATAATAAATGGTTACTTTTTAGAATAGAGTTTAGAATTTATTTCTCATACACCTATTTATGAGTTTTATATGTTGATATTGTTATATTGTCTATGCTTTATGGGTCATGCATCGATTTTTATGACATCTTGTTTCTCCAGCCAGGGAAATAATTTTTGTATAATTTGATTTGTCTAATTAGAATATTATTTTATATGGCTATTATTGCGAGAGAAAACATTATATCTCTTTCGCTAAGTAAAAGCTTAAAATTATTGTTGCACAAACTCAACTAAGGCCTCTAAAAGTCATAATCAGTGTTTCTATTTGTGAATATTTTATTGGGTTTCAGCCCTATGATAATAAATTACAATATCATAAACATTTATACTTTAATAAACAGAAAAAAGTAACCAACCTGATTGATATACATGGCTGCGCTGAAAGCGTTTGGAAACTTGTCTGGGTATAACTGCATTTTGGTCTTGAGGACATCGGCCGGGTTAGTGGCGAGTGAAGCCGCTATACCAGCTACGATGCCACATGAAAAATGTATCATTGACGCCGCTGCTGGGGTCGACATCCATTCTGGCGAAGAAAAGACGAAATAATAGTGTTTATTGTTTGATAAATAGATGAATAATAAGCAATTTTGTTAGTGTTCATGACCGTACGAACATTTTTTCAATATCTTGGGCCTTTTGAACGTAAGCTTCTATAATTATCTTACTATAAGGTTTTATTAGTTACCTTTAGGCATGGCTTGTTTAGTTTGTGTGTAGAACATAAGATATAGTCCAGAAAATGGCGCATCTCTAGCCAGAGTTGGTCCAAGTCCACACGATAATCCTCTGATTCCTTCTGCTTTGTAAATAGATTTCAAGGCGCTCCGGAGACCACTGTATTTGTATACTCCAGATTCGTATCTAAAAAAAGTATCTTTTAGAAAGTGTTCTTGAGGAAACGTGATAATTTAACGCCTAAATTGTGAAAATCTTACTCATATTTACCTTGTTTTGATAACTGTCATAGGTATTAAAGCGACGCCGCTCATAGTCCTAGCCACAACTCCCAATCCAACCGCTTCCATAGCGCCTAAGTCCTGTTTAGTCTTTCCTAGTTTAGACTTCAGCCAGTGAAGGGATGAGAAGTACAACCCAACACCCGGTACGCATCGCGCGATCGAAGGGACCATTCCTTTCCAAAGACCAACTATTTGTTCCTGACGTACGATGTTCACGAAGATTGTGATCATGCCGGGTTGGATTCGGCTGCTGAAAGACAATTTTACATATGAAATTTCGCAATAGAAATATTCTTCTAATCAGCTGCCTATTTGAATCTTTTGAAGTCTTTCGACTTCCTAATATCCTTATCGTTACAGTTACGGAGTTTAGAAATAGAGCGAAGTTCACACAGTTGCTAGGGAACAAATAACCTTATCTTTAATTATACTTACTTGACCGTCGCCGCCACAACATGTTGGCTGGGGTTTTGTAGTCTGGTCTTGACTAAATCCAATGGTTGGAAGAGGATTGTGCTGAAAGTTCCTGAAAAGGATCCCGCCAAAAACGCTTTGAAGACCGGGTGATACTGCGAAAAAAAACAATAAACCTTTAAAATTTTATAACGATTAATATCAAAACTTAATTAATCATGTAACCTGCGGAAACTACGCCATTATCTGCTAAAACAAAATGATACACAAGCTGCGTTTGTTGAATAATTCAAAGATACCCTCTGACCTACACGAGTATCGTGTTATATTATCTCGATAAGTTTTTATGATTCTTTGATTTATGGTTAATATGATTTGCATTAATAAGGAAATTTAGTTAATATAATATCTTAGGCCATTGTTAAGAGACTTACGTTTGCAACGATGTCCATTTTCTTAATATAAATTCCTCTCTGGATAATTCAATATAGCCGTCAGGTAATATCCTTTGGATATACTCCGAATTTGTAGTACTCGAAATTATAAAGCCAATGGCAACAAATATGTTTTAACTGAAATACTTTCAGTTGAAAATCTAGATCGTATCCGAATAGTCCGAATAGTAAATAGGGTTGACTCGGTACATTAAAGTTATTGTCATTTTTTGGAGCAGATTTAATGAAAATTGATGCATGTATGCTGACCCCGGAATTAATCTTAAACAATAATATCCTTCCAGCTTCTTAAAATGGAAGGTAACGTCCAATAAACACAAACTGAACTAGTATGGAGATAGAAAATCACAGTAATTTACGAATTTAGCCATGAGAGAGAATTATATGATGTATAAAATTTAACAACGAATTTAAACACAATGTTTATAACGATACGTGGTTTTCGTACAATGCGTAATCACGGACTGGTGGCCAATGTAAAGAAAAAGGGGTTATAGATGGTTAATTTATAGGAGGTCTTATCGTATGTAGACAAGAGTGGGTGAGTGAGGTCTAAGGTCACATTGACCTTACAGATAACAGCTGATATTACACCGACTAGGGGGTAATGGATAGCTATACTCGGTTATTGGCTGGCTTTCTGTTCATATATTTACAGTCCAACAATATAATTCTTTAATCAACTTAAAATACAGTTAATTATTATTAGTTCACAATTATTGCACTTTATATTGCATATTTATATTCATATAAATATTATACTATTATTTAACCGAAAGTAAAGCAGTAAAATTTTTGTTGTACTGGAATATATTTTCTTGTTGTTCTATATTTGTTTAACTAAATTTATATTAAATGTTCATATAATTTAAAACACATATATATTTGAAGTTATTTATTTGTAAAAGATACATTTACCAACAATAAAGTACATGAATACTTATATAAAAACAATTCTTTGTATGATTCAATAAATATATATGATTGCTAAGACAGTATGATAAATTGTAATACTTTTAAATAAATTTAAATTTAATCAGATATATAATTACAATGTAAGAATACTCATGAATTCTTTACCAACATTTTAAAAAACAAATATGTACCTACTATATATTAGAAAATATTAAATATCCCCAAAATGTGGATAATCATAAACAAACCTTTATAAACATTGTAACAAATAATTACTTACTTATATTGATTTAATTTATTTGCTTTACTGTAGATATTATTAATTTATATTTGAACAAAATAAGCAATTACTTGCAATAGTTCATTGGACATTTTAACAACGGCTCTTCTCTTTGGTTATAGAGAAGTATGGAAGAAAAACTTATATAATCATATAATGTCTATTGAAATTGTTTTACAGGATGTTGTTTCAGTTTTATCAATATATGACCCTGACAAGTGTCCACCTCAATTAGTTATGTAAACACTATTAAATGTATAGGCTTATGTTTACTGTTAAGCATGACGACATTTAGATATACATTGCGGTTTTATTTACAATATTATGGTTAATGCTTTGAACAACACGAGGAATCATTAGGGACGTTCTTATCACTCGCAGGGGGTCTTACTTACTTCGTTATCATTTCTCAGGTCAACAGGCGGAGTGTCAATTGCCCATCCGTTTGACAACGCCCCCAACTGCGACATCACAAATAATTATTTCATATTAATAATAAGCAATTTTGTATAGTTATAAGCCTAATGACGCATTAGAGCTGTAATAAATTTAATATTCAATAATATTATGTTTTCAATTTTGACGTGACATTTACGTCAAAAACGACAAGACATAAATGACGTAAATAGTTTTTTTTTTAACAAAATATTGTTGCAAATGCGCTAAAAATATCATAACATAACTTTTTTATAATATCTTTATGACAATACTAAAAATGTAAACTCTTTAGAGGTCTTAAATTCTAAACTTTATTAAATTAAAATATTTTATTTTAATACAATGATTTTATTGGGTAGTGTCAATTTCGTAGAAATTTTTACATAAAAGATATAAACTCTAATTAGAAAATGGACTTTAACATTTTAGGTGGTTATTTCTGTTACGTAACTCGAGAATTTCAATATAAAAACGGTATCCGATTCAGCAAAATATAAATCGTTTTTATCTAGGTAAGTATATAATATTTATTTTTTGAAATTTATTATAATTTACTTAAATGATCAAAGATTATGACTCAAATTTTATGTATGTTCAGAAAATATTTGTTTTTAAAATTCTTTAATTAAGGCTATCGTATAGGTTATCAGGGTTGATAATGCTTAAGCGGGGGGTACGAAACTTTACCCTGGCGTTCACGTGATAGTGTTATTCCGTAGTGTGATAATAACTTCAAAATAACTGTGTAATGTAAGGTAAGAAAAATATTAAATTTTCAGTAAGTATTGATGAAAAAAAAATACGTCGTTTAATTTTCTATTTTAAGGATATCATTACTCATAAGTAAAACCAATATGAAATAGCTACTAGTTACAGGAGTTCACAATTATTCTAATAATTGGTATTACCTATAAAATAAAAAAAATGTGATATGCGTCTTTATTTGTCGCGTAATCCCATTTTTTTAATAAGAAACCTTTTAAAACCTTTTAAATATATAATGGTCAGTTTTCTTTAATTATTTTAGTATATAGACGTGACAAAATGATGTAAAATTTATTGTCTCATGTCTATTTAATATCTGAAAGTATTAGAGAAATTACAAATGCTTGTATTTTTAATCGCACAGACGATAATAAAAGAGTCTTATAAGTAACGATTATAATAATAATAATAATAAATAACCATTTTTAAATAACAAATAATACTTTTAAATCTCTTTTACTGGCTGATAACTGAGAGAGAGAGAGATTTTTCTGAGGTTCATTAAAGAGAAGTAATAACGCAGTTAGTAGGTATAATTAGACAAAAAAAAAAAATAATTACCTGACAAGTTTTAAGAGCAATATGATTAACCACTTAATAGCAAAATAATAATTATTTAAGTTACTAATAACACTTAGGTACTTTTGAACTTGCTCTTGAAAGTTGATAACTGGGTCTTGAAGAGGAAACTTCCAAAAAAGGGCCTATTCTGAAGCAGATTCTTTGTATAGCTTAAGAATTGAAGGTTATTTCCGTAATGACGAACAGCTTTTCACTTATTGATGCAATTTTGTTATGTGCCTAGGTAGCCTCCCTGATATAATTTTTGGTAAGCTAAAAATGATTAAAAAGGATGTTTGAAATCTAGTCAACGGGCACTTAATTAATTAGCCATCGAATTAAAAAGTGTCGGGACTATAAGCTACTAATTCTTCAGGATCTAAGAGTAGGTACAAATGTGAATGTTAATTTAATGAAAATTCAATATATAGTTATTTATAGGAAAATTTTAATTGTAATATTTTTTTTTGCAAAACTCAACTTCCTAGTTTTTAATTGGTTTGACATCCGCATGCCAAAGTCCACCAAAATGTGGGCAGACAGACAGGAATAAAATAAAACTTAATTTGATAACAGTGAAGTATTTAGATAAGAAATCATAATTGCGTTTTAAATGAGTCAAAATTCGCATTTGAGAGCTCCTCTAAATTATACCTCTAAGTACCGTAATCATTAAAAACATAAAATATTATTACTTGCGAGTGTCTAAAAACCCTTACTAAGTATTTTATATGCAGCGTTATCAAATTGAAGGCTTTCCAAATGCAGGAAATTAATACAATAGTCTTTAGATTTTATATCATGAATTAATCGAATACTAGAAGAAATGCTGCATCTTCAAAGCGAAAGTTTTAAATAGAATAGTCAATTGATGTGAGGTAAACAGACCACATATAAATTTTATGTCGGGTAATAAGTATCTTCGATTAAAAAGGCTAATTTACGTAAACTAAGGTAAGAAATATGTTACAAACGTTTATGTAGATATTCTTTATAGTTATAACCATGAAAGATGAATTATCTGTCACTCACCTCCAATCTAATGATTTTTATAAAATAAAGAATGACTTCTATTATCTATTACTGTCGTCAACTGTTCATTGCGATCATACCTAGAGATATTATAAAAATCCGTAACAATAACACGACAGGGTCAAACACGTATGTGCAGATAACTTCAAATGATGGTTAATTTTCATTAAATTGAAACAAAAAATAAATTAAACAAACCTTATAACACCTTTTACTTGCCTTACAAAAACAATTTCTGTAAAGTTTAATAAACTTGCACATTAAAATGGTTATTTTGGATTAAATTCTTAAACATTTACAGGTATATTCAGGAATTCTATTCATTAGGAATTTTACTTACGTTATTGAAACAAAAAACATAGTATGTATTACTGTCACAATATTGTGGTCAAGGTCACAAGCTTTTTCTCGGTAGTCATGAATTAGCCATACACAGGTTATCAAATTCTAGGACACATGTGATTTTAATTAAATCATTTATTTGTTAAAAAATTCCCAATGTTTTTTTATGGTCTTTGTTCTTACAGTATATGAGACGTCACTTCTCAGCACTCCATGGATTCATGAGCGGGAACCGGGTCCATTGCGTTGCAGGGAGATTGGGACTTGCGACCTAGGTGAAGTTGTAATGGGTCCTTATTTAACCAAATTTGAAAAGTACCTACTAGGGCTGCCTTCAAATAACGTTCCAAGAATGTATTTATATGAGTTCTCGACAGCGTACAAATTTACGACGAACCTATTTTTAGTGAGTTCATTAATGAACTCGTAATAGTTATTGACCTTCATGGCATGGTCTTTGGGAATGTTGGTTTCTCAGGGAACCGTAAGCTCTACTAAAAAACACGCTTTTAAAATTCGCCAGTACAGAAGTCCATATGTCTGGTTTGGAAACCGACGCACAAATATCTTCATATCCATCATTTATCATTCTACACATCTATCATTATCATTAATCGAATATTTGTGATTATTTCTTTTTGTGCTTTTGCTACTGAAAAACTAAACACTGTATGATTAGCTAACAGGAATGGAATACCTAACATACCACAAGCGAGGCTTAGCAGTTCCAACAGTCTCCTCGCAGCTATAGCAAGTTGTTTCGATACCTTTACTCCATTGCACTAAATTTCTTTGATTAGCGAAAGTTTTTTGATGCATTGAGATAAAATTTTAGAAGTGCTGGTGAACAGTTATGGATTAAGGTGCGCCATTTTTGTGCTAATGGGATGTCTAACGACTCGTTCTGCATCTCTGAACTCATTACATGGATTTTATATTTAGCATTCTCGTCTTGCCAAATAAAGGCCTGTAATAAAAAAGACATATAATACTGGTAGATATCACCCTTTACCTTTGATGCACAACTTCTCTATATAAAAACAAACTGAGTATATCTTAATATATAGAGGGAACCATTATCTAAACAGTTTTACCTTAGAATGTTAATTGAGTTGCTTATTATTTCTTTTGAATGGATTCCAAACGCACAGGTAAAGAAGTTTAAGACCCAATATGACAAAAAACTATTTTGATAGTATCTTACATCAACCAAATAGACGACTATGCAACCGTCTTTTGTTGTTTAACTAGACGACGAGTCTTCTGTTATATAACTACACGACGAGTCTCATATTATTTAACTTTACGAACCTCTTACAATCTAAAAATCAAATGGGATAATCTCCATTCTTAAAATAACCTTTAAATCACCACTATCGTGTCTTCTAAAGAAACTTTCCTTATAGACGGTAATATTTTGAAAAATATTATATTTCATTTAAGTGGACCGATAATTTTGTACATTCCTTTTCAATTCAATGAAACTTTTTTTTTGTTTATTTCAAATACCATACTAAATAATATGTTATACTAATACCAACTTACTTTACTAAGTTGCTGAATTAAAGGCAATGGTACAGTTTCGGAAAAGTTTACTGAAATATAGAAACACAAATGCTATACTTTACTACATACAGTAGGACCTCGATTATCCGGACTAATTGTTGTCGGTAGGCATCCGGATAATTGAAAGTCCGGATAATCCAATATATGAAGAAAAACGGGCTTTTTGCATATGTACATATGTAGTCTGTACCATACATACGTAATGTTAGGTGTTTATTTAAAACAACAAATACATATGAGCGAAAATCAACGTTTATTAAGAAATCGTTTATTAAGAAATGTACGTATAAGTGTTATAAGTAGGGCCCGGATTAATATGTAAATACATATTTTTTATTTACGCGATTTTCGGTCTAGAATGTGTTTTTTACATGGATTGTCATATTTAGACTGAAAACCAACTTTTATTTTCGATATTTTACCATATTTCAAAAATTAAGTCCATATTTTACAAGAAAATGTCACAATCATCCATATATTCACAAAAAACATAAAATTTACGTTCCCGCCACTAATGTTTTGGATAAAAATAAAGGATTTAAAACGCTAAAAAATTAACAAAATTCTGTGCGAAAGTTTCGAGGGCTGTAGACATGGCTTACACAATTACTGAATTAAGTTTGCTTAAGTATGCATCCATCACGTCATGGGAGTGGAGAGATCATTCAGCAAATATAGGGCTATATGTCGACCAAATGGTCAATTTTCATTTTGATAATTTAAAGAAGGACGTCATTGTGTATTGCAACCAATTTGATAAAGCTAGTGTAATGGAAGTTGAATAAAACTGTTATTTTTTGTTGAAATAAATATTTCAATCCTCTTTTTCCATCGTTTTTTAAATGTTTCTTAACGATGTACGTCACGAGTGACCCTTTCTTATAGTAAAACAATGTTTAATTATGAAATTATTTAATTTTATACTCCATATTTTTTCCATATTTTTTGATTTTTTCGTCCATATTTTATGTACATATTTTAGATTTTTTAATACATATTTATCCGGGCCCTAGTTATAAGTGGCGTGGCGTTATGCAAGTTCTGACATGCTAATGTTAGAATAAACTCGTCGCGATTGGCAGTCCGGATAATCGCGAATTCGGATAACCGAGGTCCGGATAATCGGGGTCCTACTGTATATTGAAATTATTAGTCTTGGATCCTGGTAACGTCAGTTATGGAACAACAATTTAAATTTTAGTTACATTGCATATAATTGTAATGGTATATTAATTATTTCCTATAAGCATAGAAATAATAAAACATAAGTTTTAAACATTATTATAAATCTCTTTTATTATTTCGATATGTTAAAAGTCTATTAAGTTTTATAAAGAGAGTTATGAATCATTTTGATTTTGTTGGAATTTTATTCACATTTAAGTTATTTAAAATAGACATCATTAATTCAAAGCGTGTGCTGACTCAATGCCAGATTACGATTTACTCAGAATTTATCGTTCAGAATTAAAAGCTAAAGAGGCTTTATATAAAAATAGATGTACTTGTACGGTTTTGTTTTCCCGTAACTATTTATAGGAATCTATGTACTTATATACTATTTCATGATAAAATATTGTTAAAGGAAAGAAATACAGAGCAAAGAAAACACGATTATGTATATTACTAATTTATTCCACGTACTTCAAAGTGACAATGTGCATTTTTCAGGCACAAAAATTAATTTTACGTACGAAATACAATAACTATAAGAATAAATGTATTTATAGAAGTTTACTAACAAAATAAATATAATATGGAATGACGTTATTTTAATAAATAATACGAGATTTAGATCTTAATGTTAAAATTTTGTTAGTCACCTTCGAAGATTTACCCCTTGGGGGAAGGCACATACGTTTTAGTTTTACAAATAAATTCACTTGTACTGTGTAGGTACTTCAATGAGTCTCGAGTTAAATAAGAAACGGAATTATAAAACAAATATATTATAAAACTATGCAAGCTCTCAATAAACTCACTTGTTTAACATCCAAAGATATAAATTAAATGGAATGAATATATTATTTAAATGCTCATTTCGAAACTACGTCTTTTAAGAGATTCTTTAAGTTACAAGGCGTTATATATAAAGTTTCTTTTAATTTACTTCTGCTATCTTATTTAATAAGTACAGAACTTAATGTTAGCAATAAAAAAGTCCTATAAGGAATGACTTCGTAATTTTGTCTTTTAGATCATATATGTTTTGTCCTGATCCAGCAAGTGCTAGTACCAATGCTCGAGAGAGGGACATAATTATATTTTTACATATGCCTTGTGTTGCCAAAGTTGATACCGCTTTGGGTGGCACCCTTGTTGGATCCATACTGCAAGGAAATCACACCCTGACCAGCTCTTAGCTGTTCCTCGGTGAAGTTCCGTACGTTCTTTTCCGCTTCTTTTGGCCCTATTGAAGGCTTACCGTAGTTGCCAGCCTGAAAATATTAGATATTTCGTTTGAGTCTCATTAAATTTATCAAAAATCACGTTTTTTGGAACATTTTATAGCGACGAAGTCGTTTTAACATGTTTTGTTTTTATGGACTTAGTGTGTTATATATAATTTAAATTTATAAAATGTCCGTATTTTCTGAGCGAAATATGTATATTTTGCTTAAGGTTTATATCAAATAATGTTAGGCAGAAGATTAATGGAATATTGTTTAATTGTTTATTATGAATGCTCATATTCTGTAAGTAAAACACGAATTTTGTGAGGAGTCTTTACCTTTCTTCCGAGTGATTGGAGACAAATGACCACAGAGTTGAGGTTTTGTCTCTCCCATAGGTCAACTGTTTGGAATGTTTCTTGAGCGGGGACTCCGAATTGCTTGGCTGCCTCCAGGAAGGCGTTGATGTTCTCCATGCACTTGAATGCCATCTTGGACTCGTTGACTTTCTTTACGGTCCCCGGTTGAAGGTTATTTGCCAGTCTGATGAAATATAAGTAAAGATTTTAAGTATTTAAGTGCTAGTAAATAAAAAATGAGACAAATTTTTATTTATTTGTAATTTCTTTAACGATAATATCTATGATATTTTCATTTCATGACATAGACATTAACAAACTATTTACTAAGTGCACTTTAGATGGAATTGCAAATTATATCGTGATCTCGAACTCAACTCCTGTTAGAATTCCGTTCAAGACCTAAACGTGTTGCAAGCTCGAGTCTTATATATTTACTATGTAAATAGGACAACATTACCCTCTCCTTATCTCACGATAAATAAACATGTCAGGTATCACGACATAGATCAAGAAAGACAGACCACGGTCTTGTAAGTTATGATAAAGTTTTCCCCTTATCAAAAAATACAAGTAAAAATAATTATCTTTTAGCAATTTAAAGCACATATCATGCAAAACACTTTACAGAGGTATTTAGATGACTTTTTTTTATATATATGTTAATAGCCTCCTAGTTAACAAATACTATATATCTGTTACTCTACAATGTAGTGTGTCACATTAAATTGTATATATATCTGAACGACTAAGTCACGACCATCGATTTCTATTCTATTCCTTTATGCGCTGAAGATAATGTCTGTATTGAATCACAATAAATTCGACCCCATTCATTTGATACAACTCTATTTGTTTGTATCGTTTTAAAATATTTGTTGAAATATTAAGATGATTATAATGTAAATTAGAAGATCCTAATATAAACTTACTTGCATAGAATGGTGCCGTCTTTAAGTACTTCGTAGAAGTTGTCCATATCACCTGAAGTATTGTCAGGCTCGCCGATGATCTGTCGGATCCATTCCAGGCACTCCTCAGCCAACTCCTCGCTGTATTTGCTGTTAATCTGGAATTAGTTATAGATATGTCAGAATTTTTATACTGGCGTTCGAGTGTTTTGACCTAAGATGGAAAAAGTTTAGTGATATTATTTTTTAACTGATATCAACTGATTATAAGCAGTCAAGTATGTTGAAATTCGATTAAAATTGGATATTCATTAAGCAAAATTAGTTCACGAAAGAAGTTGAAGTTGTTTAAGAATTTCTTAACCGATCTTTTTGGTCCTGTTTGAAGCAAATATTTTACAGGATGGAAGACTTTGAAGTACTTTTCCTAATAAAGTTGGGATCATCCTTAGCACACTCTTACATGAGTATATATTTGCGTATCCTGTGGAATGTCTGCACGTGAAATATACAGAATATATCAATATTAATTCAGACCAGAGCGACGCCACTTCAGAGTAACTCATTAGAAGAGTCAGACTCAATTATTTATGCGCTGTTTGCTCTTGAAAAGTCGCAGCTAGATGGTTTTTTAATGAAGTTATATTTAACGTGATGCATGAAATGTATGTAAATTAAACCATTGTTTATTTTTAGAGAGAGATGTAAATAAAATAAATACTGTTTGAAAATTATCGTGCAAGAGAAAGATTTAAAAATAAAAGAATTGGACACAGTTATGAATAAGACGGTCGAAAGTGTTTTGAATGTTGTGTGCATAGAATGATTTGAAAGGTTTCTGAGAAATGGTTAAGCGGAAGTAGTAACGAACACGTTGCTATTCAAAAATGAGTGGTGTAACACAATCCTTATTTTCCTTTAAAAAATATTTTTGCTGCTATCGTGTATAGCACAATATGCGTTATTTAATATTGTACACATGCGTAGTCTCTAACTCACACACACATACCGATCCATACATATGCAAAAGTACATAAACGTTTTCACTCACACATTCATACAGTGGCTCGAATTTAATTAACTTAATAAATTCTCTAATACTAAACACATATGTGTGAGTGATAACAGAATGCAACACAAGTTTCGCCAATGCCAGTACATTTGAAGGTCACATTGATAAGCGTAGCCTATGTTAAACCTCGCCGAATGAGAAAACATGTTATTTGTAATGATAGATTATTATTTAGAATATATTTTAAATAAAATTACAATAAACAGTTTAGTACTTTTGATTTGTGGAAACCGTTAGATCTGTTCCGAATTTCTATTAGGTATGTATATCATATTGGAAAGTAGTTTGCATTACAGACAGATAATTGCATTAAAATAAACATATCTTTATAGTACCATAATACAGTTTATGGACTTCATGGCATCGTAATGAAGATAAATTTTGTAAGATTTCAATTGTTTTTTTCTCTTTTCCTATTAAACAGAAATACTGTACAGTGCACGCTTTTGGAGTTCTTATAAGATTAGTCATCACGCTACAAACAAGTAATGAATAATAACTTATTTTGACGAATTATATGACAAATATTTGACTAATGTTATTAACTAATTTTAATTATCTTCTATTGCTTTGTGATCTCCTAGTACTGTTCAATAAGGAGCATTCAAACTTAGATATATTTTTTAATTTAAAATTATTTAAATATTACATTACTTCAATTAGTTCTGTTGACTTAACATACAACGTAATCTGAAACGTGTATCATATAAGCAGAAAAGATACACATATATATGACAATCGACATTTAACACATTACAATAAGCTTCATACGTATTGAAACTAATAAAACTATGTATTTAAGTATTACCAACTAAATGACAAATAATTTCAGTGAAATGCTTTATCATGTGTCCCATACAATAATTCTATGTAACTAATATTGTATGATTAAATTTCGTATAAGCGATGTAACTAACCAACCGAAAATCGAATCACGCACGTGGTGACGTAATGGGTGAAGACTTCGAACATGACTCAAGATATTTTGGTTGTATCGTTAGCAATGAGAAAACCGTCGTCTGGGCAGTGGTAATGATAAAAACAGGTTGATCCTTCTTGTGAATCAAGGTCAGAATTATATATAAAATCAAAACTAAGCTTCAAGTTATTCTCTTCATTCAATGTTAGCATTTTTACAGTTTATCAATAATAAACCTTAGAATATTATAATTTTAAGGTAGGTTATTGAATGTGAAACGGGATACGCTTCATATGTGCTATTCATACTGTATATATGTTAGAACTATTATGCCGTACTTACATTTTGCGTTTACCTCCAACCCGACTTCTCATTACATTGAAAGCTTTTATAGTATATTAAAATAATAAATCTTCAGTAAAATAGCATTACTTAATAAAACGCGAACGTTGGAATAACTGTCGGTTATTTAACGATGGGTTTGACCGATAAGAAGATACATGGTTGTCGTTCATTAATATTCCAAAGACTCACTTAATTTGTGTTAGTATAAAGAGGAAGTGGTTTCTTTTCTGTTATGTCCTGTTTGAACATTTTTGTAACACCTGTCCTTAGTAATTTTGTTCCATTACATTAAAAGTAAACCAAAAAATAAGTGAAATTTGCTTCGACGTTTTAATTCAATTAATATTAAACTAATTTAAGTGCTTAGATAAATTTAGAATTTAGAACGAAAGGCAAACGAACTCATTAAGGCGATAAAGTATAGTTTGACGCTAATGTACTCCAAAGTTTATCTTGTATGTATGTGGATGAATATTACGTAATTGGCGCCAGTTGCTCTGTGAAGGTCGTATCCCTTTGAGGGTTTACGTATAGGCCTTTGAAAGAGCTCTTTCATTGACAATCCGCAGCTTTATGGACATACATTTGAACGACGAACAGAAATAGCAATGACTTAATATAAACGGCCTAATCGGAGGTCATCTTGACATATTTTAAAACAATATTTTATTAGTCTTCCATATCAATATTTTACTCGTCATTTTTTTGCGAATAAAAAGAAAAATTTGAAGTCTTCGTCCTAAGATTAGGTACACTTCTTTTCCAAGTCATCGAAATAAGTGTTACATGATAGATCAACAATTAATGGTCGTCTTAATTAAAATCTATGACCGATTCAAATGACCGCTATATTAAGGCTGTAAAGACCTCAACATCAACAATGCCAGAACGATGAAAAAGGAAACAGTAATGAGGCCAGTGTGAGGCCGAGTTAATGCGATTCAGTTATCAACTAAGTTTTATACGAATCTAATTAAATGTGCAGACCGTGGGACATAATTAGACATCTATCAACGGGATTTATTGTGAGGTCAATACGAACATCGATCGATCAATATTCTGTGCAATATATTATAATTAATTGTTGCAACTACCTTCAGCCTGTCAGAGGTTATCTAGCCAGAATTAAAGTTGCAAGTCTCAATTAACGACCACACACGTCTACATATATATTGACGTACAGCCTCATACAATATATATAATAAGTTAAATATTTGTACTGTAGAATGAGAAATTTGGTCAAGTGTCAGTCTCGAACATATGGCGGAGTTTTGAAAGTAGCCTATATTTGTGCCTTATAAATACATCCAGCGTAAAGGCCATACCGTATAAGGAACGGTCGGGTGTCGTAAGTGAACCGTACCTTATGAGTCATCATCGTATTAGTATGTAATAAATTCTGTGAGATTAATTGAACATCTGTTCCTACATACTTGGTATCGACTTTATTCAAGTGTATTTTGGTAACAAATAGCCCATTGACGATTTGAAATCTTTTATTCGGTTAAAAGATTCCAGATCATATTTTACGTATGTCATTACAGATGCTGATTTCATCGAGAAGTTTCTAGATGCGTCATATAAGGATTCAAGTGTACAAAATATTTGATTCAGCGCATTAGCTTAAATGGTCATTGCTATGCTGTTTGAGTTAAGGTTGTGACAATAGTGTGGTTTATAATAGGTTATGTTATAATAATACTTATAGCATTAAAATAAAGTCTAAAATTCTGCATTGAAATATGAATTCAACAAGTACTGCTGTTGTATTTCAAACAAGTCGTTCGTTTTTTTGATATACATATTCGAGGGGTTAAAATAATTTTAAATTTATTCCCTTCGAGATCGTTGACGCACGATTTTTTTCATTTGTTTAATAACCGGTCCAATTGACCGATTCTCCTTGACCCACATCGAAAAGAGATGCACTGCCGTTAAAAACACCTTTTACAGAGATTTTTTTTTACACAAAAACTGGTAACTCGACTTTCGGAGATACATACATACAACAGTTATTAACATATATATTTAAGTACATGAGGTTAATGACCGTATTTGGAGACTTGCGTGCTTGATTTACATATGGGCAATATTTTAAATTTGTAATTTTCCTTATTCAATAATAATTTTATATTATTACATGTAGAATCTTTATGATAATTATTAAAACGCGGAAATATTTTGAAATATACACTTTGATAATTACGTGGGATATCTATTGTTGTAGAATTCACTTAAGGGTATGGACTGAAGTTGCATTAACAAGGTTTCATTTCTTCATAAACTATTGATCAGATTACAATGGTATTGTTTTAAATTAAATCATAGCCTCATAGAACCTATTGGTTTAACTTCAATGTAAATGTGCATTTTAAAATGCAGAACCTCAACGTCTGAGCTATGGAATTTTACTTGCAAACGCAAAAAACAATTCCTTAGCCAATAAAAAAATATGCATTTATGAATTGTTTAAAAATTGTCGTCGCTAAAGCGACATTATATGATAGCACAAAAATCATTTAAACTTATGCCAAAATCGAAGGTATTGTGACATACATTTAAACCACAGAAACTCGAGGAAATATAGAATGTATATTTCGTAACTTATATTATTGTTTTGCATAATTTGTATTGTCACAAGTAGATAGTTGTTAGTCATGTACGGTATGCAGTTAAATCATGACTAAATATAGTCAGAAAAGTATTAGTTGTGTTCTATGTATGACGTACTTCGCCTTATGGAAAGAGGATTAATGAAGTGAACATTTCGATCAATGAGATATTAAAAATTAAATTCCAATTAAATCTTAAACATTATATATAGATGGATTAAACTTGATTATATTAAATATATTTGGTTAATTTCATTAGTGTTAACTCCCATGGGTCACATAGCCATGGCATCGCTGAAGTTCTACACATTTTTTTTGTGAGCAAACCTGTTTGCCGGCGTTTAGGATACAGAGTTAAACGTTTAAGCGATTTGAAATTTTTATCGGTGATGTATGTTAGCCACATCAATAATATAAGGATAAATCATATTTTATTTTACGTGAAACGGGAAATAGTTGATGCGGAAAATGGGATGTCCTCGGAAGTAGGTCATGACCCAGCCCTTGTAACAGATTCTGGACCCAGCATCCAGATCAATATACTTAAGCTAGCTCATACTGTGAGAGCACATGGACGTCATTATATGTTAGTCATGGTGTTATCTTCATACGTTCTTACCTTTCTTTGCGCCTCAGCAGCAAATCCAGACTTCGCGGCCCTGTTGTTGGCCATTTCAACTATATTATAACTAATAAATTAAATCACAGACAACGTTTCCAACGCGCCGGTACGCTCGGTAATGTAAACACGACTGGCGTCTCGCGACCTGTTGTATGTGTGTGTGGATGAATGACATCATGCCGCTGCTTTGGAAGGGATGACATGGTTTCTTTATCGATATGTCAGACGATTTTATGACTGTGAAAATTTTTGTGTACAAAGGTTAAATACTGTATGAAAACGGTTCATTTTAAATTTTATCTTACGACAAATATACGTTAGTGACGAAATCATTATTCCGCTTTGAAATATTCATTAATCATACTCAACTCTAATTAAAAACTAAAAGATATTCGATATAAAATATATAACTTGGAATTTTTTACTTATGTTGATATAAATCGTTTTTATAATTAAAAAGTTTACTTGAACCAAATACAATACACTAAATATAATTAATATTATAAAAACTATCTATAACTGAACTATCGATATAAACGAGTCACTAAATTCGAAATGTAAAACGACAACCAAGAAAGGAGTACAATAAGAGGGAAAGAGATGATATAAACCTTCTCTTTCGGGAGTTTAAACGTGATGGCGGAGGGCGCCAGAGGACCAAAAACCACAAGATTGAAGTCATACATCATTTATACTTATGATGTTATATTCTTCAATATAAAAAAAATCTTTCTAAACCTACATAGTAGTCTATCTTATAGGCCTTTTCTAAAAAAGCAATTAGATAGCTCCATAAAGTACTCCTATCTTTCTCCTTTGCTTTGGAACTTTTTTGAAATGCATTTTTTGATGAGCTTCGTATAAAAGGAAAAAGTTTATTGTTTCCACAGCTCTTATAACCACTGAGAATAGTTGAAATAAATGAAAAATTCAAGTTTTCTACTCTCATATTTTTGTTATGAATGTTTTATAAGTCCTTTTGTTTCAACCTCACAATTTACATTTTAACCTTCATCAATAATCACGGATACATTTTATCTATTGTTATTTTAATTAAAACTTATTGAATACTAAGGCTTGCGAAATAATGTTACAGTGTCATCTGTGTGTTTTCAATCACACTACGTTAAAAGGCTTACGTCTGACTTTTCAGTCTAAGGCTAAGTAAGTTTCAGAGATTAAAAAGTAGATGACATTAGAATAAGTATATCTGACGTAACTATTAAATTCGATTATAAGCATTTTATTAAGTAGTGCCAATTCCTTGATAATTTATATTATTTATTTCTAAAATTACTCAAGATATAATTTGAATAAAAGTACATATGTATATGTTATATGTTTTCGTTCTGGCATATTCTTCAGCTGTACATGATTAAAAAACTTCTAAAAAATTTTACATGTTTGTCAAAATTTTATACAGGGTTGTGTCAAAATTTAAATCTACTAAATTAAAATGTCTTTAAAATTATATATGCCGCAATAAATACAAATAATTGGATAATAAGAATGTGATTTATGAAATAACGGTGCGAATTTTAATAAAAATCGAAACATGGAGTATCATAGACGCAATCGCCGAGGCCGACCACGTTCAAGACCTAGGGTTCCTGTCTATATAGCTGCTAGACCACCGAAATGGTCTGTTTTCAACGGTTTTTGCAGCTTCCTTGTTCTGACGAGTCTCATTGCTATAATGTATCTCATGCTGGAGTTCCACTGCAACAACTGTAGCAAGAAATGTAACATTTACAACATCACGAAGGGCCTTGATGATATAGCGGTATTTTATTTTCAGTACTTTCATTGTATCATGATCTGTAGTGATCTTGAAAACTTAAACTTAAAAGAGGAAACGACTATTTTACTCTAGTATTTTAAGTGTCGAGTCCCGTTTTATTTTTGGAACAAAGAATAGCCTAGTTGTTATTCCAGACCTATAAATCCCCAGCGGAATACAAAATTTTCTCCAAATTTTGTTCGGTGTTTCGGTAAATCGAGTAAACGCACACGTAGAAGATTTTGCTTTTATTATTTAAGTGTAGTGAAGAGAATTTATTTTTGGTGTCTAATTTAATATTTTCAAATTTAAAATAACTTGGAGATTTTCTATGTGAAAATATAATAAAATGTTAAATTTCGTTATAAGCTCTGGTGGCTCTCGATATTATGTCACAGTCAGGTTTAATATTCTTTCTTTTTTATCTACTTCTGTTATCAAGACAATGTTTTACTATGGAATTCTTCCCTTCTAATTTTACGGTTTATCTTTTAGAATTTCGTAAAATTTTATATTTTGTATGAAAAAACTATTTCAGAAGACAATTGGTTATTTAAAGTATAAAAGTTAAATTTATTTAATTCTATGTATTTAATATTGGTGTTACTGTATAGTACTCTTAAGGGAGATATGTGTATTTATTTAATATTTATTAAATATTGTACCATAAGTGATAACTTTGATTTTGTGTGTATTTACTTTTATATATTTTTCACTACATACAGATACCTGGTTCCGCAATATAAATACTCTCTGGCCCTAAGGCTATGTGGTAGAAAATCATCACTTTGTGATTAAACCGCCGTTTGAATTCTCTAGACTTTGGGAAACAAAAACATTTTTTAATTGATTTTGTAAATCTTTTTCCACTTTAATATCTAGTTTATTAATTTATAATTTAGTTCATAATTGTTTGCTGCTGTTACTATATATGAAATATTGTTTCAGCTAAACATTTCAAATATGAAAGGCTCGTATTCTGACTTGGAGAGAAAGATAACGAAATTTTCAGAAGAACTTCCTAAAATTGAAGGTCAAATAGAAATTTTGGAAGCATTAGCCAATACTATGGAGAGAGGCGATTGGGTTTGGAACCCCAAAGCGCATTTGGCTTTGCCCAACGTTGATGTATACCTAAGTAAGGTACCAAAAAATAATGAAAAATCATTAAAAGTTCTCAACTTAAAAACAGAACAAGTAAATACCGAAGAAAACCTTACAATTAATGACGCGAACATGTCTTCCACCGTTAGTAAGACTTTAAAAAAAGATTGACTAGACGTCGAAAAATGTTTCTGTAATATATCTTTAAGGAATGCGTGTTTTGGTACATTTTAAGTAATAAAAGAGTATTCTATTTCACAAAAAGTATTTTTATTCGTATTGCATTTTTAAGATATATATCCCAGTGGTAAATATAAAATGAAACTATAGTTTCAATTACGTCTTTATTTAGAAATGTGTTCATGTGAAGGGAGGGGTCTCTCATCAAAATAAGGGCTTCAAAAGTTTTTTAAATGGTTTAAGATTTGAAACAGAAACCATTTGTCTCTCCATTTATGTAAAACCTCGCTATGCAGAGAGTGTAAAGAGGTGCTTCTAGAGTTAATGCCAAGACCCAAAATAATTTTCTTTCCTTGCTCACGGAATTGGATATTGATATTATTAATACCAAGTTGTTGTTGCTAAAAGATCACACGATTATAAATAAATTAGTAAATAACAATGTATATAATTTTAATGATCCAAATCGTCAAACATAATCACGATTGGTACAGGTTATATAATCTTGAAGGCATTTATGAATTTTACTTTTTGCTGGGCACGAATGTTTGCATTCTGTCTTTTTTTGGCGTTCTGGTTTGAAATCCCCGACTCCTGCAGCTTTCAACGGATATTTCGTTATAGTTGTAGAATTGCAAATATTTTCCCTACTAATGTAAGGGTTTTCTCCATCTCCTCTAAAATCAAAATTATCGTATCTTGAATTTTCTATATGAAATACTTGTAAATTATTTGTCGCTGTATTGTTGGCTTTCTTGAAGGATACATACACAGCTGAATTTATACTAAAACCGGCTACTTCTTCATGCAAGATGTCATAAGTACTTCCTATTCTGCTGACAGTGTCCTTAAAGTAGAATTAAAAGATTCGGAACAAATCATTTAAGAACAATATATCATAATTATGTGTATTTAAATTCATTATAACTTACTGTCAAATAGTTCAAACTGCTTTTAATTCGTGAAATTTCTCTCCGTCTTGCGTATCTTTCCAAATAATTTCCAGACAAATGACCCGTTATCGCTACTATTGATAACAAAATCATTACTTGGACCAATAAATATTTTAATTGTTTAATGTCGGCCATTTTTAGGGAATTTTATTATTTTGTTTAAAGTTTAAATAATTTTTAGTTCACATTATGTTTAGTTAAAGCCCAACAGATAGAACAGAATAGAACTTATAAGCATTTTTCACTGACAATTTAGAAGACTGAATATTTTATTAATTAAAAAAAGAGTTTATATCTCATTTCAACATTTAAAAAGTTGAAATAAGTATATTTTTCTCTTTATATTGATTTCTGCTTTTTATCCTAAATTCTGTTATTACAAAATTATTAAATCTCTGTGTTTTGGGTGTAATTTTGTAAGTTAATTAAGCAAGATATAGATATAAAAATATTAAATCTTTTTTCATTTAGTTAATATTATGAATCTTCTTATTCTTCCTGGAAATTTCCCAGATTTAGCCAGGGTCTGCCTTACATGTTGTGAATAGTTTTGGCTAATTTTTAGTACCGGCCGCCTGCCTGACATCAACCCTCTTTTGGGAATGTATTAAACAGTGATGTCTAAATACTCTTAGAAAGTACATGACTCGGAAAAGTCACATTGATACTTGCCTGAGCCAGGACCGAACCCGCGCCCTCATGCATGAGAGGCGGGCCCTTTTAACCACTAGGCAACCACTAACTAGTTAATATTATGAATACAATCAATTAATAAAAATCGTTCTTTCGTTCTGATGAAGTATGTACTTCCTTCGTTTTTTGTTATAATGTCACTAGTATTTCAATACTTGATAAAAAAAGGGAAGGGGAAAAATAAAATAAAATAGGGTTATATTGGAAACTACTTTTATTCGTTTTTTTATAATATTCAATTTCAGTATAAAGTTTTTCATATAGTTTTAACTGCATTTAGTTTATTTTTAGCATCCATAGATTCGGTGTACACGATCGACATTATAGCTATTTCCTAAAAAAAATCATGAAACCAATTCTGTCAACATAAATAATATAAAGTTATGTATATGTTCTATAAATTTTCGCAATAATTACCAATACCTTTCTTGATACGTTTCTCTGAGGGAAGAATCTACGAAAGAAACCAATTTTCTTGTTTTGAATGGGCGCTGATTGTGTGGTGAGAAAGTCGCGGCTTGTGCACACTGATAGATCTCGTTGTTCCCGCATCTGATAGATGACTATATTTATGATTGGTATTGAGCTCAGCACCCCTACCACGAGCGTGCATCGTCAAACCAAAAAACAATTCTAGTTTGTCATTCATATCTCTACCGTGAATATCTTAATCTCTATCTTAAGTGAATATTTACGTATGGACGAAATACTGGAAAATGTATTTAGTTAGACAATGCGACTCCGTGGTAGAGGCACAGAAAACTTATATCGTTCAGCGTGACTTTGTGACAGTATGAGTATATTATTTAAGTCCTTTTCCTTAAAATATCCTTAGATCAAAAAAAAAATCTCAACTCATTCAGGAAGGCTGTTTTTGGAATATATTTTCACTTAATGGCCTTTTAAAATGTGTTTCGACAAGGATATATGCATATATCATGCAAAAAACTTATTGTGAAATTTAATGAAAATGATATGAAAAACAAATTGTTATACTCAGTAAGTTCGTCACTAAGCCACGGCAGA
This sequence comes from Danaus chrysippus, assembly GCA_916720795.1. NCBI lineage: Eukaryota > Metazoa > Arthropoda > Insecta > Lepidoptera > Nymphalidae > Danaus > Danaus chrysippus. Next base: position 10,087,644 of record CAKASE010000082.1, on the reverse strand, counting down.
ATAAATAGGGACACGAACTGTCTCTGTTTCTTGGTTACATATAGAATGACGCAGGCATTGAACCTCATCAGACGCAGTCAGACAAGCCACCTCTGCACGTTTTACTTCGTCCTAAAACAATCAATTAATGTGTTTATCCACAAAATTAGTGACATAGAATGAGAAGTTTTATTAAAAAAATAGATGACTATTGAAAATATTATTAATAGCTAACAGAATCTAAATAATGAACATTCAATATACAAATATTGATACGAATGCCTCCATTAATATATAGTATTCGGCATATGCTATATTATTTACCGTCATGTGGCCCAAAACTTGGTTTATTTCTTTCAACTCATTGTTCTTATTGACTTTGTTGGGAAGTAATAGGCTTAGTGTAATAACGATGACAACTGTCACGATCGGTAAGTAATTGGATACAGCGGTACGATAAGCCGCGCAGAGATATTTAAAGATCGCTTCAATATATTTTATCATATTGGTACGACGTAGACTGGTATTAAGTGATGCGGGATAACATTTGGTGTAGGAGCCTGGAATTTAAATTGGAATATGTCAGAATAGAATATTGCAAAGTGGGATTGTTGGATATTTACAGTTCACTCGACAATTATATAATATATAGGTGAAGAATTTCAGCAACTCGCCTTTGTATACGTGCCGTTTTGCCATTTTTTTTACATTGTGCTTACACCATTATTCAAAATTTCGTTATCTTCATCTTTTAGTTGTACTTAGGTAGATGATTGTTTATTTGACTGTAATGACATTTTCCTTTTTCTATGATATATTTCTTTTAATAATCTATTGAATTTGATGTCATTTAAAATAAATAAGTTTCTCTATGATGTCTAAAGGTCTTTTAATGTTCCCATAAGTTTTTTTTAATTACATATAATGTCACACTTTAAAATTATATAATCATTTCAGAGTTATTCATTCCAGTTATCTTATACTATAGAAAAATTGTTACTATATAATCACATTCTGGTGTTGTAACCTCTTTCATATTTTACTTCGATATAAAATTTTCCTAGAATACACGCAGATACTTTACGAATACTATTCTTGCTAGCACTTCGTAAATTGAAATGTTCAAGAGAGTTCAAAATATTTACTTTCATCCAATATCCAACCATTGAAAGAGATTGCAGCAGTGTCACAGAAATACCCGGAAAACTACAATAAAAAGTATACTTTCAGAGTTTTGTATGTTGCGTGAAGTTTTCCTGACATTGCAATAATATTTATGTTAATAGAAACTTAAAAACTCTTTCACGTAGCTTTATTTAGCTTTCGATTCTTTGGATATTAGTATATATAAGAAACTCATAAAATATGTAGCATATTTTTTATGTTAAACCGAACATAAAAGATACAAAATTAATTTAAAATGAAAATAAATGCGACTGAAAATTGTATGGGATTGTTTAATTTGAATTTATCAAAAAAAAATATGACAAGAAATTTATAAAACAACATTAATTCAAACAAACGATTTTGACAGTCACAAAAATGGTGAAATGGTGGATTCTATGCGCTTCCATCACCTTAAAGTTGACTTTCATTGTCGATTGCTATATACCCTGGGCTTATTTGGATCTTCTGATGGTTTTTTTTCGTCATGACAGCACATCGAGCAGCAAGAACCCGGTTTTGTCATCGGGGGACATATTTGCAAAGATGGTAAATTACCTGGACAAAATTATTAACTTTTGTCATTCATCTTAGAGAATTTTTGTCGTAGAGTTTTTTTAATTGTAGCTATGTAGCCCGATATATATCAGACATGTGATATAAATTGAACTTACTTTTATTTAAAGATCTTTTTCGTACACAAGGTATCATCGTGTGTTTTGACGTCGAAATTGGTGAACTTGGTACTGGAACTCTAAAAACGTTAAAAGAAGATACTTTTAAGATATTTTTAATATTTGAAAATTGTGTTTTTTTAGTATGTGTAGGGATTATAATTTGAATTAATCCTTTAGTGATCACTTGACCAATTATATATATTTTTGGGACGGTGATTACGATCTAATTTTTAAAATAATTTACCTTGACGGTAAAGTTGGTGAAATTCCACTGCAATGCTGTAAGAAAATATATCAATATAGTACTTTATTCAATAATACTACTTTTTATTACAGGCAGTAAGGCACTTCTTGAATTTTTTTATACATATTTATAAAATGTTATAGCATTATTAAGTCCTGAGGTATTTTTATATAGGAAGTTTAGTATATTCTTAGGTCTTTTAAGTACCTTAGAGCAAGATGACAAACAGCCGTCTCTTAACATATTATTGAAATTTGTCTTCTCTGTAGTATTTTTAACCTGGGCCGTATCATTTTTAGTTGTTTTATTATTTAGCTTTTCCATAGTTTTCGTTGTCTTATCATCTTCTAAATTATTGGAAACAATTTCTTTTTCCATTTTCTCCTCAATCATCGACCTTTTAGTTATTATGCGGTTTTCATTTTCTGAGAGTGATTAAGATAAGTTAGATTTAAATTAATAGGATCATTTTTATTTTATAACTAAAATGTACTTTGATTGACAATTAAAATAATAATTACTCACTAGTCTCGCTGAAAGAATGTATATGAGGGAATTGGAAAAAGATATATATAGGTACAATTTAAAATTAACAACTATAAAGTCGTAATATGGGCAACTGTAAAATTTTGCCTATGACTAATTTCGGTTTTTTCATAAGATAAAGTAAGTAATTCTATTGACTTTATAATGTAGGGCAATGCCTTTTATCTATCTCCATGCCTACTTAATGTGTCTGCAAATATTAAAAACTACATATTTTTGTTCTAATAGTATTTATTGTATGATAAATATTGCATCTGTCTCGAAAAGCCGTAAAAATGTACATAAAAATATAAAAGTAAAAAGCATGCCAATAATTTTTTTCTATCTTTGTACTGTAAAAGAAATATTGTAAAGATACTACAATCGCTATTTAATTCGCATATAATTATGTTTTTAACATTTCGGCAATGTTTTTATAATTAGAGCAAATGAAAATTGAAATATATAATGTTAAAATATACTTATATGAATTGAATGAAATTAATCTGATGTGTTTAAATACCTTCACACAAATACAAAGTTATAAAAAGATTCCTGACTTTTTAATGGTAGCGATGAAAAATAAAAAAATCTGATGCCTGCTATTAAACAGAGGATATGTATGTAATGTAGTTTATATATATTTTATCTTACCTGGAATAAGATTGTTTGTGATAGGTGAACGTTCCGCGATCATTTTAAGTAAATAGATAAGCAATCCAATAACAACTCCAATGCCCAGAAATATTAAAAGAAGTGATTTCCTGATAAAATCTTCAAAACATTCAATCAAATCGTCAATACAACATTCTAAGTTATCCACAATAGCTCTTTGTGAACACATTTGTAAATAATTATTAGAATGTGTAATAAATGTACCTAAAATAGAACCAATTAAAAACATATTTACCACAACAAGTTAACATTTCGGTTGTATGTATTAATAGCCTTACCAAACAATTTTTTTTACATTTTTGAAATATTGTGAATATTTCCTGTATACAAAAACAGAGCGCATAGTATGTTTAGTTTTATATAGTTTTTGCCTAAATATCAAGGCGCATTTTGTGACAGCTCAGTGCAACTGACATTACAGGTGAATGTTATTCTATCAATGTCAACTTGTCTTATAAGACTGAAACCTTATTACTCTTAAATGAACATAATTTAAAGTAACCAATTCAGTACGAGCAAAAGAATTTATTCGCAATAACAAGTAACTTTTGATTTTTACCAAGGATGAAAAGAAATAATGAAAAGGAGAAAACCTAGTTTTTAAAGTTGGCTAAAGATAAGTCCGATTTATTTTTGATGAAAGATTTTATAATCTTTTTAAACGAAACAACTAAAAATGACTTTTTAGGGCTTCCATATTCCAGATGTTTGTATTAAACGTCTATCGTTGAAAAGAAATATGGATTTTAGTTGCATTTTCAGAAGAAACGTAGCTATAAACGTCTAGGTTTTCCTACTGCGTCTACCAGTTCTTTTCTTATAAGTTAAAAACAATCTGTGAATTAGGCTTTCGCAATTTCTTTTGTCTTTTATTTTACGAAGAGAATAATCATCAAATGGACTTTCTGACGCTTTGTCACTGTGTAACATAAAAGTTAATTGAATGGAATTTATAAACAGCATCGTTAATGTGACGTAAGAAAGATATGAAATTTGAAAGGTTCTTCATATTTTTTCAGGGTTATACATCAGCAACAGACGATTTCAGTATGTAGTCAATTAAAATAAAAATTGTTTCTCATGTATTTGATGTGATTTATGGAATTTTTGAAATCAGCAGCATTTTCTTCCAATGCAAAATATTCACAATTCAATAAATTGAATATTTGTACTGTCAACTAGACAAGTGATTTGTTCAAATGTTCAGATTGAAGACATGTCTCGCTTGATTGATTATACTAGTTGTACGTGGTTTTGTTGGAGGCAGCTAGATGGATGATGCATTTTTTGCGCACATGTTCTGTTTGTAAACTAGAGCAACTAATCATTTTGGGGTTTGTGAAACCGTAAATTGGGACGACCTTTTTGTCTACGTAAAGGTTGCAATTAAAGTTCTGGATGCTACATAAGCGTAATATCTCCTATATTCGCATGTAAACAATTTGAATGATACTTTACATTCAAATATATATAAAATTTTATCATTTTATAAGATGTCATTGAGATGCTTATTAAACAAAATGCAACGAGTCGTGATCAAATTATGGAGAGTATCTCTTTGTATTCATAATTGCAGAGATCTCTGGCGTCGACAACAAACATTTTGTTAGTTTTCTATTCAACCAATATGTCATTGTGTCATAATATAGATACATATGTAGTGTATAGTTAACATTATTCTGCTGAATAATATGTTTATTAAAATCATCAACGGTTAAGTCTAAAGACAAAGGAACCTTTAATAAATGAAACTACGACAAATTTAGTTTTCTTTATAACATTAACGGATTTCACTTATTTATTATTTATATTATGCCTGCTTATTACTATTTTTAATTGCAAGCTTTCTCGTCTATGTATTGAAAATGTTGCAGAAAATGTAAACATCCAATGAACAGAAATTTGTTTTACATAATATTTTTTACAAAAATTTTGTTTGGAATTTAAAAATATGTTATGTGTTTTCCTAACAATCAACAATCGTCAACAACCGGAACGAACACTTTAAATTGCTCTAATACACTTTAAATGACCACTCAGTTTCAGCTTTGAACATAAGAACGAATAATCATCAAATTGTATCTGATAAAATGTGATATCCACATGTTATTTCCTTTTAAATACGACAGCCATGGTCCATGGTATATATGTTTCTACATAGCATATTGTGAATGTAGATTATATACAAGAAAAATATTTTTATATTTGTTTACTAGCTTAACAGTTAAAATCTTTGTGTATTTGTACACAATCAGGCTGCTCTCACGACTGTTCAGACGCGTGCAAACAACTCAAAAAACAAATATGCGGGTTACAATTCTAATGAAAACATTCTTTTATATTTCTTTCGTATCAATTTTGTTACTTGTGTATAAATTTTTATTAGATTTGAAATATGCTTATAATAATAAATCAGTGGAATTAAAATATTCCGAAGATGTTATATCTGTTTTGAGAAATGAAAATAATAATGTGTCGAATTTAAAATATATCTTGCAATGGACTTCACCGAAGAATGTGCCTTTTGTTTACATGGGCGAAGGTCAAGAAGGTTTTATATCAAGGAATTGTTCCTATACAAACTGTTTTGTGACAAGCAACAGAACATATCTCGGTGATTATACGAAGTTTGATGTTATAGCATTTGCTGGTCCTGAAGTGAGATTCATGCACACTCCTGGTTACCCCGATCGTGTCCCTGAAAATAGGTCACAGCATCAGAAATATGTATTCGCTAGTATTGAGTCAGCTGACAACTATCCAATGTGTTCAGATGAATTTGATGGGTTTTTTAATTGGACGTGGACATACAGATTAGAGTCTGAAGCAAAATGGGGATATATTGTGATACGCGACGCACAAAATAATATAATAGGTCCAAAAATCAATATGAATTGGTTAAAAAAAGACCAAATGGATGTGGTGGGTAAGGATATCAAGGAAAAGTTAAGCCAAAAAAACAAAGCAGTGGCTTGGTTTGTTTCCAATTGTGTTTCTAGAAGTCGACGTGGGAAATTTGTTAGTGCGTTAGGTATGTGGTTAGCAAAATATGACCTACAAATAGATATATATGGTGAATGCGGATTCATGAAATGTTCTCGTGATAATGAAGAGGAGTGCGATAAAATTATTGAAAGAGATTACTATTTTTATTTATCTTTTGAGAACTCGTTTGCTGAGGATTATGTAACGGAGAAATTATTGCATCCACTAAAATACTTGGCGGTGCCTATTGTATATGGTGGTGCAAATTATTCAAGGTAACTTTTAACAAGGTAACTTTATATGGAAAAGGTTTTGCAAAGTATTTGGGGTATAAATAGAAACAAAGGTTCCATGATAATTATATAGTATTTTGGATAAAATACAGTAATTTTAAAATCTTTAGCATATTGAAATTTCTCCATTATAGGCAAAATATTTTTGGCAACATATATGTACACATATGCTTGAAAATAACATGACAGAATTTGATATTACTTAAAAAAACCTTAAAAATATATATAACATACAATATAAAGACTGAACTAACTAGACGGTTAAATAAATTTTACTAATATTTAGAAGTTTAAGGTTTATGACATTGTACAACTTAATATTAATTGTTTGTCATATAACTTGTAAGAATGAAATTTAATCTCGTGTTGACAAAATTACTTTTTATTGCAACTATTTTTATGATCATTTTATTTTAAGAACATTTTTGGTCTCAATTGATCAAGATGTGTACTGTATTATCATTTCTCTTTTGTTTGTTGTTTTGGTATTTACAACGCCTTTGTTATCCATCATCACATTTCTAAGTTTTACTTGCTTTTGATTATACGACATTTCTATTAAATTTACGTTCCAGTCAATAATAAAATACACGTTTTCATTTACCGATAACACGTTTCTGTTTTTACATTATAGATTCATGCCGGACAATATTTACTTAGATGCAAGAGAATTGGGACCGCAGAAGTTGGCAAACAAAATAAATGAACTTATTGAAAATCCAGATTTGTACGCTGAATACTTCAGATGGAAAAAATATTATTCTTATCACAGTAGATCAGAAAATATTGAAACAAATGATTACTGTGGCTTTTGTTCATTGTTAAATGATGAAAAAATGGTTAAAAAAACTTCTATCTATGAAGACTTTAAGAACTGGTGGGATCCACCTGATCGTTGTTAAAATTGATTTTGTATTTTGTTGAATTGTTTATATCATAGAAGTACAAATATTTTTTATATATATTCAACTTGAAAGATCAAACCAAAGAAGAATTAGTGTTAACAAATTGTTTAATTTTATTTTAAAACAAGAGAAAGCCTAAATAAATTATTAAATTATATTAATATCTATATTTTCATTTTAATCTTTAGAAAAGTATATGATACACGAAGTGTATTTGTTGTTTACTATTAATGGTGGTCTAGGTCATTTTATAAATAACTTACACAAAAAAATTTACAGTTTATAAATATAGAAAATATAAATTAATCATTAATATATAAATTTTGTTTTTGAAAAAGGTTGAAGAAGTATGATTCGTCACTAAGATATACCAAAGTATTGAAAAACAAACATAACAAAGAAAATATCCATAAATATAAAAGTTATATTAATATGCAAAATTCAAAAATTTTCCAGCATGTCTCTTGAGACTTATTGATATTCTTATCTTGATAGAGACAATGCCTTTAGTATTCAGTTTCTAGTAAAGTCGTGACAGGGAAATTTTATTATGAATTTTTGCAAACTATTTTACTTCGCATAGAATTTTTAAATAAGTTTCGTATGGAGTTTTCTACATTTTTCACTCGAATTAATCTTTACTACATGTCAAAAAAAATGATTTTTGTAAAATGATTTTTGCTGAATAATTCAAAAAATACTACAGAAGTTTTTAACAGATAATTACGTATAATTAATTACCAATTAGAATTTGAATGCTCGTTTATTTCATTCTCCAAGTTTTCTTTTCTAGTAACCATTATCAAATTTCATTACTAATCGAAACCATTATTAAATTTCAGTTTTGAGTCAAAGCAATACCCCATAAATTTTAATACCTCAGAACGGTACTTTATTTTTTCAAGTTTTCTTAGAATTTTTGATAATTTTTCAGCTTTGTTTTAATTTCAACTGGATACCTCAACGTCTTTAAGAGGTAAAGATTCTTGACAGATTAATGGACGAACGGGAGAGTAACAATCTGAATTCCCTTTTTTTTTCTATTTTGAGTGACGAAAATTTAAAAACCGTAAATAAAAATAAGTTTAATAAATGTCAAAATTTGGTAAATTTAAATACTATAAGAACTACGGTTAATTGTAAAATATTTGACAATATACAATATATAATGACCAGTTTACAATAGGTGGATGGCCAACTATCTATCCAAATAAATAGGATAAAATTTATGTATTTATATACAAGAATAAATAGTAAAATTACATTATTTAACGAGATGTAAGACTTTTGCGATTTTTCTTTTAAAATAAAAGTCATATTTTCAGACTAGTAATATAATAATATTTCTAATATAATTCGGATAACTAATATTTTACATTTTATTATTTTAAATATTACATACTCCAGACGATTAAGTTACTGTGCAGCAACCGCGATCACGAGATCATTTAGTATGTAAAAATTTACTTATACAATCAAAAAATATAATTGCAATAGATTATTAATAAAATACTGAAACATATTCGTCTAAACATGTTATTACGAAAAATTTATATTGAAATTAATACTTATAAACAAATTATAGAAATAAATATCAATGACAATTTCTTGTTATTTATTTATGTGTGTAATTTGAAAATGAACATTTTTAAAAATCAGTATAAATAGCCTAGTTGCAAATAAAGCTATGTCATAAAAAATATAATGTAGCCTTAGCTAGTCCCTATAATATCAGCTATCTACCACTGAAAGTCCTGTCAAAATATTAACAGCTATTTAAAAGATTTATCGAAACAAGAAAAAAACAGCAAGGTTTATATAGTGACAAAAATAGCGATCTACAAATGTACCGTGTAGTGAACTCATATACACATTAATTTGGTAAAAAGTTCTTATTTTAATATTAAATTATATTTACACTTTTAATTTTTATAATTTTTTAAGTTTATTGATCTAATAGCAGTGAATAGAAAGTGATGCTAAAATAATTTAACGAATAATCTTTACAAAACAAATTCGAAATATCTGCACAAATAAGACTTCTTTCTTTAATTAAAAAATATAAATAAGGCATTTTTCTGTATGGAAATACTTTGACACTTATAATAATAATAAAAAAATATTTTTTTTATACACAATTTCATTTCATAATTTCATTCATTCAACAATTTCATATCTCAAAAACGTAAAAAATATGATTTTTGTTTAATTTTGGGTAGTACAGCTTTTTCTCTGTATCATTTCTCTGATGATAATATTGGGTTTTTCCTTTAGTCACATTATTTATTATAGATGGCAGTTACAAACATATCTCCTAATTAATGACGCTGTCCACTAGTTATGTGCTAGAGTATTATATGCAATAATGAAAAAAAATATCACAAGAAAACCTTTTGAATAACCTCCTGATTATCCAAGATGGCAATAAATGCATTTTGTATTTATGTTGGGTTAAATATGTTTAATGAATAATCAGAGAATATTACTAATATTATATAATATTGCACAAAATTACAACTGTACAATAATAATTTGAAAACTCATCCTTTTGTTAGTCTTCATCTTTATGTAGTTTTTTTTTTATATGGGATTGTAGACGCGGTTAATTGTATTAACTAATTATTAAAGAAAATAAATAAATAAAATTAATTTTCGCGGCCTAATAAGTTCTACGTATACATAAAGTAAATAAATCTTGATAGATATTGATTAGATAACCGATATAACGTTTAATAAGTTTCAACGTTATGATAGTGCAGTGTGAACACGTGTCATAGTCTAGTGTAGTGGAATATGAAACATTATTTTGTATAAAATGCGGGGTCTTCTTTCTGTAAAATTAATATTCTTTATATTAGTTGCCACAGTCTTGTTGTTTTTTCTGTGCTTATCATCAAGTAAATTAAATTCAACCCGTAATATATTTAATGATTATATGAGAAGCATAGAAACTGACGAAGGAAGTAAAAAATTAGAACTTGAAAGAAGAGCCGGAGGATTAAAATACATTTTGCAATGGACGTCTCCTAAAAATGTCCCATTCGTATATATGGGAGTGGGAAGGCAGGGTTACATTGACAGAAATTGTACTTATACAAATTGCTTTGTAACGTCTGATAGATCGTATCTTGGCGGAGTGGAAAAATTCGACGTCATAGCATTTGCAGGGCCTGAGGTTATCCGCTACAGTAAAGGAATGTTACCCAACAAAAGATCCCCCCACCAGAAATATGCATTTGCTAGTATCGAGTCTTCCCATTACTACCCAGTGTGCTCGGACCACCTTAACGATTTCTTCAATTGGACTTGGACATTCAAAACCAATTCCGACTCTAGGTGGGGCTATATGGCTATACGTGATGAAGACAATAATCTTATTGGACCTAATGCTATAATGCATTGGAAAAAACTTGAAGATATGAAGCCAGTGAGTAGTGAATTAAAGGAGAAATTGAAAAGTAAAAAAAAAGCAGCCTCTTGGTTTGTATCAAATTGTTTTTCGATGAGCAAAAGAGAGGATTTCGTGAAACAACTGTCAAAAGAACTGGAGAAATATAATTTGGTTGTTGATATTTACGGTGCTTGTGGTTCACTTAAATGTTCAACAGGAGAGCATGAAGAGTGTTTGAAGATGATAGAGAGGGACTACTACTTTTATTTATCATTTGAGAATTCGTTTTGTGAAGATTACGTTACTGAAAAGCTATTGCATGCATTACAACACAACGCAGTGCCAGTAGTATTTGGAGCGGCTAATTATACAAGGTAATAAATAGCATATAATCTGTTTAGAAAGATTAGTTGTTTAAGGTGTATTAAAACCATTTGGTTGAATCGTGTATTTAAATTATCTTAAATAAAACAAAAAAATAACATTACAACTATTTTAAAATAAACCAGTAGTGAAAAAATGGATCATATAATAGTCTAAATTTGAGCCCAACATGGTTTTTGCAAGCTCTTTATATTCAGTATTATATTCGTTTGAACTCTGAATGTACGTCTTCAAGAATACGCATAATAAATAAAATGATATGAATATTATATTACATTTCAATTAAATTCTCTTTTTTCCTATATTCAATGTAAAACTAAAATCATAATATTTATGAATAAATATTTGTAAAACATAAACGAATAGCACTTAAATAATGCTCTTAAACACAAGACGATTAATACGACTAATATTAATTAGAAGTACGAGGGGAGGTCAAAAAGTTCGCGGAATGGAGGGGATGGAGGGGGTTGATTTACTCGTCCAGGTAGTAACTTGTTCAACACCTCATTAATAGTATATGCACCAAGTTTGAACCAAATCGGGTCATTAACTTTTGAGTTGTTGACCTGCAAACAAGTGAATCGGGAAGAAGTCAGTGAGTATGGAGAAAATTGAACACCGCGCCGTTATTAAGTTCCTCACCAAGCAAGGAAAATCCGCTCAGATAATTTTTGAAGAGCTGTTATCAGTTTACGCGGACTCTGCCTCTGGTAAAACCATGGTTTACAAGTGGCATGGACTTTTTAAACAAGGAAGAGAGTCCATTGAAGATGACCCCCGCTCCGGACGACCGATTGAGGCCACCACACCGAAAATCGTCGCAAAAGTAGAAAAACTTATATTGGAAGATGCCCGGTTGAAGAAGAAACGGCTTGGAGCAATGGTTAGAGTATCTGAAAAAAACATTTTAAATATCCTACATCATCATCTTGGGATGACTAAGGTCAGTGCAAGATGGGTTCCAAGAATGCTCACGCCACTTCAAAAGAGCGAGCGTGTCGAGTGTTCTCGCCAGTTTTTGAAGCTCTGTGGAGAGAATAAGGACGAAGTTATGGACCGGATTTTTACTGGTGACGAAACCTAGGTTCACCACTATGAACCTGAATCGAAGCAAGAATCGATACAGTGGCATAAAAAAGGCACAGCTCCTCCAAAGAAGTTTAAAGTGTCACAATCGGCCGGAAAGATCATGGCGACTGTCTTTTGGAATACAGAAGGTATTTTGCTGATCAATTATAAAGATCGTGGTGTGACTATAACGGGACAGTACTACGCTTCTTTATTAGATAGATTGAAAGAAGCTATCAAGGAAAAAAGAAGAGGAAAGCTGTCAAAAGGTGTGCTCCTTTTGCACGACAACGCAACAGTCCACACGTGCCATGTTGCGACGGCTGCCATTCACCGATGCGGACTCGAAAAACTACACCACCCACCTTACAGTCTAGACTTAGTCCCCAGCGACTATTATTTGTTTTCAAAAATGAAAAAAAAGCTGCGGTGAAAAATATTTGAGAAGTCAAGTCCGCAATTTCGGCCTATTTTGATAGCCAAGATAAATAATTTTTTTCGAATGTATTAATAAATTATTTGTGAGATCCGAAAAATGTATTAAGGTTAAGGGAGACTATATTGAAAAGGAAAAATAGTTCCGTGTTAAATTTCAATCCCCTTCCCGCTCATTCCGCAAACTTATTGACCTCCCCTCGTACCTTGACCGTTATTAGCCATTGATATGTTTGATCATTGTAACAATTACCTACCAATATGCTTATATAATTCAATTATTTGTCATGAAGAAAATATATATATATTTCTTTGAAATATTAGCGACAGAAAAAAAATAGTTAATTAACTAATCATATTGTGAGTTTGTCATATTCTTGACAAATTTGTTTGTTTTCTGCAATTTTTTATTCTTTTATTTAAAAAATCCAAAAACCCTTTGGATCAGTTACTATTAATAATAGGGATTTTTTTATTGATTCATAATGATTTTATTGTGTTTATTTTTTGGAAATTCTAAATGATATTAATCGCTCATTATGAAATAGATTTTTTCGAATGATAGCATATTTCACTTTTATCTATCGTCATATTATTATATGTATTTGTTCAGTATCAAAATACTTCATTTTTGTTTCAGGTTTATGCCCGATGGAATTTATTTAAACGCGAGAGAATTAGGTGTTCAAAAATTGGCTGAGAAAATGAATGAATTGATAAAGAGTCCTGATAAGTATGTAGATTACTTTAGATGGCAAAATCATTATTCGTATCACTCGAGAGCTGATAGTATAGAAACTGATGATTATTGCGGTTTCTGTACAATGCTTAATAATGAAGAATTAGTCAAAAAAGAATCTAGATATTTGGACATGAAAAAATGGTGGAATCAGCCGAATCGGTGTTGAAAAAATAATGAAATAAACTATTACCATTGAATATATAGAATGAATTATAGAAGAACAAGATTAATATGATTATAAATAACTTAATTCCATTTGATTAGTGACTATTTTTAATTAACAATTTTTTGTAATTTAATTATTCATTTATTGATACTTGACTTTGAGGCTTAATTAATTAAAAAAGACAGAGTTTCTAAGCAGGTAATCCTTAGTGACATCATACTTACTTTCAAATGAAGTAAGAAATAATGAAAGATTTACTAAATTAAATGAGTCTTGTCTTAATTTTCATAAACAAATTATCGTATAGGGGTGTGGCACTTAGAAACAATTTTCGAAAATAGCTGATAATAATTTAACTTTGCTTGTCAAATGTTAATCAAACATGTCTAAAAGGAAATGATTTTAAAATAAAATATCGCATGTTAATTAGTGGAACCGATTGAGAGCTACGGGGCCAGAGACCGATATCGATGTCAGACTTGAAATACCCCACTTTTTTGGGTTGAAAATTTAAAATAGACAATTTTTTTTTTATTTAATATTGCTTTAATACCGAAGACAATCAACATGTCATGCATTCAACTGATTATTTCTGTAATTTCCAACATGATCTCATTGTACTTACAAAGATTATATATAAAAGAAAATTACTTTAAAAAAGCAAGATCACGTTCTGTAAATATAGCAGTTATAACTCAATAAAATACTTAAAGTTTATGTAATAAATAAACAATGTTTTTTTTATTTTAGCTCTGCGATATAAAATTATAATCTTTAAATGTTTTACCTAAAAATATTATATAAATATGCATATTCTCTGAATATATTTGTGAAGTTCATTCTACGTTTTCCTTTTTTTTTTTGGTATTATTTCAATGTATTGTTGTTTTAAATTGAGCGAACGCAAAACTGGGAAAATTGTTGAAACGTTTGTAAATATTAAATAGGTCGTGAATTCTTATAATAATTCAATTTGTTGCTATCGAGTTTTATTGGATGTATTCCTATATGAACATTGCACATATATTTTTAATAAAAAATATGCAATTTATTTTATATTGTTTCCGTTATTGTGAAATGGTTTTTAATCTAAGTCGAGCTGGTCGTATTTCAGTCAGCTCTACTGGAGCAATAACATCCATCTGACAAAGAGAATATTACTGTTAAAAGACTTAAAGATGTAGAAATTGTGTAGTAAGAGGAAAGGTCTTGAATTACTGTGAGAAATCTATTTTCTTATGATTTCTGTCTCAATCTCATCAAACTTAATTAACCTTGGTCTTACATGTCAATAAGTGATGGCACACTCATTACTAGGTATATTTACGATTATTTTGACCAATTGTATTATTTAAAATCAATAATGAGACAAATATAAATTAAATTTCCATGACCCCCTAGTCATATTCGCTATAAGATTCGACGGTTCAGTAACCTTGTATGGATAAAATATAAGAAAACGTGTGACATAACTGCCTTCTATTTATTCTTTCCTTACCGTGAGAACTAATTTATGTCCTGTACTATAATAAAAATATTATATACTTGTCGTCAAACCAAACTTTTTGTATTACAATGTACGTATTATTATAATATACGTTTATGTAAGCCTGTATAGTTTTTTTTTTTATTGAGCTCCTCTTCCAGAAAAACTACAGTTCTTGACAGTTTTAACACCTACATAACACTAATCTTGTTTACTAGTCATAAAATTATTAGACGAATGAAAGAACATTTTCTATGTTAATTTTGTTTGGACCATGTTCATCGAATCGAAACTAATTCAAGACAATCTAAAGAGATGCTAAACAATAATAATTTTAATATAAGGATTTTATTAAAACATGTCACTGAATATTATAATGAAGTTAGTAGTTACTTGATAAATATTTGCATAATTGATTTGTTTCTTACAAACAGTGTAAGGCACTCAAATACATACAATTATAATAATGATATGATATGATACGATAAATATAAAAGGAAATATGGATAAGATAATACTCTAGAATTGAAATATTAATATGGGTCAAAACTTGTAGTTGTAAAGATTATTCGTTTTTACTATAATTCAAATTGTATTACGTATACAATTGTATGATTATAAGTCAAGTTATTTTTCTTTCTTATGTACAATCATACATCACAATAGCTTCTTATGTACAATAGGAAAAAAACACATTATTTCAGTTTAATTTGCTTCTATGGAAATAATCTATTCAAATAATATATTAAAATACGACAGTACTGTATGCTACTTATTTCCAATTATGTCGAGGCAGGAAAGTTTTGAACAATTTTAAAATGTTCCGTAGAAATCATTGAAAATATTTGTAATACGTTAGATGGAATAGGAATACGAATAGGATGTTTTTCTTTAATATAATTATGTATATATGTAAGCTTAAATTAAGATATGTAATGAATATTAAATGAAGTGAGACAACTTATACAGATTTTATTAAAAATATTCCCGCAATAAAAATCACAGTGAATTATGTTATATATATGCAATAAAATAATACTTTATTCTTTTTTTCATTAATAAATGTTCTTATAATATTTATTTATTCTTTAATCTTATTTGCAATCTTGTTGCTATGATAAATAAGCACATGTAAAAGCTTAAAGAAGCTAATAATAAAGGGGAATTATTATAAAATCTTTTTCATCTAAAGTTCACGCTCGAGGACTTGGAACATAAGCCGGGATCTGCAGAGATCGGACCAAAGATTGGCATCGTAAAGGACGTATTTGCCGAACGCTCCTTAGAGATATTAACTTTTCTTTTAGAACTTTGGTTATTTAAGACCTATCTTAGAATTCAATAAGAACAGTAGGATACTGAGTAATTTAATTATTTTCAAACTAAGTGATATACATTTATGAAAGTAAAATAACATATATATACCTACATATGTATGTGAGAGTGAATTTCGGATAATATTTTCATATTTTCAAATGGTTCTATATATATGTAAATAATGTAGTATATGTGTGATATACATATTACTAATAAGCCATGAATATAGTGTAGTTCCTATCTTTCCATTGAGAACACAGAAAGATAAGCAAAATATGTTCAATAAATTATTGACTATGAATATAAAATTATTCTAGTTCAATTTTCTATTTCAATTGTTAAATTTTGTTAGTTTAAAAAAATATTGGAAGCATAATCGATAGACGTCTGTTAACATTGAAAACATTGCAAAATTCTCCATGCGTCAGCGAGAGTTACTCAAACCAACGAAAATTCAGGTAACTTATTCCAATATGAGTGTACAGACGTGCTTATCTAGTGTACAGAGATCGGCGATCGATCAATAAGTTAAGATCAAAGTTCATCAACGTTCGTTTTACATTTATTACGGAAACAACATTAAATTTCTCGAACACATTTTTAACTGTTGGCGTCTTTTAAGCTACAATCACTGTTTTCCAGTTATAATGTACCTCGAGTTAGTTAAAGAAGATTGCCTAGTTGGTATAATGAAAAAATACAATTAATTTTTTTCAGTATATTTCGTCATTCAAGCTGGAAACATTTTATTATTGTGGTTTTAATTTTGTGATGAAAAATTTATTCTATGGTTCCATGGTTCTATGGTGATTTGTGAATTAGAAAA
The DNA here is from genome assembly GCA_916720795.1 of Danaus chrysippus. NCBI lineage: Eukaryota > Metazoa > Arthropoda > Insecta > Lepidoptera > Nymphalidae > Danaus > Danaus chrysippus. Next base: position 10,070,379 of record CAKASE010000082.1, on the reverse strand, counting down.
TATAATTCGGTTGTTTGTTTAAACACAATAAAAAAGTACTCATGTTAATTAATAATATATACATATGACAAGCATTTGACTATCTGCATGTTAACGATATCCATAGAATACATAAAATTTATTATCGGAGCACATCATTATTATCCTTCTTATTATTAAACTCAAATAGGTTCTGGAGCCTTGTGTAGATTTTTAATCATTTTAATAGGAATTATAATACAATGAGTAATGATGAATTACAATATTTTTTTGTATAGTGGTATGTTATATAAGTTTCCTTAAATGAAACAAGAAAATTCAAATCTTTATTGTTAGTTACAGCCTCAGTATTATGTGCTATATTAAATCTTTTACTTGTAATTTTACTTTAGATATGATTTCTTTTTTTTTAAGTAACTTAAATATTCATCTGTCAGAGAATTTCGTGTTTGTAAAATGACATAGTTCAATGTACTTTTGTTATATATTTACAATATACATAACACATATATTAACAAAGTTCAAAATGACAATACTTTAAAACAAAAAAAGTAGCTCTTAAATTTCACTACAATGTATTTTCCACTAGCAAAGTCAAGATTTATTACACTTATAATGGAAGAGCGAAGATATTGAAAAATATTTTTAACGAGCAAACATACATTGTACATATAATGTTCAGTATCAAAATTGTTATCACAAATTTTTCCGATAAATGAAAATCAAGTGCTTTTTTATATGTTAAAAATTAGAATGTAAAATTCAGAACATTTTTAAGCAAAATTAACTAGTATGATTTAGATTATTTAGTCTTGACGTTGGTTTAGATTTTAATATGTGCAAAGAACTGAGACATTACAAAATTTATTTATAATTATGAAATCGTTTTTTTAACTTCTTCTTCACGTGTTTAAATTGTCACCACTTTTTCAAACAAATAATGAATATCGTGACACAAATGTGAGTAGAAATGTTGAACTGTATCTACAATGTTGCATTAACGAGTTATATAATTAATAAGAAAATTAACAGTGTCTGTTTTTAGCACACGTAACAAAGACTTAATATTAAAGCTTTTTCCGATATTATGAGATACATTTTCATTTATTTTTATTTCTAAGTCGGTAAACGAGCAGACAGCCTACCTGATAAAAGGTAGTCACCGTCACTCATGGACATCGTTGCCAACCTAGATGATCGAAGAGGGAGAGGTGAGGGTAGGAAAAGTCTAGGCTGTCTTACTCATCGAATGAAACGCAGCAGGTAGTAATGAACAAATCGTTTATGTTTTAAATAGGAGCAACAGGCTTTTACGTAATGACAACTTATCTACGATGGTTTGTAAGATAATTATTGTAGGATAATTTTGAAGCCGTAAAAAAAGTACAAAAAGTATAACTATATAAAAATATTCTCGATCTTTTGATCAACATACTATAAGTATATTGATCAAAAGGTCGCGATAGATAGCCTTTTTGTGATACATATATACTTTTTATTCACTACCATCAATACTTTAAATAAAATTAACTGGTTGTTTCAAGTTCAAGATCAGAATAGAAATGTCATTATAATTAATATTTAAGGACATATTACACACACTGAGAGGACAGACATACATATATACATACATACATACATTGAGGAATCATCACGGAATGTGCATATTACAATCATGGTAGAGGTGTAATTTTTTTTAATATAATGTACTTCTGGCAGACCGTGGCTAAAGCTGGGAAGTTGCCAGGAAGAAGAAGATAATGTACTTCTATAAAAAAATAAATATAAAAAATGCTTTGTGTATTTCTTGTATAGTAAACATGTGTTAATTATTACGTTGAACCTTTCAGTTCTTTTGCAAAGGGTACAAAGCATTCGCTACACTTATCTATAAGAAGATGATGGGAATTATAGAAATATAAATATAGTTAAAAGCGTTGTTTCAAAATCTTAATGTAACGCATGTAATTTTATCAGTGATATGAAAAAAGGGTTGAAACCAATATTTATAGCTTAAAAAAACATGCTGAAGCTTAAATAATTTCATTACAAAATTCGTATAAGCTAAAAATTATGATAAATTATTGATATTGCACTTATACATATATTAAAAGCTATTTATTGTTATTCAATTAAAAATTGAGCATTATGATTCATTTATGATCCATATTTTATCCTGACTATATAAATTTATTATTATAATGAACTTAAAACATAATTTTTAAGGAAGCCAGTGGGGCACAGACCGTGGCACTTGTATTAATGGGTTAAAGATATACTAACAAGTTTAATTATTTTGTATATAGTTAAAAGCGGCTTATTGAAATTATTTTTTTTTTATCATTGAAGTGAAATTTCAAGTCTTGCGTTGACCCCGCATGAAAGAGTGGCTTAGCTGGGCTTTTGTGAGGAAAAATCGATGTGTTAGCGAGCGGAAAGATTGAGGGCCGAATGTATCCATTGAAAATTCAACAAGTCTTATTCACAGTGTATATATAGAGATGATTGAGTGGGGCCCGGGTAAGCATATTATATTATATAGGAGCCTAAAACGTTTTATATATTTCTATACATATATTTATTACTAAACATACTGAAATAGTTTGTTTCCAGCTTTTTGTTCTACCATAAGCCAAATGTCCAATAATCTCAAAATTAGGACTAAGAATAAATCACAAGATAATCTAAACTGCTACAACATAATTTATTATTAAAAATGTCTGTCTTATATATTATTCCTACTTTGAGCTTATTGAAGCCATTATATCCCGTTTTCTCTTATAGAATATAATGTTACATTTGCAAGGTGACACAAATTATTAAAAAGGTAAGCCCGGTTCGGCCTTGACCTACCTGTTGCTTTCTTCGGTACGAATGGGAACTGAATTTCAATGAATCGGCACATTCTTATTATAATTTAAATATACCCCGATTGTGGACTACATTAGAAGCTTATTTCAAATAATTATACTATCACAATGAAATTCTTATTACTTGTTTGAAAAGAAAAGAATATTATATACGTACTGACACACAGAAAGTCTTGAACAATGTTCTTTTTTAGATAATAATTTACATTATTTAAGTTTTTATTTTGCTTTCAGTGGTATGAGGGTTCAGTTATAATATAATGTATATATTATAATATATTTATGTGAGAATCTGTTCGATAAGCAAAGTAAATGTGTATTATCGTGGACACTGATAATAATATTGTGATATGATAATAAAAAATAGGAGCAGTGTACGTAGAGAAACAAAATTTTAAAAGTGGTTAGTTAGAGATGCATTCAATAAGTTCGTTCGGTTTGAAAGGTCTGAACGGGAAAAGTGTATTTCGACCAACACATAACTATTTCTAACATCAGTCTACGACGACTATGTGGTATGGTTATAAAAAAAATATAGAGTGCATTTGTATTTTTTTTTTCATTGTAATATTATGAAGAACATTTAAAACAACGGTGCATATAACATTTCAAAGGAACTATGTTTTATCCAACGAGGTTGTGAAGGAGATGAATAAGGAAAGAAGGGGAAAAAGTCGATCATGCTGATTGCTAACTACGATGGATCTTTTAAAGAGCTCTAGACTGCTAAAGAGTAATGAAGGGGTTATAACAAGAATTTTCCTGCGAGATCGTAATTGATATAAGTGGGCCGGATACTTAACTATATAATATGTAGATAGAGTACACAATACTGCCGCTTAAAGGCAACGGTGTTCAGTTTACAACTATAGTTGAAAAGACGATTAAGTTGAGATTATTTGTTTATTAGAATTAATTAAATTCCGACAAATTTAATTGAAGTGTTCTCAAAAGATCGGTTCAATAGATTGGTGTGAAAGTTTTTGTAATATTTGTTGATATCCGAATGCTGTTAAAAATTTTGTTATACTGAGTTGGTTTACGCCTAAACGGAGGTTTTAGGAAAACTACAAAACTTATTGAGAGTATTTTATTAAAAAACAAACATTACTAAAGTTCATCACCTAAGACATTGTCCCGACACAATGCCCCTATGTTAAGATCGCCATGCCATCTCATTGTGAGGTATCAAGAATCTTCTGCATTCATGGTTAGGTGTTCGTTCACAAGTCAGAAGTTTCACTGGTTATTTTATACAGAAAACTGTGGTGCCCCGTCAATATCCCCTAATCTTTAACATATTTAAGCCGTAAAAAACATTTTTTTTCAGGTTGAATAAATAAGTACCCAATTATAGTGAAGTGATTATTGCTATTACAAATTAAACAGGCGTTAACATAAATTCATTCGTTATTACTTATTTGACGATTTGGATACTTTAATGCAAAAGTATACCTAAAAACTATAAACAAACTAAAATTTCGATATAAAGGTGATAATTATTAATCTATTTATTGCAAATATATACAAACAAATAGTAACTGTTCTATAGAAAAATAATAAAATATTTTGAAATAATTATTTCTTCGAGTCATTAATTTAACTCTCATACGAGCCCAGTAAATCTGGTTATTTATTATACTTTTACTGTAGAAGTTTGAAAAATTCCAGCGCTATCTAAAAGCGCTACTTTAGCTGTAAGAAAAAATCGATATAAGATGATATGAGTGCACTGTTTTTGTATGGATTATTATAGAAGCGTTGTATTATAGTAATTGAAAGACTTGTTTGTAATAATTAATATGCAAAAAATTACGGTTACCCTAAATAGTCGTATTATAAGAAATGGTTCTTAAAACTTTTTCTTACATATTTATTTCCAGCTCGTATTGTCTGCCTGCGTCCAATTAAATATGCTCTATTATAATAGAGGCCCTAATTAATTTAGGTACTAGAACCTATTATCCTAGCATGCAGTTCTAGCATGGATGTCTTCTTCAATGTTTCTCTAGAATATCCCAAACATGAAATGTACTACATCTAAACCTCAAGTTTGACATGAACAGATTCCCAAAAACTCCTTGTTTGTGGGGGTTTCATTTATAATACATGAAATCAAAATCATATAGAGTAAACATAGCAATTACAAAATTATTTGATAAAGAATGAATATAATATACTGTTAGCGGATATACGCCTTATGTATTTTTCAATCTGAACTCTAGAACCATTAAGTTTTTCCTTCTTTAAACCACTTGATACCACAGAAGAGTGGGTGAAGTGGGTTAATAAAGAAAAATAATTAAACTGTTGCATGCTTTAAAACCAACTATTATAATATGGCCTTGAAACTTGAAGCACAAAGAAGAAACGGCTTTTGCGTGAATTATGTTATAAAACGGTTAATTGAAAGTTGAAAAAATTTATTTTATTTCAACAAAAATCCGAACAGTATTAATAAAATTATTATTTCTTATTTCTAGAAAATTGCTTTAAAAATATTCATTTTTAAATATTAACATATGGACCGGTTTTTACTAACTTCATTAATAACTGAAATAATAATAACACAGAAAAGAAAATGGCTTAGTTTAATTTGTGTTTGCTCATACAAAATATTAATAACCCATTTCCATGAATAAATATACAGACCAAAATTTGCTCATGTGAATGTGTACTGTATTACAAACCAACATTTCTTGAAAATCCAGTATTAACTTAAACCACTAAAACTTACTTTAAAGACCAGGTCTAAAGTTTTGTCCCCCGAGATGAAAATTATTGCTACTATATTCTGTAACAACTTAGGAATGTATATATTTTGTTTCGCATTCAAATAAATGGATTTTAATTAATAGTCAGTATGAAAATTAATTTATCTTTGAACACGTCATATATAGAAATTATTAAAATGTGGTTCTTCAGTAAATATTGTGTGGATATATAATATTTATATCATAAATGATGAGTTACTTGTACAAATCAGGATATAAATTTAAAAATTTTAGATTTAAAATTAATCAGTTGTGAGCAGGGCAGTTAGTACAGAAAGGTGACAGTTTAGTTTAGTGTGATAAGCTCAGAATACTTGTCAACTTTGAGTTGGGTTAAATGAGGAAAGTTTATTCTCTAAAAACATATTGATTATTTTCTAACGACACTTTGTTGCACTTCTTACAGCAAAGGAAGTATTGTAGTAGAAACCTTAATAATTTCAGTTCTTTTTGTAGTAAGTAGCTTATAACTTCCAACTTTTGTGTAATTTTAACATGACGTTGCAGCTTATAGGTAGTTTTTAAAATTCGAGCATATTGAAATTCAATATCGAAAACTCGTAAAATCTGGATGCAAGGCACGCTAGTAAAGTCGACGCATAGGTTGTTATAATGAAATCAACTTGTATTTTGCTATACCAATATTTTAATAAAACAAGAGAAGTTTAGCTCTGATAGTTTTTATATGTATAAATTGGTTAATTAGAGTTATGATTATTGCTTGTATATATGTTACGTTTAATTGTTTATAATGGTCGTTAAATATCGTCACTGAAAAGAATACAGACACGACTGTATTTGTAGTCACATAGAATGTTCAAATGAATTATTTAAGAATCTTTGTTTGCTGTCTGTTTGTTTCTGATTTATTGAGTTACTGATCGTAGGCCATTTAGTATTTCAATTTCAGTGACAAGCATCACATTTTCTTTCTTAAAAATCTTTTATTCTGAGAAGCTGTATCATATTTATAAGTTTTTCTCATCGATTGCTTAACATCTTCTAGTAACAAATTTGTACAGTATTTACAGTATTTAAAAATTTACACAAATTGAAAAATCAAGTATAAACCATATTAAAGAAGATCAAACTTAGTCTTCCTTTTAAAGTTGCAGTTTGTACTTGATCTAAGGCTCAAATTGTTAGCGTACATATTTTACAAGACAGCGAAATTGTGTACCATATTAAAATTTAAACTTTCAATATTAACATCTTAGGTTATTTTTCTACACTCACACATAGATATGAGTAAGCCAGGCCGTCGTACCTTCTAGCCTGGAATAATTTCGGTGTTCAGTCAAAACCCAAAGCAGAATTATATATATTTCAGACAGTCATCTTGAGAAAACCTTTGTTCAAATTTCAGAAACATGTTGTGCGAAACATTTACTATCTCTCGCCTACGACTTGGTCAAGTTCGTGTGCACACTGATGTGAAGATTAAGGATAGAGTTCTATCTTTGTTTTCCCAAGGAATATTTCGAAATTACCTATTTACGTTTGCCAATTTGTTCTGTAGGTAAATGCGTAACTTATATTTCATTCAAGCTCGTTGTGCCTCTTTTTATGAGTCCGACCAGTTTCTTTACTATTTTTCATATTCTGCGTGATATACATAATATTCTGTGTCTATTTTCCCAAGGGACAAAATCATAAGTGAAGCTTTAATTTCTCTTTTCTTCTTATGAACTATCAATTTTGTTTGATTTTGAAAGATACTTCAAAAGCATAGTTTATTATGTTTGTTTTGGTTTTAGTGAAGTATTAAATATTGATTTTTACAATGTAGGAATATAAAAGTACCATATTTACAATATAATTTAGTACTTTTGTAATTGTAGATACATTTTTTAAAAATAGTCTTAAATATGCGAAAAGAGTGGGTTTCATTTTTTGAAGCAAAAGATAACCGTTTCAATTTTGTTTCAGGATGAAAACAAGTTGTTTTAAACAACGTGATCGAGGAAAGCTATTATTATTTTTTGCTACTATGCAAAAACAAGGGTTTATATGTATAACATTGCCTGTATTTAAAATTATAATGTTTTATGAAAAACCAAATAAGCATCCTTTAAATGATAATGCTTAAATCTTTGACAAAGTTTTTCGTGTTTAAGAAATCATCTTCTAGACTCAATTCATTACGTTCAGGTGAGAATAATTATTAAAATAAACAAAAAAAACTTTTGCAAGATCTTTTTGCACCTAGTTTCACAATTTCTGATGTAAATAAAACATGCGTATGTCAAATAAAGTATAAATGTTAAAAAAAAGTACGGGTTAATTTAGAACAGAGACTAATAAATTAAAAATTCTTGGCATTTTAAATGGAACAAAATGAAATAATAACGGGAGGCAGTATTGTTTTAGGTTTCGGTTTGTATTTGAAAGTTACATTGAAACCTACACACAATTAATTAATGCGAAATACGTATTATTTAACTTATGATACCTTCAAATATGTTTACATTCAGAATGTTTATAATTTCACCGTTTGAATTTTTTGTTCATTGTTTTTGTTTTGTTTTTCAATAATAGTACTCAGTATTGTTGGGTACAAAGAAATAGTACCAATTCCAAGTAAAATTAGTATATAATAACTACGTAGTGACAACATATTCTCCATACATAAATATTTTATAAAATTTGTATAGTTTTAGCAAGAAATTGTTGGACAATTAATGACTTTATTTTAACTCATCAAGTTTTGTTGTTTTATTGGAAAACGCCTGCTATAGAAATTGTATTGAAGTGTAAAAATTGTTTATACAATTAAATTATCTCCTTACTTTTTACAATACAATTGCCTTCTTGTTTTTTTTTCTCTATGTATGGTTCATTAGACTTAGGCTGAGCTTTGCATTTGTGTGAGTGAAAGTAAAAATATAGTTAGAAAAAAAACCTTTTAGAATTAAATTTTATTATATTATAAATAGATACATAACATCAGTGTAAGAGCTATTCTAGAATTAAACTAAAATAAGCAAAACTTGTTAAAGACCAAATGGACAAAAATAATTATTTTATAATTTTTTTGAAAAAACTATACATATTCTTCTTCACTTGACATTGCGATTTCAACATTTGATGTTGCTACCAGTACAAAGGCTGAAGTGCGGAAAGTGCGGGGCGGAGTAAAAGCAGTATAAACCGGCTAAAAACTAGAAAAGAACGAGGCATTTAAAAAATTTACATCACACCAACACTATCCGTGTGCACTCACACAAATACAAAGCTCAACTTAAATCAAACGCACTATACGCAATTTAAAAATGTTTCATTTTATCTGACGTTTCGTCTACTTTATCCGTTATCATTATAGCATTATTCGTGATCAGGGGCAGACGAGATAAAAACCTCTGGTAAAGATATTTTGAATTGTTTGTTAAATAGGAATCAAACAATAAAAAAATATATACCTCTTGAAACACTATAATTACTGTGATGTGGAACAAATATCTGAAGAAAAAGACAGCCATATAAATAAAAGAAAATTATCATTTTTTTATACTATTCATACTGTCAAATGTCAAGATGGTTTGAATAATTTCTTTGTACGAATATTAAATGAATATTAGGGGAAAACCAAATAACAATTTATTGAATCCAACAATATTAGCATATTTAAATACCGTATTTTACCTGAATGACAATAAATATAACGTTTGCGTTGGGCTCATAAAAACATAATAGAGCGTATGAAAACGTTTAAGCACCTACCAATTAATCGAGCCTCGGATGAGTTGATTCAAGTGCCGGCCTGATTTCATTACCTTTGAGAACACACTTGATTTAAATAACCTGATATTTTAGGTTAAAATCATTGTAATATTTATTTTCACAATTATAAATCATCAATAAGCAATAATTTCACGTTTAATCATTGATTTTCAAATATTTTTCTGACGACAGCTGCACTATATATATTATTTAATTTTTGTTTATTATTCTTTTAAAGACGTTAATTTAAGTTTCTTTTTACTCTCACTGACTTTCGACGTGTTTTAGTAGGTAAATACGTCTATCTCGATAAAAAGAATATAAATATATATTTTGACGATAATTAAAGGTATTATTATTTATTAAATTAGAATAATTATAATTTTTTGATCATCCTGCCGTTGTTTCAGATTAATTATTTTCTTATTTATGAAGCAGAGTTATGCTGACAAACCGTTTATATCTAGTAAAATATTTAAATTTGATAAAAATTATATGATAATAATTATTTTTTTTCTAAAAATCTGATTGAAACTTTATAATGAATGCCGACACAGCCTTTAAAACTTCCTCTGAAAGTTTTCACAAACCTTAATAATTACGTTGGAATCTCACATGAACCTTTAATTATTTTGAGATTTTAATTAATGTTTGTATCTTATTACTTTTGAACTCGGTGTTAATCAAAGTTAAATTTCAGAGTTCTCGTGTGTGGAATGAAAAAATGTCTCGTTAATATTTGAGTAGAATAAATTTTTTCGTGTTTGGAAATGGTGATTACGATGATTTGAAATTAAGATTCATTCATATTTAAAAATAAGATTTTGAAGTACAATAATTAATAAAAAAAACCTGTATTACTAAAGGCAATACTTAATTAAATCTGTAAGAGGAATCATATTGCCAATAAGAGATCTTAATTTAAACGAAGGCCGGGGAATCAAAGGCATCGATTTAATTTCAAACTGCGACAGGTGGACACGAAGAGTGGAAATGGACTAGTGATTGTCAATCTGAAGGTTCATCTGAAAACGGATATCGACTAATGAATCCGATGCGGAGATTGACTTTCGGTGAATTTACATTTTTGACTTACATTGTCTTTATCTCAAGTTGTTTTCTTTTGAATCTCTGTAATTGATTCTCTCTATACATTTGCTTTCTACTTAAATACACCAGTTAGTCCGATCGTGAAATTTCATGATTTCTCGTTTACAATATTTAAAAAATTGCTTTCACGTCAAGCTAAAATTGAGTTATTCCAGTCGCTAAGCAGCAATTGGAGCTAACAGTTAACGGTTCACTAATTTTGTATAAAATCGTTTATTATTGTTTGATGTTCTCAAAGATAATTAGTAAGGACAAATTATCTCTTATATAAATCAATGTTCCAATTAGTTTAAAATACAAAATGAAATTTTAGACAATATCTTAATATATCTATTTCAATTTATTGACGAACCGAACTTGTTAACAATATTCACATTATATTTTTATCAAGCAATCATGAGTTGTAGTAGAATCTTTATTCTAGAATAGTGTAAATTAAGTAACTTGTTTTAAAGAATTCATTTCATGGAGAGCAGCTGTGGTTGAAAACTTCATTAATACGATTCCATTTGTATTGTAATGTTTGAGCATTATATTGGTATTAAAAAAGTAAGTTTCTATCTTATTGGCTTTAAAAGATAAATATCTAGATGTAGGAAATCTTTTGTTTCATGCCCGTTGTTTTATGCCGTGTCACTAAGCAAATACAAAACACATTTACACGGTTGCAAACAAGATCTTAGTCCAGTTTATCGGACAAAATTATATTTAAGCAGATATAGTCACCTTCTAATTCAAGAAATTCTTTAAAAGCAAGAACATCATTTGTTTTATTCTAATACAAAAGAGCTTTAGCGTTCTATTGTTTCACAGAAGGAAACAAAATTAGCTGCATTGTTGAACTAAGTTGAAGATATTAAAATATAGGTACTTTGATTATTTCTACCTCAATTAATTAGTATTTGTATAGTTGCTGACAATTCTTATTCGTTCATGTAGATATTCATACAGGTTTTCATATACAGAATTTATTATGAGGAAGAATTTAAAATAGGAAAGAATTTTCATCTGTATTCCAAAGTTATGAGCAACTAAATAATATAATTAAAAAATTATTGACATTTTATATATGAAATAAAATATGTAAGAGTTACATAAGTAATCACTCAGTCTATAATTACGAATCGTCGAGAGTACAAGTAAAGGCCTAGTACGATACAACCACATTAGAGACGTTTGTTAGCCCTCATTTAATTACGAATATACGATGAAAGGGAATCCCTTCTGAAAGGTGTCAACGAGCTAGCAAACAAACGTCTTCGAGGTATAATGAGATTACTTTGAACGTTTATCCTAAATACCTTTTTCAATTTGCTATTTTAATCCTTTAATTAATTAACACTCTTCAAGCTTTTTATTTTTTAATTTATTTAATTTCTAATGAAACATTGTTATATTGTATAATGCATATCTATGTTTAAATTTGAAATTGATTGATGTATGTATATTTCCATATTTTAGAGTATTATAACAAAACATTTCCTTTGTTTGTTAAAAGCAATCTGGATCTGTCAAATACATTCGTTGAATCGTTAACATTATTTCATATTATCATTTCTCATAAATGGAAAACATTGAAATGTAACCATTCTCAACCCTATTGCAAGTAATAAAAAAATAATTATATTACGTCACAACTTCAATCTGATTTTTATTAAACAGTAGTTATATGTTTTTGATATAAATACAGTATTGAATTTTCAACATAACGAAACATAAGGAGGCCACTTATATGTATAATAATTTAATTTACAAATATTTTTGTTTGAGAATGTTTTATAACCTGTGAATGAGTTGTGAATTTCAACATCTGGTTCTTGGATACGTTTGATAAAATTTTAGAATCATTTGATAGACTAGATTTTTTGTTAATTAATGAAGAAAATTTTGTTATCAGACTTCAAACCTCAGTATTTTATTTTAATACTGGCTAACGCGTTATAATCTGCTTAGCTTTGTTTATTTTAATTACATGAAATACTCAAAAAAAGTAAAGTTTCAAACTTATTTCATTAAATTGCAGCAAAAAAACAGTAAAACCTTCTTTCTTTTTACTCTGAGAAATTAAAAAGCCTTTTTGTGATTCCTTAAAGAAACAAGTTGTTTTCGTAAGGAATTCCTATCCCGAGTCAAATCAAAGTAATAAATAGTTTACTGAAACTTAAAAACAACTATCAAAACTGATTACTGAACCTTTGCCGTGGAAAAGTGAATTTCTTAAAAATTAGATAAAAAGGGAATGTTTGGGACGGAGTTTCTTAAGTAATTGTAAAGATACTTAACGATTTCTGTAAAAGTTTTGTTTTCTTTTAGGTTTTACAAATTTTGCTTTCGGTAAGCTAAACATTTACATATTTATTTAATGTAAGAACTCAAGTGAATAAAACATTTGTTTTTAGCAACTTTTAGCTTTATAAAATGTTTGTATTTTTTTTAAAGATATTTTTATACGGTTTTAAATTAAACTTTACAATTTATTCACATTTTGTACACAGTTGTACTACTCAATTTAGGTTTTCCTATATTTTACTAAGTCAGTGGTGGCCTAGTGATTAAAAGGCACGCCTCTCGTTGCCAAGGGCGCGGCTTTAAACCTGACAAGTACCAATGTGATTTTTCGGAGTCATATGGACTTTCTGAGAGTATTTAATTGTCACTGACATAAGATGAAGGAAAATATCGTGAGGAAACCTGAACTTATAGTTTCACAATTAAAAGTTTGAAATCACCAACCCGTATTGAACAAGCCTGGTGATCAATGCTCAAACCTTCTCCATGTGAGAAAGAGGCCTTTGCTCAGCTTTGGTCTCTGATAGGCTGATGATGATGATGATGATATTTTACTTGTTCAATTAATTATTTTTATTAATGAAATGTATTTGAAAGGATAGGTAAATAAATAAATGTATGTTTTTCTGATATATAAAGCCTATCATTTTTTTTCAAGTTACCTTCAAATTTTGATTAATTTACACCAACATAAGAAGAAAGCCGGCATTTATCTAAATGTGTTTTCGCAAAAATCTGCAATATACTATTTTTCGGATCTATTACAAATTCATTGTTTTTTAAAGAGACAGACGCCAGCTTCGCTGAGGTCACGACTATCACTTCTTCTAGTACGTTCCATGATACTTTAAATTGAAACTTCAATTGTTCTTAATGTTCCTGTATTTCTCGAAGTTTCTTCATAATCACATCCTTCAATGATCCGCACTCACTGAACTCAGATGTCGTGCGTCCAAACGTCATATTTATACCAAAATTCAAACATAGTTCTATTCTCCTTTTAAACAGTCTTTGATTTCGTTTCACTTTTAACAATAAGTATGAATAATAATAAGTTTTTATAATTGATGACAAGCTTTCTTTTTGATGAATACGGTATTAAAATAGAATTATACATAAAAGTTAATGAATATAGTAGAATTTTTTAGAATACTAACTCAAACATCTGTTATGGATACATTAAAATATATAATTTTATTTTATCTTGTGCGAGAATGAGTGTTGTACCCCCAACAAAATTGGGGCCTTAAACCAGTTTGTCTCCGTATTGCGTTTCTACTTTAATCATGAAGTTATTTAAAATATATCTAGAGATATTACATAACTACTATCTCCTTAACCAGCCATTTTTGTACCATATTAATTAATTTGTGTAGTGTATATAAATAATATGAGTAAGAATTTATTAAATTCTGTCTATATCTTAATTTGTACCTGTTTTTATTTAAAAGAAATCATATTTCAACAACTTTTAAGTTGATAATAGTGTAACACGTCTTAAAAGTTGATAAATTTTTGAATAAGTGAATTCTTGGAAATCGTGTAATGTTTTTATGCTATACGAATTTTTTGACAATAATAAATTCATGGATAGTAAATATCAATGACACTAGCTAAGTAGATAAGGAAATACACTGTTGTTCTCAGAGAGTGTTTGCTCATCGCTGTGTTTGGACCTATACAGTGACCCTTTATATTATATATATACTGAATTATTATGTCAGAAACATCGAAACTTAAGGTGTGGAGTCGTTTTCAAGTTGAGAAAAATGGCAGTGTCATTAAATTCCGGATTCAAGATGCTCCCCCAGATCGTAAAGAAGATGTGGTTGATTTTATAATGACACATTCACTCAGAGATGAAGCTTTCTACAAAGCCGCAGGTATTACATTTTATTACTGCTTTATGATGCTAATGATCATTTGCCCGGCTTGAGTTAGCAGCATTTTTTTGAAAATGTTTATTTTTAGGTATCGTAAATAATGACGAAGCCAAGACCGAATTTATGGAAATGTCTAAAATGTTTTTTGATAAACAACCACATCTCATTAGTATATGCTGTATTGATGACGATTCTGATACTGTTGGTGAAATAATAGGCTTATCTATAGTGATAGTGTCCAAAACTACTGATAATTTTGACGATTTTGCCAAGCACGTAAGTAAATTTATGTAGGTTTGTGGGTAAATATGCTTTGAGTTTAAATGTATGACGGTAATAATTAAAATTAATCTATTAAAATTACAGTTACAAATCAAGACGAAGGAAATGAAGAATCTTTTTGATGCTGCTAAAGTAATGTTCGAATATACAGGTTCGAAGAATGATTATGTTCAATGTCATGAAGGTAGAGGAGTTGTTGTAAGACCAGATTATAGGCGAATGGGGATAGCTAATGAATTTATTAGGTTAAGGTAATGTACAAATATCTATAGACATGTATAAAAAAAATTAGTATTCAAAATTATATCAAGTTCATTAACTAAATGTTCTAAATTATTATCTATCTATCTTTTTAGGAAATCTTTATGTATTGAAGACAGTTTGCCAATGACATGTGCTTGGATGACATCTATAGGTACACAGAAAGCGGCCGAAAAATATGGTTGGAAGACCTTTGCGGAGGTATCAGTAGATGAATTGGAGCAAAAGACTGGACTTATATTCGATACTAATGTATCAACTTTTAAGCTAATGTATACAACCAGTGATTAATATTGTTAAAGTACGTTAATAGTGAAAAAAGTAAAAAGTGATGATAGTTTTGGTCACTGTTTTATTATTTTTGTTCTGTTAAATTTGGCAGATAGCAAATTTTTGCTGCATGGTTGAAACAATAGTACTTACTATGACATAGTAGCGATGCATATCACTTTTGTTAAGCTAAATCAATTATTCCCATAGTATCTAATCACCGACCCTAAAGCTTATCACAGTGATTTAATATGCGTAATAGAAAATATTAAGGATATGGAAAATAATTATCTTCATTTGAGATTACATTCCATATATATGTGTATGGAATGGAATAATGTTATGAAAGTACATAATAACATAGTGTTTTTTTTATTTTTATAAAACCTACCGGAACATAGATATAGACATGACATGTGCTTGGATGATGTCAATAAGAACTCAAAAAGCAACTGAAAAACATAACTGGAAGACGTTCTAAGAATTACCAGTGGTAGAATTAGAAAAGAAATCAGGCCTGGCTTTTGATGTGAATGTATCCATATTTAAATTAATGTACACTACAAGGAACTAGATTGATTTAGTAAAAATGAAGATATCACAATTGATTATAAGAGTATATTTACATCATTTCTAGTAACTTATGATCTAGGCAATTATTTGTAACAGTATCATTTTTATTAGTATGGCTGTAGTTTATTATTTTCGTTTAATGTCTAGTATACTTTATTTTTGCATTTTTATATTTGGATTTAATACTTTTATTAAAATGAAATAGTTCAAAGAGTATAAAGTTTTTGTAAAACATGAGATGGGACACAGGTTTCAATTGTTCGTAAACAAGCTCCCGAAATATTGAACCCGTTACACAGGCATCATTTAGCAGCTCTATAAAAGTGATTAATGGAGGCTAAAAGCCTGATGATTTACGAACTGTCTTTTTATACCCAAATAGATTTTACTATACAAGATTTAATAAGGGGGATAAGGGGTAAGTAGTTCAAGTTGCACTCACAAGGAGACGTTAAATACTCTTGTTTTTATGCTAAAGGGGCCACCGGAGCAGAAGGCCTACCTGATTGAGGTAGTTTCGTCGCCCATAGACATCCTCCACATATATTTGCAATAAATAATAAATATGTTGCCACCCTTGATTGAGGAATAAGGGGAAAAGGTGGGAAAGGGAGGGAAAAGGGAAGGTCAGGAAACGGTGGGAAAACGGCAAGGGCAACCGGCTTACTCCCTTAGCGGTCAAAACGTAGCTATTAAAGACTACTTTACACTGCTCTTCTGTGATAAGGTGGTACTTCCCCAGTGGAGCCAGCCCATATTCGAGCTGTAGTAACTTGATCACAGCTAGGCTTTTCCACCTCAATAAACTCAATGTAAATATGTAAATGAATTTAAATATGACGCGTTTTTGTTTCAAAATAATAATGAAGTAAAATTTCTTTACTCATGCTTGGGGGTAAGCTGGTGGAAGCGTTATGACAAATGAGTGCGTGAGTGCAACGCGAATGAAAGGGAGAGGGAGATATTAGTTAGTGAAAATAGATAGAGAGAGTATTACCGTTCATGGATCATGATCATCATCACCATCACCATCATCGTCATCATCGTCATCATCGTCATCATCGTCATCATCGTCATCATCGTCATCATCGTCATCATCGTCATCGTCGTCATCGTCGTCATCATCGTCATCATCGTCATCATCGTCATCATCGTCATCGTCGTCATCGTCGTCATCATCGTCATCATCGTCATCGTCGTCATCATCGTCATCGTTGTCATCATCGTCATCGTCGTCATCATTGTCATCATCGTCATGGTCATAATAGATGGATGAATGGATGGTTTCATGGATGTATGGATGTATTGTTGCATGGATGGATGTATGATGTCATATACATTCGTTGAATCGTTAAAATTATTTCATATTATTATTTCTCATATATGGGTAACATTGAAATGTTGTTACCATTTGCAACCCTATTGCAAATGATATAAAATTTATCTTCATTCTTTTTTTTATATTAAGCAGTAGTTATATATTTTTGTTGATAAAATCATAAAGTACAGAATTGAATTTTAAACATATTGAAACATAAGGAGGCCACTTAAATTTATATTAATTTAATTTTGTGCAATTTGTGAATCATTAATGACTTGTAAATTTGACTATCTTGTTCTTAGATACGTTTGATAAAACTTTAGAGTTATTTGATTGACTGCCTTTTTTGTTAATTAAAGAAAAAGTATTGTAATCAATCTTCACAGCTTAGTATTTTATTTTAATAGTGGATAACATGTAAATTGTTAAAATCTGCTTAGTTTTATTTTAATTTCTTGAAATATTAAATAATTTAAGTTTCACACTCATTACATTAAATTGCAGCAAAAAAACGGTAAAACCTTCTTTCTTTTTACTCTAGGAAATTAAAAAGCTTTTTTTTTGTAGTAGTATTTATGATTCCTTAAAGAAACAAGTTGTTTTCGTAAGGCATTCCTATCCCGAGTCAAATCAAAGTAATAAATAGTTTACTGAAACTTAAAATCAACTATCAAAACTGATTACTGAACCTTTGCCGTGGAAAAGTGAATTTCTTAAAAATTAGATAAAAAGGGAATGTTTGGGCCGGAGTTCCTTAAGTAATTGTAAAAATACTTAACAATTTCTGTAAAAGTTTTGTTTTCTTTGAGGTTTTACAAATTTTGCTTTCAGTAAGCTAAACATTTACATATTTATTTAATGTACGAACTCAAGTGAATAAAACATTTGCTCCTAGCAGCTTTTAACTTTGTAAAATGTTTGTATATTTTTTTCTAAGATATTTTGACACTTTTTTAACGTTTAAATATAGAAAAATATCTGCTAAGTTATTTCTAATTTACAGCTTACAGAAAAGTTACAAAACTTTTTTATAAATCATATAAAACTTTACAATTTATACACATTTTTGTATCGAGTGTACTGCTGAATTTAGGTTTTCCTATATTTTACTTGTTCAATTAATTATTTCTTATTAATGAAGTGTATATTTGCAATTATAGGTAATTTAATAAAAGTATGTCTTTCTGATTTATAAAGCGTATTTACACCAACCGATATCGCAACTGGGTGGGATAAAAAGCAGACACTTTTATATGTATGAATGTGACCTCGCTAAAATCTGTAGTATAGTACTTATAGAATTTCTTTTAAAATTTTAAGTTTTTTTTTAAATTAAATACATAATTATATTTTATCCTCACATTTAAATATATAATTATATTTTATCCTCATGTCTCATTTTATCTTGTGCGAGAATGAGTATTATACTCCCAACAAAATTGTGGCCTTAAACCGGTTTGTCTTTGTATTGCGTTTCTACTTAAATCATGAAGTTATTTAAAATATGTCACGAGATATTACAAAACGAATCACTATCTTCTTTACCAGCCATCTGTGTACCATATTAATGATAATTAATTTGTGTAGTGTATATAAATAATATGAGTAACAATTAATAATTTATTAAATCCTGTCTATATCTTCATTTGTACCAGTTTTTAGTTAAAAGAGATATTATTTCAATATTTTTTTAAGGTGATAATAGTGTAACTACCCTATAATATTTAATTACGTTTTTGCAACGATATAAATTTAGATAATTTTGGGAATTAATGAATTCTTGAAAATAGTTTAATGCTTTTGAATTGTTGTCATTAGTAAATTAATGAATAGTAAATGACAATGACGCTAGCTAAGTAGATGAGGAAATAGAGCGTTGCTCTCAGAGAGTGTTTGCTCATCGCTGTGTTTGGACCTATACAGTGACCCGTTATACGATAACTAAATTATAATGTCAGAAAAATCGAAACTTAAAGTGTGGAGTCGGTTTCAAGTTGAGAAAAATGGCAGTGTCATTAAATTCCGGATTCAAGATGCTCCCGCAGATCGTAAGGAAGATGTGTTTGATTTTATAATGACACATTTACTCAGAGATGAGGCTTTCCACAAAGCCGCAGGTATTACATTTTATTACTGCTTTATGATGCTAATGATCATTTGCCTGGCTTGAGTTAGCGGCATTTTTTTGAATATGTTTATTTTTAGGTATAGTAAATAATGACGAAGCCAAGGCCGAATTTATGGAAATATCTAAAATATACTATGAGGAACAACCACATCACATTAGTATATGCTGTATTGATGACGATTCTGATACTGTTGGTGAAATAATAGGGTTATCTATAGTGATAGTGTCCAAAAATACCGATAATTTTGACGATTTTGCCAAGCAAGTAAGTAAATTTATGTAGATTTGTGGGTAAAGCATATTTGAGTATAAATGTATTAAAATAAACTATTAAAATTAAAGTTACAAATCAAGACGAAGGAAATGAAGAATCTTTTTGGTGCCGCCAAAGTATTGTTCGAGTATAAAGGTTCGAAAAACGATTATGCTAAAAGTCATGAAGGTAGAGGAGTTGTTGTAAGACCAGATTATAGGCGAATGGGGATAGCTAATGAATTTATTAGGTTAAGGTAATGTACAAATATCTATAGACATGTATAAAAAAAATATTATTCAAAATTATATCAAGTTCATTAACTAAATGTCCTAAATTATTGTCTATCTATCTTTTTAGAAAATCTTTATGTATTGAACACAGTTTGCCAATGACATGTGCTTGGATGACATCTATAGGCACACAGAAAGCATCCGAAAAAAACGGTTGGAAGACCTTTGCGGAAGTATCAGTAGATGAATTGGAGCAAAAGACTGGACTTATATTCGACACTAGTGTATCAACTTTTAAGCTAATGTATACAACTAGTGATTAACATTGTTAAAGTACGTTAATAGTTATAAAAATAAAATGTCATGATATTTTTTTGTTCACTGTTTTATTATTTATGTTCTGTTAAATTTGGTAGCTAGCAAACTTTTGGTACGAGGTCGAAACAATAGTACTTACTATGATATAGTAGCGATTCATATCACATTTGTTAAGCTAAATCAATTATTCCCATAGTATCTAATCACTGACTCTAAAGCTTATCACAGTGATTTGATATGTATAGTAAAAATATATATTATGTTAAATGAAATGGAAAATGATTCTCTCATTTCAGACTCCATTCCATATATATTTGTATGTGTTTTAAGAATGTGCCTTGTAATTTAACTGATAATAAAACAATGATATTATGACTTGTGAATATATTTAACATAGTCTTTATTATAATAATGAAATCGATATAATATGTAAAACAATTCTTCAGTTAAAAAATTATATTAAAAAAAACAGCAAAAGTATATTCCTGATTAATAACAAAACATACAGAGAGTTCCGAGAATAAGTTGGTATATTATATAATAAACAACACTTGTTAATGCGTAGCACAAACCGGACGAATCAGTCGAATCCGATCTTTAAAACAACACTTTTAACGAACTCAAACAAGGTGACCTAAATTGATGTTTGATAAGTAATATTTCGGGTATTATTATTGAATTTGTATGATATTGAATCTTGATAATGCAAGAGTATAGTTCGTATTTTAAAAGTTTGTTTTGTTTATCATTATATAGAATATTTCTTACTTTCTGGGTAAAATAATGTATATTAAATTCGTCAAGGATGTGATAGTTTAATTTATTTTATACCATATATTTATCAAAATATTATAGAAAAATAACTGGATTCTCATAAAGCATAATAAATTTGACTAGCTTGGTTATTGATTTTTGAAACGATTGCATTACATATCCAAACTAATAAAAAAAATACAAAACTGTCGATGAAAGGAAAAGCTTTTAGTTTTTTTTTAAGTACACTTACATTTATGTTAGAGACATTGCATCCTTTTCTAAAATGTACGTTTGCGACGTATATCAGGTTTTGAGTTTTATCTAACACTTGAAGTATAAAAACTTGATTGGTTGACACAAATTAGGTCACAAGTTGAACTTGAGTAACCTTGAAATTGTTTCCGAAGTTAACTCTTATCGCATCTCTAAATATTTTTTATCGTTCTTCATTCATCCATTAGTACCATTATCTACTATTACTATTTTATCCCATGGTACAAATTAGTCATACGTAAAATAATATTTACTTCTTTATAACGCGAAACAGTCACCACCTGTATTTTGTTTATTTATGGATATATTTTTATACGTGAAACGGAAACGACTTTTAATTTGTTTATTTTAACAAAAGATCTCAGATAAATATTAACTCTTATTTATGTTATTAAGAGATAATTTTTTGCGTATCATCATGATAAGATACCATTGTTACTTTATTTATAATGCCACAAGTTAGTGTCCTTATATATGTATAGATATTCTACTTGGACACACAGTACTTACTGTTCTCAAAATTAATCAAGTCTTGAGTATTTAGTAAAGAAAATGTCTTGTAAAGTATGGAGCAGAGTAAATGTTACGAGAAAGGATGGGAGTGAGGTTAAATTGCGTTTTCAAGATTTGCCGTGGGAACAACATAAAACTGATATATTAGATTTTTGTATGAAATACTTCATTAAAGATGAAGCTTTTCATAAAGCGGCAGGTACTTAATATATTTACATGTCTTTAAAATGTATTATAAGCCCCATAACTGTCCTTTTGTAGGTAATTTTTAAAGTTTGTGATTGTTTTGCTTTCAGGAATATTTAAAAACGATGAAGCTGTAGCGGAATATAGGACGTTTATTTCTAACTATTATGATGCTAGCCCCATTCATATAACTGTCTGTTGCTTAGATGACGACTCTAAAACTATCGACATTCTCGGTTTATCCATGATGTGTGAGTTTAAAGATCAAGCAGAAAAAGTTGATTTAAAAATGGTATGTAATGTTTAATGTATGGTCATCATTCTTTTTTAAATTTTATTTTGGACTCCCTTTTCCGTAAGATGAAGAGTTTAGTCTCCTATTATGAAAATATTATTAAAAAACTTATTCCATTTTTTTAAAAGCAAGTTTACCAGTATTTAAGTTTATCCAAATTATTTCATTTCAAGTAATTTTATCCTCAGACTGGACCCAAATATTTTATTTAGTTGAAATGAATAAGAGACAAAATGCACTTCAACAATGTTACGGACTATATTAAATTTCGGTGTTTTAATTAAAATTTATCTATATTTTTATATATAAATCCGTTATTATTTTTATGGCTTAATATACATAAAAAAAAAGTAACAAAAAGAATGTATTGGGATAATCTGCTTTCAGATTGAGAAAAAAACTAAGGAGGTGCAGGATTTTTTCCATATTCTAAAAGTAACTTCAGATATAAAGATCAAAGATTATCAATCTTTCTTCGAAGGCAGAGGAATTATAGTTCGTCCGGACCAAAGGGGATTGGGCATGGCCAGTGAATTTGTAAGACTAAGGTAGGCGTATCTTCATGTTCTCTCTGAAGTCATTTGAGTCTGAATTTAATATTGAGTCCCTTCATTTGGGTTTCCCATAAGAATTAAATTAATCTATTTTATAAAGTTTATTATAAAAGTGTTATAATAATATCGTGTTTTTTATCATTATATATAACGTTGCATCTTGTGATGGTTTTAGAAAAGAGATTTGTATTGACCGGAACATAGAAATGACATGTGCTTGGATGACGTCAATAGGAACTCAAAAAGCAGCTGAAAAACATAAGTGGAAGACATTTTACGAATTACCAGTGGAAGAATTAGAAAAGAAATCAGGCCTAGCGTTTGATGTGAATGTATCCATATTTAAATTAATGTACACTACAAGGAATTAGATTGATTTAGTAAAAATGAAGATATCACAACTGATTATACGAGTATATGTATTTCTAGTAACTTATTATCTAGGCAGTTATAAGTAACTGTGTAATTTTAATAGTATGCATGTTATTTATTCTTTTCGTATAATATATAGTACACTTTATTTTTGCATTTTTATTTCTGGATTTAATACTTTTGATGAGATATTCGTTTCATTTTAATACTTTTATTAAAATAAAATAGTTCAACGAGTATAAAGTTTTTGTAAACCATGAGACAAGGGAAAAAGGTTTCAATTGTTCGTAAACAAGCTCCCGAAATATTGAACCCGTCACAGAGGCTTCATTTACCAGGTCAATAAAAATGATTAATGGAGGCTAAAAGCCTGAAGATTTACAAACTTTCTTTTTTATACCCAAATAGATTTTATCATACAATATTTAATAAGGGATAAAAAGTTTATGATATATTTACAAGGATATATTAAATACTCAAATTAAATAAATATTAACATGATTTGGTTTCAAATTATTATTAACACTTAAAAGTGAGTTATTAATATTTTTGTTATTTTAGTTTTAAATTAAGTCAAATTCAATAAAATCATAACCTTCAGCACTGGCATCTGAACCCAGTTTTTCACGAGATTAGGATGTCTATTATATGCTTTCGAACTTGAGAGTCTAATTAATGTCGATTACTTTACTTATCAGCTGACCTATGCTAGCACTATCAGTTTGTCTACAATGTAATCGGAATGATTTTTCAGTAAAGTCATGAATTGCTCTTTCTCACGATAAGGAACGTCGTAATCTATACTTTCGAAATTGTTTACTTTTGTACCTCAAAAAGGAACTACCTTATTTGTTATAAAAACGAAATATTTTTCAGAACTCTCTATTGAATACCTCGTTCACCACACTTGAAGCAAGTTGAAGTAATCGTCTTCTCTTCAGGGCGTCAATTTCTTTTAAATGTTGAAAGGAGATGATATCTCAAGCTCCTGGACGTGTATTAGTATTGTAGTAACGACTACTACTGTCTCAACGTTCACCTAAAACGCCGCCCGGCTTGCCACTGTTAGACAGACATTTACGTCTCGTCTGCCCGTGATGACGGTTTCTGCAAGTTACTTGATACGTTGGGAGTGTGTAGTTATTAATAATAATACAATGACGAGTAGTAATCCGAATATATGTATTAGTTTCATTTAAACATAAAAAACTTTCTAAATATTTCAGGGCAAAATAACAAATAATAACAAAACATGAAAAACGGTATTTTTTACTCATATAAATCTGCTAGTTGGTTGACGTTTCATGTCAAGTCCCACGGGAATGCTGTCGAATGGGATAAAAAGTATCCCATTGCAACTTCCTGGTTCTAAACTACCTCCCCGCCAATTTTCAGCTAAATCGGTTCAGTCGTTCTTGAGTTATAAGTGGAGTAACTAACACGACTTTCTTTTATATACTATATAGATTTGTCTTTACGGTGTTTTACAACAGATGAAGTGAAAATCCGTCCAATATCGAAAATAATACTCTTTGCAAACGAGGTCCACTTATTATTATTTTTTTATAAACCTGATATTAAAGCATTAGAAACACATGTTTTGTCTTTACATATTATATTCAACTATATTATTGTTCATTACTAAGATCTTTTTTTATTACTCAGTTTTGAAAATTGTTCCAAACAGTAACATAACTTTTATATACGAGTATAATCTAAGGTTTCGCATTTAACAAAGATAATTAGAATAGAAAAAATTGAAGGGATACACTAAAATTGAATCAAAACTTACTTCATTCCAACAAAAGTCATGACAAGATGTTAGAGACAACAATTTAATTACATTCCATTACTCTAATTATTTTATAATTCATATTTTATTAATAAGTTAATCTAATAATATACAATAAGAATCTTATTTTATTAAATTTTTATCCATAATCTGTTGTGACAACTATTGAATAAATATTTAATTGTTAAGTTTTTATCAATCAATTATAATCCAAAGCCAGGAAGTGACGATAACAGTTATCAGACCTATAAAGATTTCATTTTAAATTAGATCGTATTTTGAATGAAATATGCAATATGAGTTATATAACATTAGTCGTTGTGACGACACTGAATGTGAGTTGTGAGTTAACTCTATTATCAAACATCCGCTGTCCGATCAACCGTATCAGAGGAACGAAACGTAGATAATCTGATAACTGACTTATCCTTACCTAGGAGGCAATAACAATTCTAAAATACATAGTATATTTGCACTTTTATTGGGTAAATTAAATTTAATGTGTATATTTTTTACTCATATTAAAAATAAACTACTTAAATTAATTTTTCACCAAATAAGAAAGTCTCTTGAGAATTTAAAAATGATAATATATATGAATTAATTATATACTTTATATGAACAAAATTTAATACGTTAATTTAAAATTTCTCTCGATAAAGTGATTTCATTGAATCTGAATTAATTTAAAACAAGAATAAGAAATATATTTAAATAACTCATTTGAAGTACACATAATAGTTTGAAACCAGAACGTATTATTACATATTCAATTTAAAGCGTTTAATATCTCTTTGTGAATGTATCATAAACTTTTTATCCCTTATTAAATATTGTATGATAAAATCTATTTGGGTATAAAAAGACGGTTCGTAAATCTTCAGGCTTTTAGCCTCCATTAATCATTTTTATTGACCTGGTAAATGAAGCCTCAGTGACGGGTTCAATATTTCGGGAGCTTGTTTACGAGCAATTGAAACCTTTGTCCCCTGTCTTATGTTTTACAAAAACTTTATACTCATCGAACTATTTTATTTTAATAAAAGTATTAAATCCAGAAATAAAAATGCAAAAATAAATGTACTATATATGATAGGAAAATAATAAACTACATGCATACTATTAAAATGATATGATGAAAGTAATTGTCTAGATAATAAGTTACTAGAAATTAAATATACTCATATAATCAGTTGTGATATCTTCATTTTTACTAATCAATCTAGTTCCTTGTAGTGTACATTAATTTAAATATGGATACATTCACATCAAAAGTAAGGCCTGATTTCTTTTCTAATTCTTCCACTGGTAATTCGTAAAATGTCTTCCAGTTATGTTTTTCAGCTGCTTTTTGAGTTCCTATTGACGTCATCCAAGCACACGTCATGTCTATGTTCCGGTCAATACAAATCTCTTTTCTAAAACCATCACAAGATGCAACGTTATATAATGATAAAAAACACGATATTATTATCTATTACGATATTATTATCTTTATAAAATAGATTAATTTAATTCTTATGGGAAATCCAAATGAAGGGACTCAATATTAAACTCAGACTCAAATGACTTCAGAGAGAACATGAAGATACACCTACACACATATAGTAATAATAATAATAATACGACCTTAGTCTTACAAATTCACTAGCCATGCCCAATCCCCTTTGGTCCGGTCGAACTATAATCCCTCTGCCTTCGAAGAATGATTGGTAATCTTTAATCTTTATATCTGAATTTAGTTCTAGAATACGAAAATAATCCTGCACCTCGTTTGTTTTTTTCTCAACCTGGATTCACATTATCTCATTATACTTACCATTTATATTAAGCTAGTATTTTATTTTTAAAAATAATAACGGACCTAAATATAAAAAATCATAAATAAACACATAAAGTTCAATCTATTAATTAAAACAGCTAAATTTAATATGGTCAGTTACATTGTCGCGATGATCATTCTCTCACATGAAACTTATTCATTTCAATTTAATAAATTACTTGGAATCAATCTGAGAACAGATTCGATCGGTAAAAACTTATTTGCTATTAAATATTTTCGATATTTTGAGGTTTAAGATATTTATTGTTTCATAAAGAATATTAAATATTCACTTAAATGAAACTTAAAACTAATTTACAAAATTATTAACATAAACGTTTACATTTTTGAGCGTACGAAACTAGGCCTTAAATCTTATTATACAAAATAAAAAATATATTTAATTTAAATTAAATATTTTAGATAATTTAAAATCTGTATATGCTGCTGAAAAAACACTATTAAAGTTTAAAATCGAATAATCCTAAGATAATTTATTAAATTATATTATAAAAATTGGAACTCTCAATCTTACTTTGCTCGGATTATAAAGCCAATTATAAGCCAATCAAATTTGTTTCAAAAGAACATATAATAATATATTAAATACTACCTTTTTAAAAGACTCCCATTTTTCTGGATAATTTTTAAACTCACATATCATAGATAAACCGAGAATGTCGATAGTTTTAGAGTCGTCATCTAAGCAACAGACAGTTATATGAATGGGGCTAGCATCGTAATAGTTAGAAATAAACGTCCTATATTCTGCTACAGCTTCATCGTTTTTAAATATTCCTGGAAAGAAAGCAATCACAAACACAAAAAATCACGTTTTGAAAGAACAGTTATGGGGCGGGGCTTGTAATACATTTTAAAGATATGTTAATATATGTATTAAGTACCTGCCGCTTTATGAAAAGCCTCATCTTTAATGAAGTATTTCATACAAAAATCTAGTATATCATTTTTATGTTGTTCCCATGGCAAATCTTGAAAACGCAATTTAACCTTACTGCCATCCTTTCTCGTAACATTTACTCTGCTCCATACTTTACAAGACATTTTCGTTAGTAAATGCTCTAGAATTGATTAATTTTGAGAACAGTAGGAACTGTGTGTCCAAGTAGAATATCTATATATAAGAACATTAACATGGTAAATAAAGAAACAATGTTATGTTATCATGATGATATGCAAAAAAATAATCTTTAAATAACATAAATAAAAAATACACAAATTATAAAAGTGGTAATTAGTGATTCCCATCTCACATATAAAAAATATATCCTTAAGTAAATTAAATATAAATTTTTAAAGGCGGTGACTGTTTCGCGTTATAAACAAGTAAACAGTATTTTACGCATGACTAATGCGTACCGAGGGATAAAATAGTAACAATAGATAATTTTAATAATGCATGAATGAACAGCGATGAAAAATACTTTGAGATATCCTAAAATAGGACCTCAGAAACAATTCCAAGGTTACTCAAGTTCGACTTGAAACTTAATTTTGATACCAATCAAGTTTGATATATAAAATATTAAATTAAACTCAAAACCTTTATACATATAAGGAAACTCAAATATTTTTTTTCTCAAAATTTCTGCATTATGTAAATAAAACAATCTAGGCAAAACCTGTGTGTATGAATTTGGAATATAGAACAGGATCCTGGGTATGGAACATCGCAAAACGTACATTTTAGAAAGGATGCAATGATTCTAACATTAACACAAGTGTACTCTAAAAACTTTTACTTTCATCGACAGTTTTGTATTTTTGTTATTTGTTATTTGTTCGGATAATGTAATCTTTTCAAAAATCTGAAACTAAGCTAGTCAGATTTACTATGCTATTCAATTAGTATGGTTCCAAAATATAAGTCCAAATATAATGAAATATTTCCTAAAAAATATATATACCATAAGGTCAAACAAAATATATCACTAACATGAGTGTGTCCCTTAATGGCGATTTGTTGCCGCACAGGCTAGTCATTGTCACTTAGGCGAGTCATTGCCCCACAGGCTAGTCATTGTCACACAGGCTAGTCATTGTCACTAGGGCTAGTCATTGCCCCACAGGCTAGTCATTGTCGCACAGGCTAATCATCGTCACACAGGCTAGTCACTGTCACATAGGCTAGTCATTGCAACATAGGCTAGTCATTGTCACATAGGCTAGTCATTATCATACATGCTAGTCATTGCCACACAGGCTAGTCAATTGCCACAGAGGCTCATCAGTGCTGCACAGGCTAACCATGGTTGTACAGGCTAGTCATTGTCTCACATAGTACATGTATGTATGTATGGGTGTGTTAAGAATATGCCTTGTCATTTAACTGTGAATAAAACAATGTTATGATGATATGTGGATATGTTTAATAAAGTCAGTATTATAGTAAGGAAATCAATATTTTTTTTAAGTTAATAAATTTAAAACAGCAAAAATATACTACTCATTACTAAAAAATTTGATTATTTATCGGGCTTAGTCAAGGAGCGACCTATTAAAGATTTATTCAAATACTTTTAAAAATTAAAAATTGGGAACGGAACAATGTAAATCACAGCGAGTTACGAGGATAAGTTGATATATTATATAATGTATATATCGGATTTATTACACATTCGTTGTTTTTAAAGAGAGGGACGCCACCCTCGCTGACGTTACAAATGTCACTTCTTCTAGTACGGTCCATGATATTTTAAAATGAAACTTCAATTGATCTTAATGCTCCTGTATTTCTCAAAGATTCTTCATAATAACATACTTCAATGATACACACTCACTGAACTCTGAATTACGAGTATCAATTCTGAATTCTCAAATCTGCCGTCGTGCATCCAGACGTCATATTTATAACAAGATTCAAACATAGTTCTATTCTCCTTTGATTTCGTTTTACTTTTAACAATAATCATAAATACTAATGAGGTTTAATAAGAATTGATGACAGCCTCAAATTATTTTCAAGTCGCATCCGTTATTAAAGCTGGTAGCGCCGATATATACATATGTATCTAATTCGTTAAGGAGGTGATAGTAGAATGCATATCAAAGTTAAGTTACTTTTAGGTTTTTTGAAGTACACTTGAATTAATATTAGAAATTTTGCATTCTTTTCTAAAATGTACGTTTGCGATGTTCCATACCCAGAACCCTTTCACTATATTTCAAATTTGTGCACATAGGTTTTACCCAGATTGATTTATTTACATAACGCAAATATTTTGAGTAAAATTTTATTTGAGTTTCCTTATATGTTTAAAGATAAGGCTTTGAGTTTTATCTAACACTTGAAATATAAAAACCTGATTGGTAACAAAATTAGGTCTTAAGTTGAACTTGAGTAACCCTGGAATTGTTTCTGAGGTTAGCTCTTATCATGTCTCTAAGTATTTTTTATCGCTGTTCATTAATTCTTTACATATATAAATTTGTTATTTTATTTCTTAGTGTGCATTTGTTATACGTAAAATAGTCTTTTCTTCTTTACAATGTGAAACAGTCAGTTTTCTTAATGTGGGACACAAATCATAATTTTTTTGAAAATTCGTTCTTTTTTACGAAAGAGCTCAAACAAATAGTATTTCTGATGTATGTTATTTAGAGATTATTTTATTCTTATTATAATGATAAGATACCATTGTTACTTTATCTATAATGTGACATGTTAGTCTTCAAATTTAGATAATATACTTCGGCACACAGTACTGTTTTTAAAATTAATTAATTCTTGCATCATTAGTAAAAAAGATGTCTAGTAAAGTGTGGAGTAGACTAAATGTAACGAGAAAGGATGGGAGTGAAGTTAAATTGCGTTTTCAAGATTTTCCATGGGATCAAAATAAAAATGAGATATTGGATTTTTGTTCGAAATACTTCATTAAAGATGAAGCTTTTCATAAAGCGGCAGGTAATTATTAATTATTAATATATAATATTTAAAAATTTATTATAATGAACCCTATAACTATTCGTTTTGTAAGTGATTTTTTGTGTTTATGATTGCTTTGTTTTCAGGAATATTTAAAAACGATGAAGCTATAGCGGAATACAGGGCGATTATCTCTCATTATTACGATATGATCCCCATTCATATAACTGTGTGTTGCTTAGATGATGACTCCAAAACAATCGACATTCTTGGTTTATCAATGATATGTGAGTTTAAAGATCAGCCAGAAAAAATTGATTTTAAAATGGTAGGTAATGTTTAAAGTATCGTAATCAATTTCAATATTTTTAATTTTATTTTGGACTCTCTTTTCTGTGAAATGGACATTTTAGGTTTCCTATTTTGATAATATAATTTAAAAAAATATTCCATTTTATTTAATGCTAGTTTACCAGTATTTTAGTTTATCCAAATTATTTTTAGATTATTTTTATATTGTTTAGATTATGATTTAATACGAATTTTAAATCTATCGAGACTGTTCCCAGTTTGTTTCCATGTAATTTTATGCTCAGAATGGATCCAAATATTTTATTAAGTTGAAATAAATAAGTTGGATGTGAGGAACAAAATTCATATCAACAATGTTACGGACAATATTAAATTTCCCTGTTTTAATTAAACTTTTTGATTAAACTTGATCTGTATTTTTAATATTTAAATCTGTGATTATTTTTATAGCTTAGTATAAATGATAAGTAGCAAAAAGAATATATTGGGATAATCTGATTTCAGTTTGAGAAAAAAACAAAGGAGATGCAGGATTTTTTCAATGTTATAAAACTAAATTCTGATATAAAGATCAAAGATTATCAATCATACTTCGAAGGCAGAGGGATTATAGTTCGACCGGACCAAAGGGGATTGGGCATGGCCAGTGAATTTGTAAGACTAAGGTAGTTATATCCCAATGTTCTCTCTGGAGTCATTTGGGGGTATATTTATTAGTTAGTGCCATCCAATATGGATGTATCATTAGAATTACATGAGTCTGCTGAAAAAAATATTTTATGAAACTACCAACATGTTTTTGAATTTTTATAAAACCTACGTTTTATGATGTTTTTAGAAAAGAGATTTGTATTGACCGTAACATAGACATGACATGTGCTTGGATGACTTCAATAGGAACTCAAAAAGCAGCTGACAAATATAAGTGGAAGACATTTTACGAATTACCAGTGGAAGAATTAGAAAAGGCATCAGGCCTTGTATTTGATGCCAATGTACCGACATTTAAATTAATGTTCACTACAAGGAACTAGATTGATTTAATTGAAATAAACATATCACAATCAATCATACGAGTATATTTAATTGATAAGACATTTCAAGTAACTTATGATCGAAGCATTTCTTTTTAGCATTATCATTTTTAATAGTATGCCTCTAATTCATTCTCTTCGTATATATAATGAACTTTGTTTTTGCATCTTTATTTCTGGATTTAATACTTTTATTAAAATAAAATAGTTCAACGAGTATAAAGTTTTTGTAAAACATGAGACAGGGGACAAAGGTTTCAATTGTTCGTAAACAAGCTCCCGAAATATTGAACCCGTCACACAGGCTTCATTTACCAGGTCAATAAAAATGATTAATGGAGGCTAAAAGCCTGAAGATTTACGAACCGTCTTTTTTATACCCAAATAGATTTTATCATACAATATTTAATAGGGGATAAAAAGTTCATGATACATTCACAAAGAGACATTCTGGTTTCAAACTATTATTTTCACTCAAAATTAGTTTTTTTAAGTACTTTTCTTATTCTTGTTTTAAATTAATTCAATGAAAATAATACTTTATCGAGCGAATTTTTAATTGAAAGCATAATATTTATTTGTATTTAATTTAATGGTACTTGTATGTATATATACTATCATGAAAATTATTCTAGAGATTTTCTAAGGTGCTCATAAGCATATCATATTTCATAGAAATAATAATTCAAATAGTTTATTTTTCATATGACAAAAAAGATTTATAAATATAATTTATTCTATTAGTGTAAATGTACGGTATATTTTACTATGTCAGAATTGTTATTGCCTCCTAGGTAAGGTTAAGTCAATTATCAGTTTATCTCCGTTTCGTTCCTCTGATACAGTTGGTCGGACAGCGGATATTTGATAATAAATAGAGTTAGCTCACAATTCACATTCAGTGTCGTCACGACGACCAATGTTATATAACTCATATTGCATATTTCATTTAAAATATGATCCAATCAAAATTGATATCTTTTTAGGTCCGATAACAGGTATCGTCACTTCCTAGTCTTGGATTATAATTGATAGAAACTTAATAAATTAATATTTATTTGGTAATTGTATAGAATAAAAATATAATTATTTTATTTTATTTCATTAAATTTTATTTTTATTTTTATTAAGAATTTCTTGTATCTCTGTATGACTTATTTGAAAACATTCAAAAACATTAAAACATTCAAAAGTGGTTAATAAAAAAAAGATCTAGCTAACTTTCAACTACATAGTTGAAAATTGAATATAATAATTAAAGCTAAAATATTTGTTTCATATGTTATAATGTATAAGGTCTACTTTAAATACTTTTATGATATTTTCGTGAAGGATGTAGGAATAAACAAAAATTAAGAAACCATTTCGTTTACTATGAATCAATTTAACAATTATATCTTAAAAATATTGTAAAGACAATCAATAGATATAAGGTAAATAGAATATATATTGATTAATAATTTTTTAACGCATGTTATAGACTGAAACCTCTAAAAATCTCATGTTAAAAATAGTCTTCGATTTATTACATCATATTGTGTGTATAAATATGTATATTGATTTTTTATATTTATACTCTCCTATAAAACATATCATAGATTAGTTTCTATACAGAAGATGTACATCCATTAGTAAAATAATCATCTTTTCCTGTTTATATGCGACGATACTCTAACTTCTCATTAATAAATATTATGTCACATCATCGTATATAATTCAATGTTATGTTATATGATAGTGTTCATTTATATCATTGGTTTCCCAGTGATTTAACACATACTTTGTCCTGTTTCTAATACATCTTAATGTCTATTTATTATGAGGCTTACTCATTTCTTTTCCTTAAAAGTATCAAAATTAATAATATTCTTTTTTTATTTAACGAATCGGTCGAACTGATAATATGTTCAAGAATAACATGCTGAAGGATCGTTTAGGTAAAGGTTATCTGATGGAGCATGAGTCAGGACGCAATAAGGTGACCTCTAAAGCTGACCTTTAACATTGTATGGTCAAGTATTTTAAATTATATTGGTGCTTTAAAGAAGGTACTCAGGTTCAAGATCTTCTCAAAGGGCTTTTTTTAAACAAAATTAGCCGATCTGACAACGCTGTTAAAATTAAAAACTAACATAATTTAAAAAAGTGTTCTTCTAAACAATTAGAAATCAATATTCATTTAAAATCTTTTTAAAAGATTCATTACAATATGGATGTACAAATATTTTACAAAACTTGAAAATAAATG
Organism: Danaus chrysippus; assembly: GCA_916720795.1. Taxonomy (NCBI): domain Eukaryota; kingdom Metazoa; phylum Arthropoda; class Insecta; order Lepidoptera; family Nymphalidae; genus Danaus; species Danaus chrysippus. Next base: position 10,036,069 of record CAKASE010000082.1, on the reverse strand, counting down.
AACTGGAAAGATTGAATTACGTACACCCTTTACATCTGATAATTATTTCAACTACTGGATCATTGAGATTCTTTATTTATATAACCTCCGTCATTTTTATGAGTTATTTTCTTTGGTACAACGTTTTGATTTACAAGTGGTTCGAACTAAACGTGACAGACAGGATGAATCAATCAATTAACATCCACTCTTCTCTCAGCCCTATCGAGGCTATATATCTTAGTTCTCTACATGATCCATATGCCGATACTTAAATAATACCAAGTACTATAGCCCTCTTTGAAGATACCACAGTTCATTCGTCATGAAGATCCCAGGACTCCATTATAACACGCCTGTAAAAACCAGCCCATTCCTTAAGCAAATAGTTCCGCCGATAAAAGATAGTGACAAAGACAAAAACATCGCATTCGTCTTCACTAGAAGTAGATGTTTTTCACTCCAAATTGACAATTAAATCTTACGACGATTCCCATCAGAAAATAATAAGGTCACCCTTTAGAAGACCTACATGGTTCATGCTTGTTCTTCACACATTGATAGTCTGCAGGTGATACAAAATAAATTCATGCGCACATCCACAGGCTCCCCATAGTATATCAGAAATTCTGACCTCCAGAAGCATCTTAATTTCTTACACAACTGAAGGCAATTTCAGAGATATTTTTCTAGACTGCGATATGTCATTTGGATTTCTGTCCTATGTCATGCTTGGAGACGGCATGTTGTCCCATGGACTGATGCTGCCCCAACCACATCCTCAGCTAAGGTTCTGCCTCTTGCAGGCATCCTTGTGATGGACATAATCCTCGACCTTTCAGATCTTACGTTAGGCCCTATTTGGAAATGAACATTAGCAACCTAATCGACGTTATGGTTAGTGTATAAAACAACTCTTTGTTAACGGATCCACTACAAAAAAAGTAATATACCGAGGCCTACCTCTTTATTTTATTTAAATTGTATATCACTAAAAAAAAAAATAACAATATACAACAAAAGTATTTCAACAACTTCGTTTTCTTTTACAAAGAAACCAATCACTTACCTCTAACAAATTTTCAAACAATATCCCTTGTGACTCGTACGCTGAAGTGATTTACTCGTGCCAACTTACGCTATCAGATTATGAAGTCCATTCACGGATTATAAAAGAAAATGTGACTTGATTTATTTGATACTTTTTCTCAAAAAAAAGCAATTTCAACTTACGAAACACAGTAAAATATTAATGGATCCATTTGAATTACAGATTAAGTTTCTGTGTTCAAAACGGAATTATAATATATATCACAGTTCATAATAAACATGTGTAAATATACCAAAGAGCATGGGAACATTCATCCTATAACTGATGGAGGCTTAACCAAGAGTGATTGTGACTAATATAACAGACATTCGAAACAGCTGCAACAAGACCATGTTGAATGTACTGCTATATTGTGATTTGACTGATACACAGGCTTAGTATTGTGAAAATAATGTATTCAATTTATATGTTAAAGCTCCCTTCAAGGCTTTGAAAAGATATAAGATATTTTTTTGGATATTTAATAATATAGTGATGAAATATGAAATAAATAATATTAAATCAAAAAGTAAAGTAAAAGTATTCAGAGTTGCTACTTACTGAATATCGCAGTTCCTTAATCATTCAACTATCCTACCCGAGATTCAATAGATACATCTTTTTAATTCATCAGATTGGTTGTGAGCGAATTTATTGAGTTTAAACATTAACAAAAGTAATTTCCTCACCTTTTCGTCATCCAGCTCTTCTCTACCTGATGCGCATAAATGTATTTTAAAAGCACACAACTGTGACTCACTAAATGCCATCAACTGTTCTTGCCCTACTGTAGAGTATGCTTCCAATATAAAATATCTTGGACTACTAATTGATAATTCTTTGTCTTGGAAGTCACACATAATTATTTTAACTACTAAAATAAGAAAACTAGTATATACATAAATTAAAAAATCTCAGAGCTTCCGCGGAAAGATCTACTATCTTCATGGTATATTTTGCTATAGTTCAATCATTGCTTATGTATTGTATAACAGTATGGGGAAGAAACAATAAAACATCACTGTTACAGCTAGAAAGAGCCCAAAGGTCTATCTTGAAAGTGATGACTAAAGACCCTACAGATATCCGACAAACGAATTATATAATGATTGCAAGGTGTTATCCGTTCGTCAACTGTTTATTTATGAAAATGTTTTACGCAAACACAATACCCTAACTTATGTTGATAATCGTGATAAAAGGAGAGTAGATATAATACTCCACATTCATTGAAAAACACAGAAGTAAACTTGCAGGGAGACGTTATTATATTATTAGCTCCAGATTATACAATAAAATTAACAAACTTATAAATATATACGAGTATCATCTTAATAGAAATAAATGTAAAAAAATATTAAAAGAATGGTTGCTAGCAAAGTCGTACGATGAAACTGAAAAGCTGCTTGAAGTCTTAGGTTCCTAGAAAGCACACACAAATACACACCCACACACATACACACACGCTCACATACACACAAACATCTCAAATATACATACTCATGCTCAAATTTACACATACCACTAATTTTATTTTACTATACTAGATACTAAGTTAAAACTAACGATAATGCTTAGCATTCACTATATTGTGTTGACTTTTTTCGCTATTCCACTTTAGTAAAATTGGTAAAATGAATCCTTTGCAACAGGAGAGTACTGTCGCCTGAAATACAGGGACAGTAGATTTCAATTACATATAATACCTTTTACCTTTATGCATTGTGATCAGATTATGTTAATGTCTATACAATCGTAATATGTTTGAGATAATTAAACATTATTATTATTATAATTTTCAAGCAAAAAAGATTTCTACAACTTCCTTGTATAATAATTATATAAAACAAATAAATAAAGTTTCAGACAATTCAACATTATATATGTTTTGTTGTGGAATAATAATTATATACATACATATATAAATCGATACCTCTCTCGTAAGTTGTTGTATCTCCAAAACTGTAATTTTACAGTAGAACGTTTCAAAGATTCAAATTAAACCAAAATCTGCATTTATTGATGCATCCTTTTAAAGTTTTGTATTTAAATTTAACATAATAGTCTTCTTAACTACGTTAAAAGATATTTTAATTAATATGCCTATTTACGGAGATATTGTTGTTATATCGTTCATACGACATTTTACTCCGGAGTAGAAGTAGAAAAAAAGGTGTTGTAGCTGATACTTACAACATTATACCGCGGTGCCCAGGTAGTGTCACTTGTGGTATATGATAGTTACAACTGTATACGTTGAAAAATATAAGTCTTACTCTGTTGTATGTAACTCATACGCTGCGTGAGCGCGTGATTTTACCCACCTCGCGCCCCGCGTAAACAATTGCATAGGAATATACATCAGTTTAATCCGTTCGCGTTTGAAAATTACAACATTATGCGTCTGACAAATTCTTTAAAAATAGTGTTTTTGTTGTTTTTTTAATTTGAATGGATGTAATGATCAATAATAATAGAATATTTTTCATAAAAAAGCAAAATAGCATTTTGCGGCATACAATAACTTACGTGGGAGACATCGAAATATTCTTTAAATATTCTTAATGATAATACAGTTTCCATTTCAGTTAGAGTTCGTGAGATAGATATTTTGAGAGTTCAATATAAAAAGAATATTGATTTATTTCTGTATAATATTGCTTAAAAATGTTTTATATAACTTTTAAAATCTGATAAGGACAGCATCTTACTGCATCTAAAGAGCAAATATCTTATGTCAAGATACATAATAATAAGATAACAACTATCACAAGGTCAGTTTGTATGATTTTAAATTAAATTATATGTAATATAAAATATTTGTCTAAACATTCTACAAACTCACTCGAAATAAATCCATAAAACACATTAAAAACAAAAAAGAAAAAGTGCAAAAAGTTGTTATTCTGTCAGTCAGAATATACTTTGTGGCACGTGAGATAGATTTAAAAAAAGTCTAAACACGGGCACCAGAAAGCCGGACTCCATAGAGATTTCATTATCTTTTCGAATTTTAAACCTCTAAAACAAAAGGAAATAATTGGTCAGAACCATCTTTCGTGTGTTGTATAAAAGTAATGTAGTATTTTTTTTTGTATGACGTTCGTTTGTGATAATTTAGTGACAAGAATTTATATATGAAGATATTAAAACAAATAATTTCCTCAGTAACATTCATACCAATAATTTAATTCACAATTTTTCTTACATTTAAATGTACCACATTATTTTATTTGATTTGCTATATAACGTGTTTAAATCTTGAGATAAATCATGTCAAACTTTTAATTGAAATGGTTCCGAATATTGTTTGTTGAAACGACATAACTTTGTAACAAAAAGTTTATATATCAATTCAAAATTTCTACCTTTCTGAACCAATAGGATGTAGGATAAATATTTATATCGAATAACATTTTTTGTAATATAATAATTTTTCTTGGTCTTAGGGTCTTATATTTTAAAGGTGATGATTTTTATAATTAAATCAACAATGAATGTTAAATATAGATTCTTGTATATAGATTACAAGGTGTAATTAGGTTTGTTTAGAGCTTATATCAATGTAGGAATGATATTATACTATAGAGTACTGATTTTTTTAAAGCGCCTCTTATCAAGGACTACCCAAAATTAACTGTTAATAAGTGATAACAATCTCGTTGAAACTACATAGTTCTGTCAAATTGGTAGTCATTTATTCAGTCTGGTTTTCCAAACTCTCATGGTTGAATAAAGCATTCAATAATAAGTCCAAACAATAAATGGTTGCGCCCATTTTCGATTGCCATAATTGTTCTTCCAAATACGACACATATGTACATACAATGTGGGTTACAAAATTTGTCACTACTGATTCAGTGATTACTCAATAGATTTTATACGAACAAAAACTGTTATCAAACTGTTCTGGATTTTTTTTTATATAAAACAACAAAAATATAATAAAATTAATGGGGTTTTAATCTTTAAGTTATACAAAAGAAAGATTAAAATAATTATGAAATGTATATTTTTAGGATCAGTTATTATTTTTATTGTTTAAAATTATAAAGACCGTTTTGTTGTGGTAAAAAAAGGTAGCTGCTGAGGTATATGCAAGGAATTTTGAAGTATGTTTTTGTGGAAATAAGGAGTTCAGAATCTCAATACTATTGATCCAATTGACCTAATTCATAAAAAATAATTCAATCAATTCCAAAAACCGTGAAAATAGTTCACGACAGAGTCTTTGAAAATTATTGAATTATATGAATATATTTTATTCAGTAGCTTCGACGGAGTTTTAGAAAAACAAATACAAATGCTTATGTATTTATATATTAAGGTTCACATTTCAAAATTAAAACTGGGTGAAAACGGGAAAGTCTGTATGAAATAAAATAGGTAAATTATTTGTAATGACTGAATGAATTTGGTCACTTTGTTTTGAGACAGTTTAATCTATTTTAATATACATCCCAAATGAAGTCATAAAAACTATTGTATAGTTATTATATTTTGGTCTTTATATTTTCTGTAAGTATTTACATATATATGTCATTAATTTAGAATTCTCAAATATATAATAAAGTAAACAATGAGCGTTCAAGATAATAATCTTGCTTTACAATGTTTCTTTTTATATTCCCTTTGCTATTACTATGTGTTTTTTAAAGGAGTTTAGGTGTGTCCTAAGATATGGGACAAAGGGTCGCTTGCTCCAAAGCAGGGTCCGGAAAAGTTCAACCGTTCTTGGTGGCCAAATTTTGGAAGGTTTATGACAATGATTAATGGATATTTAACTTGACCAGATTTATAAGAATATATCATATACAACTTTTATTTTATTTATGTTTTATTGAACAAAATGTTAACTTTTACAAAATGTTTACTTGCTTAAGTCAGTGGTGGCCTAATGGTTAGAGGGTCCGCCTCTCGTTGTCGAGGGTGCGGGTTCGATCCTGGCCCGGGCAAGTACCAATGTGATTTTTCCGAGTCATATTTATTTTCTAATAATATTTAGACACCACTAATTAATGCTGATTCCCAAAAGAGGGTTGATGTCAGGCAGGCGGCCGGTCGTAAAAAACAATTAGCCGAAATTATTCACAACATGTAAGGCAGACCCTGGCTAAAGCCGGGAACTTGCCAGGTAGGAGAAGAGTACAAAATGATCATTAATACATTTGTTTGAACTGAATTATGTTTTTTATAACAACTTCAATAAAAATGCAAGTAGTCCTTCTAATTTATGAGTTGTTAAATTATACACTAAAAAGACACTTCAATAGGATAACTGAAGTCAAGCTTTACTTCGTTAAGCAGAGCGTTGAGGCGTATAATATTAGATTGTTACTCCAAGAATAATTTATTTATTCTCTTATAAAACTGTTTCATAAAGATTTAAATAAATGTTGAAGTTGTATTTTGTGATAATATTGAATAGTCAAATATTTGTGTTGAAGAATAAGGTTGTAGTTATTTAGTTTTACTGTAGGTATATTAAAATGGCAGATTATAATATAAACATATTAAAACAAAGTACGTTGTTGTTGATAACTATTATGGCAAGTGTAGAATATGCTGCACTATGGGCCAGTACTGGGACACAATAAATGAATTTATTAAAAAAGTGTGAATGGTTAATAAATCTCCCTAACAAAGTAAGACGTGTAAATGTCATTTTAAAAACAGGAAATCTTTAACATTGTGTTCGAAAAGAATATGGAAAAAACATGTGATCAGTTATGTACATTTTTTTAGCCTTAGAAATAAAAATATTGTAAGCTTTGGTCGACTTATATTAAGTTTCGGTACAATCTGTGAGTTTCGTAAGTAGTTTTCAAGGCCAAAGACATTATAGAGCACTTGTATAAAGTTTGTTAAGATGTGGAACGACCCACAATATTGTAGGTTTAAGAAAATATATTTCTTAAGTCATAATAACTTCGAGGACCCCTACGCAAATGAAGGGAAAATACGGAAAAGCCTCAACAAATACATCTAAAGAATAAATTCTAATTAGGCTCTTTAACTAAAATTGTATTTACTAACATGTATTGATTAAAAATAAGTCGGTGACCAAGAATAAGTTAAAATAAAATGTTAATAAATTACTTTCCATATACAGTAACAGAAAGTTCAATGTTTTTATTCATTTCTTTCTTTAGTTTATTCATATATTATACTTGGACCTACGACGGTTTTTGCTTTTTCTTCACAGCTTTGGTAACTTTAATATTCTATTTTTGAGTACTTATACTCGTAAATTATAATCTTTAGTTCATAGCTATATACAGAATAAAAATAACAAATAGAACTAGTTAGAAAGAGGATGTTCAGATTAAGTTTGTAAAACATTAAATCCAGAATCTGGTTGGAGATTTAGATGTTACATTATATAAATAATAAAAATCAATTACATTATGTACGTAATTAGCTTTTTACATAATAATCTATCAATACTGTGTAACTATATTATTAAGTTGTTTTATTTGATATTGAGGTGATTTTTGTAAAATATACATATAATAAGAATAGTCGAGGTGCCCTAGAGATAAAAGGTTTGCCTTTCGTGTATGAGGGTGCAGGTTCGAAAGAAGATGCTCGAGAGTGTCAGGTCCGAGGTACAACGACATAGATGCCGATGGCTTTCGCGGTGGTTTTAGTGAGTAGGAGCCTGCCCAGGCCGAGCCTCAAACATCCCTTCCGGCTCCACCAAGGCCGGTTGGACGGCTCGTAAAAAGAGTTTCCCTGCGTCATCACAAAAAAAGGTGCAGGTTCGAAACCTGGCGAGTACCGATGTGATTTTTTCGATTCATAAGTAATTTTTAAATGAAATTTAGTCACCACTGGCAGACGGTGAAAGAAAACATCATGAGGAAACTTGGACTTATAATTTAAAATTATAAGTTTGAAATCGCCAATTCGCTAGAGCAGAGCAGAGCGTCTTGATAAATGATCTAATCTTCTCCATGTGAGAAGAGGCCTTTGCTCAGCAGTGGACTCGGATAAGCTGATGATGATGATGATGTTATAATAAGAGCAATAAGTTCATTTTGTCAGGAAACCGATGATGACTACGTGTTGGTAATTCTTACTAAGTTAAAATTTTGTTTTAATAATATAGATATAGAAGGTACCTACATATTTAATAAAAATAAATTGCTGTTAATTTTTGCATAATAAAATGTCGTTTGAACTTTTATAGATAAAATGTTTGTAGTTAGTATAATAGTCAAACAAATTATTAACTTTGTGTTCGAAACGAGATTAAAATATGTAATTGTTCGGTTGAAATACATGTGACATCATCAGAATTCTATACTTTACTGAAAATATGCTAAGAATTATACACAAAATAACAATGGAATTTAAAATTATTGTTTACATAATTAATATATTATTGTTGCTTATATTAACGATAAAACTAAACTTTAAAAACTATCACAAATTTTACCTTTCATTCTATGAAAATGAATAGTATAAAATAAGTCAGTGATGGCCTAGTGGTTAAAAGGCCCGCCTCTCGTGCACGAGGGCGCGGGTTCAATCCTGACAAGTACAAATGTGATTTTTCCGAGTCATATGTACATTCTAACATTATTTAGACACCACTGACAGAAGGTGAAGGAAAACATCGTGAGTAATCCTGGACTTATAATTTCACTATCATAACTTTGAAATCACCAACCCGTCTTGAGCAAGCGTGGTGATTAATGCTCAAACCTTTTCAATGTGAGAAGAGGCCTTTGCATAGCAGTGGACTTTGTTAGGCCGATGCCGACGACTATGAAAATTGATAATGACGTGAGTTTAAATAAAATGATAATTGTTCTTTTCTATTTACTCATACTATGTCATATCGTTTGACGAGCAAAGTAACCAAAATAGGTGCAAAATAATAAAATATAAAAAAATATATACAAAGTAATTTATATCCAACATCTTACGGAAGTTTCTACGAACAAAACAATATTGCTTAAAATTCTGATGTAATCAACAATGCTGAGTTTTGTCCAAAGTATTATTACATATGTACTTACAATTCAATAAATAAAAACACGAATTGACTATCTCAAAAAGAAACAAGTACTTTGATGGGTTTAATATATATTACATGGAAATGGAGTAGTAAGGCACAATTATGAAATTTTGATAGAATTTTGGATAATTTGTTTTTTATATTAAATAACCACGTACCCATAAAAGATAGCTGATATATATTTTTTATTTAATCAATATTGAATCGTTGGAAGAAATGTATATAGATTTATCCATAATGCTAAAATGCCTGCTTAGCAAATATTTTTTTATCGTAATATCTACAAGAAGTTAGTTGAAATAAAATTCCCTTGAATGAAAACATAATGTACATTTATCAGGAATACTTCATTAACACATAGAAAATGCATTGCATTCTGTTTTATAATTATAACTCACTGTGATTCAATATTTTAACTAATATAGAATTATATTAAATTGAACAATAACAATAATACAATATGAAATTGCAACTTGTGAATTATATTTTAGTATTATAATTTTATTAACTAATGTATTATAAAGACTTTTATACACTGAATAGCTCATACATCATAATAGCTTTAATCTCAATTTTAATTAATATTTAACAATTATATTATAATATGTATAATGAAGCTAACATCGAGAAGGTTTAATATTACATTTAAATTGTTACATTTCGTTTTAATAGATGTAGTTAAGAATAGTTTCTAGTTTTTCTTCAGCTTTTTATCTGAATATTACGTAACATGTATATATAAAAAGTAATATATTGTACCTGTTCACCTGGTTCATCTAAATCCACACAATGAATGAATATTTCTCCTTCTGCTCACAGTATTATAATAATATTATCTTGAGCATGGATCACGACACATGCTCGTCATTTCTCAACACAATACGAAATTCGAGAGATCATTCTAAGTATACTTTAATTTATATATTTGTATGAAATGTTATAACAATATAATATAAATACATGTACAATACATGCAATATCATAACATTTTCTATTTAAATATAAATCTATAATACAAAGCTGACGATATAACTAAGGCTTTAAAGCAATCTTCTTCGCCCCTTTCGACTCAGAATAATAATATTCGCTGACGGTAAATTAAATCTATTAACTCTTAATTGAGAACTGTTCTTCCTTTTGAATACGGCTTGGTAATTTTTTTTATTTATATATATTAATCTGCAGAACGATAAAAAGCTTGTTTTCAATAAATTAATCGATTCTTTATGGATATTAGTAGAGAAAAATGCGGTAAATTTATTCCGCAATTGTCTGTAAAAACTAAAAGGATTGCAGTCGTAATAGCCCGTTAACACTTAATAAAAAATATCATCAGCGAAAATTTAAAATTTAACGGACATGTGAGATGATACTGTGAGTGTTTGCTATTAATTACCACTAAATGTTATTCTATTGTCTTATAGTCTAAGAGCCCGTGAACCCCAGACCTTCGTTATTTTATAAAAGCTGAAAGTTTGTCAGCGCATGCTCCCAACACAGGTAAGAACGAAGGTCCATTATGAAATTCGGGTTGTAGTGGCTTTGGCAGGTAAACGGTACTAAAGGTGTGTAAAATACTAATATAGTTTCGTCAAATTATACAGAGCGATTTTTTGGTATTACCTTTAGAATGTTATTAAAAATCACATTATTCATTACCAGACACTTAACATCGTGGTAACCCCTTGCCAGACACCCTTAATGTTCAGGGTATAATAATTCTACTTACGTTATAGTATAAAAGCTGATTTTTATACAGGATACTTGGGTAATGAGTAGATGATATTTTCTCAATAGCCAGACATTTTTGATAGTTCCAACCCCTTGCCAGACAAGTATGTAGGGTCGCTGTAGAAACGAGCGCGAGGTAGTATATATATGTGAGTGCGAGTGAGATGCGCTTGTATTGTTTACTACTTTGTACATGCGTATGTCAGTAAAATTAATATATGCTATTTTTAAAGATAAATTTAATATTCATTATTAATTATAAGAAAAATATCAATAATAGCATTACTTACTTTATAATTAAATCGCTCATTTTTATATAATACTTAGGTAGTTATTAGATGATGTTTCCTCCTTAGCCAGATATTTTTTTCTGTTTTCAATCTCTCTGCCGGACAATCAATGTAAATGTTAAAAAGAGATTCATGATTAGAATGACTTATCCAAATAAACTTTTTGGCCAATTTATGTGACAAATAACTGATGTAAATTTTAAAAATTTCTTCAGAAATGACATTCGTTGCTACAACTACTCGGAATTGGGTTTTTGAATTATTTTTTTTTTGTGATAAATGGAAAGATCATATATAAGTTTAATAACAAAACTATTTTTATTTTATTTTTTTTTGCAATATTTAAAAAGTTATTTCAAAATAAAAATTAAATTTTAAATTCAGTACCGAAGACAAGCCGACAGCTCGTGAATAAACCCGAGCGCGTGTGACGTCACAATGTTAGTTTTTGCTCATTGTAGCATACAGAGATATAATAATTAGTACAGTGTTTTGAGTTTTTATCTAGTAAATTCTGTTGGCATTGTTAAATAATCAAAAGTTTTGTACCATTATGTACAAAGACTACAAAAACAACTCCTGAAAAAATGTTTTTAAATGTTCCACAAGACGAAAAACGTCGAAAGAAATGGTTTCAAGCAGTGCATCGAGATTATTCAAAAACAAAATCATTTTTTTTTGTTGTGAAGATCATTTCGTTGTAAGTTTTCATAATAGTATTGTTATTAATTATTATTTATCTAAGTGTATAAATCGAATAAGTATAGTTCAATAATTAATTTTTTTACCTGGGCTCCAAATCATAACCTTTAGAATCGTAGCATTAAAAAATTTTAATTGATAATTCAAAGCGATTAAATAGTAAATCTATATATATGTTTGTCTAATAATTGGACTTCAATTAATAGATATTTTCATAATTTTATAACATTCTAGGTTCTGTATCAGACTACATTTAAATTTTTAAAGTACATATATGTTATTTTGGTTTTTTTATAATGTTATAATAACATTTTATTAATAATGATTTAATGAAATAATTATTAATTATATTTAATAGAGAATAAATACTAATTTTCATTTAGAATAGTATTTTTTGACAGACTTACCTTGATGTCTTAGCACCTCGAACTTCAGCAAAATTAAACCGCACTTTTTAAAAAATTAGTTATCATAAAAATATATTAACATCAGGAATATTATCCGATTTTGCTTTTATAAATCCTTTATCACACATAGTCGAAATAAACTTTTCAAATCGTTTTTCACTAATAAATTTGAGATATTTTTATCAAGTTAAAGATAATAGCCATAAACACTGTACTATTATGAAATTGCTTTAACATTATGACGTCACAAGTATGCTGACCAATCATGGCGCGTTTACAGTCACGTGATATATTTTTGAATTTTATCAATTTTTAATTGTTTATAATTAATTTAAAAAATATATTTCAAGTTTTTTGCATTAAAAATCCAATATAATTAATAATAAAGTTTTAAAATACATAAAAAAAATCAATACTTTTTTTTTTTTCAAAAACCCAATTGTTAAAAATTTCAATTTATTCCTCCAGTAACTAGTTAAAAAGAAAAACCAAATAGAAATATTTTTCAAAAATTCAAAAATTTTATTAAAAACAGATTCGTGATACTACAAGTTATTACATAGGATAAAAAAATAGATCGGTTATATGACATAGTATCATAGTGTATAAGAGATACTGTTAATTTATTCGCTATCAGAATCACCATCAATGTCACTATTTTCTTCGTCACAAGTTTATACAAGTATCCTGTATAAAAATCAGCTTTTATACTATAACGTAAGTAGAATTATTATACCCTGAACATTAAGGGTGTCTGGCAAGGGGTTACCACGATGTTAAGTGTCTGGTAATGAATAATGTGATTTTTAATAACATTCTAAAGGTAATACCAAAAAATCGCTCTGTATAATTTGACGAAACTATATTAGTATTTTACACACCTTTAGTACCGTTTACCTGCCAAAGCCACTACAACCCGAATTTCATAATGGACCTTCGTTCTTACCTGTGTTGGGAGCATGCGCTGACAAACTTTCAGCTTTTATAAAATAACGAAGGTCTGGGGTTCACGGGCTCTTGCTCTATTAGTACTACAAAACTTTTTCATTGCTTCAAAGTAATATGCTTCATAGTAAATTGTTACTTTTTTATACACAGAAAATGTTACTTAAAATTTGTATTAGTGCGGAAAAAACAACTTATACTCGTAATAATATAATAGATATTGCTTGGATTTGCCGAGTCCACAGCTGTTACAAAATTCACACAGAATGCCACTTCTAGCGTAACGATTATCAGTAACTTCGCTGTTTAAAGGTCTCGTGTTGACATAAAAAAATAATCAGTTTAGCACGTTTAATACGCTTGTAAACCCAAACTGTATAAAAAGTTTTTTGAAAAATAAATGAAATATAATGTGAAAAGTATCTAACACTAAGAATAGTACCGTTCCGACCACCGTGACAGTTATGAAGTAGTCTTTCGTTACTTTTTCATAAAAATTTACATTCCGGAGCATGAAACAGTTTTATTTGTTACATGAATTGTAAGTGAATAACATTTCTTTGTCTTTATCCTTTTTTTCTCAAAAATATCTTCCACTTTTTAATGTGTTCGTGGTTTTTTTAAACTTTGTATATAATTTATTTATGCTGTTTTAACATTTTGTAAATTAAACGTGGCTGATGTTAAAAGCCTTTATAACAAATTAGGATAGCCTTCCACGCCACTTTAACAATGCATGCTTAACTGACTTCAACATTCAAAAGCTTTTAATAAAATTATACTGGCAGTTAGTTTTATAGTTAAACATACAATAACTACATAACTATCTAACAAGTTGAGATTGAAGACTAGTTATTTGCAACGATAATATATTCGTGCTTTGATCTAATCTAAATAGTTGAGAAAATTTACTGTGCTTATAATATCTATAAGTTGTGGAAATTGAGTGAAATATGTAACAAAAAACACAACGAAAAGGAAAATATTTAAATATGTACTTTTAATTATAAACCTCTTATATTTATTCATTATAAAAATAATATCAGAATAATATATCAGATGTTAGAGTGATTGTCAATTATTCTTAAAAAATATATACTGGGTTTGTTGTTGATTCAAACCAATGTTAAACGTCTGGTTTAAACAGTTTTGTAAATTAGCATACCTTACGGACATATGCTTTTTTCTGATACTAGGAGCAAAATATAAAAGGTATGTTTAAAATATAATATCTTATACGTCACCAAGATATTATAATTAATATATTTTTGTTCTTACATTATGCATGGACATATGTGTACTTTTTATGGCTCTTAACAGGAATTTGCCAAGAACTTTGGAAAAACAAACAAAATTGATTCGAAATAAAAAAATAAGTTTTTTTCTAAATTAGGTCGGTTAGTGATTTTTTAATTTAAAATAAAAATATAAAATAACTTACATTAGAAGACTTATACATTAAATCCTGTAACTTGTTTTTGCAAGAATATTATTCTCAAACATTGAGATTGCAAACTAAATTAGTATTAATTAAACATTTGATTTATAACAATCCACACTGACCCATTGCTTAAAACCTTTTTTTTTTAAACCATTTATTTAACGTTATATATTATTGTTAAAAATGCTCCTACTTTATCTTTGTTACCAATTTTATCTATAATTTTTCTCACGTAAAAAACTTTTTTGTTCCCATGGGATAGGGGAGAAAAGGAACGATTGTTCTTGAACAAGGACTCGAAAACTTAAACTGACCTCATTTACCGGGTCAATGACAATGATTGATGGATATTGAAGCTTGAAGATTTAATAATAACCTTTTTATAACTTTATAGCAACAATTTTTTTTGGTTTAATACTACCAATGTAATATATATATGTATATGGCTTTCAAGACCAATATGTTATATGCAATTCGTGAAGCTGTTTATAGCACTAAGATTTTACTCCAGTATGACGATATGATTTTAGAATATATCTCCTTAAATGTTAGTATAATTTTAATAAAGACTATCGGTGTATAGAAAAAAAAATATACAAAGAAATATCTAAAAAATCTTTCAGGATAATTACTGTTATCAAAAATAACACTTAAAAAATTTATGTGAAGTGGTTTTTGTTTTGAATCGTCATCACTGATACAACTATGTACTATTGCACTTTTAGTATAATATCAAAATGTCTGACATGTTCGTATTAATGGTCCGAGTAACTGATTTTCTGTAATATATTTATATATTTTTTTAACCTCTAACTGTTAAGTAAATTTTTGTTTAAACTATATTTTAGAATGTGTTAAATAATTTGATGTTTCTTAATAAAAATTTTCCATAGTAATATTCTCGAGAAGATGAAATATGTAGTATAATATAGCTGAAGATAATTATAAAATATTGTTTTATATTCGTAATAGTAAATTATGATATCAAAAATCATATATTAAAGAGAGTTTCCATAGCATAGTCAATTTATCTATCTACATTGTATCTTAGTATGCCATAAAATTGTTACCATATCATCTATGTTGCATAAAACTTTTCAGTATTCACTTGTTCCATTAAAGATTGTCTCTATTAAGAAGATTAAATTTCATCATTACTTTTTTCTAAATCACATAAACCCATTTAAAATATTTCCTTAATGTTAACTATTAACTGAAATTATTTCATTTTAAGTTTTAATGGATTTGACACTGGTTTGATGGTTTATCCTGTACAACATCTTTTCAGTTCTTTTTATTTTACAATCTACTATAGTGACTACAGATCATCATTTGGGTAATGCCACCGGGATAAGAGGGATGGTACCGCTTCTAAAACGTCTCCGAAAAGTAGATATTAGAATACTATAATAACTATCCGATTAGTGTAATTATAAATATTAGGTACCAATTTTGAAAATTCGATGTTGAAAAAAGACATTAACTTTTATTGCTTCAGATGTACATTGTGTGCACAAACTGCTTTTACTCCACGGTTATTACAAAATATTTCTAAGAATATTGTTGCACAATTTTAATATCGTTATGACTTGTTTTCACAAAATATATATTTTCATATGTGTGATAAGCTCGAAGTTAAACGAAGAATACGAAAATATTACAAGAATTCTACCACGATACAGTGAGCAAGTTGTATCTTATTTTCAAAAACTCTTTCTGGAAATTCAAATATAAAATTATAACTGTACAGTGAATTTAAATAAATGAATATTTTTCTAACAAAATGCAACTGTTTATGTCATGCTACATAAGATTAAACTTTGAGTAATAAAAGAATACCGTGGCCTAATTCCACTCCTGAAACAAAAATATTTTTTCAGTCTAAAATGATTATAACAAAGCTTTTACCGTGTTTGTTGCGTTCGTGTAGTTTTATTTTTGTTTTGTATTGGAACTTCTAAAACTCCCCGAAAAAATAGGTCAACAGTGATTTCATAAACGCTAACGCTATAACAAATATGTCCAGGCCTTAAAGGATCAGAAATTCTCTTATTGTTGAATAAACTTTAAAAATGTCCACAAACCCGATAAAATGTTGAATACTTTGTCTTTCATAAAAATTAAAGAACATTATTTTTCAACGTTGTTTAGTGGATATCATATTAGAAGTGAGAAATAGTTACTATTGAATACTTCCTAAGACATTGCAATTGGCAAATACCAATGTAAATTTTCCGAGTCATATGTACTTTCTAAGAGTATTTAGATATTACTGATTAGTGTATTTCCAAAGAGGACTGATGTCAGGCAGGCGGCTGGTCATAAAAACAATTAGCCTAAACCATTCACAGCATGTAAGGCAAACCCTGGCTAAAAGCTGGGAAATTGCCAGGAAGAAGAAGGAGAATTCCTAAGACATAGCAATAATATATGAATAAAAATGGCTTTATATCATTTTTTGACGTAATACAGTACTATTTTTTTACTTAGTTGGGTATAATTTTTAATACAATATCAATTGGAGAGGACATGTCTGTGAATATATTTAAAAAGAATGTCGAAAAATATTTGATATTTATTTTTTAAATAAATAAATAAAAAATCGATAAGTATTCTTATTATTTAAATTTATCTTAGAATCTTAATGCTACTAATTGATATAGAAATTGATGTACAACTGTAACCCTATACCTTGTTTGGAAAAATATATGTATATCACTCCTAAGATTCAACATGGTATTCTCTATAAATGCATATTATAGTTGAGTTCCAGAGAAATTGCTTCAGTTTGTAAAACAGGAGTATGTTGAGTAGCTCAAACGATCGTAATACATATTTACAATTACTATAAGTATTTAATATCAACTCAAATAAGTCGTATTTACATATCTTTGATATGAATAATGTATTACTATTTGAAATGAACAGTTTATATGTACAATGTCGAACACCGTTCCACCCTTCGATAAGAAGCCGTGGGTATCACAACCAGTGGCGGCTGTACCTTAAGTGCGCCCGTGCGCTGAACCACCAATTCAAAATATTTAAAAATTACAAAATATTATGTCATCTTAATTTTTAAATTACCATTTTAATATTTATTTTTTAAACATACAAAAAGGTATAAAAAATTTAATTTCCAATTATGGTCAAAAAGTTTGAGCGCTTTACTAAACTCATATCGTGCGCTCCGGCGAGTGCACGAGGACTGCTAATACATCTTGTATGAGATACGCATCAATACGCCTGGCGCGTGAGACAAAAGATAGTTCATAGAAATGTACCGAGTAATGAGTCGGTTCTCGAGCGCCGCACGAAGCGGCCGAAGGTTACCGAGAGTACCCGATGTATGACGTATTGAGCCGGCCGGCAAGGGGCCGGCCAAAAGGATGGGTGCTATGATTGACATCTCGTTAATCGTTATTGGTATTGTTTCAACTTTCACTGTATGCGTAACGCGTTAATTCGTTATTGTTTATAATTATTTCCGTAATTCGTTTTAGTTTTTATTTCGTTTCTATAATAGAACTTTTATTCTGTACTGTGTTTTTTATTAGTTGAAAATGAGTATAAATATTGATTATATTAAAGAAAATAACAAAATTTTTCAAAGTAAAGTGAACATAAAATTGGCCGGGCCGCCACGGCCCTTTTTAAATTTAAAACAAGAGTGTAAATCGAAAAATAAAGCATTTATACGAAGTTTTAAAAGTGAAATGTATAATAGAAAGAAATGGTTGTGTGGATGTGAGCGTCTTAATGCATTCTTTTGTTTTCCTTGCATTATTTTTGGCGGAGAATCGATTTGGACAGAAACTGGAATCAAGGATTTGACGCATTTAAGTGAAAAAATAAAAAAAACATGATTCTTCACAAGTACACCTACAAAATGTAATGAGTTTGTCTGTGTTAGGCACAGTCGATATTCGTAATCAGCTAGATTCTGTGTATAGAAGTAATATCCAAAAGTATAATAAACAAGTTGATAAAAACAGATACATTTTATCACGTCTTATCGATTGTGTCAAGTTTTATGGTGCATTTGAGTTAGCTTTGCGAGGTCACGATGAAACTATTGAGTCCAGTAATGCTGGAGTGTTTCGTGGATTAATAGACTTTGTATCAGAGTTGGATATAGTTATGAAGGAGCATCTATACTATACCAATGATTTCAGTAGAGAGCGAGCGATGTTTTTCGACACTGAAAAGAATCAAAACTTTTCTCAGAAATACCATGTCTCAGGATCGGCTACATGCACTTTCTGTGCTTAGTATTGAAAAGAAATTTATAGAAAAAATACCAGATTTTAATAAAAAGGTGATAGAACATTTCGCTACAGAAAAATGTCGTCGCATTGATTTAATGTACAAAAAATAAACATATTTTATGTCAATTGTTGTTTTTGTCAATATTTTAGTAAAGTGAACCACCAGTTCGATAACCCACCAGCCGCCACTGATCACAACCACATATAAATTTAGATTTGTGTTATTTGAATATGAGATATTGCTTAGTTATGAATCTACTGATTATGAAATTATTATTGTATCAAGTTATAAACTATTATTATTATAATGTTAGCGTTTTACAATACTCTTCAATCAAAGTGACCTTACAATCTGCATCTGTATAGCTAATCCATAAAAATTGTAAAACAATATAATAAGGCTAATAACAAAATAAGGCTACATATCAATTTTTACGCAAGAAGGGTTTGTATTTTTTTTTAATAAATATATATTGCAAAAAAATTGTCCTCGTTTTCGTTGTTTAATCGTTAATAAATAATAATCCTTACTACCATATAGACCTATGTCTATTATTACACAATCATACATTATAATGAATATGTCTAAATATTACAGTGTGAAGCACCCGCAGATAGGAAGTCCAAGCAGATATGTTGGGTTTGCGAACTCTGTAGTTACTATTACTATCTACAGATTTTTATTTTAGAGTTTTTTTAAATAAAAAGAAAAATAGAAAAGAAAATGAGTTTCGAAGAAAGAAAAAAACAGTTTATTAAATATATTGGATTTGTAACCAAAGTTTTATTTTACTTGGAAAAATAACAATACTAACACTATTCATATTAAAATACCTTATAATTGTTTAAGATATACACAAAAATATACGGGGAAAAGTAAAACTATCTTTTTGTAAGAAAACCAGTTACTTAGGAATTAGGTCTTATAAATTTTCAAATATCGTTTCCTGTTACTTTGGTCTACGATGAAGTGATTTGTTCTCACCAATTTGCTACATCTGATTATGAAATCTATTCACGGATTCGCCAAGAATGGAAAACGTTTTGATTTACCGAATACTTTCTGAAACACATTCTCAATTTTTCTGTCTTAAGTGAGATAAGTTTTATAATTTTAAAGATTTAAATATATCAACTTAAGAATACATATTTGTTTTAAATAATTTATCTGTTTACTTAAAATCCTACATTTTTTTTTAAGTGCGATCTACGTTTATAAGGATGACACCTTGAACTGTTTTTCTAATTTCTGATTGTAATAGCCGTAAACAATAATAATTATTATCATTTAACGATGGTATCATTGTCTAAAAATACCTTAAAACATTTTGTGAAAAGAGACGATACACTTACACTGCTAGGTTATAATATAATATATTAATCAAATATTGCTAAGAATCAACTCAAGAAAACTAGTTTTCAAATTGAATGAAATCGCACCGAAATCAATGGAACTAATGGAGAGCTATGATGCTACAGAAACGTGTAGGTACGCATGCACTCATGTATCATGTACAGGCTAATCGCTAACTTCTAACAGGCTTCTATTTGTGTCCGGGGTTAAAAAACTACTCTGAACGAGGTTAAGTGTTCTCAATAACTTCGTGAATAAGAAATCAATCAGGCCAACGTACAAACCTTTCTGGATAACCCAAATCAAAATGGATACATACATGTGTTTTTAAATTATAATGTCACAGCTAAAAGCATTGACCTTTCAATTCAAATCTTTTTGTGGCTAATATGTTACGGTATATCGGTAAAGGTAAAATATTCGAGTTTAATAATATATTTGTTTTAGTTGTTCACCTACAATGTTATTAAAAAGTAACACGTTTAAAAAAAATTAATATCAATAGGTAATCTGAAACCAATGACCCCATTTGTTAAAAATCTTAATTGTTATTTTATTATTCCAGCTATGAATAACTAAAAGAATGTTCATTGAAGATGATTTAATATTTTGAAATAAAATAGCTACTACAATTTTATTTTGTTATTATAGTGTCAGTGTGATTAATAGAATGAAAATGAATTAATAAAACAGGGTGAAAATCCACTTAAGTGTAAATAAACTCCAAAGTGGTTGTTAGTGCCGCAAGCTAAAGAGGAGTAGAAACTTAAATTATTTATTTGTTCCTCGACTGGCTCGTTTCGCTTTATACGAACAGTTTCAACAACAACCCCTTAGTTAAGAAAGGTTCCTTCGAAGCTCGGAGTTGATTGTTATAGTGCAATCAAGTTCTTGTGCGAAGTTCACGGTTTAAAGTAGTTAATATATTATGTTGTTTCTAAACAAGTGAAATTTAATTTGACTAAGAGAAATAATATACGTTCCGTTGTTTTGACAGTCAAAAAAAAATCTTCTGTTCAAGTTATTGCAAGGTGCAGAATGTTCATAAAAATTATACTATTTATATATATTTCCTATGAAATACACTAACATTATTTTTTTCCTTTTTGGATAAATAAAAATACTATTGCTATTGAATACCTATACTTTCAATTTGTACAAACATTAGTACAAGCAACTACGTAATCAATTTAACTGTATGGTATTAATTAATTGTTAATTGTTACCATCTATGATCACAGCTATGTATTATTACATCAAGCAGGTGACACGTGGAATTGTTTAGCAAGTAATTTAATTTAATAATAACTCAACGCTAAGTTTCTAATAAACGGTATGTAATTACTCTCAAATCGAGGTAATAATAATAAAAATTTTCATTAAAATTATATTAATTTTCGCTTAAAAATTATCATCTGCCCGTGAAGAAAGTGGTCATTTCTTCTGCTCGTGATCACTGTTGCTGTAAACTAGCTGAAACATTTCGATCGTGTAGATATAAAATAGTACAAAAAAGAGCATGGTGTTCAAAAACATAGTTTCATTTAAATGTTATGTTACGTTTGATGTTAAAAGAATGACAGTCTACCTTGTGAAGACAAGTAGTTGCAACATTCACCAAATGAAATTTCATACGTGAGCAGTGTTGTTAAGCGTTGAAGAGTTTCCTGGCGTATTTTTTTTATACTTGGCACATAAAAGAATCGTTGTATATATTTTTTTTGTAGTAGATTCTCCTCTCATGAAAATCCTGTATAAAGCACATATTTATACGTGGATTTTATATATTTTAAAGTGGAAGTATTCGACTCAACAGCAAAGACAAAGACATCAAGACGCCTTGAATACAATAATATAATTAATCAAATAAATACCACGTAGTCGTTTATTTAACTTATCTGAGAGAGTTAAGTCATTTATACTATTAAATTCATATGAACCTTATCTGTACAAAAGTAATAAACAGACAGAATGAGTAAATAATAGCTATACATTACCATAAAACAAACATCAAACTGAAACATTCAATGAATACAAAATGCTTAATAACTTTGTATGAAAACTTATTGATTATTTTATTTTGATCGATATTGCAAAGTATCTGTATGTGAATTTATGTGTCTTTGTGCTTCAAAAGCTAATTTTTACTGTTCTTTAGGTTTGACTGTTGACTAGCATTCCCTGGAATTCAGTAATAAAGAACTTTTAATATAAAAAATATTAAAAAGTGAACAATTATTCGTTTCAATCTTATTATCGAGCTTTTATTACATAGCTGGCTCTGCAAGGGCATGATCTGGCCTTATGTATAAGCTATTCGGTGCGGATAGAATTGTTAGGTAAATCGACCCAAATGGCTTAATAGTCTCCGGTCAATTATCTAGAACCATCATTGGCCGACTGCAATGAATAGACTTTATCCAGCATTCTGAAAACGCGTATTTCTGATAAAGCGTATAAACGCGGATGATATTTCTAAAATATGAATTGGGCATAAAAAATGTAATTGTACATGTAACTGTCGTTAAGAGTCAAAAATATTTTTCAATAACCATATATTTTGTTTACAAATTATTAAATATTTGTTTCAAAAATTGAAGTGAAGTTTGTATTTTAAAAGATATTAAAAAGTAAGTATCATTGAGGAAAACAAAATAGAAAGAAAAATAATCAACGTTCTAAGTAGCTCACTCACTAGTTTAAGCGAACGATAAGAGCCCTAATTGTCTGACGAACAGAAATAATACAACCTAATGTTATATAGTTACTAAAAATTTTATTTTTACATTTTAAAAGCAAAGCAAATTTGCAAAATTCTAGTAACACGGTAAACGATATTTTTCTACACATTTTATTTAAATAAAAAATCTTTTTATTTAACTGCAACATCAGTTTGTATACATAGTAACGTTGAGGTTTAAGTAAGACCAAATATATGTGAATGCATATCAAATACTGTGTTTTTAGGTTAAAATATTCACAGTCCGTTTTCCTTCTCTATTTTAAAAAGAATTTAGTTTTTTTCTTTGAAAAGGTAATAAAACAGAGCAATAAAACAATAGATTTTTCTGAAATTCTTTAACATCTCGCCTCAAACAAGCTTTGCAAAACCGAATTTTCGTCAACCATCTGTTGTTTTTAAAATATTAGATATTTAAAACACATTACACATTTCAAAGTACTTGCGTTTACCGTACTTTTAGAGAAAAAAAAAAACCGTCTCTAAAAACTTCAAATCAAAATTATTTCTTTTAATAACAAGAAGAATACAAAAATGGCATCTATTTCATTGGAGGACGATAAAAGCCACAGATTCCATTATCACAACATATTTTTCTGCACACAATGTCGATTTTCTTTTGGGTCAATTCCATAGTATTAGAAACCGATAGAGCGCGAAATCGATAAGAATACAATTGAACCAATCTGCCTCTTTAAATTTTATTAATATTACATATTTTTAATATACAAAAAATATATAAATTTGATAAAAGAGTGCAAAAAATATATATTCTCTACTCTTTTATGGTATTGACAAAGAAATCTAACAAGTTAAAAAACATGTACAACAAGAGCTTAGCAAAAATCTAATAAGGGTCACTTTTGCGTTAAAATAATATGAAATTTGTACACTGTGCCCGGAATTTCAGTTTAGTGTCGAGTTTTAAATGGAATAGGTTTCCGTTGAACTAATTTTGCTATGGTACTATTCAGTTTAGTCACAATCTGTAAACTTAATAACAATGTTATAAAATGGATATGTATGAGTCACATATTTTGATTCTTTTTAAAGCGAAACTACGAAATGCATTCCAAACACTGGTACAAATGCATACATGAATTCTGTATGTAAAAGCCTTTTGCAGTATGGACATAACATGATTTAACTGGCCATAGCCGCTTCCAGCTTTATCGCAGTGAAGAAAAGAGTTTATTAAAACAGACATTCAGTTTTAATCACGATATCTGTAAGTTTGACAGTTGTTTCGAATGTTAAAAGAAAACACATTTTTACTAAAAATTATAATGTTTTTTTCGTAATTTTTTAAGTAACACAAAAAGTAATAATTACTTGAATGTAAATGTTGGAAAAAATATTCAAAAATTTCCTATAACATAAAGGATATATATGTATATCTGTGTTCTCCAATCTCATCATAATATGTACACGACGTATGATTTGTTTCACATGTTCCCAACCTATGTCATATCCGTCGCAATCACTATCGAATGGGCTTTATATCCTTTGTTTGTTATATCATATAGTTATATATAATATATAGATTTATGTTTACTTTACAGAAATATTTATTCCATACCAAATTTTGTGTTTTATTTCAGAAGATAAGTAACCACGTTACGTCACTACGTTATTCCAGAGAAGTATAAAGTATTATTAATTATTAAATTTTATTAACTATATACACAAAAAAATATATTTGATGTTTAGTAATGTGGTTTAAAAGAAATTATAACCTTCAATGTATCATCGCAATCACTTCACCGTATGACTCACAAGGGAAATTGTTTGATGCTTTTCAAGAGCTAAGTGATTGGTTTCCTTCAAAAGAACTTGGTTTCCATTACTTTATGGTCTAAGTGTCAAAGTAAATTAGTAATAAATTTTATATTTTTAAAAAAAAATCATTTTAAACTTTTTATTTTATTATCACTAATTAAATTGAATGCTTCATTATGTACCTACATGAATTTATGTATATTATACACCAAATATTTATTTTCTATTATGTTTAAATTAAATTT
Organism: Danaus chrysippus; assembly: GCA_916720795.1. Taxonomy (NCBI): domain Eukaryota; kingdom Metazoa; phylum Arthropoda; class Insecta; order Lepidoptera; family Nymphalidae; genus Danaus; species Danaus chrysippus. The sequence continues at coordinate 10,011,072 of CAKASE010000082.1, read as the reverse complement.
TTAAAAAGGTGTGTTTTTATCGTGTGTGTGTAAAAAAGTTGGTAAGAACAAATATAGAATATAATGATTAAGCTGACTCAAGCTTAACATTAAAAAAAATCTATTTATATAGAAAGGAACGTTCAAGATATGTATTGCTTATATAAAAAGTAATCTAAATTTAATGGAAATAATTTTTTCTATAAATAAAGAAAGAATATCTGAGAATCTGCGGGTATCCTGCCTGAGGGAAAACCAATTAAAATGAATTTTTGTTCTCACTTTTCTAGAAAACCGATAATTTCTTCTGCACTCAAAGCGTATATTCATGTGCACTTCTCGTTTTTCTTTACTTTAACTTACACTTATTATGCAATAAATTATTATATATACACATACATAAATAATAAACAAAATAGGTATGTACTTATCTAAATTTAAATATATTTCTTTTATCAAATACATACATATATATTTTTTTATAATTGTAGAAAATACAACAATTTAATAACCCATAGGCAGAAAGGGAAAGTAACCCTAAAAGAAATAAAACTAGAATTTTTATTGATAGCTATCAAATACTAAACATGGACAATTTCATAAAAAATATTTACTAACAACAAAAAACTTACAAAAATTGTTAGATGAAATAAATGATTTTCTGTAACATTGAATACAACCTAAAAAAAATTCTTCAATGGATACTATAAATTAAAATAATTTTTCCTATCTAACGTATTCACTTATTTAAGACAAAACAGCTTAAGGCTTTCTGTTGAGCAAAAATATTGTCTTTGTACAGTTAAATCCATAATCATATTAAGGATATCGAAGTCTATGAATATAAATTTGTTTCATTTTGCTTCGTAAGTTTTAATGTCAACATTTGCTTTAGTATATAAAAGAAAATATAGCAGTGTGATAAAAAAATATCATATATAGACAATAGTATATTTTAAAATATATAAATTAAAAAATATTTGATTGTCGATACACATGGCATTTTCAAAAAAATTAGATATGCTTTAAATAAGCATGCTAAACGTGTTTAGACGTGCTTGAAGCACGCCTCCTTGTAGCCGCGTCGCTAGTAGCATGTTTAAAAATCGCCCGCCTGTCGATTTTTAAGCATGCATAATTTATAGTGTTAAAAATAATAGTTTATTTAATCTGAAAAATATTAGTTTTATTTCAATGAATACTCGCTAAAGTCTTAAATCTACGCAAATCTACAGCCATTCGCTAAAACACTTAAATAAGTGATTTACCGCAATTATTTATATGTACGTTACCTTGATAACATTCTACAAGTACCATTCCCTGCAATAACAAGCTCAACTCTCCAGAGTCGAAACTAATCTATAGGAGTATTACATTTTTTAGGCCCTCAACTTACCTTTTTAGCAGAGTATGTTTTATGTAAAAGGGCTTAGCTTTCTTCAACAATTTATTTTGATACCTGCAATCCAGTATTATTTTATAGTATTATACTGAATTTATTATTAAATCATATAACCGATGTATTATAAAATAATGTATTATTAGTTTTTCTTGTAAAAATCATAGCTTACTCGTAAAATATTTTTGGTTTTGCAAAAACAGATACATTTCATTCCTACATACATATTTCAAAAAGAAGAAAATGTAAACGACTTTAAAAGCCCATTTTTATTAAAAAGTTACCAAACGAATCCTAAAGAAAACAATAATAAATTTTGGTGTAATACCTTCATTCAAATAAATTAATATCTAATCGGGAACAACATCTTTTAAGAAGTTTACTTACAATGTTACAGTTTAATGATACTAATAGCAATTCCCTAATACTTTTATGAAATAAATTTTGCAGTCTTTGATATTGTTTTATAGGAAAATATTTTGTTTTATTTTAACTACAAATACTCTACTCTTATAGGGTGTGCTTTATTTATAAAGCTAGTAATTGTATAAGTCGTACAAAAAACAAAATGAAAAGTAAATGGACAAGCAGACCAAAAATTAAAAAATAATCTCCCATCACATCTTCGCTTTATAATTTATTGCCTTTCGGTTTCAGGCGGCATTTTATTATGTTGTCTATTCATAAAAACTACAAAACCTTGAGCATATAAACCATGTTATTTATATTGTAATAATATGACACATATATTTATTAATATGTTTTCACTAATTTATTATTTTAACTTTGTAACAGCAAAAAACTAAGATTTTCGATAACAAAGATGACAAGTCTATTAAAATCTGTTAATTGATTTTTTTAAGATGATTTTGGCCAGCTAAAGTCAGCTTATTAATGTTACGTCTCTTCTGGAATAAATTGGAGTGGGATTAGCATAACATTAGCAGAGGATTCAAAAAATATAAAATTTAAAGTATAGTACCAGAAAAAAGGTTGTTTTATTGTAAATTTTGAAATTTATTAGTTTTCCACCAAATGTCTTAGTATTCAAAACGACCACATTTTATCAAAAAGGCAAAATGTATTTTTAAATACCAAAAAATATTTTTCTACTATTTGAAGGCTTACCTATAGTATATTATTTTTTCAAAATTTCTTTTCAATCTTACATTATTATTAAAATAACACATCTCAAGCTAATGATTACGTGGAATAACTTAACTAATTTAATAGGTATAACTTAATAACATTTACAAACACTGATTACAATTGTTCTGAACACAACATATGGTTTGCCAGACATTCGAGATTGTAATTCTGTTCTTGATTTCCTGGTCATGATATAGGCTCATCAAAATAAACACGTCAGATTTTCTAGGACAAAACATTGTTCAAAATTAGTCATATTTTATACATTTTATTTGCTGTGGATGAAACGTTCAAATTTCCTCCATGATATTGAAGAGCAAAATGTCAATTAAATACGAGTATATTAGTTGTTACTGACAGCTTGAGCTGAACCTATTAAAGAAAAATAACTAAGTTTTGTCTCATTAATTGCCCTATTATGGATTTTATTCAAATATTAAATAAATTATGTATAATTCGTGGATTATTCAAATTGGAGTTTATAGTTAAATGACAGCTCCAATAGTCTAATCGATTTTTGCCAAAAATTCTATCACCCGTATGAACTAAGAAGCAAAATACTTTGAAGCCATATGTTCCTGTACCTAGTATACCTGTGAGTGAAATTACAATAGCTCAATAACTACCTATATTAGACCTAAGAAAATAATTATTTGAAAATATATTTATTTACACATTACGCGTCACTTGACCGTAACACCTTACTATTTTCAATAGTCGCCTGATTTCTATAGAAATACTACCACTAAATCGTCCACACCATTACCAATTCAGAAAAATCGTATATAACTTTTTAAGCATATAATTTTATGTAGTGAGATTTTATATCACTAAAACAAAATACAAACAGCAAGTACTTCTAGTGTTAATATAATTTTATTATAGCATCAATAGACTTCGTTAAGCTTTCTCAATATTCGTTATCGTGAACCCTTGTAGAGATAATTCTCAAAACCGCTAGCTCCGTGAAGTTCTGTGCACTAAACTATAAGTCTTAAAATGAACGTCGTCTCAGAATTGTAATTTATATATTAAACCTACATATTTAATGGTACTTTATTTGTAGTTCTAAATAAACTGAACATGAAAAGAAAAGAAACAAATAAAACCCATTCATTGTATTAAGTACCACTGATTTTGTCTGTTTCATAGATTTAACGATTAACCAATTACAAAAGCATGCTTTCTCTTACACAAGAATGAAAAGAAGCACCTACATGCTTACTGACCATTTTATAACCGATCGGAGAGCAAAACTTTTGAAAGCATAAAGGCTCATCTATCGTTAAAAATATTCAAGAAATTTATTTTACTACAATATATTTATTTCGGATACATAATGTATTGATGTTACTATGGTAATTTAGCGTTAATAATAATATTAATTCGGCATTTGTCAAATAGTACTAGAATACATATATAGAGTAAAATAGCTCATAACAAATTTTAGTTTAATAATAGGGAGTATTTACACGCCATGTAAATAGATTAAGAGATATCAGCGCAGTTGAGAGACGAGGTTAGTTGATTTGTGTCGAATAATCAAATTAATGCGATACTCGAAGGCATTCATGTAAACATGTTCATGTAATTGTGGTAGAGAAACAAACCTTAGCTAAATATAATACTAAGATTAATAGCTATAAACTATACATAAATATTTATGATAAATACTTGAGCATAATAACTTCATTACAACAGCAATTTAATTAATATTTTAAAGAAGTAAATTTTTATTAAGAAGTAAATTTTTATATTATTTTTAAAGAAGTAATACATATATAAATAAATTAATTTTATGTTAATACCACTAATGGATCAAATCGATTTCCTTAAAAGCTTATATTTAAAGAGATCAAGAAATAACACCACGATTCTACCATAATCTTATTCGAAGTATCTATTAATATAGTCGTGTAGTATATAGTTGCAATGTATATGGTGCGGTCAATAAATTTATATTTGTTATATTTTGATTCAAATTTATATATTGACAATCTTATATAAATTATGTAATATTTAAAAATATTACATAATTTATATAAGGGTTTTATTAAAAGTAAAGTAGATTTTAAAATACCTCTGAAATAAAAACATGATCTATAAAAACAATATTGTAAAAAAAGGATAATGAGACATACAACTTCCTAATGAAACGTTGAATTTCAAATTTTTGAGGACAAGTTGCCTTACTGCAATTTCTTAAATTATTATTGATATTGCATACTTCTTATTGAATTTTACATTAAATTCTAAACAAATCTAGACTTTCTACAATAAAAATCTATGAAATGTTCATTAAACCGTCTTAATATTTAAAATGGATATAAATAATGTAAATTCTAATTGTAATAAAATAAGAATGCCGATTGGATTCTATTCATCTTGGTTTACGGTCTAGTAGTTATAAATGCCTTGGAATTGCGTTCTCGTATATACCACATTGTGTTAAGATAATCTCTTGTAATAGTATTCGTCTTCAATACATCCATGTGAAATACAATTAAACAAAATCTATTAAAATTTTCAACAAATGCACTTTCAGTTTTGGTGGTTAAAATAATTATTTTTCTGAATATAAAAAAGAGTTGAAGAAAAAAAACTAAACAAATATTTAATCATTATTGCAAGACTACAAAATCAATTTAAATAAACTTTTGAATGTTTTTTTGATAGTACGTATAAAAAGCACTTTTTCTTAGATTTTTACGGAACCGTGAGTTATGCTCTGAATAAAAGTAGTCTCTAATGAAATACTTAATAATGAAATGATTCGCAATAAGCTTATTAGTGTAGTACATATTATATCTCAAATTTCTTATCCCTGCTCATCTTATATTTGTTTGAACCCATTTTGTCTATAATATTACGTACAATTTCTTATTAAAATTGAGAGTTCTAATTAAATTTTCTCTTATATTTATATTTGTTATGTAAAAAAGGTATTTTCTAACTTTCAATATCCATTAATCTTTGTCATTGACCTAGTAAATGAGACCCCAGTGACCGGTTCAACTTTTCCGGCGCTTATTTAAGGACTACCGATCTCGTTTACTCTTATATCAACTCCAACAAATAATGTTGGTTTAATTTCTAGTCAAAAATCTATAAAACTTTTATTTGTCTTAAAGTCATCATATTAAATAATGTTTTGAGACGATTTTGAATTTATCAAACAAATACTTTTACAGTTCTAACTAATAATAGATTAAAGATAATACATTGTAATTTTTAAGTCAATCTTTTTAATTCATATTACTAATTGTCATTGTTACTATATTATTGTTATATTAAACACTAATTCTGAATCATCGCTGTATATATGTAAAGGCCAATTTCGCTTGAACTGTATTAAGTTATAATATTATTCAAAGGCGACAATAGTTAGGCAAATATAAGCAGATGACCAATTTGCTTCAATCCAACCATTTCTAGAACTTGCCTGTAGTTGCATTATTATTTTATTTGTCGCTAGCTTTCTGAATAGTGAAAGCAAAAATAGGGCATCTTGTTGATACTAATATCGGAAATGATTTGTAACTAGGAATAAATATTAGATAAATTGCCTTCATACACATTACGTCAAGAAACAAATGTAATTTATTACAAAATAAAATTTTATATTCCCTAAAAGAGAACCTTGAAGACGTTTAGAAAATATGTTATATAAATATAGGGTTCTTCAAAGATTTTTTTATTTTATGGTCTATGAACTGATTTATTGCGCATAATAGTGAAATATTATGTAATAAACTATTACTATTTGCAACGTACGAGACACCTGCGTACAATATGAACAAATCTTGTTATAATACAAACACCTTGAGGTGAGTCTAATATCCTCTAGATATAGTTTACATTTAAAAATAGTCGTTACGTTTCATGAGCGGAAAATTTTTAATAATAGGTATACTTCGCTGCTTTTTATTTTTTATCCACACAAAAAAATATGTACTAAGCTGTTTCGCTAACGAAAATAATACTTAAGCTGATTACTAAAAGAGAATTTTGTTTACTATTTATAATATTATTTCAAAAACCTTTATAAATAATACAATAAATACGAGGTTAATTTGATTATTTCTATTCAAAATTAACAAAATTTCAGCCAGTAAGAGAACATATTGATCCAAATAAAGAGAAACTTCAAAATACAGCAAGTTGCTTGCACTTCAAAGTTATAAGCGGGAGAAGCTAATTAGTAAGTAGTGAGGATAGTGTATAGAATAATTTTGTGTTTCTAAACATAAGCTAGCTTACTGAAACAAACAATATTGAAACAAACAATATTGCATCAAGCAGCCAATTTACTAGTTTCATATAACTAAATGTTAATTTTCAAACAAATGTTAGAAGAACTTTTTACATAATATGATGTTAAAGAAACATAAAGTATATTCCTTTTTAGAATATAGAGAAAAAGTAAATATGATCTGAATCTGTTTTGATACATAGTAAATCTTGAAGTTCATTAAAATTTACGTAGTGTTTATTAAAGTGGAGTTGAATAAGTTCATTATTATTTTAATAGTAAATTTATAAACGTTCAAAAGGGAAGCCGTAACTAATTAGTTTTAAGCCAAATCAAATTAGCTGCTTTACAAGATATGAACTGTACAACATTATGTATACAATATCTCAAGGTACAAAGTAAACATATACAGAGGCAAATACAGATTTCGTAATTGAACAAGATATTACATATCCCATAAGCATTATGTTAATAAACCGGTGGTTTGCAATACATTGCCCTCTCTAACCGACCTTTAGTTAGTGTTCATTCTAGTACGTGCTTATAAAGTATAAGAATACATTATTAATGGCTTATTCGTGTAAACAGAAAATTAAACATACATAATTTGTCCTATCATGGTAATAATAATTACTGGAAATTTATATTACATTTAATTTGGTAAGGATACTTTTTATAACGTACTTCAAAAGTATCATAATTTATAAAAAATATGTGGTAGAATATTCACATAAATCATTTTTATATAGACTGAATAGTCCTTGACTGTCATTTTACCTATTGTTAGATGGAAATAAAGTCGTAGGAAATGAAAGCACTATCTCAGTTACTCCCTATTCACTCTTGCCTTGAAGACACTCAAACAGTGTTGTGAATTGAGGAAGTAGGAAACGTATCGCTTCGTCTAAATTCAAGGAAGATCTATAACGAAAGGCCATCCTTACTTCCCTTGCATGTGGTCGTTTGATGGAAAAAAGTGTTGGAGAAGTTAAACCATAGAATTTAATGTATAGATAACTAATTGACTGAACAATTTAGGCTTAAGTTCAAGACTGAATTGACTAGATCAAACCCAATTCGATTATTTCTTATTCTATTATATTAATTATTTCTTTTCTAGAGTAAACCCAGCTAGTCAACCAAAGTGAGAACTATCTATATTAGTCATAATTTTATATTATGTATATATAAAATAATATGTACAATAATGTCCAATTGTCAAATTTCAATTGCAATCTAATGTCAAAATCTATGTCCTTTCTCTATAACTTATATGATTCTTATCGTCTCAATAATTCATTGAAATAAAGAATAATAATATGCAAGCATCCTTAAGTTAAAATAGTATAGAATATGTAATTCAATGAGACCAAATGGTGGATCCAACAACATACATATGTATATGAGTGAAATTGTCGGTTGCGGTCTCTTTGCGATACTGTATGAATTGATTCTGTGTGTTATATCGTTACCATACGTAAGTATTTTATGGAATTATAATATATTTTACAATCCATAGTGTAAGTGTCAATATAAATGTCAATGTCAACAAACGAGTGGTTTTATTGTATTGTATTGATATTTAAATTAAATCATTTTGACAACTATTAAAAAAAATAAAGAAATTTTAAAATAATTTTCATACGATAATAATAAGAAAATAAAATAAAAAAGATCTTTATGGGTAATATATCGCCTATTTGTCTATTTTTGTTTCAATCTGAATCAATTGAAAAGCAATTATTTTTACATGACGTGCTATTAAGTCTAACATAAGGTTCATTGCTTATTGAAAAAAATATTATTGATGATATAACGAGTTTTTATTTTTAGTGACGAAAATATTATTCTAGAGTTTCCGGATAAAATTGTATATTGAAGTAAGTCAATAACACTTATTATATTAGTATTAAAATTTTCTTACATTAATTATTTAATAAATCACCTCCAACATTTTTAATAATCATATTTCCTATTTCAAGTTTGCACTCGTGTGTTTGATATACCTTAAAGAGATACATAAACATGTATATAGCAATCTATATACATATATAAACGTACATAGTTCAATTGAAATTATAATGCTGGTTGGTTTCTATTCACAACCTTTCATGGTCTACTAGTTTCGAATACATATAAATTATTTGGATATATAACTACAATAATATAATATTATAATTGTATTAAACTGTATTGATTTTTAATATTCCTGGCAACCTTAAAAAAAAGGTACAAAAGTTTGAAATAACGTTGTTACTAACAATTATTCTAGAAAAAACATTCATACTTCGTTTTAATTATAAGTGTCCGAATACCTGAAATTATTTCTAGCTAAATCATGTAGGGACCACATGATAAGACAAAGAGTAAATCAAAACACCGCACGGCTCACTTGGGAAATTGTGGGAAAATTTGTAAATGCCAAGTGATTGCTTTGTCCTTCAAAGGGTAGAGGCCAAACTTTCATTATAGAGCAATAATAAAAGCAGACTAATTAGAATATAAGGTGGTAGAGCCTAGCTGTGGTGAATTACTACAGCTCGAACATGGGCTGGCTCGACCGGGGAAGTACCACCCTCTCACAGAAGATCGGCGTGAAGTAGCCTTTACTGGCTGCGTTTCGTCTGATGAGTGCGAGAGCCGGTTGCCCTTTCCCTATTCCTACCCTTTCCTTTTCTTATTCCCACCCCTCCCTATCCCCAAAAAACAAGGTTGGCAACGCATCCGCAACAAAATGTTGGGGATGTCCATGGGCGACGGTAACCACCTTCCATCAAGTGGGCCGTCTGCTCGTTTGCCACCTTTCACATAAAAAAAATATATATAAGACAGGATAGTTTTAATTTTTGAGGTGGTAGAGCCTAGCTGTACCCAAGTTAGCTCGAACATGGGCTGGCTCGACCGGGGAAGTACCACCCTCTCACAGAAGATCGGCGTGAAGTAGCCTTTAGTGACTGCGTTTCATCCGATGAGTGAGAGAGCCGGTTGACTTTGCCTTTTCCCTATTCCCTCCCTTTCCTACTGTTTCCCGATTCCCACGCCTCTCTTTTCCTCAAAAATTAAGGTTGGCAACGCATCCGTAACATCTATGTTGCGGATGTCCATGGGCGACGGTCACTACTGCCCATCTAGTAGGCCGTCTGCTCGTTTGCCACCTTTGACATAAAAAAAAATAAAGAATGATTAAAATCCTTGGTTTGAATTATCATATAATTCCATACATAATTTATCTATCACAGTAATAGAGAGGGTTGAAGCTATATTTTTCTGTAGTAACTACTTCAAAACGAGAAGATAAGTAAAATCATTTTTTTTGCAGCCTATCCGAGCCCACTGTTGAGCAAAGGCTTCTTTCTCACATGGAGAAGGTTTGAGAATTAATCACCACGCTTGCTTAAGACGGGTTGGTGATTTAAAACTTATAATTGTGAAATTATAAGTCCAGGTTTGCTCACGATGTTTTCCTTCACCGTCTGTCAGTGGTGTCTAAATACGCTTAGAAAGTACCTATGACTTGGAGAAATCACAGAGGTACACTTGCCAGGATCGAACTCGCGCCCTCGGGAACGAGAGGCGGGCTCCTTAACCACTAGGCTACAATTGACAATTGAAATCATACGGAGTTCAAAATAATTAGAGTTTGAAAAATTCATAAATGTCTTTGAACGGCACAGTCGTAAAAATATCTTCCAGTGATAGTTAAAATACAGAACAATTGATAGTATTTCAAAGTAATTATTTAATTGATATTTGACAAAATAAGTGGAATATCATGAGCCTTAGTAATGAAGGAAATTTGTTTAAACTCATGGATGCATGGTCGATCGGTGGAGAAAATGTGAGTGGAGTTAAATCAGTCACAATAAGTTTAATATACAATTCTTTTAAAAGAGATATATTTATTCGATTAAGATAAAGTATAAAAACGCAGATGCAGGAAAACGCGTAATTAACGGTCATCATTAAGTAAGTATTCAGCGCGAAAACAAATTAAAAATAATTTTTACTGCTGCGGTTAGGCTTTGTACGTGCAGGTGTATTCATTGTGTTTTTAAAAAAGCAAGTTTATTGCAGCAAAATAATTACATTTCTCGTATCTGTTTACGTTTACTTCTTAATGTAAGACTAAACCATTTTATTCCTTATATTAGTAAGTTATTTATAATATTATTTAAACAATAAGATTTTTATATTAAACAAGAAGATGATTAGTTTTCTTTGTGCTCTTCTGAGACTTTGAAATACATCGTTCACCCTTTAGTATTATTAATTTTTATAATTTAATTGTATCGT